>OZ010786.1:164718498-167118498 GCA_963932465.1 Maratus speciosus | reverse complement strand
TACACACAGACAGACAGAGCGATTCTTTCTTTTATCAGTATAGATAATAGCAATATAGAGCTTATTTTTGAGAAAATAAGAAATTATTACCACATGTATTTATAAATATACTTTTTGCTTGTAATCAATACATCTTCTACTGCAAATCCACATACATTATGTCATTTGCGTTTCCGAACGTCCAAAAAATTCCTAACGAAAAAATACCTGATCTTATTAACAGAAAATTTGTGAAATGAGCGAGCTACATTCTTTTAACGACAGAAATGTAATTAAGATTACAATATTTGCATTTTCTTTGACCATTAATCATTATTATTTGAAAGAAGAATGAATCTGAATAACAGAAGCTCATGCAAGATAATAAAATATAGAAATATCTTGTATGAAAGCTGGAAGTATTTTATGCTTTCTCTAATAAAAAAATTCTTTTAAAATTATTGATCTTATTCAGGCCAGTGGTTAGCATGCTGCCCATGAAATGAGAAGTATGGGCCGAAGTTCACGGGTTCGATACCATCGCGGTCTAGGAGGGATGACTGTGCACGGTTTTCAGGATTTTCTTTCTATGAGAACGATAATAGAAATTTTTCCCCTTCAAATGTCTCCCCCGAAGGACCCTTCCCTAGCAATATGGTCAACACTCGCCGATGATCCTCAAAATCTTCCCCTTTAAATGTTAGTAAAATGTGTATGAATAAATCTTATATATCCATTCATTAGATTAAAATTTTGTCAATGATATTTTTGAAAAAGTTTCATTCAAAAAATGTTGGATAAAGGCTTTATGCTTTGAGTATTTGTTATAGTTTATAAATAATTTATCTTTTGAATAATAAATTTCTTTTCTACATTTCTAAATCGAACTTGTAAAATATCATTTTAAAAGCAGTAATAAATAGAAAAAATGTTGGTAATATAGTCGTTTTAGGGAAAGATACATATTATTACAGCGTGTATGTTTCATTTTTGTTTTTATATAGTAATCAATACATTTTCTATTCAAATCCGCAAGCTTTATTTCAGTTTTGTTTTTAAACATTTCTAAGATTTGAAAAATTCCTGATGAAGTGAAAAAGAATGAGTTAATTAAAAAAAAGATTTGTAAAATGAGCTACATTATTTTAAGTACAGAT
The DNA here is from genome assembly GCA_963932465.1 of Maratus speciosus. Taxonomy (NCBI): domain Eukaryota; kingdom Metazoa; phylum Arthropoda; class Arachnida; order Araneae; family Salticidae; genus Maratus; species Maratus speciosus. Next base: position 167,117,362 of record OZ010786.1, on the reverse strand, counting down.
CTGAAATTAACATTGCTCTTTTATTTTAATTTAATTCAGAGGGGGGGGGGGAGGGTAGTACACAGTGAGACGAAAATTATTATTACTTAACGAATGGCGACGATTTTTATTCTTTTGGAAAAAATTTTGCAACAACTTTAAGTTACACAAATATACTACACATTAATGTATAAATGGTTTTAAACAAGTTATTTATAAAAGCACAGAAGCAGTATAACGGAGTATCGGAAATTGTCTCACTGTGTACCACAAGTCGTACACAGTGAGACAATGTATATATTTTCATAAATCATACATTTTTACAATCTATTAATAATTTTCTGAAGTTTATGATTTTTATTTAATATTTCTAGATTTTCAAATCATTAAAAATATGATCCTCGGTTGGACAGTGGCAGACCTTGATCTACCTTTATGCAAATTTTCAGCCTCTTACGTTTAGTAAATTTCCCTAGCCATCGCACGCCCACACACACACACACAGAAAGAGCAAGAGACAGAAAAACCTTTTATTAATAAATAACTTTTTTAAACATCAGAACCACATACTAGGTACACAGTGAGGCACGTCTCACTGTGTGCCACAACAATGTAGGGGAGACTAGGGAGGGTTGACCATACGGGAGGCTTGACCCACCCATCAGTTTTCATATTTAAAATAATTTCAGAGTTTTACCAATAGGTGTCAACCAAAGCTATTGGAATGCTCAAACAACAGTCTTTGTTTCACACAGCTAATCGAAATAGGTGTGGGAAAATCAAATGGGGAGCATTTTCAACCTAAAAAGTGCGTTTTTTAGAAATAATTTGTAAGCTTTTTTCGGATAAAATATATCATACAAATTTAAGTAAGTAAGTTTAAAGTAATGCAGAAATAACGAGCTTTCATTGCAGGCATAAAGATTGTACCGTAAGTTAGGCTTAACATAACAATATGCTAATATTTAGAAAAGTGGTATGTGGGGAGGTTTGACCCAGTCAATGTGAGGGTGGGTTGACCAGATGCTCAAGGCTCCCTTAATTAAGTGGTTTTGGCAATCTGTTTATTATACACTGTGCATAATGAAAAGGAGGGTTATATATGAAAAAGAATATATATTTATCCTGTAAAGCTACTGTAAAATGGGGTGATGGAAAAGAAAGTGTTTGAAACTGCTTAAAGAAAGATGTAAAAAATTGCTGTAGTATCCACTGCAAGAAAATACTTAATGAAATATAAATGGGAAAGTTGATAGAAACTTTTCTCCATCTAAATATTACTTAAAATAGGTAAATAGAAACAGTGGAAAAGAATAGAAAGTATGAAAACAGCAGTCTTAACCATTTCAGGGACAGTGGCATGTTTATGAAACCACTTAATTTTAATTCCCAAACGCCAGAATGACACCAGAATTTTACTAAAATGTTTTCCATTTAATATGTATGTGAAATATAGCCTTTTTCTTATTTCCAAATAAATGTGTTCGTAAATTTCGGTGCCAGTCATTTATTTCAACATTTTAATACTGAAAGTACTTTGCTCCCGAAAGGCCTAAGCGATGTTAATAATAAGTTAAGTGCCCACTGCGGCTGCAAAAGAAAATAGCATTGATCGAAAAACTTCAGGAAGGCATGTAGATAAATTTCACCAGGATGAATAAAGTTACATGAAGCCAAACTATGTGACAACTATGTTGTTAGGTCGAGTGTCACAAAAAGTAGGACAAGGAGACAAAAAAAAAAAAAAAAAAAGGCGGGACAGTGTTTCCTAAATCCAGACATATTCATACATGAAACCCTATGAAAACGGAACCTGTCTCTACCGGAATATTGTCTTAAATGTTAAAATTTCATTTTCCCTGCTGTACAATTATATATGCTCAGACAAAATCATGTTTAAAACAAATGTTTTCTCCCATGACTTGCGATTGCGTCAAAACAGGTTTTTTTAAGCGTCATGTTTTCAAAAATATTTTTTTAATAATTAAAGCATGTAGCATAAAGTTATTCTGTTTTTTTTTTAACTGATTTTATTCTCTTCTCAAATATTTCAACATAATACAAAGTGGGTCAAGCCTCCCATATAGTGGGTCAACCCTCCCGTATGTGGGGAGCCTTGACCCATTATTTTGTCATGAATAAAATCATTCATTTTTCAAATTTCTTATATATTACACTTATGCAGCAATTTTATTTTGATAACTGATTGTATAACGAATAAAATGATATATAAAACTTTATTCTATGTTCAATATTTAAAAAATAAAAATTCATTTTGTAAAAAGTGGGTCAACCCTCCCTAGTCTCTCCTATCTCACTGTGTACTTTCGTTGCGTTGTAACAAAATGGGTGCCACATCTGTTACATCAATTTCATCGCTTTAAAAAGTTTATGTCGTTTTGCTGAAATAGTCTATTATTAGATATAGCTAGGTTTGGTTAAGTAAATGTATGTCATAGTGAAGGAAATAAACTCTAAAATACTCGTTTATGTAACTTTAACCACTATAAAATAAAGAATTATTTAATATTTTGTAAGACGATTAACTGAAGTGTCGAAACTATATCCACGTGTTGCATAAGATGAGGTCATTATGTGTGTGTGCCAGCTTGGAAAAAAAGTTACAACTATATGTCAAAGTGGCTGCTGTCTTACTCTGTGTCATGTCTCACTGTGTATTCCCCTACCCTATTTAGATTAAAATTTAACTGTATTCAACTTTAAATCATTGTTTCTTTTTATAGGAAACACTGGAATAATAACGGAAAATAAATATGGATTGCAACATGGCTTTATTGTCGATTAATACGTTGGAACCAAAAATAAAACAATAAAATAATAATCCTGCGAGACTATTTTTTTTTTTTTTTTTTTTTTTTTTTTTTTTTTAACAGAAAGAAAAAAATATTAAATCTTTGAAACACAACCCAGTTTTTAAAATCATATTTATTACTTGCGATAATGAGTACCATTATAAAATGCTCCTCTTTTTAATATAAGAAAACTATCCGTATTAATCTTTGTGTAAGAGATAATGTTAACATAGCAAAAAGTAAAGAAAACATAAAAAACATAAAAGAATTATCCAACACCCCAATCGTATTTGCTTAATATTTACGAGTTTAATTTTATGTTGCCTATAATTACAACTATATGTCAAAATGGCTGCTGTCTCACTGTGTATCATGTCTCACTGTGTACTACTCTCCCCTATTTAAACATAGAATTTTGTAATCAGTATTTTCATTCACTTCCTGTTATACTAGAATTTAAAAAATATACACATAGATGTGTTTCCGATGACAATACAATTTTTTTAAACTTATTTATAAATTAATAAATTAATTTTAAGGTAATTTTCCATTAGAACGGGCACATCGTAAAATTTTATTTCAAAATTATAACAACTGCATACGGAGTTACAAGAATGGATTTAATTATGCACTAGACCACGGTTTCTAAGATATGTCAATTCACCGTGAAACTACAACAATGCAATATTTAAAACACTTAAAATTAGAAAACAAATTATGAATAAAAAATAATCAGCGTAATAATAAAAAATCCCTGCCGGCTCGGGCCTACAGGCGGAGGTAGATTTCGAAGTTAAGTACTAAATTCTCCAACAAAACTTAAATCAAGATTAGAGATAAACCCAGTTTCTTCACAAAGAGTGAGCTGTAGGGAGCTAAACTTTTTGTGAAAATTATAATATACACGAATACACACACACATGTATATGGAATACGTTTAAAAAATGGCTACAAAAAATTCAGAGAACCTTAAAGTGTTAAAATATGTTAATATTTCCATAGTCGGGTTTTTATCATGTTTTAATACGTTTCTTCAAACTCACATGGCGTTACATATTCACCTGCTGAGGTCCATTATATTTCCAATATGACGCAATATACATATTATTTTTATTCGTCAAACTATTTATTTTATTTTGAGTTTTCATGCTGAAATCTTGAGAAAACTTATGACGTAATATTCAATTTGTTTTCAATTTGTCAAACTATTTAATATTACACGTGGAAATTTTTCATTAGAAAAGTAATTGTTGTGGTGAGAATTTTATTGTTTTCTTTTTTTTATTATTGTTGGCAACTGCTATAACGAAAAACTTTTATTTTTTTCCTGCCATTGTTGTGTAAGAGCTGGTTTTATCAGAATCATGTTAAGACAGTATTCAAAATTTTGAACCCTCCCCATTTCCACGCTCTTGGGCCGATTTCGCCCATTTTCAATCCCCGCCGAGATATTAGCCATATCAAAGTTGTTGGCGAGTTTGAGGACAATCCGTGCATAATTACGACTTTTATCGTGCGGACAAAATTTAGTACATACATACATACACACATATATATATATATATATATATAAACTTTTTAGGTGGAGGTGGTTTTGGGTTCCTGGGGTCCTATAATGAAAAGTTATGAAGGAATTTTTCAAAAATCGCACCATGGTAACGAATGCAATAGGTAGATTTCGTAAGAAATCTACCTAAAAATTACACCCTTGCTCAGTTAAAAGTAATTTATTGTTGCACATTTTATATTTTAATTGTCTGAGGGAATTGTATTGGATAGGATGTCTTCCAGAGAACTCAAGTGGAAGAGCATTGACAATTAAGGTGATAGGTTCTTATACGAGTCCTGTCCTGGACACATTTCCACTAAGTTTGATAAATTACTAATCGTCTAATTTATTTTTATTTAAATAAAATATCTTTAAAACGTTTAAAAATCTTCTTAAAGTATCTTTAGATAAAGTATAAAATCTCTTTTTTTCCTACCGCAGTTTCTTCACAATAACCTTTATGACATGTTACTATTGGACAGACTAAAAAAGCTACCGCTAAAGTATTTGTTTGTTAATAGTGATAGAAAAAGATAGGGCACTGCAACCTCTAGTGTAAAATAATTTTCTTTTTAAATCATAAATATCCATTTTTTGCATTTTTAAATCTGACCTGCGAAATACGAATTTTGCCTTAATAATAGTTAACACAGTGAAACAGTAGTTTTATCGAATAAAATTTTTATAAGGTGTATTATTGATTTTTTTTTCTTTAATAATCAATGCATTTTATAATAGAAATAACATGCATTCTCCAACTCTACAAGCATTATCTCATTTCTATTTTTAAATAACTGTAAAAATCGAACAATTCTTAAAGCATGAGCTAATTTAGTACAGAATTTCTGCAATGATGTGTGTTATTTAACAAGAAATTTCTAATTAAGATTGCAAAAATTATTCAAATAATCATTACTTGAACAGATAATAACAGGTGCTCATATGGGGCTTTCTCACAATCTTTTGACTTTTGGGGGAAAAAATCTGACAAAATTAAACTTGCTAAAATAACATTTTAATCTGATAGACGAATGCCTTATGATTCAAAATAAAGAAAAAATGGTCAGCAGCGAAAATTTTTTTATTTAACAGAGGTTTAAGTTAAACTTGAGAGTTTAATTTTCCTTACCATTTTACCCCTATAACTTTTTATTTTCTTCTAAATTTTTACTTATAATGAATTTGCATAGTACCCACAGGACATTCAAATAAGAAATAATAACAATGTAGTACTTTTAATACAGAATTTTTGTATAACATTGTCTTAAAGCGATGTTAAAGAAGGGACGGTAAGGTAAAAAAGGGGATGGTATAGGAAAAAAGGGACGGTAAGGATGGAACGGTAAGGAAAATTACCACCTATTTTTAGGAAAATCATGTTAAGACTAAGTGATAGCCACAATGTTCATTGATTTTTAGAAACAGTTCTTAACATTGGATTATATTAATTTTTTTTTTTTAATTTACCTCGAAAAGTGCAGGAATAAACCTTGGGGATGGTGAAACTACCAATAAAGCCACGATGCTCGAAATTGATATTTAAATGCTGATTTAAATTCTACAATAAATTTCCTGCCAAATAATTTTTGACATTATTTCTCTAGCATACTTCTGCATGAGAAAAAACTTGAAAAAAATTCTGTGGCTGCATCTGAAATGATTTTCTGTATAATTTTAGAAGAGGGATGGTAAGGAATCTAAAACCCAGGGACAGAGTTTAAAAAATAATAACAACCCTAAAAATGTGTGCAGGTTAATTTTTAGCTACATATTTATATAAAACAATAGTTCCAGTTTCAGAAAAAAATTGTATTGAATAATTTTTTTGAAACGATTTTATCCAGACAGCTCCAAACTTAAAAATCAGCATCAGGGACACGGGACGGTAGATGAGTTTTCCTGGTATTTGGACTCCCAACATCGTCCCAAACTTATTTATCTCGTTAATATTGTTATGCAATCATGCAATGGGATGTTCCCCAGTTTATAAAATAAAAAACACACAAAAAAGTGTATTAAATAAAAAATTATTATTCAGGGGCATGAAAGTCAAAAGATTGTGAGAATGCCCCATATAAGGTACTATTATATATATATAGCTTATTGGAAAAAAGCTTTTCTTTTTTTAAAAACTATTTTTAGTTGCATCCGTAATTATATAAATACATAGCACTTATATAGTCATCGTCTGGTCCGTCTGTCTGTCCGCATATAACAGCGCAAAAACTTATTTCTTATTATCTGATATTGGCAATATTTATGTCCCTAATTTCTTGTCAATATTTCTATAATAATGGTATTTCATTGGGAGTATATCATTGTTATACAAATATTCAACAACATTTTAATTTTATTGGAAGTATTTCCAATTAATGGCATTTTGGTGGAATATTGGTTTTGAATGTATTCCCCATATCAATGTTTTCTAGGATGTAGTCATAAAAAGTGGCAAATTATGCCAACATGTGTTTAAAAAACTTTTTTCTAGTAAAAAATACATTTTTGGAATCTCAAATCTACATGCATTATTTCATTTCCTTTTTGAATAAATTTAGGATTGGAATAATTCCTAGTGAAAAGGAAAAAATGAGCTAATTAGCGCTCGATTTGTGAAATGAGAATTATAATTAAGATAGCAACATTAGCATTTTCTTTTCAATTGACTATTATGTGAACAAAGAATGAAGTTAAATAACAGATGGCCATTTAAGATAGTAAAATTAAAAAAAAGGATTTATATAAAAGCGAGATTTTTTTTAACCATTTCTAATTTAAGCTTCATTAAAAAAAAAAAATTAAGATGCGTATGAAGAAATCTTATTTATTCAAAAAACTGGAATTTTGTTGATATGATTGAAGCAACTGTATAACTACACAATTATTATAAAGGTTCTATCCTTCAAATATTTGAAATCGTTTATTTCTTTGAAAATGTTATAGTTTAAGGGTGTTGGTCATGGTCAATGAAATTTCAAATTGCCCTTATTAATGTTACCTAATATTAATGTTAAATTTATAGGCGTGGAATGTATTTTTATTTTTAAATATCTTACCAGAAGTATTGAAGTATTGAAATTCTACTCAGAGATCTACCAGCTTTTAACACATAAAATATAGAATTAAACATATGTTTAACAAACATTTCGTCAAATTACAAGAAAAAAAAAAAAAAAAGAGATACATTTTTTAAGAAGAATATTCTGAAAAATAAAAAATTAAAATATTAATTTTTTGACGAGATATATTAAACATAACGATGCATTACACGTCCATATACATTATTTTTTAAGACCGCTGACCAGAACCTCTATACTTGTCGGACTATGTCCTAGCTTAACGAATTACGTCCGTAGGTTTAACATTGGCAAGGGGAATTTTAAATCTCATTGACCAACACTCTTAAGGACTTTCAGCAATAATAGTAATTCTTTTTTATTTATCTTATTTTGTAGATTTAAAAAAAAAGAAAAAGAAAAAAATGTAAAACATAGAGATAGAAAGAAAAGAATTGCTTTATTGGCTGCTTTGTTATAAATACGTTAGTTTTTAAGCTACTCTAAATATTCAATATATAATCTCCATGCTTACATGCATCCTTTTATTACTTGTGTGTTTAAGCCCATGCATCTCACATAGTTACCTATATAATACTTACATCTATTTTATATACGGTGCAAGCAACTTTGAGAGGCTTTCTATCTGTCCTCATCTTTACGTCCAGTCTACAGATAAGTGTCTTACTATTAGATGAGTCATTGGGGGAAAATATAAGTATAATTAGAAACTACTTAGGAAAACTATCTTATAAAATACATATAACATATTTCAATATTCAATATTCTAAAATTATTAAAACACCAAATAAAATAAATTAAGACAGACTTGAGCACAGTTAAGAAATAAAATTTTATAAAAATATACATAAAAACAATTAAAAATACAATTTGTAAACGTTTCGCCAAGCGACACGCGAGGCTTCATTAGTACAAAAATATCCATTGCATTGCAAACGACGGAACAAATCAAGAACAGTTAAAGTTAGTTATTTTAAAAACAGACAATATTCACTAGGGACAGAAAGAGCTTAATTCAAAGTCTGCGATCGCAATTCAGTGAACCAACCCTCAAGGAGCAATCTACCGCAGTAGCTGTTGCAACCCGATTGCTCCTTGAGGGTTGATTCACTGAATTACAATCGTAGACTTTGAATGAAGCTCGTTCTGTCCCTAGTGAATATTGTCTGTTTTTAAAAATAACTAACTTTAACTGTTCTTGATTTGTTCCGTCGTTTGCAATACAATGGATATTTTTGTACTGATAATGCCTCGCGTGTCGCTTGGCGAAACGTTTACAAATTGTATTTTTAATTGTTTTTAAGTATATTTTTTATAAAATTTTATTTTTTAACTGTGCTCAAGTCTGTCTTAATTTATTTTATTTGAAGTTTTAATGGTTTTTAAATTCAGACGTTAAATGTATATATACTGTAAATTCTAAAATTATTCTGCATTTAATTTATTATTTTTCATCTAAAAATATTTTTTCTTTCATTTCCCTTTTCCAATTTTCAATGGCATTGACGCCTCGTAACTTTTTGCTCCCGTCTCAACTCATTTGATTACAAAACATTCCATTTGATCAATAGACCTATTTCTTTAATTTCTGAGGACGCTTCGAAGAGTTTTTCCCGCGCAAAATTGGACCCAAGAACAGCGATTGGATGCATCCTTCAGTACATTTATCAGCACTTCTTTTCATTGGATTAGAACTCTTACTGTAATGCGTTTTTACTGAAATCATGTCTTCCTATACGTGCTAACTTTTAACCCTTGCAAAATAATAGGCATAATAAAGGTGCAAAATAATTCTGTTGCTAAAATGTTGGATTGAATGTCACCGGGATTTAAGAACTCATTTATTTGAAAATATATACTTTTTTCAAGTGCATTACAAAAACAAAATTTGTTAAAAATTCTGATACCGTTTGGCAGTTAAAATTAAAATAAAGTGGTATATATAATATACTCCCGCCCTTGAAAGAGTTAACCGTCTGCGCAAGCTCAGAGCTTGCTATTTGCACGTCTTTCACTTACCAACAAAACTGAACGACCTCGGAGTATATGTTTGGCTGTGCTTTATGGAAAGTGCTTTATTAATTAATGATATCTAATAGAATTTTAATAAGTTTAATTGTTCTTCTTAACCCTTGTTTAAAAGTTTGTTCGTCTATTATTTATTATCAAAAATCATAATATGAAACGGTGTTAATGGGTTGGTGAAGACGCCTCTATCAATTATGGCATGGATTTTATAAATAAATTACTACGCTAAATCTTTGACAGAGAATACATCTTTGGAAAATTCTCTCAGCACTCCCTTCGACTGGACGTTTTTGCACTTTTTCTCCTACAGAATGACGCTAAGTTCTCAGTGTTCCTTCATTGTGGAATATTTCGCAAACGCCTTGAGCGGGCCTCTCTTGACTTGAACGGCGCCAGTGATCACGTGTCCTTCCAGAGAATTGCTATTTTTTCTCTTGTTCTTTAGTTGTAGTAGTAGAATGTAAAATTCGATAGCAGCTTGCACGCTGTAGTTTTATTTCTTGATCTTCAAAAGAAAACATGTTCCTGATTATAAAAATATTAGTTTGGGTTCCCAGAGAGGAACAAGTGATTTTCAAGTATTAATCAAATATTTCTTTGTAAATATGTTGTATAAATGTAAATTTCGTATATAAGCGGAGTATCAATAATAATCTACAAAAGGTTCTCTTGCTGGTGATTATTCTTAAATGACAAACACAAAAGTAGAACATTTTGATTTAATTTTTCTCCAGAATATAATACATGAAAGTAACTGCTTTTAATGTGAAATTATATATGGAATCCTGACTTCTTAAAATTTGCTCTCCCATTGTTTTTTATCAATTGTGATATAACGTGAAAATTTGTGGACTACTTGAATATATTCATTATTCATAGGCTCGATGCTGTTAATTATTTAGCGGCCATATCGCCATTTCACACTTTCTAGCTTACTTCGATTTACAAACATCAACAATATTTTAACCATGAATTATGCAGATCTTCGTCAAACTAATGTATAGCGCTACATACATACATACATATTATACCATGTGCATAGTAATAAACAACAACAGATATAGTTTGTTTTTTTTTCAACAAAGAAAAAAAACAGTGAATTTTAAGGAATCTTCAAAATGCAAAACACGGTAATTGACAGAACATAGTACTCTTTTCAATATAAACGGGCTTCAATGACATGGCGTCTTTATGGAGATTGAAAGCTCTGTCTTTTACTAAATTACCTTTTAAATAATATATATTTTTTAACTTTTGAATTTCACTATCTAATTTTAAATTACATTATTAAAGCTAATATTGATAGTAAGCGCATAAAATTTTGGGAAAATAATAATGTAATAGAAACAAAATTATTTTTGCACTGCATATTTTACTGAATGTATATTTTAGTGCACTTCATAAGTGCGTATCAATTTCATTCTGTTAGAAAGGCTTTAACATCATTAAAATGCACTTGAAGTATTTTTTTCCCCATTGACCGTAATGCAACGGAAAACTTTGACTGTCCCTGTAGTTAAACTATACATCCGATTTTCATAAAACTTGAAATGACTCGACAAAATTTTGCAACAATTATATATTTAAAATTACAGACCATTCTATTGGATAGTTTTTGCTCTGTTATATGCGGACAGACGGAGAGACAGACGGACCGAACGACGACTATATGTGTTACGTATTTAAGTTACGAACGCACCTAAAAAGGGCATAATCTAATTAACAATGAATTTGTGAAATGAGCGGCATTATTTTAACAACAGAAGTGTAATTAAGATTGCAACAATTGAATTTCCTTTTTCGCTTAATTATTATTGTTTGAAAAAGAATGAAACTGAAATTGAAAAAAATTGTCATTTTATGAAAATTTACAAAATTATGAAAACATGCTTTTTTTTCGCTAGTAATTAATACATTTTATGTTTCAAATAAACATGCATTATTTCATCTATGTTTTTGAATAGTTGTTACTCCAACAATACCCTAATGAAAAAAAAAAGCATGGTCTAATTAACATAGGATTTGTGAAATGAGTTGCATTGTTTTAACGACAGAGTGTAATTAAGATTGCTGCAATTTGATTTTCTTTTCAATTAATCATTAAAAGAATGAAGCTGAATAGCAGATGCTCATTTAAGATAATAAAATATAAAAATTGCTTTTTTGAAATATGGGGTTTTTTTTCTCTGTTATCCTTAATGAAAATTTCTTTTCAAAAATTAAGATATGAATGAATAAATCTTAATAATTCTATAAACTAGAATTTAGGTGACAAGAATGAAAACATCGCCTTAGAAAAAAATTATTATAAATGCTGTTTATATGAAGTATTTGTAAGCATTTTATTTTAATTACAGTTTATAGATTTTCAATACAAATGGTAACTTTTGTATTTCCTTTTCTTGCTACAATGAAAATAAAAGTAGAGAAATATCGCTTCATACAGCAAAAGGGTTTATGAAAATTTAGTATTAGTTCGTAATAAACGAGAAACGGAACCTTCTAAAAAGCCTTTTTCTTCTTATTTCAAACAGACCTCAAATGAACATATGATGAAAATATACTTTAGTTGAAAAGGAATTTTCTTATAAAAAATGGTTGTTTGAAAAAAAAAGTAAATAAAATGCTTTATAATTGCAATAAATATCCTATTTATAGTACTTCATAATTAGGCTAAGTTCATGAAATTTAGGTGGCCATTGTTAATGTGCAGTAAAAGATCTTTAAAACGCAAACCTAAAAACGTAATATTTTGCGTTACATAACATTTTGCATTATATAGATTATTTCGTACATCATTGGGTACATAATATTGTACATCAAAACTTATTTTGTAAACAGCGCCAAATAAGTCTGCAACATACCAATAAACAGTAGAAGATCTTTATATTGCATTCCTCAGATCCAAAAAATGTGCACACTGCAAACTGAAATGTCTTAAATTCAGACACTTAAGTGTCTGAAACGGAGTGTTCATTTTTCAGACGTTTTAAAATGTCTTAATTTTTAAGAAACAAGCTTCTGAATTTCAGACATTTGAAATGTCTGAATCTCGGCCATGTTTGACACACCCGACAGCAGCCATTTTCTACCACTCTTTATTATATAAGTGTTATACGCAGCCATGTTTGACCACGCTCAATCATGTGAAAATATTTTACCATAAAGCAGGGTTGCATTTCTTAGAGAAGCAGAAAATTATTAAAGCATAGGCTAATTCGGCCATGGTCCTACCCCACCCTCTAAATTTAGGGTCCCCTAAAAATAGTATGCAATTTTCGGAAAGCTGAAAATTTAAATCTCTTTCGACATTGTACTGATTATAATCAATACTTTGAACTTCTAGAGTAAAACAAGATTAAAAACAAAAACATATTTATCCAAATACAGTAAACCCTCCAATAGTAGGCACCTCAGGATCACGGAATTTATCTGCTATTCGGACGTATCTGCTATTTTGAGGTAAAAGTATACAACTATGCATGCACTGTGAATTGAAAAATGTGTTTGCCAAATAGAGATGTCCTTCCTTTGGGAGTGTCCGGTATCGATGTTTTAATCTTCATAACAGGTAACTCTATTTAGCGAACACTCACCTTTTTTAATCTGCAACTTGTATATAAGTACATCTACATGTACAGTAAGAGGTATTTGTCTCAGAAAAGTAAACACCTAAAAAAAGCGGACAAATTCAGAATTTCCGAAGTGTTCGCTATTAAGAGATTTTACTTTATTTAGATAAATATATTTTTTGTTTTTTTATCTTAGTCTAGTCTAAATGTGCAAGATATTGATTATAATCACAGTACAATATTGAGGTAGATTCAAAAATCAGTTTTACAAAAATTGGATACCAAAGTCGTAACCCCTGCCTCACCAGTGGCTGAGAGGTTCTGCTCTCGAATCTGGTAGACGGGAGGTGCTGGGTTCGAACCCAATCACGCCCATCGGCCTAATCGTTCGGAGTTTTCGTGGTTTTCTTCGAACCTTGGATTTCCAAGCGTTAATACGGGTTAGGTTCCCTTAGAAAGACCCCCACGAAGGGCACTCCCCCCCTGGGCCTATATCCCTCGTGCAGATAATTGGCCGTCATAAATACAACCAACCAACCAAGTCGTAACCCCTAAAATCAAAGAGGGGGGAAGGACAGGAGCACTATCCAGTTTACTCACGATTTAATCAAATCCTGCGTCTGTAAAAAATCCAACCCTGCATTATTGTTTGCTAAATAGAGGTGTCCGGTATTCAGGAGCATCCGTACTGGAAGATAATAAACATTCCCGAATAGCAGCCACATTTTTTTATCGAACACCTTTTTAAATCTTACTATCCTACTCTAAAAGTTCAAAATAACCATTATAATCGGTGCAATTTGGAAAGAGATATAAAACATTAGCTTTACGAAAATTGCATACCAAATTCCTCCACTTACCCCCCCCCCCCCAAAAAAAAAAAAAAAAAACTACGGGGAAGGGACCATTGCCCAGTTTGTCCATGCTTTAATCAGCTACAGCTTCTGGAATCAACGCAAGTCTGCTTATGTTTCACTAAATAGAGGTGTCCGCTACGGAGATTTTACTGTATATATTTACAGTAAAAACTCCGTAACGAACATTTTCGAATGGCGGACACATCTATTTTTAGATCCCCAACACCAGTAAATATCAACATTTTTACTTCTCAACAGCGGACTAATTCCGCGCTCCCGAGGTGCCCATTAATTAGAGGTTTTACTGTATATTCATTTATTTGTATATTCCAAATCACGAATATTATTTAATTTTTGGTGACAGTGTAAGAAATATGATCCAAATAAATTCAAGGTCCATCGGCTAACATTAATCAATAATATTTTGAAAAATTACTTTAATCACATGGATTGAAACATGCAAACTAACGAATTAATTATTAATACATAATAAGTTACACCATTCAATTCGTAGCATTACAATGAACATTATTTTTTCCTTGGCACATAAACAGGATAAAATTAAATGCAACAAAGATAACGTTAGTTGCGATGCAATATTATCAAACACACACGCGCACGCACATGCACACACACGCGCGTGCACACACACACACACAACGAAGCTTTTTTTTAAATCAATCTCTTAAAAAAATTTAAACTCATTAAAAAAAAGAACTTTTAGATTTTTTGAACTGAGATTCTTTGTACAAATCCCTTTGTAAATTCTTTATTCTTTAGATATTTCTGTTGGTATTTCCAAGAGCTTTTTTAGTTAAAGATTGTGAAGTTAAAATATGTAGAAGAAAACCTCTCAACTTTCACGAAAAGCTGCTTTAAAGATTCCATTTCTTGCTAACATTTTGAAAAATCCTATTTTCATTTTGTAGGGTAAACATGCGTATGCCACTTAAAACTTGGTTTTAATACCATAGATTATTGGAATTATTTGTGTTTCTTTACCTGCAAATATTTCAAAGGCAATCCTTATTATTAAACTCGCAATGTTTAATGTTAAACAATAATAAAAAAGTAATTTGCACAATGTCCATAAATGAGCAAAAATAATATTTAGCAAAAAATCTTTACCAGGTTTATTTGTTTTGACGTATGAAGACCTAAGATATCTAGAATAAAATCTCACCATTTATCGGAAAAATTTGTCTTAGACATTCGAATTGTCGTCAGCATTAAAAAAAAAATCTTATTTTCATTTTGCATGGTGCATATGCGCATATCATTAACATTTATAAAGCGTTAGTTTAAAAAAAAGTATACATTATTGGCATTATTCGTATAACGTTAGCGTCCTATTTTCTTCTTTCTTAGTTTAAAAAAGTACATTTCCTCACACTTCGTAAATCCGCACACATTTCCTTAGCGTTAGGTATTACAAAATTCATTATATTTCCTAGAAAAAGAAGAAGAAAAATTAATTTGCACAATATCTGTAAAATGAGCTCAATTATATTAATGATCTGAATAATTAACGTTAAGGATATCTAAAGGTTCTTTTTTTTTAGCTTGTCATCACATTTGAAATTAAACGCGAATCATTAAAACATGGATATAAAAATAAAGAAAGACAATAAGTTGAAAAGGAATTCAAAATATGTTGGAATTAATGTCGCATTAGCCGAATAGAGCTGTGTTACATTTTGATGTAATCGGTGTTGATTACAAAAAAAAAAAAAAAAAAAAAAAAAAAAAATATTTGGGTAATTTGTTTTAATAATAACCTTATGAAAAAAGTTCCGGAATATTTCATGTCCGCGTAGAAAATTACCCTGTAAGATTTATGCGATTAGAGGATGAAGTTACTTGAAATAATCAATAGTAAAAAGTATTTGAAAAATTGCTTAGATAATAAAAAGAAATGTACAAATACCATTATTTAGAATGTGAATTTGATAAGTCACATATTTCTCTTTCGTGATTGCGAAAATGAATAACAAAATTACATTTTGTTTTTAGTAAATTTACTATAAATATTATTATTTTCTTTCAGTTAAACTTTATAACTAATATATAAAAATGAAAAGTTGTCTGTCTGCCTGTCTGTAATTCTATACAAATCCACAGTTTGGTAGCCAGAATTGTGAAATGTTATGTACATGTGTATTAAAATACGGCCGAGGCAACTAAAGGAATCCGGAATCGAAATAATTCATAGTTAAATTGCTAAAAATTTTTAAAAAGAAAATCACTCTTGATAATTTACCAAATTGTGAACTTAATTGTGAACACTTAATCTTTAATAGTAATGCATTAACAGGACCAATTTTTTAATATAACAGCATAAAAATAAGTTTTGAATGTCGGAGAGAGAAAATATTTTAAAATTACACATTATTATTCAAAATATTACATTTTAGACATAATAATTAAATAAATGCTAATATTTTTGTATACTTCGGTACAATATGAATTAGAAAAAAATATTAAGCAGTAAAATTAACAAAATATTTAATAGTTAATATTTTAGCATGTTCTAAATATGTGCATTTTTATGCATTTTCCGACAATCTTAAGTCACTTTCGTGTTCAGAATTTATATATTCATTATTTGAAATACTTTCAACATCGCTTATGTCACTTCCTACTTCATCAGACCATCGCAAAACAGTTTCTTCGAAGTCTTTATCGCAGTAGCCTACTCGCTTTGACGGCCCCTCCATATCAATATCACAGAGTAAAAAAATTACATAAACGGAAACGCGCCGTCTCACAGACTGCGTTAAAAATAAAATAATTTTTCTTTCAATAACTAAAGATGCGCAGGTGTTGCAAATGGGTGAGGGAGGCAGAGGACCTATGGCGTAAGAATTAGATTGCGTGATAAGATTGGGGACGCGTTCATTTTTGTGTAAAGGGTAGATATGTAGACGCAACCGTCTCACAGACGGTACGTTTCCGGTTAAGAGTTAAAAGCAATTTTCTATCAAATTTAAACATTTTTCGTTGTAGCAACTGCCAACAATTAAAAATTCGCAATAAAATCCCATTTTTTAAGTGTTCAACCAGTAATCGCGTGAGTTCTTTAGCCAATGTGAGATATACATATTACGTACGCTACGCTGTAATACAAAAAAGCTATAGCGGGTATTACGATAATTCTTTTACCTTACATGCAAATAATTAGAGATATACATATTACGTACACCACGCTGCAATGCTAAAAAGCTCCAGCGGGAATTACGATAATTCTTTGACCTCACATGCAGATAATTAGAGATTATTTAATTGCGCTTGATTATTACAATTTTTTTTAATAAAGGCAAACATTTTATCACAAACATCAACAAAACTTTTTATTCTATTTATTCCCTTATTCCAAAGATATCATTTATCGTCTGCTGCCATAGTAACATGACAAATTAAATTTCATTTAAAAAATGCGCAGTAGTAGAAAATTTTTTTACTAAATCGAATAGTTATTTTTAATTTTGGTTTTAGTATTAAATTCATGAACTCCCGTGCGTAGACCGGGTTAAACAGCTAGTAAAGGTATAAAAATCCTCTTCTACGCACACACAACTATACCTGCATACCTGCAAGGCACACACATGAACGCGTACTTTTATTTGTCTGTCTCAAATTACACCTATTATTAAAATTATACCTAATAATTTTTCCGACTGAAATATTTTCACATTAAAATAATTAAACAAGCTGATGTGAAATGATAAGATAAAAATAAGTTCTTTAAAATACCATTAAATTTTTAATAAAGGCACAAGGCCTTTCGAAATAAATAATCTCTCTTCATAAGGCGTAGAGAACACGTCTTAGCACTTTAAAAACAGCAGTAAGAGTGACAGAGAAGAGCTAAGGGAGAGGGACAAGTTGAAGAAACTATTGTTTCTTCAACTTGTCCCTTTCCCTTACCTGTTCTTTGTCAGTCTTACTGCTGTTTTCAAAGTAGTAGGACGTGTTCTCTACGCCTTATGAAGAGAGATTATTTATTTCGTAAGGCCTTGTGCCTTTATTGAAATTTTTATGGTGTTTTAAAGAAGTTTTTTTTTTCTTTTTTAATCTTATCTTATGAAATATTCTCTTAAGAAATAAAATCATATGTGTTGTGTTTGTGTTATTCTTTTTGGTATTTCCAAGATCTGTTTTATTTTAGAACTGTACAGTTACCATTTGTAAAGAAAAAAATTTCTCAGCTTTTATCAATTGTTGCTTTAGAGATTCGATTTATTGTTAACATTAAAAAAAAAAAAAAAAAGAAATCCTGCTTTCATTTTGTACGTTAAACATACATATCTCTTTTACATTTTCAAATCTTCCTTTAAAAAAAGCAAGCATGGATTATTGAAATTTTTTCTAGGCTTTTATTTTTCTATTTCTCTTTTGAAAAGAGAAGTACTTTTTGTCACATTTCATAATGTTTCATATATTTTTCTTAGTTAACAGGTATTAATAAATTCGAATGCTTCATAGAAAAAAAAAAAAAAAAAAGAGAGAACAAAATTTAATTTTCACAATATTTGTAAAATGAGCTCAATTATACAGTGTAGATACAAATTAGTTGAGAATTTCGTGACTGAATAATATATGAAATATTAATTGTAAGATTACACTACAATGTCAGATTGGTAGTATTGTATTATGCGTTTGCGGGTACACTTCTTGGCGCTGAAATCTCATTTTAGATTGATTGCAAAAGTCTTATTTGATGGCCACCCCATCACAAGCCTTTTCACTCTTTGATTTCAGGATATTGTTTCGTTAAATATCAGATTTACAGACCACCGTTTCCTGAATTTAAATCAGGAATGAGAATCGCTATTGGTTTGATCGGCAGGAATGAAATGCTCATTGAAAAATGGCAAAAACAGATTTACCTATGTTACATTTGCAGAATAATGATGATCAATGTCACATATAACATTTGTAAAAAGGTAAAGTTAGGGTTTTTCATTATTTTTCGTATTTATTCCGTCGATTTTATTATATGTTTTCTTACTTTTCATAGGTGTGAAGCCGTAACGTGTCTTCGGCCACAATGACAAAAGAATTGAAATCACATTTCAGTTTTAGTTTTACAAGATTTATAAACAGCGAGTTAACCCATTATACTCACATCTTATTTGTTTTAATTATTCTTTTACGCATGTGGAACGCTGTTAAGCCTCGAATACAATGAAATTTAAATTAAGAAATCGCAATAGAATTTCAGGTATTTTACATGCTTTCTATTAACTTACAGTTATGTTTGTATGTAGCAGTCAAATCTTCTGACTCATTTCCCCCCCACATACTGTTGGCATAGAGCTTTACAATTGAAGAGCTAAGTGGATGAACATATTAAGTAGTAAAAATTACATTTGAAGAAATTTGAAGTGAAAGTTTTTGCGTAAATTTTAATGATTTATTTTTTATTTGATACCATGTGTTTAAAATATTAACAGATATGGTACTAAACTCTCTCAGGAAAACTTATTCATATTTAATTTTCAAATATTAAAAGTTATTAATATTATTGACGTTATTAAATATTAAAATAATATATATTAATGAATAATGTTTCAAATCTTCAAGACTAAATGGAATCTTAGTATTTTAGCTTCACCATGTGATAGGATACCTCATAACGCTTTCATCCAAAATATAAAAATTTTCTTTAGAAAATGTAGCATAACATGTTCATCCACTCAGCTCTTCAATTTGGAATATATGCCGGGTATTCTAATAAGGACTGACTGATTTTAAAATTCAATAACTTGCAAACGATGACACATATTTAAAAAATTCTTGCAGGAGAGTTATGCATAAGGTCAAAAGTTTTTTACAGTGATTTTCGATTTTAGTTCGAATTACAAACAATAGATGGCGCTGCGATCAACAGACGCTAAATTCATGCTCGAATTTTGGTCCTTCGGGACCCACTCAATACATTTTAATCTCCTTTTTCCGAATGGAAGAAGAGAAAGGCCAAAAAATGGAGCCTGTATTTAGCGCCTATTGTTTACAGCGCCATCTATTGTTTGTAATTCGAACTAAAATCGAAAATCACTATAAAAAAAACTTTTGACCTCATGCACAACCCTCCTGCAAGAATTTTTTAAATATCTATCACCGTTTGCAAGTTATTGAATTTTAAAATCACTCAATCCTTATGTATTCCTGAGGACAATAGAGAATTGGACATTGATTTTTTAAATTTTCGTCCCTAAGGGGGAACGGGATGCAATGGTTGATTTCCAACGGAAAAATCACTATCAGCTTCAACAACGAGTATTTGCCAAATGTGATGAACCAAATTTTGGCTAACATGGGAAAATATCGCCGAATTTGGCAACAAAAATAAGTTGCCATTTATGAAGACAACAGTTGGCTAATTTGTCGAAATTCCCGAAATATTATATATATATTCTACATTTTAATGAAAGCATGTTTTTTTAATTACATTTATATTATTTATTCACTGCTTTCGGTGATTGAATAAGTTACAATGAATGTGTACATTCACGAATTCCTTCAACATCATATACAATTCATACAATTTCTTACCGGTTTTTTTGCTAGCGAAGAAAGATTACATTTCTAGTATAAATTTAAAATAGCTACGCCCGTAGTAATAAATCTACATAAAAATTGCGATTACTATAATTTTATAAGTAGGTGATAAAATTATAGTAAAAATGCTGTAGAAAAAAATGTAAAGCGTACTGTAGCTGTGAAATAACTTAATAGGCATTTAAAGGATGGTAATTCATGTAAATACATTTCGAAAAGAAAAAGTCACACTTGGATAATTCATTTACTAGGTGAAGGTATTTTGTAATATAATATATAAATTAATGCATAGCTGCCGCTATTAATGTATGAAAAAAAATCAGCAACATTGTTGGATGCAAAATTTGATGGACTATAAGAATAAATAATATTTTTAGTAATATGAGGATTTACAGTTGTAGATTTAAAATATACAGACATAAGAAAATGAATAGCCGATAGAGTAGAAATTTACATTGAAATAGAAAGCACATAGTTTAAAAAAAAATAGCCTATACAATAAAGGTATTTTAAAATATAAACAAAGTAAGAAAAAAATAATATAAAAGATGATTAAACACAAGAAAAGAACTCAATGAACATGTAAATTTTGGCTGTATTTAAGCACATATTAGTAATAACAATAATAATAATTGTGATAATTTTCATAAAGCCCTTAATCTTATATTAAAGTAAAATATATTAAAAATTTGAAATACATAAAATATTTATAAAGAGAATATAAATGATGTTTTAATTTTCAAAATAAGATTACATAAGATAGAAATTACAAACCATGTATTTCATTAACTTTGATAGGACGCAATTCAGCATGATAAAAGGTAATGCAAATATTCGACCATTTCTTCTTATAAATTCAATTAGAACAGGATTTTAGATTAACTGTATGTAATATATTTTATAAAGTTTGATAATCACTCGACACAGCTGTGTATTGCTTGAATAATTTTCTGATGGTTATATTTATGATGAGAAATTATTTAAATGACTTAATAATTACTAACAACTGCAATGTTTTAAATGACAGTATTATGGGATTTATTTGAAGCTGTTATTAGAAAGTAACGAACTTTATTAGAAACGAACACATAGACAGTAAACTTTGCACACTTTTGATTTGCGTTTGCATATATATTTTTAAGTTTAAATTGCAATTTAGGTTTATAAACAGCTGAAATACAGACAGCTCAAAACATACTCTATAAATATAGCATTAAAGTACGTGAAAGTATAAAAATGCTTGAATTACATAAAATGAATATCATAATGATGATATAAACAAAAGGAAAAGGTTTAGTGCAGATATAAAGTGTAACCATAGTAGATGCAAATAATATCGATAATAATTATTACAAAATCTTTGAAATGATATACAATTAAAATACAGTATAAAACTCGAAATGTATAAAATCTTCATAAAAGACAACGTAAATTACATTTAAATCTTTACGTATGGCGCAAATAAAACAGGAAATTACGAATTCATTAACTTAGATTAGAAGCAATTCTCTAAAATAAAATTTGATGAAGATATCGGCCCATTTCTTCTATAAATGCAATTTCCAGAAAGTTTTAGAATATTTCTAAACGATTCAATAAGTTTTGATAATCACTCAGCATAACTATGTATTGCTTGACTAACTTTTCTGGTGCCTACGCTGATGAGAAATTATTTAAATGGCTTAGTTATTGAAATGTTCCAAAGAGAGCATTAATGGATACCTTTGAAGTGTTCATTAGTAACAAATACCCGTAACTAGAAAGGATTATTTTTAACACTTTTAAAAATAATGTGCATTTTTAACACTTTCCAACAAAGTTGAAAAGTGTTTATGCATTCGGTTTGTCTGGCCATCTGTCCGTCTTTCCACGCTCTAACTCCCGTAAATATACTCGGATATTCATGCAATTGATAAAGGTTATTTAGGCATACATTAGGCATACAAAGCATGTTTGGTATTGTATATGAAGTATGTAGGATTAATCGTTCCTTTACAGGGGCACTCAAAAGTATTCCATTACATTATGGTATATGGGGGGTGGGGGTCGTTTGCAGAGTATTTTAATGACATTACGCTATTTCAAATGTATTGAAACTGATATAAATCACTGAATTTCACTACGATCACGTTAGAACAGGGCATTCATAGCATTGGTTATTCAATTTACAGGGACACACAAAAGAAGTCGGTTACAGTACGGTACTATCTTTGAGTAATAAGTGCTGGAGTGTACGGTTTAAAATTCGGTATGCGCTTTTAAATTTAATTAATTTTTTGCATCTTATTTGTTATATATAAATTCTATATCTCAAATACAGGTCTGCGCAAAATATTCACCTGCCGTTCTCCTTATTAGAGGAATTTGCTGATGGTAAATTTTCAATTGAAGTATATATATATCTCTTAAGTGAACTGAATTTTGGTTTGCATGTAGTTATATACATATCATATACAGGGCTGCTGAAAAAATTCGCATAATTTTCCGATTGTGGATGGGAACAGCTTAAACTGGGTTTTGGAATGTATTATGCGTTTCCATATGGTTGAATTAGGTGTAATAGTTTAATTTTTTAAACTGTGCAGTTTTGTTACATTATTCTGGATGTGTTGCAAAATATTTCATGATCTATGCTTGACGCATGATTTTTTCTTACTTGTTTAAAGTTTAAATTGCAATTTGAGTTCTGAAAACAATGAAATACAGACGATTAGTTTATAGAAAAGTCAGATCTCTATTTAACGAACCCCTATTTTGCGAATTGTTATATTTAACAAATTTTTCCTTGGATCCAAGAACATGTTAAGGAAAATACTTGTAAAATAACCTCGAAATAGCGAAATTCTCTATTTAACGAACTTTTTCTTCTGATTTAATTTTTTTTTCTCCATTTTTCTCAAAATATTTCGGTACATTTCAAAGTTGTTTTTCTTTTTACGCATTTTATGACATTGGATTAATAAGTATTACCAAGCACCTACAGCCCTATAAAATGTAAAATCGCCGTTATTTTGGATTTCGTACGGGCAATGCAATATATCTACAACCACTTCGCTAAAAAAACTTTCAGTTTCAACACTCTTCACCACCTGCTTTTCAGTCTCAATAGAGCTGTCCTCGAACCTCTTTTATACAGTTTTGACTAGTCCTGTTGGTCATTTCGGTTTGTGTAGTTCTAAAACGTCAAATTTTCCAGTAATTAAATTGTAGGATGCACGTGATAATATTATTACGTAGTATGCTTAAAATTACTTTACTATAATAAATACAGAAGTAGGGTAAAGTACCCATATTTCGTCCCCTCTCCTAATTTCGTACCCTTTAACTTCTCCGCTTCTGCGAAAGTGGTGCCACTTATGATGCAAAGCACAGGGGACGGGAGGTAAAAGGGGTCAGTGTTGAAAGTTTCGTTTGCCAAGACGCATACATAAATTAAAGACGGCGAATTTCCTATTTTTAGAAGACCTGAGTTCTTATTACGTCGTTTGTAGAACGTTATTTACTGTACTGTAAGTATTTATTTATCATTCATCACAAGACTTTTACGTTGGTAAGGTGCTGACAGTAGCATACAGTGAGTTTTAAGACGCTCAGTTCATCTTACGGGAACTGAAGATCCGTAATATTGGGAAGTAGCGTGGTCCCAACTTCGTCCCTTTCGCAGTTCTTATTTTCGTCCCGGGGACGAAATTGTGAATGCTCTTTCGTGACATTTTTTTTTCAATTTTTTCCTCATGTTTGCATGGCTAATGCACAGTTGCTAATCTCCCGATTTTTTGGATACCAGGAAAATCTTACAAAAATATTTTCTTTATTTAATTGCGTTAAAACTGCGATTGTATAAAGCAAGTATTTCTGCATAAAAATATTGATGTGAAAAAAATTGGAAGGTTGGCAACTACGTGTAATGTTTCGTTATGTTATTCTTCCACTGATAGTTACTACATTTTTTGTGCCTTACTTTAATGTGAATTAAATTAATTACTCATTTAGAAATAAATTTTGATTTAGTTATAAGTTAAGCCTCGGCGTATTGGATTTTTTGGGGGGACGAAATTGCGACCATTTTTTATCTTTTGCATTTTTTAGAAACTTTTGAAAAAAAAATCGCAATTTCAAAAAATTTTATACGATATTTATCTATGTTTCTATGTGCGTGGGTAGCTAGTCTATGTAAAATCCAAATTTGGTAGATTTTCACTGAAAATTACAGCTTCCAAGGGCCTAAAAGTGACTGGGGGACGATAATAGGGCACCTTACCCTATGATAAAAAAAAAAAAAAAAATTGATTAATTTTAATTAAAAATACAATGCATTTCCGATCAGCAATGTAGTTTTATTCTTGTTTTTTCTACAAACAATTTTGTTATTGTTTTAATAAATAAAACAAGTAATATAAAAATTTTGTTTTTAAAGTCAGTTCCTACTTAGGTCATCAAAGAAAAATTTAATATAATCCCTTAAGCTAATATTAGTTTTTGGTGCATTAAAATATCTCAATTTGTTGATTTTCTATATCAAGTAGGTTTACAGTGGAAGTCTATGGGAATTTGGCGAAATATTAGAGATATCGCTAAGTTGGCGTCCCTTTTGGCGACACATTTTGGTCGCCAAATTTGGCGATATATCGCCAAGTTGGCGACAAACATGGCGGTATTTGGCAACAGAACAGAGTCCCCCTATGGTAACCCCCCTTATATATATGAAGATGCATTAAATGCTTCAATAACCAATGGCCGCCATTTTGTCTCCCATGTAAAACTAAAATTAATTATTTAAAATTTAATTAAAGAATTAATATTTGAAAAAAGTGTATTAACATCAATTGTCATCCAGTACAAGTTTAAAAATATTTATTTCAACTTGATAGGATGAATAATAAGTATTTTATTAACGATTGAAAATTTGAACAAGATAAATAAATAAATAAATAAATGTGTGAAATAATAGTAGGAATTGAAAAACTAAAACAAAAGGATGATTGTATACAAGAAAAGTGCAATTAATTACATTTTTATATGATTCGTAATGCTTGTGAATTAAAAAATTTTCTTTATGTTGCTTTAAGTATTTTGAAAAGTGAAATCTGTAATATTTCAAATTTTAATTGCTTAAAAGGCGTACAGGCAACAGAATGAAAAAGCGTCCAAGCCGGGACTCGAATCCGAACCTGGGTCATGGGTAAAGCGCACCGACGTTCTACCAACTGAACCACTTGGAACGATACCCAGCCTAGCACTTCTCACTATCATATGTTGGGAAGGTTACAACCTCAACACAAGATGGAACTCACTTTGTTGGCTGTACGCCTTTTAATCAATTAAAATTTGAAATATTATTGAATGCAAGGTGTGTGAAATTTTCTACAGAAAATTTTCCAAGAATTATATCGATGTATTCAATTTCATCGATGGTGAAATCTGTTATTTAACGAATTTTCCATATAGCGAAGTTTACTCCTGTATTTAGCGACTTCGTTATACAGAGTTCGGTCTGCAGGTGATAGATATAGAATAAAAACTTTGCAATAAAATATATATAAATATGAATGATTTAAAAATAAATAAAGTAGTTAATGAAGATGTAAACTATGACAAAAGATGCAATATTAGCAATAATAACTCTAATAATAATTATAAAATTCTAATTTAGTACAAAATCAAAATTTACTATAAATTTGAAATTCATAAAAATATTAAATAATAACATGGATGATCTTTTATTGTTTGACATATGACTCGTACAAAATGGGTTTTAATAATCTGGAATAGAAGAAATTCACCAGAACATAGTTGTTCTAGGTAAATATTGATCAAATTCCTTAAATGGAATTTCCAGAAGGATTTAGAATAACTATAATCGATTTAAAAAAAAAAATCATAATAACTGAGCATAACTTTGTATTGCTTGACTAATTTTTCTGATGCCTACATTTATGAGAATTTTTTTAAATGGCTTAATCTTTGAATGTTTCAAAATTAAAGTTATTATGCTTATCTTTGAAGCGGTTATTAAAAAAATAATAATCTTTATTAAAAACGAAAGTATAGATATTATTATTTTGACACTTTTCAATTGCGTATGAATATACATATTTAAGTTTCATTTGCTATAAAAGTTATAAAAGCGTTCAAACGGACGTAATTAGTTTATTAAAACTAATCGATAAGTATAGAATAAATGTATGTTAAATTAGAAAAAATGTAATAATAGTATAATATACAAGGAAATGACTTAATATATTTACAATGTATGATAATAAATGCAACTAATAACAAAAATAATATATTGCATTATCCTAAAATTGTTATGCCATTAAAATATAATATAAAAGTCGAGCTGTATAAAATCTTCATAAAAGGCAACATGAATGATATTTTAATCTTTGATGTATGGCTCATGTAAAATAGAAAATTACAAATCATCTGATTCATTAACTTTTGATTAGAACAAATTCGCCAGAATATAATATGGTGCAAATATCGGCTCATTTTTTCTGTAATAGCAATTTTAAGAAAGTTATAGAATATCTGAAATTGATTCTATAATATTTGGTAATCACTCAGCATAACTGTGCAATGCTTGACTTATTTTTCTGAAACCTATCTTTATGATAATTTATTTAAATGGCTTAATCGTTGAATGTTTCAAAAAGAAAATAATTACACGGAAAAAAAGATTTAGTTTCTATAGCCGCCACTAAAATGTTTGGTTTTATTGAGCAAAAGTTGGTTTGAATGATCAAATGATTTTGTTCGTTCAATAAAATTTTAGTAAACTAACAAAATGATTTTGTCAGTCCAACAAAAAATATTTTAATGGGGCAAAATTTTGTTGGCACAACTATTTTTTGTTGTTTTAGCAAAATCGCTCTTTCCGTGTATCAATATCTTTGAAGTGATTATTAAAAAGTTATAATCTTTATTAAAAACGAAAGTATAGATATTATTATTTTGATTCTTTTGAATTGGGTATGAATATATATATTTAAGTTTAATAAACGGTCAAGTGCCAGTATTACTTGCCCTCAGAAGGTTCCGTACAATAAATATATGAATTATTAATTGTATTATTAAAAAAATCGTTGCTAAAAGAATAATAAGACTTTGCGAAAAACTGTAGAATGTAGGGTCGTATATAGCTGTATATACTAGAAAAATATGAATGTGTATACCATAAAAGTTCAAAGAGATATGAAGCCTAAATACTATCAAATATTGCTATTCTGTATAAATATATTTTTAATCCGGTGGTACATAGAGTACACCACCCTTGTCGTTATGCATGTCTAAACCTTCCGTGTCTTTAAGGGTTAATATCTCGCCTAACTACCGATGATTTTTTCCGAAATCATTAACAACAATGCTTTTATACTTATGTTACGATGGGTACCTCCAGCGCTCCTCAACACCTTTGCTGAATGACCGCAAATCGAAATTTGTCTGTAACGGAAACATGAGCTTTTCCCAAAAAACTACGTGACCTAGTGTAATCGCTGTAATACGAATTGAATATTTCCAACTGAGCGAAAAAATGCCCTGGCCGGGAATCGAACCTAGATCCTTGGCTTACATGCCAATGTTCTACCGTTTAAACTAACTGGGCTGACAACCGGTGAGCATATTTCGCTCAGATAACCTTATTGTTAATAACATCTGGTCTATCATGTAGACAGCTTAACAGAACTGCGTCATGTAGACAGCTGTCATATATGTTCTGTCTGTCAGAACAGACTGTCAACAGAATTGTCTGTCACGTAGACAGCTGTCATATATGTACTGTCTGTCAGAACACACTGTCAACAGAAGTATCTGTCATGTAGACAGCTGTCATGTATGTTCTGTCTGTCAGAACAGACTGTCACCAGAACTGTCTCTCATGTATGTTCTGTCTGTCAGAACAGACTGTCAGCTTTTATAACAAACTAATTTTAGTTTCACTAGATTCGGAAATAGAGGGGGGGGGGGAGTAATTTATTTTTGCACTGCATTTTCAACGATATCTGTGAAAATATAATACCTAAAATTAAACGAAATGTATCTTTGAATTCAGCGGTACGAAAACTTTCACACGGTATACAAAGAAAAGATTTTTTTTTTTAAGTAATTTAATTAGCCCTCTACATTTTTCCTAAATATATTTGTGAATGTTTAATAATCTGTAAATATCTAGGTCAATAGTCTTTATTACTTTCCCCAATTTAAACTTTCCAGGTCTAAAAGTTTACAAGAAAAATGGCCGAGATAGTCAGACACAGGAGTGATCTTATAATGGTTCTGTTTTTACTTTTTAAGTACGGAACCCTAAAAATCATAAAAACGTTCAAACGGGCGTGATTAATTTATTAAAACTGATTGATAAATATAGAACAAATGCATGTTAAATTAGAAAAATCTAATAATAATATAATATAAAAGGGAATGACTTAATACAGATACAATATGGTAATAGATCCATCTCAAACAAAAATAATATATTATATTATCCTTAAATTGTTACGCTACTAAGATATAAAATTCGAGCTGTATAAAATCTTTATAAAATGCAACATAGATGATCTTTTAATCTTTGACATATGACTCATGTAAAATAGAAAATTACAAATCATCTGGTTCATTAACTTTTGATTAGAAGCAATTTGCCAGAATATAATATGGTGCAAATATCGGCTCATTTCTTCTATAATTGCAATTTTCAGAAATTTATAGAATACCTGTAATTGATTTTATAATATTTGATAATCACTAAGCATAACTGCGTAATGCTTGACTTGATTTTCTGAAACCTACATTTATGAGACATTATTTAAATGCTTAATCGTTGAAATGTTTCAGCAAGAGAATTATTGGATTTCTTTGAAGCTGTTATTAGAATGTAGTAATCTTTATTTTAGAAAGCAAAACACGGATAGTAATTTTTAATATTTTTGAATTACGTATTAGTGTATATTTTTTAATTTAAAATTGCTAAACTTTAGCTAAATCTAAGTTCTAATATTACTCAAATAGAAATGATTAGGATAAATAAGAAAAATCTGAGATATTTACACATCATTAATTATATATGCATAAATGTTGAATATTTTTAGAACTTCTCATTGTATAATTTATATTAGTCTATAAATATTTAAAATATTCGAAGCGGTTAAAGGGGAAGATAATTTTAATGCTTTAAAATATCCATTTGCATAATTTCCATGTTAATAGATTTTTAAAAGGATATAGAGTAAAATGTATTTCATAGCATAATAAATTTAAATCTATACTATTTTATAAATTTTTCCGTGACTTTCAGAAAAATATCTAAGTTCATTCGACATATATTTAGAGGACGTATAGCAAAAAATAACATTAAAAAATTTGTTTTGTCTGGCTGTCTGTACGGTTGTCTGAAATAAGCCCGGAAATGGTTGCATAATAAATACTAAACTTGTGACGTACATAAAAATAATATTTCTGAATATAATCTGCGGTACTTCTCCAGTATAGGAGCCTTAGCGATATAGAGAAAATGGCCTTGTCGAGTAAAGGAAATTTGGCAACATATTTTCTGTCAACTTTCTGACTTTTTTTTTATTTTCTAACTTTTATTCTATTTTATAGACGCAAAGTTTTCAATATTTATACAATTTATTTAATATTATTGATGAAATTAACACCAAAAATCAGCACTGATCTGCGGATCTCTAAACTGGTATTAAAATTTTTAAATTCGAATTAGTTTTCGAAATATTAATTTTTTTTTTCTAATTTTATATACATTTTTCTAATGATGATAACTCAAATTTTAATCAAACATATATATTTTTTTCATATTTCAGAAAAGGTTGACATGGTAACCCGGCTATTGTTGTTCATTTGATAATAAATGTTTATTTACTTTTATTTCTTTTTATAAATTATATAAATTATTTTGTTCTATAATTATTAATTATTTTTTTATATTTCCTTTAGAAAATAATAGAACATAATTAAAAAATATGGTACTACTTAATTGTTCCGTCGACCAATTCCGCCAAATTATATAAATCGCCAAAATACTCGCCAAATTATACAAATTGACATAATTTTTATTTTAAATAACGAAAGAACAAATAAATTAGAATAACATTAATAAATATACAAATAAAAAGTCGAAATAAAAATCAGTTGATGACGTAAACACGTGTAACTTGCTCAAAGTCATGTGAATATGACATTTACGTGCCGTGCGTATATGACATCTGGCCAAATATTACCTCTCGAAAAAAAAAAAAAAAAAAAAAAAATGCTAACTGGCAAGTTGAAAAAAGCTATTGGCGAGATTTGCATCCGGCTAGCGTAACAGTACCAAGAATTCTTTGCAACCATGACAAATTTTATGTAGTTTTATTCGAAAAGAAAATTTTGATTTTTTTAATCAAAATGGAAAACTTACAGTCCCATATTGGCGCGATGTTTTCCTAATGCCAATGTCATATACGGAACGGGCACTTAACTGACGCCAAAGTATCGTTATTTTGCTTGATATGGTAAGCCGGATGTTGTTGTTTATGCTGTTGATGCGTTCCCCAAATTGGCGTCGTTAAAAAATCGTGCCAATGACATCTATATACATGTATATGACATCTGTGCCAAACTTTCATATGAACGGCGAAGGGATCAGACCGTATTTGTTTATGGCAGTTGATGACTTGAACTATAGTATAGATGAAATGATGGCGATAGAATAATATTTGGCGACTTATCACCTGTGCCTCGCTAACATTAAAGTACGAAAATGGCACCTAGTGTATAAAAAGCGAAATGGTCCGCCTGGAACTGTTGATGATAGTCACATGACTTAGGCTATTGTTATAGAGATTGTTTTAAAATACCGGGAGACAAAGATTTTGTATACTTAATTTATTTTATTTTAGCTTCTTTTCAAATGTTTAACTGATCCTCTTTAACCAAAAACGAAAACAACCATTGGATGTCTTAACAGCAATTGATTCGCCCTTAAATTTTTGCAGTCAAAGGGAATTGAATGGAAACCCGTTTACAGCGAGATCTGCACAGCTTTTTTCAGTATAATTCAATCTTTAATATTTTTAAAACCCATCAGATTAGCGTGTTTTTAGATTCTGCGTTTTCTGAACGGGGGTTGGAGAGCGTAGCTTGCAGGAGGCAGAGACCCCTAGTATAAATATAAATCAATTTCTTCTACAAATGTAAAATGCCTAATACTATAACAATACACACCTAAAGATAATCAATTTTATAATATTTCATAATTACTTAGCATAATAGTACATATTGCTTGACTAAATTTATGAAAAATAGTTTGATAATGAGAATTATTTAAATAGTTTAGTCATTACTAATTTTTGAAATAGTTCAAAGAAAGCGCTGTATAATTTCTTAGACACTCTTATTAGAAAGTAATAAACTTTATTAGGAATGAACAGGAAGATAGTAATTTTCAATTCTTGGAAATTCTTCATTTTAAATTGCTCATTTATATGTTTAAAACGTACATTGCGAATTAAGTTCTTAAAGCGTCCAAATTCATATGATTATAGTGTACTATACATTGTCGATATATATATATATATAGGATAAAAATACGTTAACATACAAAAAGGTAATAATAATATAAAAGATATTAATAATATAAACAAATGTAATTATAATATAAAGAAAAGAAAATGACTTATTGTTTATAAAAAGTATGGCAATAGGTGCATATAATAAAAATAATAACAATTATAAAATCTTTTAAATTGATATGAAATTAAAATTTAATATAATTATACATAGTCGATATATATTGCATGCCTTTGCAAGTACATTAACATACAAAGGTGTAATAATAATATAAAAGATAATAATAATATAAACAAATGCAATTATAATATAAAGAAAAGAAAATGATTTAATGTTGATATAAAGTATGGCAATAGATGCATATAATAAAAATAATAACAATAACAATAATAAAATATTTGAATGAAATATGAAAATATGAAATTAAAATATAATAGAAATTTTGAGATGTAAAAATGTTTATAAAAGACTAATTAAATGATAGTTTAAGCTTTGACGTATGTGCCACAACAAGAGGTAATTACATCCCAAGGATTTCTAAGATCCATTAACTTAGATTCGCCAGAATATAATTTGATGCAATTATTGTTTCTTTTATAAATGCAAGTTTCAAGAGGTTTTAGAATAATTACAATCGATTCTATAACTTTTGAACATCACCCACTATAACTCTGTATTGCTTGACTCCTCTTTCCATTGTGTACGTGGATGAGAAATCGTTTAAATTGCTTAATCGTTGAAATATTCTAAAGAGAGCAGTATTGGATTTGTTTGAAGCTTTTATTAGAATGTAATAAACTTTATTAGAAACCAATTTTTAGATAGTAATCTTTTAACTCCTTTGAATTATGCATTAGCGTATATTTAGTTTAAGAAAAATCTAAAATCGAGATGATTTGATTAAATAATAAATCTCGGTATTTATGCATCATTTATAGTGCGAAATGCAAAATTATTATATTTTGTTTACAATGTTTTGTTGTAGAGTTTTACGAGACTATAAATTTGAAAAATATTTGAGTTATTAAAAAGAAGACATTAATTATAACGTATAAAAATATTCAAATTTAGAATTTTCATATTAATATATTTTAAAAAGGATCGACAAATAAACAATAAAAGAAATCTTTAACAGAAATGCTAAATATAATATGCAAGCGAGGTGAATGTAATTAAGACTGCTGTATATGCACATAATAGTTATAAAAATAATAAAGGCAGTAACTATTATAAAATAATTAATGTAAGTAATATACAAAGATCCACCTGAAATATTAAATTTCGTATTTTTATATGTATAAAACTACTTGTAAAACAAATACCATAGATAAAGGCTATATTTGATGTTTATTCTTTTTAACACTTTCAAACATAGTTGAAAAGTGTTTATATCTTCGGTTTGTGTGGCCGTGTCTGTCTGTCTCGCGGTCTGTCCGTGTTTTAGTTTGAATAAATAAACTCGTATTGTCATGTAATTGATACATTGAAATGAAGTGACTAGCGTTTATAGATCGTTTACAGGAACACTGAAAAGTAGTCCGTTACATTATGGTCTATGGGGGAAAATCGTTTGCAGTTTATTTTAATGATTTTATACTATTTCGAACATACTGAAATTAATATACAGAACTGATGTGTACTGCAAGATGCTTAGTGTATATTTTGGTGTGAATAGCATCTATCTTTTATTTACAAGGACACAGACAAAAAATTTGGTTACAGTTACTGTGTATGAGTGATAATTGCTACATGTGGGGTTTC
Organism: Maratus speciosus; assembly: GCA_963932465.1. Taxonomy (NCBI): domain Eukaryota; kingdom Metazoa; phylum Arthropoda; class Arachnida; order Araneae; family Salticidae; genus Maratus; species Maratus speciosus. The sequence goes on along the minus strand of OZ010786.1, from coordinate 167,083,597 downwards.
AGTTGTGGTATTGGTTTTTAAATCTAACTAATTTTTTGTATATGTATATTATAAAGGACAAACGTATCCGTGCGTAACGCTGACGTCATTTTGATGTTGGCAATAGCGGACGATTTATTTTCCCGTATATTAAATTTTTTAAAAACTTCTAAGCATCGCACATTTTCAAACTTTACACCATCGAATAGAGAGAAAAAAAGGTGCTTTTGTTTGAAATCTGCATTACAATTTTTTAAAATCTTAATCGTAATTTACTCAGTTTTTATGGTTTTTAAAATAATTTTCAATCATGAATTAAAAAAATATATATATATATCGCGTGCGGATGACTATGAAAGATAAATCCCGTTGCACGTAAGTTAATATAAATAGTTCAGCATTTTTTTCGGACTAATATTCCATAAAGAAGTTAAAACTTCATGAATAAAATAAAATAATATAAATAAAACAGAAATTTAACAGACATGTAATCAAAATGAACTCTCAAACCACTGAAATTATAAAAATAAAACGGACTGCTGTAACTAACGGATTTTGGCGACTTCTTCGGCTATTAACTCATAGGAAAAATTCGCTTGTAAAACATTTCATACGAAAAGCATCCCCTAAATTTCAAAACTTCATTTGAATGCAACTTGGTAACCTTTCCAATAAAATATGATTTTTGATATTGTTAGTGGGCAACTTAAAATAAAATATATAGATATAAAAAAAATGGTCTTCCTTATATTCTGTAAGCCGGGAGATTCGGGTTGGATACCAATCGCCAAAACCTCTATTTGATTAACAATGTATATTTTTAAGTTTAATTTGAAATTTAAGATCCGATACCGCCGAAATGCAGATAATTAGTTTATCCAACGTAGTCGATAAATATAGAATAAAATTACATTAAAGTGTAGTAATGCAATAAGCTAGATAGATAATATACAGGACTGCTCAAAAGATTTCAAGTACTTTTTCCGTTTATTGAAAGAAATTGCTGAAGGTGAATTTTCAATTGTGTTATGCGTTTGCTAATTGAATTAAATTTTTACATACTCTGTAGTATATATACAAATCTGTATACCATATATTACATTTTTTCATGAAAAAAAATTCGAAAATTTTTCTGGCTATTGATGGCAATTGCTGAAATAGAGTCTTCAAGTGTGTTATGTGTTTTTCTAATTGCTTAGATATCATTTCACCTTATTACTGAAGTTTTACTACAGTATGTGTTAGAAAAACTATGTTTGACGCATTATTACCCGACTGCCAAGAAGGGTTATGTGTTTCACGCGTATCTGGGTATGTGGATTTCTTTATACCCTCGAAACATCCCAACGACTGGATGGATTTTAATGAATGAGGTCTCTATCGATTCGACTTAATCGTCCAATGGTTATAGGCAATGTTTTGTTTTTATCAATTCAAAATGGCGGTAGAGACGAAAAAAAAATTATGAACCCTATTGAGTGGCATATCATTGGATAGGTCTTTCAAAATGAAGACGATGTTTCATTGACTATTTTACAGTCAGAGGCTCCGTTTAAATATTGCACAACCTGGAAGTTGTGTAGGTAGAGTCTCTAGCTTTACTGCAACTCTAACCTTCATAGACATCTAGAGGCCTCATCATAGATAGGAACTAACAATTAAACACAACTTAAAAGTCATCAATACAAGTAAATAAAAAAATAGGTAATATAAAAAATAGTTTCAGTTTGATGGGAAATATTTAATTAGCTCACTTTGTACGCAGTTGGGTTTTTTGATATTTTAAATTTAATTTTTACTTGTTTTATTTCTTGTTCTAGTTGAGAGTATGTTTTTACCATTAAGAGGTAATCACCATAGCATACATTACTTATTTATTTACGTATAAAGATATATATTTTTTTCTTTGCGCAATTTCAACTTATGCTTTATTAAGACATAGAATACTATATTTTGATTTAGTGAGCTGAAATCTATAAAAGTCCACCATTATTTTTACAGTGAGAGTTTTGGTAACGACCAGTATATTTAGTGTATACAACAAAATGAGTAAAATTGGATTAAGGTGTAAAAAATGCAATAATATTAATACAACAATGTAAACAAAATTAAAAGGCAATGCATTTGAAGAGTATGGCAATAGATGCATATAATAATAATTATTATTATTGTTATAAAATCCTTAAATTGATACGACGGGGAAAAATAATTCCCCTGTCTCTCCCATTCTCTTGGATTTTCACGGAGCATATTTCATTTAAAAAAAAATTCCGATAAACTTGTCAATGATCTTTCATCATCTCCTTTTCTCTCTTCAGCTTGGAAATTGCTTTTGTAAATATTTCCCCTCCTCTGTTGTCTCTTTTCATTTATTATGGTTATATATAAAAACAAAATCTTTTACTCCTTTTATTTTCTTGTTTTATTTTACTTTTTATTCTACTTAATGTTAATTTACTTTAATTTTCTTACTTTTAATTTATTTCTTTTTAAATTTTTCTTCTATTATTTATTCGACCCTTTTCTCTTCTGCATGTATTCCTCTGTGATTGGTGTTTACCTTTCAGCTAGCGCCACCTCTCGCATTCTTTGTAATCTTTACTCTCTATCTTTCAGTTCATTTGTGACCTTGTCCCCTTACGGACACATGTTCGGATGATGACGGGCTGTTAAAATTTCGAGTTCGAAACGCGTCCTGTGCGTTTTTATAATTTTATGGTGATCTATACAAAGTTTTATTATTTAATTGCGGTTTAACGCCAGATTTTCGGTGCTGTGTCATCTAAAAATATAAATTGTATTCTATAATACCAGAACTTTCTCTAAATACAATGTATTTCGAGATGGATATCAAAGACAATGTACATAATTCTTTAGTCTTTGACTGATGGCTTATACAGAATAAGAAATTACAAGTCTTCTGATTCCTTAACGGCATTAATTAAAAGCATTTCGCAAGAATATAATTTGATGCAAATATCGGCCCATTTCTTCTATAACAATTTCAGGAATTTTTTAGAATAACTATTACCGATTCAATAACTTTTGATAATCACTTAGCATAACTGCGTATTGCTTGACTCATTTTTCTGATCCCTATGTTGCTGAGAAATTATTTAAGTGGTTTAATCGTTGAAATTTTCCTACGAGAGCATTATTGGATTTCTTTGAAGCTATTATTAGAAAGTAGTAAGCTTCGTTAGAAAGCAACGCGTAGGTAGTTTTCTTTAAATACTTACGAATTGCTTATTAATGTATGCTTTTAAGTTTAGATTGTAATTTAAATTCTAAAAACACTCAAATCATGAGGATCTGTACAAAAACTAAGACTATGCGTTATTTAAGCATTATTTATAATACAATATGCATAAATACTGAATTTGTTTAGAGTGTCTAATTGCAAACTTTATACGAATCGATTAAATTTTTAAATGTTTGAAGCCATTAAACATTAATTTTTATGCTTTAAAATATTCATTTTTAGCTTTTTTATATTACTAATTTTTAAGGATAAACCCTGTTTATAGAGTAGGATTATTTAAAAATAGTAAAAATAAATAAATAAATAAATAAATAAATTAAATTAAACAACAATAATGAAAAATTAACATAAATGCGAACACAATTAAAAAGATGAAAAGAATACACATAATTAGAAATAATAATAATTAAACTGTACAACAAAAACCGATTAAATTAATGCTTGTGATGTAAAAGTACTTAATTCTTAGTGAATTCTACGCTCAGAAAATGAATATGAGCATGCAAAATCTGAATTGTCTACATTTTTTTGCATTTTACAGTTGCATTTTACACTATGTACGTCTTAATACCTCTATCACTCTATTATATTGCATGCGTTACATAACACTTATTTGTAATACATAAAAAATACATTAAAATTACAACAAATTTAAATGTATTTATAAAAAACAATAACTGTAATTATGATACAATAAAATTGTATAGTGTAATATACCTTATTTATACATTTCTATTAAATTTAGCATACAGAAAAAAACCATAATTTTTAATCGCAAAATTTTAGTAGAGAAAAACGAAAATAACCATTTGGTTGAGAATTATGGCTTTTTCAATTTATGTTTAAAAAAAGAGACTTTAGGTCATCGCCTCCATAATGAACTTATATGAGGTTTTGACATTTTTAATATAAATATCCAATTTTGACTTATGCTCGGATTTTTTCAGCTTTTTGAGAATGACTAAAAAACCACTACGCAGAATGAATGATATATAATTTTGGATGATTCATATTTTTTTTAAGCTTATGAAAATCGATTTCTGTTAAGAAATTTATAGGTTATAAATTAATTTTATAGGTTACATTTATCATTTTTTTCGAACACTTATTTCAAATAATCTATACTTTTTAAATATTAACACGTTAAACGCGGCACTAATTTTACTTTAATTTCCTTTTAAGCGATAGCATACACAGAAATTATGAAAATACGCAAATTGTTTTTTTTTTTTTTCGACTACAATGAAAAAAAAAAAAAAGTAAAGCCGTTATTTTTTTCAAATGTTTTTCGTCAAAAATCCGAAAGTACTGCAAAAACCCAAAAACTGTTATGAAATAAATACTAAAAAATTTCGAAGTAAAATAGCTAAAAATTGCACTAAAAAGTTATTTATTTTTGTAATTCTTGTGAAGGAAAACCCTTTTTATGTTTGAAATGTTTTTTTTTTTTTAAATACATTAAAAAGGGGAAAATGCTTTTAATATTATATAATATATTAATTTTTATAATTTTATACCGCCGATCCACAGGGACCGGCGTCGCCTAAACGGAAAGATCAATGCCTGTCCCCAGCGACCTGCGTCGCGTTTAACATGTTAACTTTTGTATTTCCAAAACAAGAGCCAATGGATTTTTTTCATGATGATTCACATTTTTTTTAAAGCTTAGGAAAATCGATTTCTGTTAAGAAATTTATAGGTTATAATTCATTTTATATGTTACATTTATCATTTTTTCGAACACTTATTTCAAATAATATATATACCTTTTAAATATTAACTTTTGAATTTCCAAAACAAGAGCCAATGGATTTTTTTCATGATGATTCACATTTTTTTTTTTTTTTTTTTTTTTTTTTTTAAGCTTATGAAAATCGATTTCTGTTAAGATATTTATAGGTTATAATTAATTTTATAGGTTACATTTATCATTTTTTCGAACACTTATTACAAATAATATATATACTTTTAGGTAGATTTCGTATGAAATACTACCTATTGGGATCGTTCCTATGTTGGAATTTCTGAAAAATTTTTGCAGATCTACACCGATCATGACCCCTAGAACCCAAAACCACCTCAGTAAAAAACTTTATCTATCTATCTATCTATATATCTATATCTATATCTATATCTATATATATATATAACCATTAATTAAACATAACCTACCACCATCAAAAAGCTTATATATTGAATTACGTTTTCAAGGGCACAGAATTCAATGATATAAGCAATATGGTTGTTTTCTGTGAGAAAAATAAGCTAAAGCTAAAAATTATTTTTCTCTGTGCCCGAACAACCATTATAATCAAGTGAATAGATTAAAAATGAAAACAGAATAGAAACAAATAATATGAAATGGAAAAATCAATAAAACCTGTTTAAATATTTATAGGATATAAAATAGAAATAATACACAACATACCGATTAATATTTCAGTATTTTTCATTATATCCACTCGCACATGGCTACCAAAATATGGTAAAGATTAAGGTGAATATAACAGTTAAGAAATCACAGTAATTGATACCAAAGGATGCAGTTAATACATTTTGAAATACCATGATAAATGGAATTAAAATAATATAAAATAAAATAAATAGAAAGTAATTACATTATTTAAAATAACTAAAATGCACTATTAAATTAATTAATTACTATTTAACAATATCGTCAAAATTTAGCTAAAAAATTCACCTGGTGTAGGAAATTATAACTGAAAAGGAGCTGCAAAAGACAAAATTTATAACTTATCGTCAAAAGACAAATTTTGGTGCTGCCATCTAGTAGTATTTTTATTATTCAAATGTCACAAGATGAACAATTGAAAGCCTTAGAATGTAAAATTTTTTTTTAATAACAGCAAATCAAACAAATCCTTATATATAGATAATTATAAACCTAATATAAACCACACTATACATTTTTTAAAAAACTATTGTTAATAAAAATTTTTAAAAAAGTATTCAAAATATTCTATTATCTTACTCATTTAAACTATACTAAGAATTTAAATAATTCTATAACATTGATAATATATAGCATATAGCTATATGCTATAAAATAAAATAAATAATAATTAATATAAATATATATTAAAAATAATATAAAGATCGTTAATAATAACTATTATATATAAGATAATTATAAAAAGAACAGGAAATAAAAAACATATGGAAGTATATAGAAGATTATCAGATACTTAAATTCCCATTACCTAAAAATCTCAAATATAGTGTGTGGATTATTTTCATACAGCCATAAATTAAATCCTAAAAGTATGAATGTGGGATATATATATTATTGATGACATCATTTTAATTGAAACTGATCAATCTGCAATTACTCGATTTCCAGTTGATTATCCCACTAATTTGGCATTAACGGAAAACCTTTTATCTAACATTACAATTAACTTCTTAGATCTTAAAATTACAATAAAAGACAATAAAACAATCACAGATTTATATGACAAACGTAAAGAATTTAAATTCACATTTAATACATTTACAAATTTTAAATCTTGTCTACATCATTCTGTATTTCGTAATATAATACTTAATCATTTATATAGAATAAAATGTTTATGTTCTTCTCCTCTAATTAACAATAATATTAAAAAACTATTTTATGATACATTAAATCATGGTTTTCCAAAAAAATTCATATATTCATTAATATACAATTAGTACTTTTCTTACATGATCTATAAACACAAATTAACACATGCGTAAACAAAATTACAAAAAAATTATAAAATAAAAAAATATCTATAAAAAATTAAAAATTGTAAAATAATATAAAAAAAATATTATAGGTTGGTTGGGTGGGCAGATGTTAGAGTACGGAGGAGGGTGGTGTTGTCTGGATAATACGCAATGGTTAATTATATATAATAGAAAAAATGGGGGCTCTTGTATTATTACTATATTTTTGTTACGTATTTTATATGGATGTTGATTTGATATTTTATATGCAATTGGAGAATTTCATTAATATTATAATTAGCCTAATTATTGATTAATCTAATTTACAATTATTTGTTATTAAATTTTAAATTTACTAAGGACAATATCATATTAATTACTAATAGTATGCCATTCTTATAGTGAATAATATACATATAAGTATGTATAATATAAATATAGTTATACTGTATGCATTAAAATTGGATAATTATTTTTATTATTATTACTCTATTCTTTTTAATATTTATTATCGGTTTAATGTTTTTGAATGTCCCACATTCATACTTTATGGTTTTCTATGGATGTCTGAAGATAATCCACACTCTATATTTGTGCTTTTTAAGTAATGGGTATTTAAGTATCATTTAACCTTCTATTTACTTCCACATGTTTTTTATTTCCTGTTCATTTAATAAATATGTGATATATAATTCATAAAAAATAATTTTTATATTTAATAATTATTTATATTAATTATTACTGAATTTATTTTGTTTTATAGCATATAGCTATATGCTATATATTATCTATGTTCTAGCATAACTCTTAGTTTAGTTTAAATAAGTTAGCTAATAGAATATATTGTATGCTTTTAAATTTTATTAACAATAGTTTTTAAATACAATGTGTGATTTATATTAGGTTTATAATTCTCTATATATAAGGATTTGTTTGGTTTTGCTGTTTAAACAGTTATTTACATTCAAATGATTTCAAATATTTATCTTGCGATAGATGTTTAATATAAGTAATAATAGATGGCAGCACCAAACTTGTCTCTTTCAGATTGCTCTAATTTTTAATTTTTCTAGCTCCATTTCAGTTATAATTTATACACCAGGGGGTATTTTTAGCTAAATTTTGACGATATTGTTAAACTGTTATCTATTAATTTAATAGTGCATTTTAAATAATGTAATTAATATCTATTTATTTTATATTAGATTAAATTTGATTTACAAGGTATTTCAAATTTTATTTCAAAATTTATTTCAAAATGTATTAACTGCATCCTTTGGTATCATTTACTGTGATTTCTTAACTGTTTTATTCACCATAATCTTTTTGATATACTGGTAGACATGTGCACATGGATTTTTGTAAAATACTGAAATATTAATCGGTATGGTGTTCATTATTTATATTTTATATCCTATAAATATTTAAATACGTTTTATTGATTCTTCCATTTCATATTATTTGTTTCTATTCTGCTTTCATTTTTAATCAATTCACTTGATTTTAGTGGTTGTTCGGGCACAGGGGAAAATTAATTTTAGCTTTAGCTTATTTTTCCCACAGAAAACACCATTTTGCTTATATCATTGAATTCTGTGCCCTTGATAACGTAATTCAATGTATAAGCTTTTCAATTTTTGTCGGTGTCCACTTTTTTCTTTTTTCTTCCATAATAATTCTTATAATATTTTTTTTTTTTTTTTTTTTTTTTTAATACTTACAGCTTTAATTTATAATAATTGACGGTGGTAGGTTATGTTTAATTAATGGTAATATATATATATATATATATATATATATATATATATATATATATATATATAACTTTCTTCTGGACACGATGACTTTCGTAATTCTGCACCAATCTCTTCCGAACTGATACATAAAATCAATGGGCATAAAATCTCGGTCAAGTTCGTTAATGGGCAATATCGGACCAAGGGGATGGAAATAGGGAGGGGTTTTGTGAAAACAGAAAACCCCCCATAACTTCTTAATTGTTGTACATATCAAATCAGTTTAAAGTTTTTATTACTTCTGAAAATAGCGCCAAAAATTTATGTATCACAGATTTTTGCTAAAGTTAAAAATGGGCTCAAGAGGCGCAAAAAATAGGGTTTTCGGGAGAAAAAAATTCATAACTTCGTCAATTCTCAAGATATCAAATCCAATTAATTTTATTATAAATCTCCTTAACATTATCTACAACTTTTATATTCACAAGTTTTTGATAGGACCAATTCGTACCGCAAAAAAATTAAAAACGAAAGCAAAAAGGGGTTTTGAAGAAGACAAAAATCCAGAACTCCGTCAATTCAAAAGATATAAAATCCCCATGAATTTATCATATATCTTCTTAATATTGTCTACACCATCTATTTAGACAAGCTTTGGATAGGACCAATTCTTTCAGTAAAAACAAATTAAAAATACATAGCGGTTGAAGAAAAAAAATCATCTTAGTAAGGGTGTATTCAAATCCAAACTGCTTATTTTCTGACTCATTTTTAAATTCATTTTTGCTCTCAAATGCATTTATTTGGTATATTCGCTTATTCAGAAACTATATAATGTACCGTAATGATCGGTTTTTTGATAGAGGCAGAATATGTTTCAAAAAATGATGTCAAAGTGGGCATTTTGAACGGAATTTCCCAAAGCCATTATGTTAAAAACGAAAAATATTGTCCTTCTGAGAAAATAATTGTTTATATATCAAGTTTTAATTAATTGAACAAAAAATAAAAACACAGGTCGCTTATAAATCTCTTCAAAGATCACGTTAGTAATTTTCATTTTTTTTTTTTTTTTTTTTTTTTTTTTTTTTAATTAAAAATGAATCTGGAATTATACCAGAAAATTTCGAGTTGTTGAGCATGGAAAAGTGTTTTTTTGAATACCGCCCTAACATGATTCTGATAAAACCAGCTATTATATAAAAATGAAATAAAAACTTGTCAAAAGCGGCCAGATAAAATTGTTAAAGTGGATTTATCTCTAATCATGATTTAGTTTTTGTTTGTGAAATTGTTATATTTGACTTCGAAATCTACCTCTGCCTATAGGCCGGGCCGGCAGGGATTTTTTTAAATATTAACTTTTGTATTTCCAAAACAAGAGCCAATGGATTTTTTTCATGATGATTCACATTGTTTTTAAGCTTATGAAAATCGATTTCTGTTAAGAAATTTATAGGTTATAATTCATTTTTTAGGTTACATTTATCATTTTTTCGAACACTTATTTCAAATAATATATATATATTTTAAATTTTAACTTTTGAATTTCCAAATCAAGAGCCAATGATTTTTTTCATGCCAATATTCGTGTTGAGTGGGTCAATTTCATATCGATCTACTCATTTGCATTTCAGAAGCAATTTCAATGTTTCACAGTGTTACTGTATTAATTATTACAAAATCATCAATACAATTAAAACATAATATAAGCACTTAATGGATTAACTATTTATAAAAGACAATGTGTAGGACAGGCGGCTTTTATAAGACAGAGTATTTCAAATCTTCAATATCATTAACTTGAATTAGATGATTTCACCTCAATATAATTTGACACAAATATCGGTTCATTTCTCCCACAGATGCAATAAAAAAAAAGATAGATTTTATAATCGGTTTTATAATCTTTCCTATTCACTCGGGATAGTTATATATTTCTTGAGTAAATTTTCTGATGCTTTGGTTGATGATGAGAAAATATTTAAATAACTTAATAATAAGAATTTCTGAAACATTTTAGAAAGAGCGTTAATGAATTTCTTTAAAGCTGTTGTTAGAAAGTATTAAATTTTATTGTAATAGAATGTGTAGATAGAAACCTTTTAACACTATCGAATTAAGTACAATTTTTTTTTATTTAAATTGAGATTAAAGTTCCAACAATGTTCAAATGCAAATGATTATTTTATAAAAAATTGCTGATAAATATGGGATAAAAGTATATCAAAGTATAAAAAAATAATGATACAAAATATGTAAAAATAAAAAAGGGATTTAACGAAGATATAAAGTACGGTAGTAGATGGACATAACAATAATTATAAAATCTTTAATATGACATGCAATTAAAATTTGTTATAAACTTGAGATGTAAAAAACTATTTATAAAAAAGAACGTGCATGAGCTTTAAATCTTTGATATGTGGTTCATATAATGTAGGAAATTACACATTTTTCTGATGCCACGTTGATTTTGAGAATTGATTTAAATGATCTACTAATTACTAATCGGTGCAGTGTTTAAAGACAGAGGGCTGTTGGGTTACTTTGAAATAGTTATTAGAATAAATTTTATTATAAAGGGATGCGTAGTTGGTAATATTTTAACACTTTTGAATTATGTATTAATACACTTCGTAGTTCAAACTTAGACTTAGATTCTGAAAACACTCAAATAAATGAAAATGATTGGCATACATAATAGATTATTGCGTTATTCAATGCTTATTTATAGCAGAATATATAAAACTATAGTATATGTTGTTGATTTAACAGATAGTTATTAGTTAGAGAATGTCTTAGTGACTTTCTTATACGAAATTATAATTTTGCAAAATATTCAAAGGGCTTAAAAAGAAAGAATTAATTTTTATCCTTTTTAAGCCTTAATGTTTAGATTTTTTAATGTTCGGATATGTAAATAATTCGCATGCAATAATAATAATAATAACAGTGGTAATAATTATTACAAAATGCTTAATCTGATATCCCCTTTACATATAAGTTGGAAATTTATAAGCCTTTATAAAAGACAACGCGAATGATCTTTTAATCTTCAAGATATCGCATACAATAATTAGAAATTAAATTTTCTGATTCATTAACTTGGAGCAGAAGCAATTTACTATAACATAATCCGATGTAAATATCCGCCCATTTATTCTATAAATACAATATTCAAAAGATATTAGAATAAATAATATTTGAACCTTATAATATTGGATAACTACTCCGCATGACTGTATTAGCTTGACTGTTCTTTCTGATTGTGATGAGAAATTATTTAAATTACTTGATGATTACAAATCGTTTAAATATTTTAATGGGACAATTTTTTGATTTCTCTGAAGCTAATATTGGAAAATAATAATCGTTATTAGACACAATTGCACGAATAATAATCTTTTAACGCTTTTAAATTACTAATTAGTATGTATTTTTACGTTTTAATTCCAACAACAACAATAATAAATATTATAAAATATACATTCTGATATCCAGTTAAACTATAACAGAAATTCGAGATATAGAAAATCTACGCTATGAAAAACAACACAAATGATCTTTTAATCTTTGACATATAGCTCATATAACGTAATAAATTACAAATTCTCTTATTCATTAACTTAGATTAGAAGTAACTCTCCATGATATAATTTGATGCAAATATCGGTTCATTACTTATATAAGTGCGCATTTGCAGAATATTTTAGAGTAACTTTAATCAATTTTATGAATTTTGATAATCACTCAGCATTATGTATTGCTTCCCCAATTTTTATAATAGTTATATTGATTATGAGAAGTTATCTAAATGACTTAAAAATTATCAATAGTTGCAGTGTTTCAAAAGAGAGCAGTATTGGATAAATATTAATAAAATTCTGCAATTTAAATTTAAAAACTCTTAAATTTAGACAATTTGGATAAATAATAAAGTGATGCGATGTTTAGGTATCATAATTTATATTTGAATACATTTTTCCACTCCGTTTAATTATTACTTGTCAATTTTAATGTCTTGTTCCAGATTTTATATTTACCCTATATATATATCTATTTATATAAAATCCAAGTCTCTGTGTGTCCCTCACGATTCCGGTAGGACCACCTCATTGAAATGAGTAATTGTTGAAAAATACTAATGCAGGGTTACCACAGTAGCGCCAAATGTTGGCCAACTTGGCGATAGCTGGCTGATTTGGCGAAATTCCCATTTAAAACCATTAATCTTTCATAAAGGAGGTCACCAAAATTTAATTTAAACTCCGCTCTTTTAAGATATTTTTTCAAAATCTATGGGTGAGAATTTAAAGTACAGCTTTACATCTTCCCCCCGGTGCTACTAATAAAACAAGTAATATAAAAATTTTGTTTTTAAAGTCAATTCCTACTTAGGCCATCAAAGAAAAATTTAATATAATCTCTTAAGCTAATATTAGTTTTTGTTGCATTAAAATATCTCAATTTGTTGATTTTTTATAAGCAAGTAAGTTTACAATGGAACTCTATGGGAATTTGGCGAAATATTAGAGATATCGCCATGTTGGCGACTCATTTTGGTCGCCAAATTTGGCGATATATCGCCAAGTTGGCGACAAACTTGGCGGTACTTGGTGACAGAACAGGGTCCCCCCTATGGTAACCCCTTAATGAAAATACTTTCATTGACCTTCAATAACCAATGGCCGCCATTTTGTTTCCCATGCAAAACTAAAATTAATTAATTAAAAATTAATTAATTAATTAATATTTGAAAAAACTGTATTAACATCAATTGTCATCCAGTACAAGTTAAAAAAAAATTATTTCAACTTGATGGGATGAATATTGAAAATTTGAACAAGATAAATATATAAATAAATAAATATACGGAGAGTGTGAGCTAATAGTAGGAATTGAATAACCGCCAATAGACGACGCTGTACTGTATGAGCTCATAACTGCGCGATTTTAATGTGCTTTAGGTACTTTTCCAGTATAGGTGCCTTGGCGAAAAAGGAAATTTGACAACATATTTTCCGGGAACCTATCCACTGTTTCATTTTATATACACACGCAATTTTTTTTTCGATATTTATACGATTTATTTAACACACAAGAGCCGTTTCCCTAATTTTATACAGAAACAGATGTAATTTGTACATAAAAACATGAATAATATACATATAAAATAAACATATAAAAAAACAAAAACGCTCATCAAGTTTGTTTTCATAGCTGTTTATATGATTTGACAACAAATCTCAATATTTTTCCGTTATACGGACACCATGCCAAAATGTATGCTAATGCGCCAATTATTTCAAAATGCTAAAAGATATTTGTAATTTTATGCCAGCAGTTTAATATGAGTTTTATTTTATTGCTTTATTTTATAACAGTTATTTGTTCAATTATTTAAAATATATATTTGTGATTTAATGAAATAATTCGTAAAAGTCTGGAATTTTCAAGTGTTATATTTTTTAAATGCTCACTTTAGTATCGACAATATTTTTTCTTTTCTTTTTCAAATGCCTCAATTCACGTAATTTTTATTTTACGCCTTTTTACGCAAATTTTTATTTTGATATCCGTATAACGGAAAAGTACCCAAATATCACTTTCTGATGCCCAAATTACACCAAGCTTTTTTTAAAAAACGCCAAAGCCCCTACAGTGGAAAAGTATCAAACTGTCTATTATTTTGCGCTATCTGTGTTATAGTTTATACTATATACAAGGTGAGTGCAGCGAAGAGTTTAAACATTAAATATTAAAGTTTCGGCACAGATGTCATATACGCCATGTTGGCGCGATTTTTTTCTGACGCCAATGCCATATACACAACGGGTACTTAACTGTCGCGAATTAATGCATAGTATACCTTGCAAAAATAACTGTCGTTATTTTGCTTGATATGGTAACCCGGATGTTGTCGTTTATGCTGTTGATGCTTTCGCCAAATTGGCGTCGGAAAAAAAATCGCTCCAATATGGGGTATATATGACAACTGTGCCAAAGTTTCTATAAAGCAGTGTAAGACTAAAAAATTAAGAATAAAATAAATGCAAAATAAGACTAAAGAAGAAAGAAAAATCATGCGTTAAGCATAGAATATGAAACACTTTCAAACACATTCTGAATGCTTTAACAAAACTTCGTTATTTAGGGAAATAAGGTAAATAAGATAACTAAGTAAACATTTTAGAAAACGCATAAAAAATTTTAAAAATTGATTTCAGCCGTTACCGTCCATAGCCAATAGTACTGTTATTACATGCCACTATTTAGCTAAAATTTAATTTAAACTACTCTTAAAGCTACTGAAATCACATTTCCAGATATTATCACCCATAGACGATTATGTATCCAATTCTTTGCGTGACCCTATATATCATTTTATCTATATTCTACAAACATTTCTTAGTAAACTAAATGCAGTTCAGCGTAAAACTGCATAACTCCTTTAAAAACCACCTTTAAGCAATTTACTCTCATACTCAGTAACCCTTACGAATTCTTTTGTGTAGCCCTGCATATGAACTGCAGCATTTATACACACGGTATAGTATGCATAAATGTAGTGAAACATAAAAGCGCATATCATAATTAAAAATGCATTTCTAGCAATCATTGCTTGTGTACAATACTTCGGAGAAAAGTTTCTTGGCGAGAAAGAAGTTTGCCAACGTATTTTCTGACAACCTATTTACTGCTTCATACTCACAAGCAATTTTTTGCATATGTATACAATTTATTTAATGTAAAAAAAGCTATTTTCCCATTTTTATAAATAAACAAAAATAATTTTTGCACATATGTCATATACGCATCGGGATTGGCGTGATTTTTCTCTGACGCCAATTCGGCAGAAATCTCGCTTTCGAATACCAGTTACTTATGTATTTTTAAATTATTTGCTATCATTTTGAAAAGGAAATAACTATAAATAAATAAAAATTTGAATAATAACTATAGAACAAAACAGTTTATATAATTTAAAAACAGAAAATAAAAGTAAATAAACAATTTATTAATAAATAAAAAACAATAGTCGGGTTACCATAGCAGGAAAAATAACACCATTTTAGCGCCAGTTAGGCATCCCGGTTCATATCTGAAATCTGTGCCATGATTTGTATATAAAAAAATATTATATATATTTAGAAACGATTTTCTCATGTGTATAAGTGCATATATAAACAAAAATAAAAGTTCATTAGATTTGTTTTCATAGCTGTTTATATATTTTGGCAACATATCTCACTTTCTGATGCCCGATGGCATCACTTTCTGATGCCAAGCTTTTTTAAAAAATGCGCTATAATGGAAAAGTACCTAAATAAATAATTAAGAGAAATAACCAATTATACAAACTAAAACTTTTTATTTCGAGATCAAAGCATTGTTTTTAATTTCGATTAAAAATACAAATATCCTTGGATAACTTTAGTTAAAATTAGGTTCACGGCTTAATATCTCATTCCATAAACCTAAACAAACACAAGTGATTCATTCATCGTGAACCGTAAAACATATTAAATCACTGAGGTAATCATTCACAAAGTAAGTTCTCCAACAATCAATGGACAATATTCTAATGACGTCATAGTAGGTAAAATGGTGGCGGTATCATTTGTTTATGGTTTGAAATCACAAAGATTTAATTTTGCAATGTCTCTTAGTTACATTATTTTATTATCATATTTATGAGCTCAGAACAAAAGCATATTTTTTCTTTATTTAGTTATTAAAGACGGAAAAAAAATTATAAATGTGCATGATTTGAAAAATTTAAATAATTTTCTTTCTTAATACTAAAAAATAACATCGGGAAGTAACAGCGAGTTTAAGTTAAATAAGTTTAGCTGTTTAATTCTATTGTAATATTCAAAATAACTGTATTTATTAGATTTCAGTAAACAACATCAGGGCCCGATTAATCTTTGATGTTAGAGGAATTACAATGCCATTTCAGGACCTTTCTTTTGGAGAAGCTTTTCTAAATTCCCCATATACATGGGAACTCTTCAGTGTTAGAAATATTGTTCCTAGGACTGGCATAACATGAGGACGGCCTGCAATTTTACACAAGCTTTTGAAAACTACTTTATATCAGAAATTTTACTAAAAACGGTCACTTTTTTGTTATAGAGGCCCACACTATTAGAATTATGACAAGTTGCAGCCAATTTCGCCAAAGTCGTAACCAAGATCGTGAAGCACACACATATAACACCATATAATACCATTTCATGAAATCGTATACAATAATTTAATAGTTTTTACCTTACTTCAAGTGGGTAATTTATTTATTTTTAAAGGCTTAACAATCTAAATTGTCCAATATATGAATTAAAAAAAGCGTAAACAAAGATTGAATAGACATGACCGCAAATAGCTTCCAATCTGCATAACACTTGGAACCAAACTGTGCAGATTAGTAGTCTTCTACTGTACACAGTTTTTCATAAATGTGTTTCGTTCTTAAAATGTGTTATTTTCATCTATCACTGCAGAACAAACGAGAAAACTCATATTCTTGCACATGAGTTGTATATATCTTTATGTCTAAATTTCCGTCATTTTTGACGGGCTACCTTCCTAGTATATATATAAAATCCTAATGAAACGATTTTATGAAAAGACTGATTAAACAACTGATTATGTTTCACAGCTATTTCTACCCTATATATATATATATAAACCTAATGAAACGAATTTATGAAACAATTTTATGAAACTCTGGTTATGTTTCACAGCTATTTCTCCTAAAATATGAAATGTTTGGCGGTGAAATTAACACCAATCATCCGTATTGATCCACACGTATCAAAAGTGGTTTTAGAATTTTGAAATTTTAATTAGCTTTCGAGATATTAATTTATTTCTCATTTTAATGATATTCCTGTAATGACGACCACTAAATTACCCCATTTTTGAGGAAAAAAGGGAGAAAAGGAGAAAGATAGGATTATTAGATTTCTTCTTTTTCGCCATTTTCAAATTGAAATTGAAACGATTCTATTTAAAAGACAAGGCTGATTTTTTAGTCATCTGGCCTGAGCTTTCCATTGAACAGATTTAGATAATTATTTTTATTTTAATGAAAGCATTTTAGTTATAGATGTGCACGCACTCACTATTTTTTAAAAATAATCCCATTTTTATGTTTTAATTTTAATTAAAAAAGTTTTTTATGAAGTTTATTGTGGGGGCAATTGGGTTATTTCCATAGTTAGTTTACAGCGAAAAGGGAAATTATGGGAATTACTACATCTTTACTGATGCTATTTCTTGATTACAATTAAAAATATATAAATTTCTTTTAATGTGAAATGGCGTTTTGTTAAAAAAAAAAAAAAATAAAAAAAAAAAAAAACGCATTTTCCATCATAAATCTGTTACATTTTAATATTTATTCATTCCACTATTATTGAGTTTGAGACGCTAATGTCAATAGGAGGCAAAATGTTTCAGTGAGTGAAAATGATATAGTAAAAAGAAAACTAATATTTTCTCTGATAAAACTAAATATTTAACAATGAATGCATCTAAAAAATAAATTTACGGATTTCGCAGATACTGAGATTAGAAAATTAATTCAAGAATGCGGATGTTCATATGCAAAATTATAGTTTAGAAATATATTTATTAATAATTTATTGTACGTTAAGATATTTTTAAAATAGGGAATATGATTATGAAAAGTAAGCATGGAAATTTTGCGACGTTGAAAATGACTTAATGTTTAGATTTCGTTGAAAAAAAAAAATGATTGAGTCAAAGTAGTGCAATTTTTGCTGATTTTTCTTTCCGCAATACTAAAGATCAAAGCCTCAGTTAATAACTTCATAATTACTTATCTTGATTACAAGTTACTAATTACTTTTAAGGATACTGAGATTAGAAAATTAATTCAAGAATGTGGATGTTCATATGCAAAATTATAGTTTAGAAATATATTTATTAATAATTTATTGTACGTTAAAATATTTTTAAAATAGGGAATATGATTATGAAAAGTAAGCATGGAAATTTTGCGACGGTGAAAATGACTTAATGTTTAGATTTCATTGAAAAGAAAATGATTGAGTCAAAGTAGCACAATTTTTGCTGATTTTTCTTTCCTCAATACTAAAGATCAAAGCCTCAGTTAATAACTTCATAATTACTTATCTTGATTACAAGTTACTAATTACTTTTAAGAATACAGTAATTTGAAATGTTTAACTTAATGGAAGCAGCAATTTGGTAGCTTTAGTTTAAAACAATATTTTTGTTTTAAGGGTTAGTATAGCCAATGTAAGATATCGATTTTTTATTGTTATTATTTTTGAAAGTTTTTATAAATTCAATCTAACATTTTTAAAAATATTTTTATTCATCGAATTCGACGGATTCCCACTCGTTAATCTATAAATTTGTAAAATATCCGAAATGATTAAAGGGGATAATTTCTAAGATGTATATTTTAATTTTTTTTAATATTTAAACTAATCTAAATCGTTTAAAAGAAATCTCATAATAATATTTTAATTAGAAAAGTTCAATCTTTAATTGGATTTATTTTTTTTGACATATGTTGAAATGAGTTTTTAAATGCTCAATTGTTTTTATGAAATCTTAATTAGGAAATTATGGAATGTTTTGATCGTTAGGAAAGAAACAGAGCAAAAGAAAATTGCAGAGATGAAAATAAGCAAGGAATGTATTGACGATTGATTTTTTATTTTAAAGTGTATTTTCTATATGTGCACGACGACGTTAGCTATATATAAAACTTCTATTTATTATTATTTTTTATTTACACTGCTTCGTTTTACACTTGTTTTAAAGCATTTTAGCTGACTTCTAACTAAAAAGGTTATATATTTCCTTTGTAACTTTTTTATGTATATGCACGCATAACTTTTGAACGGGTGGCCCGATTTTTATTTATATTTTTATTTTTTTAGAATGCTTTCGGTCTCCAGATTTCGTATAAATTTTACTAGGATCCAAAAATGTTACGTTTGTATGCCTGTTTTTATGCCTTTTTTTTCTTTTCTTTTTTTTTTTTTTTTACTTTATAAAATTTACTCTTCGTAAAATATAACGAATAGTCACGAATTTTGAGCATGCTGTTAATGTATATAGTTTATTAAAGGTTTGTCAATCAGTTGTCGTACAGGGTATACATTTTTTTTTTACAAGTACACCTTGAAAACATTCATGTATCATTCTCTATTGCGCTTAAAAATGAGGGAGATTGCAACAATGTGGCTAAAGGGGACTTGGTAACCTTTAAAAAACTTTGAAGAAATATTTTTTACTGATTAACGTTTACTTATTATGTACACGTATTATTATAGGTAATACTTAGAAAAACTTATTTTGACAAGGAAAAAAAACATAATTTTTGGGGTAAAAATTGAGAATTTTTTTTTTTTTTTTTTTTAACAATTTTAAAGTTAGCTGTTTTTTTTTAAAATAAATTACTGATAAATTAATTTAAAAAACTTCGAAAAAATATTATTTACGGATTAATGTTTACTTATTATGTACACGTATTATTATAGATAATACTTATAAAAACTCATTTTGACAAGGGAAAAAAAATTGTTATTGGAGTAAAAATTGAGATTTTTTTTTTCATTTTAAAGAATTTTAAAGTTTGCTGTTTATGATGCATTACTGTGTTTAAAACACTAAAACTTCTACAAATATTTGTCAAATCACTCCATTATCTTTTTGTATCCTCAATGTAGTGCACTTAACAAAATTCGGAACAGATTTTATTATATAATAAAATGAAAAAAAAATACATAAAAACCGAAGAAATTATATTTTTTGCAGCGTTTTTACCTGTGCTTGTATAGTTTTGCTCTCATAAACTAATTATATTCGATCGTAAAATCGTTCTCTAATTTTATTAAGTACACTATATTGAGGATACAAAAAAATAACGGAGAGATTTGACAAATATTTATAGAAGTTTTAGGGTTTTAAACACAGTAATGTATCAAAAAACAGTTGCCCGGGCCCCCGATAATAACTTTAAACAATTAAAAATTAAATTTAAAAAATAAAAAAACCGACTGCGCAAAAAGCGAACTAATTAATTATTTAAACTACTTTTTATATTACCTACCTACTTTTCCTTTACTTGCATTGATGACTTTTAAATTGTGTTTAATTGTTAGTTCCTATCTATAAACACTGTTTTGATGAGGACTATAGATGTCTATGATGGTAAGATTGCAGAAAACCTGGATATCCTACCTACACAACTTCCAGGTTGTGTAATATTTAAACGGAGCTTCTGACTGTAAAATAGTCAATGAAACATCGTCTTCATTTTGAAAGACCTATCCAATGATATGCCACTCAATATGGTGCGTATTTTTTGTCTCTACCGCCATTTTGTATTTTACAGCCGTCATTTTGAATTTATAAAAACAACACCTAGCCCATAACCGTCGGTTGATTAAGACGAATCGATAGAGACCTCATTCATTAAAATCCATCCAGCCGTTGGGATGTTTCGAGAGTATAAAGAAATTAACATACCCAGATACGCGTGAAACACACAACCTTTCTTGGCAGTCAGGTAATGAACCTCAAATACGCATGATTTTATATCTTTAACTCCATTTTGTCTGAATTTATATTTTTAAATGTAAAAATCGCATAAAAAATATTGAATTGAAAGTATATGCTATTTAGTTTTTTTTTATTTCGTCGAAATTTTTACATATTTTATTTTGTAAAAAAATATTTCCACCGGATCGAAAGTTTTGAATTCTTTGTAGCTGGTGTAAATCTGGTCTATTAAGATTCTCTAAGAGGATTGTGTTAAATTACGGACGTTTAGTTACTTTTAGCGTAGAAAAAAATATCGTCTCCGTGAGGGCGAAGTGACCTGCGTTTGCCGGTGTATTTGAAAGAGTTAAAACTCATATTTCTTAAAACCGATTACACCATTGATTAAAAGAAGGTGTCAGATTTAAGAGCATATGTTTGGTTTGTCTATACCTTTCAAATTGCGTTCTGGAGAGGCGTTGTCATAAGGGGGAGATATGTTTTTAATTAGCGTTCTTTGGGATTTTTAATAACTCAGCTAATTACTAGAAATTTAAAATTTTGAACCCCAGGCCCACTAGCAGAGGCCTTTGACTAACCTCACACAAATTTTCAGCTTTGTACTTGTGGTAGATTTTGCTAGCCATCGTACAGAGACACACACAGAGGGAGAGCGAAACTTTCTTTTATTGGTATAGGCTTTATTTGTTATTTTATTTTTTGTCAGATTTTGATTCAAACAGAATTTTTGTGTTCAACTCGCATCAGGTCTACAAGACTTTGGTTTGAATAAAAATATATGACTGATACAAAAACACTTTGCTTTATTCCCCCCCCCCCCTCATTAAAAATTGTTTTAAAGTATACATTTTTAATAGTGGAAAAAAGGTAGCTTTTCCTTCCATATATTAATAAACATTTGAAAATATTTCTACAAATTAGTTATATAAAATCTGCAAAAATGTTTAAACATTTTAGATATAAGTTAACTTTGTTATTCACTATATAAGTTTTCCTTTTTATATTTCTCATAAATAAATCTCTTATCCTTACGATTGAATCTTTGTAGACGCGTATTATTAATGCTTTTCATTATGTCCATTCCTTTTCCATTTCCTTCCCTCTTTTATTTTTATTATCTCTGATAATCAGTTTAATACATGACAGTGTACATGTTCGAAATGATAGGAAAAATTCCTTTTTCTCGCTTTTTAGAAAGCTTAGCTATCATTATTTTTTATCACTTTTCGATCAATATCTTAATATATATATATATTTTTATCATCTTTGAATGGAGGGAAAAAAGGGTAACGTTACATCAGTGATTTCGGCTTAATCTAATGATTATGTGGACCATCGGACACTTTTTTTTTTTTTTTTTTTTTTTTTTTTTTTTTAATCCAGGGGAGGTAAAAAAAAAAAATAGAAAAGTGGATGATCTATCACTGTAACAGGTTCAGGTTAAAGGGACAGTGATGGAAGAGCGACATTTTAGGATTCTCCTGTTTTCTACATTTCCAGTATTTCTGTGTAAAAGGGAATAAGTTCTAGATTTTAGTTATACTACAATAATTTATACTGTTGGTTCAATTTTGAATGAAATGTAATACGTTGGAAAATGCAAAAAAAAAAAAAAGAAAAAAAAAAAAAAGAAAAACCCGATAAAATAGAAAAGTTGATGATCTATCACTGTAACAGGTTAGGACTAAAAGGGACAGTGATGGAAGAGTGACTTTTAGGATTCTCCCGTTTTCTGGAGTTTCAGTGTTTTTGTCCAGAAGGGAATAAATTATAGTTTTACATATACTAAAATAATTTATACCTTTGGTTCAATTTTGAATAAAATGTAATACGTTGGAAAATGCAAAATAAACGATAAAATAAAAAAGTTGATGATCTATCACCGTAACAGGTTAAGACTAAAAGGGACAGTGATGGAAGAGTGACGTTTTAGGATTCTCCCGTTTTCTAGATTTTCAGTAATTTTGTCTAGAAGGGAATAAATTATAGATTTTAGTTATACTACAATAATTTATACTTTTGGATCAATTTTGAATGAAATTCAATACGTTGGAAAATGCAAAATAATCGATAAAATAGAAAAGTTGATGATCTATCGCTGTAACGGGTAAGGGACAGTGATGGAAGAGCAACATTTTAGGATTCTCCCGTTTTCTAGACTTTCAGTATTTTTCACTAGATTAATATTAATACAATTATTCTAATTGGTAAACAAATCATACTAGATGTAAATTTGCAACTGGGCGAAAAATGTCCGGACCAGGATTCGAACCCGGGACCTCCTGGCTGAAGCCGCCAGTGTTCTGCCATGTGAGCTATCCCGGACGATTCTGGTCGAACTTTTTCACCCAGCTAACCTTGATGATTACAGCATCTGGTCTGAAAACTGGTTCAGCTCAACAGAATAAATCTCAGGTAATGGAACTCCAAAAATCGCTGGATACGAAAAATGTCCCAGACCGGATGCTTTCAGACCAGATGCTGTAATCATCAAGATTAGCTGGGTGAAAAAGTTCGACCAGAATCGTCTGGGATAGCTCAGATGGCAGGGCACTGGCGGCTTCAGCCAGGAGGTCCCGGGTTCGAATCCTGGTCCGGACATTTTTCGCCCAGTTGGAAATTTACATCTAATATTTCAGTATTTTTGTCTAGAAGGGAATAAATTATAGATTTTAGTTATACTACAATAATTTATACTTTTGGTTCAATTTTGAAAAAAAATGTAATACGTTGGGAAATGCAAAATAAACAATAAAATAGAAAAGTTGATGATCTATCACTGTAACAGGTTAGGACTGAAAGGGACAGTAATGGAAGAGTGACATTTTAGGATTCTCCCGTTTTCTAGATTTTCAGTAATTTGTCTAGAAGGGAATAAATTCTAGATTTTACTTATACTACAATAATTTATACTTTTGGTTCAATTTTGAAAGAAATGAAATACATTGGAAAGTGCAAAATAAACGAGAAAATAGAAAAGTTGATGGTCTATCACTGTAACAGGTTAGGACTAAAAGGGACAGTGGTGGAAGAGTGACATTTTAGGATATCTCCAATTTTCTAGATTTCCAGTATTTTTGTCTAGAAGGGCATAAATTCTAGATTTTTATTTATACTTCAATAATTTATACTTTTGGTTCAATTTTAAATGAAATTCAATGAGTTCAAAAATGTAAAATTCAAAAAAATATAAAAAAGTTGATGATCTGTTACTGTAACATGTTAAGGCTAACAGAGCCAGCGATGAAAGAGTGACATTTTAGAATTCTCCAGTTCTCTAGACTTTTATTTCGGTGTAGAAGGGAATAAATTCTAGATTTTAGTTATACTATGATAATTTTTGCTTTTGGTTCAATTCTGAGTGAAATTCAATACGTTGAAAAATGCAAAATTGAAAAGTAGTTGATCTATCACTGAAACAGATTAGGGCTAAAAGAGATTGTAAAGGAAGAGCGAAATTTTAGGATCCTTCAGTTTTCTAGATTTCCTGTATTTCTGTATAGGAGGGAAAAAAATTATATTACTTTTGATTAATTTTGAAATAAATTAAATACGTTGGAAAATTCAAAATCGAAAATAAAATTTAAAAGTTGATGAATTATGACTGTAACAAGTCAAGTCTAAATGACAGTGATGGAATAGCGACATTTTAGGATTCTCCCGTTTCATAAATTTCCAGTATTTTTGTATAGAAAGGAATAAATTCGAGACTTTAGTTATACTAACATAATTTTTACTTTTGTTTCAATTTTGAATTGAATGCAATACGTTGTAAAATGCAAAACGGAACAGAAAATACAAAAATTGATGATCTATCACTGTAACAGGTTAAAGCTAAAAGGAATAGTGATGGAAGAGAGACATTTTAGGATTCTCCAGTTTTCTATATTTCCAGTATTTCTATATAGAAGGGAATAAAATTCTAGATTTTTTTAATACTATAATGATTTATACATTTGGACCAATTTTGAATGAAACTTAATACGTTGGAAATTGTAAAATGAAAAGAAAATAGAAAAGTTGATGATCGGGCACTGCAACACGTTAAAATTAAAAGGCACAGCGAGGAAAGAGCGTCATTTTAGGATTTTCCAGTTTTTATCTATAGAAGGGAATAAAATTCCAGATTTTAGCTATACTAGGGGATCGAACCGAGCTCCTCGGGTTACAGAATATAGGTGAAAACCATTTTATTTTATTTTTTAACTCTAATTATTTTTTCACATGCAATATATATTTTAGATTGCTCACTAACATCAAAAAGAATTTTTATATGAAAATTTCAATTATGCAATCAAATAAAGTTTCGAAATTTATTAAAAGCGATACTTTCACATGTCACCGCATGCCAGGAGTTATTAAACCAAGATTTTTCGACTTACGTCAGTCTTTCCGATCATTTCGGTGCTTTAAGCGCGTGGTTCAATCACATGTCTGTTAAATTTGTTTCTTATTTACATTATTCTATTTCTTTTTCTATAGAGGAAGTTTCAATTTTGTTATGGAACATTAGACGGAAACAAATGCTGAACTTTTTACATTGTTTTAAGGGCAAGCGGATTAACCTTTCGTAATCGAGCTATACGTGATAGAGATAAATTTAAAAATAAATTATGATTGAAAATCTATATATGTATTACGCTATCGTACGTGGCACAGAAACCATGGTTATTTGTTAATTGTTTAATGGCAAAGCCCAAATAAAACGCATCTCATTGCTTATTTTGTAATATTTTTAAAAAGGGAATAACAATAAACAAATAAAAAGTTTAATTATTAACTATAGAACAAAAAAATTTATATAACTTTAAAAAATAAAATAAAAATAAATAAACAATTTATTAATAAATAAACAACAACATCCGGTTTACCATACCAAGCAAAATAACGACACTTTGGCGCCTGTTAAGTACCCCGGTGCGTATATGACATTGGCGTCAGAAAAAAGAAATGAAGGCACTTTTCCAGTATAGGTACTTGGCGAAATAGAGAAAAGGTCCATGGCGAGAAAAGAATTTTTTTTCTAGCAACCGATTTAATCAAAATATTTTTTTTTCAAATAAAACTACATAAAAGTCGTCAGCATGGTCGCAAAGAACTCGTACTTTTATGTTAGCTGGGCGCAATTCTCGCCAATGTCATTTTTTAACTCGCCAGCAGCATTTTTTTTTATTTTTCGAGGGGTAAATTAAAACAATGCTTTGATGTTGAAATTAAATGGTTTATGGTATTATTTATTCTTTTTCTTTTTCTAAATTTTTTTTTTAAGTGAAAGTCATGAATTTTAAAGGTTTTATTTTTAAATTAATCCATTCTAAATAAAATGAGAAAGGATTATATTTTAATCTGAATTAACGAAGTATGAAAAAAAAAATACGACGGGTACAATGTTTGGCGATTTATCACCTGTGCCCGACTAACATAAAAGTAGAGAGTTCTCGATTTCTCTATCAGAATCTCCCAATTTGGCGAAGGATTGAGCAAGTAAATTAAATTATGAATAAAAGTAACACGATAGAATGCCTAGCATACATTTAAGGGAGACCAAATTGGTCGCCGCGGGCGGCTAGTTATTTTAAAAACCATAATAACTCAGTCAATTAAGATATAATTTTCAAACAAATTGCATTTGAGAGTAGACTTTTTTCTCTATTTGACGGTTTAAAAATTGAAAATGTGTGATATTTAGAAATTTAAAAAATCGCTAACATAGCACGTATTTTAATTTCAATTTCTTTTTCAGTTTTTATGAGAAAATGGCAACAAAAAGGCACAGAAATATATTTTCATTCTTCCGTGATTATTTTCCCTTTACTTTCAACAGAAATTGCCACAGTCAGATCAGTTGCCACAATTACAAAAAATGCATTAAAAAACACAAAAAAAATTAATATCTCAAAATTAAATTGAGACACAGCTTTCAAACAAATTGCATTTAAAAGAGCATTTTTTCCTTATACGACGGTGTAAAAATTTAAAATGTGCTATGTTTAGAAGTTTAAAAATATGCAGTGGAGAAAATCGCAAAACCAAAATTTTATTTCAAATTTCAGTGTTGCCATTCGCAGAATGACGTATGCGTTACGCACAGATATGTTTGTCCTTTATAATATAGATAGATAGTGGGTGATCGGTTAACGAACTTAATCCGTTCCAAAATAGTTTTCGCTAACCAAATTGTTCGTTAACAGATCATAGATTATATATTGATTTTTTGAGAATTCAATTAATTCATTCTTGAAAGCTAAATAATGTGTAACAAATAATATAAATTTTCCTTTTATTATAGGGTTAATATACGTCCTTATTTAATATGGACAGATACAGGGTGGCTACTAAATACCGTAACACTCCAAAAAATACGAATTAATTTTAATCGTTTTGTAAAATTATTTATTTCTCTATTTTAGCGTTTGGCAATCTTCTGTTAGTGCAGACGAATTTTGTTATAAAGCAAATATTTAAAATTATTTTACAGAGGGAAGCCAAAAGAATGATGATTAAACAACTCTTTGAACGCAGATTTTCCGCAAGTAAATTCCTTAAGCAATTAAAATGCATTGGCCTTAATGGAACATTTATATATGAAACTGAAAGTCGAATATTGGGTACTAATAGCTATGTAAAGATCGATTTAGGTCTGGTCGTCCACGCTCAGTTTGCACAATAGAGCGCATCAAAAGAATTCGTGAAAACGTGTGAAGAAATTCACAACGTTCTGCAAATGAAATGGCTGCAGAAGAGAACGTGAGTCGCATAACCATGAAAGTTAAAATAAATGAAGATCTTGGTTATTGCCCTTATCGCAAAAGAAAAATTCAAGGTTTGATTGCTGCACAAAGAATTAAAAGATTACAAAGAAGGAAGAAATTGATGAAGCGGCATGGTAGGAAAAGTGTTGATAGAATAATATTTTCTGATCGGAAGCTATTTTGCACTGAACAGAGGTACACTATGACGCAAAAGTTTAGACAATGACGTCATTCAGCTTTAAAATGTAGAATTATGACGTCAGAATTACAAAAACCTGTAAATATATTCAAAAACTGATTTAAAATGCTATGTACAAAAGACAGTCGTTTTATTTGCTATAATACTAATTTTTTTCATAAAAATTCAAATGTGCTTGTCGCAAAAGTTTAGACACTATTCTAAATTTCTTTGAATATTCGCTGGCATATGCAAATTTAGAATCGATGATGTCACAAATTTGGAGTACTTAAGTTCTGCAAACGATTGCGCTTCATAGTCGACATGCCGAGAGCTAAAGAAATTCAAGTGAATGAGGTTTCAAGGATTTGGCAGTTGAAAGGTGAAGGGAAGAGCGTTTCTGAAATTTCTGCTATTATTAATAGGTCAAAAAAATCTATTTATCGAGTTTTATCGAGTGGTTCCGAATATAAAGCAAAATGTCGGTCTGGGAGGCCACGTGTGACAAATGTACGAGAGGATCGCCTGATACAAAGACTAGCGAGTACTCAACAAATGAGCGTACGTGGAGTTCAAAGCTCATCGGGACTCTCTGTATCAAAGGATACGATTCGTAGACGAATTTTGGAAAAAGAAACAATCGTTTATAGCAAAATGCAGAAGAAACCAGCTCTGAAACCATATCATAAGTTACAAAGACTTATGTGGTCTCGAAAGCATATGTCATATGGAGAGAAATGACAGTCAGTCATATTTCGCGATGAAAAAAAGTGGAATCTGGATGGTCCAGATGGTTGTTTATCGTATTGGCATGACTTGCGGAAGGAACCTCGACGTTTTTTTAGTCACAGACAAGGAGGGGGCTCGGTGATGGTTTGGGCAGCCTTTTGCTATAATGGACAAGTATATCTGACCTTCACCAGTGGTCGTCAAACTTCACAGCATTATACACAGACATTAGAAGAAAACCTACTGCCATTTGCTGAGCTTCTAGGGGGTCCTCAGTGGGAATTTCAGCAAGACAATGCTTCAATTCACACTGCAAAACATTCAAAATCTTGGTTTAATTCCCATAATATAAGAGTTCTGGACTGGCCAGCATGTAGCCCAGATCTTAACCCTATAGAAAACCTTTGGAGCATCATGTGTCGCAAAGTTTATAGCAACGCTAGACAATACTCTTCTGAAAAGGAACTTAAGACATCTATTGAGAATGCATGGTACGATATCGATCCACAAACTATGCAAGATTTAGTTTCTTCCATGCAATCTCGTGTATATGACGTAATACATAAGCATGGATGCGCAACCAGGTTTTAAAAATTGTTTATTTCGATTTTATTTAATTTGTGTCTAAACTTTTGAGACAGCAGTTTATTTTTGTTACCATTTAATTTATTGCAATATGCACAATTCCACTTTTCTTTGTTATAAATATTGTTTATATGTACAGCATATTAATTTCAAGCAGTGATTTGAAAATTGAATAAATATTTTTCAAAGTATGTAAGAATTTCTTCATTGTCTAAACTTTTGCGTCATAGTGTATGTTGCTAAAAATGATGTCGTATATTCAGGAAACCTCGAGGATATACCTGAAACCTTTCGAACTGTTAAAAGCTTACAGAACAAGAATTCTGTTAGGGTTTGGGCTGCAGTGTCAAACAATGGAAAATTGCCTTTGAAATTCATCGATAAAGGGATAAAAATCAACGCGAATATTACAAACAGGACATAATTGGCTACACATTTATTGCCACATGCTAACAGGTTGTATCCCAAAAAGAATTGGATATTTCGCAAGATTCTGCACCTTCGCACCAAGCTAAATGAACACAGGCTTGGCTCCCTGTCATTTGTCCGACCTTTATCATGCAAGAAGATTGACCACCTTCTTCACTGGATCTAAATTCTTTAGATTATTGCGCCTGGCGGATTTTAGAGGCTAAAGCAAATAGCAACAAACACAGAAATTTGGACTCTCTCAAAGCTTCCCTATTGCGTGAATGGGACCGATTAACACTTAAAATTATTCGTGCCGTAGTCGGGCAATGGCATAAGAGATTTTATCTTTGGTAATCGATAAAGATGGCTGTCATTTCGAGTAAATTAATTACCGGTAAACTTTCATCTCTGATGTTCATCATATTAGTGTAGTTATCATTTTCTATTTAATATTTGTAAAATAAAATGACTCAATATTTGTAACAGTATTTAGTAGCCACCCTTAGTATTTTGATGGCTTTGCCCGTGAAGTGACGTATTTAAAAAAAAAATAAAAGGCATGCCCATTGTAAAAACTTTTAGAATTTCATCCATTCACTACGACATTAAATCATATCA
Source organism: Maratus speciosus (assembly GCA_963932465.1). NCBI lineage: Eukaryota > Metazoa > Arthropoda > Arachnida > Araneae > Salticidae > Maratus > Maratus speciosus. The sequence goes on along the minus strand of OZ010786.1, from coordinate 167,053,063 downwards.
ATTGGTCACTTTGACTTTTCAGAAACTCCTGAGTTCTCTAAAACATCGTGTTTACTGCAGGCCTCGATAAAGCCCAAGTGGAGCCTATAGCCTGTTAATAATTTGTGAACTAAATTTCAATTAAAACAATTTATTTGCAATTAAAAAATTTTCTTTAAAAAAGGGCACAAAATATAAAAACTAATGTTTCTGATCTGTTCATTCTAATTTTCGAGCCCTAAAATGTACGTCCCCCCGGTATCCCATGAATTAATTAGGCCATAAGTATGCAACTGTTAAAATGTTCTCTATGTCGAAAATAGATGCAATTAAATACAGCTCGGCAAATCTGAAAAACACCATAGCTTCTTCTTGACTTTGTTTTATAAGGTGTTCGTTATCCGAACATAAAAATCTCTCGCGAAAGTGTTCGTTAACGAATCTGTTCATGAATCGAACAGTTCGTTAACCGATCACCCACTGTACTATAATAATTTATACTTTTGATTCAATTTTGAATGGAATTTATTACGTTAGAAATTGTAAAATGGTAAATAAAATAGAAAAGTTGATGATCGGTCACTGTAACATACTAAGACTAAAACGGACAGTGGTGGAAGAGCGACATTTTAAGATTCTCCAATTTTCCAGATTTCCAGTTTTTCTTTATAGAAGGAAATAAAATTCTAGATTTTAGTTATACTCTAATAATTTATACTTTTGGTTCAATTTTGAATGAAATTCATTACATTAGAAGATGTAAAATGGAAAAGAAAATAGAAAAGTTGATGATCTGTCACTTTAACAGGTTAAGTTTAAAAGGGACAGTGATGGAAGAGGGATATTTTAGGATTCTCCAGTTTTCTTGATTTACAGTTGTTCTGTATAGAAGGGAATAAAATTCTAGATTTTAGTTATACTCTAAAAATTTATACTTTTGGTTCAATTTTGAATGAAATTCAATACATTGGAAGATGTAAAATGGAAAAGAAAATAGAAAAGTTGATGATCTGTCACTTTAACAGGTTAAGTTTAAAAGGGACAGTGAAGGAAGAGGGACATTTTAGGATTCTCCAGTTTTCTTGATCTGCAGTTTTTCTGTATAGAAGGGAATAAAATTCTAGATTTTTTAAAAATAATATAATAATTCATATCATGACTTGAAACAAAAAAGAAAAATCTTGCGCCAACCATAGATTACGAAACCCTTTCCAATATATTAAGATTAATGTAACAAAACATCCTCTTTTAATAAGTTGAAATATGATGTCTGATTGAAAAATTTGGACAAGGCATAGATTTGAAAACCCAATTTCAGAAATTCCCAGCTACAGACGGAAAATTATCCGAAATCTTCTGTGCAGCACTGTATATTATATATAGATTTGTATCTATATATCATATCATCTATAAACTACATATGTGCAAAAATTTAGCTCTATTAGGAACTACAAACCTGAGTTGAAAATTTCCCTTCAACAATTTTCGCTAATAAGGAGAAATATAGGTGAGTTCTTTTGTACAGCTTTGTATACAATCTATAGAATTTATATACAACATGTAGCATGCAAAAAATTAATTAAGATTAAAAGCGCATACCGAAATTGAAAACGCACTTCCAGCTATTATTGAATAAGGCTAATGTCAGACGAACGTCTTTGTCACGCTTTTTTCCCTACACAATGCTAGCGGCATTGTGTAGGGATGATGTGTAGGGGAAAAAGCGTGCAAAAAGACGTTCGTCTGACATTAGCCTAAAGACTACCGTCACCGAATTCTTTTATTGTGTACCTCTAAATGAATGATGAATGCTATGAACACCCTATTTTATATTAAGCATATTGTCGTGAACTTCGGTGGTTTATATCAATTTCACATTCGTAATGTCATTAAAATACACTGCAAACGATTTTTCTCCATTGACCATAATGCAACGGAATTCTTTTGAGTGTCCCTGTGAATGAACTATGAATGCTACGCACTTCATTTTCAATATTTAACATGCCATGGTAACCATCATTAACCTATATCAATTGCATGAAAATCCTAGCACATTTACGCGAGTTAGAACGTGGACAGACAGAGGGACAGACGGAATGATAAACTGGATTCATAAGCACTTTTCAACTATGTTGGAAATTATTAAAAAAAAACCTGAAAGACTCAGTTTGCTGTAACTCCTCTTATCATTGTATATTTTATAGAAATGTCCTCTGTTTGGTGTGTTTTTTGAAAAATGTACCACTAAAACTTTTTTGTTTCTGGTCACTAACGTACGGAATGCATTATTGTTTGTGATAAAGTACTATTTCTTAGTGCGTCTAGGTATTATTTTTCTACGCTTTTTATTACAGTAGCTGAAGTTAGATTCAAGTTCCAGCAAAACATACACTTTCATAATTTTAACTGTAGAGTGAGTGTGAGAGGGATTGGGGTGGGAGGGGAGGGGATAGAAGATAGAAAAGTGGTTGAGCTATCACTGAACTAGGTTAAGGCTAAAAGGACAGTGATGGAAGATAGAAATTTTAAGATTCTACATTTCATCAGATTTCCAGTATTTCTGTGTAATACGAAATAAAATACCTTGTTTTAGTTGCACTGTAATTCGATATTTTAAGTAAAATAAAATAAAGTAATTGATAATGAATCATAATACATTGGAAGACGCAGCTTATGTAAGCAATTTTGTTATCTTTTAAAAGTCCAATTGTTATTTTCGGTTCATATTTTTAAACATACTAGTTAAAAAGTACAAAACGTCGCATTTTGTTAGATCAGTAAAGCACAGTTAGAAGATATTAACGGTATTTAAGTGGTATATCGAACAAGTTCTCACTTTGTGTTACCACCTCCCCCCCCCCCCCCCAAAAAAAAAAATAAATAAATAAATAAATAAAAATTAAAAAATAATAAAAATAAACGTTAAACATGTGTATTGTGTGTTCTCTTGCTGAAATAGAACCTGTGATGCTTTCTGTAAAAATGCATCTCTTTCGTTTTTCCGTTAAGGTTGTTCTCAACTGCTTTGTTCAACAAGCGCAAAACGTTCTGAGACATTTACAAATTCATTTTTTAACGGAAAGATATAAAATTGGAAGGCCTGACTATGGAAGCGATTTGGAATCGAACTGTCTTTTCCATTTTTTTGATCAATAAATTAGCTATTGAGTTATAAGCGATTTTGATCACATGACAAAGACTTTTTCACCCTTTTTTTGAGTGGTTATTCTTTTTTCCCGCGGGTTCAAAACGCCCACTTTGATACTATTTCTGATGAATGTCTATTTCGTTTGCAGAAAAAACCCCCGGAAAAAACATTTCGATTACATAGTTTCTGAACAACAACACCTGCTATATTCATGCATTTTCGAACAAAGCTGAATTAAAACTTGTGTCATAAAGTTGCCTTTTTGGATTTGACAATAGCCGTAAATGCATTATATACATTCTTAGTTATGGAAGGATATTTTTTGTGTTGTTTATATATATATATATATTATTTATTTGCATTGTGAGAGTTTTTTATTTATTTATTTATTTTTTTTTTTTTTTTTTTTTTCGTGGAAAATCGGCGGATAGGAAATAGAAAAATGAATTATCTATCACTGTCACAGGTTAAGGGTAAACGGACAATGATGCAAGAAGAAAAAAATTAGGACTCTCTTTTTTTTTTTGATAAAATTTCGTATTTAAATTATGCTGTGATTTAATAATTTATGTTCAATTTAAACAAGATTAGGACATTAGCAATGAAATTAACATGTTGTAAAAATACAGGTTCTGTAAGCATTTTTATAATTTTATAAATTGCTATTTCTTAGTTTATAACCCGACTGCCAAGAAAGGTTATGTGTTTTACGCGTATCTGGGTATGTGGATTTCTTTATATCCTCGAAACATCGCAACGGCTGGATGGATTTTAATGAATGAGATCTCTATCGATTCGTCTTAATCGTCCCATGGTTATAGGCTAGATTTTGTTTTTTATAAATTGAAAATGGCGTCCGTAAAATACAAAATGGTGGTAGAGACGAATTTTTTTTTACGCACTCTGTTGAGTGGCATATCATTGGATAGGTCTTTCAAAATTAAGACGATGTTTCATTGACTGTTTTACAGTCAGGTGCTTCGTTTAAATATTGCACCACATGGAAGTTGTTTAGGAAGGATCCCTAGCTTTACTGCAACTCTAACCATCATAGACATCTATATAGCCTTCATAAAAACAGTGTTTATAGATAGGAACTAACAATTAAACACAACTTAAAAGTTATCAATACAAGTAAATAAAAAAAAATAAGTAAGTAATATAAAAAATAGTTTCGCATTGATGAGAAATAATTAATTAGTTCGCTTTTTACGCAGTCAGGTTTTTTGATTTTTTTAATTTTATATATTATATAGAAGTTTCTTTTTCACTCTTTTTAGCATAGTTAAAAATCAAAAAATTATTTTGTTAGATTTGCGGAACAATCGGACAATGTTAACGAATTCAATATTTCGAGATAGCAATGAGTTGCTCGTTTTTCAGTTTAACTTCAAAAATGTAAAAGAAAACATTAAGCAAGTATTTTTCTTTCTGTTACGGAAATGAAATCTAAGATCTCTGCAATATTTTACCGCTAAAACTGAAATAATTGTCATTTCCATACATTAAAAATGTATGAATTACATTATTGTTTAAAATAGCCAATTTTGTATTGTTTTATACATTTTTCAAAATATTTCCATTGGACACTTTTGTGTGTGTGTTGGGGAGGGGGGAATAGAAATAGAAAATTGGATGATTTATCATTGTAACAGTTTGAGAGTAAACGGACAGTGATTGAAGAGCGAAGTTTCAAGATTTTCGTTCCTTTTCAGATCTCTAGTATTTCTGTATCATTGGAAATAAATTCCTCATTTTGTTTGCATTGTAATTTAATGCTTTATATAGTTCAAAATAAATAAAATTGTGTCATTAATAATGATTGCATATTGAGGTAAAATATATATTATGGATATGTTTAATAGCACAGCTAAAATCCGTAAAAGCCGCATTTTTGTTGTATTGGGGAAACACCATTTGAAAATATTAACCAATTCGAAAATGTATAGAGATTACCCTAGGTCACATATTTTTTGGAAAAATCGCATTTTTCCGTCACACACAAATTTCGATTTGCGGGCGTTCAGCAAAGGAGTTGAGGAGCACTGGAGGTACCTATCATAGCAGGTGTGTAAAAAGGATTGTTGATAATGATTTTCGAAAAAGATGTCGGTAATTAGCCGAGATATTAACGCTTAAAGGCACGGAGGGTTTGGATTTGCATGAAAACAGGGGTGACGTACTATATGTACCATCGGATTAAAAATATATTTGTGTGACATTGGCTTTTAAAGCCTAGATAACAACTTTTAATCTTATATTTGTGTAATGCAATGCCCAGTAGTAGTTTAAAATAAATAAACGTTAAACTGTTAAAACAGACTAATTTAATTAGAATCAATCAAATAGTTACTATGGGGTTAGCGGGTATGTTTTAGGTGTACTGTCAAAAGAAAAATTTATTGCTACGCTGAATTTGGGTTTATGAAATGCCAAATGAAGTTTAAATATGTACTACTTTTAATGTAAGCACCGTATTAAGTTCCTCATAAATAGATTAGGATAAGATTAAAAAAAAATCCCTGCCGGCTCAGGCCTACAGGCGGAGGTAGATTTCGAAGTTAAGTACTAAATTCACCAACAAAACTTAAATCAAGATTAGAGATAACAGCACCGTGCGAAAGGGGGGGCGAAGGGGGCGGTCGCCCCGGGCGCAGGAATTCAGGGGGCGCCGAATTTGTACTACTAATTTGTTTTTCTTCTTTTTTGTCCTTGATAATTTTTATTGGAAATTTTTTTTTTCACTTTTCGATATTCTATTATTTTTTTTGTAAAAAAAAAAAAAGTATATTTACATATCGGGAATTTTTTTCCCAATGTACATTTTTCATTTCAAAGTAATTGCATCGCTCATATTTACTTTTCATTGAGTTCCTCAGATTTGATGATTTTATAATATGCTTTTGTGATATCTTATTGCAGTGTTTCTTAAACTTTTGCACTCTGCGGCCCCTTTTACATCGTATACGAAAGTTTCTGCCACTTCCCACACTCATTGAATATGAATTGCTAACCTATTCTGATTCCACTATGGGATCATTCTTATAGTCATTCGGTCATTGACGATTCAAGCGCTCGAATACGCCATCTGGTGGAGAAAAGATGTAACTTCTAGCTTCAGGATAGGGCAGTGGAAGCGCATTGCATTACATGTATTTTAAATTTGTTCAGAATGTTTATTCTTTTGCACAATTTCAGATTTCCTGGGACATTTGTGTTCCGTCTTATATGACAAAATAAAAATTATCCAAATTTGAATATCTAAAACTTTCAAATGCATTTACAATAAAGAATTATTTCAATGGCACTTTAGCATTAGTTAAAGGGAAATTAAAGGGACAATTTTCCTGTACCGAAGGCTGCGAGCAGCGCCTCTATAGGCCGTTTTAATCCCCAATTACTTTGCTCTTAAAAAAAGGTCCAGCACAGGATGAAAAATGATGATTACATGAAATCTGAGGTTGTAGAAGGACAAACATTTTTTCAAACTAACGTTCAAGAAAATTACACCAAGTGGAGAAATTATTAACCCCTTGAGGGGCGGTGGGATAAAATATACCCCACGTACGATTAATGAAGATTTGCACCAGAAAAATTTTATGAAATTTTACTATTCTAACTTTGGTGGAAAAATGTCCTAAAATTGCTTTTCCTTATTTTGAAATAAAATTTTTCTAATTTTCCGGTGGGAATTCAGCATTACAGACACGCTCTGCATTTTCCGTTTTTTGCCGACGCCAGTTGGTGAAGTGACATCGAAGTATAGGGCAACCAAAAAATTCTTGGATGCCTTATGCGCCCTTTTTTCTGGAGGTTATATTTAACCTCGTGCTTCCAACTCTGGAATGGCCCTCGGGACTCCACCAGAGCTTCCAAATTATACTTTTAGGCCGTGCATTGTTTCGAAATTCATACTTAGTTCGTATTCATATTTAGTTGGAGGTTACGCGCGGCGGCGTTGCACGCCGCGTTGGCACTCCTTAAGCACCGCGATGTCATGTAATGTCAATTGCTTGCCCCTCAAGGGGTTAACGGTGATTGCGGCTTAGTATTGTATAACTTAAATAAGGTAATCACTATATTTTGTTTTCTCTGTTTATTACTCACCAGTTATCATGATCGCCCTCCAAAGTTAGCCAATCCAGATTGTGGGTTTTCAAGTGGAAAAAATTAAATCCTAAAATTCCTGAGCATAAAAATGCTCTAGAACACAGCAATGCATACATTCGCTAAAAGGAACTTGAGAGACGTTTAAAATTAAATCATGTAATCGACAGCAAATTTGAAAAGAGCAAAAGGTAAAATTATTGAAAGTGAAAAAGATAAATGGTGAAATATATTCAGGATGAAATTATGAGCCTTCATGCCACTGAAGAAGGAAAAATGATTGTTGAAGAAATTCATAGAGCAAGGTATTTTTTCAATTTCGTTCGATCGCCCTCCATATACCGATATACTGTTTTTAAAATTCAATAACCTGTAAATGGTGACAGCTATTTGAAAAAAAAAAATGCGGGAAAGTAATGCAAAATGTCAGTAGTCCTTTTTTTACCTCGATTCCCGGCTTTAGTTCCAAATAGCAACTATAGATGGCGCTGAAAGCAGGGATGACTGCCTCGGGAACTCAGCTTATGCTTTAGAGTGATAGTGCAACCCTGAGGGGAGGACCATATCTACTAGCCGCTCGTGTTACAAATGACTTTCTGAATTATTATGCTGCAGTTTTCCAATTTCACATTACAACATAAATATCGATGATTTGTTGAATAATTAAACAGGTTTATAGTAAATTCAGGTTACAGCAGTATACTTTATTAAATCATATTTGTGAAAATCAATCCGATTTATACTGAATTGACAATTATGCCAGCAATGTATAACCACACAAGCACTATAAAGACAGCATTTAGCGCCATAGGTGCTCAATCAAAGCCAAAACTAAAATCACCCAACTCTGATGCGGAAAGAGAAGGTTAAATATATGGAGTGTGTCTCATTCTCGAATACAATCTTATTTTTAGGGGCCTAATCTATATATTTAGCCTCCTTCCTTCGCATGATGCTAAGGAATTTCAGGTTAGACCTCCATTGAGAGATTATTGCTTGCCACCTATCTCTGCAATTTGGAACTAAAACCGAGAATCGCAGTAAAAATACTTCATAACTCTCCTGCAAGAATTTCTTTTAATCAGGGACGACAAGCATTTCTGACGTCATTCAACGTCACGTTGGATTATAGCTAATCAGCTTCTCAATTTTCCTCACAAGCGTTAACCAAAAGCCAATCAAATGCCGCAATGCTTGTGGGAAACATTGTGAGCTCCGACCATTGCGTGTGGTCAATTGTCATCATTTGCAAGATATTGAATTTTAAACACAGTGCTGTTTAGGAATCCAGTACACCTCACAAAGAGCAAATGATGCAAGTTATACGATAACGAAAATAGAAAATTTTGAATCGTGAAAAGGTTTCATGACTACATCAAATAAAAAAAAATATATATATATATATATATAGCGCAAGAAATTTAAGATAAGCTAATGTCCGATAATCTCGACATTGACAGCTGCACGAGAGGTTCTGTTCTCAATGATGGTAGGCGGGAGGTGCTGAGTTCGACCTAATCGCGCACGTAAGCCTAACCGTTCGAAATTGTCCGTAGGTTTCTTCGAACCTTGCGTAAATACGGGTTAGGTTCCCTTAGAAAGACCCTACAGAGGACACCGCCACCCCACTCCGGCCTACTATATCCAACTTGTAGATAATCGGCCGTCATAAACAATACCAATATCAACCCTACAGAGCTCAATGTTGTGAAATGGTGCAACTACGGCTTCCCAATATAATGCTGTGTAAGCTCCAATCGTCGAAGTAAATAAATTCGTCTATTTTTTAGTTGTTGTTTAGATGTTCTGCACCTTCTCTAAACTTGGAGTTCGTGCTGCTGGTGTATGCCCAAAATGTTCGGAACTGCATAAAACGCTTGTTTTTTTTCTTCTCTTCTTCTGAAAGATGGGATATATTTATGTCCCACTTATCAGTTTATTTAAAGAAACATTGCGATACTCTATGGTCATGAAAAAATAGAGCTATATCTGCAGTTTACAAACAATTGCCGCAGATTTTAAAAGCTCTGGAAGACCTTATAGAAATGAAGTAAAAGGAGTAAACTTACTCAGGAGCAAAAAAGCTTAATAAAGCAAATAAATAAATTCCCCTTTATTTACGGCCTAGTAGTTTGAGGCAGCATTTTAAATGAATTAGAAAAAGTTAATATTATTCTCACGAATAAAAAAGAAGAAAAAACTGTCAGTGTTTTGATCGTCAACAAACTGATTGAAACACTAAAAAACACATTTCAGACAATAAGAGAGGAAATTTTTGAATAAGAAAGCGAAGATTTGGTTATGTCCGTAAATGTAGAGTTTTTAATTGAGCAAAACAGAAAATGTAAACTTCGCAGAACAATTTGACTACGAAGCTCCTAAACCGGGAACTGACAGCACAGACAATCACCTCATCGAGTTGGAGGCTGAAATTCCAGAATTAGCTAAAACTCGATTCCCATATTAAAACACAATCGGTCTGCCAAGTCATATTTTGGTGGAAAACAACTAAAAACCCAATTTTAGCGGTCGACTCGTAGGTTTACCATTGCGTTTTCCTGCATACAAAACTATGAAAACATGGCGGACTGGGAGCAGGAAAACACAATGGTAAACCTACGAGTCAACCGGTAAATTCGGGTTTTTAGGTGTTTTCCATCAATATATGACTTGGTAGACGGATTGTGTTTTAATATGGGAATAGAGTTTTAGCTATTTCGGGAATTTCAGCCTCCAGCTCGATGAGGTGGTTGTCTCATGGTTCGAACGCCTCCTTGAATTTTGCAGACCAGAAAATTTTTCGGCACCAGTATTATCTTATAGAAAATCTCTTCTTAAAAGAAGGCGAAATTTTGTGTGTTTAACCTAGATTTATTTTTTTATAAAAAGATACTGGTAATTTTCCTGGAAAAATAATGGTATCCGTACGAACCATGTGTCTGTGCTGCCGGCTCCCGGTCTATCCGGATGAAAGTGGAAATTTATATGAAAGTGAAAGATTTCGTGCTACATAGAGACGCTATAACCGTGCAACTGATTTGGAGGAAGGTTTACGAAACTGAGAAATGTATAACAAGAATTTGAGTTTCTGGCTGGTGCGAATCTAAAATCAACCGAAAATCTGTTAAGTTAATATTGCCTGGACCTTTCCCTTTATTGCTGGCTTGAATGGACTTGAATTGTTAAGCGAGGTTTTAAATGCGAAAACATTATTTCTATCATTAGATAAGAACTTTTATAAAATAGATCATTTAGAAATTTTTTAGTTGCTCCGTAATTTTAAACTTAGGTACTTTACTTAAACTTAGTACAACCTGAGTTTGCGCCACACTGAATTTTATAGAAAGTAATCTTTACACATAAAATAATAAACGATTTTGCTACCCTAAACGCAAGAAAATAAAATGGAAGTAAATGTATTTGCCTGATATTATATTTTATTTTATGTTAATTAAAACATTGTATTTTTATCTTTTACATTATGTTCTGCGGTTTTTTGTTAGTTTTGCTATTTTAGTACTTATCGGTTGAAGGGACTACTTGATTCCAACCTGGTTGTTAGTGATTTTCACCCATTTTCTGCAGCTTAAAGACTTACAACAATTAAAAATGGCTAAACAAATATGTGAGAACGGTTAAGAAAAATCTGTCGCAAAGCATCATGATCTCATTAACAAATAAGTGCAACTTTCTTTACTGTTATTTAGTTGTTTGGAATTTCTGAATTAAAATTAAATCTTTTAAAGTTCTAAAATAAACGCAAAATATTTATTCAATATAATTTATTTCTGTTTCTGCCCTTTATCAATTTTGAAGGAGGGGGGGGGGGGGGGCGCCAAATTGACACGCTGCCCCGGGCACAGTTTTCTCTTCGCACGGCCCTGAGAGATAAACCCAGTTCCTTCACTAAGAATGAGCTCTAGGGAGCTAAACATTTTGTGAAAATTCTAATATACACGAATACACACATGCATGTATATGGAATAGGTTTAAAAAATAGCTAAAGCAAATTCAGAGAACCTCAAAGTGTTAAAATAAGTTAATATTTCCATAGTCGGGTTTTTATCATGTTTTAATACGTTTCTTCAAACTCACATGACGTTACATATTCACCTGCTGAGGTCCATTATATTTCCAATATGACGCAATATTCTTTTTTTTTTTTTTTTTAATTCGTAAAACTATTTATTTCATTTTAAGTTTTCATGCGGAAATCTTGCTTTAGAAAACTTATGACGTAATATTCAATTTGTTTTCAATACGTCAAACTATTTATTTAATTTAATTTTTCACGTGAAATCTTGCAAAAAGCAATTGTTGTGGTGAGAATTTTATTGCTTTTTTTTAAATTGTTGGCAACTGCTATAATGAAAAATATTTATTTTTTCCTGTCATTGTTGTGTAAGAACTGGTTTTATCAGAATCATGTTAAGACGGTATTCAAAAATTTGAGCCCTCCCCATTCCCATTCCCTTGGGCCGATTTTGCCCATTTTCAATCCCCGCCGAGATATTAACAATCTCAAAGTTGTTGACGAGTTTGAAGACGATCCGTGCATAATTGCGACTTTTATCGTGCGGACAAAATTTAGTACATACATACATACATATATATATATATATATATATATATATATAAACTTTTTAGGTGGGGGTGGTTTTGGGTTCCTGGGGTCCTATAATGAAAAGTTACGAAGGAATTTTTCAAAAGTCGCACCATGGTAACGACTGCAATAGGTAGTATTTCTTACAAAATCTACCTAAAAAGAGTTATACAGAATAGCAATATTTGATACTATTTAGGCTTCATATCTCTCTGCACATTCATGGTATATCCATTTGAGTACGTGAATTTCAAAACTCGCCTTATCCAGAAAATCAAATTTTGGGAAATCGCGAAAAACCTCTGACTACGTCCACTGGATTTCATTGTAAACCAAGATTTTACAATGCCAGCAATACCACGATAAAACTAGCTTTTTTGCAGATTGTAGTGTTTTTTCGATGCAGGCTTACCGATAAAATCGATTTATAGAGAAAACTCGATTTTAAAAATTCTGGATAAGGTGAGTTTTGAAACTCACGTCCTCATTTATACTTTTGTATTATACTAGTATATAATCGCCATCAAAAATGACGGAAAGTGAATAATATATCTTCAAAACAATAGTTAAAAAAATACTTTTTTGACTTAAAAAAGAAAAAAAAAGATGCCTCATGCATTTTGTTAATCAAAAAGTACTATCCTTTGATTTTTTAATGATTAGAACAAAGAAATTATGCAAATTACAATTTAATCACCAGCGCTTAAACGCGTCATTTCCAGCTGCACATTCTACGACGAAAAGGCTTGTTTAGGTTCCCTCTACATTAAAAAATTATTGTTTAGCGGGACTTTTTTTTTTCGCTGCAAACTTTGTTAAAATTCATAATTTTATCTGCAAGATAATTAAAATATTTTGTACCGATAAGAAATATTCATTTTGTTTACAATGTCTTCAAATCTGATAAAATGTATTGTAAAAAAAAAAAAGTACGATTACAACAGAAAGTTGACGCCAAAAGAATTAGCAAGAAACATAAGCTCCTAATTCATTGGGAATTAACACGGCCTACAGAGGCGCTGCTCGCAGCCTTTGGTACAGAAAAAATTGTCCCTTTAACCCTTTATCTACAGACGGTATTTATAAGTATTATTAAAATAGCTTGTTATAAAATTAATGTAATACGTAGATTAGTAGTAATACAATTTAGAATGAGTTAGAGATGCATTACTTTATCATGCTCCAAAATAATTATGGGTTACACAAAACAAAAATATTTTTTAAAGGATGATTTCTTTGGCCTTTGCATCTTTTCAGCTTTCTTGGCGTTGGAAGGTTGGGACGTGGGAGGGATTTTTCAATTCAGAAATATTTCTATATTTCTATTGTAAGAACATTATATTTGTAGATTTCCTAATTCTACAAAATACTAAGAAAAATATTTAAAATAAAAGATTTGAGTGGGATTATAAATATTACACAAAATTCCTATAAATTCAAATTTAATTAATCCTTTTAAATCCTTCAATCCTTCTAAAATCCTTCTAAAAATTATTAAATAATTATGTAAATCTTCTAATTTAGTTTCAAAAATTCACGACAAATGCTTTAAAAGCGGAAATTTTCATCGATTCATAATTCAGTACATAAAAGATTAATTTCCCTTTAAATAACACTAAAGTGCCATTGAAATAATTCTTTATTGTAAATGCATTTTAAAGTTTTTGATATACAAATTCGGGTAATTTTTACTTTGTCATATAAGACAGAAAACAAATGTCACAGAAAATCGAAATTGTGCAAAAGAATAATCATTCTGAATAAATTAAAAATACATGTAATGCAATGTGCTTGCACGGACCTTTTTAGAGCGAAAGTTATATCTTTTCTCCAACAGATGACGATAGTTATCCGTTAAATTTAATTTAGAACTTGTTGTTGTTTTTTTATGATGATTTTATATGGTATTTGGAGACTTATTTATTAAAATATTAGTTTTTGAAGGTTTTACACAAAGTTAAAATATTTAAAGTTTTTAATATACTATTACAAATATTTTAAGACTAGCATCGACGTTAACCTGCATTTTTTTTAATGAAGCGTTCAAAGAGTCATTCATTTGTTTGTAGATTTGCTAGAATTTGAATCTGAATGGCAACAGTATCGTTTGTTTAGATCTGATTTATATGTTTATAATAGCTTAATTTCAATTTATAACTTAATACATTATAAATAGATATGATACACATGTTTTATGTGAAAATATGTTGAACAGACATGATTTGAAGTAGAAAAAATTATCATTTAGCCTTCGCGTTTAGCTACGGTCGATTCGCAGACCAGAGTGATTCGCACCGGCGTGGTTCCGACGGTTTCCTGCACTCAGATTTTATTCTAAGTAAATACAGCTATACTCAACCCTAAGTTGTATAGTTTCTAACAAAGTCATATTATTCTTTTAGCAACGAATTTTTTTGTAATAATACACTTGCTAATTAATATATTTATATTGCGGAACCCTCTGTGCGCGAGTAATGCTCGCACTTGCCCGTTTATTTAGTTTTAGATAACATTAAGTATTATTGCATTATAACTATATCCAAAATTGAGTAGAATATATTCGGTAAGAAATGTTTCTATTGCCAATGTCCCATTCATTATTCGAACATAAAACGGCGTCTTCTTTTCATGTTTGCTTAACTATTTCTATTTAATTAAACTAGTTTTAAATCTTAGCTATAATCTTCTATAATGTTTTTCTTCTTCCTTCCTTTTTATTTTAGAAGAAAAAAGAAGTAAATCGAATAAATCAACAATAAACTGAGTCTATAATTCTTGTATCTTGATAACTTTATTATGATATATAAAGGAATAGAGAGAGAATTTATTTCACGAAATATATATATTTTTTTACTACTTAAAGAAATTGCATACATTAATACAAAAAAGATAATTAATCGAAAATTTAATTAATGATAAAAATAAAAACAGAAGCAACGAAATGACAGAACTTTTGTACATTATGTTGCGAAATATGTCTAATTTTAATTAATTTATATTTTAATTTAATCCATAAAAATTCAGACTTTAAGAAACTTTTGTATATTGCATTACCAACTGTGCCTATTATTAATTAATTTATATCTTAATACAATTCATAAAAAGGAATGCATAGATATTTTTATATGAAACTAATTATATTACATTCTTTTCAGGTATGTTGAAATTATGTTCCTGTCTTGAAAACGTAACAGTAAGTTATTTATTTTATCCTCTAAAATTTTTAATTAAGATACATTATAATGATACAGATATTTAGTCATGTCATTTTTAATGAAAATTTTATCTTCTTATTAAGCATGTGTTTTAAAGATTGGATTTTATCATTATAATTTTGCGTGTTATTTTTAATTACTTTTCACGATATCTACTTAAAAAAAATCAATAAATTATAATTATTTTTTCATGCGATCATTTAAAATAATTTCATTTCTTCGAAGACGATAAATTTTACAGATTAACAACGATGCTTCGTTTCATTTTAGAAACTAAAAAGCTGTTTCTTACTGTTTCATTATAATATTTTCGAAATTAATGCGAAAAAAGCTCTTATAAAAAGCTTTAAATGAGCTTTGGAACTTTTGTTATTACATTTTTTGTAAAGATGCAGTAAATTCCTAGTAAATTTCATAGATCTTTCATTTGTAATTAAAGATTGCTATTTGTATTAAACGTATAATTTAAACATGTACATTTATTTATTTTCTTGGATGTGCATTTGATTATTTTCCGCTATAAGTTTATGAAAGTTTTAAAAATTATAAATGAATTGTAATCACTGCTTTTGTAATGATTTTTCTTATTCGTAAGGCGATACTTGTTCTATTATAAGGGCATTTATTTTATTTTAGAAATGTAATACAGTATAATTAACCATTCTCAGTTACCTTATCTAAAAATAATATTAAAAATATTCCCATCGAGTTTTCATTTAAGAACTTGGACTTAAATATGATAATATTTTGAATTGCAGTAAAATAAAGGCTGTAATTAATTGTGGGGGTAATTATTACGTTCGTTCTTTTTGAAAATATAAAAATTGCATTATGAAAAGAAAAATTAAATAACAAACTCATTTATACAGGGTAAATCTGAACTGATGGTGAAAACTGAAAGGGGTGATAATAAATATCAAGACAAACAATATTTCATAAAAGGTATAATTTTCCAACTGGAGAAAAAATGTCCAGGCCAGGATTCGAACCAAGGACCTATTGGGTGGAGCTGTCATTGCTCTGCCAATTGAGCTATCCCGGTCGAATCTGGAGGACCTAATTCACCAAGCTAACCTTATTGATTATAGCATCTGTTCTGATATATAATGCTACAGGAATTCCAGTATCGGGGTACAGCATTTGCCTGCTGATTCTTGGAACAAACCGAAACCCTCTAGATTGGAGAAAGCCGGAAAACAAAGAAAAAAATTTGGAATTACTTCCATGTTTCGATTTTGTTGGCTCGTGAATCATTAATTATTATTTATTATTAATAGTTAATAATCCCACGAAGCAATGGAATCGAAGCATGCAATATGTTTTTTTCATTTATTGTTTTTTCATTCGATTTTTTTTATTGTTTTCCCTGCCTCGCGTGACGTTTCGTGACGTCAGAACAAAAAGTATCCACACTGTAAAAAAAAATCTGTGAAGTTTCTAAAGTTTTTCTAGGAAACTTGGATTCCTAGAACATTTCATGTAACGGCAACAACAAAATTTCATGTAACAGACACACTTTTGCGCCGAAAATCAAAAAATCTGTAAGGTTACTAAGAATTTTTTTGGAAACTGGGATTCCGAGAACTTTTCATGTAACTGCAGCCAGGGTTACAAATAAAAGTTTAGTAAGATTACTGAAATTTTAGCAGATTCATTTGTAAAGTTACAGATTTTTGTAGCTTTACAAAAACTAGTTTTGTAGATTTGCAGCTTTTTTCGTACAGTTACAGGTGAAAGTTTAGTAAGCATGTAACTTTACATCTGTAGAACTACAGATTTTTTTTTACAGTGCAGGCTGTCTACCTTATCTAAGGGGCGCTGATCAAACACCGGCGTCGGAGATAGAAAATTTTAAAAAGGAATAGAGAGTAGTTCATTATCGGATAGATACAATATTACAGAATTTCAAAATGAATCGCAAAAATTCGTATCTCTATGACGATAATAAAAAAAATAATAATAATAAGGTCCACCGTCCACTTAAAATAATTATGTTAAAATTAATCTAGCGTGCAGCGTTTACTGGAGTTCCATTACCTGCAATTTATTCTGTTGAGCTGCTTCATACATCAGATCAGATGCTAAGATCAATAAGGTTACATGGATGAATTAGGTCTTCCAGATTCGTCCGGGATAGCTCAGTTGCATTGGGAGCTTCAGACAAGAGATCCCTGGGTCGAATCTTGGTCCGGACATTTTTTACCCAGTTAGACAATGCTTTATTTACTAATTAGAATAATTGTGTTAAAATTAATGTAGTGTCAACAATATTTCAATAGGAAAGCACAATCAAAATTGACTTTAATCAAAATTACAAACGGTCTCACACTATGTCTCTCCGAAAATTTCCTCAAAATTGTAGCAATTAAGACAATTTTTAGTGAAATCTTTAAAGAAAACTTTAGAAATCGAGGTAAGTACCGAAATTGCAGTGTTATTCGATCAGTGATATGGTATGCACTGTCAACTAATTTCCGTATTTTGAACCTTCTGGTTCAGTGTTAATTGTGTGTGTATGATGGTCATTTCTAGCATAGTTTTTGTAATTTTATCCACTTTCAAGAAAGCAAAGTAAGCCTGTTGGCAATTTTGCTAAAATATCTTTTTTATTGCTTCAGTTACGGATGTAAATCCGAGTTCGGCTTCTACGATATACCATGTATTTTTTACTTTCTTCTATCTATAATGGAAGAAAGTACTGCAATCGAAAGTTTTTTCGACTTTGCCGGAATATTTTTCGACGGATTTACACGTTTTAGGGGTCAGAGATCCCCAAAAACATATTTATACAAAATGTCTGTCTGTCCGTGTGTCGCCACTGTATGATCGGAAAGTGTATGAAGTCATGCATGAAACTGAAACAATTTTCATATATATGTTTTGGGGTATGACAAGCAGGTCCTACGTGAATTTGGAAATATTCCGCCGGAAGGTGACGATGTAACAATGATTTTTACGCCATTTCCATTATTGTTACATAGAAAAGTGCTTGAAGTTATTTATAGAATTGAACGAAATTTCATACATGTTTTAGGCTATGGCAAGCAGGTCCTATCTTCAATTTGGAAATATTCCGCCGAAACGGGGCGCTGAAATAGCAATTTTTGTGCCACTTTCATTACTTTATCATCCAAAATTGCATATGCACAGAATTCAAACAATTTTCATATGTATATTTTCGGTTATGAAAAGCAGGTGCACTTGAATTTCGAAATATTCTGCCGGAAGGGAGCGCGGTACTAGCGATTTTTGAATAATTTTCTTGATTTTTTGTAGTTTTGTCGCACATCGGCGGCTGGTGCAGCAGCGAGAACTTCGCATCTTTGTAAGACGGCGATTCGCAGTCAGCTGACGTACAATAGAATAACGAAAAATATTGATTTTATTAAATATTATTAAGGATGTTAACTCGTTTTTGCTCCGATGAATTGACTGAAGCAGAAATTAAAGATGAAAATCAAAGTTGGTATAGAACTGAACTAATAATATTGAATGTTATATGTGTAACTATTTCTTTGAGATATTAAGATGTATGAGATAGAAGAATTTTTGGGATTGATACATCCAGCTATTCATTACTTTAGTTTATACTGACTCTGAATTCCTGTACAAACTTACCTGAATTGATATCATATCAATTTTTAGTTCTAACGAGCGCTTCAGATACATCCTGTATAAAGTATTTATATGTAGTGCAAATTCCCTATATTAAGTAGTATTTAGCTAATATTTATTAGCCCTGGATATGCTATTTCTTTCTCCCAGCCAATAAAGGGTCGTCTCCAAAAAATAACGTTTCGTTGTATAAGCCAGCCGTAAAACAAAGCAGATGTATCATTGTACTGTTAAATACTCTACTGCAATTTTTTAAACTTCTAAGCATAGCACATTTTCAATTTTTATACTGTCGCATTGGGAAAAAAAGTACTTTCTAATGCAATTTGTTTGAAAACTGCATCTCCATTTATTTTTGAGATATTAATTTTTTTGTATTTTTAGTGTCATTTGTTTAATTTTGGCAACTAAAGTAACTCCATTTCTGTAGAAAGTAAAGAAAAAATAGTTGGAAAATAGCAATTACATCTTTTTGTTTCCATTTTCCCATAACTACTGACAAAAAAAAAAAAAAAAAAAAAAAGCAATTAAAATTTGTGCTATTTTGAAAAAATATAAATGAATAATTTCTGATAAAACATGGAGCTATTATAAACTATATTTAATTTAATTATTTATATTACAAACAAATGAAGGCATATGAATCATAAGGTAGCCGATTTTTTTTTTTTTTTTTTTTTTTTTTTTTTTTTTTTTCGCGTTTCCTGAGTGACATCTGTCTTTTTTGGATTTGTGTACTATTCAGATGTATGAGATAGAAGAATTTTTGGGATTGTTACATCCAGCTATTTAGTAGTTTAGTTTATACCGACTCTGAATTCCTGTACAAAGCTTACCTGGATTGACATCATACCAATTTTTAGTTCTAATGAGCACTTCAGAAACACCCTGTATAACGTATTTATATGGTAGTGCAAATTCCCTATATTAAGTAGTATTCTGCTATAAATCAGACGTCTTATGAATACTTTACTGTAGATGTTGTTTAAGACTGGAACGTAAATGAGGAATTCTTCAAAAGATGCGAATGACGTCATTTTACATAAAATAAAAGCATGTGTTTTAAGTCTTAATACTGAAATATATTTTGTATTATCTATATTTCTATACATATTTTTTTTTCATCGGAGGCGACACTAAATTCTGAAAAAGCAGAATTCCTGTTTTCAGTTATTATTATTTGTTAGGATACAGTTACCATGGCAGGGTTCATACAGGTGCTTGAATATCATGACTAAGAAATTCTTCAGTACCAGTATTTTCTTATGGAAAATCTCTCCTGAAATAAGGCGAAATTTCGTCCTTTTAAACTAGATTTATTTTTCTATAAAAACATTCTGATATTGGGCTTTGAAAATAACGGTACCCGTACGAAGCCTGCCATGGGTAGGATAATAATACATATATACTTTTAATTTGATGTTTTTCATAGTCTATAAAAGTATTTAAACAGAATATAAAACTAAAAATTTTTAAATTAATGGAAAAGCTTAGAGAAAGATGATGCTATGTTACAAAAATTAAATTAAAAAATCGAAATGAAAGTATTTTGTAGCAAAATTTTATCGATTTAGTTTTTCTTTGGTAGAGAATGTTTAGTATGTTAGTAGGTGTTATTTAATTTCTTTCAGAAAACCATTA
This sequence comes from Maratus speciosus, assembly GCA_963932465.1. Classification (NCBI taxonomy): domain Eukaryota; kingdom Metazoa; phylum Arthropoda; class Arachnida; order Araneae; family Salticidae; genus Maratus; species Maratus speciosus. The sequence goes on along the minus strand of OZ010786.1, from coordinate 167,032,755 downwards.
ACATTCAATTTTCAAATATTAAAAATAATTAATATTATTTAAATGATCAAATATTAAACTTTTTTTTAATATTAAATAATGTTTAATATCTCCAAATCTAATTTGAATCTTAGTAGTTTATCGTTAACATGTGATACAATATCTCATAATGCTTCCATCCATAAAATGAAACAGTTTTTTATTAAATATAACGTAACATATTCTTTCACTAAGCTTTTCAATCATCAAATTTTTGTTCAACAAAGATTATAGTGTGATGTAACTTTTGATGATTTGAAAAGGATATGAAAGAACATAATTGTTAAGCTATTATTTAAGCACTGAAACATTTGTTTGCACATTTTTTTCAAATCCTGAAAAATAACATTGAAATGCATTATTTTTCTTCTTCTTGTTATTTCTTCTGAATTAAGAAAAAAATTATTATACTTCATTATGAATTGAAAAGACAGTATCTGTATAAAGCTAATTTAAAACTGCTTTTTACCACTTTTATTCTACCGGGAGCTTTAAAATACACTTTTTTTACATTTATTTTTGCGGTACTGTTGATTTTTAAAGATTTTATAAATAGATTAATTTATCTTTTTGTATTCAATTAATTTTTCTTTCCACGGGCTTAAAAAAAAGTAAAAAGTGGAAAGATAAAATAAATTAATAGTAGTCTTAAACTGATAAGCTACGTAAAAAAATAACATAAATTTTTATTTAAAAAAAACTATAGCTTTTTAAAACTTAATTTGAATGTTTGGAAATGTTTCTAAAAAACGCGTTAATTAGGAGGAAGAGGGGAGTTTCTTCTTTAATCAACAGTATATTTTCTAGTCACATGATATTCTAACAATTTGATTCCAGCTTACAGAAATAAAATAAAATAAAATTTAGTGCGTTAAAATTACAGGGTGTCCGGGTTAAAAGTATCCAAAAGTTATGGCTTATTTTTAGGGAACTACCCAGTAGAATAAAAAAAATAAAAAAATAGAAAGAATATCTCACCAAGTTTCAATATGAATCGATTTCGACGTGTGCACTTTTTGTAAAATGACAAACGTCTAAACAGTAATCCAGTTCTCTCGAAGTGTTTCGTAGCATATCAGGAGTTATTAGACGAATTGCTTGAATTATACACTTCTTCAACTCATCCGCAGCAACGTACGGATTTAATGAATACCCAAGCAAAAAAGTCTTATGAAGTCAAAGCCAGAGACCTTGACGGCCAGGTAATTGGGACCGTCTTCTAATCCAACTTCCAGGAAATGTCATATTCAAAAACGCGGTAACGTCTCTGTGATAGTATGGTGGAGTCCCAAAAAATCTCGGAGGCGTTTCCAGTCCACAGAGGATCAGTCTATTATATTCTAATGGATAGTTCTGTAATAATAAGCCATTACTTTTGGATACTTTTGGCTCTTACACCCTGTATATCAAGTTGAGATTAATTTCAAGAAACATTTAAAAAAAGAATAGCACTTTTCAAGAATTATTTATTTGTACAGGAGGAGATAGGAGTGGTCGTAAGGAAAGGGGATATAGCGATTGCAATGAACTTGGGTCTTGTGCTTCGAGTATACCTAAATCTCATATCGAGCTTTTGAGAAGAAAAAAGAAGAACAAGAAACAGGATCGAAATAAAGCTTACCTGCTCGCCAGCACTTATCTCTCGCGCTTGTAGGTGACTCTCAGACGGGCTTTTTTAAGCATCTAATAATACCTAGGAGCTCCGAAATGATTCCCCTCACCCCCAACACACAGGTTTTGTCGAAGGGGAATACAAGTCCTGGATGTAGATTTATGTAGTTTAGTTCGATATCAATGCATTCTTTTTTTTTTCTAAACTGGGAAAGAAATTATAAACATCATTTAAAGATAATTAAAAAACAAAATCGTGAGCCTTTAAAAGAAAATTACTTAATACTAAGAAAATTTACTAATTGTTTCCTTAAAATTAAAAAATAAAATGAATCTTTTTAATTAAAAATCATTTGTTAAATTCATCATATTCTTTTCTTCACATGTTCTTGTAACTTGAGAAAACTATGATTAGAAAATGTATCAACATTTTTGTTTCAAACAAAGAAAACTATTTGTATCATTCATTTTTCATTTTCCTTTCTTTAATTAATTACATTCTTATTCTTCGAATTTATCTTGCATTTTACATTTGATTATTCAGCGCTTTTTTAAGCTTTATCACATTACCATTGTTTTAAAAATGATGACAGGATTGTTCTTTTTAGTTAAAATATGAAAACAAAGTAGTTAATTTGTAACTGACAAAAGATGGAGAAGATTATGTTCATTTAAAAAGGAATCATTTTTTTTAAAATTTATACACTTTCTATAAAAGGAATTTGTGTTTGATATTTTATTTTGGACATTTTCTTTCAGTAACGGATCAGATGACTAAAACAATATAATTTTAATCGAAGAAATTTCGATTTTTACTTTCTTCTATCTCCAATAGAAGAAAGTATTATAATCGAAATTTTTTTCGACTTCCGGTTTCCGACGGATTTACATGTTTTAGGGGTCAGAGACCCCAAAAACATGTTTATAGAAAATGTCTCTCTGTCCGTGTGTCCCTATGTCCGCCATTGTACCATTGAAAACTGTATGAATTTATGCATAGAATTGAACCAAATTTTTTTTTTTAAGTTTGTGGCAATGGCAAGCAGGTCCTCCATCAATTTGGAGAAAATCTGCCGGTAGGGGGCTCTGTAATAACGATTTTTGTGGCATTTTGAATATTGTACCATCAAAAAGTGTATGAAGTTATGCATAGAATTGAACCAATTTTTTTCTTTACGTTTTTGGCTGTGTCAAGCAAGTCCTCCCTTAATTAGGAAAAAATCCGCCTGTAAGGCACGCTGTAATATCTATTTCTGTACGATTTTTTGTGGCATTTTTAATATTGTACCAGCGAAAAGTGTATGAAGTTATGCATAGAATTGAACCAAAAATTTTTTATAAGATTTTGGCTATGTCAAGCAGGTCCTCCCTTATTTTAGAAATATTTCGCCGAAAGGAGGCACTATAATAGCAATTTTTGTGTAATTTTCTTCTGAAGTATAGTATTGAACTAATAAAAATGAAAACATTTTGAAATATTAAAATATATGAGACAGAAGAAAGTTTTGGGATTGGAACATCCAACTAGTTTGTTTGTATGATTGCTGATACTTTACAATATTAAAAATGCTTGCTTTTGTTCACATGATGATTTAAAATTATTATTAAAAGTTTTTAAAGATGATAATACATGCCAAGACAAGCAATTTTTGTATCGGAAATCAGGGTAGCAATCCACTTACTCAGTCAAAAATACAGGGTGTTTCCCACGAAAAAGAACGAAAATTTTAATTTATATTTTTATCAATAATGAAGATATTCAAACGCTATTTTTAATAAATTTGTTCGCTATTTGTAATGATCGCTATTTGCATTCAAACAAGATTGAGCTATACGTTCCGAAATTCTGGATGTAGTTGTTGATATTAAGTATGGTGAAAACAACACTGTAAAAAAATTCTGTAAAGTTACTAAAGTTTTTCGAGGAAACTGGGATTCCTAGAACTTTTTATGTAACGGCAACAACAAAAATACAGATACACTTTTGCGCCGAAAATGAAAAAATATGTAAGGTTACTAACATTTTTTTTAGAAAACTGGGATGTCTAGAACTTTTCATGTGATTGCAACCAGGATTACAGATAAAATTTTAGTAATATTACTGTAATTTTAGCAGATTCATTTGTAAAGTTACAGATTTCTGTAGCTTTACAAAAACTAGTTTTGTAGATTTGCAGGGTTTTTTGTACAGTGGAGAAGAATTTGCCTTACGTTGGAAATTAAAAAGGGGGAATTTTGTAGTAAATGTTGATGTAATATTGGCAAAAGGTCAATACTTTATAGTTTGAGGATTATTTCATGCAGATATTGACAATACTACGAAAAATTGATTAACAATTTAACATAAATTCGAATGTATTTTATAGTATAAGAAAACTATAGTTACAATGCTTATGAAATTTAAGAACATTTTTATCACAATCAAATAAAGATACTTAACTCATTAATTATTGACTTTTATTATTTTAACTATTTTCATTCTTATTATTTGACTTTATCTTACAATTTCTGTTTTTTTATTCGTTAGTGCTATATATCCTTTTCAGCATAGTTGAAAAGTGTTTATGGATTCTGTTTGTCTGTCTGTGACCACCTGCACTAACTAAAGTTACATAGTAATTCGTATTTTCACAATGTACATATTTCTATTTGCAATATTAGGCAATAGCCGCTTTATAATAGTTTCTAATCTAATCTAATCGCCCACCCTGGGAACCTGCTTGTGGCTGAATGTTGGGTCAAACCCCTAGCCCAAGGCGGAATGTTCTTTGAAGAGGAAAAAAGTATTAGTTAATTATGCAAAATAAAATTACTACTAGATAAGTTCCTTAATTATTAATACTTAAGAGATAAGATAAAGTTATACAGCATAAGTAAACTTGAGTTGAGTAACCATTATGAGTACATATTTTTGAGATGAAGGAGCAGCACTGAATGGGGGAGCAAGACTACCAATTAAAACTAGTGGTCATTTAGATTTGTTCATCACATAAGTTTTCACAGTACTCCACAGAATAAGATTAGTTGAGTAATAATATTATACACAATTTGGCAACACAACACAAAATGTAGTAAATTAATTTCTGGTAATTTAAGTAAGGTTTCGTTATTTAAAATAATGTAATATGGTTAAGATACTATTGGTAAAATAATTTATAAGTAATTTGTTAAAATTTGGCGAGGGTTTATTGATAACCAACAACATATAGATGAAAATTTAGAGTTATTTATATAAACGGTTGGCAGAACCCCCCGTCATACCAACCAGATCCTATCGAATAGCTTTTATCATGTCCCTGATTTGCATTTCTATATTGCATTTGATAGAGGAATGTAGGACACTGCGATGAGTCTGCTGTATGTATATGATAATTTTCAAGACTTAAACAGTTTGTACAGTTGTTAAGTTCTGGTTTATTAGAGTTTATACGGTTCTTAGTTGGGTGACCCATTGCAAAATAAGCACAAATTGAGTCTCTCTTGCAGAATTTTTCCGAGTGTCCATAGATCTGGCAATTAGCACAACAAACTATCGGTTTGTAGAGATGAATTCCACAATGACGCAATCCCACATTGAGAAATCCCATTCTGAGAAAGATATTAGAAGTCGGACTGTCCATCTCGAGTACCAGCTGGCAGTTATTTGATTTTGATTTCTGTATGACCTTCTAGATTTTTACTAGTAAATTATTTTTGAAGTTAGGATGTAGTTTTATTAAGTTGTTGATGTATTCACTTGGTATGTTCTTGGGAATACCTGTTATTATTATTCGTTTAGTGTTGTATTTGCTGTATTTAATTTCTGTTTTACTATTTATCTCTTCAATTTTTTTCATGCTTAAGTAAATTTCTTGCAACTGAGTTTCTGTATATATTTTTATGATGATCGTATAGTTCAAAATTGTTTATGAATTCGGTTTGTCTGGATGACATCTGTGTGTTCGTTCTCTAACTCTCGTAGATATTCTCGGATTGCCATAAAATTTTTATATGTTACTGAGGTTCGCTATAGAATGTTCGGTATTGAAAGTCCAGTGTTTAGCATTCATAGTTCGTTTACAGGGACACATTTTTTAGATATCGCATTTCATTGCAAGAAAAAATGAAATTTCTTAATAATATTCTATTAGTGTTGGAATGTGTTTCCTAATCGATAAATAATGCATGGTTTTTTTGTTCTTGTTTAAGTTTTATCTCATTACCATCTGTTTAAAATTGAAATAGAGACAGATTTGCAATAACTTGCTTTGGTTAAAGCATGAGACAAAGTTATTAATTTGTAAATGTTAGGACAGAGAAAAGTATGTTCATTTAAGAAGAGATTGCTTTTATTTTATTTTTTAATTTACACACTAAAAAAAAGTAATTATTACTATCTATTTTTTTTTGGATACTGCTTTATCAGCAGAGAAACAATATAAATGAAGTGGGCTTCATTTTTTTTTCTTGTGTTAGTTGATATTTTGCAATACTAAATATGTTTATTGCCTATACATATTTGGTTTTCACTAAATTTGGTTAAATACTTTACGTCATTATAATCCTGCTTATCCTGCATCCAAATGGCTTCTGATTTGAGAGCCAACATTAAAATTTATTCTTGAATCAAAATATGAAGTCAAATTCGGGTATTAGAATTGCCATTTTCAAAGTTTATTAAAATAGTAAAATAAAGATTATTATAAAAAAAATTAAAGATAATAATAAAGATTTTAATCAGGGTTGGTATTTGTCCACTTTTTTTAAAGTTGTAATTTTGTCCGCTATATTGTGCTCTTACATATTTATTAAAAATATTTTTTTAATTAATCCTTTGGTACTTTTACATTAGTGACTTTCTTATATCATCCGTTACAATGAAATTATGTGCATGATTTTCAAAATTTACTAGCATTCTTCACCTGATGAAAATATTCAGGGACAGGAATCATCACTTATAGTTTCGACTGTTAGCCATGAATGTGCACATTGTCGATTGTAATTAGTTTCGAAATAGTCTCACTAAACTAGAAATAGTCGTGAACTTTTGTATCCTTCGTTGTAAGGACAATTTATTTAATAAAAATTAAGTTTTTAATTCGTATAAAGCTTGTTTAAAATATTTACATTCTGTATGAAAAATACCCGAATTTATTATTTAAAAAACCTGCAAATATCGGAAAATTTTCTTTTTCTGTAATTTACGACCACTGTACCGAGTTACAATGTAGAGTTTGAACACCAACTGCGATTTAGTGTGTTCGCAGCAGCTGTTTTCCTTCAGACGTACTTTAGAGTCGGATGCGATGGAAAATAATTGAAAAAAGAGTTTGGCTTAAATTTGTTGCGCCGAATCATTGAAAGTGTTGCAAAAGACCTACATTGAATACTGCATGTCCAAAACACAGACCTATGAATTGTATAAAGCATTCATAGAGTGCCGAGAAGTGGTACTAGATTTGACTCGTTCTCGTCGGTCTCCAACGTAACGAATAAATCAAACATCAATAAAATCAAGAAGCTGGTGATTAAAAATCGTCGTATAAATCTTAGGTAGTTGGCTCAAAATATCTCGTATATCTTTTTAGTCCATTCATAACTTTATGACTAATATTTTGGGTATAAAATGCATCACCACACGATTGGTTTCGAAAGAGTTCAATTTTCTCCCTATGCAAGAGTTTGCCCCTTCCTGCATGAGTTTTTGGCCAAAAACGCAACTAATATCATCAACAAAGGGCCGTACTCGCCTGGTATGGCCTCAAGTGACTTTTATAGATTCACGAAATTAAAATGACCACTTCGAAGAAAATATTTTGAGTCAAATAAGGCTATAAATTAAATTCGCAGAAGGAGCTAAAGTCCATACCCCAAACTACCTACCTAAAAAGTAATGAAGGTTGGGCTCTGTACTGGCAATAGTTGTATTAAAATCCATGGGGTCTACTTTGAATGTGGCAAAATAAATTTTGATGAACTAATATTTTTTTGTGTTTTATTTAACTATTCCGGCTACTTTTTACACAGAATGTACTTCAAGTTTCATATGATACCCAAATAAGCATGTTATTATAAAACAAAATATTGTGTATTTGTATCTTCCGTTACGGTATTAGTAAAGAAACTTTCCCCAAATCTTTACAAAATAAACTATGTACCAAGTAATGAGAAGATTTTACGATCCCCTTTAAAAATTTAAAAACTGTGAAAGATGAACTGTATAAATTAATATAAAATTTTTTGGTCTACATTTTTTTTATGGAAATTTTTGCGCCCAGAACAACGTTTTCCTTATAATGACTGATACATGAGGGAGTCACAAGCACAGTAGACCAAGTCCATTTTGAAAAAAAAAAAATAGAGATAGTCCATTTAGAAGGTGCATGGAATCTGTTTTATCCACTCAGTGAACCAAGTCTGTTTTCACATACTTTCTCATATATGTTATCTCATATGTGCTTTTTTGATTTAAAAAATGCTTCGTGAATAAAAAGTATAAAGATATTTATTCATTAATTTTAATTTCTGGTTTCAACTTACAATTTGCAATTTACTAAAAGGTGATAAAATGGACGAAATGGATAAAATGATATTTTGTAATGAGCTGTTCTTTTCTGTAATTTTTCTGACGGTTTTAAAAATTCAAACAAGACTGATTTTGATATGGAGACGGCCTGGATATTTAATATAGATTTTTTATTAATTTACGATTTTTATAAAATTTTATATTGAGAAAATTATGCAACAAAGGATATTTCAAAATGTTCCCAATTGGACGAGAAGCGTGGTTTTAAAATGTTCCTAAATTTTCGTTTTCATTATAAATTGTATTTTTGCGTGATTAGATCATTTTTCTTAATAAAACCATTTCATGATATGTGAAAAAAATATTGGAAATTACTGAAATTTAAAAAATAATTAAAAGGATACCGAGTTACATAAAAAGTATTCGGCAAGTACCTTCTGTCGGTAGCCTCTTATTTTGTTATGAAAATGTGGTATTTTTTAAAACTCATAATTAAAAATGATACGTTTAGTCTATGCAAATTAAATAAAAAATCAGGAAAAATCTCCTTTATCTTATTCTAATTATTATAATACGATGATTAATATGTGAAAAATGTTGGAATTTTATTCCATGAGGAGGCATTAATACGAAATTCCTCTTATAATAAATGAAATAATATAAAATAAGTTAAAAACTTTACCTTTATGCTCTGCATTCTATATTCTATATAGAATGCAGATTATATATAGAGAATGCAGATTATATATAGAAAATGCAGTTTATAGATAGAGAATGCAGATTATATATAGAATTCATTCCATCTCTCTGTAATAATTTTCATGTATTAATATAAAAATGATACGCTTAGTCTATGCAAATTAAATAGAAAATGTAGGAAAATCTCCTTTATCTAATTGTAATTATTATAATACAATTGATATGTGAAAAATGTGGGAATTTTATTCCATGAGAAGGCATTAATACGGAATTCCTCTTATAATAAATGAAATAATGAAAAAGCTTTACCTTTATGCTCTGCATTCTATATTCTGTATATCAATTTATATCTGATTTCTTCTTAAAATGAAAAAAACAAATTTATTAATCTGAAGGATTTCATAAAAACACAGTACATTGATAGCAAAACGCACAACATCAAAACAGAAACTTGAAAAGTAGTATTTACAAAGCAGTTCATGATACATTTAGTATTGGATAATAATGCTAATTAATACATTGGTCGTATTCTTTTGGAATAATATCAACTAACTTCTACAGAATAGATGATTTGATAAGATTCTTAATTCCCTAGTGTTTTAAGCTTCTTACACAACAGAAACAGAAGTAATACCACAAAGAGAGCGAGTTTCTTTAATAGAACAAATCAAAGTACACCTTCTTTGTCTCATTGTAATGGAAAAAAATTGTATTCATGTTCTAAAAGTATGTTTTATTTATCGAGATTTTTATGAACTTAGCGGTGACATTCTTAAATATTTTTAGTTATTTTTTAAAGGATATAAAGCTATTGAACATAATTGAGGACTAAGAATGGGAAACGCTGAAAGTCCAAAACAGGAAATTTTTCAAGAGAGCGAAAAAAGAAGGCGAAAGCAACTCATTTGCCACGTTTTATATACAATTTTCCCGACTTGTTTGAACTACTAAACTGGGGGATTCAAGCGTTCTCTTGTTTGTTAGGCTTGGCACTTAAAACATCTTTTCGTTAAAGAAAAAAAAAAAGTTTTTCGATGTTTTGGTACTTTCAGCGTTTTTCATTTTTACTCCTTAATTTATAGTTGAAAAAAAAAATTATTATTTTGGAATTCAATAAAAATTTTCATAAAAATAAAATTCGTTTTTTTAAAGGTATGTTTGATGGTTGTAAGTTGAAAGACATCGATTTTATTTTAAAGTTTCTACAAAATACATATTTAATTGTATTGTTTTCGTCATATGAGGGGTTCATAACTATAGTTGGCCGAGTCCATTTTGAAAAAAAAAATGAGATAGTCCATTTGGGATCTGAATAAAATCTGTTTTATTCCTTCCCACAGTGAACCAAATCTGTTTTCACATACTTTCTCATATAAATCATCTGTTTACAGACTTGGTTGTCTGTGGGAGTGGATAAAACAGATTTTATTCACCTTCTAAACGGACTGTCTAATTTTGTTTCCAAGTGGACTTGGTCTACTATGGTTGTGAGGCCTCTCATATGTGCTTTTGACTTGAAAAACCTACGTTAACAATTTTGCAACACTTTTAACAAAATAAAAGAAAATTCTGGTATCATTCATCATTTATTTTAATTTTTTAAAATAATTATATTCTTATTATTTGAAATTATCTTATACTTTATATTTAATTATTCAATTATTAAAAAAAAGTTTTATTTGATCACTTTCTTTTCAAAAAACAAGATGGCGATAGTATTAGTCTTTCTGGGGCAGGGGACATTAAAACAGGAAAACAAAGCAATTAATTTGTGAATGATAACGAATGCAGAAAATAATTTTCATTTAAGGAAGGATAAACTTCATTCTTTAATTTACAAATTCACTTTAAAAATAATTTATTATTGATATTTTTCTGTTAGATAATTTTTCTTCAATATGAATAAAAGAATAAATTATCAATGTAATAATTACATTTTTTTTTATGGGAGCATTAATTGAAGCATTATGTCTTTTTTCTTTGTGATAGCTTGTGTTGTATAATAATAAAGATGGATGCACAATGTCTTTCTATAAATATAATTTTGCAGAAGCCTGTATTCTTCAAATAAGGTCGCTGGTGTGATTGATTTAATATGAAAAAAGAAAGAAAGAAAGAAAACCCTACTTTTTTATAAAGATTCGATTTAGAATATTTTATTTTTTAGTCCAAAGACTGTTTCGTTCGATTTTCTCGCACCTAATGAACCAATGCGTTGATTTTGTTTTATTTTTTATAAATGTTAATGGCTTTGGACTAACTTGTAATGCTATGTTTTTAAATAAAGTTCTATAACTTTTTTGATAATTTTATCTGATAATTTTTTACTGATTTTCATTACCTTTCTTCTTCGTCCTTCTTAAGGAAAACTAAAGTGAAAAATTATTTCTTCACTTTTAAGATACTACTTGCGTGGCAAACCGATGTGTTGCTTTTGAAATGCATGAGATCATTCGATTCTTTTGACCATAATGAAATCTAACTTTATTGTAAATTAGAAGGCAATTTTAAGCATTAATTTTATTAAATACAATATTTCAAATAATAAACTATATTTACAATTAAAGTCTTAAAGTTTTCCCAGTAAAAATGCACATGTTCTATAATTTTATTTGCCAAAATCTTTTCATTATTGGCTTCTAATTTCGGAGCTGATAGAAATCACATCCTTTGGGTGAACTTATACAGCAATGACTTTGTTTTGGTGAATTTATTCTAAAGTATTTTGCATTTATGAATTAAAATAAAAACGTAGAGAAATATATTTTTCTCGCTAAAACTTTTTGTTTTTAACGTCTTTGTGAAAAGTTTAATCTCTATCTTAGGGAGATAACTGAATATGCTTTTCTGCTTTTAATTAAATTTAAAAAAGCTACGATGGACTTTTTTTTTTCTACTTCAATAGAATTTATCTAATGTTTCAGTCGGTAGACGTTTTTTTGCTTTCGAAAATAAACTGATTCCTGAAGCTTAAATATGTGAAAATAAGTTTACATTACCATTTATTCAAATAAAAGTTCATTTCAATTTGAAAATGATGTCAAACAAAGAAATCTAATAATACCTATTGTTTGCCCTTTTCTCCACAAAAATCTAGCAACTTAATAGTTATCATCATTACAGAAATTTCATTAAAAGTTATGAAAAAATAATATCTCGAAAACTAATTCAAATTTTAAAATTCTAAGACCACTTTTGACATCCTCGGATGCATGCGGATAACTGGCGTTAATTTGATCGCCGAACGTTTCATATTCTAGGAGGAGTAGCTGTGAAATAAAAGCGGACAGTCATTAATATAATAGATTGAGGAAGTTTTAATTTCGTTATGAAAAATTAGCCACAGACAAATGCTGAACTATTTATATTGTTTTAAGTGCTAATGGGTTATTTTGTAATGGAGATAGATTTAAAAAATCCATGCTTGAAAGTTATTTTCCAAGTCATAATAAATCAGTCAATTATAATATAGTTTACGAACAAATTGCATTTGAAAGAAGATTTTGTTTCCTATATGATAGTGTAAAAATGTGTGATGTTTAGAAATTTAAAAGTTTTCAGTAGCACAAATTGCAAAACCGAAATTTCATTGTCAAGTATTGCCATTCGCAAAATGACGTTAGAGTTACGCACGATCACTTTGTCCTATATAATATAAATTATATTTGTCTTCAAAACATTAATTATAAACTTTAAGATCGAGGTCAACTTTAAGATCAGTCCGGTTTCTACCACACGCTAGCCGAATTTCTAAAAATTTTCTTAAAAACTAGAAAATATTATTATTATATATATTATTATATATATTATTATTATATATATATATTACTATTATTATATATTATATTCTTTTCACACACAACTTTGCATAAGTGTAAATCGATATCCTTAACATTAAATATACTGACAATCGGTCATTCGATCGGTACCAAATGAAAAAATTTCGATTCGCAGAATCTTCTACATAAAATAAGTAAAATATAAATCACACACACACAAATAGAAAAGTTAAATAGCCTTAAATAAAAGTTCTGGTGAGAAAATATTCTTTATAAAAGTTGAGTAAAATTTCCGGTATGCTTAGTGCTGAAACATATTTAGGTAAATGTTATTGCGCAAACTAAAAGCATGACAAATTATTAACGCATGCCATCTTGAAGTTGAATACTTTGAAAATTAATGATCTCTATTGCTCAAAACGATATACTGAAAATTAATTATTTCTGGCGATAAAGTTTAGTGTTTTAGGATGGATTGCGTTTCCGGAAAGATTTATTAGCAGTTTTGATAGTAAGCATTTATGAAATGTTGAAAAAACCATCACATAAAGAGCAGTTTCACATTTCTTTATGAAAAAAGTTTGAGATCCAATTGAATCCAATCGAATTAATAAATAAATAAAAAATGATTTATAATCTCATCTTTACAACATGATTTATTTTTATTTACTACTTTTTGAACCTGAAAAGAAATGCTGTTTTATTATATTATTATTTTCTTAATAAAAACGCGAAATGGTTTCTGTTTCGCACTGAAGGTAACAAAATTACACTAAGTGGTGCTGTGAATTTCATAAAATAGAGTCCACCTACCCCCACGTCCCGGCACCATCAGTTATTTAGTAGCGTAATTCATCATTGCGGCTGTTAGCTGGTTCTCGTAGAAAATCCAGAAATGGAAAAAATATTAGAATTTTGGGCATTATTTCTGGAAAATACGCCACTGTGTACAGTTCGCTAGTGGACGTTTGGAGTTTTTAGGTGTGCGGTGAATATTTCTCATCTGTAAAAAAAATTGCTTTAGGCGACGCTGGGGAGTGCTACGATTGTATATTTAAATCTTTGCGAAAAATTAAGAGTTGACCAAAAAAAAAAAAAAAAAGCGAGAATATATATATGTAAAAGGTTGAATATCATTGAACAGATTATTAGATGCTTGAAATTTTTTTGTATATGATAAATTTATTTTAATAACGTTCATTATATAGGGTGTCTACAAATAAATTGGGCGAAAAGAACGATTTATTGAATGAAATTGACATGAAAAAAATTAAAGTACATATTGTTGTAAGATAAATATATATATATATAGTTCAAGTTTATCACCATCACAAATGTTCGATGTAACTTCCTTTCATGTCTCTGCAAATGTCCCATCGGTAAATCATTTCTTGCCACAGATTTGTCAGCATGTTTCCGTCGATCAAATTAATTGCAGTGCAGATTCTTGATTTTAGTCCAGAATGGATGCAACAAGTGGCGTCTTGTGCACTTGATCCTTTACAAAACCCCATACACCGAAATCAAGTGGTGAAAGATTTTGTGATCGTGGCGGCCATTGAATAACACCTCCGTTCGCTAAGCGATAGCGTCAGGTATGACACCTAACGCCATCTGTGAATAAACTTCGGCAATATTACTACTAGTCTGACTTTCAACTAGTTTATTTCCTTTAATATTTCGGAGGTTCTTAAGTTACGAAATTCCCAACTAATTTGTAGACACCCTGTACTTGAATAGAAGTTTTCAAACCGGGCTTCCCGAGTTACAGAACGTGGGTGAAAACCATTCTTCTAACTGAAAATTCTAATTGTTTTCTTATATTTAATATTTTTTATTCGTCACTAACAACATCAAAAAGCATTTTTTATGAAAAATATCAATAATTTAATTAAATACATCTTTGAAATTTATTAAAAATGATACTTTCGTATTATCCATATGTTAGGAGTTAAGAGCCGAAGAATCAGTCAAACATTTTTCTACGTACTGCAGAATTTTTTCCTTTCGAAAGTTTAAGTTGTATACGCACTTAGTTCGATTACGTGTCTATTAAATATGTGTTTTATTTATAGTAGTTTAATATTTTATTTATTTATTGATGAAGTTTTAATTTCATTATGAAATATTCTTCGGAAAGAAATTATATTGTTTTAAGTGTAGACGGATTAATCTTTCTTAATCGGGCTGCAACTGATAGTGATAGATTTTTAAAAAATCATGCTTCAAATTTATTTTAAAAATCATAAACAAGCCATAAATTGAACATGATTCAAACAAATTGCGTTAACCTCCCCCTCCCCCCCCATTTTTTCCCTATTGAACAGTGTAAAAATTGAAATTGCGTGATGTTTAGAAGTTAAAATCGCCAATGTCAAAATGACATAAACGTTACTCACGGACATGTTTTTGCTTTATGACATAGATTACACCTTAGTACTGCTTAACATAACCACATGATGTCTTTAGTTTAGTATAGATTTTTGGTTTTATAAGCGAATGATTTTAAACATAAAATTTTTTTAACACGCAGTCAGATTATTGTTACTATTTTTTTGGGGGAGGGGAGGGTGGGGGGCTAATGATATTTCAGCTACAGTGCCTTAAAAAAAAAGTCTGTAACTAAATCAGTCCCCATTTTTACTTTCTTCTGTCTTTACAAGAAGAAAGTATTGGATTCATGAAAATTTTCGAATTCCGGTTTTTGACGGATTTGCACGTTTTAGGGGTCAGAGAACCCGAAAAAGATGTTTTTACAAAATGTCTGTCTGTCTGTCCGTCTTTCTGTGTGTCTGTGTGTGACACAAATTTTGTGGGCGCTCTATCTCAAGAACTAATGCACGGATTTTCATGAAACTTCAGATTCAGTTAGTCCTTGACATGAATAGACAATTTATAGATTTTGGTGCAAATCGCTCAACAGGTGGCGCTGCTATGCTGCCTTTTTTACGATTTTCGAAATGGCTCTATCTCAAGAACTAATGCATGGATTTTCATGAAACTTCAGAGTCAGTTAGTCCTTGAAATGGCTTGATGCTGATTACGTGTTGGTGCAAATCGCTCAACAGGTGGCGCTGCTATGCTGCCTTTTTTACGATTTCCGAAATGGCTCTATCTCAGGAACTAATGCACGGATTTTTCTATGGAGGGTTCGCTCCTAGAGAACTGTTGTGGCTACTGACTTTATAAAAGTAGATATTACTTTTTTAAAATATTTATTTACAAAAAAGTATTTGAAGAGTTTCCAGTTTTGCACCATTGTGAAAGTCATACATGAAATATGCAATGTGGTTGCAAAACAGACAGAACTACCATCCTGATAAACATTATACACTGATAAAAAAAAAGAAAAAAAAGGACTAAAAAACGAAAATTGTACTGGCAATCGAGACGCCAGTACTATTTTCGAATTTTAACCGAAAATTTCCGTTAAAATTTCCGTTAAAATACGGAAATTGTACTGGAGTCTCGATTGCCAGTACAATTTCCTTTCCGTTTTTTAGTCCTTTTTTTTTACAGTGTACTTCCATAACACTTCTCAGATTTCTGCAATTAAGTTAAAATTTCCCGCAAATATAAATATATTTATAGGTGGGTTCTTTCAATATTATGATGTATAAGCTCAAATGAACTACAGTCTTTAAAGAGTGAAGCAATTTATTCACTACTATTTATAGCAACATATTCATTGGAACTCATCAAATAACACTAAAACTTTGGAAGACAGTCCAATAACTAAACAAAATACAGCCGAAATAACTCACAGTAACTCTCCACACAACATCTCAACATAATACAGATGCAAAAGAACATAAATCAGTTGCTAAGTTAAGTAAACCCGCTCTGAACCTACATCAAGCGTCTAGTTTACTAAGTAAACCTGCTCTGAACCTCAGGCGTCCAGTTTACTATTCGATGGCTAACCACCAACTGACCCACGCCCTGCTCCGCTTCCATATATATAGCGAGGGAATGTTCCGGAACCTTCCACAGCTTTCTAAGCTGGAAGTTTCTGGAATACTCTCAAAAAACCCAGAACAGCATTAATGCATCTCCGTACCTAAGGGGGGGGACCCGGCTCTGCCACCAAATACCGCCAAGTTTGTCGCCATCTTGGCGATACACCGCCAAATTTGGCGACCAAAATTAGCCGACAAAGGTGACGCCAACTTAGCGCTATTTCCAGCTTTTCACCAAATTCCCATTGAATTCCCCATTGACTCCCATTACGGTTTATTGCTTGAAGAAAAACAACAAATTGAGATATAAAAATACAACAAAAACTAATATTTCAAAATTCGTAACAATATATTTTTATTTCGAATGTAAAAAGAACAGTCTTCATTATGAGAGTTTTATCAATAACTAAGCAACTAGGCACTAAAAGCCATTAAAAATTGATACTGTCTGAAAAAAAAAACATTTTCACTAAATTATGTTTGTTATACGAGTCTCAGTAGGCTATAGGCAAATATAGCGTTAACAAGGGTTGGCGGTAAGTAACAAAGGTTAACAACCCATGCTCTAAAGTAAAATAATAACTCCACTTTGAATATTTTAGATTTATTTATCAGTGTTATTCATTCCCCAATATTATTCACAATTGAATAATTTCACATAACGCAGGTAGCTGTTTGCATAATTCAATAAAATTATTTTTATCCGGCTAAAACTCTACTAATCGAAGATATAAGAATAATTTTTTTTGGTTTCTCGAGAGATATAATGTCTAAGCAAGAATTTATATGCATTCCACAACTTCTAACTATGCGCCTTATTTTAAGAGAATGGATAGATGAAAAAAAAAATAGTTGACTGTGTAATTGAATCTTCGATACCCATATTAAAATAGTTAATAGTTAAAATCTCTCGCATTTTTTCCTTTCTACTTGACGCTATTAATAAAATGAACAGACTTGAATGAATTAGATAACCGTGTGAGTTTATAGACATTTATTTTATTTTTTAATTAATAGATGTACATTTATTTTTAATAACACTTTCCACATAGTTAAAAACAATTTCTGACTTCGGTTTTTCTGTTCACGCTTTAAGTCTAAAGATATACTTGAATTACCACGAAATTGATATGTGTTATCGAGGTTTGAGCACGTACCCTATGGGAAATTATGAATGCAACCTTCACTGTAAAAAAACCACTGTAGATTTGCCAGAACAAACTCAATCACAGTAAATGTGCTGTATCTTTCTTTGGTTTCCTGACTATATTAAGCTGGAAGATACAATAGTTGCGTAAAATTAACAGCACAATGTGCTGTCAATTTGGACGCATTTTTTTAAAGCACAAACTGCTGGCAACTACTCTATTTTCCATGTTAATATAGTCAGGAAACCAAAGAAAGAAACAGCACATTCACTGTGATTGAGTTTTTGTGCGCTAGATGAACAGTACTTTGTACTGTAAAAATGTCGTTTTTTTTTTACAGTGTTTTAAGGGACCAAAAAAAAAAGTGCATTTTTATAACTTAAAAAACCTTTCTATATATACTAGTCTATATATAAAAACTCTTTCAAACATAGTGAAACTGATAAACATTATTGATTAGTACAAATAAATGCTTCATTGAACATTTTTTATGTAGCATTTACAGTGCTGAAGAAAATAATTTGGACGCAATTGAATTCATTTGGCAGTAAATGTTTGAATTACTTTTTTTTATGAAATTATTATATTTCGAACAGAATAAAACTTATATGTTTTACTGAGGTTCACTTTAACATGTTCCTTATGGTATATTTTTATATATTTATACTTCCTTGATAGGCCTATACAAAAGAATCCATACATTGCTTTCTGAGGACAGTAATTGCTGGAAATGCATTTTCAGTTGTGTCATGTATTTTCCAATCGAAATAAATTTCAGTATGCTAGATTGTATGAGTAAAGTATCTATGGCCTTTCAAAAGCATTCGAATACACTATGATTTATGGGCAGTAATTCTTTGAAATGGTTAGTAATTTTAAACAATAATAAACGTGAAACTTGTCGATAAACTTAGGAACTGTTTCAGAAGTTGGTGACCGTGACGACAAAAATTTATTTAAAAATTTCAAAAAAAGCCTTTGCGAAACGTAGGAGCCAAATTATCGAGAAAGCTCTAGTCTTAAGTTATTTATGATGAAGTCACAAGATTTTCTTCACAAGGCGAAAGTACAGCGCCTAGAATACCTAGTGTGGAAATATGCTATCCAAACAGTGCTAAAAATTTGTATCCCTTAAATGTGCGACGATACTGCTAAAATGTCAAGTGTCGATCGCAGCGACATCTGCGGGATTTTCGTATTACTAGTATTACATTGTATAGACCAGAAATTTCTTGCAGTTGTAGAAAATATCCTGCAGATGTCGCTACGATCTGCATATTGCAGCAGTATCATTGCACATTTAAGGGATACAATATTTTAGCGCTTTTTTAAGTATTACGGGGATAGCCGATTTTCACACTATATTCTAGGCTCTATAGCGAATGTATAGATTGAGTTTAATTACTTGAAACTGTTGTTTGTTGAAACCTATTGTATAGAATTTTAGAAAAAAGTTTTAATTTGTCGACAAACCTGGCTACGTTACGGAACTAGCCGACATTGTTGACAAAGTTTTCTGTGAAATTTCCAGGAAACAAACTTTCACAACACATTACAGCTTAAGTATCGAGATCGGTCTAAGATATCTGCTATGATATCACAAGATTCACTTCTTTTTCTTTCAGTTTTTTAATTCATTTAATAATGTGTTTAATACTGCTATTGGAAATATGTCGATGTAGCACATTAATCTGCAATGTTTTCTTTAAACGATGGCTGTTCGGAAATTTTCATTTGCGCATTTTTTTATATTACACTATAACACAGTTTCGAAAGGTTCATTGTAATAAGAATAATAACGTGTTTAAGAAATATTTTTAAATGCTAAAGCTTTATTATCGTAAAATATTTCTGTAAAATAATGAAATTGTTTTGTAGATCAGTGGTTTATCCGTATTACAACATGAGTAACATTTAACAATGCTATTTGAAGTGAATATGTATAACAATGAAAGGTTGCCGCAAAAACACTCTGTTAATCTCCGTTGTGTCTCTAATAAAATACGCTAAATAACGTGCACTAAGGAAACATACACTGTTAAGGAAATATTTAGTCAGCAGCAAACTTTAAAATAATTTCAATTCTTTTAGATGTAAAGAGTTTTTATGAAATAGCGTGAAAAAAAAAAAAAAAAAAAAAAAAAAAAAGACTAAAAAACGGATATTCTACTGGCAATCGAGACGCCAGTACTATTTTCGTATTTTAACGGAAATTTTTCCCCATAAAAAAATAGAAAATTTTCTGTGATTTATGGGGAAATTTTTCCGTAAAAATACGAATGAAAAAGATAAGAAACAATCCATTTAAGTCAATTTTATTTATTTTTCTTAAAACTTACTAGTTTATTTAATTACTGCCGATATTTATTTTATTATCGTGACAAAAACTAAGTCTTTTACACCATGGAGACTCCAGCCATGCGTAAATAGAACTTACACATGAAAATATAGAAATATTTAAATATAATCTTTCAAGGCTTAATATAAAATGAGGAAAATTTCGCATATTCTAAAGGGAAAGCCAATTAATGAGGTGTTTCTCAATATTAAAGATGTGATATGCATTAAAAACATTAATTCGAGATTCTGCAATAATGAACTTTTATCCCTGCTATCATACGAGTAAATGTATGTATCAGCGTTATGGATAAATTCTGCGCTTACTTTGTATTTATTCACAATTAAATGAATTCAACCGAAGCTGTTATTTGTTTGCACAAATGAACTAGGTTCTTTCTTGGGAGAAAAGTATATTCGCATTCAAGGGCATAATTTTTTTTTTTTAATTTTCTCTAGGGAAATAAGGTATTTATAAGAATTTATATTGCATTTCCACAACTTCTGGTCATGTTTTATTTTAAGAGAATGAATAGAGAATTCGCTTGAATAGGAACTTGAATCTTCAATACCATTATTAAAATAGCTGTTAGTTCATATCTCTTGGGTAGTATTTTTTTTTAATTTTATTTTTTTATGCTATTGATGCACTGAATGTAGACGGAAGTATTGGAAATACAGTAGTGTCTCGGCATTGTATCCCTATTTTTAATTCCCATTTCATTTGAGAATTTCTTCAATTGTGTGTTTTAAAAAATATTAATCACACTTTAAGGTTAAGGATAGCTTCTATGAATTTTACAATTGTTTATTAAAGTGCATGTGTGACAAAGTATTAAATTGTGTCCATAAATATACAATTTGCATGTATGTAACGTTTTAAAAGGACAAAGCTTTTATGTAATAAAATACTTGAAAGAACTAATCGCATATACAGATTTGTAGATTACTTGTTTGTTCGAATTGCTGGATATGTGTCCGGAATTTTTATGCAAAGAACCAACCTTTTTTCAAGCTAAGCTATTTTTGGGGCTTCTTTTTACATTAAAAATGGAACTCGGAATTTATTTAAGCTGCAACACCGAATGCATGTATATTTCCATCATTCTAATTTATGCAACTTTTACAGGATAACAAGCACTTAAGTTATGGGCTCATTCAGTTTGTGAACAGATGTTGCTAAGCTATAGTTATAAAACAAGGAGGGGAAGGGGAGGGGCTACACTTAGAAAAGTGACAAAAATGAGACACTCATTATAAAATGAAGCTACAAAATGAGACCACTCACTAGATACGAAACTTTGCGGAGCCCTATTTCGAAACCCGTTGGTACTTTGAGAAGAAAGTTAAACAGAAAGTTATTCAGCGTTGTCAATTTAGTGGTAAATGCTACTCTTATATTTGTGAATAGCCTAAAGAGAAAGCCTGTGAAGAGAAAGTCTCTGAAATTGCGAATGTTGATGCAATTTATGTCATTTATACGGCCGGCACAAGCAATTTTGGTCGACGGTGAATTCGAGCATAGACAATAAAGATCTCTTTATCTGTATTAATCCTATTGCCTGATTCCAATTCCTGTACATTTTCCTTAGACTAGTGATATCCATAACGGAATATCACTATATAATAGTATGAACAGGAATAGTATACATTTAAATGAGCTCTTTTCATTTTCGACTTAGGTTATTCATGCACTTAGTGTCATTTCTGTTTATATAGTATTTCGAATTCATGAACTCTGGATTTAGTAATATATATACAGTGTGCTTTCCTTGAATATAATTCCATTGAAAATTTTTCAGGAAATGACGATGCTCAACAATTTTCTAGCGGACCCTTTTACCGTATCTCTAAAAGTTTTTGAGATATTGGTAAGTTCTCTAATTGTTTTAAGTCCGTTTCAAGTTGAGGTTTCTCTGGTTGAATTTGGTAACCCATTACTTCAAAATAAAGTCCACAATATTATTTCAGGTGAAAAAGAAAACTATCTACTGGATTAATTTTAACACAATTATTCTGATTGGTAAACAAATCATATTAGATGTAAATTTCCA
This sequence comes from Maratus speciosus, assembly GCA_963932465.1. Taxonomy (NCBI): domain Eukaryota; kingdom Metazoa; phylum Arthropoda; class Arachnida; order Araneae; family Salticidae; genus Maratus; species Maratus speciosus. Next base: position 167,010,645 of record OZ010786.1, on the reverse strand, counting down.
ACTGGGCGAAAAATCCTGGTCCGGACATTTTTCGCCCAGTTGGAAATTTACATCTAAAAAACTATCTATTTGAATATAAATAAGCATATATATTTTCATGTTTGAACTTAAAAAATTGATATTAGAGATATATAACTATCGAGCATTCCTCCATACATTAAAATATAGATTTACTTTATTTTATTTTGTGTTGAAATGCATCTGGTTACGATCGTATTTCGTAGTCAACAAATTTAAATCTTTATTTTTATTAATTTTATTGTTTATTTTAATTTTTTTTTAGCTCAGATCAAGTTTTGGATGGATTTCAAATAAAATTTTCATTTTCTGGTAAGTTCTCCTGACTCGTGCAAAACTTTAAACTAGTGTTGTCAGAAAAACATGAAGGTTAAAAACAATTTTTTTTAGTCGGTTTAATTTTTTTTAATAAAAATTATTTGTTTAAATATTAGTCTCTTAAGAAAAAAAATCGCAACGCATCTTAACTTCAATATTAAGGAATATTTAGCTACAAAAAAATACAGCCTACCTTGTTTTATCTCGTTTTATCTGTATTTGTAAAATACATCACGCCATGATGAGTTTTGAAAAGAGTGATCAAAAAGTGCGAAAAAGATATAGATTTAACACATGTCACAAGGAAATGAATTTTATTAAAAATAGTTTCGAAACATTCTCATATGCATTTTAGTTATCGGTAAAATATGAATCTTATATTTATTCAGCTCCAGGCAAATTTCAGCCTCAACTGTCGTCTTATTTGAACGCACGACCAATATATTTCTTTTTCCTGAAAGTGTGTATAGATATTTGCATTTTTAAATTTACGGAAGAATTCTATCATAGATCTTTTAAAAATATTCCACGCTAAAAATAAATTTAGAAATCATATTCCCTTATCGTCAAATTTTTCGAAGTTTTATTTCATAACAACATGAATTAAACGATCATGCTGTATGGTAGTTTTCTGTATTTATTACATGTATAAGCGTTTCATTTACGTGAGATAAATGGTACTATGAACCAGAAAAAGGAGGTTGTTATTTTTGAACTCAGAAGATATGTATTTGTTACATAAATAAATAAATAAATATTCAAACCTTACAACGAGACATTTTATTTAAAGTTTCTATTAATGATTCTATGATAAAAATCAATTTTAAGATAAGACAGTTAAAATATTTTATATTTCGCAAACTTTCTTTTAAATTTTTGAAGGTTTTCCATCGAATATTTTATAAGTTGAGGACTAAAAATGAAAAACGCCGAAAGTACCAAAAAATCGAAAATCTTTTTATTTGTTTATTTATTTTATTTTATTTTATTTTATTTTATTTTATTTATTTATTTATTTATTTTTTTTTTTTACGAAAAAATGTCTTAAATGCCAAGCTTAACAAACAGCAGAAGCCTTGAAGTGCCAATCCTAGTAGAAATAGTTCAAAAAGAGTAGAAAACTCTCGTTGGTTGAATCTGCCACACGAAGTGAAGCGGAGAACGCTGATTGTGCCACACGAAGTGAAGTGGAGACTCTGAAAGTGCCAGTGATAAAATGCGCGGCGATTTGTGGCCATTACATAACTTGATCATGTTGTTACTGTTTACATCAATGGGATATTTTTAAGCAAAGGGATAAAATATTAAATATATAAATATATATATATATATTTTTTTTTACAAATGATAATATTAGGTATTTAAACCCTAAACAAAACGAAGCTAGGTACTTGCGTTTTAAAGTGTTGAACTAAGAGCCCAAAAGGAGTGAAATGAAAGACGCTGCAGTACTAGTAGTAAGAGTTTTTCTTTTTTTCGCCCTCTTGAAAATTTTCCTCTTTTGGACTTTTCGCGTTTTCCATTTTTAAATCCTCATTTACGTTTGAAGACACCCTTTTTTTTCTCTCATTTTTATACTATTTTAGGGAAGTTTTTTTTTTTTTTTTTTTTTTTTTTTTTTTTTTTTTTGCTGAAGTTATATAACGTTGCTTTACTGTAAAAAAATATAATTTTATAATTTATTTATTCTTTCAATGGATTTCCATCTATAATGGCATTTTTAAATCTCATTAAGATTATTAGGGGGAAAAAAATCATAAAATAGTTCTATATCGTATTGAAAGCGCAGGTTTCTCATTTTTCAAATATAGCGCCTTTTACTACCTTAATGCTTTATTTTAGGGACGCATTGCCATATAATTCTGATTTGCAAATCCCCAACTACTTCTTCTATACGTTTGTACATTTAAAACTGAATCATCCAGAATAGTATTAGTTCATTTCATGAGATAAAATTGCCTGTCTCAAATGGAAAATAAGAATTAACGAAAATTCATTTATTACGATATATAATTTCCTTTGATACCGTAAAAAGGAGAATTGTCCTTTGTTTTATACTACGAAAAGATTTATATTGCTGAGTAAAAAATAAATTTATTATCTCATTTAACAGTTTGCCGGAGAGGGACTGTAATTACAGTTTTTAATAGAAAAAATGTTGAAAGCGAGAGATGTAGAACAAATGTTAAAGCAAGAGACTATAATCACAGTCTTGGATTAACAAATGTTGAAAGCGGGAGTCTGTGATCACAGTCTCTAATAGAACTAATGTTGAAAGCGGGGACTTTGACCACAATCTTGAACAGAACAAATGTTGAAAAGCAAGAGACTGTACTCTGCTTTGACGAAAGTCTTGAACAGAACAAATGTTGAGAGCAGGAGACTACACTCTCAGTCGCATCTTGCATGATCAACAGCACTTAAATACTGAATTCTGTGACTTTGCAGAAAGTTGCATTTTATTTTATTGTATTTTTTAAAAATAATATTACCATTTTCAAATGAATTTCCGCGATTCCGATAGTGATGAATGTTAAGAAATGGCTGATAAGCAAATGCTGATAAGTAATGCTGCCAAATCCGATAGATTTTTTATTCAAAAATTCCGAATCCATAATAGAAAATTGTAAATAGTAATTTTCTTTTAATTTATTCACGAAATATCTATCATTATTTAAGGAAAAGTAACTACTCAAACATTCTGGTTATAATTCCAAATTCAAGAATAAAATAATTCTGCCTGATTTAACAACACCATAGATAAGTTATCAGCTTCTATCTATAAAAATCTGTATAATACTAGTTAAACCAATATGTCAATATTTTATTAAGAAAAGGGGTTGTACATTGATAACGTTATCAACTTTTCGGCAATTTTGGCCCCTGCTCTCTTTACGATAACATACGTTATCATTCATCGAAACCTCCTCCTCTCCCTAATGATACCGTTAGCAGTGTCTAAAAATTCTTTTTATTTTTACAATTTTTGCTTTTTTTTTTCTTTTTTATACGTTTGCAGTGATATACAGATAGTGTTATACATTTATTATTCACATAGTTTATTTACATAGAGAAAAGAAGTTAATAAAGTATCACTATTACATTAAATAACCTCATATGAAAAAACAATAAAAAATACTTACTCAAAAGTATTTAATAACTTTTTGTTACATAATTCATTCAGCAGTAATAGTGTCTTCTTGCATTTATAAGCCGAACTTCTTATAAACAAAACAGGTGGACAATATTCTTTCCCAAATTTTTTACTCGTAAACATAATAAGTATCACTTCGAACCTGGTTTCTCTAACAAAGTACAGCAGAGCCTCGGTTATCCGAAGTAATTGGGACCTACCCTCTTTTGGAAAATCGAAATTTTCGGATAATCGAGAATGTTTCAGTTTTAAGATTAAGGAGAAATATATGAAATATTTCTTATTATGATAACAAGTATTTAATGAGAATAAAGCAATAGCAAAATAGAAACAAGAATGAATTACCTGAATTTTAATTTTTAAATTAAGTATTTTTTACATATATCACAAGGGTTGGAAAAAATGTTTTGTTTGTCGCAGTTTTAATTGCCTTTGCTTTGAAGCTATCACGGAATCTATCACGGAATTTTTTAATATTTTTAGTTCACTAGTATTACAGTCTTTCTGCTGCTCCAACTATGCCAAACCTTTTGCAAAACATTCAAAAGCTTCAGAATAGCCAATTTGTTCGCTTTCTTCGTTCCACTCCGCAGGTTACGGGAGCTCAAGTTAAATTCAAAGGAACTCCAAGAAAGAGGATTGAAAATATTTATGTGTACTCGTAGTTCGGAAACGACTGCTTGCACACAAGGAGTGTGATAGTTAAAAAAAAAAAAAAAAAAAAAAAAAAAAAGCCTTCAAAATGGAATTTTCACAGAAAGAATGTGATAATAATAATAATAATAATAATAATAATACATAAAAAAAAAAAAAAAAAAAAGCTTTAAAAATGGATTTCGGTTAACCGAGAGTTATGGTTAAAAGAGTTTCGGATAAAAGAGGTTCTACTGTATTATATATCTGGCAGAAGAATAGGAATGGCGCACATTGGGGCATTCCATATTTTGGAAAAATTATTTTATAATCATTTTATGGTTTTAATAATAACTTTGTATTTTAATAGAAATACATAACAGACTAAAAATAATTAAAAAATATATAATAGATTATATTAATTTAAAGAAAACAACAACAACAACAAAAAAAATGTTGAATCAAAAATGATAACGATATCAAAACATACCCCCCCCCCCCTCCGCTAGCGATATCTTACGGTATCAAGTACCAGACCGCCTCCCTTCTTGCAGTAATAAAGTTATATATGTACAGCCCCAAATTAAGTTCCTGCACACCCACAAAATTAGCAAATTCTTAAGTTTATCCACAGCGCAATAACTAGATTGCCCCGTTTCACGTTCAAAAGCAATGACAATGGCGCATGCCTTACAAAGTGTTAAACTGAAAATTCTTCGAGAGTAATTTGTTTTATTATACTTTAAGGAACACTGTAAAAGAATCAAAATCAATTATTTCTTTTCGTTTGAATTATCTTATCTGATCAGACAAATTTTACCTTGAAAGTGAATTAACTTAAACAATGAATGTTCCTTTCAAAAGAGTGTTTTAAATTGAAATTACTAATTGAACTCTTTCGCAATTAAAATACTTTTTATTTTACTATTTCTTGTTCAAAGATTAAATTCTTTTAATGTTTCTATTTATAGGAAATGCTTTTAGATTTTCTTCTTCTTTGCTATCAGCGTTTTATTATAGCGCTATATACGGCGTATAATGGTAGTAAAATGATTAAATTAGCCATAAAACAAGTGGGTAAGTGTGATCACAGATCGCACAGAGGGTTTCGTTTAATATTCCTTTCAAAACACTTTATCCTTTTGAAAAATCTGTTAGTTCCATATTTCAAAACCAAGGGGCGCACTTGATTCTAAACAAACCTGTATCCGAACGAAAATCTGTTTTACATACTATCCGTAGATATATTAGTCGAGGGGATTGGGCCCATAGCACCCGAGATGAGTAGGCGCACCTGGCGGGAAAAAATGGAACTAAAATATGTAAGGCTATGGTGCATAGTATGAAAGAATGGTCAAAGGGGTGTCGGCAAAAGTTGGAAAATTTCTCCCTGTGTTAAAAGTGCGCAGGTTAGAAAAATTGCTTAAAATACACAAGTTAGAGCCCAGAGGGGTAAATAATAAAAGACTTTTTGAAAATTTTATGATTTGTCGTGTGGTCTGAGGCATTCAGCTATACGTATGCAAAATTTCATGTCACCAACTTAATTAGGGACTCTCTTAGAAAGGATTGCTTCAAATACATATGTGGTAGGTCAAAGGGTTAAACGTAAGACTTTTTCAAGATTTTATGATTTGTCGCCTGGCCTCAGGTGTTCTGCAATAAGTATGCAAAATTTCAAATCTCCAATTTAATTAGGGGCTCAGTTAGAAAGAATGGCTTAAAATACACAAGCTGGAGTTGAAAGGGTTAAACATAAAACTTTTTCAAAATTTATTATTTGACGTGAGATCTGAGGTGTTGAGCTATAAGTATGCAAAATTTCAACCTAAATAGGGGCTCACTTAGAAAGAATTGTTTAAAATGCACATGTGGGAGCACAAAGGGTTAAATGTACGACTTTTTCAAAAATTTTATGATTTGTCGTTTGATGTGAGGTGTTCAGCTATAAGTATGCAAAATTTCACGTCTCCAAACTAATTAGGAAGCTCACTTAGAAAGAATTGTTTAACATACACATGCGCGACTCCAAAGGGTTAAATGTACGACTTTACCAAAATTTTATCATTTGTCGTATGATGTGAGGTGTTCAGCTATAAGTACCCAAAATTTCATGTCTCCAACATAATTAGGGGCTCACTTAGAAAGAATTGTTTAAAATACACGTGTGGGACCCCAAAGGGTTAAATGCACGACTTTTTCAAACTTTTATGATTTGTCGTTGAATGTGAGGTGTTCAGATACAAGTATGCAAAATTTTACACCTCCAACCTAATTAGGGGCTCACTTAGAAAGAATTGTTTAAAATACACATGTGGGACCCCAAAAGGGTTAAAGTACGACATTTTTAAAATTTTATGATTTGTCGTTTGATGTGAAGTGTTCAGCTATAAGTATGCAAAATTTCACGCCTCCAAACTAATTAGGAGCTCAATTAGAAAGAATTGTTTAAAATACACATGCGAAAGCCCAAAGGGTTAAATGTACGACTTTTTCAAAATTTTATGATTTGTCGTTTGATGTTAGGTGTTCAGCTATAAGTATGCAAATTTTCACGTCTCCAAACTAATTAGGAGCTCACTTAGAAATAATTGTTTAAAATACACATGCGGGAGCCCAAAGGGTTAAATGTACGACTTTTTCAAAATTTTATCATTTGTCGTATGATGTGAGGTGTTCAGCTATAAGTACCCAAAATTTCATGTCTCCAACATAATTAGGAGCTCACTTAGAAATAATTGTTTAAAATACACATGCGGGAGCCCAAAGGGTTAAATGTACGACTTTTTCAAAATTTTATGATTTGTCGTATGATGTGAGGTGCTCAGCTATAAGTACCCAAAATTTCATGTCTCCAACATGTATAGTTTCTGAGAACGGGCTCTGTGACGGACAGACAGACGGACAGACAGACAGAGGAGCGAGACGAATAGGGTTTCGTCAGATGAACGAAACCCTAAAAACAAAAAAAAAAATGTAATAGTTCTAAAAGGATCAAATCGTAAAATATGTAATAGTAAAATTTTAATTTTGTTAACTTTTAAGTGTCTAAAGTACTTCAAGATTAGATTCAAGAACTAGATTAATAGGAAAAGCAAGAGAATGTTAAAGGTGTTAGTATAAACCGGTTGTCGTAATAGCCGTGAATATAATGGAAATCTCAAATGCACACACATAATTAAACTAATTCCAATTATTAATTGCTGTAAGGATCTCCAAGGAAAAAAAAATATCTTGCTATCATAAAGTTAGCAAAAAGAAATAAAGATATTTTCTATGCTCCCTCCTTTCCATTTTTCAGTTTTAAATCTTACAAAGTGGCGGAATTTGAATCGTCTACACCTCGCCCTTCTTTCTTTATCAAAGCCCTAGAACAACCCTTTGCATTTTCTTGAGCGAGGGAAATTTCTTGCAAGTTGATTATGTAGTGTCAAACTGATAAATTATTAGATTTTGGCAAATATATATATGTATAAATATAACCGCTGCGCGGTGGGCGATTTACGGATTCTAGCTGGCCAAAAGTAGATTTTAAAAAGTTTATCCTAGCGTAATTTATTTTTTGCCTGTTATAGCTCAATAGTTAGGGCATTGTACCCTGCTATTGATTTGATATAAATATAATTGTATGGTCTATAGACTAGCGCAAAGTTGGTGCTTCTTAGTTGGGAATGAATCAACGAATTTGAGTATAGTTCTTTAATCTCTTACTTGAAGCAGAATAAAATATACTGTTCGATTACAGACGCTTCCAAACAGAATATGGAGTTTATTTTATCGGATTTATGTGCATAAAGTTTGCACATATCAGCTGTTATTTCATATTTAATGTTGCAAAAAACTGTGTATTTTTTTACAATTTTTCTGTTTTAATATTGAAAAAGTTATAAGATAAAGCTCGATTAAGCTCAATTTTTGATATGATTAAATAGTTTAGATTATTTCCTTTTCATTCCAATTTAACCCTCTGTGCATGATTTTTTTATTTTTCCTTTAAAAAAATTTATTTGATTCCTTAATGGGCATACATTAAAGGAAAAATACTGAAAAATTATCACCCTTAAATTTTTTCGTATTTTGGATTTTTTTTAAATGGTTGCCAAATGGCAACACCATACATTAAGCGTACTTCTCTGGTCTTTTTTCTATTAATTGTCGGTTGGCATTTTGCAGCACCGGATTCTGTCTCTTGTTATTATTCCAAGGCACGCAATTACTTTTGATTTTAAAAGTGTCATTAAGTTATTAGGCTGATGTTTAATAGTTATCAAAATACAGTTCAAGATTTACAGGTTCAACAACTGGATGAGTTAGTCCAGAATTGACTCAAACGCTAAGCTCCAAGTCTTGCTCACTTGGTAGACTGGTTGTATTTTTTTTTCGCAATAAATATCGAAACTGTCCGCAAATCTTGATACTCTGCGAAAAATAACAATTTAAAAACATATTTATGCGAGATTTTTTTTTTTTTTTTTTTTTTTTTTTGGGGGGGGGGGGGGGGTAGGGATATACTGCTTCATGTGGTGAGAGCCTTTGTCGCACTTATTTGCTCATAAACACAGATATATTCTTCAATGGGAATGGAAAAGAATTTCCATCCAGGGTACCGACTATTGGTCTCGAATAAATTATTTTTCCCCTTAGGCAATGTACTATCGTTCAGATGGGAAAATTGACGTATACTTTCGAATGCATTCAAGATCGTAGTGCGACTACCTGGTAGTACACCAATGATAGGGTTCCCAAACAATCTTATGATTTTAAAGTTTGCCACGCTATTCAAGATACAAATACTTAGATACTTTTTTATATCTGTTGAGCATATATTGAGTGGATTTTTAATATGTTTTAGAACACTATACAGGCTTGTTCGTTCAGACATATGCTAGAAAAGTACTGGGTGGAAAAATACAAAAATTATTTATATGGTGTTTTTAATGATAAAGCACTTTCAGGCAGAGAAACAGGTCCAATAATTTTTATCCAAGAAGTATCCGGCTGAAGAGTTTGAAGTTTTCACTACGTCTACCTGACTGTTAGGTAGCTTTCATTACAAAAAGCTACCTATTGCAGCCGTTCGGAGGAAAGCGAATTCAAAAAATTTTGGTATATTTTCATCGATCATGACCCCCAGACCCCGAAACCACCCTCCGTTCAAAATTGATATATATATATATATATATCCATATATATATATATATATATATATATATATATATCTGACCTATGTCACACTGTAACTCTCGTATTTATGAACCGATTTGGATGTAATTCGGTGTGTACATAGTACATACAAATGTCTCGACCGAGATCGTTGGCCAGCTTCATCCGCCATTTTGTTTCAAAATGGCGGTCATTTAAAATTTTTTAAAAAATTAAAAATTTGAAATGTGGTACCAAAAAATTGAAAATGGAAAAATATTTTTTTCTTATGTATTTGACCTTTATACAAAGACTCCGGAGCAGTTTTTGTTTCGTCTATATCTTAAAAAATGGCTGAGTTATAGCATTTTGAATTTCTAGCGTGGCTGACATTTTGAAACGTCCTGAATTTTGTCACGCGATAAAAGGCGTATTTATGAACCGATTTGGATGTAACTTCGTTTATACATAGTACATACCAATGTCTCGACCGAGTTTGTTGGCCAGCTTCATCCGATATCTTGTTTAAAAATGGCGGCCATTTAAATTTTTAAGAAAAATTTAAATTTGAAATGTGGTACCAAAAAATTGAAAATTGAAAAAATATTTTTTCTTATGTGTTTAACCTTGATAAAGAGATTCGGGATCAGTTTTTGTTTCGTCTATATCTTAAAAAATGGCTGAGTTATAGCATTTTTAATTTCTAGCATGGCTGACATTTTGAAACGTCCTGATTTTTGTCACGTGATAACAGACATATTTATGAACCGATTTGGATGTACCTTGGTGTGTACATAGTACATACAAATATCTCGACCGAGTTCGTTGGCCAGCTTCATCCGCCATCTTGTTTCAAAATGGCGGCCATTTAAAAAAATTTAAAAATTTAAAATTTAAAATGAGATACCAAAAAATTGGAAAATGAAAAAGATTTTTTTTTCTATATGTTTGAACTTAATACAAAGATTCCGGAACAGGTTTTGTTTCGTCTATATCTAAAAAAATGGCTGAGTTATAGCATTTTGAATTTCTATTGTGGCTGACATTTTAAAACGACCTGATTTTTGTCACGTAATAACAGACATATTTATGAACCGATTTGGATGTACCTTGGTGTGTGCATAGTACATACCAATGTCTCGACCGAGTTCGTTGGCCAGCTTCATTCGCCCTCTTGTTTCAAAAGGGTTGCCATTTTAAAAAAATGTAATTTAAAATTTAAAATGTGGTATTAAAAAATTGGAAAATGAAAAAAAAAAAATTTATGTGTTTGGCCTTGATACAAAGCTTCTGGAGCAGTTTTTGTTAGTGAAAATTTGTTCTTTTGTTTTTATCTTAAAAAAATGGTTGAATTATAGCACTTTGAATTTCTAGCATGGCTAACACTTTGAAACGATCTTGTATTTGTCACGCGATAACACACGTATTCGCCTATTTCGATGGAAGCAGGCATGTGGATAGTATACATCAATATCTCGACCAAGTTCACTGGCCAGCTTCATCAGCCATCTTGTTTCAAAATGGCGGCCATTAAATTAAAAAAAAAATTATATTTAAAGTGAGGTGCAAAAAAATTAGAAATTGAAAAAGGTTTCTTTCTTAAGTATTTGACCTTGATATAAGGATTCAGGAGCATTTTTTGTTTGACTTTATCTTAAAAAGTGGCTCAGATATAGCAGTTCCAATTTCTAATGTGGGTGACATTTTGAAAAATCTGATTTTTTGCCTGCGACAGCACTCGTATATATCAACCGATTCCGATGTGAGTGAGCATGTGCACAGCAATTACTAAGGTCTCGACCAAGTTCACTGGTTAGCCTCATCCACCATGTTGTCTTAAAATGGCATGCACTTTGAAATCGCCGAATTTGGCAGCCTAATATAAGTTACTTTAAATAAAAGCAGCTTGGATAAAGCTGACTAATTTCGCGAAATTCTCATTCATAATGATTTAATATTGATAAAATTTAGTATTAAATCTCCTATATTCGGTTTCCACTAAATTGAGCTTCGTGTGTTTCAATAATATAAGTTGGCTTTTTTAAAATAAGGAATATGAAAGCTACCTCTTCCTCCCGGCACTGGCCGGAAGGACTTTTTTTGTATTGATGTAGATGGAATAATCACTATCCCAATGTCCGCATCAACATTCTAGTCGATTTCATTAGCTGATTTATCTGCTTGTAAATCACAATCAGTCTCATCATAAGTGTCTGAATCGTTTTTAAACAGAAGGTTTGGATCAAAAGGTGGATCGTCATCGCTGTCATTGTAAGAAATGCCACTTTCACTTGACAATACAATCCATATTTCTTCTGTTAATAACTTTTTTTAGTGTCTTTGCTTTAAAATATATGTTGAAGATGACGAGACTTTATCAGAACAAATTTTTTGATGAAAAAATAGACAAAAAGCAAGATGAAACAATCAACAAATTCATTGAAGAGAATACTAAAAATGTAAATAAAAGTGGATTTAATTCATGGTGTTGCCAAATGGCAACAAACGTATATTCGCATACATACAATATTTGTTCCAAAAAATTTACTGGAAATTATTTAATATAACTTTTAAAAGCATATTCTTTTGAAAAAGATTTTTTTCAAATGAAATTTTGCATTTAAAATATTTTTTATTTGTGTTTGAAATCTATCTATGGCTAGGAAAATGGAAGGCTTCAAAAGTTCCTTTTTATTTGTAACTGATAAACAACTATTATCACCTATGGTATTTTTAATGAACTAAACCTAAGTATAGGATCAAAATGAATACGTAAAGCATAAAGTTATCAAGAGGCAACGGTAAATAAGTGACAAGGAGAGAAAATTTAATTTGTTGCCAATTGGCAACAGTATGCACTAGAGGGTTAATTTGTCTGTCCTTAGATGCCCTCCCTGTTTTTATAATTGTTTTAAGCTTATTAAGTCTAAATAAAAAAATTTTAAATTTTAGTTAAAGTACCTTTTTTAGGTGCGTTCGTAATTATATAAATACGTAGCACCTATAGTCGTCGTTCTGTCCGTCTGTCCGTCCGCATATAACAGAGCAAAAACTACCCAACCAAATGGTCTGAAATTTTAAATATATAATTGTTGTAAAATTTTGTCGAGTCATTTCAAATTTTATGAAAATCCGATGTATAGTTTAATTACAGGGACATTCAAAAGTTTTTCTTTACATTACGGACAATGGGAAAAAATTATTGCAAGTGCATTTTAATAATGTTACAGTCTTTCGAATGGTCTGAAATTTTAAATATATAATTGTTGGAAAATTTTGTCGAGCCATTTCAAATTTTATGAAAATCGAATGTATAGTTTAATTACAGGGAGATTCAAAAGTTTTACTTTACATTACGGCCAATGGGAAAAAATTATTGCAAGTGCATTTTAATGATGTTACAGACTATGCACTTATGAAGTGCAAAAAAATATACTTTCAGTACAATATGGGGTGCAAAACATATTCATAAAACTAGTTATAGTACGAACGCACCTCATTTTCCCCGTTTGACGAGCAATTTCCTACTTGTCTTTTTATCAAAGACAGCAGAATTTAAGTTAGTCACATAAATCATTTTATGCAACGGCAACAAGATTTAAAATGTAACGAAAATGTGAATTTGGTTGAAAATATTTTGTTTATAGGGGAAAATTACAATGAAGACCACATGAAGTTTTGCAATAGCGAAATGTTTAAATTTATGACCAAATTTGGACAAAAATTGCCAGTTGTATGTAGATATCTCAGCACAAAAGGATTTAAAATATATTACTTGGCTGCAAATTTCGAGAGGTTACAAAATTGATCCAAACGAATTCTCCAAATGCAGATTTAATACAATGCAAAACATAATGTAGATTTCTTATGTTACCTTTTGATGTCCATTCTTTACGTAAGGTTCCTCCGTGCAGAGATAAATATAAATATACAACAGAATATATAACACAGCAATTCTCAATAAAGCTGTGGAATGTTTGCCCCGTATCTTAAATTTTAGAAAAAGAAATTTTAGGATTTGTTATAATAATACAAAAATAGTTTTATCTACAATTTCAACCAAAGTCGGAAAAAAGCTGAACATTTTGTACATCCCTGTATATGAACTATAGATTTATCATATAATTCACACTATGCTAAAATTTAGAACAGTTAGTAAACGCATAGCACAGTTGAAAATTCCTCGTCAGCATTTTCCGTCAATAAACGGAAATGTACTGCAGATGTTTTGTGCAGCTTATATAATTTTATACACACTAAATAATATGCAATTTTTAGAATTTAAAAAAGTGTTCCAGAACTGAAAACGCACTTCCACCAATTATTGTTCATACAAAGAAAAAATTAACTGATTTATTTTTTGTGCCCCTGTATATAAAAGATGGATGGCACATCATATTAAATAGTAAGCATCTTATAGAGCACCTCGGAGATATATACCAATTTAAATACTTTTGAAATAGTTTAACATGAACAAAATACACCACAAACAAATTTTCTCCATAGACCGTAATGTAACATAATTCTTTTTAGTGTCCCTGTAAATGATCGATAAATACTATCCATACCATATTCTATAACAATCATTTTGTAGTGTACTTCATAGATATGTATATAAATTTCAAAGTGTTTGAAATTATGAAACATCACTAAAAACGACCGCAAACGATTTTTCCCCACAGGCCGTAATGCAATGACATACTTTTGAATTTTCCTGTAACGAAATTATGACTGCTACACGCTACATTTTACAATACCTAACATTCAATAATGAATATCAATGACATTTTTCAATTTCATGGCGATGCGACTATGACGCCAAAAATAATTTTGGCCAGCTAGAATCGGCAAATCACCCACCTTGCGCTGAGAGAGAATAGCATTCAATAAAAAAGGGATTTCTTGTCTAATGCTACCCTACTTAAGACGCTACTTCAGTCAGGCGAAAACACCCGTTTACTAACAACGTTAATCCAACGGGAGAAATGTTTTAAGATATTTCGTTTGCATTTGAATATTTTTAAAAGTTTCTTTTTTGCATTGGATAGCTGACATAGATCTGTACATAAGCCGTTTTGCACTTTTTAGATTTTGTTTACAGGTATTTTTAATTAGACCATTTTCACTTTCGGAACTGGTTTCGAAAATAAAAGCATCCTCATAAAAAAAAAAAAAAAAAAAAAAAAAAAAAAAAAACCCTGCAAACAAAATCTTAAACGTTATAAACGGTCTTTGTACAGATCTTCCACAGCTATTCAATGCAATAAAGAAACATTTAAAAATATTAAAATGCAAACGAAATATCTTAAAGAAATTCTCCCATTGGATTAACATTAGCGAACGGGCCACTGAAACCTTGACAGATTTATCCTCTTAACAGGGAAAATAAAATTGAAGTAAACATATGTTTTGCTCTCATTAGCAGTGAACCTGCTTTTGAATCTCGTAAAAAGCGTGAAAATCAGATATATTAATTCTGTTCTCAACATTCTTTTTCTCAACGAATATGTAGCGTAGAGCGATGAATGTAGTACCATTGAAAAGGATTATTGGCCCACGTCTGACATAGCGTAATGAATTAAACTAATAAGTAGGTTACAACGATGAATGTGGTATCACTGGATGGGATATTTTGTCCACACATCTGACATTGCATACTGAGTTTTCGTTATACTTTTAGGTTAAGTATCGTGGTTCATATTGTTTCTGATGTCAATATCCCCTTTTCTGTGCATATACAAAACGCTCAACGATGAATGGGTGTACTATACAAAAGGTTTTCGAACAGGCTTTTGACACAGTACACTCATATTTCGTTAAAACATTATTTGATTAAAAAAGTTGCAGTTTATTATAAAGTAATGAAAAAGTATCAGAAAGTAAACTCAAATATTATAGTGCGAAATCTTTGCACGGGTCTTCTGGTCTTAATATAATTTATATTATGATACAGTCTTAAGGGGACATATGACCCTTAAACTCTTTAAAATCTTTTCTGTGCATATACAAAACGCTCAACGATGAATGAATGTACTATACAAAAGGTTTTCGAACAGGCTTTTGACATAGTACACTCATATTTCGTTAAAACATTTTTTTGATTAAAAAAGTTGCAGTTTATTGTAAAGTAATGAAAAAGTATTAGAAAATAAACTCAAATATTATAGTGCGAAATCTTTGCACGGATTTTCTGATCTTTATATAATTTAAATTATGACGCAGTCTTAAGGGAACCGAGAAAGCAAAATTCAACCAAAAAATCGATTTTTGCTTTTTTATATCATTGAATAGTTTTAACTTTTATTTTTCCAACGATGTGTCACACATGTTTATATATAAAAAAATATGTGTTGAAATTATTCATTACTTCTAAGTGCGAACAGTGCGTTCACAGCTTAAAGGCCATTTAAATCTTTAATTGACTTTCTCAAAACTTGGATTTTTCATGTTTATGTTCCTTTTTTTCAATATCTATTAAACTTAAGAGCTCAGATTTTTTTTAATACTTATATTATGTTATATTGTATACTTTAACACAAGGATTTAATGATTTGTTGGGAATTATTTATTTTAGGCAGTGAAATCTTACCAAAAATTGCTAGTTTAAAAATGATTTTAAATAAATAATTAATAATTAATTTTGAGTTTCACTTAGAAAGAAAATAGTCTGTTAAAATACGTAAATCATGCTATTCTAACTACTCTAAAAAATCTACACCTTTATCTTTCACCCTTTCTGAGAAAAAGGTACATACATTTGGGGAATTTAACATGGCGAAGATGGGGCTTTCCCGTTCCCCTTAAGGGGACATACGACCCTTAAAATCTTTTAAAAATCGATGTTTTGACACCTAATGTTGTTATGAACAATTTGCCACAAACTGCATCAAAATATTCGTAAAATTGCGCTCGTTATAGTAAAAAAAAATTAAATTAGCCTTGGTCTATTTCAAGCGAAACATTTATGTTTGAATGGATTTTTCTCAAAATCAATATTTTTTTACTTGCGCGCACGATTACTCCAAATGTATTAAATGTAATGATTCAAAACTTTATATTTATCTTTACTAGATCATCTTCTTCAAATTGAACTAAAATCTAAGAAATTTAACAAAAATTATTGAATGTACGGGTATTCGAGTGACAAAAATTATCAAAACTTTCGTATTTTTATTTTAAAAATCAAAAAACTTTAGAAATTGTTTTGTTTATTCATTAGATTATTCTTGAACTTATATTAAAAGTTTCAAAGTTCTAGAGGGTGTCGATATTTTAAAATCATGTACGAAGTCTAATCAATCATACAATATATGTCAATCATATATTATCATTAATTTAAAAAAAGCATACATTAAGGAATAAATATTATCAATTATTTATACAGTGTTTTATGCAAATTATATGTTACACTGGTGTCCAAAATTAAGGACCAGTCACAAAATGCTAATTTTCATGCAAGCGAATACTCAAAAGGAAATAATATAATTCAAATGATTACTGTCTCTACAGCACAGCTAGTCCATATAGCATCTCATTCATGTCACACATGGTCACAAATGTCACAGTCACTACGGTGAAACAAAAAATAGGAAATTCCACATGTCTCATTATGAGTCTCAAATGATCACTGTAAGTGACTCCACTGAGACGTCAATATGACTGCTTTGTGACGAGTCACCAGGTGACTTTACAATGTAGTTACATTGTGACTCTCATGTGATTGCCATTTTTAGACTCAATTTCAAAGTCATCATGAACGTTGCATTATAAGTCACCAAATAATATCACATTATAGTCACATGGTGACTTTTCACAAATGAGCACAATTGTGACTTCACAGTAGTCTCTGTCACCTGAAAGTCATCATGTGACTTTAATGTGACATTATTTGGTAACTTATTACAATGCAGCTTCACGATGACTTTGAAATTGAGTCTGCAGATGACAGTCACATGAGAGTCACAATGTAACTACATTGTCACAAAGCATAAGTCACAGTAACGTCTCAGTGGAGTCACATATAGTGATCATTTGAGACTCATAATGAGATGTATGGAATTTCCTATTTTTGCTTCACCGTAGTTACTGTGACCCTTGTGACCATGTGTCGTGAATGAGATGTTATATGGACTAGCTGTGCCGTAGAGATAGTAATTATTTGAATTATATTATTTTCTTTTGAATATTCGCGTACTTGAAAATTAGCATTTTATGATTGGTCCTTAATTTTGGACATCAGTGTATATTGCATGGAGAACATATTAAAACAATTATTTAAAACAACATCAATAATAATTAAAAAAAACCTGAGGTGATTAGTGCAAAAATGAGTGCATGGGACCACTTTAAATATTTGTCTTCGAAATCAAATTTTTTATGTGTTTAAAGGGTCGTTAACATTTTAGCCGTGCTCGTATTAAACGAGTTCTAGCTGAAGCCGCCAGGAGGTACCGGGTTCGAATCCTGGTCCGGACATTTTTCGCCCAGTTGGAAATTTACATCTAATATGATTTGTTTACCAATTTAAATAATTGTATTAAAATTAATCTAGTGTAATTTCGTATCCAGCGATTTCTGGAGTTCCATTACCTGAGATTTATTCTGTTGAGCTGAACCAGGTTTCAGACCAGATGCTGTAATCACCAAGGTTAGCTGGGTGAAAAAGTTCGACCAGAATCGTCCGGGATAGCTCAGATGGCATTGCCCTGGCGGCTTCAGGCAGGAGGTCCCGGGTTCGAATCCTGGTCCGGACATTTTTCGCCCAGTTGGAAATTTACATCTAATAAAACAGTTAAACATTATTTTGCCTCTGAAGGTTAACTTGGTGATTTTGTTGGTGACAAAACTTGACTCTAAATCTTTATCTGAAAAATTCAAGATGATCTAGCATCAGCAAGAATTATGATATTCAAAATAGTGAAGATAAAATAAGATAGCATGATGTATTCTTTTCGCAATATTTTTATCTATCTGGAGCAGTATTTAATTTGCACCGGTGCTCAGCTCCGGTAAAAGTTTGCTTTTAGCGATTATTTCAATATTGGTCGGTATTCACCGGATCTCATAAATACTATGCTCCGAAGCCCTGCTGAACAGCACTTCCGAAATACCGAAACCTAAATTATATTTTCCTATTCCTCCCATCTCCAATCATTTGTGTTCTTTCCTACCAAACCGCTTACATATGTGATGTAGCATGTCACACAAGTAGGAGACTACTTCTATTTAGCACTCGCAAATGTAGACTCAATGGCTTTCTTTCTCAATGGTTTCCAAACGGTGATAAGGAATGCCAGAATTAACCGAAACCGTATCTGCCGATTTTACTCGTGGTCGTATTATGTTTACTCTCTGCTCTTTGTTCGTGTTTGTAAAATATTCTTACTGGTCAACTTAGTAGCTCCACGTGGTGCTTAATTTGCAATGAAGTTCATAGGGACGCAGCTTTAGTGCTTATTATTTTTAGTGAATATTTAAATATTACTGAGAACCCACCAGAGTTTATAAATAATGCTCACCAGAACTATGTGCGTTCTGTTTTGCTAGTTGATAGAAAGAAATCTTTGACTGATATGATTTTTTGAAATTTCCCCACTCCCTGATTTTAATCTTTTTGCTCTGTTCATTTATTAGATTTTATTATATATACATGAATATAGCTTTAATCGTAATATATTATTATTATTATTATTATTATTATTATTATTATTATTATTTGTATGAAGAAGAAATTTCTGTAACATTCGTAATTAATGTATTAAATATAAAAATGCGGATATAGTGGATGGAAGAGGAGGGGGGGGGTTACACTGAGGTTTTTATTACTGCAGAAAATTAGAGCTCCTGTACTTTTTTTGTTAGTAATTAAGGCCTGATCTGGAGTATTTTCAGAGCAACGTGAAAATTAATATATTAAATACAGTTATGAGTATCTACTCCGTCTTCAGATTTGTAAATGCCGAAGTTTATAACTCTCAATATAGTAAGTTCTGCCCGAAAGAAACAATTTCCTAAATAAATGAAGAAAAAAAATGTAAAATTATTGTTTACGAAGTACTATTCCTTTTAAAACATCTAAAAAGAAAACTATTCTATTTTAATTCATGTTTATATTGCGATAATAAAATCGAACTTTCTTATCTCGTTTAAACTGAAATTTCTCGAACAACAAATTGTTTCATTATACTTTAAGGAACAATAAAAAAATAAGAATTAATTATTTCTTTTTGTTTGGATTATCTTTTATCTAATCGGACAATTTTACTTTGAAGTGAAATAATTTAAACAATGGGATATTCTTTTAAAAGCTAGTTTTAAATTAAAGTTACTAATTAAACTCTTTTAGAATTAAAATTTTTATTTTACTTTTTATTGTATACGGATTACATATTTTTTAAAGATCCTATTTAAATGAATCCCTTTGATAATGATATTATTTTTGCTGTGAGCGTTTTATTATAGAAATAATAATGAAAAGGTAAAACTTGAAATTAATAAAATGACACGCAATTGTTTTAAACGATCGAGCCTTAAAGTAATAATATGTAATAATTAAATTTTTATTTTTTTAATACAATTCTTAATTTTTCTTTTTACGTGTTTAAAATGTATCAAGATTGTAAAATATTTAGGTAATCAAACAGCTGGCCTTTGACGATAAACATATTGATTTTCTTGTAGCCCAAATTCGACTCCAAATCCTTCTCTGAAAATTTCAGGTGTTTCTGAAGCAATACGAAATCAGATATAAAATATAGTTTAGATAACCTAAAATAGCATGGTATAACATTTAAAATAATATTTTCATCTACCCAAAGTTAGAGATCCACCGAAAGTTCGGTTTTGTTTCCGTTTTCGGCTCAAAATCAGAGTTTTGACGAAAACGCTGCCAAAATGCGGCTGGACCGAAACTCGACCAAAACTATATGTATTCCAAAAATCTCGTTTCTTCTTTCGGAAATTTTCAAATTTATTCATAGATTTGAGCTGTATTGGCTCAAATGAGACACTCTTTATTTATTGCTTTCAACTTCACTGTTTATAATTATCAGTCATCACTGACTCAAGACGTGAGTGCAAATTATAAAGCAAGTAATGCACACACTTTGACTAAAACTTGACTAAACTTTGAAGACGCTTTTCACACGTTCATTAAAAGCTGCAGACTTAAGAGCATTATAAAATGTTTAGTTAACCGCTTTGAGAAAGTTTTAGTTTAACAAATGAATATTTACAAAATTATTAAAAGATAAATCGAGGTATGTATACCTAAAATATTTTTTAATTATTAGATGAAATTCTTATAATTAGAAAATCGTTTTGTGTCTTTGATGAATTAATTACATTTTATTTTATATGTAAATAAAAGTTTTGGTCAGAGGCACAGAGAGCCAACTTGGGCCACGCGTATCATTAATTAATACTTATGTATATTTAATAAACACGTATAACTGATTAATAAGTATGTATATTTATATATGTATTAATTAATAATAATAATAAATTGGGGCATTTTCGCTTTCGTTATCGGTGCTGTGTTTACTGACATTTGGGTTTTCACCTTGCATGTAGTTGGGGGGGGGGGGGGGGTAATGTCTTTATACATAGATTTTATACACTGATGATGTGAGTCTTGGAACTCACGAAATGTATACGTCTGGTTTTATTCACATTACCTAAGGTATTTATTGTGTGTTTAAACTATGATTTTTGTTGATTTAGATTTCTACATAAGTTTTTATTTAAATATATATAGAAAACTATATGCAAGAGATCGTCAAATTCACCTTAATACTTTAAATTAAAACATGAATACATTAAAATGATTCACAGCTTTTTATTACTAAAATAGGTGTTACAAACAATTAAAAGGTTTTAAACATTAAAACCAATTTTCAGATGTTAAAATTTCCCGAGCGCTTTCGACCAAGCCCTGGTCATCATCAATGAGCTGAAAAAAATGAGAACACCTGCAGAATGCATATCGGTTTAAATAATGCAGGGCGATACCAAAACTGGAAGAAAAGAGGGGGGTAAGAAGGAGGGGGGGGGGAAGGCGAATGAGTTCATGGAGCGACATTGTTCATTCCAGGCCAAATACTCCATTGACTCCAAGCCATTGAAAGAACATATGGCTGATATAAGAAAACGAAACCAATCTACAGCTTTGGCTCGGTTAAATTTAGAAGCTGACATTGACATCTTTTTTAGCAAAGCAAGGATCATCGCACAAACAAATCAATTTAACGCATGCATTTTGAGAGAATCTATAGAGATTTTAGCCGGAAGTAGGAACACTTGTAATAATGCATTATCATGTCATATACCGAGCATCTGGTTTAGTCTGCTTGGGGTCAATGGAGTATTTGGCCTGGAATGACCAATGTCGCTCCATGAACTCATCCGCCTTCCTTACCACACCCCTCCCTCCTCCCCTCTCTTTTTTTCCAGTTTTGGTATCGCCCTGCATTATTTAAACCGGTATCCATTCTGCAGGTCTTCTTCTCATTTTTTCACCACATTGATGATGACCAGGGCTTGGTCGAAAGCGCTCGGAAAATTTTAACATCTGAAAATTGATTTTAATTTTTAAAACCTTTTAATTTTTTATAACACCTATTTTAGTAATAAAAGCTGTGAATCATTTTAATGTATTCAAGTTTTAATTTAAAGTTTTTATTTATTTACTACGTTTAGGGTAGCTTGACATTTACTTAGCCCATCAGTTAATAGTAGATGCTCTTTCAACAGGTTTGCACACGCTGAAATGAATCACTCTGTATAACATAGAAAATTAATCCCGAAGGATATAGTAACTCTGTAATTAAATAATAACGATAAAAGATTTTAATTAATTTTTCAACTACATTTCAGCAGTGAAATTACGCTTGAAATTATTGAATATTAATGATGTGAATTATCACACTGCTAACAAAGCGTAAACCAACTTAGTGAAAAATATCCAAGCCGGGAATCGAACCCGGGTCCCTGGAATAGATCTCCAGTGCTCTACCACTAAACCACAAGGACGATGTCCAGCTTGGCATTTCTCACTTATATAAGTCGGTAAGGCTGCTACCGCAGCACAAGATGGAGAAGTCTTCATGAGCACACATTCTAGCGGCGTAACATGAGGCGCAAATAAACCCAGCATCGGTGAATATACAATTTTAATTAATTTTTCAACTACATTTCAGCAGTGAAATTACGCTTGAAATTATTGAATATTAATGACGTGAATTATCACACTACTAACAAAGCGTAAACCAACTTAGTGAAAAATGTCCAAGCCGGGAATCGAAGCCGGGTCCCTGGAATAGATCTCCAGTGCTCTACCACTAAACCACAAGGACGATGTCCAGCTTGGCATTTCTCACTTATATAAGTCGGTAAGGCTGCTACCGCAGCACAAGATGGAGAAGCGTAATTTCACTGCTGAAATGTAGTTGAAAAATTAATTAAAATTGTATATTCACCGATGCTGGGTTTATTTGCGTCTCATGTTACGCCGCTAGAATGTGTGCTCATGAAGACTTCTCCATCTTGTGCTGCGGTAGCAGCCTTACCGACTTATATAAGTGAGAAATGCCAAGCTGGACATCGTCCTTGTAATTTAGTGGTAGAGCACTGGAGATCTATTCCAGGGACCCGGGTTCGATTCCCGGCTTGGACATTTTTCACTAAGTTGGTTTACGCTTTGTTAGCAGTGTGATAATTCACATCATTAATATTCAATAATTTCAAGCGTAATTTCACTGCTGAAATGTAGTTGAAAAATTAATTAAAATTGTATATTCACCGTTGCTGGGTTTATTTGCGTCTCATGTTACGCCGCTAGAATGTGTGCTCATGAAGACTTCTCCATCTTGTGCTGCGGTAGCAGCCTTACCGACTTATATAAGTGAGAAATGCCAAGCTGGACATCGTCCTTGTGGTTTAGTGGTAGAGCACTGGAGATCTATTCCAGGGACCTGGGTTCGATTCCCGGCTTGGACATTTTTCACTAAGTTGGTTTACGCTTTGTTAGCGGTATGATAATTCACATCATTAATATTCAATGATAAAAGAATTTATGCGGAATTATTGATTCCGAAATACGTACCGTATCATTCGATACTTTTAATGAGAACTATTCTATTTTAATTCGTGTTTACAATGAGAGAGTAGAACATAATTTTCTTATCTCATTTAAACGATTCTTTTTTTTTATACTTAAAGGAACAATTAAGAAGATCACAATATATTTTTTTTCGCTTTATTTTCCTGATATCTGATTGGACGAAATTTACTTTGAAAGCAACTTAACTTAAACAATGGTAATGCCTTTTAAAGGTGCGTTTTCAATGAAACTTACTAATTAGTCTCTTTTAGAATTAAGATGCTCCTTATTTCATTATTTCTTTTTCACTGATACTTTTTAACGTTTTAAGTTTAAAGAATCTCTTTAAAAATAAAATTATTTTCTTTGTCAGTATTTTATTGTAGAAGTGATAGTGATTAGGTAAAACTTGCGATTCAAAATAATAATAACAAGAACAATAATAACAATAATAACAATAACACGTAATTGTTTTTCAGTGACAGTGAGAGTTATCATTGTTTTTATTGATCGTCAGTAACGCCCTCTACTGCTTAAAATATTCATTTCTGACCGTGTATTGCCACATGATTAGGGTTTCACCGTGTGCTACTTACAGCTGTAGTCTGTATAACTTCGAGATTTTAAATAATGTAATAATGACAATAATAATAAACATATTGATTTTATGGAAAACTATTGATTAGGAAATAATTTTCCTTTTTATGTTTGAAAAGAAAAAAGAAAAAAATAGAGCTATTCTATTTTAATAGTTATACAAGTATTACAAAATAAAACAAACTTTCTTATCACATTTAAACCAAAGCTTCTTGAACAGCAGTTTGTTTTGTTATACTTTAGGGAACAATGGAAAAAAAAATCAATTATTTCTTTTTGTTTAAATTATTTTATATATGTTCGTATTTTGAAAGAGAATTAAACTATACAATGGAAATTTTTTTAAAAGCATTTTTTAAATTAAAATGACTAATTAGACTTTTCGAATTAAAATGCTTTTTTGTTCATCATTTCTTGTTCACTGATTAAATACTTTTTAATGTTCTGATTTAAAGGAATTCCTTTGGAAAATACATTCTGTTTGTTTCGTTATACTTTACGGAACAATGAAAAGAAAATCAATTATTTCTTTTCGTTTAAATTGGTTTATGTATGTTCGCACAAAATTTACTTCGAAAGAGAATTAAACTATACAATGGAATATTTTTTAAGCACGTTTTAAATTAAAATGACTAATTAGACTTTTCGAATTAAAATGCTTTAAAGGAATACCTTTGGAAATTATATTCTGTTTGTTTTGTTATACTTTACAAACAATGAAAAAGCAAATCAATTATTTCTTTTCGTAAATTGCTTTATGTATGTTCGCACAAAAATTTACTTTGAAAGAGAATTAAACTATACAATGGAAAAATTTTTAAAAGCATGTTTTAAGTTAAAATAAATACTTAGATTTTTCGAATTAAAATGCATTTTATTTCATCACTTCTTGTTCACTGATTAAATTGTTTTTAAAGTTTTGATTTAAAGGAATTTCTTTGGAAATTATATTCTGTTTTATTTGTTGTTTGACTATACTTTACCGAACAATGAAAAAGAAAATCAATTATTTCTTTTCGTTTAAATTGTTTATGTATGTTCGTACGAAATTTACTTTGAAATAGAATTAAACTATACAATGGAATTTTTTTGAAAGCACGTTTTAAATTAAAATGACTAAATAGATTTTTCGAATTAAAACGCATTTTATTTCATCACTTCTTGTTCGCTGATTAAATACTTTAAAGTACCGTCAGGTTATAAAGGGTTAAAGTTCTGTTTTAAAGCAATTCATCTGGAAATTATGTTCTATTTTGCTTTTAGCCTTTTATTATAGAAATTATAGTAAAAAAGCAAATTTTCAATAAAAAAATGTATAAAATTATGCTGTAATTTTTTTTTTTTTTCCTTTCTTTTCTCTCTCTCTCTCTCTCTCTTTTTTTTTTTAATGCCTAAAGCATTTTAAGGTTTTAACATAGTATTAATTTTGTAAAACAGAGGATCTGAGTGTTTTGCCTTTGGCAATGAAATTGATGATTTTATATGGCTTTTATATGAAAAGTTATACCGTATTTCCCCGCATTAGCCGGCATGCCGCAAAATTCGAGGGGGACCAGATTTTTGAATATTAGTCCCTGGTCTTTCCCGGCATGCCGGAAAAAGCGCGGATCTTCGAAATTGGAAAGGAATGAGGCTCATTGACTGTATTCAGTAGCAGCGATTGGTGTTGGTGAGGAGGTGTGCAATATAGAGTTTGTCCCCATTTTTCTAATTATTTAGTTTACTTTTTTTACATATTCAAGATAATAAAAACGTGTTTCATGTGTCTCATACACCATTTCACACAAAGCTCTCTGCCTAGCAACCATCCAATATTTACAATGCAGAAATAGATTATCTCATAAATTATTACATGAACAGAAATATTCTTAATATATATAAAATAAGAAAAAATATATTAAATATATAAAGAGAGAAATATGTGCTTACATTATATCAAAAATGTAATTTTATATGATAATTTAAAAAACTGAAATTTAACTGAAATACAGGGTTTTATTCAATAAGAAAGATCAGCGAACTACGAATGGAAAACGGTGAAAGTACCAAAAAATCGAAAATATTTCTTTTTAAGTAAACAAATGTCTTAAATGTCAAGCTTAACAAACATAAAAACGCTTGAAGTGCTAACCCTAGCAGTAATAGCTCAAACAAGTCGGAAATTGTTCATCAAACGTGGCAAATCGCCTTCTTTTTTTTTCGCTCTCTTGAAAAATTTCCTCTTTTGGACTTTCAGCGTTTTCCATTCTTAGTCCTAAATTAGAAATACAAAATTTGCTGTTTATTTTAATCATTCATCATCACTATACTTGCTTTCTTCCTCTGTTAGACAAAAAGTCTCGTCTTTGGCATCAGAATCAGGAACAGCATCCTTTTGAATAAGTTCTTTCAAACGATTGTGTAAAAAGTCTATGTTTCTTTTCGTAGTTAAACCACATTAATTTAACCACGCCTGTTTAATTAAGTCTTCTGTAACTTTTTCCTATACTGTCTTTACCCAGAGAGCTATAGTAAGATACGAAGCAGATCGACGCAACGTTTACCAGACTTCATGAATTCCTGTTCTCCATTTCTTAGCCAATCACTCCATAAACATCTAATTTATGCTTTGAAAGTCTTATTCCAATGCACATCTGCGGGCTGTAAGAATGGTATCAAACCTCCAGGAATTATTAAAAGCTCTGTTTTATAATGTTGTTTAAAACTGTATCTAACAATCGTTTTTAGGTGGGGTTTTGCACTGTCCAATACTTAGACGGATTTTGGTTTGAAAAAATAATTAGGGCAATTACCCCAAACTTTTTGCTCATATATATTCATCAAGTCACTACATAACGAACCTTTCATGGACACAGTGACTTTGGGAAATCTGACTTTGGAATATTTTTTAAGCCTTTAAAAATTAAAATTGGTTTCAATTATGTTCAATCGGCCATTGCGCTCAATATAACTGTGTATCGTAGTTTTCCTTACCAGTCGTTCTGTATAATATGGATTCCACGTCTTTATAAAGTCATAAGTTTTCTGCTGCGGCAGATCAAACCACATATCATATATATTGCAGTCGTCATATACAGGGTGTTTCACAAAGGACCCCAACTTTAAAAATCAATAACTCGGAAACGGTGATAGATAGAAACATGAAACCTGTGGTATGTTTAATAAAAAAATCGTAAGAATCTTATACATAAATCTCAAAATTTAGTTCAAAATTGCCCCGAAAGATGGCGCTGAGAGCGTTAAGAATTCTCGGGCATGTTCAAGGTGAATGCGCGCCACGTGCTCGAGCTCAGGAGACAGAAACATGGAGTGGGTCTTTATCGTAGATGGAATAAATGTTCAGTACGTTCAGGAAAGGATCTTGGAATTGATTAATGCTGATTATAAAGATAATCTGTTGCAAATGAAAGGTGAGCTAGACAGCTGAATGGATAGAGCATTGAACTCGACAGAGACA
Source organism: Maratus speciosus (assembly GCA_963932465.1). Lineage (NCBI taxonomy): Eukaryota > Metazoa > Arthropoda > Arachnida > Araneae > Salticidae > Maratus > Maratus speciosus. The sequence continues at coordinate 166,983,228 of OZ010786.1, read as the reverse complement.
GAGAGAAAACTTATTGTTTTTTCCTTAAAATGAAAAAATGTTCTTAGAAAAATCAAAATAAATCAGCCGCCCGTTCTCCAGTAGTGAGACCTCATATTTTCCGGCATGCCGGTAAATGCGAGTTTTTCCGGCATGCTGGTGAACCTCGATTTTTTCCGGCATGCCAGCTAATGCTGGGGAATACGGTATCTGTTTTAGGAAATACAAAAGTTGAGCTGGGAACGGGGTCTTTAACTTGGGGTTTTAAGTGGAGTCTTTGACTGAAATAATAATAATAATAAATCATTAGGTATAATAAGGGAATCCAATAACAAACTTGTTTCCCAATCTTGCAATTTCAGGATTGTATAAATGAAATACCGGGATTTTGCGAACAAGAATTGTTTCCACCATTACTCTCCTTTTCTTCAATAACTAAATAAATAAATCTTTTAGAAATAATAATTATTGTAAAAATGTAATTAATTTCCAAAATAAATATATTCTCTTTTAATATAGTTACATAACAGAAAAATTGATATATTTATTTCATTTACAATGTTTATTATAAATTGCAGGTAATCAACTACAGTATTAATTTTTTTAATGTGATGATGGAAAAAAACTAGTACAATGTGTCAGACCCAAAATCTTCTTCTATCTCATACTAGTCCAGAGGAAATATACATTTTACCTTGCAAAAGGTTGGGTAGAAGATTTTTTTTCTGAATTGTTTATAATGATGCCAACATGGAAAACCAAGTTTTCTAACAAAATTTCTTAAGGCTAAATTTTTTGTGGCCAAAAAACAACAAAATTTTGGCACCTTTTTTGATTTTTTTGAAATTTCTCGAGACCAGTTGACGTAGCATATTATTTGTCAGTTACAATATTAAAGAAGATTAAATTCTCTACAACTTTCATATTTACAACTTTTTTATACTCTCAATAGCAAGCGCTATTTCAAAAATAGGACATTTTTTTCAATTTTCTTAAAAACCGTGTAAAACGTAGTTTTGCCCCGATTATTCAAATGTTCCCCGTCCCCGCGGATTTAATCGTGTATGTCGACTTCTAAAACTTGGTAGCAGTAAATTATTTATCATTTGCACACTCACCTCTTTATTTTCATCTCAACAGACATTTTATATTCAACAAATTTATTTAAAAGTATGGCAGAGTGTAGATGAATCAGGCAATTTTCAAATTTAGACAGTAACTTTAAGTGTATACAATGTTAACTTCAAAGCATTGTTTAAAAGAATACTTCAATATCTAGTAACTTATTGGCACGATAATTTCAATTAAAAAAGAATTCTTGTTTAATTTTGATAATTTTTATAATGCATACATATTTTTCTAGGTATAAATGGAATAGGTATGAAAATTTGCGAAAAACCTATTTTATTCTACACTACAATGGTAAATTTTATTTACCAATTATTGATAACATATGTTTTAATGTTTTAAAGATAGCAAACATTCGACTGTAGTTCCATGTAAAAGGGGTGACTCAAAAAATAAATATTTTTTATGTAAGAAATAGTTTTACCTTATAAAATAGCTATAATAAAAATGACAGCAGATTACTTCACTAACTAATCTTATGCATTTATCTCTTGCAAAATTTAAAAATTCTGCCAATAAAATATTTGAGATCACTAGTTTCATAAAAGTTTTTAAAAGATTAGTTTAAAAAAATATTGTCAAATTTTTTTTCCAATTATATCAATAAATATAACAAGAGATTATATCATTTTAGCTTGAAAAAATATATAAAACTTTAAGATTATCTATTAATTGCTTTAAAGCTCAAGCAAGATACTTTAAATTTCAGAACGAGTTTCAAACAGTTTTCCAAAAATGAAAGTGTCCGAATATTAAAAAAAAAAATGCAACCAAACCTGAAAAAGTACAAAAGCACAACACTAGATATTTATCTCAGGTATCCCATAAAAAAAAAAAAAAAAAAAAAAAAAAAAATATATATATATATATATATATATATATATATATTTAAAAGCAACAAAATGCGACCGAGATATTTGTCAAGAACGCTCCAATAGGTTTAATATTACCTTGTGAATGTCTTCGTGTGACTAATTTAGTCCCATAATTCATATAACTGTGAATTTAAACGCCTCAATATTACAACTACCGTAAAATATTTGAAAATGAAATCTGTATATACGGAATCCGGTCTTTAAAGGAAAGAAATATATATTTTCAATAGAAAGAATATGAACAATTCTACCTGCTAAGATGGAAACCTGTTTAAAGCGGAATATATTTCCGTTCCTTTCGGTTCGGTTTTCAAGGTTTTAATGAATCAATATTTGGCAAAGCTGATTACGTAGTTCAGCATTACGTATTTAATGATTACACACTTAAAATTTTCAAAATCCTTCTTTTAGAGATTTATTAAAATTCTCGTGTTAAATTTCCTTTTTAAAAGTGTGTGTGTGGGGGGGAGGGGGGGGGATACATGTTTGCCACGGGTGCAAAAAAGGCTAGTTTTGGCCCTGAAACACGTAATTTACTGCTACCAACATATAGAAGTTGCCATACACGATTAAATCCGTGGGAAAAAATTGAATAATCGGGGCAGAACTACGTTTTTCACGTTTTTTAAGAAAGTTGAAAAAATTGTCCTATTTTTGAAATGGCGTACTGCGCTTTCTATTGAGTGTATAAAAAAGTTGTAGAGAATTTTATCTTCTTTAATATTTTAATTGACATATAATATGCTACGTCAACAAGTCTCGAAATATTTAAAAAAATCAAAAAAGGTCCCAAATTTTGTTGTTTTTCTTAAGAATTTAGCCTTAAGAAATTTTGTTAGAAAACTTGGTTTTTCCATGTTAAGATCATTATACACATTTCCGAAAAAAGAAAATCTTCTACCCGACCTTTTGCAAGGTAACCCCCTTTTTTTGGTACAATTCCCCTGGACTATACATGTTAATACTCGTATAAAACCTAGTCGAAGTCGAAAATTAAACCTGGGTTGGACACTTAGGTGATTCAATATGATTTTTTCCCATTCAGTTTTTCATCCATTACAATGAAAATTTCAGAACTTTTTCTTCACAAATTTCTACTGGAAGAGAGCTAGCTCATCGTAATTAAATCACGTTTGGCACACATTCACACATGCATGATATAAATATTTTTATTCTAAAATGTCGCAGACTCATCCATTCTTTGAAACACCACCTCGCTCCTTAGTGGACGTGAAAATTCAGATTTCGTAAGAGGTTATAAAATTTTCAACATTTTTCCTTTTTCTTTCCGTTTTTCTTAAAACGATGTTAAACTGCAGTATCGTAAATCATTATTAGGTGCGTTCGTAATTATATAAATACCTAGCACCTATAGTCGTCGTTCAGTCCATCTGTCCGTCTGTCCGTCCGTCCGTCCGCATATAACAGAGCAAAAACTACCCAACCGAATGGTCTGAAATTTTAAATATATGATTGTTGCAAAATTTTGTCGAGCCATTTCAAATTTTATGAAAATCGGATGTATAGTTTAATTACAGGGACAGTTAAAAGTTTTCCTTTTCATTACGGCCAATGGGGAAAATTATTGCAAGTGCATTTTAATGATGTTACAGCCTTCCGAATGGTCTGAAATTTTAAATATATCATTGTTGAAAAATTTTGTCGAGCCATTTCAACTTTTATGAAAATCGGATGTATAGTTTAATTACAGGGACAATCAAAAGTTTTTCTTTACATTACGGTCAATGGGAAAAATTATTGCAAGTGCATTTTAATGATGTTACAGCCTTCCGAAAGGTCTGAAATTTTAAATATATAATTGTTGCAAAATTTCGTCGAAGCATTTAAAATTTTATGAAAATCGGATGTATAGTTTAATTACAGGGATAGTCAAAATTTTTCCGTTTCATTACGGGGAATGGGAAAAAAACTATTGCAGTGCATTTTAATGATGTTACAGACTATGCACTTATGAAGTGCAAAAAAATGTACATTCAGTACAATATGGGGTGCAAAAAATAATTATAAAACTAGCTATAGTACGAACGCATCTCATTTGCCACGTTTGACGAGCAATTTCCAACTTGTTTTTCCTTACTGTTATTTACATAATAACTAATAACCTTCCAAATGACATCGCTACCTCATCATGCTTACAAAAATTAGAGTACGGACATACGCGCAGATAAGAAGAAATATAAACTCAGTCTTAAACACATGTCAACTATGCTTCAAGGAGTTAAAAAGACAATTTACAAATAAATTACACCGCAGTGCCGTAAATCTTTAGTTATTAGGTGCGTTCGTAATTACTGTAAAAGCACTTATTTTCGCGCGGCTTTAATTTTCGCGATTTTCACGAGCCCGTCGTAATCGCGAAAATTTAAGCCTCGCGAAATATTTCTTTTTTTCGCCTCAAATAATAGTAAAAAATCAGAAATTGTTCACTTATCCAAAAATTAATGATTACAGTTACTTAAATAAGAAATAAGTAAAAAAAAAAAAAAAAAAATTCTCGAATACTTACAACTATTTCTTGAATACTATACAACTATTTCTTGGTTAAAAAAAAATAATACAACTAATAGAATGCAGCGCATTCACTTACAATATTTATACCAGCTTCCTTGAAGCCGTTCAAAATTATCTCATGTTTGGCTTTAACACCGTTAAATGTTCGCATAAGCCAAGAAGCGTGAATCGGTTTTAGTCGTGATATTCGCAGGTCTATAGATTCTTTTTCCACTAGAAATTTAAGCAAAAGGTGTCCTATTTAGGTAGTTTCGGGATTTTTCAACTTTCGGTTCTGCTCATATAAAATTCGCGAAATTTTCAGCTCGCGAAATGACCGATATCTTCATTTTCGCGAAAATTACAGCTCGCGAAAATAAGTGCTTTTACAGTATACAAATACGTTTCACCTATAGTTAGGTGCTTTCGGAATTATATAAATATGTTGCATCTATAATCGCCGTCTTGTCCGTCCGTCTGTCCGCATATAGCAGTGAAAAAACTACCCAACCGAATGGTTTAAAATTTAATATACATCATCTTTGCAGAATTTTGTCGAGTCATTTCAAATTTTATGAAAATCGAATCAAAACTAAAAAAGATATTAATAAAAGTTTTCTTTATTCTATTAAATCCTATCATAGGTAATTCATTCCAAAATATCCTATGATAGGTAATAATTCTATGTTCTCATGGTGATTACGTAATGGATAAGACGGAGTCCTATTATTTCCGTATTATTGAATTTAATTAAATCGTAATAAATTTTGTATTCATGCAATTTTGATTAAGAGTGTATTAGCTATTGGACCAAGATCTGAGTATTTATAGAACTACCGGGTGTCCTAAAAAGGACTGACTGCTTTTAAAATTCAATAACTTGTAAACGGTGACAGATATTTAAAAATTTCTTGCAGGAGGGTTATGCATAAGGTCAAAAGTTTTTTTACAGTGATTTTAGATTTTAGTTCGAATTACAAACATTAGATGGCGCTGCAATCAATAGACGCTAAATTCAGGCTCGATTTTTGGTACTTCGTGGCCCGGATAATACTTTTCAGTCTCCTTTTTCCGCATGAAACAAGAGAAAGGACCAAAAATCGAGCCTGTATTTAGCGACTATTGCTTACAGCGCCATCTATTGTTTGTAATTCGAACTAAAATTGAAAATCACTGTAATAAAACTTTTGACCTTATGCATAAACCTCCTGCAAGAAATTTTTAAATGTCTGTCACCGTTTGCAAGTTATTGAATTTTAAAATCAGTCAGTCCTTTTTAGGACACCCGGTAGTTATAGTACGAACGCATGTAAATTGACACGTTTGACATACAATTTCTGATTTGTTCTTCCTGTTATATACATAATAAAACTTAACAATTTATAAAAATTACATGGCATGATACGAGCATACACATAGACAACAGATATATAATACGAATATTCAACTATCTTGGATAGTGTTAAAAAGAGAATTTACAAGAAATTAATGATTACAAAGTATTATTCCCTTTGATGAATAAGTAAAGAGAGTTACTATAGTTAGACTTTTGTTTATATTTCAAGAATAAAACAAAATTTTCTTATCTCATTTAAGCTGAAAATTTTGAACTGCAATTTGTTTTATCATACCTTAAAGAAAATGGAAAAAAAAAATCAGAATCAATTATTTCTTTTTATTTTAACTATCTTATATCTGATCGGACAAATTTCACTTTGAAAGCGAATTAACTTAAACAATGGGAATTTCTTTTAAAAGCGAGTTTAAATTTAAATTACTAATTAATCTCTTTTAGAATTAAAATAATTTTTATTTCGCTACTTCTTGTTCATTGAATAAATACTTTTTAAGTTCGGAGTTCGAAGAATACTTACGGAAACGATATTCGTTTTGTTTTAACCATTTTCTCATAGAAAGGGCAATGAAAAGGGAAATTTTTCAAATGAAAAAGAAATAACACTTAATTGTTTTAAAAGCGTCGAATCGTAGGATAATAGCATGTAATAATTAAATTTTCCTTTTCTTTACGTTTTCGAATTTCTTCCTTTAAATATCTATTTAAAGTTAATTAAACAGATGATGTATGTTTTGCCTTGGCAATGAACTTGGTGATCAAATTTTGCGCAAAATTGTTATACGGAAAATTATGGCAGCAATAGAAGTCCAGGTATAGTTTGAGCTGTCGTATGATAGCATTATTGAAAAATATGATTTATTATTACTTGCAGAAACTATATATGTGATAACTTGACAGATAGGGGAACGTCTACTGTTACTCTTGCGACCATTAGAGCAAACTTTCATAAATACTTCCAATTATTTTATTAAAAAATATATTTAAGGTAAAAATTAATAAAACCAGTTAAATACCATTGTGCTTCAATCACATAAAATATATCTAATTTGTAAGCATTTTACTTGCTTATATAATAAATCAAACTTTTGCTACAAATCAGATATATGTCACGTCAATGGAACACAATGGTATTTAGTTGGTTATATCAATTCTTATCTTAATATATTTTGTAATAAAATAATTGGAATTATTTATAAAAAATTGCTCTAATGGTCACAAGAGAAACGAATGGACATTCCCATAACCAGCAACTGTTAAAAGTCTGCAGTAAACTGTCAAGTCATTCAACTGCTTTTAGAAAACTGTTCCTTAATTTAATTCTGAACAACAAAGTTAAAGATCTGCAGTAAACTGTGCAATCATTCAACTGTTTTTATAGAAAGCGGTTGCTCCATTTATCTCTGTCCTGACCAGCACTGTTGAAAATCTGCAGCAAACTTCCCAGTCCTTTCCACAGATTTTTAAAGTAGACATCATTATATAGATTTTTCATATGAATAGTAAAAATGTTCAACAAAATTAGTCTACTGCGCTTCAAAATGAGCGATATTTTAAACAAAGGGCATTAAAAGACATATTAATTAAAATTTTTCCCGGATTGGTTACCGGATTTTATCGGAATGCGATCCGTTTTTTCATTGTGTGTCAAATTCGAGTAGGTTTGTCTTTAATTTTTTCGGGTTCCGTTTCGGTTTCGAGTTCAGTTTTGACACTGGCGTGTCGAGTGTGGTAACCAATTATTCAATATTATTTCATATGAAAAAAATATATATTTGAATTTTAAAAAGTTGCATATTTATACACAAAGGATAAAATTAATATTAGAGGTATAATTATAGAGTTTAATTGTATCTGTAGCGTATATTTCCGTAATCGCATTAAAATATGGATTATTTTTCATTCATTTTGGGATGATTTGGGTCGATTTCAGATTGAAGTGTATCAGGTTTATCTAGATGTTCAGGTAAACAATTTTTTTCTCGGGTTCTGAATGGGTTTAGCTCGACCCGTGCAGACTTCTAATATGGATAATAATAGAGGATTTTAAGTAAAACACAAGCGTAAGAAGCAATTCCTTGGAGTTGGTTATTTTTCTTTTCTTAGGAATTTCTTTTTTGTTTTGAAGTTAGCTAAACATTATTTAATATATTCATAATATTTTTCTTAAAGATTATCAAAGTATTCCCTAGTTATACCTTTAAAAATAAAATAACTCTTCCTTCCCTTCTTTCTATAAACCACCTTTTTTTCATGTATTAAATAAATAAAAATTAATCTTCTTCAAAATTTTACTTGACATCAAACGTTATTATCTATTTTATAAATATTTAGTTACTTATCGATTTAAACTTGAAGAACAGAAAATAACAGAGGACACATTCACGAACATGGGTGAAATTTTATCTTTGTTTGAATAAAACTTTTAAAAAAATTAAAAGGAGTGCAAACAGAAAGATTTAACGTTTTGAAAAATTATCCAGTTTTCTTATAACAAACATTAATTGAAATATTTTCGTCTTTTCATCTCAGATATTTTCTTAACATTGTTCTTTAATTAAATATTAAATATTTTTTGGTTTGGGCTTCCATGAAAGATTGTATTGGAACATTTGTTATCAGAGCTGAATTTTATTTCATTTATTCAAATAGGGTAAAATAGGGACAGATGCCGCAGTTTTACTTTTCTTCTTGTAAAATGTACAATAAAGCAAAAACAACAAACTAAGTACAAGAAACCCTTAATCAAACCCTTTAGAATCTAATATCTCTGTTAAACAAGTTAAAATCCTCTTAATAAAGTATGCATAATTATATTCCCAAACATCATTTTTTAACATCATTTTTTATGTGCTGGGTAAGATGCCACACAGGGTGTGGGACAGATGCCGCATGGAGAAAAAGGCTAGGCTGTTTATTTTTTTTTCAAGCAAATCACTTTTTTATTTTCTTGTTACTTAAAATAAAAATAAATAACAGTAAACCTACAAAATTATATATATATCACTAAACTGTGAAAAATTTAACGAAAATACTACAGTGTAAGCTCTACAAATAAAACTTAAGACAAAAAATGAAAACGAAAAGAAAAACATTTGAATTTACTTGAATGGATAGCATAATTACTGGAAACAATAGACAACGTAATTACAAAAAAGATATAAATCACTGGTTTACACTCAGGCGAACATTGAAGTTTGCTCTTAATGTAAGTATTAGTTCTATTCGATTTATGCCCTAGTCTGTTTATTTTTGGCCTTTCTTCTCATTCTTTGCTTTTCTATTTCCATTCGTTCATAATCACACCACACTTCCCGTTGCAAAAGTAAAGCGAGCCTTTTTCATGCAGCTATCGATTGCATTTGATGCACTGAATCCTGTCTGCTTTAGACTCGATAAGACTCCAGACACTCAGCACATTCAGAATCATCAAATTCCACTCCAATATTGTCACCAGAATCCATAAGAGGAACAATTTACTCATTGTCGCAAGATGACTACTCATATTTTAGTTTCTTCCTCAAGTAAGGTGTTTTCAAGTTGATCTATCCCTTCCTTTTTTTACACATTTTACTTCCGCCAAGCTGTCGTTCTTTGACGCTTTTTAGTTTCTTTTGCTTTTAATTTCCTTCTTCTTTTTTCTTGTTTATAAACTCTGTGCTTGTAATATCCGCAACCTTTTGCTTTCTCTTACTTGGCTGTATAGGTCTTTTGACCATTGGGATAGGTGATATTTTGTTTTACAGTTTAGATGATGAGAATTGTAAATGGCCTATGTTTTCCTTATTCACACATGGTGAACCAACATTGTTGCTGAGAATATCTTGATAAGTAGCAGAATGCGCTAATATACGTTTCTTTAAATGTAAGTTCTACTTAAATCGCAGTGGTGAATTAACTGAACCGAAAGACAAAAATATATTTTGCGCCATCTGTCCTTCAACCTCGGTGGGGCATCTGTCCCATAGTGGCGGGTAAGATGCCGCGCCACCATTTTGTGTCACGTGAGCAACGCGCCAGAAAGGCAAGCACCTGTCTGTATTCTACGAGGATCTAGTCTACAGATGCAATCGGTTTTGTGATGAAATCTGTGTTGATTTAGCTTAAAATATGTAATAAAACTTTATTAGAATAATTTTAGCAAGTCACCACGCAGATTCGAACCACAAAAACTGGCATAAATATGTAAATACTGACAATTAAGCGGTAGAAACGCATACAATCCAGCGCAAAGCACAGAGGAACACTACGAGCTTCTTAACTTGGTCTAGGGACCGCTAGTGTCGCCCACACGATCTCTGAGGCATCTGTCCCGCCGCGGCGTCTGCACCCACTTTACTCTACAGATAACAGAAAAAAAAATTGAATTGCAGCGAAGGGGAATTTTTTTAAAAATATATATCTTAAGGAAAAATAAATGAAAAAAAGCGTCTATTTCCAAATATTTCAAATGGAAATATATTATGAAAATGAAAATAAGAATTATTATGTAACTTTAGAAACAGTAGTAAGAAATCTATACGAATATAAGGAATTTTCGCCCTGTCTCTGTGTGTAGCTGTCGGCGATGGCTAGGGAAATGTGTTGTACGTATAACTCTGAAAATTAGGATGAGTGTAATCCAAGACATGTCCTGATTCACATGGGTCTCAGATTGTTATTTTTAAAAATAATTAGCCTACATATTAAAAACTCATCGAAAACGCATTTTTTTACGAAAAACGAAAAGCATGCCCGCGTATGCTCAGTTTCTGCATTTTTTCTGCGCATACAAGGGAAGAAACAAATGCAATTTTTTTCTCTTTTTTTTTTTTGGGGGGGGGGCGAATATTTTAACACCCATCGACCGAACCATTCGGAATACAGAAAAAGGGAAGACATGTTCGGAAATTTTGTACTTTTCAGCCTTTAACGGCACAATCACTTCGAAAAAATATGGTTGTTAACTTTTTATTTATTTATTTTTTTTTTCAAAAAGGTCCGTTTTCGTGACTGACTTTTTTTACTTTTCGGTAACGCCCTTCTAACGCTCAATTTCAGAGGTACCCATTCACAAAAATACGTATTATAAGCAGAGGCACTTACTTCGGCCGTGCAATCGGTTTCGAAAAATACGAGTTTTAAGCCTTTCGAAAAAATTCACGACTGCAGGTCATTTTCGCACATCCCGAAGATGATCTTTTCTACATTACTGAATTTACATCACCTACAAAAATTTCGAAATGCGCGACCGAGTGTATGTATTTACGAAAAAAAAAAAAAAAAAATCTGAAAAATTTTCGATGGAAAATTAAAACGCGGACCATTTCTTCGTGGCTTCGGCTCATGTTTTTACTAATAAATATAAATGTTTTTTGTTTTTCACGAAACTGTAAAGAGCGCTTTGATACAGCTATATTTATTACCTATTAAATTTCAGAGCCTTCGGACGACAATTTTTTTAGTTATGTTACAGGACTCGACGCGAAAAAAAAGAGAAAAAATCGAGAAGAAAAAATTTTTCTTTCATAACTAGGTATCAATATTTTTTCACGAAATTTTTACACAGGATGCAAAACCGTTACAATTATAACCGATAAAAAATTCAAACAGTTCGGTCAAGGAGAACTATTTTTTAAAGTCTTCTTGTGAACTATTTAACCACTGAATATGAATATTTTTTCGCAAATTTTTCCTTTAAAAATATAAATTCATACAAAACAGGGTTAAAGATGTAAAATCATGTTTGTTTATTTAAGGAAGCACGGGCACGGGCAACGCCAAAATGTAGATTGTAACAAAATGTAGATGTGTTTCACAAATTTAATTTACGAATTCTGGTGTAAATGAATGTGAATAATAATAATAATAATGAAATATAATTTTCGAATTAGGCATTCTTCGGTTTTTACTTCCTTCTATCTATACGAGAAAAAAGTACCGGACTCGCCAAAAATTTCCATTTCTGTTTTTCGACGGATTTTTACGTTTTATTCGCGATTTGATTGTCTTTAGAAAATGTCGGACCGTGAGTCTGTGTGTCTATCTGTTTGAGGTACAAATTTTATGGCCGTTCTAACTCGCCAACTATTGCATAGAATAGGATGAAATTTAATATGAATTTCTATCCGTACGTGAACTGGTGCTGATTAGTTTTGGTGTAAAATCAACGAAGAGGAGGTGCCGCAAATCGATGATTTGTTCGATTAAGGCGATACTTATATCTCCAGTTTATGTGAGGAGGACGAAATACTAAATTCACAGTCCTCATGATAGAAATAGATTGTCACTCAATTTTGGTTTTAGTTATATAAGAGGCGGTGTCGAAGTTTGACGATTACAGTAATACCTCGACTTATGTCCGCAATACGTCCCAAGGCTAGGCAATGTAAATCGAAAATGACATAAGTCGAGGTACATTTAGATGAACAAAAAAGGATAAGTAATAAAAATTCATCCAAATCTAACGGAAATTATTATATTGTATTTAGGGATTGTGTTACTTACATTTAACATTTGCAAAAGAATGCTTTTGTAATACAAGAATTTGGAATAAATAAACATGTTGTTAATTTACAATTTATTGTTCTTCTACCTCCCCTGTTCGACGTCTTTGAGCATGTGAAAAAATCTTGCAATGAAGTTTGAACTGAGAATTTTTTTTCTTTTTTCTCTTAGAAGCTCTTTGAAATAGTAGAGTGAATTTTCTAAGCTTTTTCTAGTCGTTGCTACACTTTGTTCGTCTGAATTAATATTTTCAAGAACCCTCAATCGCACTCTAAAATTGGGAGGAGTGAAAAGTTCACTCTTTGAAAGAGTGACAGGCATTTTCATTATTTTTGGAGTGCATTTTGTAAAAATACACTCCTTAAAGAGTGGAATTTTCCACTCTCTAGAAAGGAGTGAAATCTCTCACTCCGTTATCGAGAGTAGTAGTCACTCCTGAAAGTGTGACTTACGTATGCATTGCTTATTAGCCAATCAGAACAGCAAGGCGACAACGTCCTTGTAAGATAAGAAAAATGATCACTTTTTTCGCCCGCCATCTTAGGATTAACAGATTAGGATATCATTAACACATAAGGTAAGTCTTATTTAATTTTAACCATTTATTCGTGTAGATATGTCTGATTATGAGCTTAAAAAGTTGTATGTTGTATAGAAAAAGATTGATCGAGGTGTGTTATCATGATTTCTATTCCTAGAAAATTGATTTCCTAGACAAGTGATTGTCTTATACTTCTTCATGTAGCGTTTTGAAATTAGAGATCTACACGAACCGGCCGGCGGCCCGATTTTCGTTCACGGCACTCGGGCTGGTCCGGTCCTGGTCTCCACTCCTTTCGGACCGGCCCCGGGCCATACTTTTTTCGGAAGGCTTGGGCCGGACCGGGCCTAACTCATTTATTTCTGTACAGAGCCAGGACTGGCTTCATTCCTAGTCTTCACGGCTCAAAATTTTCAGTCTTAGTTTTGGCCCAGCCTGTATGAAAATTATTGTCTCAGCGTGACCTGGTCCTTTCAAAAGTCAGTTAAATTAGGTCTGGACCAAAAATTTTTGGAAACAATGCATACATTTTTTAATCGCCATTATCCTACACTTAAACATTAAAATTTATTCTTTTTAAAGAACAGTAGATTTTTGCGCTTATTAAAAATAGCTAAATTAAAATATAGAAAACGTGTGAAAAGGAACCTGCCTATTGCGGAACTCTGTTTTAAACTGAAAAACGTGTTGATAAATAATACACTAATACGTAAGAAAAGAATATATCATGCATTTATACTTGCTAAGAAGGGAACTTGTCTATAACGCATTTTTTTTCTATTCAATTCCGTCTTAAAAGATTTTACTGTGTAGCATTTTTCAGATTTTTAGCACTTCAATACATGGAATATGGTTTAACAATAATATTAAGGATAACTGAAACATTTATTTACATTCAAGAAATAGAGATTCATTAAAAAATATATATCGCAGCCTGATGCATTTCTATAAACATGAAGATTATAAACATAAAAAAAAAGTTAAGATAAATATTTTTTGCCAGAACTACTCGTACGAGACAAATTTTTAACCAAATCGACGTAAATATCAATGCTTTGTAGACATTCACTTGAGCCGGACCGGTCTCGAGCCGAACATTTAAGTTTTTTATGTTAGCAATATTTAATCTTTGCTATCAAAAAATTCGCGTGATGTTCGATCTTTATCCTCAAAATTAATTATCTATTTCTCAATATAAAAAGCATAGGTAAGATAAATTGGGCTTACCTTATATTTATGTATATCATTTTTGACATCTGGTATTTATCCTCCGGATAGAGTAAATAAATCTATATCTTGCTCCTGTATTTCCTATTTATTCCGTATATGTGACTGATGGTCTGAACTTCATGTTGTTTAAAAAGACGCATATTTTGAGTGTCTTGTGAAGTTAAATTAGTGCCGAAACTTATAAATAGAAAAGTAAAATTACATTTAATAAGAGCTTTAAGGCATACATCTCTCAGTTTTGAGAGTTTGAACAACAACTGGAAGTAGAGAAAAAAATACAGGAATGAAATATTATTAACAATAAAGAAACAGGAAATTAATCCCATAAATCAGCATAACAAATAATTTGTATCAATATTTATATTTACGGTAATTTAAAATTAGAGTTAATAAATGTTTTATAGTTCTTGAGTATTGCAAAAATGTTTATAATAAAATATCTGTTTATTATTTTGCAATCACTTTTCAGTTTCACTTCCTTCTTTTAGATCGTAAACAATTTCGATAATTACTTTTGTAAATCACATTTGGCACATGAAAAGCAATTTACTTCACTTGATTATTTTAATGTCCTTGTTTGGAGATTATATTTCACAATATATCTGTCAACATTTTACCGGGGCCGAACTTTTAATTTTTGTATCGGGCCGCGCCGGGCCGAATTTTTTTTCTATGAGTCGGGCCGGGCGCGGGCCTGGAAAATTCGGCCCGTGCAGACCTCTATTTGAAATATAATTGTTTTAACAATTGAAAAACACACAATGCTTAGCAAAAATCAAATCTTCATTAATTCGGCCAATGTGAATTTAAAAAAATTAGTCTAAGTAGTTTATTCTTCCCATTCAATACTTTTGCCAACGATCGAATGTTTTGCAAACGAAACAGATAATTTTTTTCATTATCTGTTTCGTTTGCAAAGCTGACTAACTTTAACACATCTGCTTTTTGTCAGTGAGTCAAGGCCGTAGCGAGAAAATAATTTCGGAGGGAGAGGGTCATGAATTTTAATCTTGACTTATTTTAGATTTCTTTTTTACTGATTGAATAGAGACAAGTGTTAGAGTTTAATTAAGTTTTATTGTGAATTCAAGTAATTCAATGTAATATAATTTCAAAAGATACTTTAAGCCTTTTTCAAATGAAAAATGCTTCTTCAGTGACGTATTGAAATTAGTGTCAATTAAATTAATATTTGACATTTTACACATTTGTTTTCAAAAGTTTTATTGCCAAAAATGTCTTTCAAGTGCATTTTTCAACCATTTTTGGCTAAACCATTGTGACAGTTTGCATCGGGCTTTTGTAATAATTTTATTTTTACAGCGTCCGATTCTGAAAAATCGGATGAACTTTAAATATTTCTTAGAAATTGCTTTCATTTTCTCAATCTATTAACAGAATCAAACAAAAGATATGCTCGCATAGAATTTTGATTTTTGAATTTTGACTGTTGTTGAATTTCGAATTTTTGTCGTCTTAACTGATAGTTAATGACATATTTATAGTCATCTCCATAAAATTTCGGAGGGGATCAAACCCTGATGATCCCCCCATTGGCTACGTCCTTGCTTAGAGTATTTATTATCATTTTTATTGTTTCGGAGTTAAATAAGATATTATGAAAAGGTTGGTACATTAATTTTTTTAAACTGTATGTATAGCATTTGTCTGCGGTTTATGATTTTAAAATTTTGAGACTGAGTAATATAAAAAAAAATTATTATTATAGACATTCTGCATCAGTTATTAAATTTTCTTCAATTTAAACGCATTTTCTACGTTTTTGATACACGTAATTATTGGCACTAAAAAATAAAACATGATATTTAAGCATTGAAATAAAATGTTTTTTATGCCTGTTTTGAAGTTTATCGATAGCTTTAGTATATTTTTAAAAAGGTCATATATACTTACATAATTTTTATTAATAACTACTTTTTTACATTAAATTTTTTTTAAACAATAAGAAGTTTTCATATGCAGTCATTTACTTTATTTTTATTAAAATTCATACAGATACAGATAAATGTAATGTGTTTATTTTTGTATTTATTTTTTTTTCTATTTCCTAGGTCAATCCTTTCCTATAAAACATATAAAATCTATTTAGCTCATATTCCCAAAATACAATATCTACGGGAATAAAAAATTTAAATTAAATAAGGCTTACCGTGTCGTTTCATTAATAAGTATTGTTTTCAGCAATAATGGGCAAAAATTAGAAATCATGATTAAGTTAAGGAATATGTTTAAAAGAAAAATATATACATATTCCAGAGAACTTAAAATTTATACTTCATGATTATATTAAATAAAACAAAAAAAAAATCACTGCGGATAAAAAAAAAAAAAATACACATTACATTAATAGTTAAATCATGCTTAGAACTCATTTTAAAAAAAGATGTGAGTTTATAAGCATTGTTTTCTAAGTAAAAAAATGAAAAATATTTTAGAACAATAGGACTTTGCAAAAATAGCAATTATTCACGGAAAAAGTGCGGTAAAAAGATAGGAATTTATATTTAAAAAAAAATTAAAATGAAATCAAACATTGTTAAAGATATAACATCCACCTATTAAAAAGATATTTATAAAACTTTAAAAGTAATATCTTTATAGGGCATGCAGTAAAAGCAAACACAAAAGATAAGATTGGAATAAAATATATTAGTTTGTTTCTGTCAGTTATCTAATTTAAATTCATATCTAAATTTAACTGTTTTTTTCCTTAAAACTTCAATTAGTGTTACAAACTATGAATTAAATAAATATTGCTAATAAAGTATTTTATTCCAATCATTATCATGCTTGTATCTATTTTCATTGCATACTGTAAAAGATGTGATTCTTTTAAAATGCCCATAAAAGCAAAATAAAAAGAGAAAAACATTCACTCCTATGAAAGAGTGACTATTCACTCCTACCAGGTGTGAAAAACCGCACTCTTTTAGCAAGAGTGAATAGTCACTTCTCCGAAAGAGTGATTATCCACCCTTGTTTAGAGTGAATATTCACTTCCCAGGAGTGACTATTCACTCGTTCAGAGAGTCAAAAATTTCACTTAGAGTGAATTAGAGTGAGTTAAAATTAGAGTTAAAATTCACTTTGAGTGAATTCACTTAGAGTGTTTTCGCTCAGAGTGAATAGTCACTTTAAAGAGGTTGGGCATATTTTGACTCTGCGATAGAGTGACTATTCACTCCTTCTTATTTAGAGTGCAAGTTTCAATAAGGTTTAATCCTTCAGTTAATTTTGCAACCGCCATTATCTTCCCCCTTGCCTGCCTCTTCCCCCTTAGGCTGAAAATCTTCATCTATTTCTCCGACAGTACTTTATTTCTTTTATTCGATAAGTTTTCCTATGGTTAATTCCGGATCAGGAGAATTTATGAGTTTAACATTATCTTCAGCATCCATCTATAAATTGAGTCCTTTTCCATTTTCAATGATTTCATCAATTAAGAGAGATAAAAAACTAAACTACTAAACTATGTGGCTATACAATAATCCATGAAGGATCTGGGCCGACAGTGCCCATCTCTGTTTTCTTGACCCTGGGCCCCGAGGTGCTATACAGCATGCGTCCCTGCCAGGTGGTCAGCCTAACGCGAGACCTTCGGTGTTAAGAGAGATACAGAATCAAATTTTACAGATGTTTTCATAGTCTCTGCGAAGGAAAAGGGGCACAGTCTTTTCCAAGCACCTCTCATTGTTTTTTGATGAACTTCAAACCATGAAACCCCTATGAGTGTGACTGCATCTGAGATGTTAATTTTCATCCAAAAGTCTTCAAATGAGTTCAAAGTGCGTCTTAATTAAGGAAGTTTTTTTTCAGTCCAGATGACGTAAATGCAAGGTGACGTAAGTCGAGGGAACGTAAGTCGGGGTACTACTGTATTTTAAAATTTAAAAGAGAAGTTTTATAATGGCCTGAACATACTAGTTTTTTAGGTGGCTAAGAATAAATAAACCTGTATAATAATAATAATTAATTAATAAACCTGGAAAAATGTGTTAAAAAATTACTTGACACCAAGCATTATAGCCTATTTTATAAATATTTAATTAATTTGCGTATAAAATTATGTTAATATCACCATACAAAATAATATAATACACATAATAGGAAATATTTTGGATCATAAAAATTTATCCAGTGTAAAAATTTAGCAAGTGCAAAGCGAGCACGTGGTTGAAGGCAATCTTTAGTGATAACAAGGAAGTTTTTACTTTAATTATCTATCAATAGTTCTTGGTGGTGTTTTATTGTTTAGATATTTATTAATTTAAAACTTCACAAGTAAAAAAAAAAAAAAAAAAAAAAAAAATCACAGAATATTCTATTTAAAGTCAGGATCAAACTTTGTATTCGTCTGAATGGAACATTATCAGAAATTCAGTGCAGCGTAAATGGAATGATTATACTTATTGAAAAATTACCCAGTTTCCGCATAATAAACAATTGCTGAAATGTTTATTCTTTTTTTTCGTCCCAACTATTTTCTCAAAATCATTTCTCATTTACATATTAAATATATTAAATATTTTGTTGTTTGGTATTCGATGAAATATTTTATTCGGGTCGTTGTTTTCAAAGCTGAATTTTATTTCATTTATTCTTAACCAATAGATCGATAATAAACTACTCATATATAGTATATATATATATATATATAAGAGAAATAAAAATTCGATTTGCAATGAAGGCGACAAAATTTTTAAATGCCTTAATGAAAAATAAGGATAAACTTAATAAATTAATGAATGTCAAATATTGCGAGATTAAATATGAATTATGGAAGCACAAATAATTATGTAAGTTTAAAAGAAAAGTAAGGAATGTGAAATGCTGATTTAAAGATTGTTAGATTGCTTTCATTCAAAATATTAGCGTGTACTAACAGAAATAAACAGAAAATTGTAGATTGTAACTTCATATTTCAAAAATTTAATTTATAAAATTTCGTATAAATTTAAAAACGATTTCCATTTGATTAGTACGACGTCTTTTAAATTGTATTTAAGTGTTGCATTTGAATTGTTTTAAAAGAATAACAAAATGAATGGAATGCTATCTGCGAAATTTTATTTTCAAACTATGTATCCTCCTTTATTCTCTCTCTCTCTCTCTATATATATATATATATATATGTATATATATATATTATATATGTCAACTCGGTAGTAAATTGAACGGTTCAAGTAAATTAAATTACGAATAAAAGTAACATAATACATTTCTTAGCATGCATTTAAGGAAGGCCAAACTGGTCGCCAAATGAGTTTAAAATAATAAACTTTTCGAAAATGTGAAAAAAAATGATCAATTATGATTAAAATTTGAGTTGCCATCATTAGAGAAAATTGTTTAAAATTAGAAAAAAATTAATATTTCAAAAACTAATTCGAATTTAGAAATTCTAATACCAGTTTTGAAATCTACGGATCGATACTGATTTTTGGTGTTAATTTTAACAAATAGTATTTCATATTTTAGGAGAAATCGCCGTGAAACATAATCAGTTGTTTAATCAGTCGTTTCATAAAATCGCTTCAATTCAGCCGTTTCATAAATTCGTTTCATTAGGATTTATATACATATATATATATACATATATACAGGGTGCAATATGTTATGCAATATGTATCGCCGACCTTTAATTTCTCAACCGTTGGTTGTAGACATATAGTTCCAATTACAAAAACGTTTCAAATGAGGTAAATATTCATGTTGTGGCATTATTTATAGTAAAAAATCAATTTTATAAAAATTACGAAAACTAACTTTTTATACGGTCCCCCAGTCCCTATAGTTATATTTAGTAAAAGTTTACACATATCTTAACAGTTATAACACAAAAAGTTTGACATCTGTACTACAAAAATTGACACAGTTATTAAATTTCAAAGTTCGAGATGCAGCATGAAGCACATGATTTTGTCTTTCATTGAGGGATCAGTTAAAAGATGAATTAAAGTAATTCGATGTCAAAATTAGGGTGCAATTCCACTGCCATTTATCTAGTCCTTAGTGAGTATGTTTTATTTTCCGGTTGTTGATTCTACTTACTTTGACATTTGAATGTTGTTCGACGCATAAAAGTTAACTCACATTTTTAGATGAAATAACCCTCTTTGGTGATTCCCCGATTTGGCGATACCGGCTAAAGATGGTTTCGCCATAAAAAGGGCATTGCACCCCTCAATGAAAGACAAAATCATGTGCAAAATTCTCAAACTTTGAAATTTAATAACTGTGTCAATTTTTGCAGTACAGATGTCAAACTTTTTGTGTTATACATATTATGATATGTATAAACTTTTACTAAATATAACTTTAGGGACTGGGGGATCGTATGAAAAGTTAGATTTCGTAATTTTCATAAAATTGATTTTTTACTTTAAATAATGCCACAACATGAATATTTAGTTCATTTGAAACGTTTTTGTAATTGGAACTATATGTCTACGGCCAACGGTTGAGAAAATAAAGGTCGGCGATAGATAACATATTGCACCCTGTATATATATATATATATATATATTGAAAAATCTTAATTCATGTAATTTAAAACACGGAAAAACAACGAACTGTAACTGAAACAATAAACAACAAATCCAAGAATAACTAATAAAAAAAAACTAAAATTGAACACAAGCGGCAAGGCTAATGACTTGCGCTGCGGCGTTAAACATGTTTGACGTGCACAACATCCATCCCCCCCCCCCCCCAACTCACTTGCCAAGACCAAACAAATTAAAAATTGAAAAAAATGAAAACCACAAACTAACCCAAAACCATCAAATGAAATCCGTGAATGTCCACACCGCTAAGTTATTTTCGTCAGGTGTCACGTATCGATATATCAACTTCATCCAACAATTCCAATGCTTTATTTCGATAGCTTTTTTTCTTGATGAAATTCAGACTTAAATCTTTCAGAAATTGTATTGGGTAATTTTGTTTACTGGCGTTTATGTAAAAGTGAAAAATTTCACCAACTATTTCATCAACATTTGAACACAAATTTACAAAACGGTTTAAAACATTTAAATATATATTTCTAAAAATTGAAACATGCAAGTTACTATTAAAGTTTAATATTTTTATTGTAACAAAATCAAAATTAATTCTTTTATCGTAAATACTATATACTAAAATTACGTTTATAATTTCCAATTTAACATCCAAGTAGTTGACTGTGCTTTGATTTTCTGATGCGCTCTTTAAATTTAAAGTATTTGGATAACGTTTAAATTGATAAATTTCTTCATTGTTATTCAGTTTAACTACCAAAATATCATCTATATATCTGTATATCTTTAAATCTTTTCCAACAATAAACCGGCTCCGTATGTAAACAGATAAATATCTGCAAGTAAGGAACTGCAGCTATCCCCCATTGGAATACCTCTCACTTGTTTATATATATGTTTCCCTTCAAACAGATAATTCTCGCAAACAACAAATTGAAATAAATCATTGAACTGTTCATTACTGATATCCTTTTCTTTAGATTTCTTGAAAAAATCCATAACTTTATACTTCAAATCATCTAAATTTATGCTATTATACAGATCTTCAAAATCATATGTATGCAATCCTGTAATGTTTTTTAGCTTTTTTAAACGTTTTACTAGTTCATAACTATTTTTTATTATTATCGACGAATATTCATTTATGGCTTGATCGAAAATCTTTTGTAATATATTCAACAATTTTTTATTTACACATTCCAGATAAGTACCAAACCCACAAGTTACGGTTCTAAAAGTAATTGTGTTTTTATGGCATTTTGGAATCGTAACAAGATAAGGAAATTCCGCACTTTTTTGCTTAGAATTAATTTTTTTTTTATAGAACGCCTTCACTCTGTTTACAATAACCTGTTTAGTAGATTTTATTTGTTGATAATATATATATATATATATATATATATATATATATATATATATATATATATATATATATATATATATATATATATATATATAACCATTAATTAAGCATTACCAACCAACAACAAAAATTGTGAAGTTATGAATAAAATGACATTAACAAATACAGTTCCCCCCAACACACTTAACATAGATTCCAAAAAACATAGTAAAGAACAGCGGAAATTGAATAGCAGAAATGGAATGATGGAAATTTGTAGAACTTAGACAGAATCATCGGGTCCCAAATGTTGCACAAATAACATGTGTGGTTTCATCTTCATATTAGCCCTAAATTAGATAAAGAATGTGAATTTTGGACTACCACACACAGAACATCTAGAAATATACCACTGAATACCAATTAAGTTAAAAATGAAACAAGATAAAAAAGGATAGAGGGGAAAAAATTACAAATTAACATCCATACTGTCATAGTATTAGGTATAACAAATGCACTCATTATGGATTTTATTCTCATTTAAGATAGTATACTAATAGAAATTAATATGATATTCTGTTATCTTGCAAAATATAATTATTATAGATAATGCAATTTGTTAAAGATTTAAAATAATCTGTGTCTATATTAAATGGTAAATCCAGTTTATGATGATACTTTTTAAATAATGCATTTATAATATTATGTAGATCTAATAAATCTATATTATTAAAAAGATCTTTGAAATTATATGTCGTTATATTGTTTACACACACACACACACACACACACATATATATATATACATGGTGTGTTCACAAAGTTTCAAGACTGTTCCTAGAATACAAAAGTTATTAAACATTTTTGTACAGCGAACTAAAACTCTTCGAAATATGACCTTTGGGCATCAACACACCGCTGCCAGCGCTTTTTCTATTATTCATAGACTCCCTGGGGGTCTTCGCGCGCAGCGCTGTTAAGTGACCTCGTCGAAGCTGGAATCGTGTCGGATAGCTTTCCTTTCAGGTCTTTCTTGATCCGTAGGAATGAAAAAAGTCGATAGGAGCAAATTCGGGGCAGTAGGGAGGCTTGTGGCAGTATTGTCACGTTAAACTTAGGCAAAACTTTGGCGACTGCGAGCTATGTGTTAGAGGGCGCATTGTCTTGGTTAGCAATCTAATCTTCTCTGGTGTTTGGGCGTACGCGCCGGGTCAAGTCAGTTTTATGCTGGAATGCACCACTATTTGAAGGTTAGAGTCCGGCGCGCCCGCCTAGACATCAGAGACGATTGGATTGTTCACCACGACAATGCACCCTCTCCCAAGCCGCTTGCCGCTGCCGAAGTCTTGCCTAAGTTTAATCTGACAATATTGCCGCAAACCCCCTACAGCCCTAACCTTGCTCCCAGCGACTTTTTTTGTTCCCCCGGATCAAGAAAGGCCTGAAAGGGAAGCGATTAGACACGATTCCAGCAACCCAATCAGCTTCGACGAGGTGCCTTAACAGCCTTGCGCGCGAAGACCCCCAGGGAGCCTACAAATAATAGAAAAAGCGCTGGCAACTGTACGTTGATGCCCAAGGGTCATATTTCGAAGATTTTTAGTTCGCTGTACAAAAATGTTTAATAACTTTTGTATTATAGGACCAGTCTTGAAACTTTGTGAACACACCATGTATATACACCCTATATCCTGGCGTATAACGTGTCCCGGTTTGTAACGCGCCAACGATTTAAAACTGTATTTTTCTAATTTTAGACATATCCGCCGTATTACGGGCATCCACCTTTTAATCTTTCATTTTTATACCCGTTGTATAACGCGCACTTCTAGCATTTGAGGAATGTTATTGTTAAAAACGCGCGCGTCATACTCCGTAATGTATGGCTTATATAAATACACATATATATATATATATATATATATGTATGTATGTATGTATGGCTGGTATCTGGGGGAACGTTGTGCACTTAAAACTGGTTTAACCCCGTTGTGCATGTCGCAAGCCATGCCGCCTGTCTCCTTTAGTTTAAGTTCTTATGGTTTTGGATATTTCATGTTATTTAAAGTTTGTTGGTTTGTTGTCGTGGGAGAAGGATTTGTTTTTAAGTTAATTTAGTAGTTGCCATTTTTTTCAGTTTATTTATTTTATTTTGGATCAGTTTAGTGTCTTTGTAAATTTTGGTTTAGTTTTTGGATGTACAGTAGAACCTCTTTTATCCGAAACTCTTTTAACCTTGAAACTCTCGGTTAACCGAAATCCATTTCTAAAGATTTTCTTTTTTTTTTAATATCACATCCCTCGTGTGCAACCGGTCTTTTCCGAACCAATAGTACAGATAAATATTTTGGATCCACTTTCTTAGAATTTCTTTGAATTTAATTTGAGTTCCCGTACGAGATTTTTACCAGAGTAAAAATTTTCGTTTTTATCCTGTGTACAAAGAAAAAAAACGCATTACTTTAAGTACAGAAGAAAAAATTCAAATCATAAATCATGTAGAATGGGATGAGAGTATGACAAAGCTCAAGAATACGGCACTGATATTGCAGCGGTTAGTCTTATGAAGAAAGAAAATGCAAAAATTAAAAAAGTTATATGCAGAAAGCAGCAGAATGACCGATAGTGGTGAACCAATAATATTAAAAAAAATTTCATGATAGAGCTGCAAAGCAAAGGCAATCGAAACTTCAACAAACAAAACTTTGTTTGGAACACTTGTGAAATATGTAAAAGGTACTTAATTTCAAAATCAAAATGCAGGTAGTTTATTCTTGTTTCTGTTTTGCTATTGATTTATTTTTATTACGCGCGTGTTCCCATAATAAGAAATAGCGCACATATTTGCCCTTAATCTTAAAATTGAAGCATTCTCGATTATCTGAAAATTTCGATTTTCCGAAATGTGGTCGGTCCCAATTACTTCGGATAATAGAGGTTCTACTGTATATATATGTGTGTAACTGTAAACGTTGTACAGTATTGGTTGAAGGTTGCAAAATAAAGAGTAACTCAAAAACTTTATAGATAAGTGCATGCGCGAGTACTGTTTTGTTATTTACTCGCTTGCAGGCCAGATACACAAAATGGCGACTCTTGAGCGTAAAGTGTTATTGCTGGGCTTAAGATTTAAAGGCGTACACTACCGGAGTACGCCATGCAATTTTTTTTTCTTTAGGGCTTTATAAAAGATCGTGTCTACGTTCTGCCTCTACTAATGATTTGCCAGAGTTGAGACACAGATTTGAAGAGGCTATTGCTTCCATTACTCCGGACCTGTTAACCCAAGTCTAGGAAGAATTAGACTTTAGGTTGGATGTGTACTATATAATTAAAGGTGCACATATTGAACATTTGTAAGAAAAACTAGGTTAGTTTATCTTTAATTTGATGTATGATTTGTCCTAAATAGTCTAAATTAAACTGTTATAATATACCATTGAAATTAGGACATTCCTTTATGGAGACATCATTTATATATATATAAACTTTTTGTACAATTAAACCATTTAAACATATGAAAATTTGCCAAATATGATGCAATAACCAATTATAGACAAAAGATACAAAAATCCAGCAAAATATAGTTGAACGTATGAAAAAACAAATGAAAGATCAATTGGATGGATGTAGAAGGAAGTGTATATTGTATTTCACTTCATCAGGGGTACATGAAATACAAATATAAGCAATACACAATCGATTTCTGTATAAGAATCAAGCTATATGCTGAAAATTAAATTCTTATATGTATCCAATTCACCGTAAACCAAGAAGTATAAAAACGATATAAAATAAGAACTACATAGATTGAAAGTCCTAAGAAAATTATTTGAAAATCTTTCTATACATAAAAAAAAGTTTTGATTTGGAAATGGACCAATGACAATCTGCGTAGATATTCCGGGTAGACCCGCATCCAATTTGAATGCTTAAGCATGGCCTTTCATCGTTAATATTAAAACAACTGTTGCATACAAAAATATGAAAATCGGTATTATAGAGAAATGTTTGATAAACACGCTGATGCAGACAGTTTTCAAATCGAAGAATTATTTTAAGAGATATTTAATGCTAAAGTTAGACAAAATCGTTCCATTAAAAAAGTTTTATTGGAGCAAAAACTATACATGAGAATTTAATCATCTTTAGATCATTTTATACGTTATAAGTTCCCGGTGTGCAGATTGTATTTATTTTTCTTATTTGACTCGTTTTTTGAAGTTTTATTTCAATTTAAAATTCAAATTTTCAGCATTTCGAGAGATATTTTTTACAAATTTTAGAAAATGTTATTAATTTAAACTATTGCCAGTTGTATAAACAGCGCAAACAATAATGTTTACTTCAAATTAAAAATTTATTTTACACGTGACTATTATAAACAGAAAATATAAAAAGTAGGAACTCATTGAAAATTACGTCATAAAAAATTATAATTACACGTGAATTTTAAAAGAGACAGAATATTGTAAAATAATAAATTCATAAACATGCGTTAGAAGTCTTAAATAGGAGAATTTACTTCACATTACACTTATTATATAAAATGAACAAAAAATAATATTGCTAAACAGTTTAAATTTAAAAATTGCTCGAGACATTTATTTAATATTTTAAGATGATCATAATATTTCATTTCTAGCAAAAGTATTTTTACGTGAATATTAAAAAGAGAAAGAAAAGTTTGGTGAAAATTACGTCAGATTATATTTCTCAGATTCAAATTATAATTCAATCTTCCGAAATCTTTTTAAAGCCGATCAAATTATCGTGCTGTTAGAGTCTGCGGTGTCTGAACGGGAGTTGACGAGCATAGCTCGTAGGGGGCAGAGCCCCCTAGTACTTGTAAAAATAAATTAATCTTACCCCCCTAGACAATATTTGAAATATTCTACAAAAAATTTTTTACACGTGCAGCAAAGATATATATACGATTTAAGGTGATCAACTCAGTTAGAATATGTAAAATGTATAATAGTTAATGGTTAAAAGTTAATCTCGTTATAGCACATATTTCTAAATTTAAACAAAAACAAAAACAAAAAATAAATAAATAAATAGTAAAATGTATTCAAATACGTATAATTATGTATACAAACTAATTAATAAACTAATATTAAATTGTTTAGATAATAATAATATTTGTAGACCTCCTAAGAATCAAACTAACTATTTTAGTGCTTCCATCTTCTATCCATTTTAATCGTTAAATGTATACACATATATATATATATATATAATCTTATGTAGTATTTATAAAGATATACAGATAAATAAAAAAAGAAAGCAATTGAATTACTACCCTCAAAGTAAATTAGTTTATAATATTAAAACAATATTCTTACATATATATTAGTGTTGGCAATATGTGATATATATTTAAATCTTTTGTATTTATTTATATGACAAACTGGGTTACTAAAAATAATTTTTTAGTGCTGCCATCTGTAATGATTTAATGAAAAATAAATTCTTATGTATAATATATAAATCCAATATTATATGGTAAAATAAATAAATAAATAAATAAATAAATAAATAAACACAGTAAGATAGAAAGTCCTAAATAAACCTTTATTGCAGCATTCAAACAAATAATTAATGGAAACTTATCTCCCCTAAATTACTAGTATGTAAGAGTTATATTATAACACTTACAGTCAAAACCAGGCAGAATATAATAAGAGAAAAAAAAATTGACATAGCATTCATTATTTGCGGCAGACGCACATAAAATTAAATGCTAATTGTATCCAAAAAACGAAAATTGTAAAATAGCATAGGTCTGTATTTAATGTTTAATTACGTATGTAAGATGGATTTAACAAGATGACATGTTGGAAATGAATTTTTTATTGCTTGTTGTTCAACATTTTTTTTTAAGTTTATTAATTTATGTTTATTAGAACAAAGATTATTAATTCTGTGAGCAAAATTAAGTAAAATGTTGACATAAACAGATTTATGAAGACATGAGTTATAGTTCGTGAATAAATTAACATTAAATGGAAAATCTATACGTTTATCATATATGTCAAAAAGTAATTTATGAGTATCACAAAGAATTAATTTAAGATTTTGGAAAGTTATTTCACTATTTATCATATCATTAATACTATATTTTAAATTTTTATGATATTTTATAGGTAATAAATAATTTGATTGACTATTATAATAGAAAACAATTATGTCATCTATCTATATAATGGTATAATTTGCAATCAACAATAGATGATTTACGTTCAAAAAAATAAATATAGAAGTCGGAAGAATTGAAGATACAATTTCCCCCTGCGGTGCCCACATCTTTGTTGATATATAGTGTCATTAAAAATAATATAATTATGATAAAGAATAAATCTAGTTTATGTTTTAAAGTAAGATAAAGAAATATTAGTCGTTAAATTGAGAGGATTTCTATATTCTTTGAATAATAAATTGATAATTTTAAACATATCTGTGATATAAATGTTATTGAATAAGTCATTAAAGTCATAGGTTTTTATATATTTTATGTTATTAAATTTTTTTATATTATTTACAAGTTGAAATTTATTTTTTATGCTACATACTTTAACATTTTGTTTTGTATTATCAAGCAGTTTAATGAGCATTGTTAAAAGAAAGTTACCAGCATTGTTGTTATATGTATTACAACCAATGGTAACTGTCCGAAGTTTTAATGGAGTTTTATGGAATTTAGGTATAACAACAATATACGGATAATTATAGTTGTGATTTTTAATTTTTAGTAATTTGTAATATTTAATTATATGTCGATTATTAATGGTAGTATCAAGATTTTTTTTTTATTGAACTAGCATTTATGTCATTAAAAATTAGCTATGAGTAATAATATTTGCAAATGAAAGCATAATTGTTAAGTGATTTATCAACATAAGTAATAATAAATTTGGTTTTTAAATATTTTATTTCACTATTTAACTGTTTAATATTAAAATTATAATTGTCTAAAGATTTGTAAAATTCAAGATTTAATTTACTTAAAACATTTGATTTTCATTCATTGAAAAATGCAAGAGGTTTGTTATAGTCAACCAAAATTTTATATATAAACAGTTTAAGATATAAATTAAATTGTTTTAAAATTGAATTAATTGTATAACACGATGGAATATGAAATTTAGTCCCGTATGAGATGAAATTGCGTAAAAAAACATTATCTACTATCTTACTATCTATCATGCATATTAATATCCCCTGTAATAATGTGATCATGGAATTTACTATAACTAGGATCATTACATAAGCATGGACGGTATTTGTAAAAAAATTTGCAAATTTATTGTAACTGAAAATCCTTCGACCTAATGTAACGTTGTATCTATATGATTTATGAATTGTAAAAATATTTATTGGAAAATTATTACTTTTATTGTTGATTAAATTATGTAAATTAATTTTATTGAGTACATTATTACAAAATGAAATTATTAGTTGAGTACTGTTAGTTTTTTTATAAGTATTATTTGAAATTTTAACATTAAGAAGATTAATTCTGAAATATAAAAGGTAAAAAAAGACATCAGTGAAATGAAGATAAATTTAATGATAAAAAAATATATAATGCATGTTATTATTTTTCTTTTTTATTGAAAATATGTATTTTCTAATCACGATCTAACTGGAGGAAGTAATGAATTCATTTTCCAGATTTGCAAAAGCCTGTTTTATATAATTCCTAGAAATATACTGTGCATTAGAACATTGTTTACCCCGTTTTGTACGTGTAGTTTTATTGAAAGCTGAATGATTTAAATTAGCATAAGTACTGCAATAATGTTCAAGCTTATTAGTGTTAGTATAAACAAGGTTTGTAAGATTAAATTCTTTTGAATTAAGACCTTAGTGATATAAAGAATTACGAGATTTGATATAAATAGATTCATACAATAATCTACCATTAAGATTTCTGTGCATACTTAATATTTTTATTTTAATATTTTGAAAGTCGTGATGTTGAAAATGTAAATGTTCAACATTTCTGGAAATATTTTTAAGAATATCTTGTCTATGTTGATTAATTCGAATGTGAAGAGGATTACAGGTTTGACCAATATATTCCAACTGACATATGTTGCAGTTAATTGAATATATATATATATATATATATTATCATCATAAACTGTTTTCAAGCCTCTGCTGGATGTAGGTCTTTTCCAAATATTTCAATATATATATATATATATATATATATATATATATATATATATATATATAACTAAAATGAAATCACAAATGTAAAAATCAATGAGAAAGATAATTAAAAAGATGAACACAGGGAATTTAAAATTCAAAAGTAAGAAACTCTGAATATATTATGGATTCTTCAGAGGAGTTTCATAAGCAGAATTCATTGTAAATATATGTTATTTTGCCGAATAGTGTCAGCATCAGGCGTAAAAATGACAATATTGAGCTCCTTATAACATAAGAAAACTCATAAAATTGAAAGAAATTAAGAGATCCAAAATATAATACATATGAGATAGATAAAAATCTTAAAAAGTAATATACACGAATCACCTGAAAATAAAACATGGCCTGGATGAAGCAAAATAATTGTATTAGATTTCGAACGATGTGAACAGTGCTGACAGTGAATAATGACTACTGCTGCCATCTAGCATTAAAAGAAGAAATGAATTGACAGTGCTGCTATCTAGTTGTAAAAAGAGGAGCATTAAGCTAAAGATAAATTACAGACAATGTTGTTGTTACTGTAAAACTAGAAATAAATACAGAGATATGAAGATTAAAGAGGGGTAATATGGTAGTAAACAATAATTAATATAGGTTATATATATATATATATATATATATATATATATAAGCTCAAAAAAGGTTAAAAGTACAACTAAAAATAAAATATAAAAATAAAAATAAAAATAAAATCCATGCGATAAGCGCTACAGCTGCAAATAACCACACAGATTATATATAGCACATTATGTATTAAATGCATTTCTCAGACCTAGAATCCTGCACCATAAATAAATTAAGAATAACCATAAAACATCCAAAAAATTTAAACAGATATAACCTGAACAAGA
Organism: Maratus speciosus; assembly: GCA_963932465.1. Lineage (NCBI taxonomy): Eukaryota > Metazoa > Arthropoda > Arachnida > Araneae > Salticidae > Maratus > Maratus speciosus. The sequence continues at coordinate 166,952,166 of OZ010786.1, read as the reverse complement.
AAAAATCAAGAAAAAACAAAAAAAGGCTGTGGCCTCTTCAGCGGGGAGTGTTCGCGATATGCTTTCAATTATTTTTGGAACAGATGTGTTATTATCCCTCCATCCGCCATCTTGGATTTTTTTGGGCGTGAATTAAAAACTGTTTTTTAATTAATAGTTATAATTATTATATTCCAGTTTTTTAAATATTATATTAATCTATCAACAATATTTAACCATTGGCGCCATTTACTACTTGGCGTGAAAGGACTGTTCACGCAAGAAAAAAATCCAAGATGGCAGATGGAGGGATAATAACACATCTAAGCCTTATTTTTATGCATTTGATTTATACTTTGCGACACACTGGCCGAAACCCACCGCCACTACTGAATAATAGTTTGTTGTGAATTGTAATTAGTCTGAAACATTGCTGTGCTTTTTAAAATGCCCACCGCTGAAGAGGCCACAGCCTTTTGTTGTTTTTTCTTGTTCAGGTTATATCTGTTTAAATTTTTTGGATGTTTTATGGTTATTCTTAGTTTATTTATGGTGCCGGATTCTAGGTCTGAGAAATGCATTTAATACATAATGTGATATATATATATATATATATATATATATATATATATATAGTTTTCTCTAAATATGTCCGTAATATTCTTTTTTTAAATATTTTTCTTTTATTTCTTTAAGCCCCCTCTCTCAAGCAATAAACATTTAAAAATATTCTTCTTACTAAAAATGTTACTTGACATCACATATTATTACTTATTTTGTTAATATATTAGTTAATTTTGAAATTAAAATCTCTGAAGCAGAAAGTAATACAGAATATACACCTTAACATGGACAAGTATCTGTTTGCTTGAATAAAACTGCCTGAATTATATCAGAAATCTGTAAACATAGATTATACATTTTTTTTTTTTTTTAACTACCCAGTTTCCTCATATCGAACATTAGTTATAATATTTTTGATTTCTCGTCTCAAATATATTCTCAAGTGAATTATTTACGTATTAAATATTTTAATGTTTGGGATTCAATGAAAGGTTTTATCGGACGTTTATTTTCCTTTCCTTGCTGCATTGTGTTTGAATTATTCATACATATATAACATAAAATAAGAATTTAAATTGCAACGAAAGCGTTGTTTATATTGATAAGAAAAAATAAGAAAAACCTATTAGATTAAAGAAACGGCTAATTATTGCAAATGGAAATATATTGGGTAAAATATACTTATAATGTAAGTTTAGAAAGAGAAATAAGAAGTAAGGAATATAGAATACTGATTAACTGATTGTTAGATTATTTTCATTCAAAATATTGTACAGATCCAGAATATTACAATATTCCCTATATAAAAAGCCTAAGATGACACAGTTTCTCAGCATAGGAACTACAATGTGTTTTACAGAATCGATCAAGAAATAGTCAGAGCCCCATAATCTGTTGGGAACATTAGAGCAAACGTTACATCATGATCAATCTTGGAAGCTCGACAGTCTTTCACAGGCACTTAGGCCAAGAAATAGTCAGAGCCCACTAATCTGTCGGGAACATTAGAGCAACCATTACATCATGAACAATCTTGGAGGCTCGACAGTCTTTGACAGGCACTTAGATCCAAGATCACCATGAGGGAATTTGATCTCACGACAGGGTGAAACTAGAAAAGTACTTTCGCTTTAAAAGACATTTCCTTCAGGTGTGCAGCTCAAGAGTAGGGTGGGTCACATGAAAACCCTAGCTTACCACTCAGGTGAGAAAAGGATGGAGATTGGCCAAAGGCCAGGTACACAGAGAGCCAGGAAAAAAATCTATAATAAATAGATGAGACAATAATTAAGGAAGAGTTAGTGATTCCTCCAGACTAGAGAGAGCACAGATCGGTTGGACCGATGGTTTGTCGCTGAATTTTGACTAGGAGTCGTCTTGATCCAAGGGAAGGAGCAGAGCTTCGCCGTCTTGCGGCCCAGAGACGGCGAAAGTTTAGCGAGATGCGATTTTTCCGGTGAAAGGAAACTTACCGTTTGGTACAACAATTAAGCGAACAGATCACATTTGATTTTAGAGACAATTAATTCCGTGAACTTTTCATCTCCTGCAATTTGGACTTATAACTTATAGCTGCCACCTCGTGACTGTATATATTTTCCAGTACTCAACCATATTTATTATTATTGTTGTGTTTGTGATGTCTAGTAGCTTTAATCAGGAAATAGACCTGTTTAATTTTATCTTAATAAAATAACTTAATATTTTCTACATTTGAGTCATACTAAACTTCACACCTTCGAAGTATATTCTCCGCTAACGCTACCACACTTTGAGGACTTGGCACAATATTTTGACAGTTTTTAAAAATAAAGTGTTGTAGATCTAACTTCGTATTCCACAAATTTGATACAATAAATTATTATATAATGTTGCATGTAATTTTTTCGACTAGAGGATTTTTCAAAATTAAACTTCTTTTTGTCATTTAAATTGTTAATAATCAAACATTTTAAATTATAAATTTTGCTGTCTTGGGTTAATAATAAAAATTTTTAAACTGTTAGGTTAGTTGATAATCTATGCTTGTTGGTGTATTAGTTGATAATCTGTAAGCATTAGGTAATAATCAAACATTTTAAATTGTAAGTTTTGCTATCTTAGTTGATAATCAAGCATTTTAATCTGTAAGGTTTGCGATCTTAGTTGATAATCAAATATTTTAATCTGTAAGGTTTGATACCTTATGTAATAATTAAATACTTTAAATTGTACTGTCTTAGGTAATCATCAAACATTTTAAATTGTAAATTATGCAGCATTGGGTAACAATGAAACATTTTTAGATTGTAAGGTTTGTTGATTTTGGTAATAATCAAACATTGAAATTAGTATATTTTTAGCAAGTAGGCACAGTGCGAAAATAAACATAATTTTGTTAATTTGATATAAACAATCATGTATTACTGGTGAATATGCATAAAGGACTACATTATCGAAGTATGTAAAGCTCTTCTGTTTTGAGGTTGACTAAAATTAATTAATTTTTTTAATAGTGAATTTACATTTAAATTTTCCAAACTTTTCTAATAATTAATTGGTGACTTCTTTGTAAATTAAATACAATTAAAAATATATATTCATCGATTAAAAGTTTCAAATGAACAAAATGATTATTCTTTTCAAGAAATTGCTTGATACTAAGGATTATTATCTATTTTATAAATATTTAATTATTTATCAATTCAAACTTCACGGGCAGAAAACACAGTATATTCTTAACATGAACAAATCTTTATGTTTCCATGAATCAAACTTTTTCAAAAATTCATAACAGCTTTAGCAAAAAGATTTTAATGCTTGAAAAATTATCCAGTTTCCGCATAATAAACATTAGATGAAATGTTTTCGTCTTTTCATCTCAAATACATCTGAACATCGTGCCTCATTTACATATTAAATATTTTCTTGCTTGGGCTTCGACGAAAAATTTTGTTGAAGCGATTTTTTTCATAGCTTAAATTTGTTAATTTATTTATACATAGATAACTGAAAAAAAAATATGCATGCAGTAGAGTGCCGATTATCCGAGTTAATAGGGACCAAGCTCACTTCGGATAAGCAAAAAACTCGTACAAGCCGGATTTAAATAAATCATCACCAACTAAGGAGATGAAATATAAATTTTCATTTAATTCATTAATTTTTATGGTGCTAGTAACATTTCTTTTGATGTACATTTCCGTTACTTTCAAGAAAACGGGGAATGAAATCGTTTATTTGAAAAAGCCCTTGATAGTTTTTTGTTTGTTGAATGTCAATTTTGCTGCAGTTTTTTTTTTCTGCAGTATTACGCTACTGCATAGCTACCAATTTCTAAGATTTTTTTCTTATCACTAAAACTTACCAGTAAATTTCGTTTAATTCAATCGCCGAAATCTAACATTTGTCAAGGATTAAACATGGCAAAAATTTATATTAAATTTTAGAAGTAACAAAACCGTACAGATTGGCAGCTATGTGATTCTATTAGTGTCATGAAAATTGCAGGTGTAGTCTCTTCTTTCTGCTCAAAGTATCAAATAGTTTTCTTTCAATCCAGCTTATAGCAATGGAATGGATCATTTCTTCTGATGAACTGATGGCTTCCATTATTACCAAACAGTCATTATAAACGAAGTGTTAGGTGAAGATGAAAGAGCAGTCGTAAAAAGTTAAAACTCTTATTTTCTGGTTTAAATGGGAGTGGAGGGATGGCCAATTTTTTTTTTTTTGAGGGGGAGGAAATATGACCATTTTGTTCCCCCATTCCGACCAGAAAATCAGCGCTCTAAATTTTAACGACTGTTCTTTCATCTTCACCTAACACTTCATTTATAATGGCTGTTTCGTAATAATGGAAGCCATCAGTCCATCAGAAGAAAATAACTCGGTTAAAGGGGAAACTCGGTTAAGCGGGACTCTACTGTTTATTGAATTACAATGAAGGCACAGAAATTGCGATGCATGCTTTATTTAAAAGACAATAAGAAGAAACACAATAAATTAAAGAAACGGTTAACTATTGCGAATACGGTTAAGTATTGCGAATCAAAATATATTCTGGGAAGTTTAATTATTTTGTAAGTTTTGAAAGAGAAGTAATAAAAATGAAATAGTGGTTAACAGAGTATTTGTTTGTTTTCGTTCAAAATATGAGAGGTGAAGTAAATATAGTTGTAGATTTTAATATCATATTTTATTATTTTAATTTAACAAATTTCTTAAAATGCGACGTAATATCTTTTTACGAATACGTAACTCTTTTTGGAATATTCTAAGTTTGACATTTAAATTGTTGGAAAGCAAATATAAATATTTTAAAATTGATGTACAACGTACAGCTATTCTAAATAATATTGTTCTGGTGCAAAAGTAATTACTAGTTTAATACTTTAAAATTAGTCATAAAATTTGTATGGGACAACTAAAAAAATGAGACTTTAAAAATATCAAAATTATTAATGCATTGTAAATTGAACTCATACAAAAATTTTAATTTTCGAAACATAGTTTCTTCCTATTTAGAAAGAGAAGTATGGGTGTATGTATGTAGTAATGTATAGTGATTTCATGTTAATTTTTTCATTCCAAATTTAAGCGTTTTCTTGGATAACGCACGAGTTGCCGGCGCTAAATTTCACGTTTCGCAAATAGTATAACCTACGAAATTATTATAGAACAATAGGGAACGGTTCTTTTTTTATTAAATACTCTTATGAAATTGAATTTTATTAGAATATTTTTTCCAGTGGCGCAGGGGAAAAATGGCAATTTTTATTTATTTATTTATTTATTTTTTTTTTTTTGAAAAAAAAATATGGCCATTTTCCCCTCCCATTCTGACCAGAAAAACAGAGTTTTAACTTTTTACGGCTGTTCTTTCATCTTCAACTAACATTTCATTTATAATGGCTGTTTAATAATAATGAAAGTCATCAGTCCATCAGAAGAAAATAACTCGGTTAAAGCGGAAACTCGGTTAAGTGGGACTCGAATAATCGGGACTCTACTGTATTTCGGAATGTAATTTGACATTACAGATCTTGTCAGTGGCTGAATTACTGTGCACAAATGAATTATACCTCTGGAGATGCCTTGAAGTAGAAGGACTCGTCATCTGATCAGGGTTCTAAATTACGGGACCAACTTGAGTAGCAATGTACAGGTGCCAAGCAATAAGATATAACGTTAAGTAACCGGCAAAACAAAGTACAGTAGAACAATAGAACCTCTTTTATCCGAAACTCTTTTATCTGAAACTCTTTCAACCGAAACTCTCGGTTAACTAAAATCCATTTTTAAAGCTTTTTTTTTTTTTAACTACCATATTCCTTGTGTGCAAACGGTCCTTTCCGAACCACGAGTACATATAAATATTTTCGATCTCCTTTCTTAGAATTCCTTTGAATTTAACTTGAGCTCTCGTGAGCTGCGTAGTGGAGCCAACGAAGGAATTTACGATTCAGAAGCTTTTGAATGTTTTGCAAAAGGTTTGGCTTGGCTGGAGCAACAGAAAGACTGTGGTACTGGAGAACTAATAATATTTAAAAACTTCCAGATAGAGCTTCAAAGCAAAAGCAATCGAAACTGCGACAAACAAAACATTGTTTTAAATCCTTGACCCTTGTGAAATATGTAAAAGGTACTTAATTTCAAAATTTAAGATCAGGTAATTTATTCTTGTTTCTATTTTGCTATTGCTTTATTTTTATTAAGCTCTTTTACCATAATAAGAAACAGTGCATATATTTCTCCTTAATCTTAAAATTGAAGCATTCTCGATTATCCGAAAATTTCGATTTTCCGAAAGATGGTCGGTCCCAATTACTTCAGATAATCGAGGTTCTACTGTATACACAACAGGAACAGTAGGCATTGCAGATAGGATGACGATCGAAGCAATGATGTCAGGTTTATTGCCGCTACTTGGCGATTAGGCGCTCACCCGTCCCGATGCCAGGCATCAAACCCGTTCAGCTGGGGCAACTCGGCAGGTAGGACCTGGTCATCGGTTAGAAAGAAAGAATTACTGTGCAGATAGAGCGCTTTCCATGATACCATATTTCAAGTAAAGCAAGGAGAATCACTTGAAAAAATCATTAAATTATCGTCATTATTGTTAACCTATGAATAAATATACGTGTTGAACTTGAAATCTGAACACTATATTTTTGACTGAATAAATATATTGCGACCGAATAAAAGGATTAACCAATAATAATTAAAAAAAACTTCATCTGGCCTAGTGCTGTTCAAAAATAATAAGAAAATACACACTTTTTAAAATAAAGTGTTACACTCGTACAAAAGAAATTGCTACTTTTATGTTTATTAATATAATGCGCATAGAGTCACCTGGAAAAGAAATAAAGTTAAATAAATGCTCAAATTAATTAATGTGTTAGATATTTATAAAACAACCTGCATAAAAAATGTCATTTTAAGAATTTTTATCCTCCAATTTTGAAAAAAATAAAAAAAAATTAAATTTATTTATTTCTCAATTGTAAATTTTGACTTTAAACTTTTCACCTTTATATAAAAGCATAATCTTAAGACTCCCCCGAACTCCGACTTTAAAACAATTTTTTTTCCTGTTCCACAACACGAATCTTCCTTAACTATTACCGAAGTATTTTTTACACAATTGTGGATAGAAATTTTGCAAGTATGACTATTGTGGCGATTTAAAATCGAATAGCGTTTTTCATTTTTCAATAAAAGTAAACTACGTATTTCATCTTGAGTTTCAATCGATTGCTTTCTCATGACGATCTCTCTGGGGCTGTTGCATTCCGAAAATTGTTGTAAAACACTAATTTCGGCAGCATTATCTAAAACAAATGCTTTACATTACCGAAAAATAGAAAATGCTATTTAACTCATTTTTTCTAAATAAAAACCCCTGCTAATTTCGTACGTTTAAAAGTAAAAACAATTTGGTGAGTGTGTAATAAAATAACCAGTTTGGATTTAAGTTCATCGAGCAAGCAACAAACTAAAACTGGTCGGATGTACCAATCCCAAAACTTTCTTCTGTCTGATATTTGTAAATACAGTAAACTCTCTGTAAGGTGGACTCTGTGTAAGACGGAAATCTGTCTAACTCGGAAAGATTTTCAAGTCCCTGCGAAACCATAGACATAGAGTAAAATTTGTCTAAGGCGGAATATTGTCTACTACGGAAAGTTTTCTCGGTCCCGATCGATTCCGCCTTAGACATACTTTACTGTACTTCAAAATTCTCTATCACAGTGCCAAAATTAAAACGCAATCAATGCTCATCATGCTGATTGTAAAAAAGATGAAATTCCTTGCATTATTTCTTGAGATGTGACTATCGCTGAAATCGTCTAAATCCAGTAAAAGGCAGCATAGCAGCGCCACCTATTGAGTGATTTACGATAGAACCTAATCATCATCATATTATGTCAACGTGTAACTGGGAATATCAGTGCATTAGTTTTGAGATAGAGCTATTGCGAAAATCGTTAAAAAACCAACATAGCAGCGCCAACTATTGGTCGTTTGACACCAAAACCTAATTAGCAACAACTTATGTCAACATCTAACTGAATCTGAAATTAGAGGAAAATTTGTGCATTAGTTCTTGAGATGGAGCTATTGCTGAAATTATGACAAATGCAACACAGCAGCGGCACCTATTTGGCGATTTACACCAACACGTAATCAGCAATTTCATAGCAAAGACTAATTAAATCTGAAGTTTGACGAAACGTGCGCATTACTTCTTGAGATAGAACTATTGCAAAAAATCGTGTAAATCCTGCAAAATGCAGCATAGCAGCGTCACCTGTTGGCTTATTTACACCAAAACGTAAACAGCACCAATTCATATAAAGGACTAAATTAATCCGAAGTTTAACGAAAATCAGTGGATCAGTTCTTGAGATAGAGCTATTGCATAAATCGTGAAAAATTCAGCATATCAGCGCTAACTGCTGAGCGATTTACAAGAAAAACTAATTAGCCCCAATTTATATCACAGTCTACCTAAATATAAATTTTTATTAAATCCCGTGCATAGTTCTTGAGATAGAGCGCCCACAATATTTGTTTCGCATACATACATACAGACAGGCAGACGGAGTCACAGACTCACAGACAGGCATTTTGTAAAAACATGTTTTTGGGGATCTCTGACCGCTAAAACGTATAAATCCACCGAAAACTGGAAGTGGAAAATTTTCACGAATCCAATACTTTCTTCTTGTAAAGCTAGAAGAAAGTAAAAATATAATCTTCTATAAGAAATTTAGTTCGCATCAAACAATTATCTAGTTTATGTATATACTAGCAGGCTATGCCCGCTGCGCTGGTCAATATTTCCAAATGAACCTTGGATTAAACTAAATGGTGAATTTGAACTTGTATTTTAAACAATATGGATCTTCAGCTTGACCTTGCACATTACTGAAAACGATGCGAACGCCATTGCGATATAATGTTATCTTAAGCGTTGGACAAAATTTAGCAATTAAGAAGTAATTGTTTTAGTTGATTATAAACAGTGCACTAATGGTCGGGTAATGAGACCGTTATGACAACAGGAATTAATACCTCTGTAACTAATCAACATATAATGAAATCGTATATACTAACACCATTCCTAAAAGTCATGCAACAGGGCCACTTGTAACAAAATATGTTCTGTAGATTTTTTTTCAAAGGCTAAACTTTCATAATCAGGTTCACTTAATTTTTGAACTTTTACTGTTGCTCTATAACTAAGTACCCTTGAACAATATGTATACACTAAAACCTTTCCAAAATTATTACCTAACTAATTGTGGTATATCCTACGAAAGTATTATAAACAATCGGAATGAAATACAAATTTCCGTTGTAAATATATAGTAGATGATGATGATGCGATTTTGTGTAATAGTAAAGTTTTCGCTTCAAACAAAAACGATGATTTCAACATTAAAGCTAATACACCAATATGTGAAGTATCCGATTACGGAAGGTTAACTTGAATTCTCATGAGCAACTACTCAAAGAAAAGTGAATATGTGACTTTTGTGATGCTTTTATGTCAGCCGGGCGCAGGTAATAAATCAATAAAGATTGTTTTCATAGCATATTCTTATTTTATTATTTTCATTTAAAACACAAACCTTTCACTCATTTAATTTAAAATGCATGCCTTCTACTAATTTCATTTAAAAAACTGAAAAGATAAACAATAACAGGAAATAATGCCATAATTAAAAGCAAAAAAATATTTTTAATTTACAAACGCAAAATGTAACTACTTCTACTGGGAATTTTAAAAATGCTATCAGCAAGATGTGCGCACGGTTGTTATAAATGTACCGATTTTTTCTTCTTATCGAGGAGCAATTTATAAATCGCACAATATTATTCCAATTCCAATTTCTTTCATTGAGGAACCTATGACCGGAAAAAATGGAAAAAGACTCTTGTAGATTCTTCGGATGACGGCATCTGACGCCATAAACCGAGTTTATATATATGAAAATAATATTTAAGTCGTTACAAACATTGCTTTCATACTTAAATATTTTCATTGGTACTACTTGTTATCCCGTCGACCCATTTCGCCAAATTATATAAATCACCAAACCATTCGCCAAATTATATAAATTGACATAATCTTTATTTTAAATAACGAAATAACAAATAAATTAGTATAACATTAATAAAAATACAAATAAAACGTCGAAATTAAAATCATTGATGACGTAAACACGTGTAGTTTGTTTAAATTCAAGTGAATTTGATATTTACGATCAACCATTATTGGCATTTAATCTTATAGTTTGACGATAGATTTTTGGTCGACGGAATATCTAAAGTAGTACCTTTTCCATTTTTGTTTTATAACGCTAAATTCTCAGTAATTTTTTCCCTTTTATTTTACATAAAATCACTATTTTTAAAAAAAATTAAGATGCTTGCATTTTTATTTCAAACTCACAGAGGATTTTTTATTTTTTAGCCAAAAGGGTTGATTTGAATTTTTTCCGTTGCTAGAGTAACGGATGTAATGATAGATATTTTGAGGTTTAGATGCCAAAGACACCGCCAAATTAGAAAAATATGAAATGTGTCATGAACTGTTGGACTTATAAAAATGTATTTGGTAGCATTCGATTCAGCATACAAAACTACATTAAAATATGCTATCATTTGACGCATAATTTTGATATTCGATTTTTTCCCCCTCCCCGTGCAAAAACCATTAGGGGTGACACTTTAGAAAATCCTTTCTTAGCAGAAGTTTATGTCATAAGAAGTATTTTTACCACGATTTTCAAGATTTTAGGTTCAGTAGTTTGCGCTGTGCGTTAATTAGTCCCCTAATCCAGACTTTATTTCATATACTATATTAGATATGCGATTTTGCGGTGAATCGATGATCGAAAATTAGTCCAATATCATTTGAAATATTACATAACAGAGGAGAAAGTACGAAGAAAGACGAAGAAGAAATGACGAATTACAAAAGACTTGTAATTTTTTTTTTCAAAATGTTGAATTTTTCCATAGTAATAACGTATTAAAACATAAATTTTCTTAAAAATTATCTTTATTTCCTAGATTTCGAATCTGTGAATTTTCCTATAAATGAAATTGGCGATATGACTTGAGAAAATAGATAATATTTGCTTAAATAAAATGGGTAATATTCGTTGATCTGAGTTCGAGTTTATAAATATCACATGCTTTCGGAATTACGGCGAAAAACATTTTAAAAAGTATGAAATTATTTTACAATATGTATGTGTGGCAGAAATTCACACTGAAATTTAAGTATTCGATTCCATTTTTAAAATATTAACTGATATCTATATAAGTTACAATTGAATATGAAAATGCACTCAAAAAATGATCTCTTTCACCTAAAAAAAACACCATTTGTGAGAACATCCTCAAGCTAATGTCACGCTTATGCATTTTTGGCTTAAAATCACATTGTTTGGCGACAAAAGAAAAAGAAAAAATTGTAAAGAAACAAATAGTAATTACACATGTGACTCACAATTACATCTGCTTGTTTCTTCTATAAGTCACGTGATGGGACAATTAGATATAAAAAAAAGGGAAAAGAACAGAACAGAAAGAAAATGTCGTTAAAATTTCATCTAATCAAATTTTCAGATTCGTTTCCATATCTAACGCAAGCGATAAAGAGCCAAATATTGCGTATCGAGTGTAATATTTCTTATTAAATTAATTTTTAAGCATTACAAATATTTCTTTCAGGTTTTGACTAAATGTTTCCGTTTTTTAATATTATCACTCATTAAAACGGATTTTCTTCTTCTTTTTTTCTTATTTAAATAAAATTAGTAACAGTTTTTCTTTTATTTTTCGTGGTTTAATAGCCGTTTCAATGTTTTTTATCAACGATGAATTTCGCCAAGAAATAAAATGGTAACCTTATCGCCCAAAATAACAGAATTTTCCGTCATAATTCTAAAACTAATATAGGTAGAATTATGTGTTATAGATTAAAACCTTCCCTGAAACAATACCCATCTAACGGTATAGGTTCCGTAAAAATCCATGCAGTAGAACTCGAAATCTAGGCGTTCGGAACGAAATTTTCGTTTGGATTTTATATATATAATAGATAATAGAATTGATAATAGATTTTATATATATATATAATAGAATAGATAATAGATTATGTGTTATGAACTATCTCAAAGTTTAAAACAGATCGCATTGTTAGATTTCCTAATTTTAACAATATCGCGTTATGTTAGTTCCACATTCCACCACCAGGGAGCGCACTCTATTCTTAACGAAATCGTATCTGAACGAAACTCCTTCATGCAACCTTTCCGTAGATACATGAATCGGGAGGGTGGCGGTCTTAACCAATAATTTAAGATAATTGCTGAAATTACTACGAAAAATATTTTAAAGGGGCCCTACGCGGGCCCCTAATAGAGTTAGAGGAAATCGGAAGACGGCAAAATAATCGCGGGGAAAAGTTTGCTTGGATGCTTCGGAGCTACTTTTGGCGCGAGATCTAAGCTCTACGACCAATAGGAGCCCAGATATTTAAGGAAATATGAAGTAACAAAGTCCAAAATAACAGAGCTTTCCGTCATACTTCTATAACTAATCTAGGTAGAATGATGTGTTATAGCTTAAAACCTTCCCTGGAACGATACCTATCTAACGGTATAAGTTCCGTAAAAATCCATGCGGTAGAACTCGAAATCTCGGCGTTCGGAACGAAATTTCCGTTTGGATTATATATATGTAATAGATAGTTGCTTCTAAATTTCAACTTGACGAGCAGAAAATAAGAGAAATGTATATTCTTTAACATAGACAAATTTTTATGTTTGCATGAATCAGACTTTCTCAAAAATTCAGAATAGCGTAAACAGAAAGATTTTATTTTTTGAAAAATTATCCAGTTTCCGCATAACAAACATTAATTCAAATTTGTTCGTCTTTTCATCTCAAATATTTTCTCAGCGTTGTGACTTATTTACATATTAAATATTTTGTTATTTGGGCTTCGATGAAAGATATTATTGCAACTGATATTTTGTTTGCTGTATTTTATTTTTATTTCATTTATTCATACATATATAAAAGTATTATAAATTCGAGTTTCAACGAAAATGCAGAAAGGTTTATATTTGTTTAAATGAAAAATAAATTTAATAAATTAAAGAAACGGTTAAATATGGTGAATGGAAATTTATTGTGGAAAGATGAATTCTTATAAAAGTTTAGAAAGAAAAGTGAGAACCATGAAATACTGATTTAATGATTGTTTGATGTATTTTATTCAAAACATGAGCAAGTTTACTTCAATAAGAAATAAGCGCGATGGACTTATTTTTGGAGTAGCGTCTGTTCTTAAGGTAGGGCTTATTTTCAAGGTAGGAGTTACATTACGAGTATATTGAAAAAATCATGGTGCATTATTTTCTCATTAGGATTTATTTTTAGGAGAACAAACTTTTGCGTAAAATCCAAAAGAATGAGAATTGTCATGACTTCCGAAAGCAACAACAACAACAACAAAAAAGCAATTTAACAAATTAGAACGACCATTTGAAAAATGATTTTTTTAAAGACTAAAATTTAAGACATAAAAAATCGTTCGGAGTTGATCCTACATTGCGTACACCATGGGTTAAACATTAACATTCCTGGACCCATCATGAACAAATTTTAAAAGAAATTTCAGTTTTACAATTTTCGGTACTGTAAATTTTTAGACTTCTACGGAGCTGGTCATACATTACGTACGGCATGGATTAAATATTAATATTCTTGGACCAATTTTAAATGAAATTTCATTCTTAAACTTCTAAACATCCCACAATATTACTTTTTACACCGTCGTATAGAGAAAAAAAATGTACTTTTAAATGCAATTTGTTTGAAAGCTGTATCTCAATTTGTTTCTGAGTTATTAATTTTTTTTTGTAGTTTTTATTACTTTTTCGCCATAGTGGCAACAAAAGTATCCATCTCTGTTGAAAGTAAAGGGAAAATGCAGATTACTGTATAGTAGACCAATCAGAACACGAATAAAATGCGAAATTCAACTAATAAAACACATCAGATATGTTTTTCATTTCCTATCCTGACCGAGGACAGTAATAAATAAAAGGGAGCTGCCATAATCCAATTTTCATAAAATTTCTTCTCCAGAATAACGGAATATTATTCTGTTATAAAACCGAACAGAAAAGTTACGAAAAATCGCTTAGGTGTAACTTGTATGAGTGCTTTTATGGCTGAAGAGTAAAACATAAGTGACCAGAAAAGTATGTCCTAGTCACTACGATAATGTTCTAGATACGATACGGTCCGTTTTTCTATGTTAAATCAAATCCGACTTTTGGTCAGAATTTCCAGGTTATTATTATTATTATTTTTTTTTTGTTTTGTTATTCACGATAACTTTACAAACTCAACCTTGAAATTAAAAAACTTACTGCTAAATACATAAATAATTCAAGTTTTTCAAGACTTACAAAACTTTTTATTTTGATTCAATTCACAAATTTTTATTCATTTAGTTTATTTTATTTTCTACAAAATTTACCTCTTTGAATTTCTAAATGTTTGCATTATTATATCTTTTAGAGAGGGAAGAGTTTCATATTCACTTAGTGTTCTTTTGGCAAGCTTTTTTTGGTGATAAATGTTTCGTTGTGGTTGTTGCGATCTTCAGCCTTTGGGGTTGCTTTTTTTACTACAGGAATGGAATGGATTTTATATACACTGGGTTTCATAATGATATGAACACCTAGTATCTCAATTTGTTTCTGAGTTATTAATTTTTTTTTTTTGTAGTTTTTTGTAGTTTTTATTACTTTTTGTCATAGTGGCAACAGAAGTAGCCATCTCTGTTGAAAGTAAAGGGAAAATACAGATTACTGTATAGGCCATTCAGAACACGAATAAAATGCGGGATTCAACTAATAAAACGCTTCAAATATGTTTTTGATTTCCAACCCTGACCGAGGACAATAACCATTTTTCCAAATGGTTAAAAAACTGTCGGTTGTAATTTAGTACAGGTTGTCCATAATTAAACGACCCTACTTTAAAGCTGCCTACAGACAAAACTGTTGTTCATAAAGCTGTGAAATTTTGGGAAAGGCATAATAAAGGGATGGGGATTTGTTTAAGGTAAAAAAAAAATGTAAATAAAAATAATTTAAAATTTCGCCACCAGAGGGTGATTTTTAATAAATTACACATTTAACATTAAGACAGTTTAGAAATTTTAATTACAGGATGTTTATAATTAATCGACCCTATTTTAAAGTTGTCTACCGACGAAACAATTGTTCAGAATGTTGTGAAGTTTTTGGAGGACATAATAAAAGTATGGGAATGTGTTTGAGCGAAAAAAAAATTAAGAGGTCGTTTTTTAACGAATTACACATTTAGCATACATTTACGATAGTTTAACAAATTTTGTTATAGCCAAACATGTTCTGCATGACTTTCATCATTTTCAGAAACCATCTGGAATCGCAAGATCCAGATCGTAATCCGCATCATCATTTTCAGAGACCATCTGGAATCGTAAGATCCAGATCGTAATCCGCATCATCATTTTCAGAAACCATCTGGAATCGCAAGATCCAGATCGTAATCCGCATCATCATTTTCAGATACCATCTGGAATCGTAAGATCCAGATCGTAATCCGCATCATCATTTTCAGATACCATCTGGAATCGTAAGATCCAGATCGTAATCCGCATCATCATTTTCAGATACCATCTGGAATCGTAAGATCCAGATCGTAATCCGCAGTTGACCGCAGTACATTCAAGGAAAAGCCAATAAAATGTCGTGAATGCTGTCTTTTACAGTAAGGTTAAGTTAATAAATAAAATTTCTAAACTATCGTAATGCTAAATGTGGAATTTATTAAAAAATGCCCTCCGCTGGCGAAATATTGAATTATTTTTATTTACTTTTTCTTTTACCTTAAACAAATTCCCATCCCTTTATTATATCTTTCACAAAATTTCACAATCTTATGAACAATAGTTTTGTCTGTAGACAACTTTAAAGTAGGGTCGTTTAATTATGGATACCCTGTATTTAACAAATCTAATCGATCAGAATACTATAAAATACTACGTGGGTTATATTTTCGATCACATGAATCCTTTATAACCCGCCAAAGCCCGTTGTCATCACTAGATGATACGTCTTTGACCTCTATACTTGGATTTTAAGTGAACTAGGGGATAAACCCGGTCTTCCCGGGTTAAAGAATATAGATGAAAAACATTATACAAGGTGGTCATAAAAAAAATTCCCGATATATGTACCCCTAGCGACCTAACTGTTCAACAAATCGAAAGAAAATTTCTGATTTAGTTATTTAAAGATATGCGCTCGAGATTGCTATGATTTAAAACAATACAGCTCTCACGGTTACGGTTACAGTGAAAAAATTTCGAAATTTTCGAATGGCAACACACTTTTTTTTCCTGCACAAATTCAGCAGCGCATTGAAAAACCATAAATGGCGTTGGACTGATACACGTACGATGAAAGTTACCGGAGTAAAACACTTTCAGAAAAGACCATAACGAGGAACGAAGGAGTGGCTACAACACATGCTTTTCAGCAGCTGATTTTTTATTCGCTTGTGAACTGAGTAATGTTGTAAGATTTGTTATAAAAAAAGTTTTTGAGTTGTGTTTGTGTACACATAGAGAAAATAAAAATGTAATCATTTGATTTAGAGTGCTGAATATTATGTTCCATAGGAAATGGTTAGAACTGAGTAGCACAATATTACATCGGCAATTTTAGTCATAGGTGTATCGTTCCAACGGCATTTATGGTTTTTCAATGCGCTGATGAATTTGCGCAGGGAAAAAAAGGGTGTTGCCATTCGAAAATTTCGGAATTTTTTCACTGTATACTTGACCGTTAGAGCTCTATTGTTTAAAATCATCACGATCTCGAACGCATTCCTTCAAATAACTAAATCTGAAATTTCCTTTCCATTGATTGAGCGGTTAGGTCGCTAGGGGTACATATATAGGGGAAGTTTTTTTATGACCAACCTGTATATAATATTTCTGATGTCAACATCCGTTTTTATCTGCACATACTAAAGGCACAACGATAAGTGAGATATTTTTCAAACGGTTCTGGAAAATGCTCTTGATGTGGTACATTTATATATCGTTCAAACGCATTGTTAAAAAAAATAGTTAATGACAAAACCTATCAACAAATAATCTAAATGGTTTCAGTGAGAAAGCCTGGCACGGATCTACTTTTTTTTTTTTTTTTTTTTTTTATTGATAACTCTAATAGATTCTTTACATTTAATATGCTTTTTAGAATTCTCATTAACAATACTAAAAAATCACATTTATCAGAAAACAGCAATAATACATTCAAAGGAAGTTTTTAAATGTATTAAAAGCAATATTTTCCTGTTGGCCTTGAGTCAGGATTTAACAACCGAAGAAATCGCCAAAGGTCGCTTTTTACAATCAGCCTTTTTGATTCGTTTTATTTCAGTGGTTTAACCTTTTCCGGCGCAGAATACTTTTGTTAGTAAAATGATGAAATGATGGACTGACACCAGAAATTACAGATGAATTTAATAGAGAGTAAAAACATGCTTATTTTACCGTACTTTATAAAAGGAAAATTTTAATTAAATATTCTTTGTGCCAGTACGCTTAAAATTAGGTGCCCTTTTTTGCGGACACCGCCTGCTAAAGGGTTAAGCGCGAAATTCGGTTACATGTCTTAAATTTGTGTTATATACATATTTTATTTTTCTACTTAATGAGTAATAGATATTTTTATTTGGTTATAGAATATAAGCTGGAAACAAATTATGAGCTATTTATGTTAATTTAAGTGCAAACATAATAAAATTTCACTATTGTCTGCACCCGATACAGATAGATTTTAAAAAATCCAGTGTGAAAATTATTTTAAACAATAATGTTAACATTACAGTATAACAAACAATAGCGTTAAATTTAACAATAACATTTTACGTAAATTTCACGACAGCGCCACGCCGTTCGGCTCAAATCTTGCAATCCAATTTTAACACACATTCTGTGATACAATTGACCTAATTTTTGATAGTGTGACGTATTTTAGTCGACAATACAATATTCTGTAAAAAAAAAAAAAAAAAAAAAAAAAAAAAAAAAAAAAAAAAATGAAATTTGCCTTTGTCACCAATAAAAGGGTGGGGGTCATTTGTCCAATTCGGTTCGTAAATGTCATTAATTGCGCTATAGGATATAAGCTGAAAACAAATTATCAGCTACTTACATTAATTTAAGTGCAAACGTAATAAATTTTCGCTATTGTCCGAACATGATACAGATAGATTTGAAAAAAAAAAAATCCTGCGTGAAAATTATTTTAAACAATAACATTAACATCACAATATATCAAACAATAGCGTTAAATATAACAATAATGTTTCGCGTAAATTTTATGACAGCGCCACCACATTCGGCTCAAATCTTGCAATCCAATTTTAACAAACACATTCTGTGATACACTGACCTAATTTTTGTTAGTGTGATGTATTTTAGTGGACAATACAATATTTTGTTTAAAAAAAAAAAAAAAAAAAAAAAAAAAAAAAAAAAAAAACATTTGAAATTTGCCTCCGTTACCAATACGGGGAGAGGGGACTTTTGTCCGATTAGGGTACGTAAATGTCATTAATTGCTACAGAAATAAATTGATGTTATTCGATTGAAGCCTGGCATAATTGGTAAATGCGCATTTTTCAGTTTCGTGCTAGGTGTGAACGGATGTGAGTTTAATATACTCACGTCATTGATCGATTTTTTTTCCTTGCCAGGAAGCTGGATTTAATAAATTTTATCCTTTATTTATTTATTTTAAAAAACAAACTGGTGAAAAAAAAAATAACTCCCAATTTTATTTCTTTTGAAAAACTTTCTTTTGTCATTGTATTTATCTCAGTACATTCTGCTTCAACATTTTTCTTCCCTTTTTAGTACATTATAACAAAAGCTCGCCTTTAAAATATTTTTTCTATATTTAATTTTTTTTGTATATAATTTTATTAATCCTGTCAATTATTTTGTAAATATGTAGTTTCTTTTAATTTTGAATTTCACTATCATAAAATAATTTGCAATTCTTTAAAATGAATGAATCTTTATCTGAATCAAACTTTCACAAAATAGAGTCTACAGAAATATTTTATTTTTTTGAAAATTATTCCAGTTTCCCCACAACAAACATTAATTGAAATATTTTCATATTTTCATATCAAATACTTTCTTAGCATTGTGCCTCATTTACATGCAAAATATTTTATTGCATGGGTTTCGACGAAATATTTTATTGGAAAGGTTGTTTTCTTTGCTGAATTTTATTCATTTATTCGTACATAGATAACGGAAAATGAAAAAAAGATTGAATTGCAATGAAGGCGCAGAAATTTTTATATATGTTTTGATGAAAAATAAGAAGAAACTTCATAAATTAAAGAAAAGGCCAAGCATTGCGAATGGAAATATATTGTGGTAAGAAGAATTATTATTTAAATTTTAAAGATAGAAAATATTAAAATATTGTTAGACTATTTTCATTTAAAATATGAGAGCGTATTCTTTGAAATATTAATAATTAAAAAGATGTTGATTGTAATTTCACCAATTTAATCAGATAAATCATTTTAACCCATATTGGATCGCCATCCTATAAATAGGACAGCTAATAAAACATTTAAAAAAATAAAATTTGTAATGATTTTTTGGATGCATTTTGTTATGACGTCTTTAAAATACATAAAAGTATAACATATAAAGAAAAAAAAAAGTAACCAATTAAAATTTAATTGAAGAAAATCTATTTAAAAAATTCTTTAAGAATTGCGATCTTATAATCTAGAATTTTACGTTATTATTATCTTTTTATTGGAGAAATAATAGAGTTTTTTTGTACAACATAAACAGTGTTTTTAAAGTAAAATAAAATATTTGCTCATAAAATTAGTTTATGTATGCATTTTATATGTCCTTACTATGTGTCCTACTAATATGTCCTGTATATAGGACAACTAGTAACTTAAAAAATTAAAAACATTTTTTCAAAATTGTGCTAGTATCTACTTAATTACACCATATTAATGATATAATTGAAGTTTTAAAAATTTTCAAAAATATTTAATCGGTGTGGTCCAATATGGGTTAAAATGCTGCATAAGATGTTTTGGATTATATTCTTTTTAAATTGTGCTTAATTATGACATTTGAATTCTCTTTAGGTAGTAATAGAACATTTTCAATGGCGTATTTTTAAGATGTAGATAGTATTTTTCTTAAGTAAAATGTTAGTTTAAAGAAATATTAAATGTTTTGTTTACTACGCTCGTTTACTATATTTTTTTTTCTATATTTGATATCAATCCTGTCAATTATTCTGTAAATATTTAGCAGTAGCTGCTTATAATTTTGAATTTCATGATCATACAATAATTTGGAATTCTTTAAAATGAATGTATCTTTATCTGAATCAGAATTTCTCAGAAATTAAGAATAGCGTCTACAGAAGTATTTTATTCTTTGAAAAATCATTCCAGTTTTCCCACAACAAACATTAATTGAAATATTTCCTTATTTTCATATCAAATATTTTCTTAACGTTGTGCCTCATTTACATGTTAAATATTTTATTGTATGGGCTTCGCCGAAAAATTTTATTGAAAAGGTTGTTTTCTTTGCTGACTTTTATTCATTTATTCATACATAAATAACAGAAATTAAAAAAAAAAAATTGAAATGCAATGAAGGTGCAGAAATTTTGATATATGTTTTGATGAAAAATAAGAAGAAACTTCATAAATTAAAGAAAGGGCCAAGCATTGCGAAAGGAAAGGTATTGTGGGAAGAAGAATTATTATTTAAATTTTAAAGATAGAAAACATGAAATACAGATATGAAATATTGTTAGGCTATTTTCATTCAAAATATGAGCGTGTTCTTTGAAATATTAATAATTAAAAAGTTATAGATTGTAACTTCACCAATTTAATCTGAGAAATCATTTTAAAATATTACATAAGATGCTTTCTGTTATATGAGTCTTTAGAATTGCGCTTAATTATGACATTTGAATTCTCTTTACGTAATAATTCAACATTCATTAGTGGTGTATTTTTAAAATGTAGATAGTTTTTTTTTAACACTAGAACGATTAGAGCGTTCATTTTGACTGCATAGCTCCTTTAAGAAGTAATTATTCTTAAAATATTTACGCTCACTCACATTTCGCGACTTTTATTATTATTTTTTTTTTTTTAGTTTTTTAAATGTATAACATTGTTTTTTTGCAATGTGTTATAACGAGCGTATAATCCAATGTTCTACATAGAACGACCAAGGTCGGTCACAATGACCGCTATAGAGATTTGAGTGATCTGCTGTGAAATAGCACTGAAATAATGTGAAATAGTAAAATTATGTAATAGTATTAGTATTAATAATAATAATGGTATTGTTCAGTGAACATACATTTTATCAATTTAGATTTATGAGAACCCATTTACTTCAACTAAAATCACTTTAGAGTGATTTATTGTTATAACTTTTATTTAAGAAAACCCTTATTGATATTATCTCCTTAGCAATTAGCAATTACCATGAATCATCTGAAATGGTGTTATATCCAATTTTGTTTATCATATCAAGATACTTTCATTTCCTCAGTTGTTTAAAAATAATTATTGTGAGTTATGTTTGTTGCTCAAGGAATCAAGGACACTTCCTGGTTTCAGTGATTGTACATTTGAAGAGGCAGTTGAACTCGAGCATTCACACTGTACGCAACAGCTCATCTTTCTAGCTGATTTCCCAATTTTCGCAGCTGGGTAACAAAATCCCCGGTCCTTGTAAACTGCAAGCGCTCTTTCCTGTGCACATGCAAGAAATTGTAACATGTCAATTCTCAATATAGTTTTATTTACATCTCGTGTTAATCTACTAATTCTATAAACACTAAATATTGTGAAATAGAAAAATTATTCTGAAATAACGCTATTGCAAATCATCTGTTAATGTCTAAAATGATACATAACTATTTTATGATAACGCTACTTTTTTCCTGAAAATAAAGGTATGTTTCCTTACATAATAAAAAAATTACTATTTAAAAAATTGTACTCATCTCACAATTCTTCAAAACAACTTATTTTAATTTTTTATTGTGATATTTGCATTAAAAATCAAATATTTATTCTCGATTTCTTACTGCAGTCAAAATGACCGCAATGGTCTTTCTAGGTAGATAAAAAAGTCGATCATTTTAGTATTAAAAGTAAAATGATAGTTTAATTGAAATGGCCTATATATATATATATATATATATATATTACGATAAGATACATAACATTGACATTGGGGAGCAACTTAGCAATGATAGCTGAAATTGTAGATGCAAAAACAAGTAGGAGTAAGCAATATTAGTATACGATCGCTGATCTAATCATCGATGAATGTAGATTAAACAATAGCAGTGCAAGATGTTAGATAATAATATGAGGAGTGTTACTTCAAAGCATAAGAATTCGAACATCGCAGTCATCGAATGGTTGGTCAGGCAAATGTATCAATCCAGTGCAGATTTTTTCGTAAATAAATGAGACAAGGGATATGTCAACTCAGTAGTTTATTGAAGTATGTTTTGGCGGTGCAGTTTCCACCTATTAGATATAGTCGTGCCATCGCTACATATCAGTTAAGTTTAGGTAAGCAATTTTGGAAATATACGAAGAATACATACGGCGACCAGGGGAATGTTGACCAATGAAAATTCGACCAAATTCTCTGAAAAGCGATGCAATTAAGCGTCCTATCTTAAATGTGAGAGGTAACTGCAAGATTAAAGGCGAGTTCACATCAATCAAGGTCGCACGCCACGTAGCGGACGGGGTGAACTACAAAAAGATGCCTAACTGTTTTCTTCTTTATGGATAATCTATTAATTGCACATCTGTGAAATAACTGCGCAAGCGCAAACGACGTGTTTTCATTTGTTTGTAGCATTTATATTCTGACAGTAATAGATTATTCTATTAATTTTTATTCGTGTTTTTTGAGTTATATGTTGTAGCTAATTATTTAAATAAAAACAGTTCTTTTTAGAACTAATATTATTTGTTAAAATGGTAAAATGTTGGCCATCGAATAGCTGTAGTTCTCGAAATTTTAAGAAAATTCTTTTTCTTATAGAATTCATATCTGTCCTTTTCCAAAGAGTAAAACAAGTTAGTTACGTATTTTAACTTTATTTTATTAAAAAAGATAAAATATTATTTAATATATATTATCAAATGTTGTTGATTTAATTACGCTCGATTTTAATTATTTTATTTTAATGAAATGAAAAGTGACGCTTAAAAATTAGTAAGTAGTTAATGTGTAAAGATAGAAATTTGTAGTCTCACTTTTTCATCATCACAATGTTTTTGAATGTTTAGAATATGTATAGAATTCAGTTATAAATAAAATATTCAATTTTAAGTCTTTTTATCAAGCGCAAACGATAAATTTCCAATTTTCTCTTAATTGCATTGCACTCAACTTATATAACTTACAAATATTTCATTCATTTAATTTAAAATTCATTTCATTTTCTATTCGAAATAACTTTAATTTAAAATGCATGCATTAAATGTTGTACTATTAAACGAGCAAGTGTTGTTCATTTATATGTTTACATATTTTGTAAGTCTAGGCAATAACTTCAATAATTTTCCTAAAATCGCCAGATTAAGATTAGGGCGATTAAGATCGCCAGAAGGTAGTAATGCTTTCGTAACATTAGAGCTCTTCTCCCGATATTAAAATGATATTGCGACTATTTTTTTAAATGTACATAATTTTATCAAAACGAACTGTACTAAAAATATTTTGCAATAAATCTGGTAAACAAGATTCATCTTCCATAAGTGAGTAAAGATTCAGGAAATATGCGCAAGAGATGCGCAGATAGTAGAAATTCTGTCAAATATGACGTCATATTGAAAACCCCCGTATTTGCATTATTCACCCCGTCTAACCAGATGGCGCAACTGTGTCAATATACTCAAGATTCCAGTATTAACATTCTACGCTTAATATATGTGCAGTTTTGATTCTCTGGAGAAATCGCGTGTATCCGCTTTTTGTCACTTCGGGTAGTAATACAATCTATGACGTAGCACGCGCTCTGAACCAATTAAGAAGTAAGGATAACACGCCATTCTACGCCACGAACGAATAGGAGTGGACTAGCAAGGAATTCGGTCAATTTGGAGCGGATGGTTTTAATAGTAAAAAATACCCAGCGAGGGAAATGAAATTCTTGGAATAAAATACAATGGCTTCTAAAAAAAACATTCGAAATCCCAGAAATGATCGGAAGTCATGATAGAATTTAAGAATAACTAAAAGCTTAATATTTAAGTAAATTGGTCAAGCTAGATATTAAATTAAGGGGAATTTAACAGAATTAACGATAGAGACTATTTAAGAATAAGGAATTTAGTGAATATAGTAATAATTTAGAATAAAAAAGGAGAATCGTGAAGGAAGACTTAATAATGTAACATATATATATATACAACCTTAGCCAAAAGTATTAGACACCTTGACTTTTAGTACAATTTCGGTTTTTAAGGTAAAAAATAAAAATATTTTTGTGTTATAAATGATTATATTAACATAAAATTACAAAAAATATCAATATTCAGTGGGCCCACCTTTGGCTTTAGCAGCTGCAATCCTTTGGGTCATACTGCATACAAGGCTTGAACATTTTTATCGAATTTTGGCATGCCACTCAAATATATAAGTCATAAGTGCCACACATGCCACTCATAAGTGCACCCAACTTGTGGGCCACTGAAAGCAACGTTAGCCTTGGCCAAAAGTGTCTGATATGGGCCCGCTATCATTGTGCGTAACGGCTCTTTAAAAAAAGTGTCACGCCGAACACAATAAGGCCGGAAGTACAATAAGTTTCCCACAAATGCGCCATTAACGGTACTGAAACTGAACCATCTAAAACTGATATTTAGCCGCAAACTGGCCAAAATTATACATTTAATGGCATTCATGAATAAAAGCTTGCCACAGCTATGCCATTAAGGGTCATTTTTAATAAAAGCTAATCACAAGCCAGACACACTTATGCCATCAATGGGCATCATTAATGAATGCAAGCCAGAAGCTAGACACAGCCACGCCACCATTGGTAACCATGCATGAAAACTAGCCTGAAGCTGGCCAGAATTATACTGTTTAAACCCCTCACACACACACACACCAGAACAGTTCAGTAAATAAGGCTTTTTTTTTTTTTTTTTTTTTTTTTTTTTTTTTTTGGCAGGACCATTTTTTTTTTTTTTTGAAAAATATTTTGATAAAATTTAGAATCTAAATTTACTGGTTTTGTAATGTTTATCTGAAAACAGTTTAAATATACTGTGTAAAATTTGGAACAGGTAATCGCTCATAATACTAGCCTGAATTTTATACATGTTTTACTCTAACATAAACTTCAGATAAAAAAGCTACTTATTAAAAGTCAAATAATAATAATTATAAATAAATAAATTTTATAGAACAAAATGCATTTAGATCTTCAATTTTATCAAAACATTTAGAAATTAATAATTCCAATACAGGCATAAATGAACCTTATCTGCTAATCACCTTCGAACAAAACAAACTTCAAATTTGCTGTTAGTAAATGAACGTTTAACAATATTCAACCTTAAATATTTTTGTAGACATTCTTTTAAAAAAACATTTATTTTTTATGGTTATGATTTAGCTTTTAAAAATGTTGACATTCCTAAACATCTGCAAGAATCATATTTATAGTTAACAAAGAAAATTTGATCAATTTTTCACATAGATTCCTTGAAAAAATAAACTAATTAATTAATTCGCTATGTCAAGTATTGTCTTCGACAATTCCAAAAATTTTCGACAAAATTCAAGATAAGTATATCAAAATTTTTCTTGAAAAATGAACATAAATGATTATTTGTACATTGTTTTTCTCGTAAAAACACTTTAACATTTAAACAATCATCTAACAAGTATTCTTTATGGAACGAATTTTGAATTTATGCGTAAATAATGTATATAATATTAACTTATGTTATGTATGTTATATAAAAATAGAATGAATTTATGTTTGTGATTTTTTTTACATTTACTGGTAAGTCTATTATCAATTTTTTATGCCCATTCATTAAAGCCTTATTAAATCATAATAAAGAAACGAAATATTTCTGAACCATTTTCATTTTATGATCACACATTTTCACACAATTATTATTAAAAAATAATAAGAAGACGAAATGCAGTTTTATGTTTATATATGTCCCGAATGACAATTTTTTCTTTTTTTATAATCCTTTATCGTTCTCAACTTTCTTTTTATAAAAATTATTTTCAGATATTTCAAAATATATTGAGTATTTTAATGAATTTTTTTCTCACACTAATTTTTCTTAGATTGTATTAAAATTATTCAGTTGTTTAATGTAATGATATTTTCTTTGAGGACAAATTATTATCCGATATCAGAGGGTGGGAAAATTCTTTTTTTCAAAGTCACATTTAAAAAAATAATTATGACATGAAATCAATTTATTTTAAATAAACTAGAAGAATGTGAAAGTGAGAAATGAAGAAAGTGATATAAATAATTCACAATATTTAAAATTACTTTATAAAACTTCAAAAATCGGAAAAATAATCATAAAATCAAATCCGAATGGATTGGATGATACAACTAAATGAAAATTTTCAACAACAAAAATATATATATACATAGAAAACGAATATTATCCTACATTTGCATAAACAAAAGTAAGCTAATAATGTTAATATTTAACTTAACGAACTTATTTTATATAATTCTTTTATAAAAATGAGCGCAATATAATGGTACAGAAATATTTCGAATAACTGATTTAATAGGCAAACAAAATATTCAGACTTACAGTATTTTAAATGTCCATTCCCACCTCAGAGCAAAGCGGTTATTTAGTATCCTTCATTCGCTTTAGAGATCCACTAAATATTGATCCATTTATCCTTGTACAAACAGCCTCAGAACAAAAGTCGAAATGAACAGTCAACTCTACAGTCTAAACTAAACACTAAACTAGTGACAACGAGTATTGATGACACAGCAAAAAATCTTGACCCCCTATTTCTCATTAGACATGCCCTTGAACAGTCCCCCAACACTCACCCCGTCACCGAAAAAACACGGTAGAGAGAATGTGTGTAT
This sequence comes from Maratus speciosus, assembly GCA_963932465.1. Lineage (NCBI taxonomy): Eukaryota > Metazoa > Arthropoda > Arachnida > Araneae > Salticidae > Maratus > Maratus speciosus. Next base: position 166,924,816 of record OZ010786.1, on the reverse strand, counting down.
GATTCCCATTTTAATGAGAGTTTTCCGAATTTAACGATAACACTTGTGAATTTCAAATAATTTAAACTCCTTCTCAGATATTTTTTCTCTTTATCCTTTACCTGCTAATCGATCAAAAAAAAAAGGGATAAGTTTATATTTTTTAGCATAAAATTATATGTAGTGGACATCTGAAAATGTAGAATTTAGGTAATCATTATATGTAATCCATATAGTAAAGTGGGGACAGATGCCGCAGTTTAACTTTTCTTCTTTTAAAATGTACAATAAAACAAAAAACAACAAACTAAATACCAGAAATCATTAATCAAACCCTTTAGAATAAAATTTCTATGTTAAACAAATTAATCAAACCCTTTAGAATCAAATTTCTATGTTAAACAAGTTAAAGCCCTCTTAATAAAGCAGGCATAATTATTTTCCCAAACGTCCTTTTTTAAAATCATTTTTTATGTGGTGGGTAAGATGCCGCATGGGGTGTGGTACAGATGCCGAATGGAGAAAAAAGCTATGCTGTTTTTTTTTTCAAGTAAATCACATTTTTATTCCCTCAAACTACTTAAAATGAAAATAAATAACAGTAAACTTACATAAATTATATATATACTAGTATATAACCCCCGTCAAAAATGACATAAAGTGAATGATAAATCTTCAAAACAATAATTATTATTTATATTTAATAAATAATATTTATTGGAGATCTCCGTCAGAAAACAACATATAAAGGATACTTATTGTAGAAAACACAACGGTTTTAAGGACAATTACGTCTTTCCCTTCGCCCAACCTCGAAATTAAACTTTCCCACCCTCTTTAAAATTTTAAAGTGTTACCAAGTATCTCATTCACGTGAGTTAAGTTTCAATTGTATTCGTTCTTCGTGTTAATGGCAATTTACATATGCATAGCCGCCCAAGAATGGAATGTGTTTCTTGAACTTTACTTTCTATGAAGTAAATAATTTCCGTTCTTGAGCGATTACGAGTCCATTCGTGTACGATTCTTATGAAATTCATACCACAAAATGCATACCATATTAAGCATTTTATGCACTCAGGATTTTTCACTCAGTTCTTATCCTTTAATTAATCTTCTCTCACCCTAATGAAAAACATATGTTACACTTTATTGAATGTTTTCATGTTGAAAGGCCAGTGTAAAGTTTAGGCGTAATTCAATGAAGCGAAAAATTTGAGTGTTTATTGTAATTTATAATCTTTCTTCTGTTAATGTTGTTGACTACATTTTTAGACACCCAAGAACGGTGAACTCATGCGATAAATTGTAGAGCTGTACATTTTATTAAGAAAATGTTTAATCGGGCAAGAATGGAAAGAAAGACTTTAATTATTATTTACAGAATGTTTTCATTTCATATGAAACTCTCCATTCTTGGGCGACTAAAAACTTCTACAATTTCTCGCATGTTACATATCCTGACTTTGATAAGAACTAAAAAAAATCCAGTAAAGCGTAATATATGTTTTCATTGGGATTTCTTATGAAACTCATAATATGTGGGGAAGTGGCGAAAAAAATTAACAAAAGAAAAATCCAAATAACATCATTAACTTCCCGTGAAGTCAAAAATTGTTTTTTTTTCAATTCTTGGCAACATACTGTCAAGGATTGGTAGTCCGCTCATCCATTATCTGCAATTTTCTATAATCTGCGGTGCTTAGCAAAAGTAAATATCGTGAATTTTGCAAATCTGTCACTGAAAAACACTGTAAACTTCGACAAACGATCGTGGAAAAAATTGCTAATTTCGTAAAACGATAGCTGAAAAAGTCGCAAAAACACATAGCGAATTTTGTCAGAAAAATGTCATAAATTTTGCCAATATGTTGTTGAAAAATATCATGACCTACGAAAAATGATGGCGGAAAAAAGACGAATTTCAGTAAACAATCGAGGAAAAATACTGCAAATTTTGATAAAAGATAGACTTTTGGCAATTTGATGCTGAAAAATATCGTGAACTTCAACAAATGTCAGTGTAAAATAATCGCAAATTTTGCCATAAATCGTTTGAAGAAAAAAAAAAACTAATTTAGTCAAACGATCATTGAAAAAAAAAAGCGCCAATTTTGCGAAACGATCAATGAAAAATAAAAAAACGTGAATTTCAGTAAATAATCGAAGAAAAATATTGTGAATTTCATCAAAAGATGCATAGCACATTTTGTCAAAAAAGGGCAGAAACACATGCCAAATTTAGCCACTCTGTTTCTGAAAAATAGCGGGAACTTTGACAAGTGGTCGCAGAAAAAAAATCACAAATTCGCCACAGGTCGTTGAAAAAAAGATTACAAATTTCGTCAAACGATCTTGGAAAAAATCGTGAATTTTATGAAATAATCGCTGAAAAAAACATGAATTTCAGTAAACAATTGAAAAAAAATATTGCAAATTTCATCAAAAGATCGCGGAAATGCATAACAAAGTTTGTCAAAAGAGTGTAGAAGCCATGTCGAATTTTGCAAATCTGTCGCTGAGAAATATCGGGAACTTTGACAAATGGCCGAGGAAAAATAATCACAGATTGTTCAAAAAAATCTTGGGAAAGGGGGGGGGAGGAGTAAAACCTTGAATTTCATCAAACGGTCTTGGAAAAAATAATCATGGTTTTAGTGAAACAATCGCTGAAGAAAAAAACTCGCAAATTTCAGTAAACACAATTGAAGAAAAATATTGCAAATTCCATCAAAAGATCAGAGAAATGCATAGAAAAGTTTCTCAAAAGAGAGCAGAAGCACATGCTTAATTTTGCTAATCTGTCGCTGAGAAATATCGGGAACTTTGTCAAACGGTCACAAAAATTTTTTTTTTCTTCAATGGATTACACCTAAATTTTAAACTGATATGCATGGCACCACAGTTGCAGAAAATTCTCAAAGTGTCTGCGACACTTCAGGGACAGAAAATAATCTGCTAGTAAAATATTTTACAATTGAAGCATTAATTAATCAAACAACCACTTACCTGCAATGTCTTTATGCATTTTATTCATTTTTATTAATAATAATCTTATTTTTGTATTAAGTAATTAAGAGCTAAACATAATTATAAAGCGAAATAAAGGCTTAATAGAAAAATAATCTGCAAAAGAGAAAAGAAAGTCTGCGACACCAATCTCCCATCTTGAATTTTCTGCTACTGGGCCTGGCACTATGAAAACATTCAGTAAAGTGCAAGATATGTTTTCATTACGATTTCTTATCAAACTCATAATATGTAGGAAAGTGGAGAGAAAAGATTAACTAAAGAAAAAGAACTGAATGGAAAATCCTGAGTGCGTGAAATAGTTATGATGTGCATTTTGTGATATGAGTTTCATAAGAATCGCAAATGAATGAACTCTTAATCGGCCAAGAACAGAAATTATTGAGTGAATGTTTTCATTTCATATAAAGTAAAGTTTAAAAAAAAAAAAAACATTCAATTCTTGGGCAACTAAAAATGTTCTTAAATGAAACAGAGTTCAATAACAAATCTTAATGAAAACATACATCTTACACTTTACTATAAAATGTACAGTTCTACAATTTATCGCATGTTGTAAAATACAATATGTTTTTCTTGGGATTTCTTATGAAACTCATAATATATGGGGAAGTGGCGAAAAAAGATTAACAAAAGAAAAACCCAAATAACCTCATTAATTTCGCCTGAAGTCAAAAATTCTTTGTTTTTTTTCCCCCATTCATGGGCGATGACTACATCTTATACCAGACTTCACGTCTGTTCTTGGGCAAAGATTTATATTGTCATGAAACCATTTCATAAAATGTACGTTGTCATCGCCCAATAATGTAGACACTAATAAATCAAAACATTGAAGATTTGTATATGAAGCAAACTGAGTTCAATAACAAATTTAAAAATGCAGAATCGAAACTAACTTATATTCCTGTTTATTTAAATGAAAAAAAGTTGAAATTCTACATATAATATTTCGAGAGGATTTCGCCCAAGAACGGAAATTATTTGCTTCATAGAAAGTAAAGTAGATATTCAATTCTTGGGCGAATACGCGTATGTAAATAGCCATATACACGAAGAACGAATACAATTGAAAATGTAACTTACGTGAATTTTGTATTCGCTCATTGGCTGGCTTGTTCATTGCAGCGGATTGGCGGAGAGCTGCAAATAGCCGCTAACCTATACAGTTTTAATTAAAAAAAAATCTAAATTGAAATTTAAAAATCCGGCTGCGAAGTTCACTTTCAGGTGATAGTATCTACACATGACAAAAATTTCAGAAGCCTAGGTGTTAAAATTTCAGCATTGCCGTTAATCTGTATTTTTTTTAATGAAGCGTTCAATGAGTCATTCATTTGTTTGTAGATTTGCTGGAATTTGAATCTGAATGGCAACAGTATCGATTGTTTACATCTGATTCCTATGTTTATAATAGCTTAATTTTAATTTAGAACTTAATGCATTATAAATGGAAACGATACACGTGTTTTATGTGAAAATATGCTGAACAGACATGATTTCAAGTAGAAAAAGTTATCATTTAGCTGTCATATGTTAAGATATGTTTTTCATTAAGCCTAACATGGCGTTTAGCTACGGTCGATTCGCACACTGGAGTGGTCCGCACTGGCATAGTTACCGACAATTTCCTGCACTCAGATTTTATTATAAGTAGATCACTAAATTGTGAAAAGTTTAACGAAATTGCAAAAGAGCAAGCTCAAAAAATAAAACTAAAAATACACAAAAAAAGGAAAAGAAAAAAAGAAAAAACATTTGGCTGGAAATAATAGACAGCATAGTTACAAAAAGATATAAACCACTTGTTTATATCCAGGCGATCATTGTAGTTTGCTCTTAAGTACTAGTTCCTTTCATTTTAGGCCGTAGTCATTTTATTTTTGGCTTTTCTTCTCATTTTTTTAATTTCGTATTTCTATTCGCCCACAGTCGCCACACTTTCCGTTGCAAGAGTAAAGTGAGCATGTTTCATGTAGCCACCGATTGCATGTTATGCACTGAATCCAGACCGCTTTAGACTTTGTTTCTTGATATGACACAAGACTCTCAGCACATTCAGAGTCATCAAATTCCAATCCAATACTGCCTTCAGAATCCATAAGAGGAATACTTTCGTCTCTGTCGGAAGATAACTCACATTTCAGTTTCTTCTTCAAGTGAGATATTTTCAGTTGATCTTTCCCTTCCCTTTTTTACACATTTTACTTCCGACAAGCTGTCGTTCTTTGACGCTTTCTTGCTCCTTTTGCTTTTTATTTCCTTCTTCTTTTTTCTTGTTTATAAAATATGTGCTTGTAATATTTGCAGCCTTTTGCTTTCCCTTACTTAGCTGTATAGGTCTTTTGACCATTGGGGTAGGAGACAATTTGTTTAATAGTTTAGATGGTGAGAATTGTAAACGGCCTACGTTTTCCTTATTCATACTTGGTGAACCAGCACTGTTGCTGAGAATATTTTGATAAATAGCAGAATGCGCTACTATACGTTCATTTAAATGTAAGTTCTACTTAAATCGCAGTGATGAATTTATAGAACCGAAAAACTAAAATATGTTTTGCGACATCTGTCCCTCAACCTCAGTGCGGCATCTGTCCCAAAGTGGCGGGTAAGATGCCGCGGCGCCATTTTGTGTCATGTGAGCGACGCGAGAGGAAGACAAGCACATGTCTGTATTCTACGAGGATCTAGTCTACAGTTGCAATCGGTTTTGGGATGAAATCTCTGTTTACTTTGCTTAAAATATGTTATAAAACTTTATTAGAATAATTTTAGCAACTTAGCATGCAGGTTCGAACCATAAAAACCGGCATAAATATGTAAATACTGACGTATATACTGACTGTAATATGTAAATACTGATGTAAATACTGACAATTAAGCGGTGGAAATGCATACAACACAGCAGACAGCACTTAGGCACACAACGAAATTCTTAATTTGGCCGATGGAGCGCTAGTGTCGCCAATACAATCTCTGCGGCATCTGTCCCACCGCGGCGCCTGTCCTCACTTTACTATATATGTAATCCTTTTGAAGCACATAAGAGCCATGTTACACTGGTTTAAGTAATATACGTATATATCGATAAAATAATTTTCTGAAAAGGTATATATATATAATTCACTGAAAAAAAAATAAAACTTACTTAAATACTACTGATAATAAAATTTTCCAAAGTTTAATAACCCACTTTTATACAAGTTTGATTTATTTAATATATATGATTTATAGTATGTATATTATATATATATATATATATATATGTGGGTCGGGATGTCTAGGGGTTGAATAAATTCTCAGTCATTTTAAATGACGAACACAACATTTAATTACACATAAAACACAATTAAAATACAACCAAGATCTCATTATAACGCTCGCAGCTTTCCGCTGCCTAGAACAAACTCCACTCCCACTACACAACTGTTACGTCACATGACGTTTTCTCTCTTTTGTCGTTGCCAAAGAATATGAAGTAACAATGAAAATGGAGCAATAAGAATGCGGTTACAGTCATAGATGAGTAATACAAGACAGAAACAAATGAATACTGTGAAAGTAACGACTAATATTTCCTACAGAGATCGGCCATCCTGCGAGTCACTGGCCTCAGGGACGTTTTACAATACAAAACTTTACAATATATTAAAGACATAATACACAAAATGCAAATACTACTGAATATGAATAAAATGATTAAATACTTCAATACAAATTTCTAAAAATAATAATACTGTTCAGTTGATGTATCAACGAAAAATTTAAACATGAAATTACAATAATACTATACAAGTTTATTACATATTTCAGAAATACTTCATCATATCAGCAGATGCAGTAGTTTTATTGGGGCCTGGATGGTCACCAACTTTTTCCACTTCATATCTATCTCTGGGATTGACTTTAGTTATTTTATACGGGCCAAAAAATTTAAATCTTGATTTTAACCCCGTGCTAAACTGAGTTCGTTGAATGGCCACCAGATCACCAATTTTGTATTTAGACGCTCTTTTTCTTTTTCTGCCATAAGTCCTTTTATTTTCAGCTTGAATTTGAGCGAAAGAATGTGACCTAAATACATCACAATCTTTGTTTCTTAAATTTATTTCTTGGTTATTCAAACGCATTACATGATCATTTCTGTCATAGTGTGAAGCTGCATTAAAAATATAATGGTTGACATAACCAGAACTCAGTGTTGATCTTGTAGGCGCAACCAAATTGCTTTTAACATCATTCTCCTTTGGATTTTTGGAGATACTAAAACATTTACCTTTTCTTAGTTGAACATTACTTGATGACTGACGAAAAGATGCATCATCAATTTTTATTCTCTCCAGAGGAACAGCTGACTGCCACCTAGGATCTGTACATGGGTCAATTTTTGCAGATGGGTTCAATAAAAAGTCAAGAATATTCTTGATACATGACAGTTTATCGTCTTTTCTAATATCCAGGAGTTCACATATGTGGTATATGGTTTTATCAAGCATGATTTTCATAAAGCTCTGACGTTTACTATATTGATAAGAAGATTTATCAAATTGGAAGCCATTAAACTTAAGAATGTCTCCAACTATATCTCGACTATTAGTGGGCCATTGGAAAAATAGAACTCTATACAAAGGCCGGATATTTTTTGCTTTTTGAATTCGTTCTCTTATTTCTGGTATGTCTCCATGTTTACAACCTTGCTCCTTTCCAACACCGCTCCACCAAAACACATTAGACTTTAAATCCGGTATATCTAGAGCATTTCTATTTCTTCTAAATGTTAACTTTCGCAAAACATTTTGCTTTGTAGCTGATTTTTCATCCTTTACATCTAGCTTTCTGTTTCGTAAATATCGGCTTAAATAAGATTTTTCAGATTCTATTGGAGTGTCGTCTGTCAACACGACTTTCATAGGGACATCAACCGATTTGTTCTTCTCCGATTTACATGCAGAAGTAACTTCCTTTGGCTCTGCCCTTATTTGCGTATCATGAACGTGGTTTAGCTCAACTTCATCTTTATTGCTTAACTGTGATGCCTGCATGAATAATGCATTTGTCGTCTCGTACTTACAAAATTCGACGCCATTTTTGTCAAAATTTAATCTTGCTTGATCTAAAATGTCCATACCAATAACTGCTTGGTAATCCATCTGTGATGTTGGCACTATATGCCATGTTAGGGAGTATTTACTTCCATCTAATTCTATTTCTTGCTCAATCGGTCCCTTTGTATAAACTTTAGATGGCTCTATTCCCGATAATACTAAAGAGTTGTTGGACAGCTTTGGACGATCAGAAATTTGTCGGTATAAGTCTTCGCGCAGAAGGCACACTGAACAGCCTGTGTCGATGAGTACAGGAATAGTTTGATTGTTAATGGTAACTTCTTTTGTTTTAACTTTTTTAAATGCGATGACGTTACAGTTTCTTGCTACATGTGCATCAGAAACTTTCTCTTCATTGATTTTACTTCCGTTTTTTCTTAAGAGTTCGGGACAATACGATCTGACATGGCCGCTTTCCCCACATTCATAGCATTTGAATGCTTTTTTTCTTTCGAACCTTTCCGTTTGTCGATCTGTAGCCATTCCCCGGCCAAAATCCCTCTGCTCTGGGTAAGATCTCGCAAACGTCCTATCTTCTTTGCCGTTATTGCCAAAATGTGGCCTCCCAAAAGGAATATTTCTACTTTCTTTGTACTGAGATTCTTTTGGTTTTCTACTAAACGTCATTTTAATATTTTCATAATCATCTAACTTTTCTGAAATAACTTCTGACGATTTAAACATCGACCATTCGTCGAAAAAGTGTTCTTTTACCTCAGGAGACATTTTCCGTTTTATCTGGTCGGTAATCATTAAATCGCACAACTCATCAAAGGTTGTCACTTCTAAACCTCGAATCCATTCGCTAAAATAGTTCTTCAATTCGTATGCGAAATCTCGCCACGTTGTGTCAGCTCTCTTAACATGCTTGACAAACAATTGTCGAAATTTTTCAGGTGTAAATTTATATCTCTTTAGTAGTACTTCTTTAACCTTTTCGTAATCATCGGTTACTTCTTCGCTCTCCCTAGCGATTATCTCCGTAATTTCTTGGGGCAAAAGTCCAATGAGGTGTGTAACCCAAAATTCCTTTTTAATTTCCGCCCTTTTCGCCTGGCGTTCAAAAAGAATTAAATAAAGACTTATATCGCATGTTTGGGGATCGAACTTTTGAATAATATCATTCAGTTTTATACGCGGTTTTCCATTACTTTCGGGTTGACTCCCGTTTTGGTTACTGGTTCCGACGATTCTTTCATTTTCAAGGCGTATTTTTTCTAATTCAAACTCCATTTGTTGTTTTCGCAATTCATCTTCTTTATTCCTTTTCCTTTCCTCGATAACAGTATCTAAATAGCCCTTTACAAATTCCTCCTCATATTTAGCAGCTGCTATAATAGCATCTTTTAATTCAGGAACCTTTAAATTTTCTACGTCTGGAACTCCCAATTCCATCGCGACGTGCTGCAAATCTTGTTTAATACCTTTGCTGAGGAAGGCCATTTTCTCAAACACAGTTTTATGTAACTATCCTTCAGGCCCCAAAAATTAAAATTTGCTTAATAAGAAACCAAAATTTAGTTCTTATAAAATTATCACCACTAAAAAATTTAGTTCTTATAAAATTACAAATTAGAATTAAGGAACATGATTCGAGATTTAAAACACATACGTGAACGATCAGATCTTAAATCTTACTTCAAATTACAAAAAAAAATGCAAATAAAAATAAATAAATATAAGTATCGTCAGTTAAATACCAGAAGCGAAATAAAACAAATAAGTTCTGATATTAAATTAGGTAAATAAATCAAAATGAGCAGGCTATATCATATAAGCATAATCAAAGTAAAAGTCAAATTGCATAGTCAAAATAAAATCACAAATAATCAAATATCATGATAAAAATCAGAACTAGAATAACCTTTTTTGAGTGCACTCAACCCTGATTCAACAGTTAAATGAGAAATAAACAAATGATAAAAAGCAAAAACTTATACTGCATGCATTTCAATTCTTAAATCAGTGAAAAAGAACAGAACTTACCGAGCTCAAATCGTTCCTGAAACATAAATACATTAGCAAAAATGAAACTAATAAACATTCTCTTTGATATCACATATTTGTATAAGAAAGGAAAAATAAATAAAAATATACTTGTATTTCAAATACTCAATCAAATAAAATTTATATTTCATAAACAAAGTCTTTTCCTTTTAACCACAGTAAATAAATCACTTATACAATTTTTAAAAAAAGGATCCACATTGCTTATCTGTTATCTATTAAAAAGTAGAATCTGAGACCAACAAAAAAAATATCACTTGGTCTCTTCTCTTTTTTTTTTCTGATGAAAAACACTTGCTTTCTTGTGTCGCACTGATGGAATCGACTCACAAAGCTTTTAAATGAAACGAAAAACACACGACTTGTTGCAGCGTCAATATTTCACAAATTTAACGATCGCACTAAATATTTCACAAACTTGTACATACCGGGCTGGTTGTTTCACTAAATTTTTAACTGAAATAAGGATGTTGATTCACTTTCACACTATTTGGCTCATAAAAGAAACTAGGCTGTATTTCTTTGTTTTTTTTTTCCCTTCACCGATACTTTCACAATGAGACGCAGAGAAAATCAGATGGCTTTTCTTATAATTTCACGAACAGATAGTGGATGATCCGAAATGAAGAAATCAGGTTGATTCTTTCTCGATACATAACCAGGAGGTTTTCACTTTTTTCTTTGACAGAGTCAGGGTGACTCCAAAATTCTTTAGAACTCGGATGGTTCACAATAAAAGTTGGGCGGGAAAATTATTCCGTTGCCACACGTTTCATTATTAATTCCGCGCCGAGTCCCCAATTTTCTGTGGGTCGGGATGTCTAGGGGTTGAATAAATTCTCAGTCATTTTAAATGACGAACACAACATTTAATTACACATAAAACACAATTAAAATACAACCAAGATCTCATTATAACGCTCGCAGCTTTCCGCTGCCTAGAACAAACTCCACTCCCACTACACAACTGTTACGTCACATGACGTTTTCTCTCTTTTGTCGTTGCCAAAGAATATGAAGTAACAATGAAAATGAAGCAATAAGAATGCGGTTACAGTCATAGATGAGTAATACAAGACAGAAACAAATGAATACTGTGAAAGTAACGACTAATATTTCCTACATATATATATATATATTCCGATGAATAAACATAAAACTTTCTGACATATTTTGTAAGTCTTTTTTAAACGTAAAAATATGATACATGAAAGAATGATTATAGAAGCGATTTGTCATCGATTTTTTTTTTTTTTTTTTTTTTTTTTTTGTCTCTATACATGAATTACATCTTGTAAGTGACTGTAATTTTACGACTTTTACCTTTTACGCGCTGTCGCGTCCGGATATTTGGTTTAAACGCCAACTTCGAAAGCCTTTTCTGACAGATCTTTTTCCTTTACCAATGGAAAAATAATTCGATTACATAGTTTTGGGTTAAGAACTCTTGCTAATTTCATTCGTTCGAAGAAAAAAGTTGATTTTAAAAATATGCATATTTTTATTTATTTATTTTATTTATTTTTTTAATCTAAATTCGTTCGGTGATTCTTTCGTTTTACTTAACATTGGGTTTCATGTGTCTGAAATTGAATTAACTATTTGTATACATGCAAAAAACAATATATGGTTTTAATTGTGGCTTATCATTATTAATAAAATAATGATAATAAAGTAAATAAATATGCATAAATTGTTAGAATTTAATAGAGGCAAGGAAATTTATCTATTTTTCGCTTTACACTGAATTAAGATCTTTAAATCTTCTAGTATTTTATTTTACATGAAAATATATTTCAAATGGTAATAAAAATTTATGCTTTCGAAACAGATTAATTTCCCCTCCCCCTTTTATTTATAGAGAGAAAATGTATGTACTTTGGCTGTTCAAGCGGCCTTCGCGAATGAACATTTGGCCAAAGCCATCAGCAGTTCCACATCATAATACTGCAGCCATCGTGTTTTACAGTAGGCAAAACGCAAACTGGATGATGTACTTTGCCCATACGTCATCGCCTCACGAAAGTCACACCGGGTATTCCAAATTCCTGAAAAAAAAAAAAAAAATAAAGATGACACATCTTAAAATATTCTTATTTTTATTATAAAAGACTCATTTTTATTACTCTGACTGAATTATGGTTATTTTTCATTATAAAGAAGGGTTAAAATGCTTAACTCAAAGTTAGATTCATCGGGCTACAGATCATTTGACAAATCCTCTTTCGTAAAATGTTGATGTCGAAGTGCCACTCCAAGCGGTTCTTCTAACTGTTTTTTGAAAGCTATGACTTCTTCCTGGCTATGCGCCCTTTTAAACCTTCTTCTTGCTGTTCGAGCACTTATAGCCTGTCCAAAGTGTTTTGACGGAGCTGCAGCGAGCTCAGAAGAAGTTTATTTTGCTAAACAGACTCTCGTATTAGTTTTCTGCTGTGGATTTTTTTTTTTTTTTTTTTTTGCGTTTATTCCTCTGTTGCTTTTCTTGTTTACGTGAGACGGAATCTCCGCGAACCTTTTAATAGCAGATTTCACTACACATCAAGAACTTTTCAAGAACTTGTTTGTCTGTACTTGACTACCTACCTTACTATCTATGAAGCGTTCATGCAAGACCTGAATTTTTCCCTTTTTTTTAACCACTAAAATGATCAGAATAAAAAAGGCAAATGGTGGATTATGCAAATTGCGAATTCTTCATTAAATAAAACTCCTTCTTTGGTTAATTCCTGGCCTGAGGCCAAATCGAAAATATCGCTTTTAACAAATTTTAAAACTTTATTTGATTGCATAGCTGTTATTGTTCATATAAAAATATTTTTTGGTATTGTTAGTGGGCAGTCTAAAACAATATATTAAATGTAAAAAATGTATTAGATCTTTCAATTAAAAAAAAAAATGGTTTTTACTTATATTCTGTAACACAGGGAACACGGGTTTATCCTCTTATACTAATAATTACTGATGAATAAAAGTTACAATAAATACTTCAAGGGAAAAAAAATAGAGAAATATCATATCAATGTAAAAAATAATATTTGTCGTATGATGTAAAAAGGTGTCAAATGGCAGAATGTTTATCCGAAAACCTGATTTATTTTCGATTTTCTAATGTTATCTAGCTTAAATTTGCATTGAATCAGCGGAAAAACACTCCAATATCTCAAACCAGATAAAGCATGCATACGGAATTCAAACTCCAACCATCTCCGAGAGGAAGCATTTCTCAGCTGTTTTCAATTGTTCTAAAAGAACAAAGAGTAATGACAGTAATGACGATGGAATAATATGTTTCATTGAAAATTATTCATAATCATAGAAGTATTATGTTAACGGCTTTAGGAAATTTCGCCTTTTTATAAATCTGTGCTGTTCTGTTGATACCAGTTTTGAATGATTTAAAAGATTTTAACTGTTTCTGTTTTTTAGGTGCGTACGTAATTATAAAAAAGAGTAGCACCTATAGTGGTTGTCTGGCCCGTCCGTCTATCTGCCAGTCTGTCCGCATATAACCGCACTAAAACTATCCATCCGAATGGGTTGAAATTCAACATATATAATCGTTGCAGAATTTTGTCGAGTCATTTCAAATTTTATGAAAATCGAATCAAAACTGAAAAATATATTAATAAAAGTTTTCTTCATTCTATTAAATCCTATCCTACGCAATTAATTCTATGATATCTCATGATAGGTAATGATTCTAGCTCGCGGTGGTGATTACGTCCTATTTAAGATGGAGTCTTATTATTTCCATTTTAGTAAATTTAATATATATAATCATAATAAATTTTGCATCCATGCATTTTTGCATAAGAGTGCAACAGCTATTGCACCAAGATCTGAATATTTATGAAACTAGTTATAGTACGAACGCACCTCACTTGCCACGTTTGACGTACAATTTCCGACTTGTTTTAACAATTGCAATCACCCGACGATTTACTTTGTTATGTTGACTAACAAAAAATTTTAAAGCTTTATCAAAATTTATCTAAATCTCTCATGTATTTATTCTGAAGGGAGAAAAACATAATTTGCACTTAAAAAAATGTTTACAGTGGATTATTGCGAACAAATAATGCTGAAAATTAAAAAAAATTATATATATTACAAAATCACAATCTAACATTCATATGAGGTTTGCGATCTCTTAAAAACAATTGTTAATAGCTATTAAATAAGTTAATGGAATATTTTAAACTTTAGACACCTTACCGCAAAGCAAAAAGTAAAATAAATAAATAAATAAATCTTCTTATTCGGATTAAAATGTTCATACTCTTATTCAGATTTAAGAGCAAAATTTTTTAAGATTTACAAAAGTATATCATATAACCTCTTCGAAGTTACCTCGATTCCGAATAGAAATATTTTATCTATAGTAATCTCATAAATTAATTATTTCCGACAGTTAAAGAAGCATTTATTAAAAAATGTTTATTTTACTACCAAAAATTTTTTATCCTACCCGAGATGTTTCACATTACTTTGTACACTCTATTAACCAGACTTTTCAACCCGCTGTATCAGTTTTTCGGCTGCTATCAATTCTTATGTAATCATTTTCATGTTCATCAAACAGGGAAAATTAATAGCATTACATGAAAGTAAAAATTAATAGAATAAAAAAACTTAAATTATCATCATTTTGTCATTTTTGCATGTGTAAATTCAGTTACACTCTAAGAAACTGTCGTGATTTTTCGGGCACTTTATGTTGTAATTTTTTAAGCACCGATGCTGTGAAAGTGAATTCAAGCAACAAGTAAAGTAAAAATCGAATTATTTCTGTCACGTACACAACGCAGCCAATAGGAACACGAATTCCCCAGATTTAAGAAATTTTACGTCACTCCTAAAGACAGCAGGTTGTAAATTTTACAGCAACTGTGTTGGTAGCTGGTGTGCCAGCACCTTTTGTTGTAAATTACAGTAAATTTTCCAGCACTGTACATTGTAATTTTTCAAGCACCGATGCTGTGAAAGTGAATTTAAGTCGTGGCGGTCGGGATGCCACCAACTTTTGATAAAAAATACCCTTTTTTTTTTTTGCAGCATACGCGGCAAAAAGTGTTTACTTCAGAAGCAACAGTATACGAAAAACTGATATTCCACGTAGAGAAAATTGATTAATACACTGTAAACACTAGTAGGAAACGTTTACATAAATAACGAGCGGCAAAAGGAATTTTTGTTTCCGAAACGAATCTTTAAATCTCTAAAATCTATTGATTTCAGGGGATTCTAAAGACAAAGAAACGCTTTTTCGAATTGTGGTTAACTCGGAAGAGGTTAATATTTTCATAAACCATGGGAAAGGTTGGAGCTAGTCTAAAGAAGCATTTGTCTTTTTTTAGCAGCGTAAGTATTTGAAAAAAATTGTCATGTCGTCTGTTCTCGTATTTCAAAAGCATTATTGAACGTCATATGAGGTTTATATGTGATGGGCTGTATCAACACCCCTAGATACTTCAGAAAGCCTTGACATCCACGAGCCAATGAATGATTTCTTTTCTTTGTTTTGCCTGCATTGTGTGACGTTTTCGTGACGCGTGCTAAGGCTTTCCAAATATCTAGGGGTGTTGGCTGTATCCGCCCGGCGTTGCCAGGGTCTGTGATAATAACCTTAAATGAACCTCAAATTTTTGTGATTTTATATCTTTAATTCCATTTTGTCTGAATTCATATTTTTAAATGAAAAAATCGCGAAAAAATATTGAAATGAAAGTATATGCTATTTGGGATTTTACATTCTGAGTAATTTCATTTTTGAAGTCTATGCGTACCGAAAGGGAGCAAAAACGCGACGAAACACTTATACTGTTGCCGATTTCGTCGAAATTTTCACACATTTTATTTTTTTTTTAAATATTTCTACCCTCCCGAACGTTTAAATTTTTCTGTAGGTGATGTAAATCTTGTCTATTGAGATACTGTAAAAATATT
Source organism: Maratus speciosus (assembly GCA_963932465.1). NCBI lineage: Eukaryota > Metazoa > Arthropoda > Arachnida > Araneae > Salticidae > Maratus > Maratus speciosus. Next base: position 166,908,749 of record OZ010786.1, on the reverse strand, counting down.
GTGTAAAATACGGACGTTTTTTTATGCTTACCGCAGAAAAAATATCTGTTCGGTGATGCGCGAAGTAACCTGCGTCCGCCGGTGTATTTGAAACGGTTTAAATTTATATTTTTTAAAACCTATTACATCATTGATTTGAAGAATATTTCAGCTTTAAATAAATATTTTTGGTATTTTAATTCCTCTAAAATTGCGCCATGGAACGTTGTTGAAATTAGGGGGGAAAACATTTTTCGGAAAAATGACACTTTTTTTTCCAGATGATTAACTGCGAGATTTTTTAATGGATTTCGGCTTTTGAGACGCAAGATTACGATCTTTCAGAATATGTCTTCCGTTTTTAAATTTAGTATGCAATTTTGCCAACGGAAGTTAATAAATAAGGGCAATCCTCCCCCCCCCCCCCAAAAAAAAAAATCCTCCTTTTCTTGCTTTATTTCCTACCGATACTTAAATAGGTCATCTAATGATGCGTGGGCGCTTTTTGCCTCTCGAAGGGACAGAGATGAATTTTTAATGAGGGTTTTTGTAATTTTTAATTAATAATTCAGCTAATTGTTAGAAATTTGAAATTCTGAGCCCCAGGTGCGCCAGGAGAGGCCTTCAACTAACCTTTCACAAATTTTCAGCCTTGTACATGCGGTAGATTTCCTAGCTCACAGACATATACTGACACAGACACTGAGGGAAACTTTCTTTTATTAGTATAGAATAGATTAATAAGGAATAAATATTTTCTTATAGGTATTTCTTTTCGAGGATTTAATATTGAATATTTTATGTATATCGCTTATTTTTTTTACTGAAAGAAAAGGTTTTTTCAAATGCATACTATATTCAGCTGAGAGCTTGTTAAAAGAGTCATTTATACCTATCAAAACAGATATAAGTATCACATGAAGATAAAACACACGTCATCTAATATGTAAAATAAAAAGGATAGTACCCAGTTAAACTGATGGCATTGAGCTCACAGACTATTCACACTAATTGTATATTACACTCTTATTTCAAAGAATAATGCCCCCCAAAAATTAATTAAGGCGGGGTGATCAGCTCCCGCCCGTTTCCGCTCTTTATACTTAACCAATGAGCCTCCAAATGTCATCAGGGAAGCGCCTTGTCGAAATAAACCGGTATACCAAATTTGAAGCTAATCGGATAGAAAAACCCATTTATCTAATTTAAGAGGGGTATTACCCCCCCGTTCCCCCTTTATATTTAACCAATGAACTTCCAAATCTAATAAGGGAAGCGCCTTATCAGAATAAACCAGTATACCAAATTTGAAGCCCCCCAGTTCCCCCCTTTATATTTAACGAATGAACTTCCAAATCTAATCAGGTAAGCGCCTTATCAGAATAAACCAGTATACCAAATTTGAAGCAAATCGGATAGGGGTGTATTAGCCTCAATTCCACCCTTTAGATTTAAACAATGAACCTTCAAATGTAATCAGGGAAGCGCCTTATCAGAATTAACCGGTATACCAAATTTGAAGAAAATCTGATAATTCTGCATGAAAAACCCATTTATCTGAGTTAAAGGGGGGTATTAGTCCCCCGTTGCCCCCTCCCCTTTATACTTAACCAATGAACACCCAAAATTAATCAGGGAAGCGCCTTATCAGAATGAAAAAAATTGAAGCAAATCGGATATTTCTAATAAGAGTTATCGCGTTACGTACATACATACATACCTGGCGGGCACATTAGCTCTCAGGGCACATTAGTCTGTGAGCTAAAAAGTGTCAAATGATGCATGTTTGTACAAAAATAAAGATTAATTTTGATTTTTAATGTTATCTAGTTTAAATTTGCATTGAATCAGCGGAAAAACACTCAAATATCTCACGCAGATAGAGCATGTATAAAGAATTCAAACCTCAATCATCTTTCAGATCAATAATTTCTCAGCTGTTTTCCATTGTTCTTAAAGAACAAAGAATATTGACTTTTATGATGTGAAGAATATTCATAACCATAAAAATATTCAAAATCTTGCTAATTAAGGTATTGAATCTGGCAAGGTGTTAGGAGATTTGATTTGATCTTTTGGTGATTTAATTTGAAATATTTTATGAATATTGCTAATATTTCTGCCTCAATAAAATTTATTCATAAAATATGTACGATAATAAGCTATTATCTTGTTAAAAAGTAATTGTACGTATCTGCAGAAACAAACAAAAATGCAAACGTACAGATTAAAAATAAAACACGTATTATCTAATACGCATAAATTTGCATTACATCAGCGGAAGAACACAACACTGAAATGTTTCAAACAGTTAAATCATGCTTAAGGAATTCAAACTGCAAACATCTTTCAGACCAAGCATTTCTCAGTCTTTTCCATTGTTCTTAAAGAACAAGTGATAATGATTTTAATGACGGTTGAATAATATTTTTGAAAGTTATTCATAACCACATGAGAATCTAGTATGTTAACGTCATTTGTAACTTTAGTATTTAAATAAAATGTTCTATTTATTCAATTTATTGAATGATTTAAAAGGCTTTTTAGGCACTGTTTAACTTTTCATTTTGTTTAAAAATTAATGGCTCTAAAATTTTTATATACGCACATCAAATTTAAGCACTTTATTAGAAGTGATTTAAGATTATGTTAGAGTAATTTGAATATCATGTCTGAAAAAAAAACTGCTAATTTAAAAGCTTCACTCTCTTTTCAAGTGAAAATGAACATGATTTCTAATATTTATTTAGGTTGCTATTCTTTATGTGATCCATTATGTGAAAATCGAACAAAATGTCTTTCCTGCATGTGACACTTACATACCTATATCTATTAACTTATAAAATGTCAGAATATAAACTATGCATTAAAAAAAAATAAAAAAAACCTCGTAGATTTCCGTATTAGCATAGTTGTCATAGTTTGAGAACACAAAAGCATTGTTAAAGCAGCAGTAATATGTAGAAAAACTGTCCCACACATTATATGGAATGGTCCATTAAATAAATCGCACATTTTGAACTTTAGGCCTATAAGTAAGATGCCTGTTTTTCATAGGTTTAAAAATCTCCACATTTTAAATCTTGAATCTTGAACCAAAGTTTCCGGGCCATTCCATGAAAAACGGAAAAAATGTCCTGCGCGTGGCACTTACATATATACCAATATCTATTAACTTATAAGTTGTTAAATTATAAACTATATATTAAAAATAACAAAAAACCCTAGGCTATCATTTTAGCATAGCTGTAATATAACTTTAGAGCATAATAACAATCTTAAAACAGTACACTGTAAAAAAAAAAAAAAAAAAAAAACGGATTAAAAATTGGAGATTCTACTGGCAATCTAGACGCCGGTACTATTTCCGTATTTTCACGGAAAATTTCCCCATAAATTACAGAAAAATTTCCGTTTTTAATCAGAAACACGGAAAATTTTCTGTAATTTATAGAGAAAATTTTCTGAAAAAATACGGAGATAGTACTGGCGTCTAGATTGCCAGTAGTATCTTCGATTTTTAGTCCGTTTTTTTTTTTTTTTTTTTTTTAAATAGTGTAGTAATGAGTTGAGAAGCTGTCCCACATGTGATATGGAATGGCCCATGTATGGTTTTTTTCAGCACTAAGATTTTTATATTTATTTTATACCCACTATGAGCATTATTTGTCTGCCTTTTAAATAATGTAAATGCCAAATTCAATGCCTTGAGCATTGAATTTGGCTTTGAAATCGTCTGCGTAATTTTTTATTATTTAGATGTAAACAAATACAAGTAAATTTTACAAAATTTGGTAAATATATATATATATATATATATATATATATATATTAAAAGATTTTTTTTAAATTTTTTTTATAAAAAATACATTGAATTTCTTGATATAAAATGTAGTATCGCAGTAATTTTTGATGTGATGTTCCCTGAAAAAGACATTTAACTCCGTGTTTCACGTAGAAACGTCATCATGAAAAAGAAACTCTAAAACGAACTGAAGTGAACTTTACTTGATTCTCTGTCTTACTTTCAAATTCAAAACTATGGAACATATAGCTCGCCATTTTTTTTTTTCATCGCGGTAAAATGATGTCTATTGTTATTGTGCTGCTCTAATTATGGTCATTTGTGTGTGTTTTATTAAAAATTTTAAAATGCAATATGAGTTGTGCTTGACTGGAAATGAGTTGTATATAATAAATCGCATAATTTGTGTGCTACTGAAGAAATCGCCACTTAGGTAATGTTTTTTTTTCTTTTTTTTTAAACTTTGGATTAAAACTGTGTGTTATATTATATAAATTTATTTTACTTTCTATTTATTCTAACAAGTCAAAGTTTCTTTAAATATAAGATATCCCAAAATAATTATGTACTTACAATCAGTGCCTGATTTACGGCAGGGCATTCGGGGCACGGGTCCAGGCCCCTTCAGTTTGAGGGGCTTTCCAAATGCTGCTGACAGTTTTTCAACTATTATCTAAAATCTGATGTAGTTTAATATCTAATGGAATCTACATCTCATTCTATATTCTATTGTGTTCCTATTGTATTTTTATAACGTTGTGTATTTTTTCTGAAACATCCATTTATAATTATTTTATTATATTGAGTATTTTCTTTTATCTTTATCACTTTAAAAAGACGTATTTTTAATTCTTATTTAATAGTTTTCCTATTGTCGTCAGATTAGTTGGGGATTGGAGTGCGTAGCTTGCAGGCAGTAAAGCCTCTAATATTTTAAATAATTGCAGCTTGGTGTTGTCGAAAATTTATTATTAGTTGTTGCATACTTTATCATTTCAGATATATAGACTTGTATAGGGAAAGTATAGGGAAAGACTTGTACAGGTGTGATCAACACCACATAATTTATTATAAAGTGTCAACTCATTTAAATTTCATAATTGTGAAATAATTATTTAAAAGTAAATTTATGATTATCATATATAATTTTTGTAATGGATATTTTAAAGTAATTATTAAAGTCTATAATGGTTATTTTAATAAGTACTTTTATTTTATTTTTTTTTACCCAATCCCCCTGTAAATTTCGGTGCAGCACCCCCCCCCCCCCCCCAGTAAGCATCGATGTCCAGGGCCCCCAAATTTGTAAATCGGCCTTTGCTTACAATTCCTACATAAATCCTATTTCAATTAAAATAACAAATCACTTACTCATTTTATTTATTTTATTTTATTTTTTAAAATTTATATCAGATTTTTAACTTTTGTGGTGCGTTCGTAATTATAAATATGTAGCACGTATAGTCGTTGCCTGGACCGTCCGTCTATCCGCATATAACAACGCAAAAACTACCCAACCGAATGGTTTGAAATTTAATACACCTATATAATCGTTGCAGAATTTTCTCGAGTCATTTCAAATTTTATGAAAATCGAATCAAGACTGAAAAATATATTAATAAAAGTTTTCTTCATTCTATTAAATCCTATTATACGTAATTAATTCAATGATATCCCATGATAGGTAATGATTCTAAGTTGTCATGGTGATTACATCCTATTTAAGATGGAGTCATATTATTTCCGTATTACTGAATTTAATATATATAATCGTAATAAATTTTGTATTCATGCATTTTTCCATAAAAGTGCAACAGCTATTGCACAAAGATCTGAATATTTATAAAACTAGTTATGGTACGAACGCACTATTTTCTACGTTTGAAGTACAATTTTCGACTTTTTATATTATTATTTTCTTCAGAGATTCTAATATATTTTATCGGTTTATTTTTTACTTAATTATTCTTATGCCTTACACTTTCTTTGAAACAAACATAATGAAAACATCGAAATTCTCTCTCTCTCTCTCAAAAGAAAATAATAAAAAGAAAAAAAGCAATTTAACAGATTACAACGACCATTTGGAAAATGATTTTTTCAAAGACTAAAATTTAAGACATAAAAAATCGCATGCAGTTGATCATACATTACATACGCCATGGATTAAACATTAACATTCCTGGACCCGTCATGAACAAATTTTAAAAGAAATTTCAGTTTTACAATTTTCGGTACTGCAAATTTTTCAACTTCTACGGAGCTGGTCATACATTACGTACGCCATGGATTAATCATTAATATTCTTGGACCAATTTTAAATAAATTTCATTTTTAAACTTCTAAACATCCCATAATATTACTTTTCACACAGTCGTATAGAGAAAAAAAATTTACTTTTAAATGCAATTTGTTTGAAAGCTGTATCTCAATTTGTTTCTGAGTTATTATTTTTCTTTTGTAGTTTTTATTACTTTTTTGTCATCGTGGCAACAAAAGGATCCATCTCTGTTGAAAGTAAATGGAAAATGCAGATTACTGTATAGACCAATCAGAACACGAATAAAATGCGGGATTCAACTAATAAAACACTTCAGACATGTTTTTCATTTCCTATCCTGACCGAAGACAGTAATAAATAAAATGGAGCTGCCATAATCCAATTTTAAAAAAATTTCTTCTCCAGAATAACGGAATATTATTCTGTTATAAAACCGAACAGAAAAGTTACGAAAAATCGCGTAGGTGTAACTTGTATGAACGCTTTTATGGCGGAAGAGTAAAATATAAGTGACCAGAAAAGTATGTCCTACTCACTACGATAATGTTCTAGATACGATACGGTCCGTTTTTCTATGTTAAATCAAATCCGACTTTTGGTCAGGATTTCCAAGTTATTATTTTTCTTGTTATTCACGATAACTTTACAAACCCAACCTTGAAATTAAAAAACTTACTGCTAAATACATAAATAATTCAAGTTTTTCAAGACTTACAAAACTTTTTATTTTAATTCAATTCACAAATTTTTATTTATTTAGTTTATTTTATTTTCTACAAAATTTACCTCTTTGAATTTCTAAATGTTTGCATTATTATATCTTTTAGAGAGGGAAGAGTTTCATATTCACTTAGTGTTCTTTTGGCTAGCTTTTTTTGGTGATAAATGTTTCGTTGTGGTTGTTGCGATCTTCAGCCTTTGGGGTTGCTTTTTTTACTACTGGAATGGAATGGTCTTTATATAAACTGGGTTTCATAATGATATGAACACCTAGTTATTTTGTGATATCCTGACAAAAATTCATAAATAATTATCAGAATACTCCATTCTCGAGACAAATACAGTAATTTTGCATAATATATAGCTATAAAAGAAATATCAAACTTTAAATTAATAGAAAATATGAATTATCTAAAAAATGGTGTTGCAAAATGATATCAACATTGATCAAAATTATCACTAAACGAGCATGGAAACTGTACAAAAAATTGAATGCCACTCCAAGAAGAAGAAACCGAAATATGCAAATTAGTTTAGCATATAAAGATACTTCGCAGACTAGGAAACTTCCAAACCTGATCTCAAAAGTGAGGTCTAGAACTATGGGTCGTAAAAGCCCTTTAAGTGGTTTTGAGAAATGGAAAATTGTGGCTTTTAAGGATCAAGGACTTTCGTCCAGAGCTATCACAAAAAAAGTAAAACGATCTCCAGATGTAATATTAAGTTTTCTACGATTAAGAGAGTATTATGGAGAAATGAAGTGTCCGGGACACCCGCCAAATCTGTCCAAAAGGGAAAAAAAGAGCCATTATAAAAAGAATGAACAATGGAAAAAAAACTTTAGGCGAACTTTCAAGAAATCCACTGATAGCAGTGTCAAAAATTGCCTTGTCCAGAGTAGTCAAGAGCTCTAAGTTGTTGAGGTACAAGAAAAGAGAGCCCCAATCACGTATGACTAAAATGCATCAGCAGAATGGCCTGGATTGGGCTAAAGTTTACATATTCTGGAAGTTAGAATATAAAAGAGTAATATTTTCCGATGAAAAAAAATTCAATTTGTATGGTCCGGACAGTTTTTCTTATTATGGACACGATCTGCGCAAGAAACCAGAAACTTTTTCAAAACGGCATCAGGTTGAACGTTCACTCTTGGTTTGGGCTGCGTTTGGATTTCATGGTAAGATCAACGTTCCGTTTCCCTCTGGCAGAATGTGTGCATTAACCTAACAAGATCTACTTGAAGGAAACTTGCTTCCATTTGTGGAGGAAATTGGCGGATCTTTCTGGATGTTCCAACGAGACAATGCATCCATCCACTTGGCAAACAGCACTTGGGAATGGTTTCTTAATAAAGGTGTACATATAATTCCATGGCCATCTGTTTCTCCTGATTTTAAGTCAATGGAAGATGTATGGAACCTACTGGTTACAGCTGTTTACGCAAATTGAAAACAATATGCGAAAATTTCAGAATTAAAAGCTGTTATCATTTTCCACTGGAATGAAATCGATCAAAATATATTAAAAAACTTGGTCCACTTCATGCCTGATCGCGTTTTTGCATTAATTAAAAGATCTGGTGCATACATTGGCTATGATTCTATATCTTTGGCCAATGTTCATATCATTATCAAACATCTCAAAATGGAAAAATGCAGCTTATTTATATATAAATTGCTGTTTTAAAAATATTTTGTTATAAAATAAAACGATTTGCTCTATTCCTAACATCAATTAGACTTCAGTTTGTTTTGTAACATTTTCTTCTTTTTTATGCTTGAAAAACTGGGAGTTCATATCATTATGAAACCCAGTGTATATGTGCATCTTTGCGTAATTTTTTGCATTTAGCATATTTTTCTCGGAAAAATTTATAAATTTTCGTCTTTTTTTGTTTTTTTTTTAAGGTATTTTTATGTAGATGTAATATTATATAAATATATTTTCTTTGCATTTTTATGTTTTTTAAGATTCGTATAACATTAACGTGTAAAATATAATGTTGTGTTTTAATTTGACGTGTAAAATGAATACATAAAATATGAAATATCTAAAATTATAAAATTATGTGGCACAGATGTACGCGCCCCCCTATTGGCGCGATTTTTTTCTGACGCCAATGTCATATATTCACCGGGTACTTAACTGGCGCCAAAGTATCGTTATTTTGCTTGATATGGTAACCCGGATATAGATGATATAGTACCGAAGTTTTCACCAAATTGGTGTCGGAAAAAAATCGCGCCAATATGACATCTGTGCCAAAAATCGTTCTTATTTTTTTTAACATGTGACATATAACGTTTATTAAATCGTTTATTAACTCAATGACGTTTATTAAAAAAACGTATGTTTATAAATATTTAAAAACTCTATTTTTTGCCATCTTGAAAAGCTTGGTAAGATGCTAAAACGGCCTTTTGCGCCATTTTGGATTCCTTCGCCAATCAGGCAAACCGGAACAGGATATGGAACTCTTTCCGGTACTTTTCGGTTAGCCGGGCGCCAGTGTTATATATACATATATAGATACATATATATACACATATATATATGTACTATATATATACATATGTATGTATATATATATGTGTGTGTGTGTATTCATATATATATTTACATATATGTGCATATATGTGTATATATGTATGTAAATATAACACTGGCGCCCGGCTAACCGAAAAGTATCCTCTTTTCTTTAGAGATTTATTAAAATTAAATTTTTCGTTATTTTATATTGTGTTTTACTTGCTAATTATAAAGCATTAATAATAATATATATAATATAATACATTATAATTACTTATTATTTTATTATGACATGGTTTCTTTTAACTTACAATGATGTTTGTGTGTGGCAGTCAAGTATTGTGACTCATTTTTCACCCACTTCCTGTTGACATAGAGTTTTAAAATTTGGAATATATATGTATACGTGAGAGAAATACATGAATTGAGCAAACATTGATTTTTTAAAATTCGATCCCTAAGGGGGCAACGGGGACAAATTTACGTAATGTTTACATTATATTTATTATGGAGAAATCAGCATCAGCTTCAACAATGAGTATTTGTTGAAAAATACTAATGACAGTTTACCATGATAGCGCCACATTTTAGCCAACTTGGCTAAATATTGCCGAATTTTGGCCAGCTTGGAGAAATATCGCCAAATTTGACGATAAAAAAGGTAGCCATACATAAAGCCAACTTGACGATAGCTGGCTAATTTGGCAAAATTCCCATTTAAGTCCATTAATCTTCCATAATGAAGCTCACCGCAATTTAATTTAAACTCTGTGCATTTAAGGGTTTTTTTCTTCAAGACTTTTCTACTTTTTAGTGCATTTAAAAAAACATATATTTTCTACATTTTTGTGAATTTTGAAACCATGTTTTAAAAAAACTTTTATATTTACAGTCGTGGCTATAAGTTTAGGACCACCACTGAAATTTAAGATCCAGACAATAAATTGCATCTGCGACATTTATTACTCAAAGTTCAAAAGAAAAGCGAATACAGTAACTCCACTGTCAGACGGAATGACGCCATCTGACGAAAATTGATTTGATTTATGACGTTAACAGTGGTTTCAATTTTAAAAACGCTAGTTTCTGCACGGTGGTCCTAAACTTTTGGCCACGACTGTATAGTGGGTTATAAGACACTATGCACTGACATTTACTTGTAACAAAACACAAAAGAACAAAAAGACATCAACGTCCAAATTCTCTTAAAACAAAAGCTACTATAATTCTACATCTATACAATTCGTCGTACAGGAGAAGAAACGAATATCCTGTTATACAACCGGCGAGAAAAGATGTAAAAAATCAATCAGGTGATAACTCGGACGAGTGCTTTTATGATTCGATGATAAAATATAAGTGACAAGAAAAGTATACCCGGGCCACTACAATATTGTTCTGCATGTTACGGTTCGTTTTTAGGTGCGTTCGCAATTATATAAATACGTAGCACCTATAGTCGTCGTCTGGTCCGTGCGTCTGTCTGTCCGCATATAACAGCGCAAAAACGACCCAACAGAATGATTTGAAATTTAGTGTATATAATCAGTGCAGAATTTTGTCGAGTCATTTTAAATTTCATAAAAATAGAATCAGAACTAAAAAAAATATTAATAAAAGTTTTTTTTATCCATTCTATTAAATCCTATCATACGCAATTAAAATTCAATGATAACCCATGATAAGTCATGATTCTAGGTTGTCATGGTGATGACGTCCTATTTAAGATGGAGTCATATTATTTTCGTATTACTGGATTTAATATACAGAATCGTAATAAATTTAGCATTCATGCATTTTTGAATAAGAGTTCAACAGCTATAGCACCAAGATCTGAATATATATATATATACAGTCCTCCCCACTTATTCGGGTCACAGATAATCGAATAACCCGCTTATTCGAATAGAATTCTCCGGAACCGAATGTATTCCTATTGGTTCTATGTTATTATTCCCCGCTTAAACCAAATACATTTTACGATCGTCGCCGCTTAATCGAATAACAACTGTGATACCAATGTTTGAAAATAGGCGCGAAAAGCACGTTTCAGCTGGAATTTCCTTCCACCCTTTGTCATTTTCGGTTCCTTTACGCTGAAAACAATTTTCAGTTCTTCCTGCAATGATTTCGGTCGGCAGGTGCATAATGGACAGACCTTGATCTCCCCACCATCACTTCTTGCTGTTAACCAGATTTTAATGGCAATGCACCGTCACTTCAAGACTCGAGTTGGTAGTTGTGATGTTTTGCACTCATTCGAAAAATAACTCGATATCCTTTAAAATTCCACTTAAACAAACCACTTTGAACGATTTTTTTTAAGGAAGTATAGGTAACATAAATTAGAAGTAGAAAAGTATTGACCAAATTAAAACGAGCTGCATTAAGTGTGATTTAAACCATATAAATGTATGTACTAACATTAAATTAATACGTATTTACTTTATATTAGCATTTGTATTTATTTTAGTTTGTTATTCTATTAACGATTTATTATGCTGTTAATTAAATATACCGTAGATGGTTAATTTGCATTTTTATTACGCATTAAATATTACTGTGATTATTAAATATTACTATTATTATGATTCCCCGCTTAATCAAAAAGTCCGCTTAATCGAATATTACTTCTGGAACCGTCAATATTCGTTTAAATGGGGACGACTGTATAACTAGTTATAGTACGAACGCACTCCATTTGCCACGTACAATTTCCGACTTGTTCAATATTAATTCTGATCCATAATTCGAAGTCTTCATTTTTTTAGGTTACTTTTAGCGGGCGCTAACTTTACAAAACAAACTTTGAAACTTAAAGCTCGCCAGAAACATATCAAAATGTAAATTTGTATAAAGCTCGTTTCACTTTGCGTGACATAAAATATAGTATCGTAGTTAAAGATTTTTAAATTAAAACCTTAACGCATAACAATTCCATATTTTTTTCTCAAGTCTTACATAACTTTTATTTGAATTCAATTACCAATCTCTTATTCATTTCGCTTATTTTATTTTCTACAAAATGTACTTCTTCGAAATTTTTAAATTTCAATATTATTTGTTTTTGAGATTTAGATATATTAAAATTTTCTTTATTTTAAATCATGTTTTACTTATTAACACATTGACTGCCCTGGCACACAAGTATGTGTGCCAGAAATATTTCCCGGGGCTATACCACGCGAATGTGTCTGCCATTAGTATTGAAGACAATTTATTACTATGAAACTGAACTATTGATAAATAATTACCATGTATTTTAACATCCGCAGTACTAAGATGGGGTCAATTTGACCCCATCTTGACCCCAATTTTGCAGTTTTTTAAAAAATTTAGAATATGTATGATAAAATTATTTTCTAGGAATTATCCTATAAAGGCCTCTTTCATAATTTTGTGTACTTGCAAGGAAGGTCTCTTTACCGGGCATACTCAGAATAGTTTGAAAAAAATACGTACTTTTCGGTTAGCCTGGCGCCAGTGTTATATATACATATATATAATGTATATGTACATATAAATGCATATATATGTATGTATATATCTATATCATCATCAACAACAACCGTTTTCAATCCACTGCTGTATGTAGGTCTCCCCCAGATTTTTCCAATGTTTCCTGTCTCTAGTGCTTTGGTCATCCAATTTACACCGGCTACTTTTCTGATTTCATCACTTCATTGTACTTGAGGTCGTCTTCTTGGCCGTTTTACATCTCTGGGATACCACTGTAAGGTGTTTGTGCTCCATCAATTGTCTTGTCGTCTTGCAATGTGCCCAGCTCATTTCCATTTTAGCCGTTTAATTCTTTCAATGATGTCAAAAACTTTCGTCTGACTTCTTATCCAGGTTATTCTTTTTCTGTCTCTTCTAGTTATACTTAGCATACATCTTTCCATACTTCTCAGAGTTGTTTGTAATCTTTGTACCATCCGTTTTGTAAGCGTCCACATTTCTGCCCCATAAGTTAGCACAGGCAAAACACATTGGTTAAATACCTTTCTTTTCAAACAAACAGGCATGTTACTCTTCAGAATAATATTGTTCTTCCCAAAAGCACTCCATCCATTTCTTATTCTTCTATTGATTTCATTCATGATACTACTATCCGATGATATTTCCTGCCCAAGCTACACATAACTTTGCATTTCTTTAATTTCAGTGTTGTTGTAGACAATTTTCTTTTTTGATGCAAATGAATTGAACATCACTTTAGTCTTTTCCAAGTTTAGAACTCATAGGGAACATAAGGAATATAATTTACCTCTCTGCCTTGCCTTTATTGATTATGAAAAAGCATTTGATTCGGTCTACACATTAGCAATTGTTGAATCTCTGGAGGACACTGATATAGACAAACCTTACTTCGATATCATAAAGAATATTTACAAGAAAGCAACAGCAACCATTCGCTTGGACAAAGGAAAAGCAAAGATCAAGTTTGGAAGAGGGGTAAGACAAGGAGACACCATTTCGCCGAAGCTTTTTACTGCTGTCTTAGAAAATATTTTCAAGAAACTGGATTGGGAAAACAAAAGGATTACAACTAGAAAACAGGAATTCTGCTTCTTCAGAATTTAGTGTCGCCCCCAATGAAAAAAAAAATATATATGTATATATAAATAGTACAAAACATATTTCAATTTTAAGACACATGCTTTTATTTTATGTAAAATGACATCATTCGCATCCGCTTAAGAATTCCACATCCGATCCACTCTTAAACATCTACAGTAAAGTATGCATAGGACGTCACTATCGCGAAATAATACACAAATTCAGCAAAAAGATGCCGTCATTAAAGGAACTCGAAAAAAAAAAAAAACCGGCTGTCTTAATGATTCATAGACCTTCATTTGTTTGTAACATTAATATAGACACTTAAAATAAAATATAGTTTATAATACCTCCATGTTTTAACAGAAATCATAAATTTATATTTTTTCAAAATAGCACGTATTTTAATTACATTTTCTTTCGGCTGTTATGAAAAAATGGCAACAAAAATATATAATTAATATTTTACAACTATTTTTCCTTTGCTTTCTACAGAAATGGAGTACTTCCGTTGCCAATATTAAGCAAATGGCTCCAAAAACTACAAAAAAAAAATTAATATTTCAAAAACGAATAGAGATGCAGTTTTCAAACAAATTGCATTTAAAAGTACTTTTTTTCCCCAATACGACGGTATAAAAATTGAAAATGTGTGATGCTTAGAAGTTTAAAAATTTGCTATTGACTATTTAATCGTACTGCTTTGTTTTACGGCTGACTTCTGAAAGGTAGCGTTATTTTTTGGAGATGTCACAAGATAAGCTGGGAGAATGAAATTGCATACGGTACCGGGGGCTAATAAATGGGGAATATTTAAGTAATCTCCGATTCGCTGACGACATTTTAATTTTCAGTAACAGTCCTGAAGAACTGGAAAATATGCTAAAAGATTTGGCAGAAGCTAGAATTAATGTAGGATATATGTATATATATATATATAACCATTAAATAAACATTACCGACCACCAACAAAAATTGTGAAATTATGAATAAAATGACATTAACCAATAAAGCCACCTCCCCCCAACACACTTAAGATAGATTCCAAAAACATAGCAAATAACAACAGAAATTGAATAACAGAAATGAAAATATACATATATACCAGATGTTATATAAAAAGTATAGTCCTTTGTACTATCTTATGAGTATTAAAATGGCAGAAAAAAAGAAAAATATGGATAACGATAAAAATAAATGAAAGGCTTATATATTGAATTATATACGTACATATTTATATATATGTACGTATATATATAACACTGGCGCCTGGCTAACCGAAAAGTACCAAAAATACTAATTAAACCATTTATGTTTGTAATAAAGGATCAGTCAAATTCAGCGGCGGAAAGTGTAAAAAAATAAAATACTTTCGAGTATTTGGCGCGAAAAGACGAAAGTGTCACGCAATTTGGAGAGCAGCACTTTTCCTTGCCAAAAGCAAACGATTTTAATGCGCTTCAAAATTTCTTGTTAATTGATTTTTAGAATGCGTGTAAATAGTATTTATCTATCTTAAAATCTATCTAAAAGTAATCTATCTTAAATTAAAACAATGAGAGAGTTTAATAAATGCATTTTTTTGTATTACATATTTGGGGCATTCTCACAATTTTCAAACTTTCATGTCCCTGAATAATAATTTTTTATTTAATGCACTTTTTTGTGTTTTTTTTTAAAATTTCATATACTTGGAAACATCCCATTGCATGATTGCACAACAATATTAACGAGATAAATAAGTTTTGGACGATGTTGGGGGTCCAAACACATGGAAAACTCATCTACCGTCCCGTGTCCCTGATGCTGATTTTGAAGTTTGGAGCTGTCTGGATAAAATTGTTTCAATAAAAAAAATTCAATTTAATTTTTTTCTGAAACTGGAACTATTGTTTTATATAAATATGTAGCTAAAATTAACCTGCGCACATTTTTAGGGTTGATATTATTTTTTGAACTCTGTCCCTGTGTTTTAGATTTTTTACCATCCCTCTTCTAAAATTATACAGAAAATCATTTCAGATGCAGCGACAGAATTTTTTTCAAGTTTTTGCTCATGCAGAAGTATGCTAGAGAAGGAATATCTAAAATTCTTTGACAGGAAATTTACTGCAGAATATAAATCAGAATTTAAATATCAATTTCAAGCATCATGGCTTTATTGGTAGTCTTGCCGTCACCAAGGTTTATTCCTGCACTTTTCGAGGTAAATAAATAAAAAAAAAATTAAATTTAACCCAGTGTTAACAACTGTTTCGAAAAATCAATGAACATTGTGGCTGTCACTTAGTCTTAACATGATTTTCCTAAAAATAGGTGGTAATTTTCCTTACCGTTCCATCTTTACCGCCTCTTTTTTTACCATTTCGTCCCTTTTTTTACCTTACCGTCCCTTCTTTAACACCCCTTTAAGACAATGTTATAAAAAAATTCTGTATTAAAAGTACTACATTTGTTTTATTTCTTATTTGAATGTCCTGTGGGTACTATGTAAATTCATTATAAGTAAAAATTTAGAAGAAAATAAAAAAGTTATAGGGGTAAAATGGTAAGGAAAATTAAACTCGCAAGTTTAAGCTAAACCTCAGTTAAATAAAAAATTTTTCGCTGCTGACCATTTTTTCTTTATTTTGAATTATTAAGGCATTCGTCTATTAGATTAAAATGTTATTTTAGCAGGTTTAATTTCGCCAGATTTTTTCCCCCAAAAGTCAAAAGATTGTGAGAATGCTCCATTTATGTTGCTTGTTATTTAATTTTATTGCTTTAAAAACAATTTCATATATTAAAAATATTTTCATATATTTAAGCGTAATCCAAAATAAAGACAATATTCATTTAGCAGTTATTCATTTCAATAACAAAGAAATCATTGTTTCCATAGCAACGAAGCTGAATCGACAGTGCTCGATTGGACTTAATTTTGAGATTGAAACAATTTTAATTAATTTAAATTTTGTTTTAATTCATAAAATTTGATAGTTAACTTTCATTATAAATATATATATATGAAAAAACTACAGTTAAATCAAGCTAAAATTGACAAAACTAGAGTTATTTACATAAAACTAATTTAAACAAGTTCAATATGAAACATTTTTACCTTAAAGAGTATTTGACATAAAAAGTATTTTTTGAAATTTTATTCCATCGCCAACTGGTGATAAATTGCCAAATATCGAAATGTTCATTATTTTTTTACGGACGCTCTATCGAGTTTCCGCCAATTTTTTTTTTTTTTTTTTTTTTTTTTTAAATATAAATATGTCTATGCTAATGAGTAGAACATTCTACAATTTTTTTCAGAGTTTTCGGAGTATTCCCCTTATGGAGACCTGTCACATCCTGTCAAATGTAGTTCACTTGATGGTGCTGTGGGTACAGCGTTACCATATAAGCGAGTGTAGGCGCCTCCCTCATTTCGTTTTTTCTTGTTCTTGTGTTCAGTCGTATGCAAATTTCGCTGTTCAACGAAATGAATCGTCGCGTCGTATAAGCATTGTAATTACCTATGGGGTCAAAATGAAGGTCTAAATTGCCAATCTGGCCGTAACTATTTAAATCTTAGGCATTTAAGTGCTATTTTGATCTTAGTACTGCGAGGGTTAAAAAATAACCCGATAACCACACATCCCCCTGCTCCACGACGCACAAACGCATATTTAGCGATTTCAGTTTGGCGTTCAACGTGTAAAAATAAATGAAATTTGATATTTTTGAATTGAAAATGTATAAAATTAACACTGTATAAAATTAACTAACGTTACCGCGATTGGGCATTCTGATCCTGCATGATAAACACTGAAAATAGCTTTGTACATATCTGCCAAAGAAGCCACTTCGTCGCAGTCTATGGTGGTTAACGTGTTAATTATAATGCATTATTAATAATATATAATATATTACAATTACTTAATTAATTATTTATATTTATTTATAATTACTTATTAGGTACATTCGCAATTATATAAATACGTAGCCCCTATAGTCGCCATCTGGTTCGTCCGTCTATCTGTCCGCATATAACAACGCAAAAATTACGTAGCCGAATGGTTTGAAATTTAATATACGTGGTCGTTGCAGAATTTTGTCGAGTCATTTCAAATTTTATGAAAATCGAATCAAAACTTAAAAAGATATTCATAAAAGTTTTCTTCATTCTATTAAATCTTGTCATAAGTAAGTAATTCAATGATATCACATGGTAAATAATGATTCTATGTTGCCATGGTGATTACGTCCTACTTAAGATGGAGTCCTATTATTTCCGTATTACTGAATTTAATATATAGAATCGTAATAAATTTTGTATTCATGGATTTTTTTCATAAGAGTGCAACAGTTATTGCACCAAGATCTGAAAATTTATGAAACTAGTTATAGTACGAATGCACCTTACTTGCGACGTTTGACGTACAATTTCCGACTTGTTATAATTTTGTAATGAATTATTAAATAATATTCAAGTATTTGTATTTTATATAATAATATACAAAGAAATAATATTTCTTTGTAACAAAAACAACAGAAAAAAAATAATCTAAATTCTCTTAAAACAAGAGTTACTATAATCCTACGTCCATAAAATTCCTTCTCCAGGAGAAAAAAGGAATATCCTGTTATAAAATCTGCGAGAAAAGCTGTGAAACATCAAGTAGGTGATATCTCGGACGAGTGCTTTTATGACGCAAGGGTAAAATATAAGTGACAAGGAAAGTATGCCCGGGTCACTACGGTACTACGACTTCGGATAAATGAAGCCAATAAAGATGACGCCGAATTAAAAAGAGAGAGGGAAAAAAAAAACTCTGAATGATTTTTTTCTTTTCTTTTTTTTTTTTTTGCCACCAGGGCAAGTGAATTTCACGGTTTTCAGGTTAAGATGATGCATATCACATCATTATGTTCTAGTTGATGGATGTCAGAGTTGAAGGGTTTTTACTTCTTTTCTATAGGAATTGATTCAGATTTGTTCGTTTTATTATTAAAGTATTAGTAAAGTTTATATTAGTAGAAAAATATTAACTTCTTTTCTATAGGAGTTGGTTCAGATTTGTTCGTTTTATTATTAAAGTATTAGTAAATTTTATATTATTAGTAAAATACTTTTATCTTGGTTGTTTATATTGTAAATAGGAATGCAGCGTTTGTAAAATTTTAAAGAATTTTTCCTATTATTTAACAGGAAAGAAAATGGTTTGCTTTCAAATAACAAGTCGGATATTGTATGCCAAACGTGGCAAATGAGGTGTGTTCATATTATAACTAGTTTTATAAATATTCTGATCTTGGTGCAATAGATGTTGCGCCAGTAAATAAATAAATAGAAATGCTTAATTCATCTTTCAAAGTTAAACTTAAACTTACACTATGTGCAAAATTACTTAAAAAGATGACACAGTATTTAAAAATGTTAAATTATTTTAATACCTTAGAACTTTCAACTATAAAAAACATAGTCTTCTTCAGAGGAATATAAGAAATACAACAGATATTGACGCCAAATTTTCAAAATCCTGAAAATTAGGCGTAAAAAAAAAAAAAAAAAAAAAAAAAACCTCTGAATGATTTTTTTTTCTTTTCTTTTTTTTGCCACCAGGGCAACTGAATTTCACGGTTTTCAGGTTAAGATGATGCATATCACATCATTATGTTCTAGTTGATGGATGTCAGAGTTGAAGGGTTTTTACTTCTTTTCTATAGGAATTGATTCAGATTTGTTCGTTTTATTATTAAAGTATTAGTAAAGTTTATATTAGTAGAAAAATATTAACTTCTTTTCTATAGGAGTTGGTTCAGATTTGTTCGTTTTATTATTAAAGTATTAGTAAATTTTATATTATTAGTAAAATACTTTTATCTTGGTTGTTTATATTGTAAATAGGAATGCAGCGTTTGTAAAATTTTAAAGATTTTTTCCTATTATTTACCAGGAAAGAAAATGGTTTGCTTTCAAATAACAAGTCGGATATTGTACGTCAAACGTGGCAAAGGAGGCGTGTTCGTATTATAACTAGTTTTATAAATATTCTCATCTTGGTGCAATAGATGTTGCACTCTCATGCAAAAATGTGTGAATACAAAATTTATTACGATTAAATATATTAAATTCAGTAATAGTACTTAAATAATATGACTTCATCTTAAAATAAGACGTAATCAACATGTCATCGTAAAATCATTACTTATCATGGGATATCATTGAATTAATTACGTATGGTAGGACTTAATAGAATGAAGAAAATTTTATTAATATATTTTTATTCGATTTTCATAAAAGTTGAAATGACTCTACAAAATGATTAAATATATAAAATTTCAAACCAATCGGTTGGGTAATTTTTGCGCTGTTATATACGGGCGAACGGACAGACAGACAGACGGTTCAGACGACGGCTATAGATGCTACGTATTTATATAATTGCGAATGCACCTGAAAATGAATTGGAAAAATATCACACTAAAAAATTATTACATAAAAACAACAAAAGCCTCGATTTTTATTTTCATGGGAAACAATCTTTTCTTGTTGAATTTTAAAAAACTTACTAAATATAAAGAAATCCGACACTGAGCATTCTGTTTCTAAATATTGATTTATAAATACATATCTTTTTTGACGAATTTTACATATTTTTAAATATAATTAAACTCAGAAAGTGATTCTAAAAGTGTCTATAACAAAAAATGTCTCTTAAAACAATTTTAATTTTGCAATATCGCCTACGAAAAGATTGCATCGAATATAACTATACAGTAACATTGAATTATCTGCTCTTTCAAGTGTGCTGCATTAGCAAATCATATAGGGTAACTCTCGGATAGATGGCCATAGTTTTTAAAAGAATGAAATAAAAATTCTTAGAATGCAAATACAAGAAATATTGATGCATATTTAAAATTCTTATACATATACTCATAATATTTTATGCAAAAATTAATTAAATATTGAAAACAAAAAGTGTTAAATAAAATTGAAATTTAAAGGGCAGATGGACATCTAATACAAGAAAGAAAAAAATTAATTTAAATAGCCAAAAAAAAAAAAAAAAAAAAAAAACATTTCCTATAGTTAATCATGAAACACATACAGCAATTTGTAAAGATGCAGTTATATGATATGATCACATCCATCATTCCAATTTATATGATGGAATGTGAGTGAAGAAAACTCGAATAAACAAAATTTGAAGTATAATTTCAATACTTCACTTCTCGTAAAATCCTACCACATGCTTAGCAAAGGTCTTGATAATTTGTACACGTTTTTCATGGGAGCACTTCAGATATCTTATGCATAGTATCCAGACATTCTTTTTGGATGTGATATTATATTGTTTTGCTCAACCAACACAGTGATCCTAATCCAATTTTATTTACTCAGAATCTGTAGATTTTAGAATCTGATAATTTAAATGTGTTTTGTTTTCTTTGCTACTGGCATTGTCGTGGTTTTTTTTCTTCGCATTAATTGTAGGTTTATTACGTTAATTTAGTTTATTTATCAACTTTATCAGTTTCTGTTATGAATGTTTCCGGCGTTTTTCAGTATTTTCTGAAACAAATAAATCGTTAGGTCTTATTATATTACTATTATTATTATTATTAAAATATTTATATTACAGTTAAAATTTAAATAATTATATCAATTAATATATTTATAAACGTAAACGTTATATATTTATTTTTAAATTTAATTATATTTAGTTAAAATCATCACTAAGGACAATTTTGAAATATTGATTAAAGGTGGCCATCTCTCCTGAAATTGAAGGACTGATGGTCTCTAAATTTAAAGCCTTTGTACAGACATTGTATAGACATTGACCTTTGTATAGACATTGTACGCCTTTGTTTTAGTCTTAGAAGGAAAGATTATATTATATATGTGCCTTAAAATTCCACATAGTAAAAAATAAACATAACGTACGTACTGGAAAACATTCAGAAACTTCAGTCAAAAAAAATATTCAGCCACCTATTTAATTTACATTAAAATTACACTTACTTTTTATAATCGAAAAAAACAACTGCACGTCGCAATAAATAAGCTCGTTGAACTATTTCACACGAACAATGTTTATATTGCAATCTATGATCAAGTTTTGGAGATATTTAGACTGCCCATCTCTTCTCGATTTCATGTGGCCATCTCTCCGGAAATTGAAGGACTGATGGTCGCCCAACTTAAAGCATGAATAGACATTGTACGCCTTTGTTTTAGTCTTAGAAGGAAATATTAGATTATATGTGCCTTAAAATTCCACATAGTAAAATATAAACATAACGTACGTACTGGAAAACGTTCAGAAACCCAAGACAAAAAACTATTCAACCACCTATTTAATTTACATTAAAATTATACTTACTTTTTACAATCGAAAAACACAACTGCACGTCGCAATAAATAAGCTCGTTGAACTATTTCATACGAACAATGTTTATAGTTCAATCAATGATCAAGTTTTGGAGATATTTAGACTGGCCATCTCTCCTCTATGGCCATCTATCCTAGAGTTACCCTATATTATTTCTGTTGTCAACATCCTTTTTTTTATGAATTCACAAAACGCAGAACGATGAATGACGTATCACTCGAAAGATTTTAGAACCGGCTTTTGATATAATGCTCTCACATTTTGTTAAAACATGTGTTTTGTTAAAATTTTCAGTTAATTAAAAATTAAGTTAGCGTTCTTTTCATAAATGAAATGAAAGGTTTTACTGAAATCAATGTTGCCAGAAAAATAAAATGCTGCATTATATCATGCTCAGTAATGATTAAAAAAAGATAAATAGTGCAAGGAAAAAAAAATAATAAAATAAAGTTGACGTCTATGTCTCTGCACGTGTTCATTTATGATTAAGGAGCAAAAAATGTTTAAAAGAATAGATACCAATAACCAGCCGAAGCAGTGGTATTTCACGTGTAACTTAAAAGCCATTATTTATTATATCTTCTATTTATATAAAATCCAAGTCTCTGTGTGTCCCTCACAATTCCGGTAGGACAGCTTCATTGTAATGAGTAATTCTTGAAAATTAGTAATATAGGGTTACCACAGTAGCGCCAAATGTTGACCAACTTGGCGAATTATCTCCAAGTTAGACGAAATATCGCCAAATTTGGCGGCAAAAATAAGTTGCCATACATGAACCCAACTTCGCGATAGCTGGCTAATTTAGCGATATTCCCATTTAAAACCATTAATATTTCATAATCGAGGGCACCGCAATTTAATTTAAACTCTGTGCTTTTAAGGCTTTTTTTTTCCAAAATCTATGGGTGATAATTTAATGTGTAATGTACGGAAATGTACGTCTTTACATCTTCATCCCGATGCTACTAATAATACAACAGTCAATAGACGACGCTGTACTGTCTGAGCTCCTAACTGCCCGATTTTAATGTGCTTCAGGTACTTTTCCAGTATAGGAGCCTTGGCGAGAAAGAGAAAATGAAATATGGCAACATATTTTCTAGTAACGTATTCACTGTTTTATATACACAAGTACTTTTTCCATATTTATACAATTTATTTAATATAAAGAAGTCATTTAACTATTTTTGTATACTATCTGAAGTAAATAATAAAAAAAAAAGACTAATATAGACATAAATTTTTGTTATCACAGCTGTTTATATCATTTGGCAAAAAATCTCGCTTCTGAAGATCAAATTATGACAAACTTTAAAAAAGTACGCCAAGGGCCCTATCCTGGAAAGTACCGCGCTTTATACAGTCGGATGCAAAAGTTAAATTCTCGGTACTTTTCCCCTGTAGAGGCCTTGGCGAAGAAAGAAAATTGGCAACATATTTTCTGGCAACCTATTCGCTGTTTCATTTCATATACACACGCATTTTCTTTTCAATATTTATACAATTTATTTAGCATAAAGACGCCATATATCTAATTTTATAATATAGACATGACCTGTACTCCTCAAAAACCACAAATCTGCGCAACAATTGGAAACAAGCTGTGCGGATTAGTGGTCTGCTACTGTATTACAGTTTTTCATAAATGAGTTTCGTTTTTAAAATCGATTATTTTCATCTATCACTGCGGAACAAGAGAGAAAAACTCATATTCTTGCAGTTTTGTTGCATATATCTTCCTATCTCATATTCCGTCTATTTTTCTAGTTATATTATATTTTATATATATTCAATTTATTTTTCTTTGTCCGGTGTTTTTCTCGAAACGGTGACATCATTCTTAATGTAGTTTATATCGTTATTTTTTTTCCCTCGCCCGTGTCTTTTTCTGTCTTCCATCATTTTTTTGCTGTACTTTTTTACAGTAATTTTGATTTAATAAATAAGATGATATCCTGGCTTGAGTAATGTTGTTTGCAGATATTTTTATCCTTAATTTTACTTTAAAAGCTAAAACTGCATCTAAAAGATATTAGTTTGAAGTGCGAAGCGCTCGCACTGGTCCAGTGATATATACAGGTGCCCATAAAAGTATGTTCCAATTATAAATTTTAATAGTATCAATTGTAAGCGTTGTAGAGTATTGGTTTAAGGTCACAAATAAAGGGTAGCTCAAACAGTTTTAGATAAGCGTATGTGCGAGTATATTGCTTTGTTATTTACTCGCTTGCAGTGTCACGTACGCAAAACGGCGACTCCTGACCATAATGTGTTATTGCTGGACTGAAGATTTAAAAAAATTACATTAGAGGCGTACGCCATGCGATTTTTCCTTTGGGGCTTTATAAAACATCGTGTCTGCGTTCTGCCACTACCTAGAGATTTGCCAGTGTTGAAGCACGGAATAGAGGGGGATTGCTTCCATTACTCCAAAGTGTGGGAAGAATTGCACTTTATTTTGGATGTATACCAAATAACTAAAGGTGCACATATTGAACATTTGTAAGTAAAACTTAGTTAGTTTATCTTCAATTTGATGCATGATTTGTTGTAAATAATCTAAATTAAACTGCTATAATATACCATTGAAACTGGGACATTCTTTGGTGGATATCCTGTATTTTATTTCCAGTGTCAACTAACTTTTTTCTATGCACATACAAAACGCACAACGATGAATGATGTGTTAAGTTTTTCAATATTTTTTATCAAGACTTTTCTGATCTATTACACTGAAAGCTCATTAAAACACACTGCATGGAAGAAACTGCTGTTAATTAAAAATTAATGAAAAAGTTTCAGCAAAAAAAATTCAAAGATTGCACGGCGAAAGCCTCGTACGAGTCCATTTGTAGTAATAAATTTAGGGACTTTGTATGTAAATAACTTCTCTCCTTAAGTAATATGACGATTATATCCTTATTTTAATAATTTCAACATTGTTTCATAAAAAATTATTATCATTTTTTTTATATTGTTACAGTCTTCAAGCACATTTTAGCTTCTATTCAAAATTTGTTTTAAAACAGTGGAAACATAATTTAAATGTAGAGTAAAAATATATTTAAAGTCAAATAAAGCTAAACAGAATTTGAACTTGCATTGAAAATTTTAAAACATAAATAATAAAATTATATCGATAGTTTTTCATCGCAACGGAATTGTAATAGAAACATAGAAAATCATGAACATGTAGACTATTCATAAATATAAGGAATAAACGTATAGTATTTAGATGACAAACGTCTTCTCTGATTATGGGTTACCTTAATCTCTTCCCATGATAAATAAATATTTGGTCTAAAGAATTAGTGGATTGAAATAAAAGAATTAGCTAGTGTCATTACAGCTATTTAAAACTGTTGTCTTAAATTAAAATGAAAACTAAGACATTATAATTATGATTATGCATATGATTATTCATATGTCTAAGTTTAAAATTAAAATTAAATTGTAGTTTTAATGTTTAATTGATTTATCGGATAAATTCCACAAATTTGCTGTCCTTAATTGGTTGAAAATTCTTAATCCTTTCATGCGGTAAGTATACAAATTAATGAATTAGGGAATACCCGAAAGCTACTTGATTTTATGCTATTTTTTTAAATACAAATTTTATATCTTAACTATTACAAAGTTTATATGCAATTAAAAAAAATCATGTAAAATTATTTTCTTCAAGCGTCAGTAAAATAACACTTGCTTGACCTAAGCTTATTTTTAACTAAAATATTACCTTCTCATTTAAATTCTATCACTTCTCTTTTTCAGTGCAAAACACGCCAGCCAGAAATGATAAATTTTTTTTTAGAATACCATATTCTTTCTACGTTTTAAATTCCATACGTATAAAATATATAAGCTTGAAAATCTTTTTATAGAAACTTCTGAACCGCAAAAGTTTTTGAAAGCTTTATTTGCCAACTTAAGGAAAAAGAAGAGTTATGTTGATCCCCTTTGATATTCTCAAAGCATTCTTGACCGTTTTTCACTTTCTGAACCAATTTAGGAAACCCAGCTGTACAAAATATCGAAAGTATACCGGTAAAAATATCTATAACAACTCTTTTGTATTCAATAGATCACTTTTTCCTAAAACAGAGCTGTCAAATATTTTTGAGGATTTATGCGATATTAGAAACAATTGATTTTTATTTTTTCGTCGACGAATGTAATGAGATCTTTGAATATTTTTAAATATGGTTTTTAGTAGAGATGTAAATTTTCC
Source organism: Maratus speciosus (assembly GCA_963932465.1). Classification (NCBI taxonomy): domain Eukaryota; kingdom Metazoa; phylum Arthropoda; class Arachnida; order Araneae; family Salticidae; genus Maratus; species Maratus speciosus. Next base: position 166,882,266 of record OZ010786.1, on the reverse strand, counting down.
GGAAAAGTTGAAGTGGCGGAAAACAACCGTTTTATTTTCAGTTTTTTTCTGGAAAAATGGGAAAAATTGATTTCCTATAAACGTTTCTCAAAAATAAGTTATATTTTCTTAAAAAGTATACAATAATAAACTTTTTCAATATTTTTGCACATTAAAAAAAATTATTTTCCTTTATATGTGAATATGTTATTAAAAAGAGAGAGAGAGAGAGAAAGCCAGCTTTTAAAAGTTTATCCTTTCAGTCTCAGAATTCTGAGAATAGCTTTTCTTGCTTAATTTAACACCAGTGTTTATATAATATATCTTGTGTCTGTTGAAATGATTTTTCAGTAGCACTTGTTTAATTATATCAGTAGAACTAATTTAAAAAATAAACAAACAAAAAAATCTTTAGTTTCAACCAATATCACTGTAGTTTTAAAGCAGTTTTAAACTGTATTGTACATCTCATCTACCATCTACATAGTACTCATAAAGGATGCCAGTGTAAAAGAAACAAATTATAGTAGTTCTGGTATTATTATAAATACTATTATCCTTTTTAAATCTTCCGTTGTTTAAAAATTGGTATTATTTTACAATATTACTTAACCCCCCCCCCCTCCTGCAGTTATAATTTTCATTTCCTGTATATGTAGTTTTGGTTCAGCTTTCCAGACTTAACCCAAACTGTGTTTTAGTAAGATTTAGATCCTTAATATAGAAAGTGGTATTTTTTTTTTAATGAAGTTTTTAAAATGGGTGGATTTTTCCATATGTTTAAAAATTGTTTTCGAACAGATTTTTCACAGATATTTGCTTAGATTTTCGTTGCAAAGTTTGTATGGATTTATGATTTTTGAAAATACATTTAGACAACTCTGAGAATCTATATTTCAAGAAAAGAAAAAAAAATGATACATAATTTCAACTGCGTGTTATTATCAAAAGAATTTTTTCCTACAATAGTGAAAAATCACAGCCATGCGAATAAAAATAAATGCATGTTTCAAATTTTACATTAAATTTTCCATCTTACCATTTTCATTTATTGGTATAATATTGAAATACTTTTGCACATGAATTTCCATTTTTAACCAGAGAAGTTCCATTTAATTATCTTTGATTGATTTGCTTAGATTTTTTTTCACACGATCATGTTTTTGCGAAATTGTGAACTTTTATAAAAACTTATGAACTTGTAAAAAATGTAAATGAAATGTAAAAAAATGTAGTCGGAATTTTGTAAATTGTAAATTACATATTTAAGTTCTTATCTAGACATTATTGTCCTTTGTACATATAAACAGCTAGATAATAGATTAATTGGTTATTGCAGCTATTATACAACAGGGTTTTTTTTTTATTCTAAAATCATTTCGTTTGTGAAGGATTTAATTTGGAGATTGTAAAAAATTCTGAAAGTCTATTTTTAAGTGAAAGAATTTTGTTAAAGGTCATATGTTTTAAGGAGAAAAATCTAAGTTCTTATTAAAGAGAACCCTGCTTACAGATAAGATTTTCCATGTTAAAGTTTTCATGAGGAACACTAAACATGAATAAAATATAAATAAAAGTATCAGAATGTAGCAATTATAAAATTTTGACTACATTATTTTATAAATGAAATTTCAATTTTTCTAATTTGGAAAAATTGAAAAATAGCCCTTCGGAAAAAAACTGAAAAAAACCGTTGTTTTCCCAACTTTTCCGGGTTTTTTCTGAGCATTCCCATCTCTAGTTTTTAGTAAATTCTTTTGCTAATAATAAAAATAATATTAAAATGCGTACAAATTAAAATTTCTTATCTTTACTTTTTATAATAGTTATAAAAAATGGAAAAAAATTCCTCTCATGTTTAGACTGGGGATTTCCAACAAATCAACCACAGGCCGGAAAGCTATCATCATTTCCGAATAGTAATATTCGTCTTATTGAAAGAAATTCTGCGATTAAATAAGATACTGAGTAGTATTCGGAAATAGTAATAGCTCTGTGACCCGTTATTTAGTTGTTGAAAGCCACTAATCTAGGCAATCAAGAGGTTGATTCAAATGAAAACCTTAACAGAGTGTGTAGAATGTGACTTTCTATAATTCTCCCTACATCTTTTTTGAGTACCAAGATTTCAACATATTTCTTAGTTTACTGAGTCGCAACTTCCAAAGGATGGGGACATTTACTCGATTTTTGCATTTAATTTTTGCTCGATTTTGCATGTTTATATCGTTTGAATAATACTGTGAATATGTTTATGGATATTTATTAGATATCTGTGGGTAGTTTGTACAAAAAGGAATTATTTATTTCTTGGTGTCGCCAAGGAGTCGTGAAAACTCTCTTATAATACAAAAGGTTTGAACCTCCCATACTTATGACATAGGCGAAAGGTACCTGGAAGATGATAAAATGGTCCGCCAGTGATAAAGTAGGTGTTGCTGCTTACCGTCAATAACTGAGCACTCAGTACTGGTGCCAGTCACAGCAAGGGGGGTTAATTTAAAAGTCCCGAATCAAGGTTTTAAATTGGAGAACATCTCTGACACCTTACTTTTTGTTACCTCTGAGCGCTTATTTTTTAAATCACTTTTTACAAAGATTTTTAATCGGTGTTGCAATATACCTACATAAAAGAGAATGGGGACCAAATGTAATCAAGTTTGGCCAGAAAGGCTTGTAAAAAATAGGATGCATTTTTGGTGTGTGAGCGCATAGCACTAATTCTCCAACCCATCTGGCTAAGATGACAGCGTCTTAGAAACAGCCTAACCACCCCTAAACATCAAGATATTAAAGGTATATATAAATATTATACAGGCATACAAACAATAAATACAATAAACCCAACTGGAGTGAAAAATTAGCCAGAGTCAGGAATCGAACCCGGGACCACAGTATACAAGACTGCCGCTCTAACCACTGAGCTACTCCGGCCGATGCCTGAGTCGGCAATTTCTCACTAATAAACCATGTTGGGGAAGTCACCAGCCATCTATACTGGATGACCGGACAACGATGAATAGATTTTACTATTACATCGATCTACGATAATTATAATAAAACACTCATACTACAATATATATTAAAACACACATACACACATAAATAAGTATAATAAATAAAATAATAAATAAAATAATAAAACACACATAAGGCGTTATTTATGTGTGTATGTGTGTTTTAATATATATTGTAGTATGAGTGTTTTATTATTATCAAGATATTGTTTAAACTAAATTCAAGTAATTTGTTTAATATTGCTGGTGTAGGGACGGTACCTGAGCAACAACAAATAGGCTTTGCTATGTATTAAAATTATGCATGTTAAAGAAAATATTCAAGCAGTCTAAATTAAGTATGAAAAATTTAAAAAGTATATCAATGCTATAATTTTTATTATAAAACTAAGTTAATATTTTGTGAATTAAAATTATGCCCTTCCAGTATGAAGGCATTAAATTATGTACCATTAAAGAAAAAATGATGTTAATCAATCAAATAGACATATGGTTGAATTAATAATGAGATGTGGAAACGTTAGATCGAATGCCCTTATTTAATTTCGATGTGATATGTGTTTTTTCTATATACCGGGTGTTCTAAAATGGACTGACTGATTTTAAAATTCAATAACTTACAAATGGTGACAGCTATTAAAAAAATTCTTGCAGGAGGGTCATGTAAGATGTCAGAAGTTTTTTTTTACTGCGATTCTCGATTTTAGTTTAAAATAGCAGCGATAGATGGCGCTGCAAACAATAAGTGCTAAGTCTGGGCCCTGTTCTTGGCATGCCTCTTCTCTCAGTATTGGTGCGAAAGAAGGTGGTTAAATATGTGGAGTGGATTTCAGTCGCCAATGCAATTTTTGTTTTTAAGGGCCCACTGCATATATTTAACCTCCTTCTTTTGCATCAATACTGAGAGAAAAGTGAGACCAAAAATCGCTGTCTATTTAGCGCTTATTGCTTGCAGCGTCATTTATCGCTGCTGTTAAACTAAAATCGAGAATCACAGGAAATCAACTCCTGATATCTTACTGTTTGGCGCAGCATGTCCCTAATGGGATTTTGCGCCATAAAACCCAATACAACCAACCAACCAACCTGATATCTTACATAACACTCCCGCAAGAATTTTTTTAATAGATGTCACCATTTGCAAGTTATTGAGTTTTAAAATCTGTCAATTTATTTTAGGACACCCGTCATGTTTAAACTGTAAATAGACATGTATACAGGGTGTTTCTACGACCATGGGATAAACTTCGAGGGGTGGGGCAGCTGACTAAAACAAACATGTTTTGTATAGGAATGTATGGTCGGAAATGAAAAGTTTTGGCGAAAAACAAGACAGGCGGAGGAAATGTAAACGAGTGTTTTATTGATATAGCAATTGCAGTAAGTGCTCAAATGTGCTATTGATATAGAGTCTAGCAAGTGATTGGCGTATCTTTTCACATATTCCAAGTGTTTCACGAACATTCACAGCAACGACTGAAAGTCTTGCTATGAGTTCCTCACCAGAGTCAACTGGTGTCTCATAGATGAGACATCTGGAACTTTTGAAAGGGTACACGAATCACTTTCTAGATGCTATCAGGTGTGTATCGATGTTGGCACATGTGAGTACTTACTGTAATTGTTATGTCAATAAAACACTTTGTTTTTTTTTCCTGCGCATTTATTGTTTTTCGCCAAAACGTTTCATTTCCGACCTTACATTGCTATGCCAAAATAGCTTCTTTATGTGTATTTTGCGTTACCTTGAAGTTTATGTCATGATCGTTAGAAATACCCTATATATTTAATTTTAAATCTGTTTTTTTTTTATTTTTTACTTGCACCGTGTGATTGTCCTAGCCAATCTATTCGGCCTAATATTATTGCATTAATTTAACGGTTAATGTTAATTTCTGATAGGAATTCATTTTATTAACTTTTTTGCTCATAAAATGGCGTTTTCTCCAAAGCACAAAACACAATTTCTTATTTTATATGTAATTTATTTAGGCTAATTTTAATGGTTGTTAACCGCATAAACCCCGACTTAAACATGTAATACGATCTCTTATTGTTTATAGCAGTATATTAGCCAATAAAAGAAAAAAGACTATAACCAGATGTTTCGGAGGAAATTTTAGTTACATAATCAGTGTTTTTTTTAAGTAAATACTCAGATCTTCCAGGAATACGATAAAAATACATTCCGAAAACTTACATGACGTATTTGTAAATTTGCAAAAAGTATCTCGTAGTGGAGAATTAGCACTAGGTTTCAGCACAGGAAAAAGAAGCCGTGTCAGTGCAAATTTGTCTGTCCCGTTTTCGACATGTATTATGTCAGAGAAACGATCTGTGATACGTTTGACGGTCACGTCAATCCAATATATTAAGTCCAATATATATTAAGTCCAATATATAATTATCTAATAGGCAGGCCGCGCACTAATTCGACACATGCAACATGTCGCTCGATTTCGGGGAAATGCTGGTTTAAAACAAGTTTCAAACAGCTTCCTTCTTTGTTTCGACCGGTTTTTTCTCCTATGTCGCACTTTATTTTTCTCCTGTCGTCTGAGTGTGCGACCTGCCTAACTTCTTCACCAGAATCTGCTCAAGTGACTTTCATGTATTCGGAAAACTCAAATATGAAACGAGAAGCAGTGATGAATTCAAGAAGTGGCAGGTGGGGAATTTTCCCCAGAGCATCAAAATGCCTTGCTCTCCGAATATTTAATATTTTTTGTTTGTGAATGGTTTACAGGTACTAATTCTTCTGCCCCACCTTATCCCTCCCACTTCGGAACCTTGAAATATTTCCACCTTTGTTGCAAATTTCTCGAAAAAAGATATCTGAACTTGAGGCTGATGACAAGTAATTCCAAAGCGACGAAGAGGTGAAAACCGAGGTTCACGAATGCCTACAGTCATAGTCATAATCAGTACAATTCTACATGCATTTCCAAAGTGCAGGGATACGTACATTGTCCGCTATAGCAACTTAGTAAAAAAAAAAAAAAAAACACCATGAATACACAGTTTTTTGGTATTATACTCATTTGCTTCATAACAAAAAAAGCCGAGTTCCTACATGAATCAGCCGTACCTATATATTATTTCAAATTTAATATTTGTATTAATTTGTTCTCAATTTCGTTTAGCTGTATTATCAAATTTTAAAATTCGCATGTCTCTCAAAAAAAAAAAAAAAAAAAAAAAATACAATCCATACGAAATGCAAATTTGTTGCTTATTTATTTTTGAGCAAAATTAATTACCTATTGAACTAAGCAGTACGGGCTAATACTGCATGGGAAAATTACTACGGGAGTATGTCGCATTTTATAATTGTCCAATCAATATTTTTAATTAAGAGAAACATTCTTTACGGTATCTGCAACACCAACATAAATTTTATACAAAATCTTCATTATCAACGCAATATCAATGCTCAATCAAGTTGCATTTTTGTAAGCATAAATCTTTTGAATGCAATCAAAGAAACACTCCTCTGCTTTAACAGAATGGCTGATTCATTATATTGATAGAATTGGCTTTACTCGTTTCTCTTTGTGAAAAATGAATGCAGTTCTATAAAGGACAATGGAAATGCTGGCTAAGTTATTGGTAGTCCTTTCGCCATTATTCTAGAATTATTCTTTAGAAAATTTACGTCAAAGCCTATTTCGATATCTGTCTTCTTCTTAAGCACTCTTAAATGGAGATTTGATTCGATTTTTATTTTTTTTCCTTATTCGTGGGTACTGGGGTTCAACTGATAGAAGCAAGGAAAAAAAAATGAAGAAATGCGGATTATAAAAAGTTCAAAGGGTTAATTGCTTAAGTGCCCACAGAAGACACAATCTAAAAAGCTACTTAAGCACGCTTAGAATTTTTTTCATCGAAATACCCAGAGAAGTATCGATTTTTTTAAATGTTCATTCACCTTATAAAAAAGAAAAAGGGTGATGAAAAAAAAACTGAAGACAGAAAAAACATCCATGGGACGATCTAAATTAGAATATATTAGACAAGTAATTCGTGTTTTAAAAAAGTCCCAATATTACTGAAAAAAAAGGTGAAATGCAAATGATAAGTGGGGACTGATATTTAGTAAAAAAATACTAATTTTAACTTTTGGTTGTACATACAAAAAAAAAAAAAAAAAAAAAAAAAAACTTTAAACTATTGAAAGTAAAAAAATGGAAAAATAAATACCTGGATGAATTAATCGATACACAAGAAGACATTTAAGATTATATACGAAAATGTTTTACATGTATACGTACGTAAACTTGATGTATTTTCATCATTTCAATTAACAATTCTAATTATGATTTTAGTTCAAAATTATTTACGCATTTAACAATTACATATTTATTATTATTATTTAACTTTTATACATACGTAATAATTAAATATAATTATAATTAAATGTGAAATTATAAGAATGCGTATTTAATACTAATATACGGAAAAGAGTGCTAAAAAAATACTGAAGGCAGAAAAACATCCATTTGAGGATCTAAATTATACTGTCTGTTAAAAAATTATAAGACCACTTAGAATTTCACCTTTTTTCAACAAAGAAAATATTAGTTTGAATTTAAAAGTAGTTGATTGTAAAGAAATAACTCTATAATGTTTATTTAGCTCAGGGAAAAAATTTTTGAATATTTTTTTCGTTTAATGCCAAACGATTTTACGCAAATCCGCTGTTTCATAAATATAAGGCCACTCTTATATTATTAATAAAGCAGACGATTTTATTTTGAACTCAGAGTTTAACTGTAACCTAAACAATCTGCAAAACTTAAAAGAAGAATAAAATGAAGAATTTCTGAATTGTATCTGATTCTTTGAATTTATTAGTAAAATGCCTCGTCATAGTGAGCTGTCTGAAATAGAAGTGAGAAGAGTGTGGTTCTACAAAGGAAAAGGAAAGTCTGAACGTGAAATAAGTACGATTCTTAATCGTTCTAAAACTGCGATTCATAATGTTTTAAGTAAAAAAGAATTGTATGGAACGCATAAACGATCTGGTCGTAAAAAAGAAGTTATCAGATCGTGATAATAGGCGGATTGTCAAACTGGCAACGAAAAAATACCAGTCGACTAGTAAAATAGCTCAACAGATAACTAAAAAGGTGTCACATGCAACCGTGTGGCGAAGTTTGAAATCTAATGCTGGTGTTATTCGTCGCAAATTAGAAAGTAAACCAGTACTACTGAAATGTCACAAAGAAGCTCGTCTTAAGTGGGCAAAAAATGTCATGTCCTGGAACTCTGCATGGAGAAATATGTTGTTTTCAGACGAAAAAAAATCAATCTTGATGGTCCAGATGGCAATAATTACTACTGGCATGATTTAAGGCAAATGTCTCACGAGTTCTTCAGCAGGAAAATAGGAAGCGGCTCCGTTATGGTGTGGGGCGCATTTTCATATACAGAAAAATACGATCTCCGAAGAGTTGAAGGGATAATGAACTCGGACAGTTACCAACGAATGCTATTTCAAAGTCTGATACCCATCGGACCACTTTTAGGGGGTGAAAAATGGAAGTTTCAAAAAGATAATGCTCCCAGTCATTCATCGAAATCAACAAAAGAGTGGCTTAAAAAAGAAAAGATTGATGTTTTACCTTGGCCAAGTCGAAGCCTTGACCTAAACCCCATAGAAAACTTGTGGGGTTATTTGTCTCGCCAAGTGTATGAAAATAACAAACAGTATCCTTCAACATATGAATTAGAAATGGCCATTATGGAGAAATGAGACAATATTCCCGAATCGTTCCTTAAAAAATTAATTAACTCTATGCCAAATCGTGTGCTTGAAGTTATTCAAAGAAATGGTGGAGCAACATCTTACTAAATTTGAGAAAACTGTTTTTTTCCACAGGTGGTCCTATAATTTTGTAACAGTTCTTTTTTACACTTTTTTGTTATATTCATGTTTTATTTTTTCCAAATTAATTTTATTTGTGTAAGTTGCTAGATTTTACTAAAAACTTGATGTACTATCGTAAAATGTTCTTTATTTTGATTGAAATCTTTCTTTAATTACCTAAATAGCAAAATATGTTGTGGTCTTATACTGTTGAAACAGACTGTAATTTATTAGACAAGTCGCCGTAATTTAAAAAAGCGAAATACAAATGATAAGTGGAGACTGAGGTTTTCAAAAAACATGTATTAATTTTAACATTTAGTTGTGCACACAAAGAAAAAAAAACTTTAAACTATTGAGAGTAAAAAAGTGGAAAAATAAATACCTGGATGAATTAATTGATACACAAGAAGACATTTCAGATTATATACGAAAATGTTTTACATGTATACGAACATAAAGTTGATGCATTTTCATCATTTCAGTTTACAATTCTAATTATGATTTTAGTTCAAAATTATTTACGCATTTAACAATTACATATTTATTATTATTATTTAACTTTTATGCATACGTAATAATTAAATATAATTATAATTAAATGTGAAATTATAAAAATACGTATTCAATACTAAAAGACGGAAAAGAGTGCTGAAAAAAAAATACTGAAGGCAGAAAAAACATCCATGGGAGAATCTAAATTAGAATTTATTAGACAAGTCGTCGTAATTTAAAAAAGCGAAATACAAATGATAAGTGGAGACTGAGGTTTTCAAAAAATATGTATTAATTTTAACATTTAGTTCTGCACACAAAGAAAAAAACACTTTAAACTATTGAGAGTAAAAAAGTGGAAAAATAAATACCTGGATGAATTAATCGATACACAAGAAGACATTTCAGATTATATACGAACATGTTTCACATGTATACGTACATAAAGTTGATGCATTTTCATCATTTCAGTTAACAATTCTAATTATGATTTTTATTCAAAATTATTTACGCATTTAAACCTACCGTTATGTAACTGTTTTATTAAAATAACTTCAAAAATTGCGTATTTAACCCCTTCGCGAAGAGCGTCTTTTAAGAATATTTTTTCTTTTATCACTATTTTTCAAAACACAATTTTTTGCCCAATTTAATCGGGAAAATGCTCCGATTAAATCAGGCAAAATTTACAATAAATAACTAACTAACTAAATAAATAAATAAATAGCGGGAATAATTAAGAAGGGTTAATTAGACAGAAAAATGCATCCCCGAGGAAATCTCAGGTTGCGCAGCGAGAGGGTTAATAATTACATATTTATTATTATAATTTAACTTTTATACATCTCTATAATAATAGCCCAAGTCATGTGACTGTCATCAACATTTCCGGGTTGACCGCTTCACATTTTATATGTCAGGCGGCCACTTTGGTAATTTAATATTAGCCGGGCGCAGGTGATAAATCACCAAATATTGTTCCATCGCCTTCATGTCATCAGTTTTATAATAGTCCACTTCATGGGACTGCAATAAGCAATTTTTCGCGTGGTAAATTAAAACAAAGCTTTGGATGTTGAAAGGGAGTCTTGGTTTATATTAAATGTTATGTTTTATGGTATTACTTATTACTTTTTTTTTCTTTTTTTTAAAGACTAGGGGGCTCTGCCCCCTACAAGCTACGTTCGCCAACCCCCGTTCAGGCACACCAAAATCCAAAAAGCACGCTAATTTGATCGGCTTTAAAAATATTGAATTAAAATTAAAAAAAACAAACAAAAAAAAAAACAGCGATCTCCCTGTAAACGGGTTTCCATTCGTTTTTCTTGGATTGGGGATTTTTAAGACCAAATTTGCTGCTGTTAAGAGATACAATGGCTCTTTTCGTATTTAATTTAAAAAATTAGTTAAACATTTGAAAATAAGCTAATGTAAAATAAATTAAGTAAACAGTGTCATTGTCTCCCGGTATTTTTTAACAGCGCTATAAGATAGTTCTTTTAAATAATTCATTTTAAATGTATCGTTTCAAATCTGACTTAATTTACACCAAAGTTTTACTTCTCTTATTAATATTCACGTGAAAATACTTTTGTTGTTAGAAGGAAATATTATTTGCGCTGTCTTCGAATTCACGATAATAGTTGAAAAGATTATCTCAAAATATCTCGCGCAAATATATTTTTCAATTCAAATTGTTTTGCCATATTTTTTGGCCATTTTAAATATGACGTAATTTCCTTCAATTACAAGTTTTAACGCATAATAATGATTTTTTTATTTTAAGATTTTGTTTCTCTTTTAAAATTCAAGCGTAAATGTGGTTCTTATGACGTAATTTTCCTGCTTTTAACATGTAATCATTTAATTCTAATTTTAAAGTTTTTTTTTGTGTTTGTAATAGTCACGTGTAAATAAATTTTTAATTTGAAGTAAACATTGTTTGCGCTGTTTATATAATTGGCAACAGTTTAAATTAATAACATTTTCTAAAATTTGTAAAAAATATCTCTCGAAATGTTGAAAATTTGAATTTAAAATAGATGTAAAACCTCAAAAAACGAATCAAATAATAAAAATAAATACAATTTGCACACCGGGAACTTATAACGTATAAAATGATCTAAAAATGATTAAATTCCCATGAATAGTTTTTGCTCCTATAAAACTTTTTTAATGGAACGATTTTGTCCAACTTTAGCATTAAATATCTCTTAAAATATTCTTCGATTTGAAAACTGCCTGCATCAGCGTGTTTATCAAACATTTCTCAATAATACCACCGATTTTCATATGTTTGTATGCAACAGTTTTTTAATATTAACGATGAAAGACCATGCTTAAGCATTCAAATTGGATGCCGATCTACTCGGAATATCTACGCAGATTTTCATTGGTCCATTTCCAAATCAAAACATCAAAACTTTTTTTATATATAGAAGGAAATAATTGAGAAGCACAAATTTTAAATAAAGTGAGTGAAGGTACTATATTTCAAATGAAATTAATGAAATACGAAAAAATACTACGGGAACAACGTTTAATGATTTATCACCTGAACCCATCTGACATAAAAATACCGAATTCATGATTTCTGTATTAGAATCTTCTGTTTTGGCGAAGGATTGAGCAAGAAAATTAAATTATGAATAAAAGTAACATGATACAATGCTTAGCATACATTTAAGGGAGACCAAACTGGTCGTCAAGGGCGGCTAGTACATAATCATTAAATATAATTAAATATGAAATTAAAAAAATAGGTATTTAATACCTTAATATACGAAAACTTTTGACATTGATACGTATATAAAATCTATTTAATGCGATGATTTAGAGATTAAACATACTTCAAGAAGTCACTTTAAAGCAGTCTTTTTATCATTTTATAGTAAACAATTCTAATTATATGATTTTTATCCAAATTAATTTACACAGTTAATAATTACATACTTACTTATAATTTAACTGTTATACCTACGTAATAATTAAATATATGTAATTATAGAAATACGTATTTAATAATAATATACGAAAGCTTTTTACATATATACGTATGTAAAATTGATCGAATGCAGCAGTTTAGATGCTAAAAAAAATAAGAAAGCACGCACTTTAAAGCAGTCTATCACCATTTCAACTAATAATTCTAATTTTGATTTTTATCCGAAATTATTTAATTATTCCTATCTGATAGTTTAAAAAACATGCTTTACTCTTTAAAATAATTTACTGTGTATGGAAAACTGTCACATTATATACACTGCAAATTCTCAAACTCAAAAATAAACACATTTTACAACACATTAATGTGTTGTGAATTAGAAAACTTCATATAGAAAATATTTTTCGTGTTGTTATTGTGTTCTTAATATGTTGCAAATGTGTTGCTATCTAGATATGTGTTCTTAATATGTTGCAAAAGTGTTGCTATCTAAAAATGTGTTCTAAAACAGTGTTGTTAAGTGCGTTGAAATCGTGTTATAAATAGTGTTGATGAAAATATTTTCTTACAATAGACAAACTGTTGTGCTGCACAACCCTTTGTCGCCAAATTTACAACACATTGTAAACACCACACAATTTAGAACATTATAAAACAACACATGTAAAATACTTTCAAAACACTTTCTACATGGTGCCTTTAAAATAACACACACACACACTTAAAACATACTAATTATTAAACATTTATAACACAATTTTAAAAATGAATGTTTGAAATGTTTTGAAAACACATTTTCTCTTCTTGTAATTTTTAACAACACTTTTTGCAATATCTTTTTATTTGGCAAAACACATTCGCAACACATTCACAACACAATCGAAAATGATTTTAGTTTAGAAGTGTTAATTATTATGTTCAGTTGGTGTTGCAAAGTGTTTCACGAATTTGCAGTGTAATTGTATGTTTAGTATTTCCAATTAATTGAAATATCATCTACTTTACTGCATATCAAGTATACATTTCATGCAAATTCAATGTTATTAGCATTGTTTGATTAAGTAGCATATTTGTAATCATAAGTCTTTTCAATTAAATTAAAAAATATATATGCTATCCTGCTTTCGAAGAATGGCAGGCTCATTATGTTGATAGAATTAGGTTTATCCGTTGCTCTTCGTCAAAAATAAATGTAATGCTATAGAGGACAATGGAAATGTTGACTAAGTTATTGGAAATCCTTTTACCATTATTCTAGAACTATTCCTCAGAAAATTTACGTCAAAGCCTATTTCTATATCAGCCTAATCTTAATTAAAGAATGGAAAGATTTACTTTTTTCTTTTTATTTTTCATGGGCACTGGGGTTCAAGTCATTTTACAGTAGAAAAATATTTGGGTGTAGGAAAGAAAAAAATGGAGACGGGATAACTTATTAAGAGCCTACAGAATGTACAGTAATAATAATAACTACTTGAGCACATATATTGTTTTCCTCTCGCAAAGCCCTTAGAAATATCGATTATTTTTAATCGTGAATTTCCTTCAGCTTACTAAAACCTATGTTTTAAAAAAATAAAACACGAAGGAAAAAAATTTTTTTTTGTCGAATACTTAGAGAGTTTAAGGGAGGTAGGGGTAATTAAGATCACTTTTGACAATTTGAACTTTGACAATTAATTGCCAAAGAATGAAGTGGACTACATACTAATGTTATGTATAATTTTACTCGGTCGGTAGTTGTCTCTTGAAATTTGTGACGACCTGGTAAAAGTGTTTTTTTTCTAAATACCCCTTTGATCCCAATTAGTGGTATTTTTTCTCTTGTCTTACAAGATACACAGTCATGGGTAAATGGGATTAAATGATCTCGATGTAGCCTTTGCAGCAAGATATTTTTGGTTTTACAACTACAGCTATCCTCAGAGATTACAGTATTGGAAAGATAAGTACGCTGGAAAAAAGTTTTTTAAGGATTATCAATATTCATATATTTTACACTCTGCCTACAAAACAAAATCAAATGCAAAGTTTTGTATTGAAATTATTGGCCTTGTTGTATTACTAAAGAACTAAAAGTTAAAAAAAAAATCAATGTTTTTTTCAAAGTAACATGAAATGCAAGTAACGGGGGGGGGGGGGGGGGGGGGAGGAGGGTCAGTCAAAGCTCATATGTTGTGAAGGAGGAAAATTTCATTTACATTGAAAGTGTTGAGGACTTATTAGGCCACGAATTCCTTATATGAATATCAACAAATCATTGTGAAATGCGAATAAGTGAACAGAGGACAATCATTAAAATTTCTATTGTCGAGACCTTTTCGGTGAAAATGCAATGCCCTTCCGACTGTTAGAGAGACTATCCTCTGTGGAACGTGTAAAAGAAACGCAGAGTATGTGGACCTCATGGTAGTTCTAAAACTTTAGTCTAACTGGGAATTCTAGGGTAGCTTGGTTAATTTAAATGAAATACTTAATAATATTAATCATTTATCTAGAACATCCTTGTCGAACATAACCCCCCGCCCTCCACATCTTAAGGAATATAAGTTAAAAGACAATATATGAGCAAAAGGGTAAGTGACTATAAAATATAATATTCCATTTTGTTCAGCTAATGTTTTTTATAAGCTCTATTATTTTCAGAACAAATTTGGTTTTAACAAATATGTGTCTTAATATTATCTATGTTTTAATGAATTACCATTTAAGAATTATACATTTATGGCTAAGATTTTAAATTAATAATTAATTCTTATTTAAGCCTTATTTTCTGGGTTTTTTTTCGTATACTGTATATTTATTTACTTATTTTTGGGCGAAATAAATAATGGTCTCATTTTTAATTATTTTTATTATTGCAACAGTCTTAAATATTTATTTTATTGTTGAAACACACTCAATTAAGCTTTTTTATATAAATGTTTTGTCAAAAGAAGTTAAATAACGGATATTCTTGTTTAAATGTATGTATATAAAATGTATAAAATGCGTTCAAAACTTAAAATTATCTTACTTATTATGTGATTTATTGCTAATCATTTACAATGAATTTATAACCAAAATAAAGCTTTATAAAAATTCTGTAACTATGCAAAAAGCAAATTTGTAGTTACATAGCATACAGAACTAATATAATAACTAATATTATACTAAATAACATTTTTTCCCCTTTCCAGTGGAAGCTTGAATGAATTAATATATAAAATTTTAACAAATTTAATTATTAAATGTACTGTATATGGAAGCAAAAAAACAGACAATGTTTTCAGATTTTTCTAATTATCAGATGGAAAATATTTATATATAAACGGTTTCGATTGTTTGCTTATGAAAATGTTCCTGGATTTGTGTTTGTGCACATTCTCCTTGAATTATAAACGAAATATAAGTATTTGTAATGATTTACCTTATCAAGCATAGAAAAATTTAATAAAGAGATAAAAAAGTTCGATTTGAAAATAAAATTATACTTATCTTGTCTACAATGTTAAAGAGGTGAGGAATTCTGTCATTAATTACATTGAATCTGTAAAAAGTAGCATAAAAATATTCCCAAATATTATTTGTATGTATGTCTAATAATTTAAATTGACTAAATGATTAATGAACTTCTTCAATTATTTTCCGAAGAAAACAGAAAAAATTACAATGTTTTTAAATACTTAAAAATGGATTAATATGTCTTGGCATTAGGGATGCACCGAATATTCGGTATCTATTCGGTATTCAGCCATGTTACCGAATATTCCGTTTGAACGAATATTAAACTATTCGGTATGCCGAATATCAAACTATTCGGTCTGCCGAATATTCGGTTTGGCTGAATATCAAAATATTCTGCTGAACCGAATACTTAAAAAATCTTTTAAAGCATATTTTTAAAAACTTTATACAAGTTCTACTTTTAACTGTCAACTTATAAAGATATTCAGAATAATTAGAAACAGAATCATATTTAAATAAAAGAGAATGTATTTACATTATTTGCTGTTTATTAAGTATAACTTAAGAAAATTAACCATTAATGAGGATTTTCGTACGAATTAATGATGTACAAATGCCAGTTCCTGAACATTGTCTAGTAAATAATCTGTTTTTTGCTTTTTAACAAAAGAGCAGGGTGTTTCTAAACAAAATAGAAAATCGTTAAGGGTTGAGAATAGACATCAAGACGGGCAATTTTTGTGAGGGAAAACATAATTGCAATCCACTTATTCAACCATAAATACACTGTATCTCATTTCACTCGAGGTCAAACTTGGATTTTCGTTTGTTACTTTAACAATAACGAAGATATCATAACTATATTTTCAACAGACTTGCTTGATTTCTGGGAAATATATGATGAGAAGTGCTGGAAATTGCGACCATTCATATCTCAACAACTATGAGCTAGACATTCTTTTATTCAGAACGCAGTTGACAGTATTTATACTGTGTCACTGGCCAAAATTCAATAATTTTCAATGATATCATCACATTTAATACCAGTAAAATTAATATGAAATTAATATTGATAAAATATCTTCATTATTGATAAAGTTGTGAACGAAAATTCATTTTCGGCTTGTAGTTACACAACCCGTGTTTTTGATTGAATGCACTGTAATTTTGATAGAATAAATGCGGTGAGATGTTGTTTCTTGTTCAAAAAATGTTTGTCTTGACCATATTATCCCTGTCGAAAGTTTGTTGCAAGATTTTAAAAACAATCTTTATATTTACAATCTCTGAAAATAATCGCCCACTCCAGATGTTGATCCTAGGATGCATTTAAAAACTTCCTTGCTAAAGCAAAGGAATAGAAAAGTTATTCTTTCTGAGTTTTATAACAACACCCTCTTCTTAAATAACTCAAAGCAGTTTTTTTATATTAAAAACAAGAAAAAAAACGGTTTATTTAATTTAAACCAGGTTTTTTTTTTTTTGGTTTAAGCCGTTTTTTTTTTTTTTTTTTTTTTTTTTTTTTTTTTTTTAAGAATTTCCCTATATTTATAAAATGAACCTTATTGGATACTATATGTAATATAACATCATTTGAAAATATTCAAATTAAATAGTTACAGTCTACTATGTAGAAAATTGAAATCATTTCTAATTTAAACATTTATTAGTCTACCCCAGAAATACTCATCACGTATGTTAAAAAAAAATTGCTCTGCACAGTGAAACAGTGCCTTGAAAATCGTATGACAAATCTTTTGATTGATAATACAATAATCAATAAACATTTGATGCAGTTTCATGAATATAATATATTATTCAGAAATTGTTATTTATTTATTTATTAAATATCCAAATACTTCTGGTTATTTTGTTTTCTGAGTGAAAACTCCAAGTGTCCAAGTCGACATTTTTGGCCATTAGATTCAGCAAGTAACAGAAAAAATTGATTGGTCTTGTTGAAATGCTATAACTAGCACTCAAGTTTTGAAAGTTGTGTTATTCAACTTCATATCTTAAGTTACTCTTTAAAATTCTTTTAAGGATAATCTTCCCTAATCCATTCAATTTTCCTTTACAACTTGACTAAAATCTTAAAGATCATTCTATTTTGTTATTAACTGCTGTAAATAATCTGCATTTTTTAAATGAAAATATTTATGCTAAATATTGAATATTATTTATCTATTTAATCTTTTCTAATTTCACATGTTTGAAGATAAATCTTTAGGGTACCAGACATGGTCGTCAGCACATGCTAATCTTCATTCTACATGCATAGAAACATGACCTAGGCACATCATGTTGAATGCTGAGAGGTAGTATTAAAAGTAGAAAATACTTCTATCAATACTTAACTTACAAAAAATTGAAAATATTATATTAGATTTGTTCTAAAAAAAACCAAATGTTTTTTTAACAAAAAACCCTAAACCGTGCCAAGCCTGGTATAAAGTTTACTTGTAAAAACCTCCTATTTATCAAAATGTAAGTTTTTGTATTAAATGTTATGTAAAATTGTTTTAAAATTTATCATCTTAATGCTTTTAAACTTTGAAATATATAAAAGTAATCGGTCAGCCGAACATTCGGTATTCGGTCGAATAGTTACTATTCGGCTTAACAGTTACTATTCGGCTTAACAGTTACTATTCGGCTAGCCGAATATTCGATATTCGGTTCATTAGGCCAAATATTCGGTATTCGGCCAAAATCACTATTCGGTGCATCCCTACTTAACATCGAATCTAATGAATGTAAAAAAAAAATAAAAAAAATACTTAAAATACATAAATAAATAAAAAAAAATAATAAAATACAATCTATCTAGCGAAATCTAATATATAAAACTTTCCTGATTTATGAAAAGAGATCCAGGAATGTTTTGGGGAAATAATGGGCAGCTGAGTTGCCCATTATTTATACGAAAGGTTTCTGGGAAATAATAGAAATCTTACTGAGCACTTCTGAAACACTCTATAGAAAATAAGTAAGCTTCCTGTGAAGTATCAGTAATGTTTTTGTTCTCAACAGAAACTTTCCCTGTATTTCACAGGAAGCATAGTGGCTTTTCTGGGGAACGTTCTAAAGTTATTCAGTAAAGTTCCAGTCATTTTCAAGAAATGTTTCTTGAAAATAATGGGAAACTTAGCTGCCCATTTTTTCCAGGAACGTTTCTGGATTTTTTACAGTGCTTTCTGACCACAAGGAGCACTCAATTAACAATTTTAAACAGCAGGATGTTATGGACTGAAACTGCACCTATTAAATGTAACTAAATTACAAATGCTACTTTATCGTACAAAAATCGTAACCTCCTATATAATCACAAAATTTTTTAAAGATTGCTTAATTGTAACAGATTTTTATAAGTTAGTTTAATTACGCCAAAATAATGGAAGCTTAATAAAGTATCGCACGTGTTTAGTGTATTATTTGTTATTGTTTGTTTAAAATAAATTCATCAATTTTTGGTTTCAATTTCGTTATCGCAAGACGAAGAGCCGCTTTCATCGAGCGGACATCCATACAACATTTTAATTGATCTGACAGAGGAAAATGTCTTTTTGCAAAAATATATTGTTGGAAACGGAATAAAAAATTCCGTTGTTTTTTGGAGTATTTTTTATATAATTCAAAAAAAAAAAAAAAATAAATTACATGTTTTGCAAATAAATAACAAATAACATGTATTAACATAATTATCAACGATTGCTTTAATAATAATAATAATAATAATAATAATAATAATAATATAAAAACTTATGTGATATATGAAGTTATTGGCTTTATATTAGCTATTTACCTTTTATTATTATACTAAAACTTAAAAGGTGCAAATAATGGTCAAAATTTTCTGGAACCACCAAAATGTTCTGACGGACCATCGTTTGGCGACCATTACTATAAAGGACAATGAAAATACAGGATAAGTTTTTGAAAGTAAATTCATCATTATCATAGGATTATTCAATAGAAATTTCACGTCAAAGCCTATTTTTATATTTGTGATCTGTGTTCTTCATGAATACACATGGTTAAATATTGTAATCGATTTACTTTTTTTATTATTATTCATGGATATTGGGGTCGTAGATATACGAAAAAATGAAGGAATGTGCAAAATGAAAATTTCAAAGGGTTAATTGCTAAAGGTTCCACATAAGACACAATCCAAAAGACGAAAATAAAAATAAAAGTAAAAAACTACTTAAATACGCCTATTTTTTCCACATCGCAATATCCTGAAAAATATTTACTTTCTCAAATAGTTGTTTTTATTCAGCTTATAAAAGAAGGGATAAAAAACTGAAAGCAGAAAAAAAAGACATTGATAGGAGAATCTAGATAAAATATATTAGACAAGTCATTTGTGTTAAAAAAAGTGTTGTGATATTACTGAAAGAAAAAAAATATGTAATACGAATGGTAAATGAAAACAGGATTTATAAAAATATATTTATGTAATCTTTTTGTTTTATGTAAAATAAATAAAGGTGTTGAATGTTTGGAATCGCAAAAACAAAATAAAAATTATCTAGATGATTAGATATTCCGGTAAATACGATACATTTTCTATATATATACATCTACATAAAGTATACAGCTGATACAATATGACAAATGTTTAGTCAAACAAAAATTTTAAAATGCGCATTTTAAAGTACTCATAATTTAATTGCATTAATACTGATTATTATGTATGTATACAAATTTTCTGTATAAAGTTGGCAATTTTTTTGTATGTTGATGCAAAACAAAAGAAATAGAATAATGGAATATAGAAAACTAATTAACATTTTAATGTAGTCGTTTCCTTTATTTCATTAAAAGTAATTCTTATCGTATGTGTGTAGGAATAATGATTAAAAATAGTTTTCAACCTGAGTAATTCTAAATAATTGAATTTTCGCTTTCATGAATAGTATGTTCATAATATAGGATAATATTTCTTGACTACAGACATGCTTCAAAAATTTCTATCCTCAGTAATAGTATATGCTAAGCTGTATATAATGGAGGTCTACTAAAAATTGAATTTAAAATTTTCCTTTGAAATAAAACATCTACTACTGGCTTTCACATTTTATAGTTATACAGTTATTCTTGTTCATTAAATGGGATTAAAAAATAAAAAAAATTATTTTTTACAATTTTGATATCAATACTTAATCTAGTAAGCATTTTATAAGCATAAATAAATCTTTGCCATTCAATTAAAGAAATATTTCCTTGTGTTAACGGAATGACTGCTTCAAGATGTTAATAGAAATAGCTTTACCGGTTGCTTTTTGTTAAAATAAATGCAATTCTACACTGTAAAAAAAAAAAAAGAAAGAAAAAAGAAAAACGGACTGAAATACGGAAATTGTACTGGTGATCGACTAGTACTATTTCCGTATTTTAACGAAAGTTTTCCTCCCTAAATTCCAGAAAAACGGAAATTTTTCTGTAATTTACGGGGGAAAAAGTTCCGTTACAATACGGAAATAGTACTGGCGTCTCGATTGCCAGTATAATTTCCGTATTTTAGTCCGTTTTCTTAACAGTGTATAAAGGACAATGAAAATGCTGTCTATGTTGTTGAAAGTCTACGTGGCCTGTCTGAAAAGTATCCGACCTTTGGCCGAAAAAAAATATATAATTTATCTGATGGGATTGGCACCCTAATCCCCTTCAAGGGGCTTGTTTCCGCAGGTAGTAAAACTTTTCCCTGCCCTGGGCTTGGGGGTTACACCTAACCATAAGCCAAAAGCGGGTTCCCAGGGTGGGTGCTTACTTACTTACTTACTTGCGCTTCCAGAGACTTAGTCCGCCGTTCCTTCCAGTGCCGAAAATACTTCGGGAAGTCTTTTTTTTTTTTTTTTTTTTTTGGAATGGTGTTCAATGCCGCCGTCGTCGCATTCTGCATACCTCATCTGTACTCTCAAAACTGGATCCTTTCAATGGCGCCTTCAATTTCGGAAAATAATAATAATAATAATAATAACTAGAGAACAGGAATTCTTCTTTTTCAGAATTTAGTGTCACCTCCGGCATTTCTATTACTTCATTTTCTTCTGATCACTGCTCTTTCGTCTTCACCTAACGCTTCATTTATAATGGCTGTTTCATAATAATAGAAGTCATCAGTACATCAAAAGAAAACAACTCGATTAAGCGGGACTCTACTGCAGTACAAAACATATTTCAATTTTAAGACTTAAAGCACACGTTTTATTTTGTGTAAAATGACGTCATTCGCATCCGCTTAAGAATTCCACATTTACGATCTACATTAAAGCATGCATAGCACATCACTATCGCAAAATAATGCACAAATGCAGCAAAAAGATGCCGTCATTCAAGAAAATTGACAAAAAAATGTCTATCTAATGATTCATAGATACTTAAAATTAAATATAGTTTAAAATAGCTCCATTGTTTTAACAGAAATCATTCGTTTATATATATTTTTTCAAAATAGCACGTATTTTAATTACATTTTCTTTCGGTTGTTATGAGAAAATGGCAACAAAAATATATAATTACTATTTTAGAACTATTTTTCCTTTACTTTCTACAGAAATGGAGTACTTCCTTTGCCAATATTAAGCAAAGGGCTCTAAAAACTACAAAAAAATTAATATTTCAAAAACAAATGGAGATACAGTTTTCAAACAAAATGCATTTAAAAGTACTTTTTTTTTCCAATACGACGGTATAAAAATCGAAAATGTGCGATGCTTAGAAGTTTAAAAAATTGCTGTAGAGTATTCAATCGTACTGCTTTGTTTTACGGCTGGCTTCTGTAAGGTAACGTTATTGAAGATGTCACAAAATAAGCTGGGAGAAAGAAATAGCATACCGTACCGGGGGTTGAAAAAAGAAAACAGAAGTCTCAAGGAGCCATGCCTGAAGAGTAGAGAAGTTGGCGAACGACCGGAATTCCAAGTTTTGTCAAGAAAGTCTGAATAAGGTGCAATAAATGAGCTGGAGCGTGGATGAATGTACGAATTGTTCGGCTTTGAGAATCACCGAGCTTTGACAAAATTTGATGCAGTACCTTTGCTCAACTTGTTCAGTTATCTTGAGAGAAATCAAAATCCAACGAACACTTATGATCGCTTGCAACGACTGGCTCTGGGATGCGAAGAAAAAACTCAAGATTAGGCATTAAGGGTGTATTCGAAAAAATATTTTTCCATCCTCAACAGCTCGAAATTTTCTGAGATATTTTCAGACTTATTTTTTAAAGTAAAAACATGAAACTTGCTGAGGTGATTTTTGAACAGATGTATAAGAGGCCGCGTGATTTCATTTTTCGCTCAATTAACTAGAATTTGATTTTTAAACAATTATTTTTCCCAGTATGACCCTATTTTCATTCCCAGATCTCCCGCTTCGGAAAATTCGGTTCAAAATGCCAACTTTGACACCATTTTCTTCCATATTTTCTGCCTTTATCGACAAGCACGGCACATTATGTAGTTCCTAAATAAGATAATTTCACAGTTTGATGCGTTTGAGAGCAAAAATGAATTAAAAAATAAATCAGAAAATAAGCAGTTTGGATTGGAATAGACCCTTAAGATCTCTCCTTCCAATTTGCACAGTGGTGTCGCCTTAGAATCATTATTGCCCGGGAAAGAAATAAAGTTCGGATACTTATCAAATATACCTCGTATTCTTCATTATTCTACGATTATTCCTAAGAAATTCTACGACAAAACCTATTTCTATATAGCCCTTTCGATAAGCAAGTGTTCTTAGTTTAAGAACGAATTCGATTTAATATTATTATTGTTCATGGGAAAGGGGTTCAAGTTATATTCGTTAGAAAAAATTTGAAGAAAGGCATAATAAATAGTTCAAAGTATTAAATGGTTAAAATCCCACAGAATAATAATAAAAGGAAATAAGAAAATATTTAAGTACCCTTTTTTTCTTCATCGCAATTCCCAGAGAAATATCGATTTGTTTCGTAATGTTATTTGAACACACAAAAAATTAACGGAAACTAAAGGAAAAAAAAATAATAGGAGAATCTTTATGGATTAAAATGTTTTATAGAAGTCATTTGCGCAAAAAAAGTCCCAATATTACTGACAAAAAAGTGAAATATAGATGATAAGTGGAGACAGTTTCTAAAGAAACTATTCTTTTAAACGTTTGGTTATACAAAAAAGAAAAGCTTTAAATATGAGTTAAATTAAACAAAACAAATATATGGCTGAATTAGATATTGTAGATAAATACAGAATTTACGTTTACTTTATCTTTATTTTTATTTGTAAAAAAAAAATATGCAAATCAGAAGAATTGTAAATTCTAAGTGCGACCATTCTATGTGAATATTTAAATACCCTTTTTTTCTTCATCGCAATTCCCAGAGAAATATCGATTTGTTTAGTAATGTTATTTGAACACACAAAAAATTAACGGATAAAATAGAAAAAACTGAGAATCTTTATGGATTAAAATGTTTTATAGAAGTTATTTGCGCAAAAAAAGTCCCAATTATATTACTGACAAATTATTACTGACAAATATTACTGTCAAAAAAGTGAAATATAGATGATAAGTGGAGGCAGTTTCTAAAAAAAATATCCTTTTAAACGTTTGGTTATACAAAAAGAAAAGCCTTAAAGGGCGATTCCGTGGAGAGTGTCACACACGTAACGCAAGCTTTAACTTGCATTTATTCAATTATTTATTACATTTTAATGTTAATTCTGATTTTAAGTGGTATGGTAAATAAGTTATTAACATATTTTTTAGTTTAAATGTGTGTAAGTAAAACTCACAGAAGTATATCATTTAATTTCATTACTCAAAATGTGCTTTTTATCTACTTCAGAAAAAAAGTACATTTTGAGTATGAAATTAAATGATGGGCACCTGAACCAAGGGTACAGGCAGCCCTGACCAAGTGCCCCCAAAGTTAGATGTCTACAAATCTATTGATAAAGTTAAAAACTTCGCCAAGGTTAATGATTTTTTATATTTTTATTTTGCACTTTATGAAGACGTACACATTAAATCTTGGGAATCATTCTTTTTTTTTTCTTTTTCTTTTTTTATGATCTCTTTCGGATGTAGATTTACAATTAACGATAATTACTATCTAGTGGTATGTACGAAACATAAAATCCATTTATTCGAATTTCATTGTTATTATGAAGGTAATATTCAGTTATATTTTTCTTTGTCTTATAATTGTGATTATTTTTAAAAGTTTACGGAATATACTCATAAGCATTATTTTGCTTAAATAATACCACATTCATGGGGTCACGTGTTAACTCCGTTCCCCGCAATTCATAGTCATGTCCTGATCTGAGGCAGGGACTCTACAATTTTAAACTAAAAATAAATAGTATGTTTTGGCTATCACAAAACTTTCTTGTATATAAATCCCTTAAATTAAATCATTTAAATAATACTAGAAATTACATCAATTTAGCACTAATTCATATCAAAGTATATCTGAATTTGAAGTTTGAGGAAAATTCGTGTATTAGTTTTTGAGATAGAGCTATAGCGGAAATTCTGAAAAATGTGGCATAGTACAGCCACCTATTGAGCGATTTGCACGAAAACATAAACATCACTAATTGATATCAAGGTATACCTGAATCTGAAATTTGATGAAAATTCGCACATTAGTTATTGAGATAGATCTATAGCGGAAATTCTGAAAAAATGCAGTATAGCAGTGCCACCTGTTGAGCAATTTTTGCCAAAACATAAATAGCAGTAATTCATATGAAGGTATACCTGAATCTGAAGTTTGTTGAAAATACAAGCATTAGTTCTTGAGATAGAGCTATTGCGGAAATCATAAAAAATGCAGCATAGCAGCGCCACCTGTTGAGCGATTTTCACCAAAATGTATAAAACGTCAATTCCTGTCATGGACTAACTGAATCTGAAGTTTGATGAAAATCTGTGAATTAGTTCTGGAGATTGAGCTCTTGTGGAAATCGTGAAAAATGCCGCATAGCAGAGCCACCTGTTGAGCGATTTACACTGAAAACTAATCAGCACCAATTTATATCAGGGACTAACTGAATATAAATTTTTATTAAATTTCGTTCATTAGTTCTTGAGGTAGAACACCAAGAAAATTCGTGTCACACACAGACAGACAGACAGATAGACAGACTCACAGACAGACATTTTGTAAATACAATCAATAGTTAAAAAGATATTTATTAAGTTTTTTGTTGAGGGTACACTGTAAAAAAAGACCGGTATTTCTTCACCTAGGGACATATAATATAACAACGAACGAAAATATACGATAACCTCCTCCGAATTAAATTGTGAAGAGCGTTCTTTATCTTTTGAAGTTCTGAAACATAGTATGATTAATTGTATGTAAGCCCGGGACACCTAGGCCATGTCAGGGTCCCATTAGTAAAAAAAATTCATGCGTTATAATATTGACAAACACCTTTATATGCAGTTTAAAATTTAAACCATAGCTTTCCGAATAAACAATATATACCTATCAGGTTGAACGAAACATGTTAAATGTAATACCAGTTCTTCTCAAAATTTCGATGTTTACATTAAAATTTGCTGTCATTAATAAAAAATACTGAGATAGTTTAGTTTAGCCTACATGAATGGGAAAAATACATTTTTTTTTTCTATGAACTATAAAGAGAAATTTGTTTTCATTAATTTTCAGAGAGTGTTCAAAAGGCCTTTTGGAGCCCATTAAAAATGTGGACTCGGGGCACATGCCCCATGTGCCCCTGTGAATATCAGGCTCTCTTCAGAAGCCAATGTATTTTCGAGATTTAAAGCAGAATTTTTGAAAACAAAGTTTCTTTTGCTGCCACGTATTTTCGGAAACAATTTTGAGAAGTCCTGGCGTATAAGGACAAATATGGAGTTAGAACAGTTATATAATGAAAAAGATATAATAAATACTATAAAAATAAGAAGAATGCAATGGTTAGGCCATCTAATCAGAATGAGGGATGAGCGAAGCACAAAGAAGATTTATAGTGGTAATTTAATTGGAAAAAGAAGTATTGGTAGGCCCAGGAAGAGTTGGATAAAAGAGATAGAAACAGATCTTGCAGAAAACCAAATTATAAATTATAAAGTAAAGGCCAGAGATCGGAAGGTCTGGAGAAGTATATTGAGGGAGGTCAAAATCCTACATGGATTGTAGCACCATTGTGTAAGTAAGTAAGTAAGTATATCAGTTTTCTCAACCCGGTATATATACTTTTTGATTACTATCCATTCTTAAGTAAAAGTTTTCATGTTCAACAAAATTCTTTTACAGACAAACATGATCAACTAATAGTATTAGCATTAAAATAAAAACTGTTTTTTTTTTCACACTTGGGTACATAAATGCAATTACGCAGCTGAAATTGTTAAGTTGAGAATATATAGCATCCGAAAAACTGATATTACGGTTTGAGAAAATTGATTAATACACTATTTAAATGTATTCGAAATGTTTCTGAAAATCAGCAGGAACAAAAGAAACTTTCTTTTTATAAATGATTCTTCTAATCTCTAAAATATATTGCCTTCTGATGTTTCTAATGATAAGGAACGCTTTTTTGAATCGTGGGTAACTCAAAAGAAGTTATTGTATATTTTCGTTTTTGGCTGTATTATATTTTCCTAGATAAAGAAACATTTGTCTTTTTTTAGGTGCGTTCGCAATTAAATAAATACATAGCACCTATAGTCGTCGTCTTGTACGTCCGTCTGTCTGTCTTTCTGTCCGCATATAACAGCGCAAAAACTACCCAGCCGAATGGTTTGAAATTTAATATATATAATCCTTGCAGAATTTTGTGGAGTCACTCCAAATTTTTTGAAAATCAAATCAAAACTTAAAAATATATTAATATAAGTTTTGTTCATTTTTTTAAAATCCTATCATATGTAATTAATTCAGTGACATCCCATGATAGGTAATTATTCCATTTTGACATTATGATTACATCCTATTTAAGATGGGGTCATATTGATTCCGCGTTCCTGAATTGAATATATATAATCGTAATAAGAGTGCAACCGCTATTGTACCAAGATCTGGATATTTAAAAAACTAGTTACAGTATGAACGGACCTCATTTGCCACGTTTGACGTGCAATTTCCGATTTTTTTTCTTTACGGTTTCTTAACATAATTTATATGCGATCTTTAAATATTCGTTTAATTCTTTTCTCCTTTATGTATTAATTTATGTATTTTTATGTATTAATTTTTGATAATTATAAAGAAAACACATTTACGTTGAAAGAAAGAAAGAAAACAAAGCAGTAATGATTATGCGCACGAAAAGTGCTAGACAATGCGCATTAGGATGTTAATGGAACTCTCACAGAATCTCAGTTGTGTGATTCTGATATTAATTGCTGTCTGCATAGTTTTATAGTAATTTACTTTTGCAACTGTAAACATTTTCATTAAATACATCATTAAATGCGCGTTATTCTCATTAAAGTCTCGTCGCCGAATACCAGTACATTCGAAATTCTTGAGTTGAATTTCTCGATAATGAGATAGTGTTCCCACTGAACGGTTGTAAAAGACTTCAAGATGTTACAAAGACTTCATTCAGTCTTTACACTGATAAGTATGTTAAAGACATTCCTTAAATTGAATCCTTGAAATGAAGATACCAAAAGGTTCTTAAAGAATATAGAAAAGGAGAATTATGATATTTTTCAAGCTTTTGTTGTAAATGAACTTTAGATTAATTGAAAGATATATTCAGTCCAACATAATATGATGTTTTTATGACGTTGAGATATACTAGGGGATAAGACCGGGTTTCCCAGGTTACAGAATATTGGTGGAAACCATCATATATATTATTTGAGTTGTCAACATCCTTTTTTCTTAAAGGCGCACAACGATTAATGAGGTATTTTTCGATTCAGCGATTAATGAGGTATAGCTTCTGCAAGTGGCTTTTGTTGTAGTATATTTATATATCGTTAAAACGCGTTGTTTAATAAAAAAAATTGCAGTTAATGAAAAAACGTAACAAAGAATCTCAAGGATTGAGGTGACAAAGCCTCGGAAGGATCTACTGTTTATTTTATTTATTTCCTTTTTTTTAATTGATAACTTTAATAGATTTTTTATATTTAATCTATTTTTTAAAATGCCTATTAAGGGGGTCTCAGGACTCTTAATGCTTCAAAATTTTAATTTTTTTAGATGTTAAACTCCTAGTTTTTCTGAACATTTTCATATTATTGTTTCTTTGAAATTCCCATTAGAACAGAAGTTATAGCTTTTATAATTAATTATACCCGCTCAATAGCTGAAACGGCGTTTCCGAAACTTTAACGCGCAGGATATCTCAAAAACTTCTGAATATTTTTTCATGAAATTTTCAAAACATATGTTTAATGTTAGTCTGTATAAACTGAATCTAAAATTTCATTTTTATTGTTTAAAAAAATATTTCTTTAGTTGATTACACTGTTGAAACTTTAAAAATTTTGTATTATCTAAATACAACTTTGTGTTAGCTAAATACATCTTTGTATTAAAAATATAAAAATGGTTTAAATACAAATTAGGTTCAGGGTAATTATTATAATCTGAAGTATAATTAGGCACAAAAAATTATAGGTCCAAAATGTATTTTGTAATCCTGCGCGTAAGCTCTCATACTAATTTTATGTTCGACAAATGTCTGACAGATTGGAGCCAACTGTAATTACTAATTCAACAACTTGCAATTTTTTAAATACTACATGAAATTAAAGAACATACTTATATATTCCATCCCAGTTGTGTTTTAAAATCATATACATATTAAGATATTAAATGTTGAAACTGGTCCTTTTTTTCCCAATTTTAAGAGTCTAAAGACACCTTAACAATATTAAAAATCATATTTATATGAAAAACAGTAATAATTCGTTTAAATAAAGTTTCCTGTTGGCTTCGCGACAGGATTTTACAGCTGAAGAAATTATTGTGTTTCATTTATATTTTATTCTTTTACTTATTGTGTAATGGATGTTTTAATTTTGTTATAGAATATAAGCTGGACACAAATTACCGACTATTTGTATCTTTCGCAATCGTCGGCATGCGATAGAGATAGATTCAAAAATTTTTTACCCTTGAAAATTATTTAATAAAATTGAGTAAATGGCGATACAGTTTCTAAACGAATTGTGATATAGTTTTTTAAACAAAATGCATTTGAAAGTACATTTCCCACCCCCTATTCGAAGTAGTAAAAATTGAAGATGTGCGATGCTTAGGAATTTAAAAAATTAAAAAAAAATTGTAGTAAAAGTGAATTTGATCGTCTGGTGTTGTCATTCGCAAAATGACGTCAGCGTTACTTACAGACACATTTGTCGTTTAGATAGATAGATAAACGTTTTTATAACACCTGAATTTTTAAATAATCCGTAGTTACAGAAAAAGGAATAATTGAGAAATGTTTGAAATAAATTTAATGGTTGCCTGAAAGAAGCGCCAATTTACGAATTTAAAATTTCGAGAAGCGAGAGAAAAACTATTAATGTCATTGATTAGCGATGTCCTGAGCACCTAGTGCAACGTAGGCCCTTCTTCTTATCTTAATTGTCCTTCACTTTTGTCTTCATCCTGAGCGTTGGCGAGTAATAAAAAACTAGTTATGTGGGTAAGGGAAGTAATAATATTATTTTTATTTTATTGTTTTAGTTTTTTAATTTAAAGTAAACGAAATTCTATATTATGGAAATGCAATATTTAACTGGGTAATAATCAATCATTCACATAGGCCCTGTTCTAACAATAAACCAACTTTCCAAAATTTTGAACATAGGTCTATTCAATTAAATATCCTTTCAGCCAAGAAACCAGCAAATAACAGTTTTATTTTACGGGCATAATGTGTATTTATTACGTAAACACGAGTAAAATCCGTTAAAATAACAGAAAGTTTTTAATAAATGCGGATTCTTTCCGTAAAATATACATTTTTTGTACTGGCTTCATTGCTGACAATTTTTTTCTATAAAATCAACAGATTGTTTTTATACAGTGTCGTTCTGTATCAATGCCACAGATCATCATGAAAAATCAGTGGTGTGCAGTCCTCTAACCTGAAGAGTATGTGATTGAAGGGAATAGAGGTGGTAGATTTTTTTCTTTAGGTTAGTATCAAAATTGTGGGAAGACTTTGAAGTCAAGTCACACTTCTGCTCCTATGATGCTTCGTCAAACGGAAGCTATGTTCCCATACCATGTGCTTTTATGATTTGACCTTCCGTTTCTATATAAGACAGAGTACATTTGTTTGATTTTTTTTTTTTTTTTTTACCTAAAACCACCATTGACATATTTTCATACGCTTTATATTATCTCTTTGAATCATATTTACCAGATCATTGCTGTTTTCATCGTGTGAAGTTGGATCAAATATTTTTATCTAAAAAACTCATAAACAACAATATTTTTTCCAGGATTTGAGTACGGACTCATAGTTTTACACCTGTTCATTCCACTCATTAATTAATTTATCACCGAACATAGATGCGCAGTAGCACAAGTACATGAACAGTAGCACACTAATGTAATGTTTGTTATATTTGGATCCAATGTTGTTTTCCTTGGAAATGCAGCGTGGTCATAATTAAAGTGCAAGTGTTTGAAGGGCTCTACATTATTTGGAATATTTTAAAAAGCTTTGGTATATTTATACTGTTCAGAGTATGCGGAAATTAAATATGTAATACTAATACTCAGTTCACAATTTTACGAATAGATGGCGCTGCATGGTTA
Source organism: Maratus speciosus (assembly GCA_963932465.1). Classification (NCBI taxonomy): domain Eukaryota; kingdom Metazoa; phylum Arthropoda; class Arachnida; order Araneae; family Salticidae; genus Maratus; species Maratus speciosus. The sequence goes on along the minus strand of OZ010786.1, from coordinate 166,850,746 downwards.
GAATATTTTTATTAGCAAATGTTAATAGAAATGATTCATTTATAATCAATATTTCATATTTATAAAGATGTTTTATTGTAAAATACAGTATGAAATCAATTAGCAAATCAATTAGCAAGGAATGAATAGCTTCTTTAATACTTTAGCAGCTTACGCAGCTTTATAGGTTTCAATGTCTGCAGCCGTCTAATTCCAGGGATCACTCTCAAATTCCATCGTAGTTTGAAAAATTTTTATCATTTTTTTTAGACCAATCATACACATCGGCCTTCATATCAATCCTTTTAGACAATTATATCCTTTTATATAATTGCAATTATTTTGATAAAACTCAATTATATTATTATGACTATTATTATTATTATTTTGGCAACGTCATGGCGAAAAATTTACTCTAGTATCACGTTAAGTTTTTATAACGAGGTCTAACTTTAGCTTGTGGAAAATTCTCTATTTTTCTCTACTTTTTTACTTATTTATATACAACGCCATCTACTAGAAAAAAAAATAATTGCAAAAGTTGTTTCAGCTTGTTCTAAACAGTCTAAAAATCAAAGATTTTAAAAATATTTCAAATAGAAACATATTTCAATTCCAGTAGAGCATTTCAAACACTTGACCTTATGTATGGCCATACCGTACTTACTATGAATTAAATATTGGCTTTACACTGATAATATTTTCTATAAACTGTCACTATTACAGGAATATTGGCAATCAAATTGCAATTATTTTTTCAATATTGGTGCTATATTGGAAACATGTAAACCTCTCAAAGTTGAGGCAATATTTCATATCAATATTGCTGATATTGACCAAGATATATACAAGATGTAGCCAATATCGACCAAGATATAGTAAATGTAAATAATATTGGCGCATTGTTTTGCTATTAGAATAATAACATGATATACTGCAACACATACGCATAATATTTTTACGTTTGTTAATAAATCAGGGAACTTCTATAGTCATACTAAATAAATTTAAGACTCCAAATAAGTTTAAGCTTATGAAATCCTTCAAAATTTTTCTTTAGGAAATCGGATAGGATTTATTAAACAAAGCAAATCTTCTATCTTATAACATTTTTCCATGAAGTCCTTTTCTATAAAACAAAAGCACTTGCGAGGAATCTACCTATAAGTGACTGACAGCCCCCGCTGTAGAAATTACGATATAATAAAAATATTCGAGTATGCAATAACCTCAGAGTGTTCCCGAACTCGTAAAAATTTCCGACAGGATGTAAAAAGGAAGATATTGATTCTCTCAGCTGATATACACAGAGTATATAAGAAAAATATGGGAAGTAATAATTTCTGAACGTGCTTTTCAGGAGCAAAGCTGATGTTTTGCTTTACTTATTTACGATATGGCTGGAATTTGACTTTCATATTGTATGAAAGTTTATTTTATTTATGTTGAATTTTCACACTTATTGGGCTTCGCATACGTCATTAAAGACGTAAAGAAAACGCGCGTGCTTAGTAGAATTTCCTTTTCAGTTTTTTGCTTGATATTTCTATGCCTGAACGTTGATTAGAATTTCATAAAAAGTAAATAAAGTTTGATTCGCATTTAACTAAGAGTTCCAGACTTAACAAAGATACGCGTTACTCCTGATTACTCGTTACATTCGATTTTATACTGAAAAGTTTAAAATTTACAAAGCTCTGAGAGCATACCAGTAATACGCATATTTAAATACTGATATTTGTCTTGCTCACTATTAATAAATAATGCGATTGTTTAATTAAAATCAAGTTCAATAATATTGTTGTGAAAGTTGAACTCAAAAAACTAAACTGACACATTCACGAAAGGACTTTCATTGATAAATGAATAAAACTTGCGGGCATTTTTATATGTTTACCAAAGAATTAAAAGGTTTTTATATTTTATGAATTTAGAGCACCATTCAAGAATATGTCAAATTTAATATTTTTGAAGCCGAGTTTCAGGACATAGCAATCACAAATAAATAAATAAATAAATGAATAAATAAAATTATTACACTCTTTATTTTTTTTAATTTTAATTTCTACTTTCTAGTGCTTAAAATATTTCATTGTTACAGATACATAGCCAATTGGCCTAATTTTGAAAAAAGAGATTTGGCGCCTCATTAACATTATTGCTTTTATTTGTAAATAGTTAGCACAATAAATATTTGGCCGATTACTCCGCAAGAAGTGACTCCCACAATCGATTATCCCGTTCACTATTATTCAGTATCGAATTCAAATATTTTTTTTTCCGGGAGAGATTTTGACCACCTCTGGCGGTATTTGCACTTGAAGTACATTAATTAACATAAATTCCCAAATCTTTCGAGGGAATATTACAGTGCTCCGGGGAGGAAATGCTCTCGTCACTGCTCATTCATGGTTATTTTTCCCTAATTTTTTTTATTCTGCGTATTTGATAATTTACTTTTAGACTGGGAGGCGGTTGCACAAACTATCATTTCACAGAGTTGACGGCTAAAATTTCAGGATTATTTAAAACTCGATTCGCTTATTAAAATGCAACTGGTCTGCCACATCATATTTTGGTGGAAATCATCTGCAGATCCCATTTTAGAGGTTGACTTGTAGGTTTAACTTTTGCTTCCAGTCTTGCAGGTTTTCATATCTTTGGGTGCAGAAAAAAGCGATGATAAACCTACCGATCAACCACTAGAATCCGGTCTGAGAGTGGTTTTCACCAAGATATGACTTAGCAGACCAGTTGCATTTTAGTATGCGAATCGAGTTCTGTTTTTCCCAGGAATGTCATACGTCAACTCGATGAGGTGATGGTCTGTGCAGCAGCCTACCGGTCTATATGAAAGGCATATTTGCTCTGAGCTAAAGAATGCGAATTTTTTCCTGACTGATCAAGATTCTTTCTTTATCTGTAAAGCTGTTCATCTGAAGTACTTTCAGTCTATGTTTAGGAATATTGTTCTTGAAATAATTTTATAAAATGCTAAGGTTAGATTAATTTTAACACAATTATTCTAACTGGTAAATAAATCATATTAGATGTAAATTTCCAACTGGGCTCAGATGGTAGAGCATTGGCGGCTTCAGCCAGAAGATTCCTGGTTCGAATCCTGGTCCGGACATTTTTCGCCACAGTTGGAAATTTAGGAAAAGATGTTATATATTCCCGCGGCTGACATCTTGGATTTTTCTTGGCGTGAAAAACCCTTTTTCGCCAAGTAAAGGTCGCCAAGCAGATTTATTCGCGTGTTAGGCTTAACGGGATTGCCTTATCGATAAACGCCAACAAAACATCGCCGAGAAATCCAAGATGGCGGCCGCGGGAATATATAACATCTGTTCCGAAATTTACATCTAATGTGATTTATTTACCAATTCGAATAATTGTGTTAAAATTAATCTAGTGTAATTTCGTATCCAGAGATTTCTGGAGTTCCACTACCTGTGATTTATTCTGTTGAGCTGATCCAGGTTTCAGACCAGATTCTATAATCATTAAGGTTAGCTGGATGAAAAGGCTCCACCAGATTAGTCCGGGATAGCTCAGATGGTAGAGCACTGGCGGCTTCAGCCAGGAGATCCCTGGTTTGAATCCTGGTCCGGACATTTTTCGTCCAGTTGGAAATTTACATCTAAAATGCTAAGGATGTTTGTAATAATGATTATCTGCCTACTTCTCGAATTTATCCGAAATAAATATTATGTTATTATATGGGTAGTTTTACCCAGAGCCCGATTAAAGGTGACTGAGGCCCAAGGCCCAGCATCTTTTCGGAGCCCTTCAAAGCAAAGTAATAACTACAATAGTTTTAGGAGTATTTAGGAGATATAACATTGTAAAAAAATTACGTTTTTAAATCTGGCGTTAAATATAACTATAAAAGAAATGTACACTCTTTAAAGTTACTATTGATTCCAAAAAGGCTCTACATCTTTAGAAATCATAGAAACCACATATATTTACGAGATTTAAAGAAGAAGTTGTAAAATTAATATTATTTTGTTACTCATGCTCACTGAAAATGTTTGAGAATAAGTACCATACTAAAAACCGATACTGTGGTTTGAGAAAACTGATAACTACATTATACAAACTACTCGGAAAAATTTCCGAAAATCACTGGCAGCAAAAAATTTTTTTTATTTTAATAATAATTGTTTAAAACTTATTATTATATATTTTTATATCGTTCGTTGTTTTGTTACAGTTTCGTGGATTAAGAAACATTTGTCTCTTTTTACAATGTACATATTACAATACCAAAGTTAACCAAAGTATTTTTTGGTTTTAAGCAAATCATTGCAGAAAACTGCATTTTTAAGAAAGTTTTTTCCGAATCATTTTATTCATTTTGGGGCCCCCATTAGCGGAGGGCCCTAGGCTGTGGCCTAGTTGGCCTGTGTGATAATCTGACCCTGGTTTAAACCTGATGTTCAATCTACACAAGCCTAAAGTCGAAATAATATATGTTTGACGCCTATGTGTATTGCATTGTTTAAGAAATTTTCTATTCTATACAGTTCTTCTTATTTGCTTGTTTCTACCAGTTTTCCATTACTTTTAAAATTTTCGCTAACTATATACTTTTATGTCGTCTTTTTAAAGACTTATTTTAATATATTTCTGACGCTTATAACGAATATAGATAATTTCCCAAGTGTTATTAATATTTCTGAAACTATAATTATCAACTAGTTTTCATATTATTGAATCGTGTAACTTAATGATAATTTATAGCATAATGTTATAATCACTTTCTCTGGTTTGACTTTATTTTGCATGTTACTACATGTACAAGTACATCCTTTATCCTCTAGTTCCTTTAATTAGAAGTCATTTTCAATGCTAGCAATGGAAACAGTGCCATATGAATGCATAAATAATATTTTGCGTTGGTTCTGATGAGACGCAGTTCTGTCTGAATACTAATTACATCAGCTATCTGCTTTTATAAATGAGTTTAAAATTGCAGTATCGTAGAGACGATCACTTTAAAACTGAATGTTGGGAATTATGGCAAGTTTTTGACGGGGCATAAATTCAGTGATTATGGAAGTAACTTATTATAATATTGACTTGCATTAGTAAATCTTAATAGTAGATATGCACTTAAATTAACTCAAAGCAGTATGTGAGAATTCAGTCATTGTGTGATTAGAATTAAGACATAATCATATAAAAGCGATGATAATTACTGAACTTTTTTAAATTTTGAAACGAAAATATAACTTTTAATTTATTTTTCTGAAATCAAACAGAGAAAGAAAAATACAAAAATTATGCTAAGAAAAGTTCAGTCTTTAATTTTTCAATCTTTAACCCTTAAATGCCTGATTTGTCAAAAATCATTCTAATAATGATTTTCGGCTGTCATTTTTTAAATAAATCATGGGAAAAATACTTAAATAAATCATATTTTGTTTTAAGTATGGTTTACGGCTGAAAAACAGTTTGTTACTAATCGGCAATAGTGGTCTTTAATTAAAAAAATAATTTTCCTTGATAAAATTCTATAATATTAAACACACAAGAGTTTTAGGAACTATAATAAGAAATAAATTTCACTTGCTCACGGCAGAACAAAATAGGGTATTTCGCAAGGTTCCAGACAAAACAAAAAGAACAAGTAGCAGCAATTGAAAAAATAAATCTATCTTTATTCTTAAACAGCACAAGTGTTGCCATCTACATGTTGAAAATCGATTTAATAATATTTTCAGAATGTATTTTATTGTCAACATTAGGCATTATAGCTTCAATATTATTCTAATAGTATTTTAGAGCCTAAAATGGGTATGTTGCCGAAAAGCAACACCCGGCATTTAAGGGTTAAATGTCTAGCAGTAACTTTAACTCTAGATACAATGCAAGGCATCAGTGAAATCACTAATATTTTAGACAATGGTTTGCACATTTATTCAATTTTATTGAGATTGATCTTATTGATAACTACTCTATTTTTCGACGATAACTTGTTACTTCCTCAAAGAAAACCTGGACCGCTCTCATTAATTCGGCTCTTATAAGTTCCAGAACCTTGATTTTTCAAGTTTTGATGTTGACTGCTTGACGCTAATTTTGTGACAAAATTTAATACAAAATTTAAAACTCCAAGTTAATAACCGTCGTGATTATTAGTCTTACAACAATTCTGTGTTTAATACATTATTTGGAGTAAATTATGAATTCCATAAAAAGTGTGATACAGAAAAGAAATTGCGTGTATAACAATAATATACTTTGTTTAAAAAAAATAAGTTTTCGGTGCACTAGTGATTAAAAGAAAGGAAGGAAAATGAAAAAAAAAAAAAAAAAAAAAGAGGAAAGAAAATGCCAAGGGTTTCGTTATCAAGCAAAATAGTCGTTTAAATTGGAGACACCATTACTATAACCATAACGTATGACCATTTTGAAGTATGGTTTCTCATCCAGGTTAATAAAATTTATAAATGTTTTGTTTGAAACTACAAAGAAATGAAAAAAAAATATTTTTGAAGGATAAACAGAAATGAAACATGACAAATAGGCAACGAAAAAGAAGTGAAAAAAAAGGGAGTGTTCTGTCAAAGTTTTTAGAAAAAGAAAAAAAAACGCACAGATTCAGACAAGTGAGATTAGAAAGAAACAAACAAAATCAGATTAAAAAAATACATTTAAAATTACTACAATTCCATATTTTCCCTTTCTGTGTATTTTTATTTTTTAACACGGTCTCATTCTTTTTTGCTAGAGTAAAAGATTTCAGTTTGGTTTAAAGTTTTACTTTTAAAAAACATGTTTTAGAAGTTCTTAAATTACACACATATATCGAAACAGCACCGAAAACTGGCGATATGAAGCAATTAAAATAATAAAACTTTGTAAAAATTCACCATAAAATAAAAACAAAACACAGGACGCGTTTCGAGCTAAAAACATAACAGCTCGTCATCAGCTACAGCATACACGTGTCCGCAAGCGAACAAGTTAAAAAATGAACTGAAGGTAAAGAATGTTGCAAAGAATGCGACAGAATGGCGCTACCTGAAAGAGGAACATGCAAAAGAGAAAGGTGTTGCCAAAAAGATAGAAGAGAAATTGATAGGGAAAAAATGGAAATAAAAGAAGTAAATTAAAAATATAAATAATAATAATAAATAAAGAAATATAAAAGAATAAAACAAGAAAAAACAAAAGATCCATTTTTTTTAAACAAAAGAAAAGAAACAAGAGAAAAGGGAAAAGAATTACAAAAGTAATTTTCACGCTGGAGATAGGAAAGGAGATGATGGGAGATCATTGACAAGATTAGCAGAATTTTTAGAAATAAAATATGCTTCATGAAAATCCAAGTGAGACGGAGAGGCAGGGGAAGAAATAATTTTGGCCATGGAGAAATTGGAACAATGACTGGAAGGCCAACAGTGAGAAGCAACCGAAGATTTAGAGATTTCTTTATTTGCAATATACCTCTGATGCTCGCCTAATCTGAATTTCAAAGCTCTCTTTGTTTGACCAATAAAACCTAAATTGCAAGAGCAAGGAATGAAATAAACACCCCACCGGTTCTCAGTAGGAACAGGATCTTTTAGAGAAGAGAATTTAATTTTACTCATAGGTTTGGCGGTCAAACAGTTCTTCTCAATAAATCTGATTATATTTCCCACGTTGAATCTATGTTAAACTCTGGTTCATATTCCAAATTAAAAAAGGATCCTTCTACTAAGCATTTATCTGACATCAAGCATGTCATTAAAAATTCTGTCTTTCTTAATGATAACACTAAGCGTTTGGTCACCCCTTCTATCGCTAATTGCGCTCGTTTCCATGCTCTTCCTAAGGTCCATAAACCTACTCTTTCCTTTCGCCCTATCGTTTCCAATATTGGTACTGCTTCTTATAAACTTGCCAAGTTCTTTTCTAAGTTACTCGCTCCTTTATCTTCCACTAACTTTCACACCGTGAAAAACTCTTTTGACTTTGTTGATAAAATTAAAAGCCTTTCTCCTTGCAATTATATAATGGTTTCCTTAGATGTTAAATCCCTTTTCACTAACGTGCCTGTTTAAGGGGCAATTGATTGTTTGGAAAGAAGGCTGCGCGAATTTCATTACTCTTCCATTGCGATTGATAAAATCCTGCATTTAGTTAGTATTTGTGTCAGGCAAACTGCTTTTCAGTTTAACAATTCTTTCTATTCTCAAACTGAGGATCTGGCCATGGGTAATCCTCTGTCTCCTCTTTTATGTGATATTTATATGCATTTTGTTGAAGAAAAACTTTTCAGTTTATATAAATTTCCTTTCTGGTTTAGGTATGTTGATGACACTTTCATTTTAATTCCCTCTGACCTTGATCTTTATAATCTCCTTTCTCTTGTTAATTCTGTTGATCCTTGTATTCAATTTACTCTCGAAGTCGAAGAGAACAATTCTCTTCCTTTCCTTGACGGTTTCAAAACACCCAGATCGGTTCTCTACCTCCGTTTATAGAAAACCTTTCGCTGTCTCTCTTCCTCCTCATGCTCTTTCAAATCATCCTCCTCAACAAAAAGTGGCGTCCTTTTATACTTTTGTTTTTAAGGCGTTACGCATTTGTTCTGATTCTTCTGCTCTGAATAATGAAATTAATTATCTCAAATCTCTTGTCCTTGCTCGTGGTTATAATCCCTCTTTGATTGATATAGCTTTGCATAAATTTAATAAGCCTAAACGTCCTTTTTCTGATTCAAATTATCCTAATTTTAATTCTATAATAGTTCTGCCCTTTTATTGTCTTCTCTGTTTCAAAACTGCTAAAATCGTTTAAAGTTATCTTCAAACCTATGAATAAAATTAAATTCTCTTCTCTAAAACATCCTGTTCCTAGTGAGAACCGGTGGGGTGTTTATTTCATTCCTTGCTCTTGCAATTTAGGTTATATTGGTCAAACAAAGAGAGCTTTGAAATTCAGATTAGGCGAGCATCAGAGGTATATTGCAAATCAAGAAATCTCTAAATCTTCGATTGCTTCTCACTGTTGGTCTTCCAGTCATTCTTTCAATTTCTCCATGGCCAAAATTATTTCTTCCCCTGCCTCTCCCTCTCACTTGGATTTTCATGAAGCATATTTTATTTCTAAAAATTCTGCTAATCTTGTCAATGATCTCCCATCATCTCCTTTCCTATCTCCAGCGTGGAAATTACTTTTGTAATTCTTTTCCCTTTTCTCTTGTTTCTTTTCTTTTGTTAAAAAAAAAAATGGATCTTTTGTTTTTTCTTGTTTTATTCTTTTATATTTCTTTATTTATTATTATTATTTATATTTTTAATTTACTTCTTTTATTTTTATTTTGTTTATTTCTTTTACTTCCATTTTTTCCCTATCAATTTCTCTTCTATCTGTTTGGCAACACCTTTCTCTTTTGCATGTTCCTCTTTCAGGTAGCGCCATTTGTCGCATTCTTTGCAACATTCTTTACCTCCAGTTCATTTTTTAACTTGTTCGCTTGCGCACACGTGTATGCTGTAGCTGATGACGAGCTGTTATGTTTTTAGCTCGAAACGCGTCCTGTGTTTTGTTTTTATTTTATGGTGATTTTTTACAAAGTTTTATTATTTTAATTACACACATATATATTTTTTTTATTTTATAAAACAATATATTTTTCTGTTTTCCCTTAATATTTTATATTTACTCGTATAAAAGTATTCTTGTTTACTTTAATATTTTGTATTTACACGTTTAAAAGTATCCTTGTTTTTGTTTAATATTTAGTATTTACACGTATAAAGAAAATTATAACACGATATAGAAAAAATTTGGAGAATTTATTAAATTAAACCAAGTGTCTCGTACTGATAAAAATTTTAAATACTGAAATCTGATTTCTTTAACTGATTTAGTCTTCAATTAATCAAAATATGAAGAACTTACTCCAACCACTATTTACCGTTTGAAGATTTTTATTTATTTATTTTTTAGCCTGCTTTATGCTATTTCATTCAGACAACAGTTAAAGTATCGGAACTAAAAAATAACGTTATACCTAATCATAAGCCACACGTAAAAGGAAGCAGGTATATCATTGTAGGGTTAAATGCTGATAATCTACTGCTATTTTTTCAACTTTTAAACATCGCACATTTTCACTTTTTACACAGTCGTATAAGGAAAAAAGTACTTTTAAATGCAATTTGTTTGAAAACTGCATCTTAATTTGTTTTTGAGATAACAATTTTTTTCCTAGTTTTTAATGCCATTTCTGTACTGGTGGTACTCCATTTCTGTAGAAAGTAAGCGGAAAATAGTAGATTAGACTATATGTTTTTGTTGGTATTTTCGCATAACAAATGAAACAGAAATTGCAGTTAAAATATGTCCTTTAATACCAAGAATATCGTCTGCTATAAAAATCTATTAAAAAAAATTATTTGTGCTACTTATTTTCCCTGCATATACTTAATCACTATCAAAAAGCTGAACGAATGCAATTTTATTATTCCGTGTGCAATGACATTTTCCTAATTTTGAAAAGATGTAAGTGAATGATATCTGATAAAACATGGTTCTATTATAAACTACAGCTTATATTCAAAATATTGGAATAATTACTTTTTTTTTACAAACTGGAAATATCTTTTGGTAATTTAACATCTTTTAATGCAAATACGCAAACGATATTTTTATTAGGAACTTATTGTTGATTAAACTTATTTATTATCTTAAAATTAATATCATTTCTGAAATAATTAATTGAAAAAAAAATTACTTTGAAAAGTCAAAACATTAGAATATTTATTCAAGTGGTTCAAAATATTAGAATATTTCGCATTAATTCTCCTTTAATTATCACCAATTCATAACTGGTGACATCATTGATTAAATTCAGACGATTTTATTTAAAATCGGTGTTCTTTTTACAGTTTGTTTGCTTTTTCATCTTAAAATGGGTCGTGTGGGTGATATTCCTGAATCTATTAAACTTCGTATGGTTGATTTGTATCGGCACGGTAAAAATCAATGTTATATAGGGAATTATTTACATGGTTCGCAATCAAGAGTTACTAAAATACTAACGCAGTATTCAAAAAATGGAAAAATTCAGAATAATCGCCAAAATGGCGGCCGAAAACCAAACGCATCTGCTAGAGCTGATAGGAAACTGAAGCGTAGAGTTTAAAAAAACCGTTTTAAAAGTGTGCAATTCTTGCACCGAAAATGGAAAGAAGTAGGAGTTGAAGTTTCTAGATCGAGAACATTAAGACGTCTACATAAATTTAAGTTTGAATCTCGTGTACCGAAAACAAAATCTCTCATGACTGCAAAACAAAAATGTATAAGATTCAGTTGGTATAAATCAAGACGTTTATGGAGCGAAGAAGATTGGAAAAATATATTATTTAGTGATGAAAGTATGTTTTGTATCTATACAACATAATTTCATCACTAAGTAATATGTTTTTTCCAATCTTCTTCGTTCGATAAACGTCTTGATTTCCACCAATTCAATCTTATACGCTTTTGTTTTGCAGTCATGAGAGGTTTTGTTTTCGGTACACGAGATTCAAACTTAAATTTATGGAGACGTCTTAATGTTCTCGATGTAGAAACTTCAACTCCTTCTTCTTTCCATTTCCGCTGCAAGAATCGCACACTTTTAAAACAGTTTTTCTTAACTATACGCTTCAGTTTCCTGTCATCTCTAGCAGATGTTTTTGGTTTTCGGCCGCCATTTCGGCGATTATTTTGAAATTTTCCATTTTTTAAATATTGTGTTAGTATTTTATTAACGCTTGATTGCGAACAGTGTAAAAAATTCGCTATATAACATTGATTTTAACCGTGCCAACACAAATCAGCCATTCTAAGTTTAATAGATTCAGGAATATCACTCACACGACGCATTTTAAGACGAAAAAGCAAACAAACTACAAAGAGAATATTGATTTTAAATAAAATCGTCTTAATTTAATCTATGATGCCACCAGTTATGAATTAGTGATAATTAAAGGAGAATTAATGTGAAATATTCTAATATTTTGAACCACGTGAATAAATATTCTAATATTTTGACTTTTCAAAATAATTTTTTCTTTCCATTAATCTTTTCAAAAATGATATTAATTTTATGATAATAAATAAGCTTAATCAACAATAAGTTCTTAATAAAAATATCGTTTGCATATTTGCATAAAAAGACATTAAATTTGCCAATTTTAACCATATAAAACGAAAAGACAAAAGAAGAGGGAAAAGAAAAACTCTTCAGTTTATATAAATTTCCTTTCTGGTTTAGGTATGTTGATGATGCTTTTATTTAAATTTCCTCTGATCTGGATCTTTCTAATACTCTTTCAGTTGTTAATTCTGTTGATCCTTCCTTGTATTCAATTTACTCTCGATGTAGAAGAGAACAATTCTCTTCCTTTCCTTGATATCTTGGTTTCAAAACACCCAGATCGGTTCTCTACCTCTGTTTATAGAAAACAATTCACTGCATCTCTTCCTCCTCATGTTCTTTCAAACTACCCCTCCTCAACAAAAATCGGCGTCCTTTTATACTTTTGTTTTTAGGGAGTTACGCATCTCTTCTGATTCTTCTGCTGTGAATAATGAAATTAATTATCTCAAATCTCTTGTCCTTGTTCGTGGCTATAATCCTCCCTTTGATTGATAAAACTCTGTGTAAATTTAATAATCCTAAACGTCCGCTTTCTGACTCAAATAATCCTCCTAATCTTAACTGTATCGTTCTACCATTTTATTCTCCTCTCTGTTTGAAAATTCCTAAAATCCTTTCTCGTTTAAATTTTAAAGTTATTTTCAAACCTATGAATAAATTAAAATTATCTTCTCTGAAAGACCCTCTTCTTACTGAGAACCTGTGGGGCGTCTATTTTATTTTTTGCTCTTGTAATTTAGGTTATATTGGTCAAACTAACAGAGCTTTAAAGTTCAGATTAAGCGAGCGTCAGAGGTCTATTTCAAATCAAGAATTCTCTAAATCTTCGATTGCTTCTCACTGTTGGGCTTTAAGCCACTGTTTCAATTTCTCCATGGCCAGAATTATTTATTCCCCTATCTCTCCCATTCACTTGGATTTTCACGAAGCATATTTTATTTTTTAAAATTTTGATAAGCTTGTCAATGATTTCTCATCCTCACCTTTTCTTCAGCTTGGAAATTACTTTTGTAACTCTTTTTCTTTCTGCTCTTGTCTCTTTTCGTTTTATTATGCTTGAAAAAAAAATCTTTTCTTTCTTTTGTTCTCCCCCCCCCCCCCCCCCGGGATTGTACTTATACTCTAAAGAGAAAGCTGGGTTCCCGGGGCGGTCATCCCTGTCATCCCTTTTTTTTCTTGTTTTATTTTACTTTTTAATTTATTTCTCTTATTTTATTTTCTTTTATTTTCAATGTTTCTCTATAATTTTGGCAACACTTTTCTCTACTGCATGTGCTCCTCTGCGATTGGTGTTTTCCTTTCAGCTAGCGCCACCTGTCTCATTCTTTGCAATCTCTACTCTCTATCTTGCATTTCATTTGCGACCTTGTCAACTTACGGACACGTGTTTACTTCGGATGATGACGAGCTGTTAAAATTTCCACCTCGAAACGCATCCTGTGTGTTTTTACATCTATGTGCTGGTTTATAGAAAATTTTATATTTAATTAAATACGACATTACACTAAATTTTCTCAATGCATCACATATATCATGAACCTTTTCTGCAATTTTTACATTCTGCTATCTTTACAAGAAGAAAGTATTGGACGCATGAAAACTTACGAATTCTGGTTTTCTACGAATTTACACGCTTTAGGGGTCAGAGAACCCAAAAAACATGTTTTTACAAAATGTCTGATTGTGAGTCTATCTGTCTGTGAATGGCACAAATATTGTGGGCACTCTATCTCAAGAACTAATGAACGTAATTTAATAAAAATGTATATTCATTTAGTCCCTGGTATAAATTGGTACTTTTTGGTGTAAATAGCTCAACAGATGGCGCTGCTATGCAGCATTTTTCACCATTTCCACAATAACTCAATCTACAGAACTAATGCACGTTTTTTCATCAGACTTCAGATTCAGTTAGTCCTTGACAGGATTTGAAGTTTTATAGATTTTGGTATAAATCGCTCAACAGCTGGCGCTACTATGCTGCATTTTTTTGCAATTTCAGCAATAGCTCTATCTCAAGAACTAATACTTGAATTTTCAACAAACTTCAGATTCAGGTAAACCTTGACATGAATTACTGCTGTTTATGTTTAGAGCAAATCGCTTAACAGGTGGCGCTGCTATCCTGCATTTTTCAGAATTTCCACTGTAGCCCTATCTCAGTAACTAATCCACGAATTTTCATCAAACTTCAGATTCGGGTATACCTTGATATCAATTAATGCTGTTTATGTTTTAGTGCAAATCGCTCAATAGGTGGCTCTGCTATGCTACATTTTTAGAATTTCCGCTATAGCTCAATTTCAAGAACTAATGTACGAATTTTCATCAAACTTCAAATTCAGATATACTCTGATAAGAATTGGTGCTAAATAGATGTAATTTCTTGTATTATTTAAATGATTTAATTGACGTGATTTATATAGAAGAAAGTTTTGTGATGGCCACAACATACTAGTTTATAATGTATTGATAAAAGAGACTTTAAAGTTTTTGAAACTATAATAATATATATTCATATCATGGCATTAACTGAATAAGCATTCACTTTTATGTTAAACTTCATTTTAAATACAACCTATGTCTTCTAATTAATTTTAATTGAACTGATTTCGAATTATACTATTAATAGCATCACTGCCGTATTAATAGATTAACATTATTGCTCTTTGACTTTCGGGAACATATCTCATGCATTTAATATTCAGACAAAACTATCTGTCTTTATGAATGAGCTTAAAACTGCAGGCGATCATGTTAAAACAGAAAACGTTGGAGAATTATGGCAAATTTTCGAAGACAGGGCATAAATTTATTGATTATGGTAACAATGAATTATGTTACAGACTTACGTTAAAGTCTGATAAGTCAGATAAAATTAAATAAACCGAAGGTGATATATTAGTATTTTAAACATTGTGAATATCATATGCAACTGAAATTCAGTCAACCATATTACATAGACATAAATTTATAAAATAATAAAAATGGATTTTTTAATGTGTGGATTTAAGAAAATGAAAACATCATAGCATTTCTGCATTTGGCAACATCTTTAGAACTTAATTACACTTTGCATTAAATTTTCTATTCTGTAAAGCGTGAAATGTTAGTATACAAACATTTTTTAGTTGTACATTTATAAATGCAATACTGAAATTATATATCTACCCTATATATATAAAATCCTAATGGATCGAATTGAAACGAATTTATGTAACGATTCTGTGAAACGACTGATTAAACAACTGGTTACGTTTCGCGGAGATTTCTCCTAAAGTATGGAATACTTTGCGATGAAATTAACACCAAAAATCCGCATTGATCCATAGATCTCAAAACTGGTATTAGAATTTTAAAATTAGAATTAGTTTTCGAAATAGTAATTTTTTTCTAATTTTAAATACTTTTTTTCTAATGATGGCAATTCAAATTTTAATCATAACAGATATTTTTTTTTCATATTTAGAAAAGGTTATTTTAAATTAATTTGGCGACGAGTTTGGCCTCCCTTAAATGTATGCTAAGAAATGAATCATGTTACTTTTATTCAGAATTCAATTTGTATTTCATTATCATTTTAATACAAAACTTTCATTTAAAATTGAAACATTTAAAATAAACGGCTTTTACTTCATTCTTTTTTTTAAAACGAAACGAAAAGGAAAATATCAGACACAGATGTCATATACGCAACGGGGTGCCTAATTGGCGCCAAAATGGCGTTATTTTGCCTGACATGGTAACCCGGCTATTGTTGCTTATTTATTAATAAATGTTTATTTGAATTTATTTTCTTTTTATTTAAAAAATGTTATAAATTGTTTTGTTCTATAGTTATCAATTAATTTTTTTTTTTAATTTATTGTTATTTCATTTAAAAAAAAACAGAAAATAATTTAAAAATACATATGTAACAAGCATTTGAAAATGAAGTTTTCGCCAAATTGTCGTAAAAAAAAATCACGCCAAAGCCAGTGCGTATGTGACAATGCAACAATATATGATAATATGATAAGGGATATTAATATATGATAATATGATTAGGGAGTCTTGCAACAAATCATGAGATTTAATTTCCACTTCAAAGCAACGTTTTAATGTTATTACTTCTCCCGTCGACTAATTTCGCGAAATTATATAAATAGCCAAATTATACAAATTGACATATTTTTTTATTTCACATAACAAAAGAACAAATAAATTAGTATAACATTAATAAAAATACAAATAAAACTTCGAAATAAAAATCACTTGATGGCGTAAACACGTGTAACTTCCTTAAAGTCAAGTGAATGTGACATTTACGATTAACCATTATTGGCATTTAATCTTATAGTTTGGTGACAGATTTTTGGTCGATGGGATAACCAAGTAGCACCGTTTTAATTTACCACTCGAAAAAAAAAATGCTAACTGGCGAGTTTAAAAAAAAGCTATTGGCGAGAATTTCACCTGGCTAACATACAAGTACCAGGAATTCTTTGTGATCATGACAACTTTTATGTAGTTTTATTCGAAAAAATAATTTTGATTCTTTAATCAAAATGGAAACCTTTCTTATGAAAAGCGAAGGAATCAGCCAGTTTTGTTTATGGCAGTTACATGACTTGGACTATTATAATATAAACGAAATAATGGGGATAGAATAATATTCGGCTACTTATCACACCTGTGGCTGGCTAACATTAAAGTACCAAAATGGCTGCATGGAATATAAAAAGCGAAGGGATCCGCCTGGAGCTGTTGATGATAGTCACATGACTTAGGCTATTATTATAGATATTGTTTTCAATTTTAAAAACAGCGCAAAGAATAATATTTCCTAACGATTAAAAATTTATTTTCACGTGACTATTAAAAACAGAAAAAAAACTTTAGTATTACTATTAAGTGAGTACGTGTTAAACGCAGCAAAATATTGAAAATTATGTCCTGAAAATTGTATTTACACGTGAATATTAAAAGGGAAAGGAAACTTTAAAATAATAAATACATTAATATGCGTTTAACCCTTTCACGGACAAGGCACTTCTATTCGTAAAATCTTGAAATCAGTGAATGGCACCAGAATTTACAAACAAATTTCGAAATACAAAAATGCTTTTGTTCACTTACTTAATAAGACGGAAATTTTCATCCCAATATTCTGATGCTAATGTGGCATTTAAGAATTAAAATTAAGTGGTCCAAAAATGAACCACCGCCCTTGAAGGGGTTAAAGCAGCAAATTTTAGTAATTGTATTATGTCAATCGTTTTATAACGCTGTTAAAAAATACCGAGAGACAAAGACTCTGTTTACTTAATTCATTTTATTTTAGCTTCTTTTCAAATGTTTAACTGATTTTCTTTAACCAAACACGAAAACAACCATTGGATGTCTTAACAGCAACTGATTCTACCTTAAATTTTTGCAATCAAAGAGAATTGAATGGAAACCCGTTTACAGGGAGATCGCTACAGGTTTTTTCATTATAATTCAATCTTCTCTAATCTTTTTAAAACCGATCAGATTAGCGTGCTTTTAGATTCTACAGTGTCTGAACGGGGGTTGGCAAGCATAGCTTGCAGGGGGCAGAGCCCCCTAGTATATACATATTTATCTACCTTATATATATAAAATCCTAATGAAACGAATTTATGAAACGGATATATGAATCGACTGATTAAACAACTGATTATGTTTCAAGCGATTTCTCCTAAAATATGGAATACTTTGCGATGAAATTAACACCAAAAATCAGCATTGATCCTCAAATCTCAAAACTGGTATTAGAATTTTTAAATTCGAATTAGTTTTCGAAATATTATTTTTTTTTCTAATTTTATGTACATTTTTCTAATGATGGCAACTCAAATTTTAATCAAACAGATATTTTTTTTTTTTCATATTTCAGAAAAGGTTGAGATGGTAACCCGGCTATTAATGTTTATGTGATAGTAAATGTTTATTTACTTTTATTTCTTTTTATAATTTATATAAATTATTCTGTTCCATAATTATTATTATTTTTTTTTATATTTCCTTTAGAAAATAATAGAAAATAATTTAAAAATACGGTACTACTTAGTTATTTCCTCGACCAATTTCGCCAAATTATGTAAATCGCCAAAACACTCGCCAAATTATACAAATTGTCATAGTTTTTATTTTAAATAACGAAAGAACAAATAAATTAGTATAACATGAATAAATATACAAATAAAAAGTCGAAATAAAAATCACTTGATGACTTAAACACGTGTAACTTCCTTAAAGTCAGTGAATGCGACATTTACGATCAACCATTATTGGCATTTAATCTTATAGTTTAGCGATAGATTTTTGTTCGACGGGATAACTAAGTCATACCAAAAATGCATATGTAACTGGTATTTAAAAACGAGGTTTTCGCCAAATTTTCGTTAAAAAAAAAAAAAAAAAAAAAAAAAAAAATCACGCCAAATCTGCTAAATATTACCATTCGGAAAAAGAAAATGCTAACTGGCGAGTTGGAAAAAAGCTATTGGCGAGATTTGCATCCGGCTAGCGTAACAGTATCAAGAATTCTTTACAACAATGGCAAATTTCATGTAGTTTTATTCGAAAAAAAAATTTTGATTTTTTAATCAAAATGGAAATCTTACGGTCCCATATTGGCGCAATTTTTTTCTGACGCCAATGTCATATATGGAACGGGCACTTAATTGGAGCCAAAGAATCGTTATTTTGCTTGATATGATAAGCCGGATGTTGTTGTTTATGCTGTTGTTGCATTCCCCAAATTGGCGTCGTTAAAAAATCGCGCCAATATGGGACGTATATGAAATTTGTGCCAAACTTTCATATGAACGGCGAAGGGATCAGACAGTATTTGTTTATAGCAGTTGATGACTTGAACTATAATAATATAGATGAAATGATGGCGATAGAATAATATTTGGCGACTTATCACCTGTGCCTGGCTAACATTAAAGTACCAAAATGGCACCTAGAATATAAAAAGCGAAGTGGTCCGCCTGGAACTGTTGATGATAGCCACATGACTTAGGCTATTGTTATAGAAATTGTTTTAAAATAGCGGGAGACAAAGACTCTGTATACTTAATTTATTTTATTTTAGCTTCTTTTCAAATGTTTAACTGTGATCCTCTTTAATCAAAAACGAAAACAACCATTGGATGTCTTAACAGCAACTGATTAACCCTTAAATTTTTGCAATCAAAGGGAATTGAATGGAAACCCGTTTACAGGGAGATCTGCACACAGCTTTTTTCAGTATAATTCAATCTTCTCTAATATTTTTAAAACCCATCAGATTAACCTGTTTTTAGATTCTGCGGTGTCTGAACGGGGGTTGGCGAGCGTAGCTTACAGGGGGCAGAGGCCCCCTAGTATATATATAATATCTTTGGAATTAAAAGAAAATAAAAAAAGTTCATATAATAAAAGCGGACGAAATCTCTAATTTAAAGATGGCATGTAATATTATAAATTACTTGTTATAGTAAAAAGATAAAGTGTATGAAATCATTATAATAAAAATAACCTACCATTAAATAACAATATTATGAATCATAATAATTTTAAAGATAGATTATACCAAACAAAAATTGAAATAAAAAGGATTTTGCCATAAAATAGAACAAAACGTAATAAAGAAAAATGAAGAAGGAAAATAAATTCGAAGGACATGTAAGTGTTTAATCGTTAGTCAGCAGGAATACCCACATGTCCTTGAAAATACATAATTTCATATAACAAGCCAGAAAAAGATAATAAGGTCCATTAATTACCACAATAATGCATTGAGAGTATAAATAGTTGAATATACAAGAGGAAAACAATCAATTAGGTATCCAAGAATAATAAACGAAAACGAATTGTACTACTTGCATTCACCATAACATGTTGAAATAAGCATTCACCATTCGTATGATAGAACATTCAAGATGCTTGATTACTTTAGTTGAAGTTAAGATTTAATAGATACAGTTAAAGCATGAATTAACCTAAAATTATTAAACAATAATTGTTGCTAATTAAAACTATATAAAATACATTAAGAAAACTATGTATACTTTTATGATCTTTAATCTATAAGAATATATATATATATATATATATTATGTATATACATGTAGGAAGGTGATGTAAAAAACTTTAATTTATTGAAGTATTCAAATAATAAGAGAATGCTGAAATCATGCAAACTTGAATTTAATTCCTTGAAGACCTCTAAACTTACAATGCCTTACAACTATTTTTTTTTTTTTTTCAGGATTAATACTTAAAACGTATATTCTGTAGAATATTCTAATATAGCCAATTGCTTTATTGACATCATCCGTGTCACTGCTTCATGAATCATGGAAAAATAAGAGATTGACTCTTCTTATTTTTAAAATTCAAAGTTATTGTGCTCGTGAGCTGTGAATTAGCTTTTATATATCATGCGTTCAAATCATAGACATAATAAATACCAGATACTTAATAGATTTGATCATGTACGTCATAATTAAAATAAATGATGCTACATAAATTCGAATCCAGCAGATATATACATAATACCTTTTGAAATCAAAAATCTTTATGACAAGTTCCTATAAAAAATCACCTAATCTCAAATAAATATACTATATAATACATGTCTTTGAAACAAAAAAATATAAAATTCAACTAAGTACAAGTTTTATTTTATAATATGTGAAAATTTTGAATTATTATTTTCGTAAAGGAAAAAAATGTAAATGTGTTGGATTAAGAATACATTTGAGAAAAGTCTACCTTTAAAATAATAGTAATAATAATAATAAATAGTAAATAAAAAAAGAAAGGAAAATAGAAGAATATATGACACGATCGGAAGAAAAAAAAAATTAATGAAGTATATAGTCAAACATAGATCTGAAGGATTTTTAGAATGACAAAATAATATAAAGAAAAGAAAATTATTACCACTGCATGTTCTTTTTGGGATGTTTCATAATATTTAATACAGTCTACCCTTATTTTCGCTAAATTTGGAGTTATATATACATTCTACTTGAGTTAATTTTCATTGCGTGTTTTTTCCATTTTTCCTTTCTTTCTTTCTTTCTTTTTCTTTTTTAGATTTTATATTTAGGCATTTAATACTTACTAATATCTCCAAGCAAAGAAAATAATGTTTTTAATGGGAACTAACAATTTCTCCATATATACAATAGATATTTATCTTTTGACTCATTAATTAAATATTAAACTGTAAAATAATTTTATTTCTTTCTCATATTTTTTGAGATAATTTGTTTCATTTATTTTTTTTCTTTTTAATAAAGGAAAAGGTGCATGATTCAAAGTGAATTTAAAATATCTCACGAAATCAGCAACTAGTATAGAAAAAACCTCTTATGTGTGGGTGTAATTATAGGTTTCAGCTGCATGTTGTAACCTCGAAACTTCCAAAGAAAATAATCAACCGAATGAGCTCACTCAGAAAAGTACATTGTCCATGTAATTCTTTATCGTGTAAGAAGATGTGGGTGGACATTTATACTCGTATCAGTAATGTCTTTTGAATACACATCCATAAATGTTTTCTGTCATTTCTTTATATTTTCCTTGACTTCAAATTAGTTTCCTGTCGTAAAATGATTCATGATATAATAATTAAAGCAAAAAATAACGTACAGAGTTACGAATGATCATGATCTGCTCTTATCAATTTGGAAGATTATAATTAAAGAGCTTAGTGAAAGATGTTAAGTAACAAAAGTTAAATTTCCAGAAAATTAAAGTGAAAGTTTTTTATCGTAAATTTCTTCGCTATATTTTCTTCATGATAGCATATGTTTAACCCTTAAATGACGGGTGTTGCTTTTCGGCAACATACCCATTTTAGGCTCTAAAATACTATTAGAATAATATTGAAGCTATAATGCCTAATGTTGACAATAAAATACATTCTGAAAATATTATTAAATCGATTTTCAACATGTAGATGGCAACACTTGTGCTGTTTAAGAATAAAGATAGATTTATTTTTTCAATTGCTGCTACTTGTTCTTTTTGTTTTGTTTGGAATCTTGCGAAATACCATATTTTGTTCTGCAGTGACCAAGTAAAATTTATTTCTTATTATAGTTCCTAAAATTCTTGTGTGTTTAATATTATAGAATTTTGTCAAGGAAAATTATTTTTTTCAATTAAAGACCAGTATTGCCGATTAGTAACAAACTGTTTTTTAGCCGTAAACCATACTTAAAACAAAATATGATTTTTTAAAGTATTTTTCTCATGATTTATATAAAAAATGAAAGCCGAAAAACATTATTACAATAATTTTTGAAAAATCTGGCATTTAAGGGTTAAAACTTTAACTCGCTGGCCGTGCGATTATCTTAGCGAAAATCACTTTTATTTTTTTTCCGCTAAAACATTCGGCACTCAGGGCTACTTCCAACCCGAAAGTCTCAATCTCGTAGGGGGTCGCTGTTCAAGTAGCTCGGTGAATGGTGGCGGTTGCCCACTCACCTTGTGCTCGACCGCCGTTGACAGCAATAGGTGAGCTCGATGTTACCGCAGTCATCCAATGTATTAAATGATCTAGCACCCCCGAACTCTGTAATCGGTCCGTTTAATTTAACGGAAAATGTTTTCCGTTAAGTTATATGCACCGACTGACGTTAAACGCACCTTCGTTAAAATAAAAGGACCTACTTTAAATTTTCCGGTGGAATCTTCCGTGCTCGGGGCTACCTCTTTCCCGACAGTCGCAGTCTTGAAGGAGGCTACGGTTCTGCCTGCTCTGCGAACGGCATACTAAACTCTCTGAGAAAAATATATTAACATAATTAATATTACTTAATTTATTCACTATTAAAAGTTATTATTTAAATGATGAAATAAAAAAAATAATTATTATTACTTAAATTATTAAATATTCAAAATTGTTGATATTATTTACATTGTTAAATAGTAAAAAATAATGTATCACATCTTTAAGACTAATTAGAATCTTTGTATTTTATTTTTACCACATGATAGAGTGCCTAATAACACTTTCATCCGTAAAATAAAACAACTTTTTAGAAAAATGTGACAAAGTCTTCTTCCACTAAGACTCTTTCTTCAAATTTTCTATTTACGATAATCCAAACATGAAATGGTTTTTTTTCTATTGTGACAGGCATCTTCAGATAGCTTTTTCTTTTTTAAATATCACATATTCTTGAACTATAAATCTGTTTTAAGAACTATTTATAAAACGTATGAAACCGAATTGGATTTTTTTCAGCATTTTTGAAATGTAGAATGAATATTTTTCTTTTATTCTATAGGAGCTTTCGTTTTCTTGAGCTTCAAAGAGCTACGTTTTATTCTAAATTTTCATATACGAGTACATGTGGTGTGGATGTTATATGCACAGCATATCTCTTTGTTAATGTATTTATGGGACTTAAATGAGTTCGTTGCTTATGGAGAATTATATGATTTCTGTCAGTAGAGATATTTCTATCATTATCATATAAGATATTTATCGCAGTACTATTTTGACCAAATGAGGAAAATCATTTAGTTTGTAGAAATAATTTTATAATTTTTTTCAAGTTTTTTAAACTTTATATTGTATTAGAAACTTTTGCATATTTATTGTGTGTTCTTTAATTTTACACGGTGCACCTATTTGTTATTTAAGTGATAAATGCGTCAATTTCATTTAACTACGAGAAATATTTTTTCTGCATGAAAGAGAACAACATTTGTGGAATAACTTTTCTCTCTTCCCTTTTCTAGTCAGAAATTTGCGTTTTATTCTAAAAAATGCTGAAATATTTGAGTATATGATTTACCAAAAATTTTTCTAAAATCGGATCGTTGCAGATTGCCGCAAAAATCATAAAACAATTAAAAAAATATGTTTATAAAATTCTATAAAAAATTTTTTAAAATCGAAATGCCATTACGGAGGGTTTAGGTCGTGACTGCTAAAAAAGTTTAAAATATTTATTAGAAAAAAAAAATTGGCTTTCTTGCATTTAAGACAATCATTTATCATACAATATTTTACATAATGGCACCACATACATGGCTATATTTTACCCTGTTAAATTAATACTTATCTAATATAAACCTATCATTTACATATTCATGTCTATTTTTTTCTATTTATTTTTTTTTAATTAATATGCTTTTCTTTATTTATTCAATATTCATTTAAGTTATTACCTAAATTTATCATTCCATTAAAAAATATTGGCTGCATTAATTATTGTTTATTATCATATTATCCCTCTTTAATCTTCATATACCTTTATTTATTTCTTGTTTTATACTAAAAACTTCACTGTCTGTAATTTTATTTTTAGCCTATTGCTCTCCCTTTTAGAGCTAGATGGCCACACTAGCATTTTCTTTTCTATTTTTAAAGCTAGATGGCAGCACTAGGTATTATTATTATTATTATTATTATTATTATTATTATTATTATTATTATTATTATTATTCACCATCTGTTCTGGTATAGATTTACAGTGCGTGTAAAAACTTTAAGGACAGCAAAAAATTGTAAAAATTTTGATAAATTGAAAATGCGGCAAGTGGAATGGTAATATAATGTTGATCATAAAGGGGAAATACAAATATAAAAGTCAACAGAATGTATCTGTGTCCTTTTTATTGCGAAAAAAAAAAAACATAATTATGAAAAAAAAACACTATTTTTGACTGTGTAAAAACATAAAAACTGTATAAGGATACAAGTATTTATTTTTTTTTTTGTAGAAATGTTATATAGAATTATTATTAAGGACCGACCGAAATATGTTTTTAAGGCCGAAACCGAAACCGAATTTCGGCGATCTTCCTATTTTCGGCCGAAAACGAAAACGAATATGTCCAAAAAATTTTTTAAAGTAATTAAATTGTATGCATTAAAGTAATTAATGCATACATAAATATATTATTAATTAATTATACGTATTTATTAAATATGTATAAAAATTAATTAATCATGCGTTAATAACAAAGTTCACAGCAATAAATGGTCTCAAAATCGATGACAAGTGTTGAAAATATCCGAAGGAAGAAACGAGATTTTTGGAATACTGATAGTTTCGGTCCAAAATCTGAGTTTCGCCGAAAATTCGTTTTCGGCGAAAACTATCAGTATTCTCAAAATCTCGTTTCTTCCTTCGGAAATTTATTGCTATCAACTTCGTTGTTTGTAATTAACAGTCATGACTGACTCAAGACTTGAATGCAGATTATAAAGCAAGCAATGCATATATAACTAAACTTTTTCACGTGCTCATTAAAAACTGCAGTCATAACAGTAATAGAAAATTTTCAGTTTGAAACCGCAGATGTGTTTCGAATACTCTTTGAGAAAGGTCTAGTATAACAGATGATCATTTACAGAAATCATTATAAAAGATAAATTGAGGTGTGTATACATAAAACTAAAATATTTTTCAATTAAATGAAAATCGTATAATTAGAAAACCTTTCTGTGTCGTTGATGAATTAATTACGTTTTATTTTATATATATGTGACCGGCCAAACTAGATTGGCCTAGGCCAAACTAGTTTATCGTAACGCGCATAGGATAAACTAGTTTTTCCTAGGCCAAACTAGTTTATCCTAACGCCGATAGGATAAACTAGTTTTTCCTAGGCCAAACTAGTTTATCGTAACGCCCATAGGATAAACTAGTTTTTAATAGGGCAAAATAGTTTGGCCTAACACTCATAGGATAAACTAGTTTAGTCTGCTATTCATTAGTCTGAACTAGTTTATCCTAGGCCAATTCAATTTGGCGTGCATTTATTGATCCCAAAGACCGCTTCGGCGCCAACATTCTAGTTTATCCTAGTCAATTCAATTTCACGTGCTTTAATTGATGCCAACCAATGTTGAGCACGCTCAAAAAAAAAAAAAAAAAAAAAGAAAGAAAGAAATATTACGAACTCATTCAAACTCTAATTCAGTTTCTCAAAAATGAGTCAAGTTCACACTCAAATTCAAAAATTTTCAAACGAATCCGTTCAACTCGAACACATCTATGGAAGTGACCGAAGTTCACTAAAAACTCCTTTTTTTTATTTTCTATTTTTTAGATATAATAGAAGTTTAGCCTTCAAATTTACAAAATTTTGTGAACTAGTGTTTTAGTTATTCGATGTAAGGGTCTTTACGGGCCCGCCCAATTTTCCTTCCCGACACTCGGTCCAGGCTTGGTTTGGGGATTTCTTTTTTCGAGAGGTTCGGACCGATATGGACTGGGACTCAAATTTTTTCCGGCTTAATTAGGGACTGGACTGCATTCTTCTTGAGGTCTCCATTACCAGAAATTTTCAGTCCAATTTCCAACCCAGCTCATATGAAAATCATTTGGACCGGCAGGATCTCTGGTCTGTTCAGTAAAAATATCAGTAGTATTTAGGCAAAGCCTTTTTTTTTTTTTTTTTTTTTTTTAAATGCACGTATTTTTAAACCGCTATTATTCCACGATTAAAATTTATATATTTCTTAGTCCCGATATGGTATTTCTTTCGGCCAGCAATAAAAATGTCGTCTCTAAAAAACAACGTTCCGCTGTATAAGCCAGCCGTAAAAAAAAAAAAACAGATGTATCAATGTACGGCTAAATATTCTACTGCAATTTTTTTAACTTCTAAGCATCGCACATTTTCAATTTTTATACCGTCGTATTAGGGAAAAAAGTACTTTTAACTGCAATTTGTTTGAAAACTTCATCTCAATTTATTTTTGAGATATTAATTTTTTTGTAGTTTTTAGCGCCATTTGTTTAATGTTGGCAACTTACGTACTCCATTTCTGTAGAGAGTAAAAGATAAATAGTTGGAAAATAGTAATTATATTTTTTTGTTGCCATTTTTTCATAAAAACTGAAAAAAAAAATGTAATTAAAATAGTGCTATTTTGAAAAAATATAAATGAATGATTTCTGATAAAACATGGAGCTATTATAAACTATATTTAATTTTAAGTATCTATATTAATGTTACAAACATATGAAGGCATATGAATCATTAGATAGCCGATTTTTTTTTTCTTTTTTGTAGAGTTTCTTGAATGACGACATCTATTTTTTTTTGGATTTATGTATTATTCAGCGATAGTGACGTCCTATGAATACTTTATTGTAGATGCTGTTTAAGACTGGATCATAAATGAGGAATTATTCAGCGGATGCGGATGACGTCATTTTATATAAATTAAAAGCGTTTGTTTTAAATCTTAAAAGTAAAATAAGTTTTGTACTATCTATATTTATATGCATTTTTTTGTCATCGGGGGCGACACCAAATTCTGAAAAAGGAGAATTCCTGTTTTTAGTTATTTTTATTAAATTTTTTAAGATGAGTAGAGGCATTTTTAGGTAATAAAATTAAAGTACGGTAAAACCTGAGAAAAACTAACCTGCCCATGATGGAATCCCGTGTTTAACAAAAAGAAATATGCTGATCTATGTAAAATGAGTATATTAGTACTTTTAAAAAGAATATAATGCATTTATGAGATGAACTTTCTAATAAGGGAACCTGCCTATAACGCAATTTTCTTCTTTTCTATGCAATTCCGTCTTAGAAGATTTTATTGTATGGAATTTTTAAAATTTTTAAATCTCTAAGCCATAGAATGAGGATTAACGATAGTAATGATTCTATTGTAAACTATATTGATTTTTTAATGAATCTCTGTTTGTATGTAAATATCTGAATAATTACTAATATCATTAATTTTTTACACGGCTTGGAAACTTGAAAATCTGAAAAACATTATGTGGAAAAACCTTCTAAGACGGAATCACATAGAAGAAAAAAAAATCGTTATAGTTAAGTTCCTTTTTTAGCAGGTCCGTCGTCTCTAGAAAATGTATTATGTTTTTTTCAAACGGTTTATTATATCCAATTTGAACCGATTAAAAAAAAATTCCGTTTAAAACACGATTTCATCACACACAGATTCTTTAACAAGTTTTACAGTTCTGTATCTCTATCCGTATAAATGGATATGTACTATTTTTTAAAGATAATTTTAATTGTGGAATAATGGTAGCTTAAAAATATATGTGTTTAAGGTCAAACTGGGACCGGGACTTCGCCGGATTTTTGAAAATTCCAGATATCTGAAGGAATATCAAATCAGGGCCGGCGCTGGACATTTTGCCGCCTGAGGCGAGCATCATTTTGCCGCCCTTATGACGTAATTGTTTTTCTTCATTACTCAAATGTTTTTAAGAATAGAAAATTAATATGCTAACTAGAGATCGACCGAAAATTCGGTTTCGGTTTCGTTATCGGCCTAAAATCTGAGTTGAAAATTCGTTTTCGGCGAAAATGCTGTCAAAAATTCGGCCGGACCGAAACTATCTGTATGGTAATAGTAAAATGATCTATTCAAACGGAAATGCATGGCAATCCGATTACGAAACACCATTCGTAATAATATCATTCAATATTCCGTAATTTGGTGATATTTTAAAAACAGGGCACATTACCATGTTTAGAGAATGTGAAATCTAAATGGGTGTTAGTGAGCGCAACAATTTACAATTTTCAATGTACAATTTAAAAATATACAAATTACATAACGTACATTTTTTTTTACAGTTAATTGTAAAAAAAAAAAAAATTGTGATATTTGAGATGTTAATATGATGAAATGATAAAAATATGTCTCAATGTATGGCTAAAAACACATTTCAATAAATAACAGAAAACATATTTTATTTTTATTCCTGGGACCATTTTTTTAATTTTCTGGAAAACTTAATTTTTAGAGTTCAAACTTTTTGAGTAAGTGTGCAATATGTATAAAAATGAACTAGTATCAGTAAATTAACCAATCTAAGAGAGCACGAAAAATCGAAAATGTCCTGGACACAGAAACTTGCTAATCGGGCCCTGTATGTAAGCATTTTATACATATATTATATATATAGGGTAGATACTATACACACACATATATATATATATATATTATATACAATTTATATGCAAAGTATAAATTTTCATTTGTTTCTAATAAAAAATATATAAATCGCTTCTTTATATTAAAAAAAATGTATAAAGTATAGGTGCAGATTTCCAAAATTTTTAAGGAGCCAGTGGCTCCTAAACCCAAGTTGTGGAAGAACCCATAAAAGCAATAGCGTTTATATGAGAAAAATTCAGAGCGGGAATCTCGTCAAAGGATCGCAAAAAACCCTGCAAATTTCGTCAAAGGATCCAGGAAAAAAAGCGAATTTCGTCAAAGAATTCCAAAAAACACGAATTTCGTCAAAAAGTTAAACAAATTAATACGAATTTTTTCGTCAAAGAATCGTGAAAAAATGCGTATTTCGTCAAAGAATCGAGGGGAAAATGCGAATTTCGTCAATCTTCGCAGAAAAACGTCAACGTCGTCAAAGGGTAATGAAGAAAAACCACACTTATTTTATCAAAGGATCGCAGAAAAACGCTAATTTTGTCAAAGGATTGCAGAAAAAACGCGGATTTCGTCAACAGATTGCAAAAAAAAAAAAGAACTTTATCAAAAAATCGCAAATTTCGTCAAAGCATTGCAAAAAAAAAAAAAAAAAAGAGAGAAACATTTATAAAACGATTGCTATAAAACCTGAATTTCTTCAACGGTTCGCGGAAAAAAACACGATTTTCGTCAGAGGATCGCGAAAAGAAATCGCGATTTACGTCTAAAGATTACCGAAAAAAACGCGAAATTCGCGACTTAAACGCCGAAAATTAGTCACCAAAGCAAAAAATTTAGTTTCCACATGGCGACTGGTGACCGTGAATCTGCACCTATAGCTATAAATATTTAAAAAATTACTAGTATATATGAAACAAAATATGTATGAAAAATTTCCTTCTCTCGCCAAGGCAGATTTCTCTATTTTGCTCGTACTGAAAAAGTACTCTTTTTGTTTTATTTTTGAATAATACTGTACGTAAAATTAAAATTGTAACTTTTATTATTATCATCATCTGAATAAATTAAATTGTCCATGAATCAGTCAACAAATTCGAGTACAGAAAGTATAGTTTTATTTCATACTTATCTAGGAGGATCGCTAAAATAAAATAATTACTTGAAAATGATAAATGCATATGCAAAGGAAAAAAAAGTTATGATTCTTGCATTTTTAAAAAACACTAAAAATTGATTATAAATTAAAGTATTTTTTTATTTATTTATTTATTTACGATAAGCATCATTTTTAGGGTTTCGTTCATCTGGCGAAACCCTATTCGTCTCGCCCCTCTGTCTGTCTGTCCGACACAGAGCCCGTTCTCAGAAACTATGTATGTTAGAGACTTGAAATTTTGCATACTTATAGCTGAACACCTCACATTAAACGTAAATCCTAAAATTTCGAAAAAATCTTATATTTAACCCTCTGGTCTCTAACTTGTGTATTTTAAGCATTTTTTTTTTCTAACTCAGCCCCAAATTAAGTTGAAGACTTGAAATTTTGCAAAATTATAGCTAAGCACTTGCGATCAAACAAAAAATCATAAAATTTCGAAAAAATCTTATATTTAACCCTCTGTGCTCTAACTTGTGTATTTTAAGCAATTTTTTATCCTCCCCCCTTTTACCCTGGGTGTCACTTTTTAAACTTTTGCTGACACCCCTTTGATCACACTTTCATATTCTGCATCATAGACTTACATATTGTAGTTCCATTTTTTACCGCCAGGGGGCGGCTACCTATCTCAGGTGCTTTGGGCCCGATTCCCTCGACTAATATATCTATGGATAGGTTGTAAAACGGAGTTTCGTTCGGATAGAGGTTTGTGTAGAATAGAGTGCGCCCCCTGGTTGCGAAATGTGGAACTAATAGATTTTGAAAAAGGTAAGGTGTTTTGAAAGGAATATTAAACGAAACCCTTTGTGCGATCTGTGATCACACTTACCCACTTGTTTGAAAGCTAGTTTACCTAAAATCATTTTAAAATGAAAGTTGTGATCGACGGGAAATTAAAATTGTGACCAATTGATTCAAAACAAGAGATATATTTCCAGATAACTGTAATACGGCTTTTTTCGCATTCTTTTTTCATGGCGAAAACACAATATTTGTGAAATTGATTTTTCATCTTTGTTAGAAATTTTTAGATTTTAAGGAAATGTAAGTTTGATTATTTGGATATACAGTGGGTGATCGGTTAACGAACACTTTTGAGAGAGATTTTTATGTTCAGATAACGAACACTTTCGCGAAGAATTTTCTGTTCCTTTACGAACACCTCATGAAGCAAAGCAAGTAGAAGCAATGCCATGTTTCAGTTTTCCAGAGCTGTATTTAATTGTATCTATTATCGACTTAGAAAATATTTTAACAGTTGCATATTTATGGCCTAATTAGTTTATGGGTTATCGAGAGTTCGGGTCCTACATTTTAGGACCCCCAAATTTGAATGAACAAATTAAAAATATTAAATTATATATCTTGTCCTTTTTTAAAGAAATATTTTTAATTGGAAATTTTTCATTTTAATTGAAATGGAGTTCCTAAATTATAAACAAGCTCTAAGTTCCACTTGGCCTTTATCGGGCCCTGCAATAAATATAATTTTTAGAGAACAAATGGAACTTTTGATAGGTCAAAGTGATATGGTTTAATGCTGCAGTCAACGAATGTGATCCTAAAAGCTTTTACAAAACAAATGTCATTTATATAACTTTTAATTAATTTTTCAATTTATTTTCAGCAGTGAAATTACGCTCGATATTATTGAATATTTAATATGTGATTTACCACATTGCTAACTAAGCATAGAACCAACAGAGTGAAAAATGTCAAAGCCGGGAATCGAACCCGGAATCCTTGGAATAGCGCTCCAAGTGCTCTACCACTGCTAAAAATTAATTGAAAAATTAATTAAAAATTATAGTTGCGTTCACCGATGCTGGGTTTATTTGTATCATGTTTCGCCACAAGACTGTGTGTTCATGAAGATTTTTCCATCGTATGCTGCAGTTGCAACCTTAACAACATATTTATTGAGAGATGCTAAGATGGGTATCGTCCTCGTAGCTTAAATGGTAGAACACTTGAGCACTATTCCAAGGGTTCCGAATTCGATTCTCGACTTGGACATTTTTCACTCTGTTGGTTCTACGCTTAGTTAGCAATGTGGTAAAACATGTATTAAATGTATGTCATTTATTTTTTTTTAATACAAACGGCACGTATAAAGCCATCAAAATACGATCTATACATATTAAATATGGACGTATTATTAACCTTATTTAAAAGGGAAGTTTGAAAACTTTTTCGATTGTTATTAATGTATGTATCATTGTTATTACATTTAAATAAATTTAGGGAGAATTTATATTAATTTTTATATATTTGTTAGTTTTTAAGAACGAATTAATTCAACGCCCACACAAATGTATACAAAATCTATGATCGGTTAATGAACAATTCGGTTAACGAACATTGTTTTGGAACGGATTAAGTTCGTTAACCGATCACCCACTGTATGATATTTTCTCAACCAGGCTTTTTGTCTTTTTCTAAAGATATTGGAAACAGCTAAGATAGTGCAAATGATAAATATATATATAACTGGTTAGAAAACATTAAAAATTGCAAAAAATTGAAAATATGATAAAAGTATCAAAATGGGAGGGCGGGGGGAGCGAACGGCAAATAAATGATATACAAAATAATATTTTCACTGCACTCGACGGAAATTCTTCTCTGTTCTCAGCGAGAATAGTCAAAAATTATGTAGGAAACTGCAACGAACACTTTAATTAATCACTAATAAATAAAAATCGGTTTTTCGGATGTTATCCATTCTCAAGCAAGCACTTCAGTTGCGTAACTCATAACTGAATTTGTAGATGCAGTTGTCACAAAATAAGGGTGATGTTACTGGCGATGTTGCATGTTTGTCTGTTAAACATGTTTGCTGTACGTGAAAATACTTACTTGAGTGGGTAACATCCAGAAAACCGATTTTCCCTAAAGTGAGAACTGATTAATGATGCATTGTTGAAGCCACTCGGAAACGTTTCCGAAAATGATGAACAGCTAATAAAAATTATTTATATAAATTCTTTTTTAATCCTAATGCGGTGTTCATTTTGAATGAATGCATTATTTCAAATATGCAGAGCTTCCAAGTTTCCTACCACTATTTTAATTCAGAAAATGTTCTTTTTTTTAATTGGAACATTTGAGCGATTCAAGAGAACAGCAATTTCTCTAAAATAATAGTGGTGTGCAAAAAGTCGCAGACTCAACAACTCTGAACGCTGGGCCAACTTTTGGGTCAAAAACGACCCGAACACCTTAGCAGGGTTAAATTTCAAAAATAAATTGTTTTCGTATTTTTATAAAGATAAAGAAGCGCTTTGCGGGATTTGAATATTTTCGTTCGTGATTATAGTACATTTTCGTATCTTGCAATCCAGCACAATTTCACCAGACATTCCTTTTTTTTTCAGTTCACCCTTTTTCATATAGAATATTATCATGCTTGAAATCATGCTTCAATATTTTGCAATAAATTCCTTGATTAAAAGCTAAAAAGAAAACGAAAAAAAAAATAATAATAAACTAGTAAAGAAAAAAAAAAAGGAATAAACAAAAAATTTTGGAAATTTATATTATTTTGAAACAATTTGCTCTCATATTTTATACTAGGAAGCATTGTCCCTACGAGCTAAGTTCATCAAACCCGTCCAAATCCTACTGGTTCTACCAACAACACTAATTTGCTATGTTTTAAAAAGATTACCTTATTACGAAAGATTGAAAGATATCACTACGATCAGTGGTTGGTCTCATAAAAAGTTTTTGTTTCTTTTATCGTTTTCCCGCTAGAAATTATAGAAAGAAAGGAAAATTATTAGTCGAAAGGGGCGTTCTATCAGGGTCTCATATTTTTTGGAAAACGGTTTATTAAGATATTATATAATTATTCTTTTATTTGGATAAAGATCCAGGACATTGAGAAGTTAATTATTTATGCAGGCTGATTTTTTAAGCAAATGAAATATGTTTTAAAGAATACTTTTTCAAAATTACCTAAAATCATTATCTTAAATTAAAAACTAAATAAAAATACTAGCATTATATTTACCTGAAGTAAGAAATATTTTTTTCTTTTAACTGGTACAACATCTGTGTAATCCTAGTATCCGACTCGCTACAGGCAATTACAGGGTCGGACTGGGTCATTGTAAAGGGCGCAGACCTTGGATTTTCAGAGGGCGCAAAAATTTTAGCGAATCAAGTCAATTTTACTTGCTTGTGTTGTATCTGGTTTGACGAGGTTAACACACTCGCATAGCACCAAGTAAATGATAATGGCTTAAATTATGTCTCTAACTCTGGATAGAAGACTTCGCTATATTCTTCGTGCATGTTTACAGCTCCATCAATCCTACACAAGGAATTCCTATTAAGCAATTTTGTAAAACAAATCATATAACATCTAAAACTCCAGGAAGTTGAACACAGATTATCTTGTAGTAGATTACTGATATTAAGACTAGAGCTTTCTCATTTTCTTCTTCTATCTGTAGACACCTTGCAAAAAAAAAAAAAAAAAAAAGTTATCACCCCTACCAATTTTCTTGAAAATGACTGTATAAAAAAAGTCATAGGATACCAATTGATTACTATTGAATACTAGGAATAATATTTACTATCAAATGCTTTTCATAAATTTTGCTTTGGAGACTGACATATAAAAAGATACACGAATGTTGATTTTTCAAATGGTAACATCCACTTTTGACACCCTATTTGAGTTCCTTTCTAGCCAGGAAAGAGATATAGCTTGTATGTTTTTCTTAAAACTTAATACAGTTATAAAACAAAATGTGTTAGGCGTTTATCCCTAAATTTCGGAAAATAAATTAAAGATCTTACAAGAAAAAGTACCAAAAATCTTTCAATTAGTCACCAGTAAAATTTTACAGGTATTATAAATTTATTAAAAACTTACTTTACATCAAAGAAAATCCTACAAAATATTTGTGGTAAGTTTTTACGATTTTTTTCTGTGGTACCTTTGATAGCGGAATACGACCCCCTTAAATTATGAAAAGGAAAATTTTCTCCATATCTCGAAAACTAATTATTCAAATGAGCTGTACACATCGATGTTTTAACAATTGTGGTTTGTTTATTATATATATTTTTTTTAAATGACTTTATTAATAGCTTTCTAACTAAGAAAAGTGTTTGAATAGAAAAAAAAGTCTGGAATAAGTTTGGGTATCTGTAATCTGTATATCTTTAATTAATAAATAAATCTGTATATGTATAATTAATTAATTAATCTGTATATCTTTAATTAATTAATAAAAAATCAATCAGATAATTTTTATGAAGACAAAAATTAAGTTTCTCAAATGGATTTAGCTTTACCATACTCAAATTTAAACTCTTCTAACCCCATCAAGATTTAAGATAATGCATATAAAATATGCCTTTTCCCGGGCTGTCTCGATCCAAGAAACTCAAATAGGGTATCAAAAATGAGTGTTATTGTTTTAAATTTCAAAGTAAGTGGATGACTTCAGAAACATATTTTATACATAACAATAACTAGTAGATATTATTTCCAGTCGATTGGTACCTACATTTTTTTTTTACGATTATTTTTAGCAGAATTAGTTAGGAGTAACCACATTTTTTTTCTGATCACCATTGATGCACTGAGGTTTTTTAGAAAAACTAACAAGTTTTTTTTTTTTTTTTTTTTTTTGCACCCGGCGCCAAATAGAGTTGCCGCGGTGCTGCTAAGGGCTTAATGTAATATGAATTAGTTATCAAGTCAGTTAAAAATGTCATAAATTTAATTTC
This sequence comes from Maratus speciosus, assembly GCA_963932465.1. Taxonomy (NCBI): domain Eukaryota; kingdom Metazoa; phylum Arthropoda; class Arachnida; order Araneae; family Salticidae; genus Maratus; species Maratus speciosus. The sequence continues at coordinate 166,814,785 of OZ010786.1, read as the reverse complement.
TCTTACAATCTGAGAACAATTAATTTTTATTTGCTACTATTTTATTACTATTAATATTATTAACCAAGTAGCATTTTTAAATGTGCTATCTGCAGGTATCTCCTTCAACACACACAAGAAACACTCAGTATGTAAACTTCGTTTATAAAACATTTATGTTTAAGACAAAAATATACTCTCCGTATGGAAATAGAAATTTTGAAAACTAAATTTCATGCTTCTTTTGTTCTTTTATAAAAGTACCACATATTACAGGGTATTGGAATGCTGAAATATAGGGTTATTTGAATGTGAAAATAATACTTGCTTGTGAAAACAATTGGTATTTCTTATCCTTAAAAATGACTTTATGCATCCATAAAGAGCTGAATTGATATCACTTTATAAAAAAGTTTCTACAGAAAAAGTACACCCTAAAACAGTCGCTTTGCTAGTCTAAAATCGCTTAAATATAGTAAATGTATTATTCTCATCACACTCTTCCCATGATTTGTAAATCTTTTACCATTGTTAGGGATCAAGGGAAATATTTCAGTTTCCATACTTGAGTGTTTTGAGAAGGTTCTCATTTCGACGCATATGTATTTTTTTAATGTATTTTCACTGATTACTCCTAAACTATGCGCGAAATTACTATCCGAAAATGATGGTAGATTTTGTGAATGAAAAAACGCTGCCCGCAAGATCCCACAGCTTGCAGGATTGTAATCTAAAAGTATCATCAGCTTTGTATTCCCCGAAAAAAAAAAGATTGTGTTTTCCAATCAACAACAAAATCCATACAAAAATTTTTTTGACTTCTGATATATTTCTCTCCCTTTTTTTTTTCATTCAAATTGCTAAGGGCGATTATAGGTGTATTCAGGGGCGGCTATAAAGGAGGCCGACGCAAAGTACTAAAAGCAAAAGGACTGAAAATATGCTAAATATTTGGTTAAAATATAAAAGATATCATTCAAAGAAGCGATGAAAAAAATTAAGTCAAGGGCGCCATGGCTACTACAGCTCTCGTTGGGTGCATGTTTTCTCTTTCAATCGCATGCAAAGATGTACTTTTTGGTTTCCGATGTTGAAATTGCTTCGATAATAAAAAAAATACTTCTCTTGTGCTGTCTGTCTAGTGATTGTTGATTACTCCCTAAACGAATTCTCGAAATTTAGTACGCTAATCAGAATGTATGTCTACAACAAGTGAAAAAATATTGGAGCCGCTTAGGCACTTAGGGGCGCGAAGTTTTCCCTGGACAAGGGCGCACCGGCCCTCGGGCCGATGGGCCGGCGGGCCAGTCCGAGCCTGGGCAATTAATGAAAATAATTTCACGATCGAAAGACTATGCAAGTAAAATAATGAAATACTAAAAGCACGTGACGCTACAACATTATGAGAATTTGTGGTTTGCATGCGTCTGGCGCAGTCTACCCTTTGTGAATTCTGCTGATTTCAGTACAAGACAATCTTTGAAAAGAAAAGAAAAAGCATGAAATTCTCTTCGTTAGTTTTGTTCGTGTCGATTTAATCCATTTTCCATAATAAAGATTATGAACTCTTCGATTATCATTCGGCTGTAATTATCTGAAATGTACTCCGTATTTTTGTTCTAAAATGAGAGGAAAAAAATCACACTTAAAAAAAAAAGTTTTGATACATACAATGGTAAGGAATTTTATGTTCAATATATGTGAGGCAAATGCCGCCCTTTATGCGTGCGCCCTGAGGCGGTCGCCTCGCTGCCTCACCCCTGGCGCCGGCCCTGTATCAAATGTACTTCTGATATTCTTAATGGTGCATTTATTCATAATTAATTCAAAGTCAAGTGATATTATGTGCGAAAAGAAAATCAATGTTTTTTTTTTTTAATATTTATTTTTTTATCACATAAATATCCCTTGGCTTTGAATTATTTATGAATAAGTGCACCATTAAGAATATCAGAATTACATTTGATATTCTTTCAGAAATCTGGAATTTTCAAAAAGTTATACTGTACATAATCAATCCTCTAAATTCTTCCTCTCCTAAATTTTATGATAACCTCTCATCCACTTCTTCGGTCCTCCAACACACAATATGTCAAATGGAACATATTTTGTAAGTACCGGCGGCGGTAAAATGGGGAATATAGGGGGCAGTATCCCACTCCTCATCGAATAAAATATATTATACAGGGGTGACGGCAATGCTACTTTACGCAAGATTGGCGCCGTTGTGGTTGTTGGAATCAATAAAAGCACGTCAAATTGCATTGGCTTAGGATAAACTAGAAGGTTGGCGCCGAAGTGGTCTTTGTGATCAATAAATGCGCGCCAAATTGAATTGGCCTAGGATAAACTAGTTCAGACTAATGAATAGCAGGCTAAACTAGTTTATTCTATGAGTGTTTGGCCAAACTAGTTTGACCTAGGAAAAACTAGTTTATCCTATGGGCGTTAGGATAAACTAGTTTGGCAAAGGAAAAACTAAATTATTTAAAACAACGTTTAAACACACAATAAAACAACATATTTGACCATACGTATACGTTTCGTGAGTACTAGGACTCACATCCTCAGTGTAAAAACTTTAAAAGCTCTAAAAACAATATCCCCCCAACTGCATGTACGGTGAAAAAAAAAAAAAAAAAAAAAAAAAAAAAAAAAAAAAAAAAAAAAAAAACCCCAAATGTCAAAACATAATACCAAAAGACCATCAAGTTCTAACAGCCAATGAAATTAATGCGGAAGTGAAGAGTCGTGACACAACAAATCCATCCAGAAAGTTGAGATGTATGGTGTACTAGATAAATCATTAACCAAGGAGTCTTTAAATTTATGGATATGAATAGCCTCATAAAAGTCTAAATCCAGAGGAGTAATACATTTCTTGATAATGGTAGCTGAGTCAAAATTAAAATTATGTCCCTCCCCCCAGCAATGAGAGGCGATAGAGGATTTCTGTAATTCTTTTTTCTTTACATAGTTTCTGTGTTCATTGATTCTGTAACGGAGTTTTCGCTTAGTTTGTCCAATGTAGGACAAACCACATTGGCATTGAATGTTGTAAATGCCCCAATGATTCATTGGGGCATTTACAACATTCAATGCCAATGTGGTTTGTCCTACATTGGACAAACTAAGCGAAAACTCCGTTACAGAATCAATGAACACAGAAACTATGTAAAGAAAAAAGAATTACAGAAATCCTCTATCGCCTCTCATTGCTGGGAGAGGATTTCTGTAATTCTTTTTTCTTTACATAGTTTCTGTGTTCATTGATTCTGTAACATGAACACAGAAACTATGTAAAGAAAAAAGAATTACAGAAATCCTCTATCGCCTCTCATTGCTGGGGGGAGGGACATAATTTTAATTTTGACTCAGCTACCATTATCAAGAAATGTATTACTCCTCTGGATTTAGACTTTTATGAGGCTATTCATATCCATAAATTTAAAGACTCCTTGGTTAATGATTTATCTAGTACACCATACATCTCAACTTTCTGGATGGATTTGTTGTGTCACGACTCTTCACTTCCGCATTAATTTCATTGGCTGTTAGAACTTGATGGTCTTTTGGTATTATGTTTTGACATTTGGGTTTTTTTTTTTTTTTTTTTTTTTTTTTTTCACCGTACATGCAGTTGGGGGGATATTGTTTTTAGAGCTTTTAAAATTTTTACACTGAGGATGTGAGTCCTAGTACTCACGAAACGTATACGTATGGTCAAATATGTTGTTTTATTGTGTGTTTAAACGTTGTTTTAAATAATTTATATTTTCACACAAGTTCTGTACTTATTAAAGGAAAAACTAGTTTATCCTATGGGCGTTAGGATAAACTAGTTTGGCCTAGGAAAATCTAGTTTATGCTATGCGCGTTAGAATAAACTAGTTTGGCCTAAAATCGGGTTTGGCCGGTAACATATATATATATATATATATATATATAAAGTCTTAGATTTAAGGCGCAGAGAGACAATTTAGGCCACACGTATAATTAATTAATAATTATGTATATTTAATAAATACGCATAATTAATTAATTTTTATACATATTTAATAAATACGCATAATTAATTTATAATGTATTTATGTATGAATTGATTACTTTAATACATACAATTTAGTTACTTAAAATTTTTTTTGGACATATTCTTTTTCGTTTTCGGCCGAAAATAGGAAGATCGCCGAAATTCAGTTTCGTTTTCGTTTCGGCCTTAAAAACATGTTTCGGTCGATCCTTAATAATAATTCTATATAACATTTCTGTAAAAAAAATACTGGTGTCCTTATAGTTTTTACACAGTCAAAAATAGTGTTTTTTTGCATAATTATGAATTTTTCGCAATAAAAAGGACACAGATACATTCTGTTGACTTTTATATTAGTATTTCCACTTTATGATCAACATTATATTACCATTTCACTTGTCGCATTTTCAATTTATCAAAATTTTTACAGTTTTTTGCTGTCCTTAAAGTTTTTACACGCACTGTACCTATTGCTATTGCCTGTCACATGGTTCAAAATCTAGTATCTTGCTACATTCTCGCCACGTTTTATTTCCCGGTGAATTGTGTCTTTTATCTTTTAAGTTTTTTATCTGTCCCAGATGTGTTTTAATTTATTTTTTAGATCTCTAAATTTCTTTCAATTTTCGTTTTTTTTTTTTATATATATATTATAAGAAGCTTAATATTGTCATTTTTAGGCCCAATGCCGAAAATATTTGATGAAATTACATATCTTTACTATGAATCATGTCCATGAAGCCCCTGTTAAGAATCCATAAGCTATTCATAGTTTCTTATTTTTACCTTTTTAATTCCCTTTGTTCATCTTTTAATTATTTTTCCATTTGTGATTTATATATATATATATATATATATATATATATATATATATATATATAAACCAGTAAAAGATTATATTTAGCCTGAACTAGCGCACCCCCCTTACAGAACAAGAAAAAAATATAACTCGTTTAATAAGTTAAAATTCAAACAAGAAAATACAGAAAAAAACTAGGGAAAAAAAAAACAAAAAACAGGCTGCGGCCTCCTCGGCAGTGGGCTACATTTCAAAAGCAGCCGAGAATTAAAAAAATGTATATAAAGTATGTATTATTGGCAGTGGGTTTCGGCCAGAACAGTGATTATTAAAATCAAATGTTAAACATTCGAAGGCTACATATCACATGTTCCCACACCGGACCCTGCGCCACATAATAAATGCCTCACTTGGAACATAGTAAAAGATGCAAAATGATGTTCGTTGAAAAAACCACACTCCACCAACTCAGCCACGTTGCAACACAAAAAATATAAAACATAAAACAATCTAAACAGGGCAAAATCCATCTTCCAAACCACCAATCCAAATTGGATCCAAGTTTGTTGCCAATCGCTACATATACATATATAGTATATATATATATATAGATTAAACGTAACATTTTATTTAATTTCGTTAATGACATATGTTTATTTCAAAGAAATTTTATAACTGGAGTAAACTTATAGATGTAATTAATATATATATATGTATTAAAACAATTTAATAATATAAAATTTTGAAAGCAAAGTAGACAACAGAGTCAAAATTTACGTTTAATATGCGAATTTTAAAACTACATACAAGAGAATTTATGAAAATTTATTTGAGTAACGTTCGTAATTATAATAGAAAACTGCTTTTACTTTCATATCAAAATGAAATATTTTTCAAATCGTTTGATACGCCCTTTTATCAAATGACAAGAACTACTTTAAATTATGAGAAAAGGCTGTAATAATTTAAGACATTACACAGCCAAATCTATTAGGCACTTACACTTTATTTGAATTAGGAATTAGATATTTTTTCTTTAGTTAATATTAAGAATATACCGAAACAGCTTTTTTAAACCGAAACCAAAATCGAATTTCGGTAATCTTCCTATTTTCGGCCTAAAACGAAAACGAAAACAAAAATATCCGAAAAAAATTTAAGTAATTCGTACATACATAAATATACATCATTATTAATTATTTATACTTGTTTATTAAATATACATAATTATTAATTAATTATACGCGTGGCTCAAGTTAGCTTTCTGTGCCTCTGATGAAATTTTCCTATTTTCATATAGTAAAATGTAATTAATTCCTCAACGACACGGAATGATTTTCTAATATACAATATTCGTCTAATTAAAAAATGATTTAGGCATCGATACATCGATAATGATTTTTGCAAATGATAATCTTCCTTAAAGAGTATTTGAAACACTTCTGTGGTTTGTGACTAAAATTTTTCTATTTCTGTTAAGTCTGCAGCTTTTAATGAGCACATGAAACGCGTCTTTAAAGTTTAGTCATTCATGCATTGCTTGTTTTATAATTTGCAATCACGTCTCGAATCAGTCATGACTGATAATTATAAACAGTGAAGGTCATAGCAATAACTACAGACTGCCTCATTTGAGCAGATACAGCTCAAATCAAAAAGTAATGTTGAAAATTTCCGAAGGAAGAAACGAGATTTTTGGAATAAAAATAGTTTCGGTTGAGTTTGATCCCGGCTGAACTTTCGGCAGCATTTTTGCCGAAACCCAGAATTCGGGCCGAAAGCGAAAACGAATTTTCGGTCGATCTCTAGTTAATATATTTAGAACTACGAACAATTTGTGTAAACGAGTCAAAAATATGATTTGTTAAAAAAATAAGTTGTATTTTTACTATATTTTAAGTAAAAATTTCCACAATATCACATACACACTGAATTATTTTTTAAACTAAACTTTTATACATTATTATACATTAGAATCATCCAATCTGCTACGTAAGTAATTACTCTTTATCTATTACCATTGATGAAATGTGCACAGTTGACCCTAAATTTGCTTATGAGGCATAAAAGATTTATCAGATTCCTGTTCGTGTTCAAAACTTTAAATGCATAACAATTGATGAATTTCGCATCTCATTAAATTTGTAACGACATTGTTCTCAGAAAGTATGTTTAATCTAATTGAATTCATAAGAGATTCTAGCATTCAAATGTAGCTAAGATTACAAAATCATTAATGGAATCTTATTAAATTATTACACAGAGTTGTGATTATTTCATGACAGTGTTATTAAATACTTTAACCAATCGTTTTGTTAAATTTTGTTAATTTTTAATTAGCTTAAGTAATTATTTTATTAATATAGATAATTTTTTCACAATGCATTAATGTTAGGAAAATTTAATGACAAAATATGTAGCAAATAATTTTTTTCTCAGGTATTTACATATAGCATAGTGGTAGGGGAGGAAAAAAAGGCCGAATTCGGAATTAATTAGGAGAAAGCTGGAAATGGTTTTAATCCATTTAGTTTAGGTCTAGAATGAATATGCTAAGTTTTCCCCTCGTAGTAGGTCAGCGTTAGAAAATATGTGCAGATTTATAGTAAAAAAACATGTGTTTTTTTTTTAATACCATAACAATATCTGAAAACAGCTAACGCTGTCAAAAACACTGTCAATACAAATGTTGTAGAGCAGGGTCGGCGAACCTTTTTACATCCGCGTGCCAATATTTTTCCAAAGAAAAATTCAACTGAACATGGCGTGCCAACAACGCCCCCCCCCCTTTTCCCTACGTCTCATTCAAACAAAAAATAGAAAATTAATTTAATAGTGAATCATAAGTTAATTTAATTCTAATAATAATAAATAATAGTGTCAAAATTATTTATTATTATTAGATTATTATAAATATGCTAACATACCTGCGGGTAATACCAACACACGCATTAAATTAAACAGTGTATAATACAGAAAACTCGAACCAAAACATCTTTCACATGAAAAGATTAATTAATCGTAGAAATAATTATAGAAAAATATAATTATAGTTTTCATTTCATTTTACAAATGTTTTAGCAATCAAATTATTATTTTTTTTCATTACTTATGAAAAAAGTCATGTTTTATTAGTTTTATTAAACTTTTGCCATTTTAACAAATTAAAAATCAATTAAAAAATTCTAGCAAAAGTTAAATAAAGCCTCATGTGCAGGTTAAAACGCGTTAAATTATGCAAAAATATTGCAGTAAAGAATAATTTGATTTGCTAGCTTTCTCTCTTTCTATGCGAATCATAGGTGCCATCATAACGAAATCGAGGAAATGGGGATTTGGGAAGGGTCTATTATATTTCTAAGCGGGAAGTTCAGTGATATAACAAGTACACAAGTACCTATTATAGAAAACAAAAGCTATTTTCAATGAAGCTCGTGTATTAATAAAAAAAGAATAAAGAGGTGCAGAATTTTGGGAATTTGAATGAATTTTGATTTAGAATTTCAATAAACGGCGTGCAAAAAATATCTTCCCGCGTGCCAATTACGGCACGCGTGCCATAGGTTCGCCAACCCTGCACTAGACTATAAGTCTTATTTGTACAATGCGGACAGAACTTTTATATATATTCGTTAGACAGTCGTACAAAAGTTTCTCAAATGATAAATGATGATGAATAAAAGTGCCCTAATCAAAATAACCAGGCTGTTCTTGATTCATTGTAATAATATAATCACAGTAAAGAGTGCTAATATTTACATTTAATAAAATTATTAATAATAATTTCAATTATTTTTAAACTGCTAGTATCGGTTAAAATTTAAAGGTACGTATTAATATTGTATATAATAGTAGTAAATCGTTACAATGTATATGACTAGATGACTGAAAAAATTGAGGAGCAGTCCTCGATCTCACCAATCTAGCAGATTGAACTGACTCTTGCAGACATTTTAGTAATTACGACTAGTTTAATAATTTGTTTAAAAATGCCGAGCTATCCGAGAGTCAAATTCTCAAGATTTAGCTGCGTAAAAGATAGTTTTAACACACTATTTTTTTCCCTTTAAGATGGTTCTAAAAAAAGTTTCTTTACCACTCAACAACGCGATATTTTTAAACATATTTTCTGATTCATTTTTAAAGATTAGCATGATACTTGAATGTATGGTTATTGAAGTGATTTGCAATCGAACAGTTTTTTTACATTTTCCAATAATTGAACTACATCTGCGGTTATGAGCGTAAGCGATTATTGTCTCAGGATGGCAGGTTTTTTCTGCGATTTCGTGTTTAGAAATTCGATTCAAAATGTCAACATTGACAGCATTTTCTGTAAACGTTTCTATCTTTATTGAAAAACAGAAAAAAAACAGTTCGTTTAAAAATTTTTCCGGTAAGAGCACTAGCCAGTTTCATACGCTTGCGTACAAAAATGAATAAAAAAAATGTGTCAGAAGTAGGCAATTTGGATTTGATAATACCTTTAACGCAACTTAGATAAACAGGTGTACTAGGCCAAAATGAGCGGTTAATTGTAATTGTTTATTATAAACCTTTATTGGAGAGATTTTTGTGATAGAGAAATTGATTAATTAAAACATGAAATATTACGATTGATTAAAATATCAAATACAGCTGATAAAGAGCGAACTCTAATTAAAATGCGTAAGAACATTTTCCATCTCTAAAATCATTCCTTTTAAAAAAGCAGCCACTGCAAGTGAAGTGCCTTTTGAGAGTGTTAATGAATTACTAGAATTTAAGCATATGATGCTTTTCTAGCGAATTGTAGCGGTATTTAAAACGCTTACAAAAGCGGAATGAATCTCATATTTTAAAAAAAAAGGTGCATTTTAAGCTACCTTAAATAATAGAGGTACAATTTCTACTGATTCTTCTTTTGTAGTGATGCACTTTGTGGTAAGCTAATTAGATTGTTAGGACTTTAAGATCTAATTTACCTATATTTCGATCAATGTTTTGATTGGTAAATGTACATTTCCATTTGCTCTTGAATAAATAATACGTCTTCTAATAGGATTTGCACAGCTGCTTTCAAAGCATGCTCATATGTGTGCTTTCATTAGATACGTTTAAACTTTGTAATTTCCCTATATTTGGAGGATCCAGTGGATATACAAATACATTATTAATGCAAACATGTAATGCTGAGAAAAGGGCTCAGATCTAATTAATATTCAAAGGAGAGTACTGGCTGCAGATATAATGGTACTCAGTTGACAATTAGGCGACATTATTAAAATTGTATTATGTATCATTATTACGAGTTTGTATCTGAGGAAATTTATCTGTACTTTACCTAAATTCTGATGGCATATGATTTTAAAAGATTATCGACAAATAAACGTGTGATTTAAAAATATTTTCCTTGAAAGTCGTTAATCAATTAATATGAAACTTTATAAACTTTAAATAATTCAGAAGGAAAAATTGTACAGTAGGATTATTTTAAAGCTATCAGAGCCAGTATATTTCTTGTTATTAGAGCATTTCTGTTCGGATTTTCTTAAATATAGAATATACATTATTGTTGCTCGATTAGAAATTTGATATACATGGTACAAAGTTTTTTCCATGTTTGTAAAACCAATATGAAAAATACTGCAGAAACACACTTAAATAAATGTGATTTTCAGGTTTTCAAATTCTTTGTTACACTCTTTAATTTTAAATATCGAATGTTAAATATTTAATGTTTATTTAGCTGTTTATTTCCTTTGATAAAACATAATATTTAAAAAAAAATGTTTAATAAGTTAGCTCTCGAAATATGTCGCTTATAAGGAGACAAGAAAAAACCGCCATATATTCGATTGCGCAGTATAACAGACTTGAAAGATGATAATTTAAAAGTATAATTAAATAGTTTATATTTGTCATCGAAATGCGAATTGATAGGCAGATTACATTTTTATCTATTCATTAACAATTTTTTTTTCTTTTTTTACGTGTACAGTTATTTTGGATAACGTGTGGCTTTATATTATTACTTACCCATCATACATAAGTATAAGGTAAATCTTGTAATCGTTTTAAAAATCGAAAAAAATTTTTTGACTGATTTGCACGTTTCAGACACTGGAGATTCCGAAAAACATATTTTTAGACAAAAAAAAAAAAAAAAAATTGTTGTTCGTTTGTCTACTGTGTATGTCTCTGCGTGTCTGTAAACGCTCTATCTCCCGAACAAATTAAGATAGAGACTTGAAACTTTGTGTGTACTTAGTATGTAATAATGAATTTCAGTAACCTCGATTATCAGGAACTATTTTTTTTTACTCTCGAAATTTTCGTTCTGATAAAAGGTATATAAAATTTTTCGAAATTGTTTATTTTAAGGAGTGAACATAAAAGGTAATAGAAAAAACATAAATTTTGCATAAACGATGAAGTCGATCGGATAATTAGTTGCGGAGATATTTGTAATGGTATTTTCCACACTCTTTTATTTTTCACGACAGTGTATTTTATTCAAATTTCAATTCTAAAATATAATTTAATTAGAAAAGAGACGCTTAATGCGACGCAGTAATTTGTTAGTTAATATGATTATCATTTTAGCAGTTATAAGGATGTTTCTTTTACGCAATTCAGTGATAGAGCATTTAAAGTTTATGACGTCATCAAGCCGCTATTTTAAACACTCTATCTACCGAACAAATTGACAACAAATACGTTTAAATTTTATTTTGGAATTGCAATGCATTTTATAAATAGTTTACACATGTTTTATTTTCACATTTTATATTATGCATATCCATGATGGGTAATTATTACGGTGGCCCCCAACGACTAGTTTTTCTTCTCAGTGGAGGACACGGAAAAGGGCAATATATACAAATGAGTGAAGTAACGCAGTCTACCTTACAACAAATGCTTTATTAACTTGATAAAATGAGTTTTATTAATAAGTTAATGAACTTATAAAAAAATGACTAAACAAATGATTTCAGTCATTTCCTGAAATGCGAAAATGCTTGGTGCTTGGCAGTATGCTTCTATTGCTATAGGATTTGTTTTTAAAATATTTTAATGAAGTTGTAACATCATTAAACCCTTTGCCATCGTTTGTTTGTGACACCCCACGTAACGTGTACGTAACACTATTTCAAAATTAAGTTTTGCATATTATTATTTCAGATCAAAATATTTATTATTTCTAGAATATTTGCAACAAAAATCTATGACAAACATTTTTGTTTGGAAATAGTGGTAGCTTAAAAGGTGGTTGCTAATTTCAATAAATAATCTTCTACGATAGCAAAGGTTTAACCCGTGGTCTCTAGACTGTCGTTCAACTCCTGTGCACCCCCACTATAATAAGTGCGATAAACTATAAACTTTTATAGTGCGATTTGGGATTCCGGAACTTAATATGCGTATAACTAACTGTGTTGCGCTTTATTAATTGTGAAACATAACGCATGATTCTCAAGCGAAATTTAATGAGAAATCGAACTGTGATATTTATTTTTATCAAAAATTTCATTTTGTTCACGAAAAATGCAAATGAATGATAGCAAAAAATGCCGATATTTGAAATTTTTGTCGGTGCGAATTCGCACTAGTGTGGAGCTGGGTTAACACGCTCACGCCGGCGCGGTGGGTCACACGCGACTGTCTCAGAGCTGGAAAGTCTCCGGCCATTTGGATACCAGTATTTTAATACAGAAAATGCTGTTTTATTTAATTAGAGCAATTGGGCGATTTAAAGGAACAACATTATCTCTAAATTAACAGTGGTGTACAAAAAGCCGGAGACTTGACAACTCTGAGACAGTCGAGTGTAACCCACCGCGCCGGCGTGAACGTATTAATATGCATAATATTATATTTTCTTCGTTTTTCTGATAAATAATGGTTTGTTATGACATTTCTTTGTGTGGCATTGTTGTTATGGCATTTACTGTGAGCAGATACTGCATGAAGACGATCTACCGAATGACAAAATAAAAGTCATACTTGCAAATGAATTAAAAAATCTGACTCTGTTTCATAGAGCCGTATTTGGACTATTCAGTTAGTAAAGCAAATATAAATGCCACCCATAATTAATCAATTGGTGTAATAGTTAAAACGCCATGAAGAATATGCGAAAACAGCTAAACAACGCGTTTGAAAAAGTGCATACATATCTTATGAATTAATCGCTATCAAAATAAAAAATGTAATTCAAAATAATTTTACCTGTTAATCCTAAAAAAATGGAAAAAAAAATTGATATTAAAAACTGCATAGCGTTTTCACGTAATATTTTATCTATTACACACATCAAAAGAAAAATATTTTATAATCTAAAATAGCTAAACCATCTAACTCTCTGAATCGAAAAAAAAAAAAAAAAAAGAAATGAAACTCGCATTCAAAAATTAACTCTTCAAATTTCATGACTTTAAGTACGTGCCTTGAATTTGTTATGACAGTACCAAAGTTTTCTGTAAAAAGTAAAAATATATTGACAGCTCTACTTTAGTTCTCTCTGAAGATCTTTTGAAGTTTATATATGAAACGAAAAATTTTGTTGGTCTACAAAGTTTCTTTATTCTTTGTGTTTCAGTTAACATTTGGTTTTCCAATACCAGAAAATCGTGTTTCACTTTTGTGTACGATATCGCAAAAATAATTACACGGTTTTTTCATAAATCTCCGTCTCACGAAGAAATAATAAAATTATTGCCCTGAATCATCGGCCAAATATCATGTGTAAGTCATTTTTTAAGTCATAAGGACATTTTGTGCATTTTTACATTGCAAGTTTATATAGATTTTGATAACTTTAAGTTATGTATTTTTAGTTTGAGTATTTAGAGATACAGATATTTTGTTTAAAGATGAAAAGTTTCCATGATTATTTTTTTTGTGTGTGTTTGTTAAAAAAAGAAAAAATAGCCACTATTGTTTAAATATATCGAAAGTGTTTTACCAAGTGGTCGACCAAAAAAATATAAATAAAACTAGAAAATACGAATTCTGCTTTTTCAGAATTTAGTGTCACCCCCGATGAAAAAAAAATATATATGTATATAAATATTGATAATACAAACATATTTCAGTTTGAAAACTTAAAACACACGCTTCTATTTTATATAAAATGACGTCATTTGCATACTCTGAAGAATTCCCCCATTTACGATCCAGTCTTAAACAACATCAACACTAAAGTATTCCTATGACGTCAATATCGCTAAATAATACACACACACACACACACACACACACACAAAAAAAAAAAAAAAAAAAAAAAAAAAAAAAACCAGATGTCACTCCAGAAACTCGACAAAAAAATTGACTATCTAATGATTCCTATGCCTTCATTTATTTGTAATACAGATAATTAATTTAAATATAGTTTATAATACCTCCATGTTTTATCAGAAGTCATTCATTTATATTTTTTCAAAATAGCACGTATTTTAATTAAAAAGTTTTTCAGTAGTTATGGGAAAATTGAAACAAAAAGATATAATTACTATTTTCCAACTATTTTTTCTTTACTTTCTAAGAAATGGAGTACGTGAGTTGCCAAAACTAAACAAATGGCTCTAAAAACTGTAAAAAATTTAATATCTCAAAAAATTTAATATCTCAAAAATAAATGGAGATGCAGTCTTCAAACATGCATTAAAAAGTACTTTTTTCCCTAATACGATGGTATAAAAATTGAAAATGTGCGATGCTTAGAAGTTTAAAAAATTACAGTAGAGTATTTAACAGTACAATGATGCATCTGCTTTGTTTTGCGGCTGGCTTATACAACGAAACGTTATTTTTTGAAGACGACAATTTAATTGCTGCGAGAAAGAACTAGCATATCGGGTTCTAATAAATAAAAAAAAAGAGAGAACACCCTATACATTTAAATCTCCAAATTGTCACAGAATAAACTAAAATGGCTATTCTTTTTTCAATTACTGTTTAAAAATAAACTTATGAGTAATCTTCGTACGGAAATTGTACCAAAGTCTAAAAATTTCAATACGAATACCCAACTTGACATCAAATTTCGCTTTTCCGGTAAATTTTACTTTAGGGTAGCAAATAGGAAGCCACTCGGTCCAGTAGCTTAAGAATTCTCAAGGTTTAAAGCTTAGAATTTCAAATGTTAAATTCGTTTGTAATTGTTTCAAAACAGATTGCAATGCGGGTAGTTTATTAAGCATGACTTAAAAACTAGTTGTTGGTAGAAGTGTAATTTTGAATTTCTGCCTTTGAGGCTTTTAAAAATTTATTTTTCATAAAAAACTCACATATTACAAGGCATATTTTTTGCAAAAATTAATTTTTATATATTCGAGAGGATAATATATACTCTTAGAAAAGCCGCTTAGCAATCTGTTTTGCAACAAATACAAATGAATTTACAATTGGATTCTTAAGCTACTTGAACGAATGATTTTACATTTGGTATCCTAAAGTAAAATTTATCGAAACATCCAAACGTTATGCCAAAAATAGGTGTTCGTATTGAAAACGTCAGACTTTGGTACAATTTCATCCTGAAGATGACTCCCTGAGCTTATTTTATTTTACAATACAGTAAAAGAAGAAATAATTTCCAGAAAAATGGCCATTTCATTTTTTTCTGGGCCAATTTCGTGATTATAATGTAATAGGGTGTTTGTTCCCTCGCCTTTATATATTTATTTATTTATTTGACCGGCTGTACTATCCTCACTTTCCCTTAGATTTACAATTTAAAAGCCACTGATACCTTGGTCATTAATATACATCTGCAGCTAATAACGTTTATGCACAGTATTCAGCCTAGTTGTATTGAGATTATTCTGTATTTATACTTACTTAATGACTTTTCAGTTTTCATGTTAATAATAGACGGAGGAAATTCTAACAAACTTAAGTAACGAAATGAATATTTAATGTTTCTTATACCACACTGAGAAAATGAAATAGCGCCTTCATTCTTACGAGTATTCCATTCCCTTACAAAAAGAAGGTTCCGTTTTTCATTTCTTTTGTTCTGTAATCGCGTGGAAGCCATTTGTATAATGACTTGGAGATTAGAATTAAACGTATGCATTACTCTCCGTAATTACACAAGCTGAATACATAGGCGTACTTAAACAATTGGTATTGGTGGATCTTGTTTGCCAGGTATAACTTTAGGTTAGCATCTTCGGCTCATGCAAGTTTTCTTCAAAGTGATTACTATTTCAATTGATTTCTCTTCTTTAGAATCAATATCGAATCTTATTTAATCTCTTCAACGTTTAAATTAATATTATACAAAAAAGAAAGGAAAAAAGAAGGAAATCACAGCTAAAATTGTGACTGTCTTTCTCAAAATCGCTGGATAAAGTTGTTTGCACATAATTCCTTTGTTTGTAATTTTCTATCCTGGCGTTAAGGTTACATTTTCTATAAAAACCATATACTTACTGTCTGGCTCAGACAAGAAAGACCGTGTAACTGGTTTTGGCTCGGAACTGTTGCCAGGGTAACTGATCAGTCGACTTTATTTTAGGGAAATCCGGCATTTCCTTTTCTCCCTTTCAATGGGTCCTTCCCAGAATTATCATAGCTTTTTCTGTCCTTCCCCTCCTATGGACGAAGTTCCTTCCCTACCAGTTTTGGAACCTCCGAAAGCAGGAAATCTACTCTGGGTTTTTCTTGTCTGAGCTAGACAGTACTTATTATTTATAGCACTGTCAAACTGATTGGTAAAGTTATAATATTAATTCAATTTTTCCAACTGTGTGAAAAAATCTCCGAGCCGAGATTCGAACGCAGAACCTTTGACTTGCATTGTCGATGCTCTACCGTTTGAGCTATTTGAGCGACATGTTTCGACAGACCAGGTATCTTAATGTAAGTCAAAGGTTCTGGGTTCGAGTCGCGGCTTGGACATTTTTTCGCGCAATTAGAAAAAATGAATTCATATGATACATATACTTATTTATTTTTAAGCTAACTTTTAAAATGCTGTTTCGCCCACCCCCTTTCTATATTTCTTTATTTCATTCGACTTGTGATGTTGTAATTATTTTGAATATGATTTTTCATTATTCTATCTTGAAAAACGTGTAAAAACTACTGAGCTTCAATGTGTTTAGAGACTGTGGTACTGTGATTGAATGCATTTTGAAGATTTAGTGATATTCTGGCCAAAACTATTAAAATAATGATAAAATAACTGCATGTTAACGAAAGCAATGATTGTCATGTGAAAATCCATAAATAAATCTTTGCCTTGCTTTTTTTAGTATACATGAAACGGAAACAGATTTGATATAAAGCATGGTGCTAAACGCTACAAGCTGTCGATTTTGGATATTTGCTCACAATTTCACGCCCATTATCCAAAAGTTACCTTTTTTTTTGAGGATTTTTTAAAAAAATGCGGATTCTAATGCTGATAAAAAAAAGGGTACACATTTCTGTTTATGAAATTTTAATAATCGCATTTTTACTTGAGAATTAATTTAAAAAAATAATAATCGTATTATGTTTGAGCTTTAACAAAGTAAGCAAAGATAAATAAAATAAAATCAAATAAAATGAATGTGATTTTAGTTTTCTCTTAGTTTAATTAGAATGATTTTATTTTTTTCTTTTGCTACCTGCAGAAAATCCTGACTTCATTTAATTAAAACATTTTTTTGTTTACTCTTATAGTTATATTATAAATTAATTTCCAAATGTTAAATAAGATTAATTCTGTATTTGTAAGGAAACTTTACAGTATTATTTTAATTTAATTTTCACTCAAATTCCATATAAACAACGTAAAGTAAAATTTCAAAATTATTAAAATCTTACTTTCCTTTTTAAGTATTACAGTATTTAAAATTAAATACATATATTTAAGGAAGAATTGCTTGAAATATATAATTTGTAATTCCGTACATACAACACTACCATGTTAAAAACGGCGCACAGTGGGACGATTTGATGATCTAGGTGGACAAAATTCATTATCCCGATTATCTTGGAATTTGACAAAACCGCGTGTACTGGTAGCTGAATGTCTGTACTTTCGAGATTCGTACGAGCTTTGTCAAAAAAATTAGAGATGTCAATTAATTACGACCGTAAAGAAGCCACTTGCGCAATTGGTTTGTGGGAGTTTCAAAAGTTGCATACTAGCTTCCCCTAAGTTTGAAAGCACGTCATGACTATGCTGTTTTATTTGAAAGCACGAGTTTGCTGAACATATGTCACAAGTTTTTCAAGGTTAGATTTAACCGATTTTTGTTTGAAAATCAGCTATATTAAACCTACTTAACCGATTTTGTCAAAGTTTGTAATTCTGGATGATCCTTGATGTTGTTTACAAATTTTATCTTGACTTTTAACAAATTATTTAGCATTATTCAGCAATAAGCATTTTTTTTAAATCAAAGTGCTATTACTAAACAATTAAAAATTAAACAAACTCCTGCAGATAGCTGCAGATCATTAAGTTTTTATTAATAAACAAACATCATATTAACTTGCAGTGCATGTACAAAAATTTATATTAAAAGTTACAAGTTAATTTTAAACCAATTTCAATAATCTAATTGAGCTAAAACATTGCTCAGGATATGTGTTCTGATGGCAATGCAATATTATTGTAATTTATGGAACGAGCAGTTGCGCTTTTTTACTGGGCCACATAAAATATTAGTTCAAATCTTGCAAGACAATTTTAAACCACTTTCAATTATCTGATTGAGCTGAAACTTTGACTACATGTGTTTTTCTGATGACAATTCTATTAACATAATTTGACGAACGTAGAAATTATGCATTTTCAATAGGGTCACACAACAGATCACGGAAAGATTGTTGCTAAAAAGCAGAAATTTTAATTAAATTTCAACAAAATTACTATAGGTTATTGAGATACACAATAACACTTTTTAAATTGAAAACAAAGTGCGTAGCAGTTATATTTCTTCTACAGGGACACATAAAAAATTCGGATATATTGCCGTCTATATGCAATTTTTTTTTTTTTTTTCAAATTGAATAAAGTTTATATAAGCTATTTATTCACACAACAGCATTTTTTCAACCGAAAATAATTTTGGTAGCATTTATATGTTTTACAGGGTACCACAAAACATCAGAGTTTTTTTTTTCTAATATGATTTTATTTAAAAATTTTCATTTTTCAGGATGACTACACACATTTCTCGAGCAATTCTGAGTAGAGAAAAATACAAAAAAGAAATGAATGTTAACTCACATGTGTACATTAAATTGTTTCTTCTTAATTATAAAATAAATATGTTTAACGCATTATTTATAATGTATTATATAGGGTGCCTACTAAAGTCCTTCCCACGCTCTTAATTGCCGAGCGGTAGCAGCTTTACTCATAAAAGTGGTGTCTAGGTATAGTAAAGTGGCTATGCTCTACCAGATCACACCGCTTCCAGCGTCACCTGGTGGCAAACAGCTGAGTTATTATTTTTATCTCGAAAACGACATTCATTTAGCATTCATGTTCACAAGGCGTGCTTTCGAACTAAATCGATGATGCTCTACAAATTTGTCATCCACTTGTATCCCATATTTCGAATCGTTTTCGCGATAGGTACGCTAATGCCGCCATTTGCACCAGGTGGCGCTGTAAGCGGTCTCATCTAGTAGCGCATAGCATCTTCACTATAACTAGACACCACGTTTATGAATATCGATGCAGTCGTTCGACAGTTAAGAGGGTGGGAACGGACTTTAGTGGGCACCCTGTGTTTTTATTTTAAGACACTGTTGTTAAATAACCAAATATTCCTCACTGTTTGAGTATTTTATTAGTGATACATAAAAAAACAGCAAAAAACTTAAACTAGTGAAATAATTTTGTCCACCTAGATCGTCAAAACGTCCCACTGTGCGGTGACCCTATCTTTTACAAGAATTGTTCATCTTATATGAAAATCGAATATATGTTTGTTACTACTTTTTATTAGTAAAATATTTACAGAAATCCATTGTTTGCTTAGTCTAAATAAAATGTTTGTAAAAATGGCGTTTCGAGATGACAAAGATGATTAGTCCTGATGTTTATGTTACATAAGAATATATTACAAATAATTTATTTTTCAGGTGAAAATAAACATTGTTAGTAATATATACTCAGGAAATTATTACTTCGGGAAAGATACTTTCTCTGTAAACAGTATGATGTAATTCTCAGAACTGTTAGAGAAAATTTCCGTAATTGAATTTTTAAAATTTATTTCTTAATAAGTGTTCAATTACAATTTAAAAATGTAAGACCTTTTGAATATTTTGTGAATTTTGCTTATTTAATAAGGTATGTTAAGCTATACGAAATCTAACTTAAAAAAATAATCAAATAATGCATTTTGAGAAAATTGAACAAACAACAACAAAAAAAATATCTTTGTGAAAGAATATGAAAACATTTTAATACATCGGTCAATATTTTTTCTTTCTCTGCTTAAAGATAATGAATTTAGTATGACTAAAAGGTGAAAATTAAGCTCATTCCCTAAATATTTGTAAAAATGATTAGCATAATTAGATGCAATGTGCGATTGATGTCATATAATTCTCGTATTACAAGGAAATACAATATGCTCACGTACCTAGTTTGCTTTAAATAGCGCATTTAATCTTTGCGATACCTAACTTTGCCTCAAAATTAAATAAAAGGAATTGAGATGAAATTAAATTTTAAATGTATTCTTTTTTCAATTATCATTTATCTTGTTCAAATAAATTAATTTTAAGAGAAACGAAAAAAAAATTAGCTTGTTTTTTAATAATTAGTTTAATTTTTTTCTTAACTGGTGTTTTTTGTTGTATGAAGAATAAGAAATTTAACCAGCTTTTAAAATATTTCTCGTGTAAAGATTGGATTTCCGAAATTATCTATATTATCCCGTGCGTAACGCTGACGTCATTTTGACGGTGGGAACAGCGACGATTAAATTTAGCTTTAAATGTAATTTTTTTAACTTCTAAACATCGCATATTTTCAATTTTTATGCCATTGAATTGGGGGGGGGGGGAAATGTACTTGAAAATGCACCTTGCTTGAGAACTGTACTGTAATTTAATTGAAAACTGTATCGTAATGTACTCATTTTTAACGTTTTAAAATTAATTTTCAAGCTTGATTTTTAAAAATATATATATCTCTATCGCCTGCAGACGATTATGAAAGATAAATCCGTTTGCACTTAAGTTAAAATAGTTCAGCTTTTTTTCCCGCTGATATCCCATAGCGAAGTCCCATAGGCCATTATTTTCAGGTACCATTTGCAATCGTAAGATAGCATGTTCCACACTTGACCGCAGTTTGTTCTGGGAAATGCTAAGAGTATGTCGCGAAATGCTATCTTTAAGTTAGGGGAAACTGTCCCAAAATGACATACTTGGGTAAAACGGCATACGCTTTATTTCTTAATATTGCCGCTAGAGGACAGCATTTAACGATACAAAGTTATGTTGTGGAATCGATCAGTAACAATAAGCATTTAATGGCGAAGTTTTCTAGTATGCATTTTTCATTATTCACAAAGAAATTCTTTATACCTTCGTCAGAAATTTCTTGGGACTATTTTTTGGTACTAATTCATGCCTGTTTCATTTCAGTGATTACACATCTGAAGTATGAGCTGAAGATTTATTTCTTATTCTATTATTTTCTGTATATACAAAAATTTATAAATCCATGTGATGTTGAGTACTGCCTCTGTATATACAATATGGTGATTGTTGGTAAAATAACATGCCGGTTTTTGAAAAAAGGAATCTATCCCATGAACCCAGACATCTTTCCGGACATCTTTTCTGTGTCTCAGTTGTGACAGAAAGTTCACTGGAAAATAAGGAAAGCAACGACATCAACACAAGTTCTATGTAGATAACAGCTTATATGAACCTAATCCGTCAATTGTCATAGTTTCCATGTCACCTCATCTAACTCCAGCGACTACAACATCTGTTTCTGATACTCAAAGACCTATGTATCTTTTCAACAGGTAGCATCTTCAAATTCAACATCTTCATTTATCAGACCACACTATCTGCCCCCACTTCATTGTGCATCTCATGTTAGATCATTCTCTGAAGATACATTAATCTCAAGCATTAATCTGACTAGCAGTCCTAATATTGCCAAAACGATGGCAAAAGCTGCTGAGAAACATAATTCACAATCAAGACGTACAGCTCTACACGCTCGGAAGAAAATTTGCTTTGTTAGATCCAATGATGACGACAAAGACATGGATATTTCTGCAAAAGATGATGATGAAGCATGTCTTTCTTGCAATGATTTATTCAGTCATTGGATAAAATGTTAAATGTTCAAATTGGTTTCGTACTGAATGTGCTCGTGTTTCTTGGTGTGTAAAAAAAAATCTATTTGTGATGTAGGCAAGTACAATTAATAGCAACTTATGGATGTGTCATTTTAGGACACCACTGTAGATAAAATGGCATAGTGCACCATTTTATACAGGGTGTATCTGAAATGCTTCAACAAACTTAGGGGGGTGATAGGACTCATCAAGACGAACAAGAAATGCAATGGAACATGGGGTCGCAAATGACGTTTAAAGGGTTAAAATCGCAAAACTAATAAAAATATCGAAATCTCGCATGCTGCTTTTCTGCAGAACTGGCTAGTAGCATGAAGCTGATTTTCCTTTCACTTTTTGCATATTCGGTCAGAAAGAGATAATAAAAACTTGGAAGAAAGCCAACCAAATCTGCGAGCAGGAATCCACGTATGCGGGATTTCCGAAGTCTTCGAGCGTGCCCGCCAGTCGTTCCTCCGTAGATGTACTCTGTAAAATAATGTCCGCGGTCAACACATTGAACAATTGTTGTAAAATATTTGTTTTCTCTGGACATCACGAGCTGGGTTGTACCTATTCTGTGCAATAAATAATTTTCTGGCCTGTTTCTTTCTTGTTTCGGTTTGTCTATTTCTAGACGCATTTTCTCAATTTTAATCCTTTAAACGTTACTTGCGACCCCATGTTCCATTGCATGTTTTGTTCATCTTCATGAGTACTATCATCCCTCTAAGTTTGTTGAAGCTTTTCAGATACTCCCTGTATAAATCGTTATTATGACATTTGACTTTATTTGTTAGCTTTTAAATGGCACCATTGCATTACGTGTACTTTTCAAAATTAGTTTGTATAAAATAAATGTCACGAGAAAACTATTATATGAATAGAACTATTCTTTCCTTAGGGTATATTATTTTAGGACATAAATTTAATAAACAAAATTTGTAAATTATTGTAAATGTTTACTAAATGTGTAATTCATTAAAAAAAACCTGCTAGTGGTAAAATTTTGAATTAATTTCTTTTTGCTTAAACAAATTCCCATTCCTTCATTATGTCTTCCACAAAATTCCACAACTTTCTGAATTATAGTTTCGTCTGTAGATAACTTTAAAATAGGGTCGTTTAATCTGGGACACCCTTTATTAAGTCAGTACAATAAATTTATGTTAGGAATCAGAAATCCCTTTACAATTATTAGTGCGATATCTCTATTCATTTAAATCTACAAAAGATCATGCTACTAATTAAAAGCAACTAGTTTATGGTACGATTATCAAAAATAATGTATATTATTATAATGTAACTTGGTGAATTATGCTATGAAAATATATTCCACCATGTCATAATTCCGCTTGGGGACACGGATCTAACGTTATAAGATATTTGAAAATATGTTAAGAAACGGCTTTCTTTAATTTGAAAGATTAATTGGAAAAATTAAACTGATCGTTAATTTGGAGATTAAGTATTTTCTACACAATTATATAAGCAAAGAAAAATATTTACAATCAGATCAGTGACATACATTATCACCATCAATGGCAAATAGCATATTGTTTTTCAGCTTTGAAAGGTCAATTTTCGTAATTATTTACTAAAGTATAAAAAAAAAAAGAATAATTAATTTTTAAACATATCTTTTAAATACATAGTTTTGCAATATGAAGCATGAATTTTTATCAATTCATTTTCAAAAATGTTCATCAATTTATTCTTGATCATCTTCTTTACGACTACAGCTGATATTCAAAATATTAGAATAATTACTTTTTTTTTTACAAATTGTAAATATCGTTTGGTAATTTAATGTATTTTAATGCAAATATGCAAACGATATTTTTATTAAGAAGTTATGAATCTTATTTATTATCTTAAAACTAATATCATTTTTGAAAATATTAATTGAAAAAAAATATTTTAAAAAGTCAATATATTAGAATATTTATTCAAATGGTTCAAAATATTAGAATATTTCACATGAATTTTCCTTTAATTATCACCAATTCATAACTGGTGGCATCATTGATTAAATTCAGAAGATTTTATTTAAAATCAATATTCTTTTTGCAGTTTGTTTTTTGTCTTAAAATGGGTCGTGTGAGTGATAGTCCTGAATCTATTAAATTTCGTATAGTTGATTTGTATCGGCACGGTAAAAATCAATTCTATATGGCGAATTATTTACATTGTTCGCAGTCAAGCGTAGTAAAATACTAACACAATATTAAAAGAAAATGGAAAATTTTTAAATAATCGCCGAAATGGCGACCGAAAACCAAAAACATCTGCTAGAGATGACAAGAAACTGAAGCGTATAGTTAAGAAAAACCGTTTCAAAAGTGTGCGATTCTTGCACCGAAAGTGGAAAGAAGAAGGAGTTGAAGTTTCTCCATCGACAACATTAAGATGTCTCCATAAATTTAAGTTTGAATCTCGTGTACCGAAAACAAAACCTCTCATGACTGCAAAACGATAAGATTGAATTGGTGTAAATCAAGACGTTTATGGCGCGAAGAAGATCGGAAAAATATATTATTTAGTGATGAAAGTGTGTTTTGTGTTTCATGTGCTGATCAATGTATTCGAATTTGAAGAAAAAAGCAAGAAGCATTTGATAAAGAATGCCTTAAACGTTCCGTAAAATTTGCTGTTAGTGTTATGGTTTAGGGTTGCTTGAGTGCAGAAGGACCTGGAAAGTTATGCGTCGTTTACGAAAAGGTAACTCTCAGATAGATCCAGAAATTTTAGAATATTATATGATTCCATCATCAGAAGATTTATTTGAATATGATGTCATCTTTCAACAAGATTTAGTGTCACCGCATACCTCGGTGTCAACTAAGAATTGGTTCCGCCAACGAAACATTAAGGTACATCCTTGGCCACCAAACTCACCAGACTTTAATCCGATCGACATCTTATGGTGTATAATGAAGAAAAAATTCCAAGAAAATCCTCCTTCAAGTAAAACTGAGTTAGTGGCACGTATAAAGACTATTTGGGCTAATATTGATTTGTAAACACCTTGTATATAGTATGCAAGATCGATTGTACGTTGTTATAAAAGCTAAAGGGAATGATACAAAATATTAACTACTATTTATTTCATATTCATAAGGTAATATTGTCGCGTAAAATAAAATATTATAATATTTTGAACCAATCTAAATTTTATTCAAATATTTTGATGTGTTTCAGAAAGCTGTATACGTAATTTATTGTACTGTATTTTATATTTTGTAAATGTTAAAATCTAATCTAAACATTCCAAATTTCATTTATAAGAAATTTAATTATATTTACTTACAAGGAAGGTCTCCATACTGGGCATACTCAGAATATGTTGAAAAAAAAATGCTAGTGAAAGTATTCATGTATGTAATAAAGGATCAATTAAAATTAGCGCCGGAATTACAGTAGAAAATCTGTAAAAAAAATAAAATTCTTTCGAATAATTGGTGTGAAAAGACGAAAGCGGCACGCAATTTGGCGAGCAGCACTTTTCCTCGCCAAAAGCAAACGATTTTAATGAATCTGAAAATTGTTTGTTAATTGATTTTGAGAATATGCGGTATTTAATGAATTTAAACGTAAACCATGAAATAATTTATTATTATTATTATTATTACATTTTGTATTATGCTGGTTGCCGATTTGAACGAAATTTTGCCATTGTTTTATTCTCCAATCTACAATTTTTTTAACTTAACGGCTTTATCGGTTATAAAAGTAACTTTTAACGCCAGATGAATAATGCTGCCGTTACATTTCCATACCGAAGAAGTTGTTTCCATAGCAACAAAGTTGAATCGACAGTGCTCGATGGGGCATATTTTTGAGTTTGGAACAATTTTAATCAATTTAAATTTTGTTTTAAATCGTAAAATATGATAGTTAAAATTCGTTATAAGTAGATATAAATATATATATGACAAAACTATAGTTAAAACAAACTAAAAATGACAAAGCTAAAGTTATTTAAATTAAACTTATTTAAACAAATTCATCATAAAAAGTTTTTTCCTTAAAGAGCATTCGACAAGCGTATTTTTTTTAACTTAATTTTTTTGCCAAACGGTGATAAGTCGCCAAATAAGAGAAATGTTCATTATTTTTTTACGGACGTTCTACCGAGGTTCCGCCAAAAAAAAATAAATTTATAAACGTATATACCCATGGGAGAAGAACATTCTGTATTTTTTTCAGATTTTTTTGAGTATGCCCGTATGGAGACCTTCCTTGTTAGTATAAAAAATAAATAAATAAAAAATAATTTTTTCTTATTACTATTTCTCAATTATTCCAATATTTTGAATATGAGCTGTAGTTAAAAAACTTTTTCTACCCTCTGACTGTCTAGCAAAAAGGCAAAATTGTAATTTTTTTTCTCTGTATTTTACTTAAAATGCTAAAAAAAGATGATTCTTTCAACTTTACATTTAAAAAAAACTTATTTACGAATATGAATGTTATCTTTGAGTGTATTAATAATTATTCAATGTATTAAAAATTCATTAAATCAATAGAATTATATTACTTAAATAACGCTTATATTACAGTGAAACTTGTTGCTGAGTGGACGTATTAAGACGGGTTTGTCCGTGAGAGTGTTAAAAAAAAACAAAAACCTTCCCCAGGTGAGGTTCGAACTCACGGCCCCGGTATTACTCACGCAACTGGTGTGTTAACCAACTACGCCATTGGGGAGTCGGTTAGCTTATTTAAGCGACACAAATTCAACAATACTCGATTAGATATGTTAAATGTAATCGGCTGTACTTGAAAGATTATTAATCGATCAACGGTATCTGATTTCAAATGTCAGATGTTATCAACGAAAGTAAAACACAATCTTTTAATCAAACAGAACGAAAATTATTTTAGAGTGATTGTTTTTTTTCTGTTATGACATCAGTTTTACGGTACACAAATTTCAAGGTTTTTGACCTATATTTCATGTGTCAAAGCTATCTTTAGATTTATTCGATTAAATTATTCGGAAATTTTTCTGCGCAGGCTGATTATTATATTTCCTGATTAATTTAATGTCAATGAATAAAACCTTTAATACAATACTGAAAATATTCAACATGCATTGAAAAAATATTTTTTTATACAACTTTTGAGCTCAACCTTACAATCGTAAAAACTAATACCCTTCCGGTGGCTCAGAAGAGCTGCTGTTAAAGCTAGTAAACAGGTGGGCCCAAGTTCGAGTCTATGTCGTTCTCGTCGGCCTAACAGTTTTTTTTTTTTTTTTAAACTGAGTAACGCTGCATAAATACGGTTTTCCGAAGGCCACACTCAAAGGCGACAAGTGACACAACGGTGACTTAGTAGAAAAATTCCGAAATTCAAACCTTTTTTACTTTGGTTACCTGTTAAAAAAAAGAAACTGGATTAAATTTCCGTATTTGTGTGCAGTCTGCTTATTAAGGCAGGCTGCACACTGAATCGAATCGAGCAACATATTGTTTCTCTTAGGAGAAAAAGCAGGCTGAAACAAAGTAGAAACGTGTTTTTTCATCTAATATAAACGACATGTTGTTCGAGTCACTTCAGTGTGTGGCCTGCCCGCCCGTTTTGTTGTATGTCATCTCGGTGTGCATCCTGCCTTCTCCTTGGCCTATATTCTTCGCTTAGGTAATCGGCCGTAACGAACAACAACAAAACTAATTTTTAGCTTCAGTCGTTAGTGTTAAAGTAACTACATTAATTATAAATATACACTTAATTTTATAGCTTATATGAAAAACAATTTAGTCCCATAAGGCTATACGTTTAAATCATAATACATATCACATTTTAATTAAAACAAATAAATTTCACATCGTTTAATTGACAAAAAAGCAAGTACTAGAAACTGCAGTTGTGGTCATTTTATACTGTGCAAAATAAATGATCTATCTGTGGTTTTCTTTTAGCGCGCGCAAATAACAACAAAAATAAATAAATAAATAAATAAACAAATAAAATAAATATATAAATAAACAAGTAATATAAAAATTTTGTTTTTAAAGTCAATTCCTACTTAGGTCATCAAAGAAAAATTTAATGTAATCCCTTAAGCTAATATTAGTTTTTGTTGCATTAAAATATCTCAATTTGTTGATTTTCTATAAGCAAACAGGTTTACAATGGAACTCTATGGGGATTTGGCGAAATATTAGAGATATCGCGAAGTTGGCGTCACTTTTGGCGACTCCTTTTGGCCGCCAAATTTGGCGATATATCGGCAAGTTGGCAACAAACTTGGCGGTATTTGGCGACAGAACAGGGTCCCCCCCTATGGTAACCCCTTATTGAAAATACTTTAATTGATCTTCAACAACCAATGGCCGCCATTTTGTTTCCCATGCAAAACTAAAATTAATTAATTAAAATTTAATTAATTAATTAATATTTGAAAAAACTGTATTAACATCAATTGTCATACAGTACAAGTTAAAAAAAATTATTTCAACTTGATAGGATGAATAATGAGTATTTTATTAACGATTGAAAATTTGAACAAGATAAATATATAAATAAATAAATAAATAAATATAGGGAGGGTGTGAGCTAATAGTAGGAATTGAAAAAAAATAAAGAGAGAGAAAGAGAGAAACGCTATCAAAGTTCAACATCCATTAAAGTTGGTATTGAAGCAACACCGCAGGAACTTCGCAGGAAGTCTATTTTGTGTTTGGTACGATTTTTTCTTCCTTTTTCTGTGGATCAGCTGTTCATCAGTAGTGATAACCGAAAGCGCCTACCTGATATGGCGCCTGGTGCTGGTACACCATTTGCACCACTCTTGATGCGGCTCTGTATTAAATACACATTTCAATTTAAAATATACTTCATTTTAATTTGAAAATTTTTATTGGGTTTGATTTGTTTAACACAGAATTTTGTAGATTTTTGAAAAATATGAAAAACTAGAAATTGTTTGATGATTTAAAACTGACGACACTCTTTAAATGTTATTAAAGCAAAGTAATTGCTATCTACTTCTAGAGGGGAAAATATTTAAGTAAAAAAACTCTTACAATTTAGACATGAACTATAAACAGAAGGGTAATTTCAGATCTTATTTAGAGGGTGGGGAGGGGGGGAGACAGAATTATTTCGTTTTAGATATTAAATCCAGATTTCCTGCTCTTTTGAAATGACTTATTTTTGTTGCCTTAATTTTTCATACACACTTTCAAAGGAAATTGTTTTTGTTTTTCTTTATTTACATGCATTAATAGATTGGAAAAATAAACGAAAACATATAACTAATACTACAGTAATAAGAAAATAAAAAAATAATAATTTTAAAAAGGCTGAAACTCAAAGAGGAAGACTAATCTATCAAGACCTTTCTTTAATGACCCCTCTGAATAGGAGACTAAGGAAAGTAATCCAGAAAAAAAAAAACTCATAAAAATAAGTCAGCTATGAATTAGATATTATACTTTTAAACGCATTCAGCTTTTAAACCCTATTTTTGGTTAATATATCCATTGTTAGTTTATTTTTTAAACTGCACTTTCCTTCTTTATCAGTTTTAAAATTACTCTTATACTGATATATATCTATATATATATATATATTATTATTGTTATTAAAGAAATAAAAAGTATTCATTAATTAGTTAATTGATTAATCTGTTACAAAATGTAAGATAATTCCCAAGAGCTAAATATATGATACATAAACCATAAAATGTTAATTAGAATAACATTTCGTAGCTTTAAATATGAATAAAAAAATAGATTTAATAAAATTATCAACCATACCTTCAAAGTATTGAAGAAAGTTTTCAAACCCATTATTTAAAAAATATATTTGCAAAAGAGAAAAATCTTTAGTAAAATTTTTTTTCCGAATGTTTTTTTAATCTTTCGATTTAATATTTCAGCTAATATTTTTAATATTTCGACATTTTTTTTAGAAATATATTTTTTTAAACTGACTAATAATTTTTTAAAATAAAAAATAGTCTTTCTTTGTTTTGTTTTTTTATAAATAGAAAGAGAATTCTTATAAAGTCAAAAACATCGTTTATTTACGTACTTAATGTTTTCTTTTGAGATTTTGCTACATGTAATCATATATGGATCTACGTTTTTTGCTTATATTTATATTATCACCCTAAAAAAGTTTTCTTTAAAATGAAAAAAAATGTTTTTTTCCATGTTTTAAGAATTTTGTGCGTGCGTCTGTATACATATAATTCACAAAACGAAACATAATCGAAGTGTAATAAAAAAATAGAGATTAAATTATACTAATTATTAACGTTGCAATTAGAGAAGCATCCATTAACTTATAATTTCATATTTACTTTTTGAAAGATATGATACGCCATTTGTATTTTTCCAGTATTTTAGTGGAATGCGACACGTGATTTATATATCTCTTTAGATATATGTTTTAGACACCATTTGTCATATGACATTAAACTTATAATTCATGTATATGTTCCAATATATGCTTTAATTCCGTTTCAAAGTGATTATTTATAAACCGACCTATTGCAATCGCTTGGTTTATACATCAATAACCAATCTCTCTCTCTCTCTTTCATGTATATAAATTCTATTTTTCCAATGTTTACTATATTTTCAATTCCTTGTCTCACTTGTTATGATGATCTGTTTCAAAGAATTTTATAAAGGTTAATACATTATTTTTAATTTGCATAAAAATTCATTTATAATTTGTATATTCACAAATTTTGATGATAATTTGTATTGATTTATAATGGTTTTATATATATATATATATATATATATATATATATATCATACAAATAATATCATCACGATTACATCAACCTATTGAGATAGTGCATTGATATTGCTGGTATCTCGGATGAGATCGTTAATCAAATATTCAGTTTTTAAACTTCGTTTACAGCGCCGTAAAAAATCAAAACATGAAAAATTTGCATTGCGATAACGTCCGAAATGTTGAACCAATTTGAATCTAACTGAGATAATGTATTGATATTTCTAATATATCTATGTTGAGTTTGTTAATCATGCATCGAGGCCTTTTAATTCGTTTACTGGGAAAAGTTCACACAAGAATTTCCTAGACCCACCAGTGGCCGAGAGGTTCTGCTCTCGAAACTGGTAGACGGGAGGTGCTGGGTTCGAACCCAATCGCGCCCATCGGCCTAATCGTTCGAAATTTTCGTGGTTTCCTTCGAACCGTTGAATTCCATGTGTACATACGGGTTAGGTTCCCTTAGGAAGACCCCCATGGAGGGCACCCCTCCCCCTTAGGGCCTATATCCCTCGTGTTGGTAATTGGCTGTCATAAACACAACCAACCAAAAGTTATCTATGACATTCATTTTTATATCGTTAGGGTTCGTACGTTTATTGAGCATCGAAAAGATATTATAGCATGTGACCGACTTTTAAACTATGATTTCATCAAATTTTAAAAATTTTTCATTCGACTGTTTGACATCTATTCAATTACGTATCGTAAACCAAATTAAAAATTTTCCTGCAAATTATGTTTTTCACCAAAATGAGGAACTTAGAAAGGATGAGACCAATTTGATTAAATGGTATTAAATCCGATGTATGTACCTTTATTATGCGTATACCATATGTAAGACATTCATTTCTCTTATTATCGAACAGTCAAATGCTGTTTTAAGAACAGGGCATTTGTAGTCTTCAATATTATATTAATTGTTGCATTATATTACGATCCAAAAGTTCTCGTAAACAGAATCAAATAAACAAATTTCAAAACAGAAACTTTATTTAATAAAATGTCATTTATTTCTTTGTAGAACACATTACACGTCACTTACTAAGTAAAATTTCTTGTTCAAACAGGTTTATTTCATCCATAGTTATATTAAACACGTGCTGGGACATTTTGGATTGCCGTATGTGCCCTTTTTTTTTTAAAAAAAAGAAACAATAAAATGAAAAGTTTCAAAATCATTTAATGATAGCTCTTCCAACTAGAAAGCTATAAACGGTATGATTAATTTAATCAGAGGTAATAGAATTCTGATGATTAAATCTGATGTCTAGAAGTAAATTATATATTATATCCCCGCGTATTATATATTATATATTATATCCTTTTCAAAAAATAAACAACAAAATAAAAAGTTTCTAGCTATCAAAAGTTTCACTTTATGATAGCTCTTCTAACAAGAAAGTTGTAAGCGATATGATTAATTAAATCAGAAGT
The DNA here is from genome assembly GCA_963932465.1 of Maratus speciosus. Lineage (NCBI taxonomy): Eukaryota > Metazoa > Arthropoda > Arachnida > Araneae > Salticidae > Maratus > Maratus speciosus. The sequence goes on along the minus strand of OZ010786.1, from coordinate 166,782,471 downwards.
AATAGAATTCCAATGATTAATCTGCTGTCTAAAAGTAATTTATATACAGGGCGTCCACATAGAACATGACCGACCTTTATTTTCGCAACCGTTGGTCCTAGATGCATACTTCCAATTACAAAAGTGGTCAAAATTAGGTGCAGAGTTAAGATAAAAAAGTTTGAAGCGAAAAGACAATTTAGTGAAAAATTACAGAATCTAAATTTTTATACGATCCCCCGGTCCTGTAAGTTATATTTGTAAAATTTTTCTGTTACACTGACAAGTAAGGCAAACAAAGTCCTGTTATTCTATGATTAAAATTGACCGAGTAATAGCTGTTTAAAGTTGGAGCAATTTTTACGCTGCAAAGTAGGGGTCTTTCACAAATTTAGTAGAACTATAATTTCGTTAGATATATTAAAGAAATGGTTGAGAGTAAAATTAGTATTGTAATATAACTTTGAAATCTTTAATCATTCTAACATATTACTGCAAAATATACAATTTTAACTGAACATATAAGAGGATAAAAATAACAGAATTTTTGTTAAGTAAAAGGATGAAAAACTACAGCCTCAATTCCTTACAAAATTATACATATTTTAAAATGCTGTTAGATTAGTCTTTCAAATTTTGAATTGTGCCATGTTTTTTAGCTTTTGAAAATTATTCTTATGTATTTTTTAGCTCTGAATCCGAAAATAACCTTCATTGAAAACCAGGGTTAGAAAAAACCCGGGTTTTTTCGAAAAAACCCAACCCACTGGGCCCACTAGTCTAAAACCCGGGTTTTTTCGGGGGTTTCTGAAAAAACCCGGGTTTTTTCGGGCTTTATTGAATATTTTTGGAGAACAGTTTAAACTTCTAATTTTTACATACATAATACCTGAATTCTCCATTTATCAGTAAAACCTGGCCATAATTTTGCATTAATTATGAATTAACAAAAGATGTATAAAAAGAAAAAAAATCAAATCAATTTAAAAGGTACATCTGTATCTCATTCTCATGGGAGTAGTTTGCTGCACTAAGCATATATTAAGTGAACCACAGCTGGATTTCTTTATATAATTCTTACCTTAAGTTAAACATGTTAAATTTATATAGTTTCTTTCATTCACTTCAAATCAGAAATCAGTTAAAGACTTTTTTTTTTTTTCGAAAGAAATGGGATTCGTAAAAATATATTTGAAAATTTTAGCAAAATTTGCTACATATATATTGCAATAGTATTAAATGTTAAATTAGATTGTCATGGAAGTTAGTGTTTAGATCGCAAATGGCAACACACTTATTACTAGCTTTGCTGCTTTATCAACTCCAAAATGATTACGTAACTTGCTCCAAACCAAACGTAGAAAAGTATTGTTTGATTGAAGCAGAGATAGCTGGTACTGAATGTAAAGAAAAGAAAAACTGACAAAATCCAGGAGGAAACTTTATCTGTTTCACTCTTTTTTACCATAATCTGTGTTGAAAACTCCTATATAACACTTTCATTGTACATTGAAGCAGGATAATAAATGGGATGATTAATCTTAAAAGCTATAACAATGCAAACAATCAGGACGGGGTTCAAGTGAGATCTTTTTGCATGCATGAAGATTTAAAGCATTTGGATACATTTTAGATTACAAGCATGAAAAATCTTCCTTCTTTTTTGGTCATTTTATCTCTGCTGAGAAATTCCTTTAAATCTGGTTCTTTTGAAATATATTTAAATTGGCATTTATCTTTGCATTCTCATATCTTAGATTAAATAATGATACAGTCGTGAAAGCACAAGAAAATTTGAAAAAACCCACAATGGATTTTTTCGACGCCCGAAAAAACCTTTGTGGGTTTTTTCAGGCTGGGCCCACTTGGGCAAACCCTGTGTAACAGCCACTATTAACCGAATTTTCCAGTTTTCACCTATTCTCATATCTTAGATTGAATAATGTTAGAGTTGTGAAAACATGAGAAAATTTGAAAAAAACCCACAATGGGTTTTTTCGTGGGTTTTTTCAAGTGGGCCCGCCCGAAAAAACACGGGCGGGTTTTTTCGGGCGGGCCCACTTGGGCAAACCCTGTTTAAAACCATCCCGTAAAGATTTTTCTCAAATCGCAAATTTCAAAGTTAAAAAGCTTAAAATTAAAATTGATCCCCCCTCATCTCCCAACCTCATCGGACCCCTGAGCTGTTTAGATGTAAGAATCTCAGTATAAGCCAAAAAATTGAATAAATTATTGAATTAAATACAATTAAAGGGGATAAAAAAAAACTCTTACATCTATTTTATAGTATCAAATTTTTCGCTATTTTTTAACCTTGAAATTTACGATTTTCGAAAGAAATCCTGACATGATGGTTAAAAGTGAAGGCAACTTTTTTATTCAGCGTTAAAAAATGCATAAAACGTAATTATAAAAGTTAAAAAACACAACCATCGCAGGTTTATGTTATCGAATCTAAAACACTTTCTTAAACTTGTTAGCGGTAATATATCCGATTTTTTTTGTGTTATCGTGTAATATAAGTATCTATAAGATGGTAAACGTCGAAAATCATAATAATATTACATTGTCATGGGATTTAAGTCAGTACGTAAAATTTAACTTCGATCGGACATTCGAAAGTGAGTTAAAGTTCGAGTAGAAATTTCAAACTGGAAAGACGATCGTTGCAAGTTAAATAACACCTTATGAAAATAACATAATTTTTTCTAAAAGAAATCATAGACTCAAATCCTTACAAAATAAAACATATGTTAAAATACAATTATTTTAACTAATCTGAAACTTAACTAATAAAAGTTAACTCAATCCTAATAATAGTTCGATTTCTTTCAAAGCTTAGAAACCTTGAAATAAGTTTAAGTACTTTGTATACGACCCCTAAAAGCATGGCCGAAATCTTCTGTTTTGAGATACAAAAAATTGGTATAAGTTATGCATTTCAAAGTTTCATAACTCGGTCAATTTTAATGATAGATGAATGGGACATTTTTGTCTTTGTTGTTAGTGTCATGGTAAATTTTTACTAGATGTGATTTATAGGACTGGGGGACCGTATAAAAATTTAAATTTCGTAATTTTTTAATAAATATTTTTCTTGACCCAAATCGCTCTAAAAATAATTCGTTACCTTATTTAAACCATTTTTGTAAATGTAAGTATGCATTTAGGACCAACGGTTGCGAAAGGTCGGTCAGGTTATAGGTGAACACACCTATATAGTGATATTATAGTGGTATTATAGTGGTATTATAGTATTATAGTATTATAGTATAGCATTATAGTGGTATTATAGTGATATTATAGGTGTATAATATCACTGCATTTCAATAGCATAAGTTTATTGGAAAAATTATTGAATTACAGTAGAATCTCGTTACAACGAATGTCACTTTAATAAAATTTCTAGTTTAACAAATATTATTTGGATTGTTAAAAAAAGAAATATTCTCACATTTCCTTACAAAAATATTCACTTTAACGAATTTTCGGTATAGCGAATTTAATCAGTGATTCATTGTAACGAGATTTTACTGTACTTAATATTCGTGTAACGATAATTCGCGTCGCAGGTGCCCTAAAAAAACTGAAGCATTTTACCCACAATAATTTTAAATTACTAATAGCTAGCCCATCGTTACGAAGCATTAGAAATTTATTTAGAAGTAGATACCTTTATTTAAGATGTGAGAACTTCACTCTCGCAACAGAAACTCTCACATTGAGATCCCCATGTGTTAGAAAATTAACCTCTTTTTATTTCAAAGTACCCAAATATTTCAGCTGCAGTCGAAAGGAACGATACATTTGGATCGATCTTCCTAGTTGAAGTTAGAGTGTCAGGCATTTCTAAAGAGCGACAAAGAAAATAACTTCCCCACTAATGGTTTTCACCTGTGATCCCATCCCGTCGACCTCCCAAAGCGAAAGCGAAAGCCAGAGAGAGTAGGAGCGCTCATGTGCGTGGGAAAATTAAGCAGAGCCTATCCGAACAAAGTTTGTTGATGATGCAAACAGCTGAGGTCTGTTAAATGGTAAAAGAGGATACTCCTTTGTTGAGAAGGGAAGAGAAAATTTTTGCAAGAAGAGGCTGGGAGACCAGTTCAGTTGGGTCCAAAATTTCAGAGAGATAGTCGGTCAACACTAACCTCTCGGTGAACGGAACAAAAGGATTTATCACCGTAAAATTTACTTCGAATCCTCGAACGTATCTTTATTGAAGTCAGGTTTAGACTTCAATCTGCTCATCGCAAGGAAACGTGTACTGAGTTTAATATTCTCACACCTTGTTATTTTTGTAGAGAAACCTTCTGTCAAGAACTTTTTTCGTTTTTCTACTATTTAGTGAACAATTTTCGCACATTGAAATCTGTGAACTTTGGGATCCATCACGGATTGATTTTATAGACTTTCTCAGTATCTAGAAGGGCTTTACCTCACCAAAAACTATCATTTCCTCTGAATCAACGAATTCTGTGGTGACGAACTCATCAAATTAAGTGTTGTATAGTAATATAACTTGTTTATTTAATAAACATATTTCTGAATTAAATTGTGCCTCGGCCGTAGGCTCCATAAATACACGCTACCCGTCCTACACTAAATTCGGGGTATTACATATTTAATTCCTCACAATATTTCCTTGACTAACAAATGATGAATTTTCAGCTATTTGATAAAAATACTGCTTAAATAATCATCGAACTTGAGTCGTATAACATGAGTTTCTTTTAAAGTTTAGTTATCTTTTTTATAAATTAATTCTCTCTACTTACTTTCTTATTATTTTTATTACAGCTTATTAAAAAAAAAACTTTTAAATTTCTTTCTAGCGTGTTTTAGTATTTTTTACGAAAAATTTAAAAGAATTAAGGAAACAAAAATCAAATTGTAAAGAAAAGTATAATGTTCAATATTTCAGAAGATTAAAGAAACAAGGTATACTTTACAATAATAATAAAAAATAACTAAGAATTTAAATGTTTGTTTTATTCAATTATTCATAATTCAATTCTAGTTTCGAAAAAATTTTGGAAGCTTTTCAAACGAAATTTTGTAAAATAAATAAACTTTAAGAACAATTTTTCCTTAATTTGTTTAAATAAGAATACTGAATTATGTTATTGACTTAAGTTGTTATAAGGTTTCACGAACTTAAAAAAATAATAACAACATCCGTTTAAAGTTGACGGGAAAATATTTGCATTAAGCAAAAAAAAAAAAAAAAAAGACATGCGTTTTAATCTACAAATATAATGACTAACTAAAGTATATAATAACCTCTTGCAAGTTAACCACGATTCCGAAGAACGTACTTTATCAATAAGTATTGGAAAATTGCACCATGAAATATACTTTAAAACTTTGTATTTAAACTGAATACAGCTTTCTAAATGGAACATACAACATATAGGTGATATTACAAAAACATTAAAATAACTTACAAATCTACGTTTCGAATCTCATCCGTGATTGTCACCAGGATAAAATTATGTTAAAACCATGTAGATATTAACATCCATCAGGATATCCATTCGGATAAAATGATGTGGTAACCATGGGAATTTTGTTGCGTTTTTGTACCCTCCGTTTAAGTATTCTTCTGTGCTTCAAACGTTTGTCTCCGTTTTTGAACTTTAGACACGTTTAACGTAATTTTATCCTGATGACGATCGTGGAAGCGATTCGAAACGTACATTTGTAATTCATTTTAAAGTTTTTTGTAACATCACCTATATGTTGTATGCACCATTTAGCAAGTTGTATTTAGTTTAAATAGAAAGTTTTTAACGTTCTTTATCTTTAGAAAATTCAGAAACCAATATATTTTCAAGGTTTAAAGTAGAATTTATAAAATAAAGATCTAGAGTTATCTAGATAAAAAAAAAAAATTGTAAAAACAGTTTCTTTTACTGCCACTGATATTCGAAGACGTTTCCGAGTAGTTTTTATAGTGGTTCAATGAGTTTTCTTAATCAGGAATAGATATTTCTGATGCTATCCGTTGTAAATATTTTCATGTGAAACAAACATGATAAATTAACAGTATTGACGTTAGCATGAAGTTATTCCATACTTTCTTTTAAGTTGTAATTTGAAATATATGTCTATTCCTGGGGGCTATACAGTAATTAAATATTGATTCTTTAAAATTCCTAAGGAAGACAACGGGAAAATTAAAAATCATCATCATATTTCAGAAACCAATGGAAATAAAATCTTGAAACTTGACATGCCTATATAAGTAAAATTAGTGAACACGCGTTTCGGAATTTTTCAAAATTCGACCCCAAATGGCCGGTCCTGCCGCCAAGCGACTCCGTTTTTGAAAGACATTGCAAAAACATCAATTAAACTTTGTGTTTAATCAATTATAGTTTGATTTCCTATGGAGAAATCAGTATCAGCGTAAACAATGAGTATTTGTTGAAAAGTACTAATGGCAAAGTTACCCCAATAGCACCAAATTTTGACCAACTTGTTGAAATATCTCCAAATTTGGTAGTGCATTTAAAAGTATACATATTGCATTTTAGTGAATTTTAATGAAAGCATGTTTAATTATTATTATTATTATTATTTATTTATTTATTTTTTTTTTTTTTTTTGCAATTATATATTTTTTGCGAATGTTGCAATATAAATTTAATTACGCAGTTGAAAATATTTAATTAAGAATTCACAGCGTCCTAAAAAACGATATTCCGGTTTGAGAAAAATGATTAATACTAAAAACTACTCGGAAACTTTTCCGAAAATCGGTGGTAGTAAAACAAACTTTGATTTTAAAAATGCTTCTTTAAATGTCGAAGCCATATTATTTTCTGAGATAGAATATTATCTGGGATATTTTCTGAGAGATTTTCTGAGATTTTCATATTATTTTCTGAGATAGAAAAATTCGCAATCACGGCTAACTCGGAAGATTTTATATTTTCGTTCGTGGTTATGTTATATTAAGAGGCTACTTCAGTCAAGCGAAGAAACGAGAAAGCTAATGTTAATCCTATGGGGCGGGGGGGGGGGGGGGGTTATTTTCCAATTTGTTGATTTGATTTTATGCGGGTTTTTGCATAGGATAGCTGAGGAAGATTTACAACCGAACTAGTTTTTACTTTTTCTGTTTTGGTTTAAATAAAAAAAAAAAAAAAAAAAAAAAAAAAAAAAAAAAAAAAAATTACTTTCACTTCCAGAACCGGTTGCAACCGGAAATCAGTGTAGCAAAACAAACTTTGACCGGTTGGAACCGGCTCTGAAATAGAAACTATCCTAATATATATATATATATATAAACCTATAACCAAAATCGAAAAAGGTAAAAACTAGCCCGGTTGTTGATCGTCCTCAGCTATCCTATGCAGAAAAAAAAATCATTCAAAAATATTAAAATCAAAGGAGAAACTTGAAAATAACGCACTCATAGACTTAACATTAGCGTTTTCTTTTCTTCCCTTGACTGAAGTAGCCTGTTACGACACCTATTTTTTTTTCTTCACAGAGAAAGGAGTCAGTACCTATTGAATTAGTTTTTTTATTTGAGTATTTTAATACTTTTTTGACCTAATATTAAATGGATTTTCTGAAGAAAAATGATTTAATGAAGAAGAAATTCAATTTTTCTGTTAAAATTTGAAATACAAATATTTATTTTGGAATCTTTATATTCTGCATCTTGAAGATATGTCAAGCAGGACAAAATAAAGATCTTTTGCAAGTTCTGTGTTCTTAGTTGCAACAAACATTCATATGTTATCAGTTTTTATACTTGTCCCTTTACATTTTGCTGCCAGTGAATAAACAGATGAATAATAATTAAAATTCTTATTATACTCATCAGCGTACACATAAATAAAAACTATATTAAAAACACATTAAAAGTTAATCCCAACGTTTCATGCTCTTTCTAATGAGCCATCATCAGGGGAGAGGGTTCTTGACCTTCACGAAGCAAAGTTACAAACAGCACAGTCACTTTCACAACATCAAACTGAAAAAAATTCAGTAACTGATCATTAGACATCAAAATCAATACTGCATCATATATGGCGCCATCTGTTGGTAGGCTATACACATTAGGTTAGGTTCACTATTATCAGAAACTAGGAAAATCCGAAATTAACATTACAAATGTACTTCTTTTAAAATATTTAACCAAACATTAGAAATCTGAAATGAGATATTGTCGTTGCAAACTTCGTTTTTTCTCAGACTAATTTCTATGGATTCGCGTATAAGGGCTTTAAGAGGATTGGAATATTTAGAAATAATTTTTACATCATCAAAATGAACTGCCTTTAAATGCTAATCTAGATAAAGCTGTAGACTGTCTATTGAATTTTAAATCTCTTTTATGTTCTTTAATTCAGATGAATAATATTACAATAGTTAAAAAATAATAATAATCGTAACAATAAGTGATAAAATACCACTTTATTTACTGAATAGACTTTACATAAAAAATACCTTTGTTGGAATGTTTAGTAAAAGAAAAATTCTATAATTTAGAATTAAGTAAAGTAATCAAAATAAGAAATTAATCAAAATAAATAAATGAAAAAATAATAATCTCCTCAAAATAAGTCAGGAAGAAATAAATTTTCATGCTTACGTGTTTTTTTAAATCATGTTTTGGTGAGTATATTTATTCATTGGTGAATTCATTCGTTGATAAGTAAATTTCATTCTGTATCATATTATTTAAACGCATTCATATTGACAGTTTGTTTCATTAAATAAATTAAAAAATTATTGATAAAAATTTAATTAAGCTGTCACAAACTTTAAGAGGATACTTATGAGCCAAAGATATATCATAGAAAAAATGAAGCAAAAAAGTATCATTAAAATAACCCTCGAAGCTTGAAATGTGAATAAAAAACTAGAGTTTGTATAAGTCTCTTCTCAAAGATAAAAAAGAGGCTTCAACCCCCATTAATAAAAAAAAAATCCCCATAAATAAAAAAAAATTAAAATTAGACTTTAGTAAACAGTTTTTTTAGGGTTTTTGTATTCTTCAAATCAATGTTGCAGCAGAAATTTTTAGTATTTCGGCATTTTTTAATAAATAAATATATGTATAAAAAAATATTCTTTCTTTATAATGATAAAAAGAGAAAAGTTACTTATAAAGTAGAAATAAATATTTAATTTAAGCACTTAAATGTTTTTCTAAGTATTTGCTGAATCTATTCAGACCTACATCTATGGGGGGGGGGTGTCTTTTTTTGTGAGTATTTATGATATGACCTTCAAAATCGAAATTCTTTTAAAATGAAAGATTATTTTTTTTTCTAATGTTCAAAGGATTTTTTTTCTGCGTCTATTTATATAATACAAAAAATGAAGTATTATTGATAAGCAAAGTATTATTATGGTATTAATTGTTGATGATATAATTTGACTAATATTTATTAATTAATAACCATAAAATTTATCACACATTTTTATCTTCATTTTTAAAAGAAATGAAACGTCTTGTACATCTTTCTTGTATTTTAATAAAGTATGACGTATGCAAAAATCTGTATGATTTTGGTGAAACTTGTCGTTTTAATACTATTCGCTTTATTGTAGCATAGTTAAAATTTTTGTTTTTATGACCATTAGTTTTAAAGAAAAACTTTTTTGTATTAATTTTAATGTTAATTATCTTACGCAACAATAAGGCAATGTTTTAAGCTTAAGGCCCTTCTTGTTTTAATTATTATGTTGATCTATGATACAATTTAATGGACAATCTTTTAATGAGAGATATTCTGACATCAGGGCTCTAAATGGAAAAATTCACGAACCGGAACGCTATTTCAAGAATATTGTTGATCAAGAAATTTTTTTTGAAAGTATCGACAAATTTATTTCTATCCATACAAAAATAATTTATAAAATACATTCAAGATTCTAAATAATAAATAAAAAGCTACAGAGAGAACGTTAACCTATATATAAACAACACTACGTTTACGAGTCCGAAAAGGGCGAATAATTTCTATTTTGCCGACAGCAACAAGCTGAGTGTAAACAAACTCCATGTCTCTGACAACGTCTGAATTCCTGATATTCCCAACTTTAAATCCATTGGATCAGCCGCCGAGGAAGGTGCCTCCTGTCTCCTGCCTGATTTCATCTTCGTTATGTCAAAAGATTAAAATAACAAGTAATATAAAAATTTTGTTTTTAAAGTTAATTCCTACTAAGGTCATCAAAGAAAAATTTAATATAATCCCTTAAGTTAATATTAGTTTTTGTTGCATTAAAGTTCTCAATTTGTTGATTTTCTATAAGCCAGTAAACCCTTTTGGCATACAATGGAACTAACTCTATGGGAATTTGGCGAAATATTAGAGATATCGCCAAGTGGGCATCACTTTTGGCGACTCATTTTGGTCGACATACTTGGCGGTATTTGGTGACAGAACAGGATCCCCCCTATGGTAAGCCCCCATATAGATATGAAGATGCATTCAATGCTGTTCAATAACCAATGGCCGCCATTTTGTCTCCCATATAAAACTAAAATTAATTAATTAAAATTTAATTAATGAATTAATATTTGAAAAATCTGTATTAACATCAATTGTCAGAAAAAATCCAAACCTGTTCGACCTCATATTTTGAAGCAAAGGTTTAGACACAAGAACAAACAGGGGGCGAACAAAAAAATGAAGAAAAAAAGAATAATATTTATGTTCTGTATCTGAAGCACACAACTGTGTAGATTATGCACAGCATTTGTGTTCATTTGTTAAAGAACAGTATGTATATTCATGGAGATATAAGGATTTTTTTTTTATTTTTTTTTTTTAAATCAATAAATTTGTGAATGTTTTTTGTCTATTGCATGTAGGCTTTTCAACTAAATTTAACGCTACTATAAGCGAGCTTGACAAAATACTGTAGAAACAACGTACTGCAATTAGAATATAAATTTATTGAATATTTGATTAGATTTGAGAATTTGTATTATCAAATATTCTTTAACTGCGCTTGCTGAAACAACAAAAAACATTTATAGCAGTGCATAGTCCATAGTGATCAGGGAGACTCATATAAAAAGAACAGTCGAATATCACGAAAAATGAGAACATTTTCTGCGATATAGTAAACTGAACTGTTCTCTAAAATTTTCTTATCATTGTTAGCGCTTTCACATGGTTGAAAAGTGTTTATAAATTCGGTTTGTCTGTCTGGCGTCTGTTCGTGCTCCAACTCGCGTAAATATAGCCTGACTTCTACTGTCTATAGGGAAAATTTGTTTCCGGTGTAATTTAATGATATTACACTCTTTTAAACATACTGACATTTATATGTATCACTGAGGTGTGCTACACATGTTATATAAATACAAATCTATAAATCGTATAAGGTAAGGTGCCCTATTTTCGTCCCCCCCCCCAGTCACTTTTAGGACTTAAATGTTGTAATTTTCAATGAAAACCTACCAAGTTTGGATTTTACATAGACTAACTACCCACGCATATAGAAACACAGGCAAATATCGTACAAAATAATTTTAACAATGCCAAAAATTGTTTTTTTCAGAAGTATCTATATATGGCAAAAGAAATAAAATGTCCCAATTTCGTCTCCTAAAAAATCCAATACGCCGAGGCTTAACTTATAACTAAATCAAAATTTATTTCTAAATGAGTAAGTACTTTAATTTACGTTAAAGTAAGGCACAAAGAAATGTACTAATTATCAGTAGAATAATAACCTAACGAAACATTAGCCATCCAAACATGAGTAAAAAATTGAAAAAATTGTCATGAAATAACATTGCTAATTTCGTCCCCCGGACGAAAATAAGAACTGAAAGGGGGACGAAATTGGGACCAAGCTACTTTCCAATATGGTGGAGCTTCATTTCCAGTAAGATGAACTGAGCGTCTTAAAACTCACTGTATGCTACTGTCAGCATCTTACCTACGTAAGATATGTGCAATGAATAAGAAATAAGTACTTACAGTCCAGTAAATAACGTTCTACAAACGACGTAATCAGAACTCAGGTCTTCTGAAAATTGGAAATCCGGCGTCTTTAATATATGTATGCGTCTTGGGGAATGAAACTTTCACTACTGACTTCTTTTACCTTCTGTTTCCTGTACATTGCATGATAAGTGGCGTCACTTTAGCAGAACCGGAGAAGTAAAGGGGGACGAAATTAGGGCAATTTACTTTACAGGTCTACGCAAACAAAAATCGGATATTTTCCCGACTATTGAAGGTACTATAGCAGAACTTGTGTTTTTAAATGCGTTATAGGCGTTTTCCAAATTGTTTATTTAAGCATCATCTTTGCCATTACTAAACCGTGAAGTTTTATTACAGTATTCTGATTGTGTTGGAAAGCGTTTTCTCGACGCATGATTTTTTGTTCTTTTTATTGATGTTTTAGATCTCTTTGGAAGAGCCAACAGAACAAGCCCACATTCTAGATTAAAAAAAAAAAAAGATCAAATATTTGAAGCATCTGTCCGAAAGGTATACGTGGATGTGTGTTAAATGCAAACTCTTTTATAAAGTCAGCTATTGAAATGTCAGTTATGAATAAAAATGCAAGTTTGATTTTAAATATAATGCCATACGAAACAGAATTTCACTAAATGCTACGTCATATGGTTAAATCTTTTGCATTTTTTCCCGTATTGTCAAGAAAATCGTATATTTTTCAGTTACATGCATAAAAAACCAACATTTTCATTCATAAAGTTCATTATATTATAATTTCGGCAAAGTACCGCCCTTTTTCACATTATTTTATTTAACGTAACTCTGTTCATGTATGTAAAGATATAATTTTGTAATCGATTTTTTACTTATTTGATATGTTAGAATTATTAAAAATTTATGTACATGGGTGTGTTTTCGATGGGAATAAAAAATATCAATATTTTTAGAATTTAATTATAAATTTAGAAATTGATTTTGAGAAAATTTTAAATTAGCCGGGCGCAGATGATAAATCGTTAAAATTTTCTTTTTAGTTAGAACTGTGTATACGAGTCACTATAACAACGGATTTAAATATGCGCTCGCTCAAATATTCCAATTGGCTGTGAAAGCACTATTATTAAAATAGTATTATTTTAAACACAGGAAGAGTATAAAATAAAACATAAATAAAAAATATAGCATACTATATTTAAAAAAGAACCTTTTCTCAATTAATTTTCCAATATAAATAAATTACGATTATATCTTGAGAAAATAATTTTAAAAATGTCAAGAGATATTTTAAATAATTTTTTTCACTATTGCCACGTTATCAAAAAAGAATCAGAGTAATATATAAATATCTGTGTATGTGTGTGTCTATTAATAAATTTATTACATTTGCACCAAGTGTTAGTTAAAGCGGTTATTTTTCCCTAATCGCGATCTAAGCCACATTAGCGTATTTCACAGGATTTTTTTTTTTTTTTTACAACATTAATTGTTGGCATGAAATTAAACTTTATTTTTAAGATAAACATTATAAGGCTTCTAAAAGAATTTTTTTTAAAACTTTTTTAACTTTTGTATTTAGTTCCATTTGTAGTCTTTTACAATTCATGTTTACGAATGCTCAGTTTTTCATTATTTTCATCTTAGTATTCTTAGAATAGTACATTTTTATTTATGTTACAGGGCCCACACAGTCAAAATGGCAAAGATGGGTGGTTCTGCTAATACACCATATCGCTAATATCCTTCTGAATTTTTACGATATTCGACTGACTTTTTTATATGAGGTGTCCTATATAGTAGACTACTAAATTATGAAAAAACAATTTTTTTATGTTGGCGCATGAGCAGTTAAAAATTATTTTAATCAACAGCCAAATCAAGTTTTCCAAAAGTTGCATTAAATTTGGTTGAGAACTTTTAAATTTTTAAGAAAAATTGGACTTACGCTGTCAAAAAATAATAATAAAAACTCTTATGATACTCATCAGCGTACACATAAATAAAAACTATATTAAAAACACTTTAAAAATTGCAGCATGGAACGTTGGGATTAATTTTTAATGTGTTTTAATATAGTTTTTATTTATGTGTACGCTGATGAGTATCACAAGAGTTTTTAATTATTATCTTAAATTTTTTAAAGAAATTTTATATCTTTATAAATATACGTGCTATTTTTACTCAAAACAACACAAACTTTGAACAAGACTGTCATAATAATGTTAAAAAGTCACAGATCTATTCGGACATTTTACTTTACAGTGTGATCGGAAATATTATATTTTTTATTGAAGTTGTTGCTGGTTCGAATTTGTCCTTGTGCCCAAAACATTGCTGAAAAATAAGGGCACAAACATGCGTTCCCTGAAGTTCCAAAAGAATTTGTCTAGTATTTCTCCAGGTATTTTAAAGAACGTCTAAAACCGAAAATTTCAGGTGATTATTGGCCATATAGTGTCTGTCATATTAGCGTGTTAATATTGTAATAATTTGATAATACTTTTTTTGTAATTTGTGACACGGCTGGACTAAAAAAACGTCAAATTAATTAGCAATAGTTTAAAATTTCGTGTAGCTTCCCCATGTTTTTTTTTTTTAAATCATTCAGTTATAGACACTATGATTCGAATATTTTTGATTAACAGTCAGATTTCAGTGAGTAATGAATGCTGAATTTTCATTTATTAATAAAAATGACGCTTTAATAAACATTGAACCTGAGTTGCAAGATTTCTTTAAAATTTAGTTATTTTAAAGACTAAATAGACTATTCTTAAGTTAATGTTATTCTTATAATAGTCCATTTCAAATAAAGTTTTCAATTCTTTTCAAGCGCATATTTTAATTTTTTACGATTCACTTAAAAGATTGAAACATGGAAATTCAAAATGTAAGGAAGAAAAATTATTTTCAGTGTTTGAAAATGAAAAAGAGACGACATACCCTTTATAAATAAAGGGAAAAAAAAGGTAAGAATTGAATTTAAAAGTTTATTTTATTCACATATTCATAAGCTCATTTCTCGTTTCGAAATTTTTTTTTGCGGGCAATTCCAGCTTAATTTTTTTAAATATCTAAACTTTAATACACTTCTTCATTAATTTGTTTAAATATTTAAAAAAAAATAGATTCCGAAATACGTATTTCATGATCTATACAATTGCTAGAGAATTTAAATTTAAACGATGTTATTTAAATAACTTCTTTTAGCATGGCATGAATTTCCAATTTTTTTATTATTCTATAGATTAATAATCGCTCGTTGTTTCGTGTAATTTAAACTTATTTTTTTTTCAGACGATAATTTCAATGAGATGTTATTTTTCATTTTTTAAGCAAGTGATCACGCTTTAACAAGAAAGAAAAATCATTCGTAAAGCGTAGGTTATGAAACCCTTTCCAACATTCCCAGAATGCTTCGTTGTATAATAAGATTAACAAAACCTAAGTAAACAATTTACGAAATTCATAACACACTTGAAAACTAGACTTCAGCAATTACCGCCCATACCCGACAAAGAACTTCAATTCTTTTGTGCAACCCTGTATATGATTTATAGCTCTGTAATATATACTAGATATCCTGAGTAAGAAAACGAATAACACAGTTGAAAACTCACCTTCGGTATTTTTTCCAATAGAGGGGAACATATCTGAATTATATTTTACATTACCTTGTATATCAACTACAGATTTTTTATACACGCCATGAGTTAAACCAAAATTTAATTGAGGCAAAAACATACTTAAAACCACTGAAATCACACTTCCAGAAAGTATAATCCTTAGGCAGTCATGTATCCAGTTCCTTGCATGACCCTGTATATAATTTCATTTATATTCTGCTAACATCAATATAGTTAAGCTTGAAAATCTATGGTTTAATTAAAAACTTCCTTTAAGTAATTTACACTCACACTCAGTAACACTTATGAATTCTTTTGTGTATCCCTACATACGGTCTATAGCATTTATATACACCACGTGGTTTACGTGGTTAAACTTGAAAGCTTATACCTTAACAGAAAATGTTCATACAGTACTTATCACTAATATATATTAGACAGTATTTCGGATGCAGTACTGTATCCAAAACTTTTTGTGTCCTGTAAATGAACAATAAATGCTATGCACATCATATTCTACAGCAAGTATCTTGTAGCAAACCTCAGTAATGTATATCATTTTTATTATATTTGAAATGGTGCAACATAATTAAAATACGCTATAAACAGTTTCCCCCCATAGATTACTACTGATCTACCGTAAGGAGAAAAACCCTGAGAGGGGTTGCTTCTTCAGAAGATACCAAGTACAGCTCAGATTCAAAATATTAGAATAATTACTTTTTTTTTCACAAACTGGAAATATCGTTTGGTAATTTAACATCTTTTAATGCAAATATGCAAACGATATTTTTATTAAGAACTTGTTGTTGATTAAACTTATTTATCACCTTAAAATTAATATCATTTCTGAAAAGATTAATTGAGAAAAAAATTATTTTGGAAAGTCAAAATATTAGAATATTTATTCAAATGGTTCAAAATATTAGAATATTTCGCATTAATTCTCCTTTAATAATCACCAATTCATAACTGGTGGCATCATTGATTAAATTCAGACGATTTTATTTAAAATGTGTGTTCTTTTTACAGTTTGTTTGCTTTTTCGTCTTAAAATGGGTCGTGTGGGTGACATTCCTGAATCTATTAAACTTCATATGGTTGATTTGAATCGGCACGGTAAAAATCAATGTTATATAGGGAATTATTTACATTGTTCGCAATCAAGCGTTAATAAAATACTAACACAATATCCAAAAAATGGAAAATTTCAGAATATTCGCCGAAATGGCGGCCGAAAACCAAACGCATCTGCTAGAGCTGACTGGAAAATGAAGCGTATAGTTAAGAAAAACCGTTTTAAAAGCGTGCAATTCTTGCACCGAAAATGGAAAGAAGAAGGAGTTGAAGTTTCTACATCGAGAACATTAAGACGTCTCCGTAAATTTAAGTTTGAATCTCGTATAGCGAAAACAAAATCTCTCATGACTGCAAAACAAAAGCGTATAAGATTCAATTGGTGTAAATCAAGACGTTTATGGAGCGAAGAAGATTGGAAAATATATTATTTAGTGATGAATGTATGTTTTGTATCTGTACAACATAATTTCATCACTAACTAATATGTTTTTACAATCTTCTTGGCTAAATAAACGTCTTGATTTACACCAATTGAATCTTATATGCTTTTGCTTTGCAGTCATGAGAGATTTTGTTTTCGCTATACGAGATTCAAACTTAAATTTATGGAGACGTCTTAATGTTCTCGATGTAGAAACTTCAACTCCTTCTTCTTTCCTTCTTTCGGTGCAAGAATTACACGCTTTTACAACGATTTTTCTTAACTATACGCTTCATTTTCCAGTCAGCTCTAGCAGATGCATGTGGTTTTCGGCCGCCATTTTGGCAAATATTCTGAAATTTTCCATTTTTTGAATATTGTGTTAGTATTTTATTAACGCTTGATTGCGAACAATGTAAATAATTCCCTATATAACATTGATTTTTACCGTGCCGATTCAAATCAACCATACAAAGTTTAATAGATTCAGGAATATCACCCACACGACCCATTTTAAGACGAAAAAGCAAACAAACTGTAAAAAGAACACAGATTTTAAATAAAATCGTCTGAATTTAATCAATGATGCCACCAGTTATGAATTGGTGATAATTAAAGGAGAATTAATGCGAAATATTCTAATATTTTGAACCATTTGAATAAATATTCTAATATTTTGACTTTCCAAAATAATTTTTTTTTCAATTATTCTTTTCAGAAATGATATTACTTTTAAGATAATAAATAAGTTTAATCAACAACAAGTTCTTAATAAAAATATCGTTTGCATATTTGCATTAAAAGATGTTAAATTACCAAACGATATTTCCAGTTTATGAAAAAAAAGTAATTATTCTAATATTTTGAATCTGAGTTGTAGGAGAGGTGGGTTGGAATCGGAGGAGGTTACAGTTTTGGCGCGATTAGCATTCGTTTTATGCTCTCCTTTTTTTCTATTTTCTCTTTTCGACAACACGAATATATCGAATTTAATAATACTAGGGGATCGTACCCGGGTTCTCGGGGTTACAGAGTATAGGAGAAAACCATTTTTTTCTAATATTAATAATACTTTTTTTTACATGTACTATATTTTTAAGTTTGCCCACTCAAGGCCGAAACTAGCCTTTTTTGCACCCGGGGCAAGCATGGATTTTGGCGCTCCCCCCCCCCTTCTTTCGCAAAGTATATTTACAAAGAGAATTTTACTAATTTACTAATAGCCGGCTTATTTTAAAATTTAAAATATGTAATCTTAAAATATGTAATACTGAAGTAGGTAATCTACAATGGCGGATCAAAGGGGGAGGTCGCGGAGGTCATGACTCCCCTCTGAACACCAACAAAAATATTCTAAAGATCATTTTTAAAATGGAATATACAGTTAGAGTCCCGATTATCAGAGTCCTGCTAAATTTAGTTTCCGCTTTCACCGAGTTATTTTCTTCTGATGGACTGATGGCTCCTATTATTATGAAACAGCCATTATAAATGAAGTGTTAGGTGAAGATGAAAGAGCAGCCGTAAAAAGTTAGAACTCTGATTTTCTGGTCAGAATGGGAAGGAAAAAAATGGCCATATTTTTACTTTCTTCTATCTTCAATAGAAGAAAGTATTGTAATCGAAATTTTTTTCGACTTCCGGTTTTCGACGGATTTGCATGTTTTAGGGGTCAGAGATTCCAAAAAACATGTTTATAGAAAATGTCTGTCTGTCTGTGTGTCCGTCTGTCCGTCTGTCCGTCTGTCCGTCCGTCCGTCTGTCCGTCCGTCCGTCTGTCCGTCCGTCCGTCTGTCCGTCCGTCCGTCTGTCCGTCTGTCCGTCTGTCTGTCGCCATTGTACCATCAAAAAGTGTATGAAGTTATGTATAGAATTAAACCAAAATTTTATTATAAGTTTTTGGCTATGGCAAGCAGGTTCTCCCGGAATTTGGAAAAAATTCGCCGGTAGGGGGCGCTGATATAACAATTTTTGTGCGATTTTGAATATTGTACCATCCAAAAGTGTATGGAGTTATGCATAGAATTGAACCAAATTTTTAGTTTAGGTTTTCGGATATGGCAAGTAGGTCCTCCCTGCATTTGGGAAAAATTAGCCGGTAGGGGGCGCTGTAACAGCGATTTTTGTGCGATTTTGAATATTGTACCATCCAAAAGTGTATGAAGTTATGCATAGAATTGAACCAAATTTTTATATTAAGTTTTCGGATAAGGGAAGTAGGTCCTCCCTGAATTTGGAAAAAATTCGCTGGTAGGGGGCGCTGTAACAGCGATTTTTGTGCGATTTTGAATATTGTACCATCCAAAAGTGTATGAAGTTATGCATCGAATTGAACCAAATTTTTATTTTAAGTTTTCGGATGTGGCAAGTAGGTCGTTCCTGCATTTGGAAAAAATTCGCCGGTAGGGGGCGCTGTAACAGCCATTTTTGTGCGATTTTGAATATTGTATCATCCAAAAGTGCATGAAGTTATGCATAGAATTGAACCAAATTTTTATTTTAAGTTTTCGGATATGGCAAGCAGATCCTTCCTGAATTTGGAAAAAATTCGCCGGTAGGGGGCGCTGTAATAGTGATTTTTGTGCGATTTTGAATATTGTACCATCCAAAAGTGTATGAAGTTATGCATAGAATTGAACCAAATTTTTACTTTAAGTTCTTGGCTATGGCGAGCAGGTCCTTCCTTAATTTGGAAAAAAATCGCCGGTAGTGGGCGCTGTAATAGCGATTTTTGTGTCATTTTGAATATTGTACCATCGAAAAGTGTATGAAGTTATGCATAGAATTGAGCCAAATTTTTTGTGTTTGTTCTTGGTCATGGCACGAAGGTCCTCCCTGAATTTGGAAAAATTCCGCCTGAAGGGTGCGCTATAATTGCGATGTCTGTACGATTTTCATTATTGTACCATTGAAAAGTGTATGGAGTTATGTATATAATTGAACCAAATTTTTTTGTGTATATTTCTGGCTATGGCAAGCAAGTCATCCCTGAACTTAAAAAAATTCCGCCAGAAGGGGGCGCTATAATTGCGATCTCTGTGCATTTTCATTATTTTACAATCGAAAAGTGTATGGAGTTATGCATACAATTGAACCTAATTTTTTGTGCATGTTTTTAGCTTTGGACAACAGGTTCTCCTTGAATTTGGAAATATTGCACAGTAAAGGGGTTCTGTGATAGCAATTTTTGTATACTTTTCTTGATTTTTTGTAGTTCTGTTGTCCATCGGCGGCTCGTGCAAAGGCGGGAACTCGCTTCCTGCTAAGCCGGCTATTCGCAAACATCTGATAACAACAGAATAAGCAAAAACTATTAATTTTAGCAAATATCATGATATAGATTAACTCGTTTTTAGTTCGTTTAATTGACTGAAGCAGAAATTTAATATGAAAATCAAAGTTGGTATAGTATTGAACTAATAATATTGAAATATTATCATGTGTAACTAGTTTTTGAAATATTGAGATGTATAAGATAGAAGAAAGTTTTGGGATTGGCACATCCAACTAGTTTTTTTTCGAAGAAAAGGGCCAGAAGAAAATGATCCATTCCAAAGGTATAATCTTTCATTTGGCGCCCCTTGGCTCTGGCGCCCGGGGCACATGCCTCCTCTGCCCCCCCCCCCCCCCCCTTAGTTTCGGCCCTGTGTCCACTAATACCGAAATGCATTTTTATCTGAGGAATGTTATTATGCAATCAAATAAAGTTCCGAAATTTATTAAAAGCTTTTGTATTAGTCGCATGCCAGGAATTATTAGCCGGAGATTGTGCTACGTACAACAGTCTTTTTGATTCTGATCTTTTCAGTGCTTTAAGCGAGTAGTTCAACTGTTACATGTCTGTTAAATTTGTTTTTCCGTTTTCTTAAAAAGCAATAGATCTTTCAGAAAATAGTGTCAAAATGGACGTTTTAAACCGAATTTTCACGCGAAAGTAAAATAACACTCAAGAAAAGTGGAAAAACGTGTTTGTCACGTGATCGAAATCGCTTTAAACTCAATAGGTAATTTATTGATCAAAAAATGGAAAACTCAGTTCAATTCTAAATCGCTTCCATGGCCAGGCTTTCCAATTTTATATCTTTCCGTTAAAAAATGAATTTGTAAATGTGTCAAAACGTTTTGCGCTTGTTGAGCAGAGCAGTTAAGAACAGCCTTAAGATCAAAATTGGTCAAAATAAGATTTGGTTTGGTCAATGGCCTGAAACTGCTTAGGGGAAACTCATAAAAAAAAATGAATGCCTTCTTAACAATGGAAAAAAAATCAAAAATTGCGTATATGCTTTATAGAATAAATATGCTATGGATGTAAAATTACAGAAGGAATTATGTGTGTTGGTGTAATTCTTTTTTTTTTTTTTTGCTCTGGGAAGAGCTTAGTCTTTAAAAGACTTATTTTTAGTCCTAAAAAGGACTGTTTTTTGTTTATGAAAATGAAATCGATTAATCAAATGGTCGAATGTCATCGAAATCACTTTCACTATCATAATTTGATGATTCAGCAGTGTCGGTATCAGAATCACACTCGTTTTCGTCCACTTGTATAATTAACTTATCTACGAGGTCTTCTATCAAACCGTCTTTTTTCCAATATTCATTTTCGATATGCTCAATATGTTTACAATGCTCTTCCCACTCATTTGAAGTAATTTGTGAGAATGCCTCGTCCAGTAATGAGTGTAAACTTCCCAAACTTAAATCGCCGGTTACGTTGTTTTCTCTTATGTAACGTTTCACAGATGACCACACATATTCTATTGCATTAAGGTGACAATGATACGGGGGTAATCGGAGAACTTCATGCCCTTCATCTCTTAATATGGTGTCTATTTTATACTCAATAGTTTTAGGGGCATTTTGAGTGATTATATCAAAAAGTTCGGCTTTTCGCATGTTTGTGTCATGTACTATCCCTTTCAGCAGTAACCAATCAAGCATGACAGATTTTGTGGAATATTTTGTGGGAACGGGATCAACTTTTTTAGTATGGTATGGAGCGTTATCCATACAAATTACGCTTTTTGGCTGCAAGTTTGGTATTAATTTTTCCAGGATCCATTTTTGAAAGTTATCGAAGTTCATCTGGCCATGATAATCTCCAACAGTTGAAGAAGCTTTATATACCAGTTCAGCTCCAGGAATAAACCCACTAGAGGATCCGGCATGCACCACTATAAGCCGATTTTTAGAATTTGTGTCCACTTGAATGCCCGTTATTTTATCATCATCTTGCCAACATTTTCCAAATGTCAAATTACTATCGATCCAAGTTTCATCGATGTAAACAATGCATCGATCATTTCTTCTATGATTTTTCATGTCACGCAGATACCGATTTCGCCAAAATACAATATCAGGTCTTTCCATCAGAATATTTCTGCGACTGCTGCTTTTTTTCCAGCGGAAATTCATGGAATGCAAAATTTTTCAAAGAGATTCTCTCTGAAACTTGAATTGAATGTTTTCTTTCAATATAGGCAATAATATTGATATTGAAGGGACTTTCTTCTTATTAATATAAAAATCCTGGATGATCTGTCTTATAGCACATTTATTGAAATCATCAATAACACAGTTCCGAATTTCTGGTCTTTTCCTGTGTTTTCCTGGAGTAGACAAAATATTATTATCACTCTGCTCCATTTTACTAACTTCACGTTTAATTTTTTTCACAGTAGATTCGGACACTCCTGTTGCTTCAGCTGCTCTTTTAGTGGCTTGGGAAATCGGTATTTTCAAAGATTTCGCAGCAGCCTCTGCTTTAAAGAAACCAGTCACGTTACTGACTATTTCACGTGCTTGAGAATGCAGTGTTTTCCCTTTCTTAAAAGTGGATGTCATTTTAACGATAGGGAATCTGACAGTGGTATACAGTCTCAGATAGCAATGATTAAAAGTTAAATCAGTGGGAAAATATAAAATCAAATGCGCAATAATGAAGAGAGAAGAATATAACCGTCTGGCAATGGCATGAACACAAAGCAGACTGCGTGTTTCTCCCCTTGTTTTCGCGCCTAGTATATACAAAAGAAGCCAACGGTCAACTACGGTCCCCCAAAAATGAAGTGGACAAGTGCGTTTCTATAGTGACCACGGGGAGAAAGATATTTCTCAGGGTCTTTCTCGTTACGGGTAAACAGTATGTAAGCAAATTCATTTGTCTGGCCCTGTAAATAAATGATAAAGGTCTTACACTCCACCTACAACAGAAAGCACGTGTTTGGTGCACCTGAGAAATTCATACCAGTTTCATGATGTTTGAAATAGTCTAATATGATTAAAATATACCGGAAAATAATAGACACTAATAAAATATCATAGGCCATAATATAATGGAGTTCTTTTGAGTACCGCTGTAAACGAAGTATAAGTGCTACACACTTCATTTTGAATACCGAACATGTCACAATAAACCTCAGTAACGTATATCATTTACATGCCAATTGAAGTATATTTACACGAGTTAGATCACACAGTCCGTCAGACAGTCAGACGGACAGGCTGACGGTGACACAAACCGAATGCATAAACGCTTTCACCTATCTTGAAAAGTAATAAAAAGCTAAAATCTTAAACAACGATTTTTACGCACAAATAACATACAAAACGATAAAATACTCATACGATCGTTTCATGGATACTTCGATCCCCTTCCTCAGTGAGAAAAAAAAAAAAAAAAAAAAAAAAAAAAGAGAGAAATGGGTTCCAAGAACCCTCTGGCTATAGTCCCAGGAACTGGCTTATGGATTGATTGAAAAACGCAGATGTAAGAGTTTATATATCCCAAAGAAATGACGTAAATGAACAGAACTAACCGAAAAAAGAGTCACTGCGCAGGATCTCGCCACGCTGGTGAATGAAAGGGGGTGCTGGACATATCATTTACTAAGATGGAAGAATATTTATGAATATAGTGAGCTTCGTAAAAGTCTAGATCAAAAACTGAGTTACATTTTTGAATGATTTTTGCCTCTGGATAATTGAACTGGTGGTTGGCATTCCAACAATCTTTCGCTATTGAGATTTTTCAATTTCTTGCTTTCTAACGTAATTCTGATGTTCTTTCAGCCTAATTCTAAGTGCACGCTTCGTCTGCCCAATATAAGAGAGGCCGCACTCACAAAAAATTCTGTAAATGCCCCAGGTATTATGATCGTCAATAGGATCTTTAAGATTAGAGAAAGAAATTTTATTGGTTGGAGAGAAAACAACTTTAAAATTAAACCTGTTGAGAATACGAGAAATTTGTGTACTGATTTTAGGAGAATAAGGTAAGACAACAACATTTTTAAAATCTTTATTTGCTGGAACAGAATCGGTGATTATCTGAGGTTTAGATAAAATGCGGTTGATGATATTCAAACTAAATCCACGATCGATGGCAACTGCTTTTATATAGTTAATTTCACTATTAAATAGATCAGAATTTGAACAAATTTTACGTGCACGGAAAATAAGAGTATTGAAAGCTGCAAGTTTTTGATGTGGGGGATGATTGGGCTTATAATGAGGGGGTAAGCTCACAGCAAAAGGTTTACGGTAAACTGTCGTCAAAAACTCACAATCATTACGAATTACCAGGACATCCAGAAAAGCTAGACGTTGTTGAGTTTCAATTTCAAAAGTAAACTGTATACATGGATCAATTGAATTAAATAAATCAAGAACAGCATTAATATTATGTTTAGATAAATCAAGCAAAGCAAAGGAATCATCTAAGTAGCTTAAGGGGCCATAGTGATATTTACATGCATTATTTTGAAGTTAAACTATTTGAATTAATACAATTTCCATTTTATACACGCTACGTAGATGATTCCTTTGCTTTGCTTGATTTATCTAAACATAATATTAATGCTGTTCTTGATTTATTTAATTCAATTGATCCATGTATACAGTTTACTTTTGAAATTGAAACTCAACAACGTCTAACTTTTCTGGATGTCCTGGTAATTCGTAATGATTGTGAGTTTTTGACGACAGTTTAGCGTAAACCTTTTGCTGTGAGCTTACCCCCTCATTATAAGTCCAATCATCCCCCACATCAAAAACTTGCAGCTTTCAATACTCTTATTTTCCGTACACGCAAAATTTGTTCAAATTCTGATCTATTTAATAGTAAAATTAACTATATAAAAGCAGTTGCCATCGATCGTGGATTTAGTTTGAATATCATCAACCGCATTTTATCTAAACCTCAGATAATCACCGATTCTGTTCCAGCAAATAAAGATTTTAAAAATGTTGTTGTCTTACCTTATTTTCCTAAAATCAGCACACAATTTTCTCGTATTCTCAACAGGTTTAGTTTTAAAGTTGTTTTCTCTCCAACCAATAACATTTCTTTCTCCAATCTTAAAGATCCTATTGACGATCATAATATCTGGGGCATTTACAGAATTTTTTGTGAGTGCGGCCTCTCTTATATTGGGCAGACGAAGTGTGCACTTAGAATTAGGCTGAAAGAATATCAGAATTACGTTAGAAAGCAAGAAATTGAAAAATCTACAATAGCGAAACATTGTTGGAATGCCAACCACCAGTTCAATTATCCAGAGGCAAAAATCATTCAAAAATGCAACTCAGTTTTTGATCTAGACTTTTACGAAGCTCACTATATTCATGAACATTCTTCCATCTTAGTAAACGATATGTCCAGCACCCCCTTTCATTCACCAGTGTGGCGAGATCCTGCGCAGTGACTCTTTTTTCGGTTAGTTCTGTTCATTTACGTCATTTCTTTGGGATATATAAACTCTTACATCTGCGTTTTTCAATCAATCCATAAGCCAGTTCCTGGGGCTATAGACAGAGGGTTCTTGGAACCCATTTCTCTCTCTTCTTTTTTTTTTTTCTCACTGAGGAAGGGGATCGAAGTATCCTTGAAACGATCGTATGAGTATTTTCTCGTTTTGTATGTTATTTGTGCGTAAAAATCGTTGTTTAAGATTTTAGCTTTTTATTACAATTCGTACAAAGTTTATTCTATGCTTATCTTGAAAAGTGTTAGAAAATATTTAAGGGGGTCCGGGACACATTTTCAAAAAATTTTTATTTATTGAGTTAAAATTTTGATTTTTTTTGTGATGGTTAACCATATTATTTGTAAACAAAATCAAATGATAAAACTTCTCATAGCTTTAAAAAAAAAAAAAATTAAATTTAAAATTTATGAAAAAAGGGGTATAACTTAAAATCGTTATAACTCGAAATATTATTTGTAGACTTTAAATTGTTTTTCATTTAAATAAACAGAAATATATATATTTTAATTTAGAGCCAGCATTTAAAAAAATATTAAATTTTAAAAAAATTACAAAAAAAGTGGTGCAACTTTTTTTTTTTTTAAATCATATTTTCAAAAGTAAGTATTTTTTTTTTCAAATATGCTGGCTCAAAAGTAAAGTAAAATAATTGAAAAAGATATGTTCCGAGTTTCAACCCTGTATCTTTAACGGCTCTCGAGTTATAAGAATTTAAATATGAGAAATGGTGAAAAAACCTATCATGAAGAAAAACACAATTTCACAAGAACTCGTTTCCTTGAAACCCATAGCTTGAAAGGCAAATTTTGAAAACAAACCAAAACGAAAAAATTAATATTTCCTGTTCTAATTAAGATAGAAACATGATTTAAACATCATTTTAAGCAGAAAACGGCAGAGAAATTTTTAATCCAATAAAATAAAAAATGAAAATTTGAAGATTTTTGTGTCCCGGACCCTCTTAAAACGTATTTTGAAAATATTTGTAAAAATGTTCCATTTAAACTGTTTCAGATAATTTTATTCCCGCATATGCTTATCATAACTTTTTTGTGTAAATACTATAAGTTACGTTTGGAAATCATCATTTTTTATTACAATTCGATTTTTATTTGAAGCCTTGCCTTTGAAGCCTAGATGCATTCGTAATTATATAAATATGTAGCACCTGTAGTTGTCGTCTGGTCCGTCCGCCTGTCTGTTCGTCTGTCCAGATATAACAGCGAAAAAAACTACCCAAACGAATGGTTTAAAATTTAATATATATAATCGTTGCAGAATTTTGTCGAATATTTCCAAATTTATGAAAGTTCTATGATATGATAATTTTTCGAATAAAAAAATATGATAAATATGATACTTTTTCGAATCAAAACTTAAAAAGATACTAATAAAAATTTTCTTCATTCTATTAAATCCTATCATACGTAATTAATTCAATGATATCCCATGATAGGTAATGATTCTAGGAGGCTATAGTGATTACCTTTTATTTAAGATGGAGTCATATTATTTCCGTATTACTGAATATGATATATATAATCGTAATAAATTTTGTGTTCATGCATTTTTGCATTATGCAACAGCTATTGCACCAAGATCTGAATATTTATAAAACTAGTTATAGTACGAACACACCTTATTTGCTACGTTTGGCGTACAATTTCAGACTCTTTTACATTAAAGAAGAATATTACGCATTCTATGAAATAAATAAGTAAATAAACAAACTCTAAATAAATAATAAGTAAATAAATAATTAAGGTAAAGCTAGGAGAGACTGCGCGGTAGGAGAGATCGCGCACAAAAAGGGGAAGGAGTAGAGTGCGCGCGCAGCGACTCCAGGTAGTTGAACAGCAGCATTTGTGCAGTGTCTACATGAATGTGCACATTGATTTTTCCAAGCGTCTTGGATAAAGCATTGCTGTTTTGTTTTGTTTTTCCAAAGTAAGTGCTTGAATTTTCATAACTGTTCGTCAGAATTTTTATAGAATGTCAGCAGCACAAAATATTTTTTCGTACAAGATATTTTAATCTTCTTCTTAAATTAAAAGTCTTTCTTTTCTTATCATTTAAACATTAGGTTGAAATATTCACTCCCAATACAATAATATTTACTCACAAAAACCTTACAACAATGTCATTTATGTGTAATTATTATTGTTAACAATTTAATTGTAGTTATTATTAATAACAATCTCTTCTACCCATGTGCGCAGTCTCTCTTACCCATGTGCGCAGTCTCTCTTACCTATGTGCGCGCAATCTCTCCTACCTTGCAAGGAGAGATTGCGAAAAATAGTTGTCTTGGTTTTATTACTAGTGTTGTATTAAATTACAGCATAACAACAAAATAACAATGGAAATGCATAAAAAACAAATGAAGTCAAAATTATTTATGCTTAGTTTAGCAAAAAATTAATATTTAGGTTTTTATTATTATTCTTTTGAAATATGCGCAGACTCTCCTAGCTTTACGTTAAATATTTTCTTTTCGAATTAAAACTTTTTAACGCTCACAATACTGAAAGACATCAAGTGAAAAGTCTCAGCTTTAAAACATTTTTGCACTTATATTTAAGGCATTATATTTGCATAGTTTCTAATGAGTTGTAAATATTCACAAAAACGCTATAAATTCAGTTTTAGTTTATTCATTTTAATAAACGAAATTCTTCAAAACTTTATTTAAAGATTTCACGAATTTCTTAGGTACTTTCAAAAACCTACAAAGGTGCTTTATAAGGGGAAATTATTTAGAATTTAGAATGTAAAAAATTACAAAACAACAACAAAAACCAAGCATTTTGAAACTATTAAATAACTGTACAAGGAATGTTCTACTGATTTATTCTTTGAATTTATGTATTTTGTGGCGAACTAATTAGAATGTTTAGACTGTACGATTTATATTCACATATATTTCGATAAATGTTTTGCTGTGTAAATGAAGATTTCCTCTTGTTTCTAAATGAATTATCCGTGCATTGTAAAAGGATTTACAGGTCTGCTTTCAAAGCATCTTCATACTTATGCTTTCATTTAATACGTTTAAACTTTATAATTTCCCTTTGGATGATCTAGTGGAGTTAAACATTATTAGTGCGAACTTGTATCCAAAGAAAAGAGGACCTAATTAATATTCAAAGGCGAGTATATAGAGGAACTTCATATAAAATGTACTTATTTGACAATTAGTCGAAATTATTAAAATTGTATTGTGTATAATTATTGCGAGTTTGTATCTTAGGAAACTCCTTTGTATTTTCCTTAAATTCAGTTATTTCATTTCAATTAAAAAGATTTTTTTATAAACAAGTGCGAGAATTTAGAATATTATCCTTAAAATTAATATAAATATCAATAAAGTTTCAAATATCTGTTCAGTTCAGGAGAGAAAATACTTTAAAAGGTTTATTTATGAATCCTAACACAACCAATATAGTTTTCGCTTTTAGAATGCACTTTGTATTGTTTGAATTAATTTCAAAATGTGCCTTATAGTAGTAGAACAGTTTCATCCGTAGTACAAGTAAAAATAACACGAGTATTAAGAAAAGATATAAATAAAAGTAACGTGAAATTAATCCTATAAACTTTCTCAAATAAAGTAACATATCTCATTTTGTAGTTTTTACATATTTTATGAGGCTATTTCTGTCACGCGAAATTAACCGCTTGCTAATGTTAATCGTATGGGCGAAAATTTTTTAAATATCTCGTTTGTATTTCCGTATTTTGCTTTCCCTTTGGATAGATGATGTCGATCTCAAAAAAAGTCTTTTTTCATCAGTTTTTTTTTTTTTTTTTTTTTTTTTTTTTTTTTTTTTTTTAAATGGAATCTTTAATTTTCGGAATCGCTTTCGAATACCCTCATTTAAAAAAAAAATCCTCATTAAATATCCTCATAAAAAAAATAATCGAAAAAAAAATCAAAATCAAAAAATAAAAAAGGCCTTTGTAGACATAGACCTCAGCTATAAAAGGAAAAATAAATGATTTAAAAATATGGACATTCAAAACAAGATATTTAAAAATTTCTCCCATGTGATTAACATTAGTGAGAGGATGTCATCGTGTAAGTGAAGTAACCCCTTAAGCTTCTCTCTTTCATTTTCATTTATTTCCTGTATTACATACTGCTTCTATAACTAAAATAAGTAATTCAAAAGATTAACAACTTCCAATATTGAACATGAAATAATTATATGTCAGTTTAGGTTATTTATCCTATTTAGCAACTACAGTAAAGTTTATATATTTAATGTAATAAAATATTGTACTAGCTTGACAACATACATTTTATTAATAAGTTAGTAAACTTATAGAAAAGAGACATATGTTTCATTCTCTTAAATGTAAAATTTGTATAATGGTGATTTTACTTTATTTAAAGTGATGATGGTAATGTTTAATAATTATTTTGCTTATATTTAAATCAAATTTATTCAGTTATTCAAATCGGACTTTCACAGCAGAAGATACTTTGGTTTATTTACAAAATATTTACTAAAAAGTCAAAGTTATAGAATGTAAACTATTTGTCATTTCAATTTTAATTAGAAGAATGAAAAGTCCTTCCGGCCAGTGCCGGGAGGAAGAGGTAGCTTTCATATTCCTTATTTTAAAAAAGCTAACTAATATTATTCAAACACACGAAACTCAATTTAGTGGAAACCAATTATATAAGATGCAATACTAATTTTTATCAATACTAAATCATTATGAATGAGAATTTCGCGAAATTAGTCAGCTTTATCCAAGCTGATTTTATTTAAAGTAACTTATATTTGGCTGCGAAATTCGGCGATTTCTTAAAGTGCCTGCCATTTTAAGACAGCATGGTGGATGAGGTTAACCAGTTAACTTGGTCGAGACCTTAGTAATTGCTGTGCACATGCTCACTCACATCGGAATCGATTGATATATACGAGTGCTGTCGCAGGCAAAAAATCAGATTTTTCAAAATGTCACCAACATTAGATATTGAAATTGCTATATCTGAGCCATTTTTCAAGATAAAGACAAACAAAAAATTCTCCTGAATCCTTATATCAAGGTCAAATACTTAAGAAAGAAACCTTTTTCAATTTCTAATTTTTTTGCACCTCACTTTAAATATAATTTTTTTTTAATTTAATGGCCGCCATTTTGAAACAAGATGGGTGATGAAGCTGGCCAGCGAACTTGGTCGACATATTGATGTATACTATCCACATGCCTTCTTACATCAAAATAGGCGAATACGTGTGTTATCGCGTGACAAATACAAGATCGTTTCAAAATGTTAGCCATGCTAGAAATTCAAAGAGCGATAATTCAACCATTTTTTAAGATATAAACAAAAGAACAAATTTCCAGAAACACAAACTGCTCCGGAATCTTTGTATGAAGGCCAAACACATAAAAAAAAAATCTTTTTCATTTTCCAATTTTTTAATACCTCATTTTAAATTTAATTTTTTTTTTAAATGGCAACCCTTTTGAAACAAGATGGCGAATGAAGCTGGACAACGAACTCGGTCAAGACATTGGTATGTACTATGTACAGACCAAGTTACATCCAAATCGGTTCATAAATACGCCTGTTATCGCGTGACAAAAATCAGGTCGTTTTAAAATGTCAGCCACAATAGAAATTCAAAATGCTATAACTCAGCCATTTTTTTAGATATAGACGAAACAAAAACTGTTCCGGAATCTTTATATTAAGGTCAAACACATACAAAAAAAATCTTTTTCATTTTCTAATCTTTTGGTATCTCATTTTAAATTTAAATTTTTTTTTTTAATTTTTTAAATGGCCGCCATTTTGAAACAAGTTGGCGGATAAAGCTGGACAACGAACTCGGTCGAGATATTTGTATCTAATATGTACACACCAAGGTACATCCAAATCGGTTCATAATTACGCCCGTTATCACGTGACAAAAATCAGGACGTTTCAAAATGTCAGCCAAGCTAGAAATTCAAAATGCTATAACTCAGCCATTTTTTAAGATATAGACGAAACAAAAACTGCTCGCGAATCTTTTTATTAAGGTCAAACGCATGAGAAAAAAATATTTTTTCAATTTTCAATTTTTTGGTACCACATTTCAAATTTAAATTTTACTTAAAAAATTTAAATGGCCGCCATTTTTAAACAAGATGGCGGATGAAGCTGGTCAACGAACTCGGTCGAGACATTGGTATGTACTATGTATAAACGAAGTTACATCCAAATCGGTTCATAAATACGCCTTTTATCGCGTGACAAAATTCAGGACGTTTCAAAATGTCAGCCACGCTAGAAATTCAAAATGCTATAACTCAGCCATTTTTTAAGATATAGACGAAACAAAAACTGCTCCGGAATCTTTGTATAAAGATGAAATACATAAGAAAAAAATGTTTTCCATTTTGAATTTTTTGGTACCACATTTCAAATTTTAAATTAAAAAAAAAAATTTAAATGGCCGCCATTTTGAAACAAAATGGCGAATGAAGCTGGCCAAAGAACTCGGTCGAGACATTGGTATGTACTATGTACACACCGAATTACATCCAAATCGGTTCATAAATACGAGAGTTACAGTGTGACATAGGTCATATATATATATATATATATGTCAATTTTGAACGGAGGGTGGTTTCGGGGTCTGGGGGTCATGATCGATGAAAATATACCAAAATTTTTTGAAATCGCTTTCCTCCGAACGGCTGCAATAGGTAGCTTTTTGTAATGAAAGCTACCTAAAACATATTTGCTGTTTAATGAAAAATTCAACAAATGAATATCCTAATCTCATATAGTTTGAAGAAAGTATTTTGTTCTAATCGAATAAAGTTTGCAATTTTTTTAAATTAAATGACAGCTTTGTAAATGTAATAGATATGCTTCGCAAATCAAAGTTATTCAAATTAGGGTTTTCATACTTGAAATAAACTTTGGATTAATTATAAAAATATTCAGAGAGGAAATAAAATCTGTTAAAACAAATATTGCCAGTTTAATCAAAAATTGAGATATCATTATCCTAAAAATCGGTATATGTCTCAATTCAGTTTGTTTAAACAAGCGTGGATTTCCAACAACGGTTAAGTCTATATTTTAAATATTTGAAGAGACCTTAGCAAACATAAGAGAACCTAGTAATATGATAAATTAAAAGCATATTTACACACAGTGGTATATTGTCTATATGTTACACAGATAATTATGAAAAATGTAGGAAATACTATACATAAAGATATTCACAGATTTTGTGATAAAACCTTAAAATTTGTCTGTTTAAATTTAAGTTAAAATAGAAAAAACTGAAATTCTATGTAAATTAACTACCGTTCCTGAAACTTTTTAATGTTTCACTTTATTTTATTTAAAATTTTAAAACGGCATTTTCACAAATAGATTTGATTTAAATTACTTTATATTAACTAAGAGATCCAACCATGACTTTCTGATTTAAGAACATAGGCAATAACCATTATTTTTTTAAACTGTAATAGATGTTTTACAAGATTACCCATTAACAATACCAAAAAGCATTTGATATAAAAAATGTCAATAATGTACGAAAATAAAGTATTAAAATTTATTAAAGGCGATATTTTCGTATAAGTTGTGTCAGGAGTTCGTTGCCGACGAAATCGACAAAGATTTCGCTTACCTACAGATTCTGATAATTTCAGTGGTTTAGGTTTAAGCACGTAGTTTGATTACATGTCTGAAATTCGTGTTATATTTATATTATGTTATTATTTTTAACACTTTCCAACAAAGTTGAAAAGTGTTTATGCATTCGGTTTGTCTGTCCGTGTGTACACGCTCTAACTCCCGTAAATATACTCGGATTTTCATACAATTGATAAATGTTATTTAGGGTCACCTAGGCAAGCTAGGCAAGTTGGGTATATGAAGTTTTTGGGATTCATTTACAGGGGGTCACAAAAGTATTCCATTACATTAAGGTATATATGGGGAAAAATCGTTTGCAGAGTATTTTAATGACATTAACCTATTTCAAATGTATTGAAACAGATATAAATCACTGAATATTTCAATACAAGATGATTTTGATAGAATACACTGAAAAAAATGAGTACTCAAAATTGAGTAAAAAGTACTCAATTTTAAATACATCACATACTCAAAATAGCTCGGATCCAAATGTACTCAAAATTGAGAAACACATGTACTCATTTTTGATTCCATGTTTGTGTTCAAATATGAATCGTTATGTACTGCCCCCAGAACCTTCAAATTAAAGTAAAAATGTACTGACATTTATTTCCCGTTCACAATTATTAAAGAGAAATGATTAATTGATTATTAATTAAGAAAATTAGCAAAATTATTAGTAAGATACCCAAATCGAATATTTTTATGACAAGAGCATTATTTGCAAGCACTTTTAAATTATTTTAGAATACTGTGCATAATTTAATATTCATATTAATAAACATCTTTTATGCCGCCATAAATGAAATAAACCATTACAGGGTACATAATTATTGTTTTTTTTTAGTTTGATAACATGTAATGGATCAAAATTGAGAAAAGAATAGGTTCATTTTTGATCCAAACATACTCAATTCGATATGAGTACATCGATTTACTCATTTTTGAGTACTTCATTTTTTTCAGTGTAGGGCATTCACAGCATTTGTCGTTCATTCACAGGGACACACAAAAGAAATCGATTACAGACTGTCTTTGATTAATAATTGCGAGTTTGAGAAATAAAGTGTGTTTTCAATTTCGGCATGCGCTTTCAACTCTTCATTGCACGACGTGTCACATCTGGCATATACCTAAAAACACTGTAATTCTTATTATATGCTATGGATTTGGCCAATATGATCTCTATCCCTGATTAAGAACAGTCCAAATAATGGGATAACACTTATTTTGTCCATGTCAGATGGCTGCATTTGACGGAAAAAAAAAAAAAAAAAAAAAAAAAAAGAAAGAATTTGT
Source organism: Maratus speciosus (assembly GCA_963932465.1). Taxonomy (NCBI): domain Eukaryota; kingdom Metazoa; phylum Arthropoda; class Arachnida; order Araneae; family Salticidae; genus Maratus; species Maratus speciosus. Next base: position 166,747,690 of record OZ010786.1, on the reverse strand, counting down.
TTTCCGGAAGCAAAAAAAAAAAAATCGATCAACCTATTAAGGTAAAACTACTTTCATTATTTTACTGAATACTTAAAAATATTAATATAAACAAATTTGCAGAGTGTTAAGCAGATAAAATTAATTAATTTAAGCTCATTTAGTTGTAAAATATAGCAATGCAATATAGCAATACAGTTTTAAAATCCTAATTGTGTACATAGGGTACATGCCATAAAATATCAAATTTTAGCTGAAAATTTGAAATTTAATTTTTTTTACTATTTTACCCACTATTAGAACGATATATTGAATTAAAATAAATTTTTTCATACAAATAGAAAAAAAAATCATGCAGTGAAGGATTAAATTTAACTATTAAAATTTAACTTTTTTTTTTCGCATTTCAGTAGTTGTACATGTATTCTATACATCATATACAGGGCTGCACAAAAGAATTCACGTGCCATTCTCCTTATTAGCGGGAATTTCTGAAACGGAAGCTTCAACTAAAATATATAGGATTTCTTAACTGAACTAAATTTTGGCATGCATGTGGTTAATAGATACAAATCTATATATACTATACAGGGCTGCTCAAAGAATTAGGATAATTTTCCGATTGTAGATGAGAACAGCTGAAATTGGATTTTCTAGTGTGTTATGCGTTTCCATATGGTTGAATTAGACATAATATCTTAACTTATTAAACGGCGTAGTTTTGTTACATTATTCTGAATGGGTTGGAAAGTGTTTCACAATCTATGCTTGAAGCATGATTTTTTCTTTCTTGTTTAATTTATTGACTAACGAAGTTTTAATTTTGTTCTGAAAAATTAGCCGGAAATAATTCTGAACTATTTCTATCTTTTAAAGTGAAAACGGATTAATCTTCCGTACTCGGGCTGCACACTAGAAATAAATATAAATAATTAACGAATTATAAAATAATAAATGCTTGAAAATTATTTTAAAACCATAAAAAACCGATAAACGGATATATTGTTTTCAAACAAATTGTATTTGAAAGCATATATATGTTTCTATATACACCTTTTTTATATACGCTTTTTTTTTTTTCGGATGTGTAAAAATTTAAAACGGTTAATTAGGTATATGTTACAATTGTGTATTATTTAAATTTTACATTATTTATTTAGTTATTGATCAATCTATTTTTGGTATCAGCATGGAAAATTATCCAAAGACAAATCCTGAATTATTCATATTGTTTTAAGTGTCAATGGGTTAGGAGAAATGGAGATGGTTTGAAAAAAATCATGATTAAAAATTATTTTAAAAACCACACTACATGAGTAAATAGTGATACAGTTTTCAATCAAATTGCATTTGAATGTAGATTTTCTTTCCCATATGATGGTCTAAAAAATTCAAAGTGTGCGATGTTTAAAACTTTAGAAAATTGCAGTAACGAAAATTGCAAACTGAAATGTCGTGAGGTTTTGCCAATCTCTAAATGACGCCAGCGTTACTCACGGCTACTGTTATCCTTTATCTTATATTATAATACGAGCAAAAAGTGTGTGTGTGTGTAAATTTTATCTTAAAAACGGTTCTAACGATTTTGACTAAGGTATGTATTTTCCCATTTTCGGTCACGAGATAGATCATTGGGCTAGGTCATGTGTCCGAGAAAATTCGATTTGTCGGTCATTTTGGGTCATTTTAGGTCAGGGTCAAGCTAATTATATCTAAAAAACGGCTCAATCGATTTTGACTAAATTTTAAATCCAACCGCTTTGGGGCATAAGATAATTATTGGGCTAGGTCACATGTTCCAGAAATTTCGATTAGTGGGTCATTTTTGGGTCACATCGGGTCAAGCTAATTTTATCTAAAAAATGGCTCTAACGATTTTGACTAAATTTTGTAATCTACTGTTTTGGATTATGAGAGACCAATAGGCTAATTCACATGTTAGAAAAAAATCGATTAGTGGATCATTTTTGAGTCACTGTGGGTTAAGCTAAGTTTATCTAGAAAACGGCTCAATCGATTTTGACGAAATTTTGTTTTCTATCGTTTTGGGCACGAGAACACGATTGGGCTAGGTCGGTTCAACAAACTTTTATTAGTGGGTCATTTTGGGTCACAATGGGTCAGGTGTCAAGCTAATTGAATCTAACAAAGGCTCAAAACATTTTGATAAAATTTTGTAATATACCGCTTCTAGACATGAGATGACCCTTGGGCTAAGTCCCATGTTCGAGAAAAATCGATTAGTGGATCATTTTGGGTCAATGTGGGCGAAACTAATTGTATCTAAAAAACGAGACAAACAATTTTGACAAAATTTTGTACTATACCGTTTCTGGGCATGAGAAGCCCATTGAGCTAAGTCACATGTTCAAGAAAATTTGATTTGTGGGTTATTTTGGGGTCACTGTGGATGAAGCTAATTGTATCTAAAAAACGACTCAAACAATTTTGACAAAATTTTGTATTATACCGTTTCTGGGCATGAGAAGACATGTGGGCTAAGTCGCATGTTCGAAAAAATTCGATTAGTGTGTCATTTTTGGGGCACTGTGAGTCAAGCTAATTGTATCTAAAAAAGGCTCAAAACATTTTGACAAAATTTTGTATTATATCGTTTCTGAGTATGGGAAGACCATTGGGCTGAGTCACATGTTCGAGAAAATTCGATTAGTGGATCATTTTTGGGTCACTGTGGGTCAAGCTAATTCTATCTAAAAAACAGCTCAAACGATTTTCACAAATTTTTTAATGCATCGTTTCCCAGCACGAGAAGACCATTGGGATAGATCACATATTCGATAAATTTAGACTAGTGGGTCCCTTTTGAGTTATTGTGGGTCAAGATAACTTTATTTATAAAACGACTTTAACGATTTTGACTAAATTTTGTATTCTATCATTTTCGGGTTCGAAAAGAGCATTGGTTAGGCCGCATGTTCGAAATTCGGTTAGTGGATCATTTTAGGTCACTATGTCTCAGGATCATGCCAATTGTATTTAAACAGCAAGAATGATACAGTGAGAATAAAATATCGAATTAAACGCAAGGCTAATTTTTACCGAGCTTAGCTCGGTCATCCCTGCTAGTAATATAAAATATTCGCATAATATCTGTTAGAAAAGAATATTTTTTATACAGTTGTACACAAAATTATAGAAAGTATTTTTATACCATTCTTAGTTTTTCTTAGGTTTACATTGAAAGGTACTCCGATGTTTAGATATTAACCCTTTGCGGACGAGCGTCATGTATGCGTGACCCATAAGGTGCTCGGAATCCTTGATTATTCCCAACAGTTATTTTTTTAATGTAAATTTTGCCTTATTTTATCAGGTCATTTTCCCGGTTAAATTAGACAAAAATTTCTGTTTTGAAAAACCGGTCATAAATGGTTAATAATTCTGTAAAAGACGCTCGTCGCGAAGGAGTTAAATTTCCTTTGTAAACAAAAATAATAATATGCACAAACAGTCAATATTTTATTGAGATTACTCTACATTTATATCTAATTAATAACTTTTCAATTTTCAAATTAGTACTAGATGAAGAAATCCTAATAAACTTAAATAATGACATAAATATTTAATATTGTTTATACTACTTTTCTCATATGAGGAAATAGCTGCCCACATTTCGGAGTATAACGTATCCTTACAGGAACAATAAGAACTAAATAATAAAGTTGCGTTTTCCAATTCTTTTCTGCTCTATGTACGACTCGAAGCGATTTGGATAATGACTTGGCGATTAGAATTAAATGTAGCATTACTCTCCGCAGTTACACAAGATTAAAGCATAGGTGTACTTAAAACATTAGTCTTTGGTCCATTTTGTTTATTCGAAATAAAAATATATTTTTAAATTAATTTTTCAAAAAAGAAAAAAGGTTTGCAACCTTTTATTATTTAAATAGAAACCATTTTCCTAAAGTTTAAAAGTGGTAAATAAAAAATTACATCTCATTTTACCAATAGCTTTTGAGTTATACTTAAAAGACTACCCTCATTCCAATCTCTTTTGCAAGAATTAACTAGTTGGATGTGCCAGTTCCAAAACTTTCTTCTATGTCATATAAAGTAAAACCTCCATAAAGCGACCACGGTCCGTTCCAATATATAGTGGTCTTTCCGAGAGGTGGTCTCTTAATGGAGATCGTGTTTAAATCTAGATTTTAATTATCGAAAAACGGTAACAATTAATTTTACTAAAATTTATTTTTTACATTATTAAAAATAAAAAAAATAAAGTATCAAAACAAAAATTAATTTTATAAGTTAATTACTGCAGAGTTTAAAAAATGAATACATTGACGCTTGCTTTGATTTTACGGTTTTATCTTTCATAACTTTTATCTCCAAGTCCTTTCGAAATTGAGTAAATACATGCAATTTTTTTTGGACTGGAACAAATAATGACGATTTCATTAATTTATCTATTTCTTTGAGAATTTCCTGACAGAATAGGGCAGGGGAGTTTGTCGACCGGTATTCTTAATTTGTCATCAGAGTTAAATTCATTGCCTAAAAAGCCACAAAGGGGTTTAAACACTTAAAAGTTACCGGGATAAAAAAAAAAAAAGATCTAAACTTAGTTTAGAAGTTTGATGAATAATGCGCTCTCCGGAATAATTTTTCTGATAAGATCTTCTTCAAGCGACCAGGAAAAAACGGAATTTCTTTCCTTTTCTTCAAAGAAATAGGTCGCTCAAAGAGGGAGTTCAACTGGGATGGTCTCTGAATGGAGGTAAAATTAGTATTGAGCCTATGGGAATAAATTTCGTCCAATGAAAAAAATGGTTGTTCAGGGAAGTGGTTGCTTAATGGAGGTAATTGCACTGGGAGGTTTCACTGTATATTTCAAAAAGTAGTTACACATGTTAATACTTCGATATTTATTTCAATATTATACAAACTTTGATTTTCTGCTTATTGGTTTCTGTTTCAGTCTATTAATCGGAGTACAAACAAGTTAATCTCGATCATGATATTTAATAAAATCTATATTTTTTGTTATTTTATTGTACGTCAGCTGTCTGCAAATATCCGGGTTAGCAGGATAGTTCCCGTCTGCTGCACGAGTCGCCAATTATATCAGAACTACGAAAACTACTTTCGGTGGTACAATGGGCGACACACGGACAGACAGACATTTTGTAAAAGATAAGTTTTTTGGGATCTCTGACCCCCTAAAACGTGTAAACTTGTTGAAAACCGGAAGTCAAAAATAATTTCGATTACAATACTTTCTTCTATTATAGATAGAGTCAAGTAAAAATTAGTTTAACATTAGGAGTTGAAATGTTTAATTATGCATAAATTCTAAACAACCTGACCGATAACTTTTTGACTAATTTCCGAAAGTAAAATTTACTGAGGAGTCCATATAGCGTCGAAATCAGATGTCAGAATTGAAAATGATTCACTAGCGTTATCTCCTTAAACAATGGTCATATCATTCAAATGTTTCAAAAACCACTATCAAAAATTATATTATTTTTCATTGTTGAAAGATTAATTTACTGAATTACTTATTATAATACAGGGTCATTCTAAATTGTTTTTACAAAATAAGAGGGCTGATAGTACCCATACAGATGAGCAATAATTACCATAGAACGTTGGGTCGCAAACTACTTATTGAGTTACAAATACAGGGTGTTTCACCCTAACTGAAGTCGGCTTGTCGGTACTAATTTTGCAAAAAATAAAAATATTGCAGGAAAATTAAAAACATATGTACCTTGTGTGTATAAAATGTGATGACATCACAAAAAGCTCTGGAAAAACAGGGTACTCACGCAAATCGATGATTCTGTATGAACTGATAATCACAATCCAAAATGTAGAGCGTGAAATGCATACTGCTGGTGCGTATAATGGAAACTGCTGCCACAGTTTTTTGGTATTATCATATTTAAAACAAAGGTGAGTATGTCTATTAATAGTTTTATCATAATATATTTCAGCTTTCTGAAAATTATTACCTTCAACCATAGTTTGATTATTTTAGAACACCCTCTATTTTTGATTAAATGGGTGGTTTGCGACCCTATGTTCCATGGTAATTATTATTGCTCGTCTAGATGGGTACTATCACCCATCTTATTTTGTAAAAAGAATTTAGAATCACCCTGTATAAATGATTTTAAATCCTATATTTTAAGTATACAGTTTTTTAATTTTGAAATGACAACCAAACCAAAAATGTCAATCCATTTATTCATGCACCTGTGACTAAGGTTTTTAAAACTGTTTTCTTTTTTCTTTCTTTCTTTTTTTTTTTTTCCAAATAAAATAATTTTAAAGTATTTTCATTGTTGAAAGACTAATTTTCTGAATTATATAATGTAATATAAGTGATTTTTAAACGCTATAAATTTAAACAGTATTCTTATTCTGAAGCGGAAATCAAACCAAAAATTTCTATCCATTTATTTATGCACCTGTGCCTCAGGAGTTTTTTAAAAACTGTTTTCTTTTAATCTACAAATAGAATAATTTAAAGTATTTTCATTGTTGAAAGACTTATTTTTACCCGATTGCCAAGAAGGGTTATGTGTTTCACGCGTATCTGGGTATGTGGATTTCTGTATACCCTCGAAACATCCCTACGGCTGGATGGATTTTAATGAATGAGGTCTCTGTCGATTCGTCTTAGCCGTCCGATGGTTATAGGCTAGGTGTTGTTTTTATAAATTCAAAATGTCGGCAGAGAGGAAAACTTTTTTACGCACCATATTGAGTGGCATATCATTGGATAGGTCTTTCAAAATGAAGACAATCTTTCATTGATTATTTTACAGTCAGAATATTACACAAATATTACACAACTTGCAAGTTGTGTAGGTAGGATCTATAGCTTTACGGCAACTCTAACCTTCATAGACATCTATAGGCCTCATCAAACAGTGTTTATAGATAGGAACTAACAATTAAACACAATTGAAAAATCATCAATACAAGTAAATAAAAAAATAGGTAATTAATATGAAAAATAGTTTTACATTGATGAGAAATAATTAATTAGTTCGCTTTTTACGCAATCGGGTTTTTTCATTTTTTAAATTTAATTTGAATTATTTATTCTAATATAAATGATTTTTAATCCTTATAATTTTAAGCATATAGTTTCTTTTTATTTTGAAAGACAATCAAACCAAAAATGTCTATCTATTTATTCATGCCCCTGTGACTAAGGGTTTTAAAACTGTTTTCCTTTCATTTCTGCATGCAAACTAAAAATATGTATGTCCATTTATTCATGCACATGTGCGTCAGGCTTTTTTAAACTGTTTTCTTTTAATTTTCATACAAAATAATTTAAAAGTATTTTCATCGCTGAAAGACTAATTTTCTGAATTATATTATTTAATATACGTGATTTTTAAACTCTATAATTTTAAGCATGCAGTTTTTTTATTCGGAAGCGGCAATAAGGCCAAAAACTTATATCCATTTATTCATGCATTTGTGAGTAAGTCTTTTTAAACTGTTTTCTTTTCATTTGCAAAAACACTAATTTAAAAGTATTTTTATTGTTGAAAGGCTAATTTTCAGATTTATTTATTATAATATAAAAGTTTTTTAAACCCTATAATTTTAAGCATACAGTTTCTTTATTTTGAAGCTGCAACCAACCAAAAAATGTCTATCCATTTATTCCGGCACCTGCAACGCAGGTATTTAAAAAACTGTTTTCTTTTAATTTTCATATAAAATAAGTTAAAAGCGTTTTCATTTTTGAAAGGCAAAATTTCTGAATTATTTGTATAATGTAAATGATTTATAAACCCTATAATTTTAAGAATGCAGTTTTTTATTTTGAAGCGGCAATCAAACCAAAAATCTATATCCATTTATTTATGCATTTGTGCCTCAGGATTTTTTAAACTGTTTTCTTTTCATTTACAAATAAAATAATTTAAAAACATTCCCCAGGTGAGGCTCGAACTCACAACCCCGGCATAGCTCACGACTACTGTCTATAAGTACCGTGCGCTAACCAATTGCGCCACTGGGGATTCAGTTTGTCTCTATCCCGGAAAACCTTTGAATAGCAATAAAGGCATACGCCACAATCTCTTTTATCAATAACACTGAACAAATATCTGATATCAGATGCGAAAGTTATCTTCAAAAGTAAACAGTAACCACACAAAGGGGAAACACATTTTAAGGGGTTTAACGCTGCTAATCGCTTGAGAGCGTAGGAGGCTTGCGGGTTCGACTCTCGCTGGCTCCGTTGCACACTCTTTGTGGAGCTCCCGGATGTAAAAAATTCTCCGTGTTGTAAATTTCATTGTGCTATCTCGTCCCTGTATATCGACGATGACTTATAAGTGGGCGTTGGGGTCAAGCACACAAGTCTGATGTACGTGTTCAATAACAACAACAAAAAAAAAATAAGGGATTTAACAGTTTAAGCTCCCTAACCTTGTTTTCCCTTCATGTAATGTTTGAATTCAATGGCTGATTTAACTCAAAATGGATATTAATTTTAATTTTTTGACGCGCATAAGATACATAAATATGTAAGGTTATCATGCAAATTTCCATACCAATACTTTTCATAGGTAATATTTTATGAATTGATAAACATGAATGAAACATTCTGAAGGACGCTTAAAGGGTTAGGAGCAGAGAAGTATTTTTACTAAAATTGTAAGCATACTTTGGGAAATTTGTGTGATGCATAAAATAGGGGTAAAAATATGTAGGTTTTTGCATAAAATAAAAACATATTTTGAACGTAAAATAAAGAAAAAATAATAATTTTTAATGAAAAAAGCTCATTTAGGTCTCACTTTTCCTCAGTGCATAGCATTTCTCCGAGTGGTTTAATCTGAAACAAATAAAACAAAATTCACGTGTATATATATATATATTTAAAACTTTATCCATTTCTTCATATATTTGTGATTTCAAATTTATTATATATATATATATATATATATATATATATATATATATATATATATATAAACTTTATGTACAATAATACCATTGAAAAGCAATGAAAATGTCCAATAATTATGAAATCACAAACACCACATAAACCAAATATTATTTAAAACGTATAGTCCAATGTACTACTAGGGGTGTTCAAATGAAAGTGATTCGAAGCGTCGCGTCGCATGGGAACAGTTTTCAATATATTGTCGTGAAACAAACGCGATAGTGAAGGTGTATGTACTACGCGTGCGAAAGCGCAAGCAGATTTGTGATAACTTCATTCCTAAGGACGTGGCATTCAGTTAAAAATGGCTGGTGTGGGTGCAACTGCGTCCAAAACGGATCAGCGAGCTGTAATTAAGTTTTTAACACTGGGAGGATGTAAGCCGGTAAAATTCATCACAGAATGCTGACTGTGTACGGTGGCACGTGTGTGTCAAAGCGCACGGTGACGAGGTGGGCGAGAATGTTTAGCGACGGTCGGCAAGAGACTACCGATTTGCCGCAGCCCGGTTAGGCGCACAAAGTTGTTTAAGATTTTGCATTTGTAACAACATGACAGATTGTGGAATTTAATGTATCAATTTTCAACAAAAATATCCGGATTTTGTTTTATTTATATATGTTACCGGCCAAACCCGATTTTAGGCCAAACTAGATTGGCCTAGGCCAAACTAGTTTAACCTAACGCGCATCGGATAAACTAGTTTTTCCTAGGCCAAACTAGTTTATCCTAAGGCCCATAGGATAAACTAGTTTTTCCTAAGCCAAACTAGTTTATCCTAACGCCCATAGGATAAACTAGTTTGGCCTAACGCTCATAAGATAAACTAGTTTAGCCTGTTATTTATTGGTCTGAACTAGTTTGTCCTAGGCCGATCTAGTTTATCCTAGGCCAATTCAATTTGGCGCGCTTTTATTGATCCCAAAAACCGCTTCCGCGCCAACCTTCTATTTTATCCTTGGCCAATCTAGTTTATCCTACGCCAATTCAATTTGACATTCTTATATTGATGCCACAAAATGGTAAAAAAAGAACCGAACCGAACTAATTCAAACTCAAATTCAATTTCTCAAAAATGAGCCAAGTTCAAGCTCAAATTCAAAATTGTTCAAACGAATCCGCTCAACTTAAACACATCTATGGAAGCCCACTAAAAACTGGTATTTTTAATTATTATTTTTAAATATAATAGAAGCTTAGCGACCAAATTTACAAAATTTTGTAAGCTAGTCTTTGGTTATTAGATGTAAAGGTCTCTACTGGCCCGCTAAATTTTCCTTCCCGACACTCGGTCTGGGTTTGGTTTGGGATTACTTTTTTCGAGAGGTTCAGACCGAGATGGACCGGTACGTCCGTGATTTTTTTCCGGCTTAACCACTTGAGGGGCGGTGGGATAAAATATATCCCACCTAATTTGAACAAGATTCTCAACAGAAAATTTTAACTAAATTTTATATTTATAACTTTGGAAGAAAATCGTTGAAAAATTGCTTTTCCTTATTTAAAAATAAAATTTTTCGATTATTCCGGTGAGAATTCAATACTTAGAGTCATTTTTGATTGCCCCTCAAGGGGTTAAGTAGGGACTGGGCTGCATTCTTCTTGATGTCTGCACAAGCAGAAATGTTAAGTCCAATTTCCAACCCAGCTCATATAAAAATCATTTGGACCCATCTCTGGTCTGTTCAGTAAAAATATCAGTAACATTCGGCACGTCCAAACTTTTTTTTTATGCACGTTTTTTTAAATCGCTTTTATTCCACAATTAAATTTATATATATATATATATATATTTTTTTACTTTCTTCTATCTTTAAAAGATTAAAATATTGGATTCGTGAAAAGTTTCGACAGATTTACGCGTTTTAGGGGTCAGAGATTCCCAAAAATATGTTTTTACAAAATGTCTGTCTGTATGTATGTATGTGACACAAATTTTGTGGGCGCTCTATCGCAAGAACTAATCCACGTAATTTAATAAAATTTACATTCAGGTAGTCCCTGATATAAATTGGTGCTGATTACTTTTAGGTGTAAATCGCCCAACAGGTGGCGCTGCTATGCTGCATTTTTGACGATTTACGCGATAGCTCTATCTTAAGAGCTAAAGCACGGATTTTCATGAAACTTCAGATTCAGTTAGTCCTTGATATGAATTGGTGATGCTTACGTTTTGGTGCATATCGCCCAACAGGTGGTGCTGCTATGCTGCATTTTGCAGGATTTACACGATTTCAGCAATAGCTCTGTCTCAAGAACTAATGCACAGATTTTCAACAAAGTTCATATTCAGTTAGTCCTTGATATGAATTTATGCTTATTAGTTGTTGGTGTAAATAGTTTAATAGGTGGCGTTGCTGTTCAGTATTTTTCATGATTTCCTCAATAGCTCTATTTCAAGAACTAATGCACGGATTTTCATATAACTTCAGATTTCAAGTATACCTTGATTAATATTGTGGCTGATTATGTTTTGGTGTAAATCGCTCAACAGGTGACACTGCTGGGCTGGATTTTTCACGATTTTCGTAGTATCTGTATCTCAAAAACTAATACACGGATTTTCACCAAACTTCAGATTCAATTAGACATTAATATAAGTTGTTTCTGGTTAGGTTTTGGTGTAAATTACTCCACAGACTGCTATGCTGCACTTTGCTGGATTTACAGGATTTCAGCGATAGTCATATCTCAAGAACTAATGAACGGAATTTCATATCTTTAGAATCCTCAAGATGTGCATAGATTGCCATTTAATTTTTCACTGTGGTAGCAGATTTTGAAGTATTAACATGTTTGAGATAGAAAAAAGTTTTGGCATTCGGACATCCTACTAGTTTTAACTTGAGTTGATGCATTTTTATATAATACAATTAAAGTACGGTAAAACCTGAGAAAAAATAACCAGCCTTTGAAGGAATCCCGTGTTTAACAAAAGAAGTATTTTGATCTCTGTAAAATGAGTATATAAGTTACTTGTAAAAAGAATATAATGCATTTACAACAGACGATGAACCTTCTAATAAGGGAGCCTGCCTATAACGGATTTTCTTCTTCCCTGTGCAATTCCATCTTAGATGATTTTATTGTATAGGATTTTAAAAATTTTTAAATCTCCAAGCCACAGAATGTGTATTAACGATATTAATGATTCTATTGTAAACTATACTGATTTTTTTAATGAATATCTATTTGTATGTAAATATCTGAATACATACCACTAATGTTTTTACACGGCTTGGAGACTTGAAAATCTAAAAAAAATTATATAGAAAAACCTTCAAAGTCGGAATCACACAGAAAAGAAAAAACTTCGTTATAGTTAAGTTCCTTTTTTAGCAGGCACATCGTCTCTAGCAAATGTATTATGTTTTTTTCAAACGGATTATTGTATCCAATTTGCACCGATTAACAAAAAAATTGTGTTTAATACAGAATTTCGTCATACACAGATTCTTCTAACACGTTTTACAGTATTGTACCCCCATCCGTATAAACGTATATGTACTATTCTTTAAAGATAATTTTAATTGTGAAATAATGGTAACTTAAAAATATATGTATTTTAGGCCAAACTGGTGCCGGGACTTCGCCGGATTTTTGAAAATTCCAGATTTCTGAAAGAATATCAAATGTACTTCTTATATTCTTAATGATGCATTTATTCATAAATAATTCAAAGCCAAGTGATATTTATGTGAAAAAAAATCTGTAAATTCTTCCTCTCCTAAATTTTATGATAACCTCTCATTCCATTCTTTGGTACTCCAGAACACAATTTGTTATATGGAACATATTTTGCAGCTACCGGCGGCGGTGAAATGGGGAAGATAGGGGGACAGTATCCCACTCCTCATTAAATAAATTTTATTATACGGGGGGTGACGGCTAAACTACTTTGCACAGGAACCGGAGCGGTAGTTGGGATCAATAAAAGCACGTCAATTTGCATTGACCTACGATAAACTAGATCGGCTCAGGATAAACTAGAAAGTTGGCGCCGTTGCGGTCTTTGGGATGAATAAAATCACGCCAAATTGAATTGGCCTAGGATAAACTAGATCGGCCTAGGACAAACTAGTTCAGACCAATGAATAGCAGGCTCAACTAGTTTATCCTATGAGCGTTAGGCCAAACTAGTTTGCCCTAGGAAAAACTAGTTTATCCTATGGCGTTAGGATAAACTAGTTTGGCCTAGGAAAATCTAGTTTATCCTATGGGCGTTAGGATAAACTAGTTTGGCCTAGGAAAAACTAGTTTATCCGATGCGCGTTAGGATAAACTAGTTTGGCCTAAAATCGGGTTTGGCCGGTAACATATATAAAAAAAGTTTACAAAAAATAGGCCAAGAACTTAAAAAATATACAAGATTTTATTTAAAGAAATAAAATAATGGAATCTGTTGATTCATTGATGTCTTATTTCTTTTACGGATTTAAAAAAAACATTGTTAAAAAAATCGCGTTAAATTATAATTTTAATTGAACTTACATAGAAAATGCCTGATACATTTTTTTGTCACAAAAAGTATCTTTAATAGAATTTCTTTATGTGTTTTGATTCAAAATGCCCCAAAATAATTGTTTTTCATAGTTAAAAAAAAAAAAAATTAAGATTTCAGAGTTTAATTTCCTTCTGCGAAACATTAATAACGAAGAATTTTTTATACATTCTTAAAACATTAGCAAAATTATTGTACTTAGTCTCAGTAAATACGAGTTGCAGGTCTCGAATTATTTCTCTAATATTTTCTTTTCTCGATTTTAGAATTGCTTAGCATAAATTTAGGGCACAGATTTCGAATAAGCGAAAAACAATGTATTTTTTCCGATATTGTTAGCTAACATGATGTACAGTCGTGGAAAAAAAGTAATCACCCCTAGTAACTCTGCAACTAATTATAACAGAAAAAAATTACCGGTATCAAACGATTAGAAATAATGTCTACTTTTAAATGATGTATATAAAATTTGCTTAGGGAGCCGTCTACAAATGAAAACCAGACCAAACTTTTTTTTCAATAGCAACACCCAATTTTAACAATATATTTTAAATCTTCGATTCAAACTATGCCTAGAAGTGAAATTTCAAGTCATTTGGAAGATACGTTTTTGAATTATAAACATTCAAAATTTAGAGCTTCCAATGTTAAATTACATTTTCATATTTTTATTAATATCGACTGAAATTATAATCCAAATATGACATTTTTTTTTTTTTTGTTTAATTATAATACTAAAAATCCCAAACATAAATACATTGAATTTGTAATTTTAAAAATTTTATTACATAAACTATGAAATTAATATTAAAAATATATATGAATTGTAACCTACAATTTTTTGATAGATTTATATTTATTATGTCCTGCTTTATGCGAAATCTCAATTTCAAATTTTTGTTCCTAGTTTTCGAATTAGGAGCAAAAAACGTCAAAATGACAGTTTAAAGGATTATCTATGATGTCCAGAAAAGAATAATTTGAAAAAAAAATATATATTTTACGCCTTTTAATGAAACATTTGGGATGGCAATAGTCGAAATATATTAAGCGAGTGAAATGTTCATACTGGTAAGAAATAATACATTAATAGAAGTGACGTAGCCATTCTGTAGCATTTGAAAAATTGAGTACCGTCTTCAATTTCGATACAGCCCCTAAAATATGATAATTTTAAAATAATTAATTTATCGGAAACTAAACATAGAAATTTCATGAAAATTTGGATTTAGGCTAATTGAAGGGTGTAGAACTTATTTATGGTGTCAAACTTGGATATTGCTATTGAAAAAAACAAAGTTTCGGTTTGATTTGATATATAGATGGTGCCCTAAGCAAATTTTATACACATCATTTAAAAGTACACTTTATACAAGTAGCTTTCTTTTACAATAATTTGTTGCAGAGTTAGTAGGGGGTGTTTACTTTTTTCTTTCCTCGACTGTACATATGAAAAAAAAGGCATAGAATTTACTTTTGTTTATTGTTATTACTGCTTAAGTAATTCTTCAAAATAGTTCTTGCATATTATTTTTACATTAAATTTGCTTTCAAACCGGCATGGAGAGAAAAAGTTGTGCAATGGATGATATCAATGTTGATCATTAAATGTATGAGATAAAAGTAGTAGCTCATTGAGAGAGAAGTTTCCTATAGAACTGTTTTTAATGAAGGCTTTTGAAAGAAAGGGGACTTGAATTATCCCTCTTGTGTGTAAGGGAAAACAAAGTAACAAAACCCTTTCACTGCTATATCTCTCGGGTAGCTGGAAATAGAGCCAACAAATATGGACAAGCTTCACAAATTGGATGCCAGCAAGCTATATTGAGGTTAAGCCGAAATTAGGATTTTTTTTCCCATCTGGTATAAGCAAGTATTATGGCGCTCGCTACTCACTTATCCATACAAAAATTCGGACTTAAGGGGGGTCAGGGGCACAAAAATATTCAAATTTTCTAAAAAACTTTTATTGCATTAAAAATGTCTCTGATTTTTTTTCTGCCTAAATTGACGTATAAATCATGTTTCTATCTTGATTAGAATAGGAAATATTATTTTTTTCGTTTTGGTTTGTTTTCAAAATCTAGCTTTCAAGAAATGGTTGTCGTGCAAACGACTTCTTGTGAAAATGCGCTTTTCTTCGTGATGGGTTTTTTCACCATTTCTCGAATTTAAATTATTATAAGTCCAGAACCGTTGAAGATAAACGGTTCAAACTTGGAACATGTCTTTTTCAATTTGTTTACATTAATTTTGATTCAGAAAATTTGAAAAAAAAAATATTTACTTTTGAAAATATGATTAAAAAAAAAGTTGCATCATTTTTAAAAAAATTTTTGCTTTAAACATTTTTAATTTTTATTTAAATTAATATTTTTAAAAATGCTGAATCAAAATTAAAACTTGTACATTTCTGTTTATTTAAACAAAAATAAATTGAAATTCTACAAATAATATTTGGAGTTACAACAATTTTAAATTACCCCACTTTTTTAATAAATTTTAAATTTTAAATAAAAAATTTTTTTTGAAAAGTTTTATCATGTGATTTTGTTTACAAATGATATGGTTAACCATCACAAAAATTTTCAAAATTCTAACTCAATAAATAAAAATTATTTTAAAATGTGTCCGGACTCCCTTAATTGGGACAATGAACTGAAAATGCATATCTTGCAAATATCTTGGATGAGTTCGTTGATTAAGTAGGTAGATCTTATAGTTTGTTTACTGAGGCATTAAAAAGCATAACATGCAAAACGTGTTATCACGATAATGTCCGAAATATTGAACAAATTCAAACTTAATTCGGGCAGTGTATTCTTGGTGATCAGTGTGATCTTGCTAGCATCTTGGATGAATTAGGTAACAATGGCGATCATAGGCGGTCACCTATAAATAATGGAATAATCCATTTTCCCCCACCGAATGGTTCTTTTTAAAAGTAAATAATATAGAATTCGCAACTATATCTTTATTTTGGGTCGTCCGATTCCATGAAATTTTTGACTAACTTTCTTTATTTGTTCTTTGTACCGAATGGCGAATCAGGTCTTCTTTAAGTGCGCCCTCTACTCTGACTCCGCTCATTCCCACCGAATACTGGGTACTCGACAGAGGTCCTCAAATTGTCCCAGGAAACAAAGCCCAATACATAAACCAATATATTAATGAAGTACCTCATTTCAGCTTTAAGATAAACTTTATGTTGCATTATTAAACACCAAGTAATGCTATTTACTTTTATTTCCAGACATTCCTTTTTCCTCATAATTTAATTAAACATTTTAGAGAGCGACTCTAGGATATGGTTGTATATCGGTAGTACTTAATCCGTTGTCTGTGACTCCCGAATTCATTTCGGGCAACGGAAACGCGCAAATTTTGGAATGCCTGACCTGAGTTCGGGCAAGAGAAGAATTCCGTGAAGCGCGAAATCAGTTCGTCCAATGCATAATATATAATTTACCATTTTCCCAATAGATGGCGATACGTTCCCCTGAAAAGTTCGGCAATTATGCGCCATTTGTCGGATTTGAGTAATTTTGCTGTTCTGCCCAAATTTCATTCAAACCACATCACCTTACTGTAAAGGATTTGTGAAATTCAAAGGAAATCTGAGGAACATGGAATTCATGACAGTTGATATAAATAATAATAGTGTTGTATTAGTTTGTTATATTTATCTAGGAAATTATGTCATTTGATTTATTTTGCTATAATTACTGTAATCCATTTACATTTCCCATACATTGAAAATAGTAATTATTTCGTTTATTTATTTTTTTTTAAATAATCTATTTTCAACATTTTGATGATAATAATAGACAAAAATAAAGAGTTTTTTTTTTTTTCATTTTTGTCATGTTTTTCTCAAATATATTCCACAGGCAAAGGGTTAAAGGTAAATAAAAACAAAGTACACACAAAACTGAAAAACATTTAAGGTGAAATCAATGTTTAAATTGACAAATATTTAAGGCAATATTTAAATCAAATATTAATAACTTTAAAATATTTGTCACTTTATTGAATGAAAATAGCGTTTTCAAATGATTTAAATCTGCTCGTATTCAATTTAACACCACCGTATTCAATTTAAGCAAGCTGAAACATTTTTCACTTCATCATAATGTAGGTTTCACAGAAAACTTTGTTTCGGCTGTAACCATTGTGCTACAGCTGTTTTCTAGTGATTCATCGTGTGTACTTGCTGGGTAAATAGAGGATATTCCAAATATGGGTTCGAGGCTGAAAAAAGTAACGTGATACCGGTAATTTACCCAAGGATAAGGAACTTCTAACTAATAAGAAGGGAAGATACTACTGCTTTGCCTCATGAACTGTTTCATTGGCTAGCGGGGATTGACATTACACGTCTATGGAGCCTTCCCTTTTTTACGCTAGAAGTTTTTACCTTGACCACGTGATCAAAACGGAGATGGAATATCCTCCATTATGCTGGGATAGAAAGCTTTCGCTCCGTAAATCATTTAACAGAATGCCAAACACTCTCATAGAAGAAATTTGATTGGTCAAGTTACAAATCCCTGACTCTTGTGGGCTTCCAATAGCTATTATTTATAAAATTTGCAAGGACAAAAAGAACAAAATACTCTCTCACATTTTCTAAGAGAATTGAAAACACACACAAGGAGCTTTGGCGCAAAGATTTTTATTCTGTGAATTTTAGAATTGGAGTTATGAACAATCGTTCTTGTTTTTTCTTTTCTTACTCCCCCCCCCCCTTTTTTTTAGGACTTCTCTACATATATATAGCTGTGGAATAATTTATTTTCTGTGACTTAATGAATAGCTAAATTGCGCGGAACCCTATTATAGGAGATTCCCAGTTTTCTTCCATATTGAATTTGAATGGGATTTTTGCCAAATTAATAAACAGGATTATAAGATTAATTTATAACAAGCTATTTTTGTCGTCAAATATGGAGATATTCCGCAATATATCACGAAGCTTTGATAGACAGCGTTATGTACATACGTGTACGCGCTCGTGTGCATATCAGATATTTCTTAACATACTTTTTTCTTTTAAATAGAGCATGTTAAGATATCACTATGCAGTTTTAAGCGCATTAGAGTTGAAACAATGATTACAAAACAGAATGAAATTTTCTGCGAAACCTCATTTACTAAAACTCTTAAATTAAACCCGCTTATGGAAGAATTCCTCCTTTTTTAGCCGCTGTCTTGTTTTAAAATGTCAACTATCCTAGAAATTCAAACTGCTACATATCATCCACTTTTTAAGATTGCGGCAAAAAAAAAAAAAAAAAAAAAAAAAAAAATGCTCTAGGATCTATGCTAGCCACTTACGGATTACTATTTTTAAATTTTTGCAATAAGCTATTAGTACTTCATGTTTTATATTCGTGTTTATCGTGTATAATATCTAAATCGTACAAATAAAATTTGCCTTTTTTTTTTCTTTTAAGAATTTAATGAGAAATAAACTTTACAATTTAGATTTGAAAAAAAAAATGAATAAAATAACCATGAAAAAATTAATCTCAAAAATAAGTCAGTGATAAACAAATTTTCCCGCTTTTAATTACATATGGTCTTTTTCGTTTTTTGTTGGTGAATATATTTATTAATGTATTCATTCATTGATAAAGAAACTGGTATTTTACTCTGTATCATATATATTAAATACCCTTAAGTTGAAATTTTTGTGAAATAATAAAAAAAAAATATTGATAATGAATTAATTAACCTGTCACAGAATTTAAAAGGATACTCATAAATTGAAGATATAATATAAAAAATAAATTCCAAAAAAACTTCGCCATAAAAAAACTATCATTAAAATAACACTTGAAGCTGGAAATATGAATAAAAAATTAGATTTCATATAAGACTTACTCGTCTATTCTAGAAGATAAAAAAGTGTCTTTCACCCTCATTAATTAAAAAAAAACCCTTTATTAAATAGTTTTTTCAAGCTTTTTTTTAAAAAAAATAAAGTGTTGTACCTGATATTACAGTCTTGGTACTTCTTTAATAAATAAATATTTGTATTTAAAAATGTTCTTCCTTTGATTTAATAAATTAAAAAAGAGTTGCTTATGAATGAAAAATATTTTTAATTTATGTAATTAAGATTTTTTTCAAGTATTTACTAATTCCATTCATACTTGGATCTATGTTTTCTGCTTGTGTATTTATATAATAACCTTCAAATCAAAGTTATTTTAAAATACGAAATTATTATTATTTTTTAAATGTTCTGATGTTTTTTAGTTTGTGTGTGTATATGTACGTGGACATAAAACACAAAACAAAACATAATCGGCGTATTATGAATAGCGTAAATTAGCTATTAATAATATCCATTACTGGTGTTGTGACTACAATGGTGTCCATTAATTAATGCGAATAAATTCTATAATGTGTTTTTTATCTTATTTTTTGTTGGGAATTTCGAAATAATCCCCCCAGAATATTCTTTCGGTGCTTTGATAAAATGTGACACATGTAAAAATGTCTATGATTTTTAAAAAACTTTTCAATTTAGCCTTCTAACGTACGAATTATTTTTAAATGAATAAGAAAATTATTTTGCGTACTTAAAGTAAATTTAAAATAAATTATAAAAACAAATAATGTTGAAATTTGAAAATTTTATATTATTTACAAAACTAATTTCATACGGGGTTTACAACATGCCCTGATTTAGTCTTCTTTGAGAAATTGCTTCTTGTTCAGAACAGAAACAGAATTTTCGAACTGAATACTTAAAAAGTCCTTTCGAAACCGGGAGGCAGAAGTAGCTTTTATTTTTATTTTTATTTATTTATTTATTTATTTATTTATTTATTTATTTTTTTTGAAGAATTTAGATAGTTTTACTCGAAAACACCGTGCCAAAAGGCGTGGAATCCGAGTATATGATTCCCAGCTTTCATCAATATTGAAATGGAATTTGAATTTCGCAAAATTCATAAGTTGTAACCTAGTTGGCTTCTTTATAGCGAACTATTTTCGTTATCCAATTTGCGGATATTCCGCCAAATATCGCTAAGTTTGATGAGAATTTGATACTATAACTTAAGTATTATTATTTAAGTTTCAATATCTTTTCGTTTTTAATTCAATCTTAAACGCTTATATGAATTCTACTAAAATTATTTGTTCTGCTAATCTCATTTTAATTTACCATTTCTTTCTGTGTTCTAAAAACTTTTGACGCGCTTTATCGAAGTATATCAGTATGATTTTTTTTCTACACAGCCTGAAAATATAATCGTTTTTTTTACGCGTTCTCATTCGCCAAAAGCGATTTTTGCATTACCATAAAAAAAATCGTCCGTATTTAGTATTTATTGGACTAGAGGTCTGCACGGGCCGAAATTTCCAGGCCCGGGCCCGGCCCGACAATTCGGCCCGGCTCGATAAAAAAAATAAAAGTTCGGCCCGAGCTCGGCCCGGCCCGTAGGAAAAGTACTATTGGCCCGGCCCGGCCCGGCCCGCTAAAAATCTTAAAAGTTTGGCCCGAGCCCGGCCCGGAAAAAATTAAAATATCGGCCCGAGCCCGGCCTGGCCCGGAAAAAAGCTAAAATCTCGGCCCGAGAAAAAAAAACCCAGCCCGAGTGAATTTTTTACAAAACATTGATTTTTACGTCGATTTGGTTAAAAATTTGTCTCGTACGAGATAGCTCTGACCAAAAATATTTATCTTAACTTTTTTTTCTCATGTTTATAATCTTCATTTTTAAAGAAGTGACACAGACTGCGATATTTATTTTTTTTAACGAATCTCTATTTCTTGTATGTAAATGTTTAGGTTATCATTAATATTGTTAATCAGTATTCCATGCATTAACATACATGTATTCCATGTACGCCAAAAATCTGAAAAATTCTATACAGTAAAATCTTCTAAGACGGAATTGCGTAGAAAAGAAAAAAAAATGCGTTATAGACAAGTTCCATTCTTAGCAAGTGTAAATGTATCATATATTATTTTCTTACGTATTAGTATATTAATTTTGCATGGATCAACACGTTTTTCAGTTTAAAACAGGGTTCCGTCATAGGCAGGTCCCTTTTCACACGTTTTACTATATTTTAATTTAGCTATATTTTGATAAGCGTAGAAATATACTATTCTTTAAAAAGAAAAAAAAAATAATGTATAAGTGTAGAATAATGGCAATTTAAAAATGCATGCATTTTTTGCAAAAAAATTTGGGCTAGGCCTAATTTGACTGATCTTTGAATGGATCTGGCCAAGCTGATACAATGATTTTCATACGGGCTGAGTCAAAACTAGCACTGAAAAGCTTGGGCCGTGAAGTCTAGGAATGAAACCAATCCCGACTCTGTACAGAAAAAATAAGTTAGGTCTGTCCTGGCCCGAGCCTTAGAAATAAAGTATGGGCCGGGCCCGGCCCGAGAAGAGTGGATCCCGAGCCCGGCCCGGCCCGAGTGCCGTGAATGAAAATCGGCCCGAGCCACGGGCCGGCCCGTGCAAATCTCTATATTGGACAGTATAAGCTTCGGAGCTACTTTTTTGCGTGTTTTCATCGGCTAATAAACTCGCAACATCTTTTAAGCGTAATGTCATTTTGCTGGGCCGTTTAGATTAACATTTTTATGCTTAATCATGAAGTTCTAAAATCTAAACTGTGGATGTTTTTCGTGTAGAGCGCCCTACCTAAAATGTTGATTAAATAAAGGTAGTTCTACAATGATGAGTTTTGTTTATATTCCGTGATGTGAAAACCTCTTGGATCGTATATTCTAATTCTTCATAATATTATGTCTGCTATGATGTGAAAGCTACATATTAATCTATAAATCAGTTGGTGCTGTGGTTTACTCTTGCATTGGAATATGGTGATACTTCTGTGAGTGACTTATACCGGAATATTATGCATTTGGGATGCGAAAATTAAAATCTGTTACAGTGGAATCTGGCTAGGCTTGTTGCGTACAGGTGATGGAGTATTATATGATTGTGATCAGATCTAAAATGATTTCCAGCATTATAGATTATACTACATCTATATATACATGTGTATTAGAGATGAGACGCTATCAACCCGAGCCCGACACGGGGTTGGCTCATTTTTTATCCTAATCTTCGAGCTCGGACCCATTCTTTCTGAAACGAGAAAAATTTATTTATTGATGAATAGAAAAAATTAAAAGAACTGTTTTTTCCCATTAAAAATTACCTATTCATTTACAGTCTTTGTATTTCTGTTTATTTCAGTTATGATCTGAATTAAGGGGAAACAGAAATTGTTGAAAAACAAGGGAAAATTTGTCATATTTGCAGATTTATGTCTGGTATTGCCGGCGACGATTTGTTGATATGGCGCCAATGGAAAAGGCGCGAATAATGATTTTTTTAGTTCGATTTTCATCTGCGACAGAGGTTTTCTTTTTAATTGGATTGTTTATTTTATTTTTTGTTTAGCGATCTACGCGAAGAGAATATTTTCTTCTGTTTTTAGTCGACCAGAATTACCTGGAGGTTTGGAATATTTTAGTATTCTATTGTACACAAGTCATAATAGCTCTTCATATGAAAATAACTTTAGTGGATTATTATATATATTATGAATTCTGCTGATGCTAGAGCTGTACTCTGCACAATTATGAAGTCACTTTCAATTGTAAGTAAATATAATTACCATGTTATTCCGACAGAAAGCAATCGAGCAGTGTTGTGTTTCTTTTTTTCGATTAAAAGTATCGGAGCTTTAAAATTTTTAATTTAAGCTGATTTTCAGGGCCACGTCAGTCTCAAAATATTCTTATGAGGAAAGAATTGATTAAGGTTAAAAATGCACACCTGTTATAGAAAATTGAAAAAAGTTGTTCGATTCTGCGGCCTATAAATAGTAATTTCTGCAAATTTCATGCATTTATTCATTTAAACACATTTTGTCAACGTGTCCATAAGATTTGCTGGTTAAGGGAGAAAAAATATCAGAATCCTTTTATGTATGAAGTATTTTTATTTGATAGCAAACTTTTGATAATATTGAATTTAAATTTTCATTTAACACTTATTTCTATGTAAGAACTTGTTTACAAATGATATATTACATTTGAAACAATTTTTAAATATTATGCAAGTTTTTTCTATTATATATTTTTGATATCGGGCTCTAATTTAAAATATCTGCGTTCGGGAGGGTCCGGGCGCCGAAAAATTAGCCCGAACTCATCTCTAATGTGTGTATGACGATTAATAATCAATGCTACTGCACAATAATTATTCATTACATAGTAATTTAATCATAATTTACATCGCATGTGACGTAATGTTGTATGGCATAAAGAATATGAGATGTGCTATAGGTACCTTTAAACTAAACAAAAATGTGAAAGTCTTTTTATATACGCATATTAAAAATTAGTATTCTGCACTATTTAAAGCAAAACCTCATTAAAGTTTTTGAGTTAGAACACAAATTACGGTAAAAAGTAAAGGCTTTCGTGAATATTTTATATAGATCATTTATATAATTAGTCTTTCAAATTTATACTTATTCAAATCAGATAAGAGAGAAATAACTTCTTCTTACCTGTGTCTAACATAATTATTGCTTCTTCAGAGGCACACTGCTTTTTCACGAGAATGCTGAAATAATTTTTATTAATGAAAAATTGGTGTATGTCGTTTCTTGAAGAATTGGAGACTGGCGAGCTTGACTGCAATATCTAGTTTTATAAATAGAGATTATTAATAAAATTATACATGTTCTTGGTTAAATGTTTAAATGTATACATGGAAAGAAATTTAACAAAATGTAGCCTTTACATAGAGTATTCTTAGGAGTGAGTTTATGCTTCCTAAAATTAATATTAGATAAGGACAATTCTTATTACGTCCTCAGAGATCAACACCCCATCTAACAGGGTCTAATAGAGTTATTGAAAAGTCTCAGTGCAAAGTCTTAATCACACAATAGAAATTGATTAGTCTGCAAATTGTCTTTCTTTCAGTTCTTAACCAGTTCAGTTAAAAGAATTGGTCTGTAAATCAATAGTGCTGCCATCTGTTGCACTGGAATCAAAACGGTAGTAAAAGTTCAGTCCTTTGTAGTCTGATGAAACTCTGGTCAGGAAGTGAAGACATCTTTTAGCATATTTCACAAACAAGTGAAGGCGAAATAATATCTTATACCATTCCTTACAAAAAGGATGTTAGTTATTGGTAGTCATAATTGGTATGGGTGGTAGGAATAATTGGTATTCGGTATTGGGAGTCGTAATTGGTAAATTCGTATGTCGTAAAGTAAATTGAGTTTAAAGCTATTTTATTCAAAAGGGGTATTTTGCAGGTTGCACACATAATTTTGCGAAAATAGATAGCCATAGGTTTTATAAAACTGTAAACTCTCGTACGGTAATTGAATGAACAGGAAATAGGATAAAATTTTATTTTTGGGATCCTGCTCGGTTGAAATGCGTTTTCCTATGTTTATTAAAAGTTTTTCCATTTCTTTGTTTTATGCACTACGCATTTTACTTTTACTAAAACAACCAGAGTTTTGTTTTGTAGGTCAAGACACTATTTAACTAACTATTAAAAAGTGTTAGTTTACACGACTGAGTTATATATCCTGTAAATAGGGCATGAATGCTTGGAAAACTATCCATCAGTGATAGACGATAACGTGAAGAACGATAATTTAAAGAGTGAAACCCCCAGTAACTGATACCTTAAGGATTCTTTCTTTTTCAAATCACTATTACAGAATTTTAAACCTATTCTATACTTATCTGTGTTTTTAAAAGTATAGTGGAGGTAAATTAAAAAATTATTGTTGCCAAAATTTTGAAAAATTGTCCTTTGTATTGCTAAAAAAACTTTTTTTAATAAATATTGTCAATAAATCGAGTAACTGACACCGACTGAGCTCCACAATAGTGCGGAGGACTAACTTCCTATTCTGATGCATTGAATCAGCTATCCGCCCATCAATACAATACCAAAGATTTTCCGAGGAAATTTCTTGGCAAAACATGGATTTCCTCCATAGGATATTTTCAAATTGGATTGTCTTTAAAAACTATGACGAAATTGACACAATTTTCACTGATACATACATTTTTATTGAAAAAAAGAACTATAGAATTTATATAAATTCATAGCAACTTTTTAATTTTATATTAGTTAAAAATGAAATTTTAGGTAAGCTCAACAAAAAAGAATGAAAATTTTGTTAAGTATTGTTCATAAAAATATCAAAAAGGTGTAGAAATAACCAAAATTGTTAAAAAGTACGCGGATAAGTTTAAAAGAATGCATCTTATATTAGGAAAAGTGCCGCACTCATTACTTGCGCGCATTGAAAGTATGATGCGGTCGCGGCAGAAAGTGGATCGGCGAGTTGACTCTCCGTACTATTATGGAGCTCAGTGCTGATACAATCCCTAATTTTGAAAAACCATAACTGACACATGAGCAGGGATATGTTTAAGAAAATTTTAGATCCTTTAAAGGATCCTTCACAAAAAAAAAAAAAAATATCCCAAAACAGGACCCTTCACAAATTTTTTTATCCCAAAACAGGACCCTTCACAAAACTTTTTATCCCAAAACAGGATCATTTACAAAACTATTTATCTCTCAAATAGACCTTTCACAGAATTTTTTCACCTTCAAATTGAGCTTTTCACTAATTTAATCATTTAAAAATAAAATCTGATCTGTAACAAAACAGCTGAATTCATCAAAGAACACATTATCTAGCTGTTTATATATAGAGAAGATAGAATATAGATCTGAATATATCGATTTTCTAAATCACAAAATTATGGCTAGAATTTTTACAAATATAAGAAAAACTTCACAATTTCACAAAAACAGGAACCTGTGAGAAAAGTCTTGACAGACCCCTGATGAGTTATAACAGTTAAGACTAATAAATTGCCACTCGATGACATTACTTTGCAAAATATTACAAGAAAATGCTTATTTGAGTTAGATTTTTTTCGTGTAAGTTAAGTGTCACTTAAGTAAGATAAGTGTTAGTTACTGGTTAGGTATCAATAACTTGGGATTTCACGCTATGTTTTCAATTCTTCAAATGAGTAAAGAGTTATATTTTTAAATGTTTTCTAAAATTTTTGTAAAAATTGTCTAAAATTAAAAAAAATAACTAGTATTAAAACTTTTGCTAACTTCGTACAGATCAATGTAGCACGTGATCAGTTAACTACGAGGGCAAGTTGTTAAGTAGATCACAAAAGCCATTAAAAAGGGGGAAACAAAGATAGATACTTAAAAGACATGTTTATTTCTCTATATAATCGTCATTTACATTGATACATTTGTCTCATCTCTTTATGAGTTTTCTAATACCTGCTGCATAAAAGTCTTTGGACTGCACTCTCAACCATCTGTGTACCTCACATTCAACGTCTGCATCAGTCGGCTGTAGGCTAAACCATGTGAACAAACACCCTGTTGCAGTTGCTAATTCTGTCTATTGTTGTTCGCCTGTCTGCTCTAACCATTTCCTCAAACTTCCGCACTGGTTCTTCTGTGGCAATCTCAACAATCACTTCGTTCTTCGTCGACACCTTTTGAACGCCCCTGATCATCTTGTACAACTGTTGTCTCATAAATTCGAAATTGACATGCTACAGTTGGACAGTGCTGCCACCTATTGGCATATTTGGAAACAATTTACTACAAATTTCCGACCTCTCATATCGGTTTGTGGTGACCTACCTACTGATTCTCCTCATAGTAATAATTCAGTGTATCTAATAGCTTCGCGACGGTTGAGGTGAGATTCAAATTCTGTTTAAATATTTTTGGTTCACTGTTCGATTCTAATGCGTAAAGAATCCTAAATGTTTATTTATTTATTTTTTTGGATAAGAGATATTCGTTAATAATTGTTGAGTATAAGACCCGCATTTTGCATACTGCTTTAGTCTACTTTAGAAATGTGTTATCTTATTACATAAATTATCTGATGTTACTTGCTTTCACTTTTATTTAATACACTCCCTTTTTTACACTCCAAATATACGATTAAATTTCTTTGCAGCATATTTTATTATTTTTTAGAACTAATTTAATGAATTGTGGAAACATGAAGATTCAAACTGCAAGTGAAAAAAAAAAAAAATCAATATTTGAGAAGGAGAAAGCGGACGAGATATATTTTAAAGTAAAATTTAAAAAATCCAAGGAATGAATTTAAATGTTTGTTTTATTGAAATATTCATAACTCATTCCTCATCTCAAAAAGTATCTTCGAAAGCTTCCCAAACGTAATCTTTTTAAAAAATTGAAACTTTAAATACATTTCTAGATTAATTTGTTTAAATAAGAATAAAATATTTTTTTCTTTGAATAAATTCCGGAGTACGCAGTTTGTGATCTATGCAGCTGCAAGATATTTTAAATTAAATGATGTTATTGAAGTAAGTTGTTTTAAAGTACGTACCAATTTCAGGGAGAAAAAATCTTAGAAATAAACAATATATATATTTGCTCTAAAATTGCGTAAAAGAAATACTCTATTTATGATTTCCTCATGTATTATTAAAAGTATATTAAAAACTATAAGTATTTAGATAAAATATTCTATGTTCATAATTCTTCTTTTGAATTTTCCATTAAATATTTATTTTTTTCTTCAAGCAATCAATAGTAGCAATAATTATGAGTTCATGGTTTTGTATAATTGGAAATGAACAGTTCTTAAAATTAACTGAATTTAATAACTATGCAGTAGCGTAATACTGAAAAAAAAAAAAAAAAACTGCAGCAAAATTGACATTCAACAAGCAAAAAAACTATCAAGGGCTTTTTCAAATAAACAATTTCAGTCTCCGTTTTTCTTATAAAAGTACCGGAAATGTACATCAAAGAAATGTTGCTAGTACCATAAAAAATAATGAATTAAATGAACATTTATATTTCATCTCCTTAGTTGGTGACAATTTGCGCAAATCCGGTTTATCGAGTTTGTTGCGTATCCGAGATGAGCTTGGTCCATATTAACTCGGAGAAACGGGACTCTACTTACAGCATATTTTCTGTAGATTATGGAGTGCTTAGCATCTATTGTTCAATTACAGTTACGCACAAAAGAAGTTGGTTACAGGACTGGCTATGATCGGTCATTGCTGGAAATGCATTTTCTGTTGCGGAATGTATTTTTGAACTAAAACTCTACGTTTACTCGAATGTTTTTAAATATTATATGTGCTTTATATAAATACTATGGGTCATATAAAGGGCTGCAAGAAAGAAGTCACACATATTACCAGGCATTGGCAGCAGAAGCTGAAAATGGATTTTTACTGAGTTTTGTGTGTCCTTTTAATTTCTTATTTAGATACCTGATTTCGTTGTATGGAAAAGTGAAATTTCATAATAATATTCAGTTAGTGTTGTAAAGATTTTTCGAATAAGTGATTTTGGTTTAAAAATTTTAAAAATAGTTTTTGAAAACCATGGCGAGAAATCTTAATTTAGACGAATTTCAATGATTTTATTTATTTTTATTTTTTTTTTATTTATTTATTTTTTTTTTTTAAAGCATTGGCCGTTATTGAAAAATCTTATTTTAGAATTATAATTCTAATTTATTTTAAGCGCTAGAGTTGCTTCATATTTCAGTTACAGAAAAAATATTCCATTTATGATAAAAGTACTGCTAAGATACCAGCTTCACTATTTTTGAGTAGTGGCTCATTTAACACGTTCAGGCCGGCGCGGTGGGTCACACTCGACTGTCTCAGAGTTGTCAAGTCTCCATATTTTTGTACACCACTATTAATTTAGAGAAAATGTTGTTCCTTTAAGTCGCTCAATTGTTCTAATTAAATAAAACAACATTTTCTGTATTAAATACTGGTATACAAAAAGCTGGAGACTTGGCAGCTCTGAGACAGTCGAGTGTGACCCACCGCGCCGGCGTGAACGTGTTAATAAAAATTAAATTTACCAACTTTTGCTTGGGGTATATGATCTATTAAAGTTTAGTTAAATCAGAATTATAAGAAAATTCCTTATTAGTCATTCTGTATAGTTTTCATTTGCTGAAAAAGGTCCTAATATACTTATTGTATGAGTGAAAAGTTGTTGTATGTAAATATGTTTGCATGGTATATGCTTATGAATGTATATAAAATGTATATAAGTATGTAAGGTCAATGCATTTAATAATACATAGGTAAATAAAGAATATACAGTCGGTTAAAGAAAAAAAAAAGGCTATACCCCCATCTATTTTATAACCAAAGAGGTGCAAAAAACAAAATAAAAATAGCCACTCGATTTGTATTATGTCTGCTTTAAATGTACCTCTTAAAATAAGCTTAAGTAGCTGTTAAATAGTAGCTGATTAAGTAGTTTTCATTCTGAAATTGTTCTAACCTTATCTGAAATTTTCAATACGAATACCTAATTTCGATAGCATATTTAGATTTTTCAGTAAAGTTTAGGATTTATGCAGATGTAAAGTTTCGATCTCCTAACATTAAATAATTATTTTTTTTTAGTTGTAAAACAATCTACAATGCGAGCAATTTTTTAAGAATAACTCGACTGTTACTTGTCGGAATGAAATGAAATTTTGGATTCGCATTTTAGAAGCTTCGAGAAATCGATTTCTCTTAAATTTTTTTTACAGGTTTCAATACTTATTTAATCACAATGTGGATTTCATAATCGGTAAATTATGATAATTATTCATGAACAAAGAAAGTTTAGAGACCCGTCTTCTTATTAAAACGGAGAAAATGTTAGAAAGTTTCAGTATTAATACTATCTATTTTGGACATCATATTTGTTAACTTCGGTAAAATTTATTTTGGCTATCAAATGGGAAGTCATTCGATCGTTTACGAATCATGCAGATAAATAATTTCGAAATTTGTTAATTTCGGTTCTAAAACTACTTGCAAAACAAACTGAAATCGTGATAGTTTTTTAAGCATAAATTAAAAACTGCTTGGCTGAATGAAATGAAATTTTAGATTCGAATATTTAAAAATTCTAAAAATTGATTTCTGATAGAATTTTTATAGGTTATAATCTATATTTTCTTCGAATATTAATTAATAAATATAAATTATGAATAAATAAGTTTCTATTTGTGTGTGACACCACGTATCCTTCCAAACTAGACGACAAGGAAACAATGTAACACAATAACAAAAAAAAAAGACTAATTTGAAATATATCGATTTCATCAATAGAAAATATTCTAATTTTTTTTCCACATAATTTTTTAGGCGTTAGATTTTTTTGTTTTCCTTTTCCATAATAAAGTTCTAAAACAGAAAGTACTATTGCATACAAATACAGGCTGTTATCATACGAGTGACACGCGCTTGTGTTTTTTTATCTATTGGAGATACACTATATTGCCATTAATGACCGGCAATTTTCAATTTTAGACATTTTGTCGAATATTTAAAAACATACTTGTCAGATTCTTCTGGAATTTCAGGATTAAAAAGAACAGGTATGACCTCATATTTAGCAATGTAGATTTGATAAGGGGTACAATTAGGGGGCCAACAAAAAATCAAAGAAATAAAATAATACTTGGGATCACCCTGTAAAATAAAATGCACGAAATGATCTATCGCTACCGAATATAAATAAACAGGCTTTGTGCAATATGTGTATTCTTTTGTGTAAGAATAGCACGTATATTAATAGAGATATAGCGATTTATTTTTAAAAATTAAAAAATTCTTGCATGTTTTTTGCTTATAACATGCAGGGTTTTCTACCGAATTTAACTCCGGTTTCAGAAAAATTGACAAAATATAGTAGAAATAATATAGTGCAATTGGAATATAAATATATTAAATATTTTAGGAAACATGAGCAGTTGTATGAAATAATTTTTATCTGCGCATGTGCGAACGATATCAAGGATCATTTTACATAATTTAATAGTCAACTCTGTGGAGCAACTTATTAAAAAAATCTAGTCAAATATCGTAAAAATTCAGAAATATATCGGCGTTAGAGTGAGCAAATTTTTAGTTGTTCTCTAAAAGCAGCTGAATGATAAGGGATTTTACACAAATTGTTATTTTTTTATTAACTGACTTTCGGAAAAAAGTTAGTATTTAGTGACTATCAACGAGTAGATTTGGAAAAAAATGCTTCGATTTTGATACTTCTTTTGATCATGGTATAGGCTCGTTTTGGTGGTTATCAGAGAAGAAGTAAAGCATCAATAAAAAATGAAAATTTAAAAAAAATTTAAATTAAAAATGACAATTTGTGTAAAATCCCTTACCATTCAGCTGCTTTTAGAGAATAACTAAAAATTTGCTCACTCTAACACCGATATCTTTCTGAATTTTTACGATATTTGACTAGATTTTTTTTAATAAGTTGCTCCATAGCGTTGACTATTAAATTATGTAAAAGGATCCTAATTATCGTTCGCGCATTCGCAGATTAAAATTATTTCATACAACTACTCATATTTCCTAAAATATTTAATATATTTATATTCTAATTGCACTATATTGTTTCTACTATATTTTGTCAAATTTTCCGAAATCTGCGTTAAATTTGGTTGAAAACCCTGTATGTTATAAGCAATAAACATGCAAGAATTTTTTAATTTTTAAAAATAAATCGCTATATCTCTATTAATATACGTGCTATTCTTACACAAAAGAATACACATATTGCACAAAGCCTGTTTATTTAGATTTGGTAGCGATAGATCATTTCGTGCATTTTATTTTACAGGGTGATCCCAAGTATTATTTTATTTCTTTGATTTTTTGTTGGCCCCCTAATTGTACCCCTTATCAAATATACATTGCTAAATATGAGGTCATACCTGTTCTTTTTAATCCCGAAATTTCAGAAAAATCTGACAAATATATTTTTAAATATTCAACAAAATGTCTAAAATTGAAAATTGTCGGTCATTAATGGCAATATTGTGTATGTAGTCAATGTAAAAGTGTTAAGTGTTCAAAAGTATACAAAATATGGTGGGATTTAAGCTTATACTGATGAAATGAACTAACCATTAATAAAACAAAAATACGCATTTTGATTTTTATGAGATCCTTGGGCCTAGATGTCATACTTTAAGGAAATGTCCTCTTGCACTGACAAGTATAAAATATCTTATTTTTTTACGAAAACAATTCATCGAGTTATGGTAATTTGAATTTTATGAAATTTTGGAGCTTTCTGTTACTAAGAAATCGGAGAAAAATTTTCTAAATAGAATCTATAAGCCCCAGGGACTATGTATAAATTTTAAAAGTGCAGCTTTTTAAAATTTAATGGCAGCAATTTTTCAGCAATATAATCTTACTGCGTACGTTATTTAATTTTTTTATTTTTTGCAATGTGCATTGCCTACGTTGTCAACTGGTATAAAATGAAAACAAAATTCAATGTTTGGGGAAACACCCTGCTTATAAATTTAATAAAATATTATCTGTAAGTTCTTGTATTTGAATAATAACCACAAACAAACAGCAAGTATTTCTTCTTATTATCTTTTTTAAAGGAAATTAACAGAAACATCTTTAATTAAATGCATGATTAATAAAAAGGACCTAAAAAAAATATTTTAAAGATTTTTTTTTCAATGCATAACTTTTATTATCCTACAGTTAAAATGCACTTGCGAAGAATTCATACAAAGTTTTTCATTATCTTTATTACCGATAATATTGTATATTTCACCAGAAGCATACCTTTTAGTTTTATTAAAAGAAAAATCTATTGAATTCAACAGAAACTTTTTGAGGGCTTTAAGTTTTAATTTAAATCCTTTGTGATGTTTTTTACAAGTTTCTTTTCTTTTAATTAAATGAAGATGGGGAAAATAAGTGTTTCGAATCAGAAATAAGAGATAAATTTTTTGAATACATTTTATTTAAAAATTGTAGGAAGAACATTAAAATTTCAAAGTAATTCATTATCTTGTTTTGGAATATTTTATTAAAATTTAGTTTTGTATTTTCAGTGTGCCAAGTTAAAAGTATTATTTTGAGATTTCAAGTGGTTTTAATAAACTGCTAGGGGGGGGGGGGGGGGATCGGCATAACATGTAGATCATAATAACAAAAAAAAAAGTAATGTTATTTATTTTACTACAAAGAATTACAAAGAATGATAAGCAGTTAAAACAAATCACGAAATAGTTAAAATATTCAAAAAGAAAATGATAACCATACCGAAAAATTTGCCAAAAACAGCTGACAGTGAATGACTGATTTAAAACATTTACGATAAGCGAAATAGAAGTAACGAAAAATGAATTCATAGTTATCGGGCAATTATATGAAGATATAATTTTGAATCTCGACAAAATTTTTATCTGGCATAGTTTATAAATGGAAAATTATCTCGTAGGATACTATTTTCAAATCCATTTGTAGAAACATATTTTAGAAAGAGTTGTTGAAAATAACTCTTTCAAGTTATTTTTATATTTTTTTTCGAAATTATTAATAATTCTTTAGATTTCACAATAAAGTAATACAGTCGACGCTCGTTTTTACGAACTTGTAGGGAACACTAAAATAGTTCGTAAAATAGAAAGTTCGTAAAATAGAAAAACACCAAAAATGATATGAATAAGTACTTTATTCTTATCTAATTTTATTAAACTGCCCCCTCTTCATAGATGAAGCAGTATTTCAAGATTATTTATTATATTATAAATTTATACATGTATTTTTAAATATACAAGAAATAAATGCAAATTTATACAAAAAAATAATTTTAGTACAGAGAAACATGCTTTGAAAACATTAAATGTGAAAACACAGGCTGTATTAGTACTTAGTAGGTGAAAATACATCGATGAAAGCATAGATACAAAATTAGGAATGGAAATAATCGCTCTTTTTTTTTTATCACATTTTGAAAAATATATGTTTCTATTTTACCTATGATTGAAATACTTTCACAGTTATTGTTCTCTTCAAAATAGTGCCTTAGTGCTTTTAACCACCACTTGAAATTGTTGCTATGGCCTCTCCCTCCGAAAGAGATTGGGAAAAACAACACATTCCTGGAATGCACCTAATGCCTCATTACACCTGTTGAAAGTTTAATTAACGTAACACTGCGTTCCGATATTTTAAAAAAATGCAGACATATGAAAACTGAGTTCGCAAAAAAGAGATTTTCATAATCCGTAGTTCGTAAATGGGAGCGTATTCGGGACCACTCTATAGTTCGTAAAATCGCAAGTGTTCGTGAAAAAGAAGTTCGTAAAAACGAGCGTCTACTGTATATACCATACGTAATATATTTATGTACAAGGTGTTTGCCGAGAACGCATAAACTGTGCAGTTTCAAAATCCTAGCACTGAGTAGGGGAGACTGGGGAGGGCTGACCATAGGAGAGGCTTGACCCACCTTTCACTTTTTATATTTAACCCTTTCAAGGGTAAATAGTAATGCTGAACTGACACAGGAATTTTCGAAAAATTTTGTTATAAATAATGAAAAGGAATTTTTCAACTTTTTTTTCACCAAAAATATAAAAGTAAAATTTAGTTAAAATTTTCTGGTGTAAATCTTGATTAGAATTAGGTGAGATATAATATATCCCACCGCTCCTGAGGGGTTAAAAGAATTTCAGAGTTTTGTCAATAGGTGGCAACCAAAGCTACTGAAATGCTCAAACAATAGTCGTTGTTTCATGCAGATAATTGAAGCAGATGTGGAAAAATCAATTGTTAAGATTTTTCAGCTTACAAAGGGTAATTTTTAGAAACATTCTGCAGGATTATCTCAAATAAAATATGTCATAGAAATTTAAGTAAGTAGGTTTTGAGTAATGCAGCAATATTGAGCTTTCATTCCAGGCATAAAGACTGCATAGTAAATTATGCTAAACATAACCCTGTGCTATACTTTAAAAAGTGGCTAAGTGGAGAGGCTTGACCCAGTCAATATGAGCGAGGGTTGACCAGATCAAAGCACCCTTAATTAAGGGTTTTTTGGAAATCTTTTTAATATACAGTAATCCCTTAACATTCACGGATTTAATATTCGCGGGTTTTACTTATTCGCAAAATAAAAAATTAAGAAAATTTTAACTCTCGCGAATACTCAACTTGATTATTGGCGAATTTTGCTTCATAAAAAATATTTTTTACAAAGTGAACTCGCTTTTTTTACCAATTTCATAAGCTATTTGACACTAGATTTTTTGTACTGTATAACCTAAGATCCGAAAACTTCAACCCTTATATTGAAGTAAAACATAGATCAGTAATTTCGAGAAACCCGAAACTTGACTTGATGCTAAAACTTTAAAAAACTTTTCTAAGATTCAAAATTGTATTACAAGTGAAAATTTTCCCGCAAAAATTATATGAGAAATTTTAAAACTTCATTAACAACTTTTTGAAACAGCAATAGAATGCGATCCTTAAATTTAAAAGAGAAATCCAGACCACATCTTTTCCTTTTACTGAAAAGCATAAGACCGGTGGGCGCCCCCCCCCCCCAAAAAAAAAGGGGACCGTCTTCCGGTCCCAGGCTCTTACAAGCCCATTTGTCCCTGCTCGGAACCACCCGCAAGACAAGCCCCGCGACGCGTCCCGAAGGTCACCGCCAGACAAGCTCCGCAAGGCGGAACCCCACAAAAGCTCCGGGCAAGTCGACACACTACCCAGCGCCCGTCGTGCCAGCTATTCCCAAAAAAGAGACGAATTGGTCGCGTACAACAATCCTCACCACCCAGCTAGAAGAGCCAAATGGTCCCTTCTCTTCGTTACCCGACCCGGTACGCCCCGACAGCCCGCAGGAACCGGACACCTACAAAGGCGTCGGGCCCATGAACCTACACGAGATTTCCCAAGCCGGAGTTGCTTTACGGAGGGCCCACAAGATCAGATTCCATTATCCTGCAGAGACATTTATGCGAGCCAACTGATAAGAAAGTTATTTAGAAGCACCCAGCGGAAGACCCTGGAGGGGCGGGGAAAACCCTCCGGACGTAAAGCGTCCCTGCTCCGGGCTTTTCGCCCAGCCTCCCGCTCACCTGCGGAATCCCTCGCGGCTCGACGCTCGGAGTCAAAGAGACCAGACAAGGTGCCGTTAGCGACCCCAGGCGGGCACGGAAAGCTCCACCTGGACGGAATAGACTCCGCCTCGCTAGGGGCTTGGAGAGTCCGGAGTCCCGCCCACCCCCCGCGACTCGACTCCACCCGAAGGCGCAGAAGCCGCGGGAGGCCGGCAAGAGCCCGGCTCCCTCTACCTTACCTCACGGCCGTCGAGGGTACTCAAGCACGAATTCCCTTGATCCCGTGCAGTGACCGACCGCTACCTGTTAGTGCGTTCGAAAGTTAGGTGGAGACACCGCTAGATCCTCAACCCTGGGCGCGGTAACCTCATGTAGCGCACAGACACGCAGGATCTGGGTCTGACCAAGACTTCCCCCAAGGTTCGAAGCGCCGCCGCGTTACCGGCGAGCCTCCGGCCCGGTTCCCTGCAGGAATAGCGTTCGATGGCGGACCTGCCGGGCGACCCTCTCCCGGGGTTTACGGAACGACATCGGGCAACCAGAGCCATACTGGCCTCCCTCTGCGACCGCTCCCTGGTCGACGAGGGCACCACCAAACCCTATCCACCTTAAAGGGTCTCAGGACTCTTAAAATTGGGGAAAATGAAAAAAAAAGTCATTTTTAAACATTTAATATCTTAAAATATATTTGATTTTAAGACACAATTTTAATTGGAATAAAATATATAAGTATGTTCTTTCATTTCATGTATTTAAAAAATTATAAGATGCAGAATTAGCATTTACAGGGGGCTTCAAACTGTTAGACATTTTTCGAGCAAAAAATCGGCATAACAGCTTACGCGCACGATTACAAAATAAGTGTTGCAACTAGAATGAAAATTTCGGTGCCTACTTATACTTCAGATTGTAATAATTACCGTGAACCTAAATAAATATGTATTTAAAGCATTTTTATAATTTTAATACAAAGTTGTATTTAGCTAATGCAAAATTAAGAAAATTTCAGCAGTATAATCACCTAAAAAATATTGTTTTGAACAATAAAAAAGAAATTTTAGGTTCAGTTTATACAGACTAACATGAAACATATGATTTGAAAATTTCATGGAAAAATATTCATAAGTTTTTGAGATATCGTGCGAATTATGCCCAAAAACGACATTTGGAGAAAAACGGCTTCAAAGTTTCCAAAACGACGCTTCAGCTATTGAACGTGTATAAATGTAAAAGCCATAACTTCAGTTCTAATAGGAATTTCAAGGAAGCAATTTTATCAAAACGTTCAGAAGGATAGGAGTTTAACATCTAAAAAAAATAAAATTTCAAAAATTTTAAAGCTTTAAGAGTCCTGAGACCCCTTAAGGTCGGCTCACAACTGCTCCAACTGCGGATCTCGGCGGGAGGAGCCACCTGAGACAAAAACTACCCCAGGCGCTGTCCAAAGCCATCGCCCTTCGGTTGCTCCGGGAGACCCTGCATGGCGGTCCTGTGAGCCCCGTCGTCATACTAGCGAGTCACCGAGAACCTTCCTCTACAAAGACCGCTCTATTACCTTAGGCTCCCTCTTAGTCAATTGGTGGATGAGGTCCTATCGCTTTGCCTACCCTTTGCCCAGAGTCACCATCCGGTCTATAACCGTCTCTGGGATCAGGCTATGGACTGTCGCTATCCGGCTTGCCCAGAGAACCCGGGTGCCGGAGGCCGGTAGCCGTCCGACGACGCCAGCTACAGCCTATGCACAACGTCCGTTACCCGTGGCCACCAGACTCAACACCTATCGGCCTTGAGTCTCTCTAGGAGGTAGCGACTCGTCCTCATCCGGCCCCTTCGCATTCGTGTACAACGAACTCGGCCGGGCTCCGGGTCTTCTCGCCCACTTAAGATTACGATTTCGGACCACCTGGAGGGGAGGCCACTACTGAAATGCATAAACAAAAGATCTGTTCTTCCAAACAATCGTATAACAATAATATTTTTCAGCCATCAATTAGCAATTAAACTTTGTATAATATGTTTAAAATTATCCAAATTTATTTACAGCATGTAATTTTTAATGTTTAATAAATGTATTTTTACATCTCAGCATCTTTCTTCCATTAAAAAAAATCCTAAAACCTAACCCCCCCCCCCCCTTTATGCACGGGAAGATAGTCTCAACATTCGCGATTTTGACATTCGCGGCAGTAGTGTTAGTCATAAAAAAACAGAGGGTATACGTTCTAAGCAGAGGGAATACCCTAGTGTATGTATACTATAGCTTTCTTGAGAAACAGAGGGTATATGGTGTTCTTAAAAAATGGGGTATACGCGTATACCCCCGTATACCCTCCACTACATCCCTGATTCGCGGTGTTTTCTGTGAACCTAACCCTCGCGAATGTTAAGGGATTACTGTACACTGTACATAATGAAGGGTTAATGGTTATATTACTAATTAATGCAATTTTCTTCTGTAATGGTACAGTGAAATGGGATGATAGAAAGGAAATTGTTTAAAAACTGATTAAAGGAAGATGTGAAAAATTGCTATAGAAGCAAAAAAAAAAAAAAAAAAAAGTAATGAAATATAAATTGGAAAGTTAATAGGAACTTTTATTTCGTTTAAGTAGTACACATAGTAGGTAAATAGAAAGACAGCAAAAGACTAAAAAGGTTAAAAGCAGCAGCTTTAAGGAATGTTAAGTGTTGTCTCTGCAAAATTAACATAAGATGATCAAAATGCTTTAGGAAGGTATGTAGACAAATTCTACCAAGATGAACACAAAGAGATGAGGCCAAACTATGTGGAAACTAGTTTTTCCTGGTCGAGTGTCACAAAAAGTGGTATTTAAAACAGAATTTTTCTCCTGTGCCTTAAATTCCGTCTAGGCAGGTTTGTTTACAGAT
Organism: Maratus speciosus; assembly: GCA_963932465.1. Classification (NCBI taxonomy): domain Eukaryota; kingdom Metazoa; phylum Arthropoda; class Arachnida; order Araneae; family Salticidae; genus Maratus; species Maratus speciosus. The sequence goes on along the minus strand of OZ010786.1, from coordinate 166,708,362 downwards.
TACATTTTCCCAAATAATTTTTAATAATAATTAAACCATTTAACATAAATTTATTCTGCCTTTTTAAAAACTGATTTTATTTCCCATAACAAATATTTCAATATGAAATAAAGCGGGTTAAGCCTCCCACATGTGGGGAGCCTTGATCCATTATTTTTTTATGATTAAAATCACTCATTTTTTAAGTTTCTTTTATATTACACTTATGTCGCAATTTTATTTTGATAACTGATTGCATAACGAATAAAATGACATGTGAAACTTTATTCATTATAGGTTCGATATTTAAAAAATAAAAAATATTTTTGTAAAAAATGGGTCAACCCTTACCAGTCTCCCTTAAATAAAAACTGATCTTAAAAGTTTGTTGTTAGTTTTTGAGAAAAATGCAAAATGAAAGAGTTTGACGTCATATCTGGTATGTATAAAATAAGCTTCAAGAGAATATGATTATGAATTAATGCATATTAGATATCACACGATGTTCGCATAAAAAGATGCTCATAATGACTACAATGTATATCGAAGAATTTTGAGCATAACATCAAATAACTGGGTGAATGCAACTCATCAGCGTTTGCCCCCTAATAAAAAAAATACAGGTTGTTCTGTCACAAACATATGGACTGTGCAGAGTGAGAATTGTAGCGCTATGTGCACAAAACTGACCTAAAAACCAGTGACGAGCGTTTAGTGTTTGCTCTATTAATCACCTTGAAAATGAATTAAATACCATTAGAAACATTGCAGTTGAGAATGGTTTCCCAATACGCATTATTGATAAGCTAATCAACTCGCAGAAGAACCATATGAAAATACAAAAAAAAATTCCACGGAGTAATATGAGATATTGCAAAATGAAGTACATACCGGGACTTTTCGAAAAACTCAGACATGCACTTTTTCGCTTTGGCGTAAACTTGGTAGCCACTTCTCCTTCAAAACTGAAAGATCTGATTAGTGCCAAAGTGGACCCGATCCCGAGGGACGAAGTTTCTGGGGTATATGTAATTCCACTGAAAACAGAAGATATTTATCTCGAATACATAGGCATGACTTCGCGAAAACTTAAAGCTCGTATTAAAGAACATTTGAGAGATTTAAAGTATAACCGACCTACAACAGTCCTGTCAAGACTTAACCAGAAGCAGAACATACAAGTTAATTTCGAAGACGCAAAAATTATATATCCCTCAAAGAATTACCATGATTTAATTATCCGCGAATCAATAGAAATTATTACTAAAGAAAATACTGTTTGTAATAACGTTTTATCCTACAACATACCCAGAATTTGGCTCAGTTTGCTTAAAGAATGATAAAACGAGTAATTTTCCACTTCCCTATATCCATGTTTTATTTTCCCAATGTTTCCAGATCTATAAATTAACTTCCACTTTCACTCCTTTCGTCACCATCTACTTGGATTTTGAAACTTAGGCGTCAATAACTGTTGTATTTCTTAGATTCCTCTGAAGAAGACTATGTTTTTTTTATAGTTGAAAGTTCTAAGGTATTAAAATAATTTAACATTTTTAAATACTTTGTCATCTTTTAAGTAATTTTGCACGTAGTGTAAGTTTATTTACTAAAAACCATACCTCTGCGATCATCCATTTTTGAGAAATATGGGAAAGAAATAGTTTGACGGTTCATCCGGTGCATATAAAATAATTGTTATTGGGAATGTGGTTATTTATGAATTAATGCATATTAAATATCATGCGATGTTCATGTCTATCAAGCATAACGAGGAAGGGGTGAGCATATTATCCAAGAATGGAGTGAATACAACCCATCATCGTCATGTCGTTGGAAGTCAGTTGAACCGAATTTTGTTAATCATTCAATGATGTAAGCTATTGACGTTCCAATACGTGCAGAGGTAAACTGTAAAAAACAAAATCTGTTGATTGCCAGTACAATTTCCGAATTTTTATGGAATTTTCTTCTCCGGTGAAATGATTTCTTGAATATGTCAGAAATTAGCGAATAAGTATTTATGATTTTACCCTTGATAGATAATAGTGTTAAAAGTCTCGTTAATTTGTCATTTTTGCTTTGGTTTATATTTTTGCACTCTAAAACGAATTTTCGTCTTTTCACAGTACAATTTCCGTACTTTTACGGTGTTTTATCTTTTGCAGAGTAATAATAAAAATAAATGTAAGATCTTTATCGAAAATGAAAAAATACCATTACCTGTCAACGGTATTCTGTAAAATGAATCTATCAAATCCATATTTTTGGACACATTAAGAGATTACACTAGATTAATTTTAACACAATTATTCTAATTGGTAAATAAATCATATTAGAAGTAATGATTTTTCGCCCAGTTGGAAATTTACATCTAATATGATTTAGTTACCAATTTGAATAATTGTGTTAAAATTAATCTAATGTAATTACGCATCTAGCGATTTTTGGAGTTCCATTGCCTGTGATTTATTCTGTTGAGCTGAACCAGGTTTCAGACCAGATTCTATAATCATTAAGGTTAGCTGGGTGAAAAAAGTTCCACCAGATTCGCCCGGGATATCTCAAATGGCAGAGCACTGTCGGTTTCAGCCAGGAGATCCCTGGTTCGAATCCTGGTCCGGACATTTTTCGCCCAGTTGAAAATTTAGATCTAACGTTAAGAGATTGTTTTCACCAGAAAAAAATTTCCGTAAGAATACGGAAATTGTACTGGCATTCAACAGAATTTATTTTTACAGTGCATTTTGAGCATCTGCTTACGTAAATGTAGTATCATATGCAAGTATCGGTACTCACGATTTCCATTAAAACCTATTTTTGGTGCACGGGATGTGACGTCACTCACACTTTTTCATTTTTCATTTTACTCGAAAGCGATGTGTTATAGAGATATGGTGATCAATTTTTTATGCAGTTTGAGCGAGGTTTCTTTTTCCGCGAAGTTTATGTAATCTTGACAGAACATTCTATATATACAAATAAGACTTGAAATAAAGTATTAAAGAAAATGAGAAAAATAATGATGTAATTAGAAATTAAAAAAATTAATTATTCGAAAGTTTTCTCTATTAACACTTCACAACATAGTAGATAAGTGTTTATGTATTTGGTTTGTCCGTCTGTCCATCTTCGAACTCTCGTAACTGTACTCGGATTGCCATGTAATTTTGATATGTTATTGAGTTTTAGTATTGAATGTTTGACATTAAAAATATAATTTGTATCATTTATAATTTGTTTACAAAGACCCACAAAAGAACTCCGTTACATTATAGTCTAAGGGAAAAAATCGTTTGCAGTGCTTTTTAATAATATTACGACACTTTAAATGTAATGAAATCGATATGTATCACTTAGTTAGACAAAAACATGTTTTTTCAGACGTATGGAATAAAGAAAATTTATAATTCATGTACAGGGACGCACAAAAGAATTTATTTATACTATGATATATGAAGAAAAATAGTTTGCGGTGCGTTTTAATGAGGTTATGATGCTTCAAAGATAATGAAATTTAAAAAGATCATTGAGGTGAACTACAACAAGTGTACTATAGAATACTAAGTGAATAACAGTAATCCTTCATTTACAGAGACCCACAAAAATAATTCGCTTACAGGACGGACTATGATCGATACGGACAGCAACTGCTGAAAATAATTTTTACTCATTTATGTAAATATATAGCAAATATGTAAATATATAATTAATTTTTAACGAAAATTAACATAAAAGCCCGTTTAAATTCATGAATAATTAAACAGATAAAGAATATAAGTTTTCTTTTAGATGTCTTTTCCCAATGCATATTTTTTATTACCTCACTGTTCAAATGCTTTTGAAAATTTTCCTTCTTCTAACAACTTAATTTTCCCTTTCCTAGTCTAATTAAACGGAGAGATATCGGTAAAGAATAACAAAGAATTTAAATGTAAACCTAAATCCCATAAATGTTTTTAGTTAAAGTTTATGCTATTACTTTTCAAACAAACAAAAAAGTTTGCTTGTCTTTTCTCAATGCATATTTTTTATTACTTCACTGTTTAAATGCTTTTGACATTCTTCCTTCTTCTAACAACTTAATTTCTCCTTTCCTAGTCTAATTAAAAGAAGAGATATCGGTAAAGCATCACAAAGAATTTAAATGAAAACCCAAATTCCATAAAAGTTTTTAGTTAAAACTTTATGCTATTACTTTTCAAACAAACAAAGGCTTGCTTGTGGCCCAAACCACTATGGTAATCTTTTTTTAGCGACAAAGTCCAATTTCTTTACGGACTTTTCTGTCGTTTTAAAAAAATAGTAGCTCACTTTTCGAATGCCGAAAAGCATTAAACAGTTTTATAAATGGATAGCGATGGTAATAACGACCGGTCAACTAATGAGCTTTCACTTGTACGGCTTTACATAACTTCTAAACATTGCATAATTTATATTTTTAGTTATGTGTTTTCTAAATTGATTATTTGGATATCGCATTTCATTGTATGAAAAAAAGAAATTTCTTAATAATATTTTGTTAGTGTTGGAAAGTGTTTCATAATCTTTGCCTGATGCAAAATTCTTTGTTCATGTTTTTCATCTAATTTGATGTTCGAATTTTATTTGCATATTTTTCGTAGCGGAACTATAAAACAGAGAATATTACGCATATCCATAGAGGCTTATAAAATTTATAAAAAAATACATTTAACGTCTTGTTTTATGAAATGCTAAGTACAAACGAAGAATATTGTATACAAAAATACTCAAACGTTTTTTCCTTCCTTTTTAACGAAAAGTAACATCAAATCCGATTTAAACTCATGAATAATTAAACAGATCCAACTAAAAGTTTTCTTTTAGATGTCTTTTCTCAATGCATAATTTTTATTACCTCACAGTGGAAATGCTTTTGAAAAGAATTCATATAAAAGTTTTCATTAAATTCGTATCAGTATTGGCTATAAAATGAAATATTGTGTCACAAGCAAACCTTATTGTTTGTTTGAAAAGTAATAGCATAGAGTTTAACTAAAAACTTTTATGGGATTTAGGTTTTCATTTAAATTCTTTGTGATGTTTTATCGATATCTCCTCTTTTAATTAGACTAGCAAAGGCAAAATTAAGTTGTTAGAAGAAGGAAGAAATACGAAAGTATAAGTATCTGAGAATACATTTAATTTAAGCACTGATGAAACAAAATTTCATTTAAATTTCAAACTTTTTACTATATTTTCAAAAGATATTCGAAATAAAAAAATCCCTGCCGGCCCGGCCTACAGGCGGAGGTAGATTTCGAAGTTAAGTATACTAATTTCACAAACAAAAACCAAATCATGATTAGAGATAAACCCACTTTAATAATTTTATCTGTCCGCTTTTGACGAGTTTTTATTTCATTTTTATATAATAACTGTTTTTATCAGAATCATATTAGGGCGGTATTCAAAAAAATACTTTTCCATGCTCAACAACTCGAAATTTTCTGGCATAACTCCAGATTCATTTTTAATAGGAAAAACATGAAACTTGTTGACGTGATTTTTGAAGAGATTTATAAGCGACCTGTGTTTTTAATTTCCGTTTAATTAATTAAAACATGATACATAAACAATTGTTTTCTTAGTAAGACAATATTTTTCGTTTCTAACACAATCGCTTCGGGAAATTCCGTTCAAAATGCCCACTTTGACATCATTTTGTGAAATATATTCTGCCTCTGTCAAAAAATCGATCATTACGGTACATTATATAGTTTCTGAATAAGCGCATCTACCAATTGGATGCGTTTCAGAGTAAAAATGAATTAAAAAATGAGTCAGAAAATAAGCAGTTTGGATTTGAATACTTCCTTTTCCAACACAATCCGCTTCGGGAAATTCGGTTCAAAAGGCCCACTTTGACAGCATGTTTTAAAATATATTCTGCCTCTATCAAAAAATTGACCATTACGGTACATTATATAGTTTCTGAGTAAGAAAAGGTACCAATTGGAAGCCTTTGAGAGTAAAAATGAATTGTAAAATGAGTCAGAAAATAAGCAGTTTGGATTTGAATACACCCTTACTAAGATGATTTTTTTCTTCAACCGCTATGTATTTTTAATTTTTTTTTGCTGTAAGAATTGGTCCTATCCAAAACTTGTCTATATAGATGTTGTAGACAATATTAAGAAGATATATGATAAATTCATGGGGATTTTATATCTTTTGAATTGACGGAGTTATGATTTTTTTCTTCTTCAAACGCCCTTTTTGTTTTCGTTTTTAATTTTTTTTTTGCGGTACGAATTGGTCCTATTAAAAACTTGTGAATATAAAAGTTGTAGATAATGTTAAGGAGATTCATGATAAAATTAATAGGATTTGACATCTTGAGAATTGACGAAGTTATGAATTGTTTTCTCCCAAAAACCCTATTTTTGCGCCCCTTGAACCCATTTTTAACTTTATCAAAAATCTGTGATACATAAATTTTTGGCCTTATTTTTAGAAGTAATAAAAACTTTAAACTGATTCGATATGTACAAAATTTAAGAAGTTATAGGGGTTTTTCGGTTTTCACAAAACCCCTCCCTATTTCCATCCCCTTGGTCCGATTTTGCCCATTAACGAACTCGACCGAGATTTTATGCCCCTTGATTTTATGTATCAGTTTGGAAGAAATTGGTGCAGAATTGTGGAAGTTATCGTGTCCAGAAGAAAGTGATATATATAGATAGATACATACATATATATATATATATATATATATATATATATATATATAAAGTTTTTTACTGAGGGTGGTTTTGGGATCTAGGGGTCATGATCGGTGTAGATCTGCAAAAATTTTTCAGAAATTCCAACATAGGAACGACGCTAATAGGTAGTATTTCATACGAAATCTACCTAAAAACCGTCATCTTGGGGGACAATAGAAAACACTTTATACCTATTCGCAAACTGCCTGTAATCAAACTGAATTCCTTTTACAATCTGAGAAAATTTTAAATAATTAAAGAAACATCCTCATGTCTAGTTCAGAGCAATACTTTATCATTTTATTCTTGTTTGTATTCATCCAACTAGAAATAAAGAAAAAAAAAATAGTATAATCTGTTGTCGAATTTGGTGCTTATAGATGGACAAATGAAATGTTTAGAAGATTAAATTCGGATTATTTTTCACGATTTTTTTATTTGAATTATTCATGTTGATTTGTAAAAAATATTTTAATTTTTCACATTATCTTTGATAATATTCAGTTGCCTAAAAGTGCTATGTTAAAAGTTACTAATACAGTTTTCCCTACGCAAATTATATGCTTGCGCCATAAATATAAACGAACGAATGAAATGCTTTACTGAGAATACTAAATAAGAATGTATCATCATATTTTTTTTCCAAGAATCAAATATTTACATTTTTGTGTAAATGAAGAAATAAAATATTTAAACTAGTAAATATGATTATTTTTTTCTAAATTTAAATAATAGCTTTTTTTTTTTTTTTTTTTTTTTTTTTTTGTAGTGAGAAGTAATAATGCCGATTTTAACAAAAACATTTTGTCTTGCTTATTTACATTAATTTAAATTATTTTTGAAAGTTCTATAGATTTATTTTTTACCTGATTAATAAAATGTATACATGTTTAAGGAAGTTGCATAAAAATAAAGATTTTTGTGTACATTTTCCAAATAATTTTAATTTACAACATCAGTTCAGTTGAAAGAATTCAATTGTTTCTGCTGAATTGTTAAATGCATTATTTAGCTACATTACATTTGAACTCTGAAAAAATAATAAATTGTGAAGTAATTCCAATTATTCCTGTATATTTCATAATAATATTTTAATTTATATACTTTTTTAAGTGTAATCACAATCAAGTGACTGACAGCACTGAATAAGAAGTTATCAGGAATTGTTACTACAAAATTATCATTTACAAATGAGTGTGAATGAACAAATGAAATGTAGAGCTCAGATGATTAAGGTGGTACGTCACACAATAAAAGAAATTGAGTTAATCATGTGAATGAAAATAATGAATGGTCCTGTACCATCTGTTAAATTAGTACTTGAAAAACCTAATGCTCACAGAGATTTTAATTGATAAAGGATGCATTTGACAATAAACATAAATAGAAAGGGTCTAGCCGGATAAGCATGGCGAAATGGCCCCCACGGCCGATATTTGAAATAACATGTGTGATAATAAGGCTCACCATGAGAATACAATATAGACTGTTTTTAGCCTCTGACCTTGAACTGTCCTTGAGATAATCGGGGAAGTATACGCCGGCGCTACTATTTTTCAAATACGTTTTTCTCAAAAAGTACAAAAGTTAAAAAAAAAAGGAAACCAACGCTAATTATTGAAGAATATATTAGTTCACATTATATATTTTTTTCACGTTTTTACAAAAAAATTAACATAGAAAAATAAACAAAAATATTAAAAAAATTATTAATGTAGTAATTTATATTTACACCAACCAAAAAATTACAGAATAAGCCTCAAAGTATGTACTTTTAAGAAAAAAAATTTCATTAAAATCGAAGATGCGCTTTTTGAGTTATAAAAAAATAATGTTAGCAACTTGCTAAAATATTTCTAGCTTTCCCTGTTTGCATTTGCAGAAATACGCTACTATCACTGCATTTGTCGATTCGTGACATTTCCACTCGGGAAGGTGCGGCAAAATAAGAGAATGTTTCCATACATACCACTTCCCTATAGGCTTGTTTCGTGTTTGTAAACATTCTGTTATTTTGGCGTACTGCGCATCCTTCTCGCATTATAATATGAAGAATTGTCAAACAAAATGGTAACATTTGCCTAAGATGATTTTCACATAGAAGAAAGCTATGGGGCTGAACAGCGTACATATATAACGTATCAGTTTAGGGGGGGGGGGGGTCTGGCACTTGACATGGTAGGATATCTGTAGGGGAAGGGGGGTTATCATTTGATATTGTTATACATCGTTATCATTTTTGATCAAAACAAAAATTACTTTTTTGGTATCTTTTTCTTTGGCCATTATCTTAACTTTTTGTCTGTTTTCTTCTTTTTATGAAAATACAAAGTTATAATTAAAACCATTGAATCATTATAAAACATGTCATTCCAACATAGGGAATAACCCAACGTTCGCCATTAATATTCTCCTGCCATATGCGTATATAATTCGTTGTTAGAGAAACCAGATTCGAAATTATACTTGTTATTTTTGCTAGTAAAAGATAGGGAAGAATGTTGCCCGCCTGTTTTATTTAGAAGTTCTGTTTAGCCCCGTGCAAGGGCGAAGTACAAGAAGACAGTATTACTCTTCAATGCATTATGTAATAAAGAGTTATTATTAAAAAAGTTTAAATAATATTTCTTTAAAATGTTATTTGGTATAAAGTTGTTTCTTATATAACAGTGATATATAATGAATTTCTTCTCTTTATTTAAATAAGTAAAATATGCAAATAAAAAATGTACAACCATAACTGTATATCATTGCAAACGTATAAAAAGAAAAAAAAAAAGGAAAACAATTGTAAAAATGAAAAGAATTTTTAAACACTGATAACAATAATATTAGGGGGAGGGGGATTCGAGGATTGATGATAACGTATGATATCGGAAGTTAGGGAGGGGGTCCGGAATTACCAAAAAGTTGATAACCTTATATATTTACAACCCCTATAGTTTCACCTGCACAATGGACTACACCATCGACTTGATATTATTATGAGAGAAGTATGCGCAGTACGCTAAAATTACAGAATGTTTATACACACGAAACAAACCTATAGGGGAGTGGGATGTATGGAAACATTCTCTTATTTTGGCGCATTGCGCATCCTGCCTGAGTGGAAATGTCACGAATCGACCAATGCATTGATAGTAGCGTATTTCTGCAAATGCAAACAGGGAAAGTTACGAATATTTTAGCAAGTTGCTAGCATTTTTTTTTTTATAACTCAAAAAGCACATCTTCGATTTTAACGAAATATTTTTTCTTAAAAGTACATACTTTGAGCCTTATTCTGTAATTTTTTGGTTGGTGTAAATATAAAATTACTACATTAATAATTTTTTTTAAATATTTTTGTTTATTTTTCTATGTTACAATTTTTGTAAAAATGTGAAAAAAATATATAATGTGAACTGATATATTCTTCAATAATAGGCGTTGGTTTCATTTTTTTAACTTTTGTACTTTTTGAGAAAAACGTACTTAAAAATTAGTAGTGTCGGCGCAAACTTCCCCGATTTTTTCAACGACAGTTCAAGGTCAGAGGCTAAAAACACTCTATATTGTATTCTCATGGTGAGCCTTATAATCACACATGTTATTTCAAACATCGGCCGTGGGGGACATTTCGCTATGCTTATCCGGCTAGACCCTTTGGAACTCACAGTTTGTCTATGATTTACAAGTAAAACAATTTAGTTTTTATACGACCCAAACTCATTGAGTTATCATATTTTGGTATTTTATGAAAATTTGGCTCTATAAATGGAGTGACACTGTTTTAATTCCAACAAGCTCCAAAATTTCGTAAAATTTAAACAATCATATAACTCGGTGTGTTTGAATCGCAGAAGAACAAAAGGTTCGCTGTTTTACTTTTTAGAGCTTGAATATATTTTTTTAGTATAGTTTAAAAGACTCAGGGACATAAAATCTTAAATTTCATAAGTTTAAAAAATAACAATTTTGAGGTAAATGGCTTTTTATATGATGAAAAATACATTTGAAATATTTTTGCCACTGGAACTTCTAAAATTATTGGTTTAGGAATTGGCTATCGGGTAACGATAAGAACGAACGTCTGAATAATGGCCTTCCTCGTTTTAAACAATCAGCTAGATTGCTGAAACTAGACATATAACATTAGCATATCTACTTTTTTTTATTTTTGTGCCGGCAACTATGTAGTACGGGTGTTCTTCAGAATGTTGGAGCACAGTTTTGTAGCGCAAAACTTATGCTTCTGTAATTTCTACTGATGATATGCTTCCACAAATAAGCAAGAGGATGGATTGTGAGATTGTGAGTCTGGAATCGGCTTAATCAAGGCGATCTTAAGATCCATTTGCCCTTCAACATGCTAAGTTTAAAACCATCACGATGTGGCAACTTAGCATTACACTATCCTTCCACCTGGACCTGATAAAAAGTTTATGCACCATGGCCTCATGCACAGCGAATTTTATCTATGATTCTTGTTTTGTATGCATGTTGCAAAAACGAGATTTCTTCGTAAAAAAAAAAAAAAAAAAAAACAAAAAAAAACCTAAATATATTAGTTATGATCTTAACATCTTTTTATCCTTCAACCTGCTAAGTTTACCTCCATCACGATATGGCCATGTAGCATCACTCGATGATGCTTCCGCAGTATCTGATAAAATGTTTATGCACTATAGCCTCATGCAAGTGTGAATGTTATCTAAGAGTTCTTGTTTCGTATGCATGTTGTAAAAGCGACATTTCTACGTAAAAAAAAGTCAACCCTCATTGTATTAGTTATGATCTTAATATATTTTTACCCTTCAACATGCTAAGTTTACCTCCATCACGATATGGCCATATAGCATCACTCGACGCTTCCGCAGTACCTGATGAAATGCTTATGCACTATGGCCTCATGCAAGCACGAAATTTATCTAAGAGTGCTTGTTTCGTATGCATTTTGTAAATGCGACATCTATTCGTAAAATTTACAAAAAGTATGTCAACCCTCAATGCATTAGTTATGACTGCAATATGAATGTCACTCAGTTGTTGGCTTGTATACCTATAAATTATAACAGCATAATGAATCTTTAAAGTCGAAATATCAGGAATTGAAATTATGCTCTGTATTGGATTCTCTAATATCAACATATGCTATGTCAAGAATTTTCAAACTTGAAGACTAAAACTTCTTTTACACCTATAAATTAAAAAATATATATAGGGGAGACCGGGGCTAGTAGGCGCAGTTTTTAGTTATTGATTTTTATTAATTTTTTGTTTAAGTTTTTTATGAAACTATAACTGTACTTTTAAAGAACAGTCAATGGGCTATAAATACCCGGAGTTTTGAGTTTGTAGCTTTTGTAGTTTATGTTTAGCGAAAGCCTAAACTAAAAGGAAAATAGTGCGCCAACTTACCCCGTCACGGGGCAAGTTGCTTATACCTATGGGGTAAGTTGGCACACGCTTTATAAAAATTTAAATAAGACACTCAGTTAAGAGAAATCAATTTCCTTATTCCCAGTAGGTTTAATCAAAGGCGTTATCGCCGTACAATGTAAATTCTAAATCATACAGACATAAAAATAATGAATAAAACATTAACATTGATTAACTTCTATCTTAATCGATAACATCATCAGAGTTACAGTTGTCACAAATAACAAATCGAGTGTCTCCGTTTGGGCAAGCCACGTGTGCCCAAAATCTTCCATTGCAATAACTTTTTTCGGTGTTTGCTGTTTTTCAAGCTACCAGCATACACCAGACACCAGCCAACTTACGCCGTGTTCAATGCGCCTACTAGCCCCATAATAAATTTCTTCACAAAAGGGACACGTAACCATCTAAGCGTAAATAATCCAAGTAAATGACATATGGGGTAGGTACAGTTAATCGTACACTAAGGAAAATTGCACAAGTTAAATCGCAATTATTAAGATAAGTATTAGAAATTAGAAAAAGAATGAAGCAACAAAAAATTATTTATGAGCGCAAAAAACAGAAAAATCGTAATAAATGTCCACTGCACGTAGGTAACGCTGTAAAACTACAATGAGAATTGTAAAACGCAAGAAGAAATGTACTCTGTGACTGGTTGCACAATCTATCCACAAACAGGCGATTTATGGGGGCTGCGCCTACTTATCCCTATAGCCAACTAGCCCCGGTCTCATCTAATGATTTTCTGGAAACCAATTATATCTAAGTATGCATAACAATAAAACTTAGGTAAAAAAAAAAAAAAATCAACTATTTATGATCTGTATTCAAATGCTTGGGATTTTCATGTTTCGATAGATGAATAGTATTTTCTGGAAGAAACTAATAATTCTTTTTAAAATATGTTTATAAAATAAGTTATTTAAGATAACCTATTTGTCACTCAAATTATTTAAAAAATAGTAATAATTCCGCAAATAACTTTTATTATCTCTACTTATTTTTATCTTTTTCTATCTTTACAGTTTTTTAAAGTAGTCCTGTTTTAGTTTAAAAAAACCTTTTGAAATATCTATAAAAAAGGACGAATTTTTCTAAGATTGCTTTTTCAAAACATTTTCCTTTCAAATATGGATAAAATTACAAGATGACATTTTCTCATTATTATTTTGATAGCTGCTCCGAAAAAAAAAAACATCTCATTGAGGGGACTTACTTTTTATCTTATCAGATATTTCGTTTTGTTTTGTTTTCGAGAAGGGATTAGTACGTTTTTGCGAGAAAATAATTTCTTTTATTTCGTATGGAAGTATATTTGAAATCGCAGACGAGGAAAAAACAGCAATTTTCATTATGATTGAGTTAATATTTTTGACAAAGAAAGTATTCTGTTTAATTACATTTGCTTACTCCCTGTCAAACATTTTTGATTGAAATTTCTTACCTTTTTTTATTTTAAAAATATCATTCAAAATAAGAGCTTAACAAATATTTCTAGAGTCTTCTTATACATAACGGTAAAAAAAATCCTTTAAAATTTAATATCTTGTCAAAGTATTCTTCGAAATATATCAGGCATGGAAATTATAATAAATAACTCCATGAAAATTTAATGCACAAAGCCTACAGTAACAAGTTTAATCTAAAATTTAAAATTACGTAATGTGACATATAGGCGTTTGTATTTGTTTAATATTGACTTTCAATCTTTTTTTCGAAGAATCAAAATTTTCATAACATGTTTTTTTATGTGTGTTTTTATTTACTTTTAACCGTTGTTTATAGTATTTTCCATATTCTTATGGATAATTAGCAAATGTTCCTTCCAAATATTTTTATTTTCATGACTGGGAGATTTTATTAATGCAGAAAGTTGAACACTCTAATAAATAATTTTTTACGAGGATTACATTTTTTTTAACGTTTAATATGTATTTTGGATCAATTTCTTTGACATTCCTAATTGTTGTTTTCTTGATATTTAATATATATATTTATTTTTGCAAAATAAAAGTTATCAATGCAGATAGATGTGTTTTGACGTTCCCTAAAGGATAATCGCTGCATGTAGTAATCTTTAAACTGCAAAAATTTTCAAATATTTTGAAAAAAAAAATCTTTAAGATTGTCTTTTTCGAAGGATTTTCATTTCACATATGGATAAGCAGATATAAAAATATAAATCGTTTTTTTTTAGAAAGTACTTTCTTACTCTTTTATATGCATACAATGATTATTTTAAAAATCGCAATATTACTTGACTATAGTTCATGCTTATTCATTCTAAAAAATTTCTGCTACAGTACGTACATTTGATGTGGGCCTCGATTATAGAAAATTCAGCTATATTTCATTTACGTTTATAGTCCAGTCAAATTAGGCAGATTTTGGGCCATTTTGGTATATAATCCCGAAAGTTTTGAAACTTGGTAATATTGTTTGGGAGAGCCTACTAATTAACATACTAAAAGTCGTGATGGAGGGTAGGGGGTGAACGCGAGGGGGAAAGGCAACAGAAGATACATTTTTACGGTTTTTTGTTAATGTCTCGTAATCTATAAGTCTATTGAAGAATTGCTAATACGAAAAATAAAGACAATTAAATTCTCTACAAAAAAGGTTACAAACATTTTTCTCTAGAGGACATAGTTAACGTGATAATCACATACAAAAATGAAGAAATTTGCCAAAAGTCATACCAGTGCCAGAGCCATCAACGGCACTTACATTGCACCTGTTTAATCTAAGCTTCCTTAAACGAACGTTAATAAATGTTGTGGTGAGGGGAATGGAACCCTGAATAATAACTTCAAAAAATGACATTTTTTGTTAACATAAAACGTAGAAAAATGAAAAATGCGTAAATACGATGATATAGGGATAAGCAATATACTCAAACCAGTAATCATTTAGATTTGCCCAGATATCAATGGGAATTTCAAAAGATGTTGATTTGTGTTCCATTTTCATTAGGACATCCTCCTCAACAGGTGTTGCCCCACCAGTGGTTGAGAGGTTCTGCTCTCGAAGCTGGTAGACGGGAGGTGCTGGGTTCGAACCCAATCGCACCCGTCGGCCTAACCCTTTCGGAATTTTTGTCGAAACCGTGGATTCCCATGCGTAAATACGGGTTAGGTTCCCTTAGAAAGACCCTCACGGAGAGCACTCTCCCTAGGGCCTATATCCCTCGAGTTGTTAATCTGCCGTCAAAAATCAATCCAACCCTCAACAGGTGTTGGACTGTTTGAGCTGTCTCCATGGCAGTAGTGGCAGGCGGCAGTGCATTTGATTCCTGTGTTTCTACCTCCAAATTTTTGCCTACAACCAGTTGAACACTGGATGAGGTTTAATACTGCCGAAGGGACAACAGAATCGGTGGTTGTGATAGGCGCTAACGTATGAACGAGCTTGCGTTTTCAACCCCAAATCTCAGGAGACAGCTCATTTCCCTGCCACAGCTGTATCTGTGAGCATATATTTTTATCTGAAGGGTCGAAGGCTCTGAGACGAACAAATATATTCACATCCTGTCCAACAACAGTAACGTTGTCACTTTCACTCAGTGCATCTATAGCAATCTGAACACTCAGAGTGTCGGCATCATTAGGACCTTGCTGACATGAGACTAATTTTTCATTTAAATTAGAGGATAGAATGGGAATCAACATTGTCTTATTGTTCTTATTTGAAAGAAACTGATTTTTAGGCACACTGATGACAGTATGTTTTTCAAAATGTATGTCAACTAACGTTTTCACTGAGCACCTTCTATTTTATTCAGCTACTTTGGTACTGTTAACAAGTTCATTGTATCCATCGAAAACACTTCTGCAGCTCTTCCAGAATAGTGTTTTTTAACGTACTTTATGTAGGTGTTGCAAATATACTATATTGTTGATCACTTCTTCCACACTACTCTATGTAACAGGAAGCCAACATCCACAACTATTGTTTGTTGTTGGTTTATTATGTCATCTGATTGTTCAAATATTTGATACAAAGCACTTTCTTTGTCTTGCGCATTCCGCAGTCATTGAAAACAGAGAAAGGATAAGGAGTCAATTCATATTGTACGTAATTTGCAAAATCATCATTACTACGTTTGCACAAGGAAGTCCGTTGGAATATAACTAGAGGATCCACAGTTTTAGTGGTATTGTGAAATTTTACTGAATTGTGCATACGGTTGAGTGATTGTGTTTTACCTTTACGAGTTAATTTCACATCTGAGTAACATTTGTCAGACACCTGAATCATCTTTTTATACCCGACTTCCAAAGCTTTGAAGCATGTATCAGTTTGATCTACAGACCCCAGAAGATATTGATATAATTATATCTAACTGAAGAAAGGCGGGTGATTTTCAAACCAAGTTGAAAGTTTAGAGGTATTCGCAGCATCTCTATTCATCCGAGATTCACAAAAATCCTTATGTTGTTCACCAGAAGAAAGAGTTAAACCACAGAATTCGTCCAGGGTGGTACAAATGTGAAAGGCAGCTGTAGCGCCAAGAACTCACTGACTCAAAACGCTGTCACTTATTTCTCGTCCATATGTGAGCCCTTTAGAGCATTTCATAGATAGCATTAGTGTTTGCTCAATGGTTATGTCAGAACAACCTCCTGCCCAAAACTTGTCGCTGCGTCCAATCGCGAAATATCTCTGTCGAACAAACTTGTCGTATTCCTGTCTGGTCATGACGGATTGAAGGCTCAACATGTCTATATAATCTATGTAAAAAAAGTATACCAAAAAAAAGTTATGTAAGAGAAAAAAGGAAATTAAATCGGCGTTAAGCCACGCTTTTTAAAATGACTGCAAACCCGACTACGGAACATATAATCTATATAATATAATCTATAGTTTAAAAAATGTCATTTGTTGAAGTTATTGTTCAGGCTTCCATTCACCTGACCATAAAATTTATTAACGTTGTTTAAATTTAAGTTAAGTAGGTACAATGTAAGTGTCGTTGACCAGCTCTCTGACACCGGTGTGACTTTTGGCAAATTTCTTCATTTTTTCATGCGATTATCTCGTTATAGTTAACGAGATATAGTTAACGATGGCCTCTAGAGAAAAATGTTTATAACCTTTTTTGTAGAGAATTTCGTCGTCTTTTTTTTTTTTTTTTTTTTTTTTTTTTTTTTTGTATTAGCAATTTTTTCAATTGGATTTATAAATTACGAGATATTAACAAAAAAACGAAAAAAATGTACCTTCTTTTGCCTCCCCTCCCTCGTGCTCACCCCCCATTCACCAGGACTTTTAGTATGTTTATTAGTAGAGCTGACCAAACAATATCACCAAGTTTCAAAACTTTCAGAATTATGTCCTGAAAAAAACCTAAATTGATTGGACTATTAGTATAAAACGCGAATTAGTGAGTTTATTAAAAAATTATAGATTTCGCTCTGTTTCCTTCTTTTTAGACGTGACTACAGGAAAGAAAAAAAGCATTTAAATTACGTATTCAGAATTTCTTAATTTTTGTCTAAAAGTAAAATCATAATTTAATTAATATAAAACTTTTAATTGGTGAAACATATTGAAAAAAATATTACAGACTTAATTTTTTCTATATTTTGTATTTAATTTTTTAATGTTTATAATAATTCATTATTGCTGTTTCACAGTCAGTTGGCACCAATTAGAAAGCATAGTTTGACGCACAATTAACTCCATTGTTGTTGTAACTCGTATACAATTGTAAACATAAAGAATATGTGACTGTTTATCACATACCTCCGGCTAACAAAGAAATGCCCTAAAAATAATTTATTAATGTAGGACTAGGTTTTAAAAATATTTAAATGTTTGTTTGTTATCGGAAACACACCTGTTTCCATATTTTTTATAATTCTAACATATCAGGAGGTAATAGTAAAATTAATTAAAAAATTCATCCTGTATACATGAATTAAGAAAAATTATAGT
This sequence comes from Maratus speciosus, assembly GCA_963932465.1. NCBI lineage: Eukaryota > Metazoa > Arthropoda > Arachnida > Araneae > Salticidae > Maratus > Maratus speciosus. The sequence goes on along the minus strand of OZ010786.1, from coordinate 166,690,294 downwards.
AAAAAAGTGTAAAAAATAATGTGACATTTTCATTAGTATTTTGATATCTGTTTCAAAATAATAGGGGGAATATGAAAAAAAATCTAAAAAAAAAAATCTCAAAATAAAAAAAGACTCAAAATTAATTTTATCATATACTAGCAATCCCGCCTGGCGTTACTCAGGATTTCCTTTAAAACACTACATTTTCTTTTTGTGTGTGTGTGACAATTTTAATTTCACATTTTTCGAAAATAAAATCAAACAAATAAATAAAAATAGACTACTTTATTAAAACAGAAAATATTGCGTAAAAGATTAAAATCGGCGAACTTGTGAACATCGGAGAAAAACGCGAATAATATTTAAAAAAAAAAAATGTTCAATATAATAAAAGTAATTATTCCCCTAGCGAGAGAGATGAAAACGAGATCGCTAGAAGCGATTTTTAGCAACCTTCCAATTCCCTCCAATATTTTTTCGTTTGAAGGAGCAAAAATGTCCAGCTTATTTTCCTTCGCGTATTAAAACGAATTGAATCCTCATCACAATTTTTTAAAAATCGTAACAGAACGTGTAATTAAAACTGTTTTACTTTTTTAAGTTGGCGACAACTTCTTTTCATACATAACTTTTCTACTTTTGTATGACAATGATTTGATGTTCAAATCGTTTAATAAACCACACAATATCGTTCTTCCTGAAAATGTCCTATATAAAATAGTTGTGAAAATCGAAAAATCGCTGTACGAATTCTGAATGAACTTTATTAAAAAAAGACAAATTTTACCCTACGGGGTAAAATGTTAAGTACGGATAACTATTATGAATGCTTAGAAATTGCTGTATAAATTGGAAAATCGGGGAAAAAAGCAAAATTTGTTATTCAATGCAAAGAAAATCGAATAAAAAAATCAAACATCTGAGTCCCAGGAGCATTGGCAACTGTCTTCATCTATCTGCAGTCAATTTTACAGACCTCAATGAGCGATCGATTCTTCTACTCAGTGCCGACGCTTACACGCTCAGAAACACTTCATTTCATTAATACGCATGCATGCGTACATACACCGCATATGGGTGAATATCACAAAATGCAAGATTTTGAAAACAAACGTTTTGAAAATTTAAATCGTTTCAAAGCTTCTGATTTTTTTTTTTTTAATGTTGGTTGAACAGCTGAATAAAGGAATTTATTTGTAAAATTGTTAAAGTTAGACGATCTTAAGTTCATTTTTATGTAATTATAATTATGTGTCATTTTCTTGGCACATCTATGCCAGGATAATGACAATTTCGTTCTAAAACATTTTTCACATTCTTGTATTTTTTTACTTTTAGATCTAACATTTTAATTTTGTTTAAAGGAAAATGTTTCCTCTACAGTACCTCAAATGCAGTGTAATGTTGAGTTTTATTTGTAATTTATAGAACCCAGGAAAATGACACAATAGAAGTCTACTCAATTTTTACAAAGTCTTTAAACACATTATTTTCAAAGAAATATCTAAAAGATCTCTTTGGTAGAAATGATTTTATTACTTCTGAACTGTGTAATAACAAGAAGAATTACTCTGCTGCGCCATCTTTATACTTCATAAAAAACTAAAATGAGCAAGCCAGGACAATGACATTCATTTTCAGTGACAATCATATTTTAATTATGGAAAATTATTTGTAAAATACAGAACTTGTTACCTTCACATATATGTGTTATATAAGGTATAATTATTAATTAGAAATAATAATAAAAAAAAACTGGAAAAAGATATTTGTACATGATAGCAGAAAGCCTTTTACATTGCACACATCACAGTGTGATATGCTAGGAAAATGACAATCTGAAATTTTAAGTGTTTGAATTACTTTATTTTTGTGTTATTATGAATAAAATTTCTCTTGAAAATACTTCTAAGAATACTTTTTACTAGAATGTAAAAAGGAAAATTGCATTATATAACAAAAAATAGGAAAATTGCTGGTCGGATTGCAATTTCCGTATTTTTTGATATTGACCCATATACATATACTATACGCATTTCATGCACATTCATACACATATGGTCGTGCATGGACTCGGTAACCCAATTTAGAGGTCTGCACGGGCCGGAATTTCCAGGCCAGGTGTAAAAATTGGAAGTTCGGCCCGAGCCTGGCCCGGCCCGACACAATTTCTACAAAAAAAAAAAAAAAAAAAAAAAAAAAATCCGTTTTTTCTCAACATACAATTACGATTATTTTAATGAATGCTACATACATATTTATGGGAACATTTTGCAGTATATTTTACATTACTATGATGTTCGCAAAACAGAAAACACACAATAGTAAACAATAACGATTACTTACAGTGTTTTAGTCATCGTGTCTACAGACATTTCAAAATGGAAATAAGGATTCATTAAAAGATTAATGTAGTTCATCAGAATAAAGGATTAAAAACATGATAACTTTTGAAGCTGTATAATAAAAAGTTGATTTGTGAAAATATTTCTCTCATTTTTAAGGCTTTTCTCAAATCCAAAGGAGCTACATTTCGACACATTTATGAATTCTTTTCTTTTCGGAAACGCGTAAGATTGGCAGGTATTCTTATTCAGAAGCTATGTAAATGTCGTTTTTTTTCATAGATAAAAGCAATTTATCTTTCTGAAAATACTGTCAAAGTTAGCGTTTTGAATCGAATATCCGGAAGCGATGGCACAGGAAAGGAGAAAAATGTACAGTCACGGGACAGGAATCTCTGTTATCTCTGTAAGTAATTTATCAAATATGGAAAAGCTATTCGTTTACAAATGCCTTCAATAGGCAGGCCTGTCAATTTTATGCTTTTATAGTTAAAAATTTTGTCAGAAAATGTGTCTGAAAGCTTCGCATTGTTGAGCAGTGAATATGAGAACCACCTTAAGGTATATTTCCAAAGATACTGTTAAGAGAAGTTCATTATCACTATTAATACTACAAAACACAATGACTGTTCTACACATCCTGAGATCGATTAAGACCAGTTCCGTCCTGGCACGAGTCTGCTGAAAAAAAATTAAACTCAGAATCAGACATCTTGCAACTGTACGATGCCGATCTCTACGATGGACATGTTACATTTCTGTATTGATGTTGTTAAACTCGCATCGGCTCGTGACGCACATTTATACTTCTCGAGAAAATCATATTCATTGAAAATGGCTCGTATTTTATCTGCTTCGCTTAAATTCTTATCCGATTAATTTTTTTGCCGGCCCGGCCCGTTGAAAAAATTGTCCTAATTCTGCCTGCCCGGCTCATTTGAAAACTCGCCTTCATTCCGCCGGCCCGGCCCGAGGGCCGGGTACGTGCCTCGGGCCAAGCCCGGGCCCGTGCAGACCTCTAACCCAATTACCCAAATCCGATCCGACCAGACGGCCATTCGGGCCATTCAGGTTAGGTCGTTATAACGCTAATTTTTTACGCTGTAGTCTGGGTTAACTTCACTTAATTTGGGTCCGGTAGGTTTGGATTGGGACTTGATGTTCGCGGTAGAGTTCGGGTTGATCTGTTTAAAAAAAAAATCTAGAGCTTTTTTTCAGATGACAAAGACTATATGTTTGAACATTAATGAATATATGTGTGTGTGTGTGTGTGTTCATTTTTTAACATTAAAGGTAAAATGTTTATTAGAGATATAACTGCAGAATACAATTTCATATTTGTATTAAAATATGAATTACTTTTCTTCCATTTTGTGTTCAGAGGTAAAAACCAACGCATGGAGGAGTCTAGTGTATGTGTATAGAAGAAATTAATATATTCATAAAAAAATAACTTTTTTCATTTTATATGCAAGAAAAAGTTCAACTGTTATTAATACTGCGTTAATAATATTTTATTTAGAAAATACACTTTTTAATTACATTTGTCCATTTCTTGTCAAAATACTTTTAAACGGTATATTTTGCTTTATTTCATAAAATGACATTAAAAGGAAGAAATTTATAATAACTCTATCATCTTCTGAAATATAAAGAGGAAAAACTTTTTTTTATAAAACGTCATATCTTGTCAAACGTAGTATTTTTCATGATGTGTACGTAATACTGCGTAAGCAATGTCATAAATAACGAGTTTTATCTGAAAGTTAAAATTTCATAGGATGACTTGTATTAATTTAATATTGACTTTTCATCTTTTTACCAGATATCAAAAGTTTCATACAAGGATTTTGATGTTTATTTTTTTATTTATTATTGATGTTTGTTTACATTGATTTTTAAATTTTTTTATAAGAAAATTTAAATTCCTTTTCAAAATATTTTACATTAAATTTAATACTTTTATTTTTATAAAAATTTGAAGAATTTCTTAACTATTTTGTTAATAAAATATGAAGAATCTAATATTATAGAGGATGTTCGGGTATTATGGAATGGTCTTACGATATGAAATTCTGCAATAAGGTGTTGCAGTCAAGCGTTTATCTGCCATTGTGCATCAGGCATTGTGCTCAGTTCTTTTTGAATACCTGCTGTTCGAGCGACACTGTGAAATGAACTCTTATTCTCAATTCGTGAAGGTTTTGGCAGGCAAATTTGGTAAAATTCGTATTAATTAAAAAAATCTCATTGCCAGTGATGTTAATTAAATTCAGTTTAAAATTGAACAGTTATGGTTATTGCTGTGTTAGTCAGTTTTTCTCTATGCTAACTTGTTTACGAATGAAGAGGTTAGGTTTTTCAAGATTGTGAGTCGGATAATATGGATTATCAGCTAGATAACTGTTTCAAGAAGATTCTAAAAATAAAAACAAGTTTTCAAAAAATCTGATGTTTGATACGTGATGTACTAAGGTTAATACATTAAGGAATTTTGGTTATTCTTTTAAATCGTGGTTTTTCTTGCAATTTTTGTATTCCGTATGACACTATTCCATATTGATAGAAATAAATCTTCAAAATGAATAAACTAATTTACTTCCGTTTCGCAACCGGAATAAGTGAATAATAAATCTTTCTACTTGATTGATATGTAAACTTGATAACCCTGGTATGAGGCAAGAATAAGATATTATTGACTCAGATTTATAAACTCATAAATTAGTTTTTATTATTATTCCTATTTATGATATAATTTGCTATTCACTCTAAAATATGTATAGTCAGCAAAGAAGGAGGGCATATAAAAACTCACCATTAAATGTTAAGATAAACTAAACAAGTTAAAGTATTATTTTATCATTATTGAATAATTAATACACAGCCTCATGCAACTTTTTAAGATGTAGAATAACGCATATGCCAAAAGGCAATATTGAAAAAACTACGTGTAATTACTTGAAGCTGTGAATAAAAAAACCTATCCGATACAACAGTTGATTACGAAAGAGAAGACGCCTGAAAACAGGGTAATTTCCAACTTTTCTTACCTCTTATTAGCAAGTACATTTATGTGATATTATAAATAAAGATTACAGTTTCTCATGAACATAAAAAACGAATTCACGCCGTAACTACATGATTTAACATCCTGTTACATAATTAAACGACTAGCTGCCATTACAAGAAAAATGTAATTTTGATTGAACGCTAAATATTGATATGGATTTTTTTTTCTGCCACTTTAAACACATTAAAAATGTGTTAAGAAATAGTCAAAGTTTGTTTTTTTTTCTAACTTTTAATGTATCTCAAATTTTTTATATTGACTTACATAGAAAAATAAAATGATATTACGTAATACCTGAACTTTCTTTCTATATATGTAAACTCTGTCTAATTGTCTGTTTTTTTTTTACTATTACTTTACTTTTTCGTATAATGGCATGTATTGCTTTCTTTTTTGCAGGTACCTCAATCTTTTCCATGTATTTCTATTTACTGGCTCTTGTTTGCCGACAGTGTTTTTCAGGTATTTTAATGCATTTTTTATAACATACTTTTCAATTGTTTTACGTTCCAAGTTTTTGTCCGTTTTTTCAAATTTTAGGTTTTGTTTATGCTTTGTTATAGTACACTTTTAGTAGTAACGTTTAGAGGCGAATTGGTACTTTGTACCTTTCTGCTTTGCATTACACTGGTACTTTCTGCTTTGCATTACAAAAGTACTTTTAACAGGAACAATTTTACAAATATTGCATTGCACATTAGTTTTAAATTTATAATGTTTCTAACTGAAAATTAAATCTGTTACCACTGTGGGCTCTGCTTGACGCGAAATAAAATAACTTAACACATTCGTACTATAAGTACCTTTTTACTTTCTTCTATCTATAATAGAAGAAAGTATTGTAATCGAAATTTTCTTCAACTCCGGGTTTTCGACGGATTTACACTTTTTAGGGGTCAGATATCCCCAAAAACCTGTTTATACAAAATGACTGTCTGTCCATCTGTTAGTTTGTCGGCATTGTACCACCGAGAAGTGTATGAAGTTATGCACAGAATTGAATCAAATTTCTTGAATATGTTTTTGGCTATGGCAAGCAGGACCTTCTTCAATTTAGAAAGATTCCCCTGATGGGGGCGTTGTAATAGCGATTTTTGTGATATTTTCATTATTGTACCATCGAAAAATCCCTGAAGTTATGCATAGAATTGAACAAGCTTCATATGTATATTTTTGGCTATTCCAAGTAGATCCTCATTGAATTTGGAAATATTCTGCCGGAAAAGAGGCTATAATAGCGATTTTTGTGTAATTTTCTCGCTTTTTCATTGTTCTGTTGTACATTGGTAGCTCGTGCAGCGACGGAAACTTCGCATACCGCTAACCAGTCTATTCGCATACCGCTAACCAGTCTATTCTCAAACACCTGACGTACCACAGAATAACGAAAAGTATTGATTTTATTAAATATCATGATCAAGATTAACTTTTTACTCCGATTAATTGACTGAAGCAAAAATTTAAGATGAAAGTCATTATTGATATAGTTTTGAACTAATAATATTAAAGTATTAAAATTTGTATCTATTTTTTGATACTGCATAAGATAGAAGAAAATTTTGGGATTTCCACATACACAAAATTAAATATTATGATCAATGTTAACTCGTTTTTACTCCGCGATTAATTGACTGAATCAGAAATTTAAGATGAAAATCAAAGTTCATATAGTATTTAACTAATAAAGTAGTATTAATATAAGTAATAATACTAGTATTAATATTTGTAACTACTTTCTGAAATAGTAAGATAATTTTCTCGCTTTTTCATTGCTCTGTTGTACATTGGTAGCTAGTGCAGCGACGGAAACTTCGCATACCGCTAACCAGTCTATTCGCATACCGCTAACCAGTCTATTCTCAAACACCTGATGTACCACAGAATAACGAAAAGTATTGATTTTATTAAATATCATGATCAAGATTAACTTTTTACTCCGATTAATTGATTGAAGCAAAAATTTAAGATGAAAGTCATTATTGATATAGTTTTGAACTAATAATATTAAAGTATTAAAATTTGTATCTATTTTTTGATACTGCATAAGATAGAAGAAAATTTTGGGATTTCCACATACACAAAATTAAATATTATGATCAATGTTAACTCGTTTTTACTCCCCGATTAATTGACTGAATCAGAAATTTAAGATGAAAATCAAAGTTGATATAGTATTTAACTAATAAAGTAGTATTAATATAAGTAATAATACTAGTATTAATATTTGTAACTACTTTTTGAAATAGTAAGATAATTTTCTCGCTTTTTCATTGCTCTGTTGTACATTGGTAGCTCGTGCAGCGACGGAAACTTCGCATACCGCTAACCAGTCTATTCGCATACCGCTAACCAGTCTATTCTCAAACACCTGACGTACCACAGAATAACGAAAAGTATTGATTTTATCAAATATCATGATCAAGATTAACTTTTTACTCCGATTAATTGACTGAAGCAAAAATTTAAGATGAAAGTCATTATTGATATAGTTTTGAACTAATAATATTAAAGTATTAAAATTTGTATCTATTTTTTGATACTGCATAAGATAGAAGAAAATTTTGGGATTTCCACATACACAAAATTAAATATTATGATCAATGTTAACTCGTTTTTACTCCGCGATTAATTGACTGAATCAGAAATTTAAGATGAAAATCAAAGTTGATATAGTATTTAACTAATAAAGTAGTATTAATTGTCTGAGCGAAGCGAAGGCTAATACTCAGCGAAATATTACTGTCCGGACACTTTACTACTACGATGGATATTAACGACATGTCCTACTAAAAAAAAAAGCCTAATAAAAACATTTCGTCAAGCATAACTCAAAAAATATTTGTCGGATTTCGTTTCTGATTGCACCAGAAGGTACCTATGAGGGTCGCCTACTGAATGCACCTACTATGAAAAATAAGTTCCAAACCGTTTAAAAATTATATAGAAAAAACTCTTAAAAAAGCACAATTTATCTGCATACGTCACAGAAATTTGGTGTTCGTCACTTTCACCGGTTGATGTTTTCGTAGACAACTGGTTTAAACACATGGAGCAAATAAAAAAAAAATACGCACGCAGTAATATTGAATAGATCACATTCAACCACTTGATCAGAAACCTTGCAACAACCCGTGGCAACCAGTTTTGGTGGGCAAACAAATAATAATACAGTATTCCGTACCACGGTGACCGTTTTTAGCCTGTTGTATAAAATCTGGCATGTTGTATGACATACAATTGTGGATGATTAAAACAAAAGACATGAGTGTTTATTGATCCGGGAGGTTATCTTTCTCTGGATGTCTGTCTGTCTATCATACAGCATGCAATTTTCTTGTAAAGGATGATATTATTATGCAGTAAAACCTCCATAACGGACACACCCGATTAGTGGACACATCTATTTAGCGGGCATTTTTTCGATTACCAACCCTTAAATAACTGTACATTTTTTACTCTCAGTAGCGGACACCTCCAAATAGAGGACAAATTCTGCCCTCCCGAGGTGTTCGCTATTCAGAAGTTTCACTGGTAAAACCTCCATAGTGGACACACCTGATTAGCGGATACCTCTATTTAGCGGACATTTTTTCGATTACCAACTCTTAAATAACTGTACATATTTTACTCTCAGTAGCGGTCACCTCTAAATAGAGGACAAATTCTGCATTCACGGTGTGTCCGCTATTCAGAGGTTTTACTGTATATAATATTGATAATTATTTTACAGGGCCGCACAAAAGAATAAGAATATATGAAATGAATATAAACTAAATTCCGGATTGGAAGATCGCTGATGGTAATGCAATTTTAGGATGTTGTTACAGTCATCCGCAGCATGTTTTTAGAGTTTCGTTCATCTAACGGAACCCTACCTGTCTCACTCCTTTGTCTGTCTGTTTGTCCGTCTGTCACAGAGCCCGTTCTCAGAAACTATATATGTCGGAGACTTGAAAATTTGCATACATATAGCTGAACACCACACATCAAACGGCAAAAAATAAAATTTTGAAAAAGTCTAATATTTAACCCTCTGTGCTCTAACTTGTTTATTTTAAGAAATTTTTCTAACTCATCCCTAACTAAGTTGGAGACTTGAAAGTTTGCATACTTATAGCTGAACACTTGCGATAACACGATAAATCATAAAATTTTGAAAAAGTCATATTTAACCCTCCAGTCTCTAACTTCTGTATTTTAAGCAATTTTTCTAACTCAGCCCCTAATTAAGTTGGAGACATGAAATTTTGCATACTTATAGCTGAACACCTCACATCAAACGACAAATAATAAAATTTTGAAAAAGGTCTAATATTTAACCCTTTGGGCTCTAACTTGTGTATTTTAAGCAATTTTTCTAACACAGCCCCTAATTAAGTTGGAGACATGAAAATTTGGGTACTTATAGCTGAACACTTGCGATAACACGATAAATCATAAAATTTTGAAAAAGTCGTATTTAACCCTCCGGTCTCTAACTTGTGTATTTTAAGCAATTTTTCTAACTCAGCCCCTAATTAAGTTGGAGACATGACATTTTGCATACTTATAGCTGAACACCTCACATCAAACGACAAATAATAAAATTTTGAAAAAATCTATTATTTAACCCTCTGGGCTCTAACTTGTGTATTTTAAGCAATTTTTCTAACTCAGCCCCTAATTAAGTTGGAGACATGACATTTTGCATACTTATAGCTGAACACCTCACATCAAACGACAAATAATAAAATTTTGAAAAAGTCTATTATTTAACCCTCTGGGCTCTAACTTGGGTATTTTAAGCAATTTTTCTAACTCAGCCCCTAATTAGGTTGGAGACATGACATTTTGCATATTTATAGCTGAACACCTCACATCAAACGACAAATAATAAAATTTTGAAAAAGTCTATTATTTAACCCTCTGGGCTCTAACTTGTGTATTTAAAGCAATTTTTCTAACTCAGCCCCTAATTATGTTGGAAACATAAAAATTTGCATACTTATAGCTGAACACCTCACATCAAACGACAAATAATAAAATTTAAAAAAAATCTAATATTTATCCTCTAATATTTTGTCTTGCGCAATTTTTAAATTTAAACTGTCTTGCAATACTATTTTTTGTTCATTTTGCATAATAAGTGTAATGTGACGTAATTTGTTCTATATCAGATTTCTAACGCATGTTAATTTATTTATTTTACAATATCTCTTCTCTTTTAAAATTCACATGTAAATATAGTTTTTATGGCGTAATTTCCAATAAGTGCCTGCTTTTTATACCTATTTATTTAATTCTAATTTGAAGGGTTTTTTTCTGTTTATAATAGTAACGTGTAAATAATTTTTTTTTTTTTTTTTTTTTTTTTTTTTTTTGAAGCAAACATTATTGTTTGCGCTGTTTATACAGTTGGCAACAGTTTAAATTAATACCATTTTCAAAAATATGTAAAAAATATCTGTCAAAATGCTGAATATTTGAATTTAAAATAGAAATAAAACCTCAAAAAATGAGTCAAATTAAAAAAAAATTAATGAAATCTGCAGACCGGGATCTTCTATTGAATAAAATGATCTAAAAATGATTAAATTCCCATGTATAGCTTTTGCTCTTATAAATTTTTTTAATGGAACGATTTTGTCCAACTTTAGCATTAAATATCTTAAAATAATTCTTCGATTTGAAAACTGTATGCATTAGTGGGTTGATCAAACATTTCGCTATAATACCACCGATTTTCATATATTTGTATGCAATAGTTTTCTTAATATTAACGAAGAAAGACCTCCGGTCACAAAAAATTCAAAACCGGCGGCGGCGGTGACAGCGTTAGTTACTTTTTATAGAATAGAGAGATATATAAAAATGAAAACTTGTCTATCTGTCTGTTTGTAATTCTATAAAAAATCCACAATTTGGAAGCCAAAATTGTGAAGAGATACGTACATGTGTATTAAAACATGGCCGAGACAACTAAAGTAATCCGGAATCGAAATAACTTATAGTTAATTTTTAATTAATAAAAAACCACCAATTTAACAGCAATTTCTTATCAAATTTAAACATTTTTCGTTATAGCAGTTGGTGACAATTAAAAAACACATTAAAATTATTACTACAACAATTAATTTTCTACTGCAAGATTTCCACGTGAAAAATGAAAATGAAATAAATGGTTTGCCGAATTAAAAAAAAAAAAAAAGGTGAATATTACGTCATAACTTTTCTATTGCAAGATATTCACGTGAAATATGAAAATGAAATGGTTTGACGAATTTAAATGAAAGTGAATATAACTTCATAACTTTTCTATTTCAAGGTTTCCACGTGAAAGAGGAAAATATTACGTCATATTGGAAATATAAAGGGCATGGTGGATATAGTATAACGTCATATGAGTGTGAAAAATGTATTGAAGCATGATTAAAACCCGATTAGGGAAATATTGGCGTATTTTAACATTATTGCTCCAATTATAAATTGAAATAAGTTCATTTATAGCTATATTCTTTTGCGTCTGTTATATACATTTATACATTTTTATATAGCGTTTTCATATGATTCATTCAACAACATTTTGACTGCTTTTTTTTAATGTTTGTTTTGTGTTGTATGTTAAATTTTGAAATTGATTTTTCAGAACAAACATCCTTCAGATTCTGGGCAACGCCGGCACTTTAGTTTGTAACAGATAAACAGCTTTTGTATCTGTACATCTAATGCTAATATTATAAAGCGTTATAATATTATAAAGTATATAATAATATGATTAATGTTTGTACGTTTGTGAGGTGTTATCTCTGAAACTACATAGCCAACTTAAAAAAATGTTGGTGGCCATCTCTGCTCCGAAAAAAAGACTATTTTATGTCAGTGCAAGAACCTACAACGCTGCAGGAGCAAAAAAGTTCTAAAATTGTGATTTCTGCCATATTGATTGGGTTAGAAACTTTAAATTTGGTGCGGTAGTTACTTTTAAGATGTAAATACTCATAATGAACGCTCTCTATAAGATTCAATTTGACGGATAAACGTAAAAATTTCTAGAAATGTTCTAAACTATGATTTATTTGGAATACTGAAATTTTTGGGATACTGTTGGGGTTAGAAACTAGAACTTTGGCATGGTAGTAATTAATAAGATGTAAATGCTCGTTGTAGAACGAATTCTAAAAAATAGAAAGACTAAACAAAGCGGAAAAAGATCTAAAGATGATCTAAGTAACGAAGAACATGGAACTGTTAGGAATATAAACATGAAAATTGACATGGCTGCATTTATCATGACGTAAATTCTTGCAATAGAACAATTTCTAAAAATGTCGCTATATAAAACAGTGCAGAAACAAAAAACTTTCAAAAATTTTCTATTTCTCTGTTACTGCTGAGCCCAAAATCTTGAAATTTTGCTTCGGGTTGGTTTTAAAATATACAATTGTCTTTATGAATGGTTTCTAAAAAATTTAAAATTTAAAAAGATGAAATTAACGGAAAGCGATCTCAATTACCATTAATTTGGAATTATTAGGTGCAGCAACTTTAAATATTTCATAATGCTGCAAAACATGCGATTTAAATGCAACAAAACTGATAGATACCCACCTAGCATTAAATAAATTGTGTAAATATTGAATAAAGACCTGCATGAAACAGTGAGTAGGTTGCCCGAAAGTACTTGTTAAGTGTTCCTTCTCTAGGCTTTTCTCTCTCTCGCCAAGGCCACTAACAGAGGTAAGTGCCGTTTTTAATGTGATATGATTTTTTTATCCGATTCATTTTTCTAGACATTTTATCATAAGGTCATATTCTCAATTATCATTAGTAGATTTTTTATATATTAACTTATTCTGGTGAAATTTTGTAATCGGGTTCATATTGGCGTATGTTAGCTTGCATGATTTGCTGAATAAATATGTATGGATTTGTAAATTACTTCAAATGACACTTTGACAGCTCAAAAGTTATGCAGACGATATATTCAGATCTTGTGTCATACTTTATGTTGTAATCATTGCCGATTTCTATCATTTAATACATGCTAAATACAGCTCAACTTGTGCAGAATATGTTTGAAAACAAAACAATACAGCGTATGTAGTGGCCAGCATACACTCATCATTTAAATCCGATCGAGCATATCTAAAACACAACCTAACGAAGCACTGCATGCCACTTTTGATGTATTCGGTACTTTGATACTATATTAGATTTTGAGAAGAGAATTCCTTAAATGTTATCGACAACCTCAGTGCATCCGTGGAAAACAGATATTGTAATTATTAACTATTCCGGTGGAGCACACACCATATAAAGTATAGTCCATTCTTTTTAAACATCATATATTTGTCATTTAAAGTTACTCAAATTGGTGCGGAGCGTCTGATTATGCTTTTGACATCATTTTATACAGTTAAAATTCCGATATAAGTAAATTAGTGTCTCATTTTCTATTTTACTTTTAATATATTGCGTACTTTCAATTTTATATCCATGCATGGCTGTCTTGAATGGTTTGATTTCCCATTTTTTTTAAACAGTGTATACGAATTTATATATAAGATTTTGTAATTCTACAATTCGTTTATTTTCATCATTTCAATTTTTCGCAGTATATGGACAATTAAAGATAACATCTCATTTTCTTTGCTTCCACATGTTATTATTAAATCTATGTTCTCAGTAATATCGCTCAGACTAATCCCTCTGAGGGAAGTCCTAGTATAAGTAATAATACTAGTATTAATATTTGTAACTACTTTCTGAAATATTAAGATGTGTGAGATAGAGGATTTGTTATTGGCACATCCAACTAATTTCAAAAGTAATTTTTAGAAAGTAATGTAACAAAAAGCGTAACGTTTGAATTATAGTATACCTTCGCACGTTTGTTTCGTTTTATGCGGTTTCATTTAATGCTCTTTTTAGTTCCCATTAATTGATGAGAGGAAATTTTCGATTAGTGGAATAAGCACAGAATGTATCATTATTTTGTTTCTAGGTGAACTGCGTTAAATTGTCGAAAACGTTAAAAATGAAATAACAATAAACGAACTCTCAGATTTTTCATTTGTCAAACAGCAAAATTATCATTTGTCAAACAGCATTTGGTTGACATACACTAAATTTTATGAAAATCTATATATACATTAGGCTATCGTATGTGGCACAGAAATCGCGATTATTCGTTAATTGTTTGGGGACGAGAAAGCTTTAAAATCATTTTTGTTTTTTTGTAAATCCCACTTTAAATACTAATTAAAGGTACATTATATGCATTATGGCATATATGTATCACAAAAAAGGTAAAAAAAAAAATTTTTTTTGAGAAAAAAAGGAATTTTCCGTATTATTTTAGAACTTTTCAAAATGCCCTATGCAAACTGAATATCAATGATAATCCCCAATATTCTTTATACAAGTTTGGTTTATACATATAAATAAAACTGTGCATCGAATTAAAATTCGAATATAATATTTGAATATAAAGGTAATAAAAAAAAATATTTTCAAAATTTTTTGAAATTTTGAACCTCAAAACGAAAAATTACGGAATATTACGGAAAATTCCTTTTTCTTTTCTTAATTTTTTTTAATTTTTTTTGTGATAAATGTATGCCATAATGCATATAATGTACCCTTGGTAATATTTAAAGGGAAATTTACAAAAAATAAAAAAAATATTTTAAAGGTCCCTCGTCCCCTTAATGACCCGAATGAAACGCATCTCATTGGTTTTTGAACAGCATTTAATGCATCTCCATACTTATAAGCGGGTTACCATTGCGGTGGAACCTGTTCTGTTGCCAAGTTTCTTGCCAATTTGGCGATATATATATAGCCAACTTTGGCAGCCAAAATCAGTCGCCAAAAATGAGGCCAATATGGCGATTATCGCCAAATTTGGCGGCCAAATGTAGTCACCAAAAGTGTCACCAACTTGGCGATAAATCTAATATTTCGCGAAATTTGCATAAACTTCCATTGTAAACCAATAGGGTTTACTATACAATTGTGTTTATATGTTCAAATGTTTTACAATAAGCAAAAAATCAACAAATTGAGACATTTTAATGCAACGAAAACTAATATTATCTTAAGGGATTATATTAATTATATTTAAGGGAGTACAAGTAAATTAAATTATGAATAAATAACATGATACAATGCTTATCATGCTTTCCCAAATACAAATTTTAAGGGAGACTAAACTGGTCGCCATTGGCGGCTAGTGTAATATAACCTCTTCCAAGTTGTTCACGATTCCGATAAGCATCCTTTTATCTTCAGAAACCTCAGAAAACCATCGGTTTTTGAGATTTAGAGAACCATTTTTGTAGAATTTTGAAATATTAACAAGTGTGAGATAAAAGAAAATTTTGGTATTGGCACATACGATTAGTGCTTGTAATCTGTTTCTCTGTAATAGGTCTTGTTTTATTATACACATGTTCACATGTTTTATTATCCATATGTTCACAAAGTTTCAAAACTGGTCTGATAATTCAAAATTTATTAAACATTTTTGTATCGCGAACAAAAATTCTTCGAAATATGACCCTTGGGCATCAACACACTGCTGCCAGCGTTTTTTTTTTTTTTTTTTTTTTTTTCATTCTTCATAGGCTCCATACAAGTCTTCGCACGAAAGGTTGTTAAGGGACCTCGTCAAAGCTGCCTGGATCGCTGGAATCGTGTCGCATCGCTTCCCTTTTAGGTCTTTCTTGACCCGGGGGAACAAAAAATGTTGCTGGGACCGAGGTTGGGGCTGTAAGGGGCTTGCAACAGTATTGCCACGTTAAATATAGCCAAAACTTCGGCGGCGGCGAGCGACGTGTGACAGGGTGCATTATGGTGGGGAACAATCCAATCGTTTCTGATGTCTGGGCGGACGCGACGGGTCAAGTAAGTTTTCTCTCGAGTGCTCCATTATTTTTGGCTATATTTAACGTGGTAATACTGCTGCAAACCCCTTACGGCCCCGACCTTGGTTCCAGCAACTTTAGTTTGTTCCTCCGGTCAAGAAAGACCTGAAAGGAAAGCGATTCGACACTATTCCAGCGATCCAGGCAGCTTTGACGAGGTCCCTTAACAACCTTTCGTACGAAGACTTCTATGGAGCCTATGAACAATGGAAGAAAACGCTGGCAGCGGTCTATTGATGCCCAAGGGTTATACACTGTATTACCATTAATGACCGGCAACTTTCAATTTTAGACATTTTGTCGAATATTTAGAAATATACTTAACAGATTCTTCTGGAATTTCATGATTGAAAAGAACAGGTATGACCTCATATTTAGCAATGTCGATTTGATAAGGGGGGCAATTAGGGGGCCAACAAAAAATCAAAGAAAAAAATAATACTTCGGATCACCCTGTAAAATAAAATGCACGAAATGATCTATCGCTACCGAAAATAAATAAACAGACATTGTGCAATATGTGTATTCTTTTGTGTAAGAATAGCATGTATATTAATAGAAATATAGCGATTTATTTAAAAAAATAAAAAAATTCTTGCATGATTTTTGCTTATAACATGCAGGGTTTTCTACCGAATTTAACTCCGGTTTCAGAAAAATTGACAAAATATAGTAGAAACAATATAGTGCAATTGGTATATAAATATATTAAATATTTTAGGAAATATGAGCAGTTGTATGAAATAATTTTTATCTGCGCATGCGCGAACGATAACAAGAATCATTTTACATAATTTAATAGTCAACTCTATGGAGCAACTTATTAAAAACAATCTAGTCAAATATCGTAAAAATTCAGAAAGATATCGGCGTTAGAATGAGCACATTTTTAGTAGTTCTCTAAAAGCAGCTGAAAGATAAGGGATTTTCCACAAATTGTCATTTTTAATTTTATTTTTTTTTTATTTTCATTTTTTATTGATGCTTTAGTTCTTCTTGGATAACCACCAGAACGAGCCTATACCATGATCAAAAGAAGTATCAAAATCGAAGAATTTTTTCCAAATCTACTCGTTGATACTCACTAAATACTAACTTTTTTCTGAAAATCATTTAATAAAAAATGACAATTTGTGTAAAATACCTTATCATTGTTCCCCATCCCTTATCATTCCCATCCCTTATCCTGTTGCACTTTTCAGAATTTCCATTATAGCTGTATCTCAAGACTAATGCAACAATTTTCACCAAACTTCAGAATCAGTTAATCCTTGATATGAATTGACATTTTATACATTTTGGCGTAAATCGCTCAACAGGTGGCGCTGCTATACAGCATTTTTCCCGATTTCGGCAATAGCTCTATCTCAAGAACTAATGGACGCATTTTCATCAAACTTCAGATTCAGTTACTCTTTGATATGAAATGATGCTGACTACGTGTTGGTGAATATCGTCCAATAGGTGGCGCTGCTGTGCTGCATTTTGCACTATTTCCTCAATAGCTCTATCTCAAGAACTAATGCACGAATTTTCATCAAACTTCAGATTCAAGTACACCTTGATAAATGTTGATGCTGATTATGTGGTTGTGTAAATCACTCAACAGGTGGCGCTGTTATGCTGCATTTGTCATCATTTGCGCAATAACTCTATCTCAAGAACTAATGCACGGATTTTCCCCAAACTTCATATTCAGGTAGACATTGACATAAGTTGATGATAATTAGGTTCTGGTGTAAATCACCCAATAGGTGGCGCTGCTATGCTGCATTTTGATGGATCTATACGATTTTAGGGACAGTAATATCTCAAGAACTAATGCACGGAATTTCATCTTTTTAGAATCCTCATGATGAGCATAGATGCACTGTGATAATGATTTTTGAAGTATTGACAAGTATGAGATAGAAGAAAGTTTTGTGATGGTCACAACATACTAGTTTTTATTTGTTTTTGCTGTAAGAATTGGTCCTATTAAAAACTTGTCAATATAAATGTTGTAGATAATATTAAGAACTATATAATAAATTAATGCGAATTTTATATCTTGTGAATTGAGGAAGTTATGAATTTTTTTCTTATTCACCCCCCCCCCCCCCCCAAATCCTTTTTAGTTTCGTTTTTTTATTTTTTTGCGGAACGAATTGGTCGTATCAAAAACTTGCCAATATAAAAGCTGTAGATAATATTAAGAAGCTTTATAATAAATTTCATTGGATTTGATATCTTGAGTATTCTCGAAGTTATGATTTTTTTTCTCTCTAAAACCCTATTTTTTACGCCCCTTGAGCCCATTTTTAATTTATCAAAAATCTATGATACATAATCCCAAATGGCCCAATTTTTAGAAGTAATAAAAATTTTAAACTGATTTTTATATGTACAAAAATTAAGAAGATATGGGATTTTTGCAGTTTTCACAAAACCCCTTCCTATTTCCATCCCCTTGGTCCGATTTTGCCCATTAACGAACTTGACTGAGGATTTATGCCGCTTGATTTTTTGTATCAGTTTGGAAGAGATTTGTGCAGAATTATGAAGTTATCGTGATATATATAATAAAAAATTATATGTAAGTATATATAATATATATATATATATATATATATATATATACATATATATCCTTTAAAAAAAAGTTTGGTGTATGTGTATGTTTTTCCGTACATTATACACTAAAAACATAAAAAATAAAAAATAAAAATACCATTACGGAGGGTTGAGGTTGGGAATGCTAAAAAAAGTTTAAAACCTTATATGTTTTTATGTGTGTGAGCGTGTATAAGTGTATGTATATATGCTTATATATTGTGTGGACATATAATAATAATAATAATAATAATAATAATAAAAATACGGGGTATCATGCATTTAACATAATAAATGTCACATATTACATCAACATTTAAGGATATATTTTACTATCTCAATATTCCTCATTGCTTTTTAAATTTTCACATTTATTTGCATAATACAAGGCTAAATTTTACTATCTCAAATATTCATCATCTTTTTAAATGTTATTTATGTTCTCATTTTTTATATTACAATTTTTTTTCTTTAAAACGTTAATTTTATCAATTGCCCTGTTATTTATTTTTATCTAATTCTTTATTTCTTTATGTATTTCTTTGTATTAATTTATTCCTTTTCTTTATTTTATTTTGTATTCACTCAGTACTTATTAAGTTTATTCCTATTTTTTCATTCTAGTTTAACTAAAAGTTAATCTAAGTCTTTTCTTGATTTCTTCAATTATTTTCATTCCTTTTATTCTTTATTTATTTTTTATTTTATTTATTTTTTGGGGGGGCTTAAGATAGCAACACTAAACATTATTGTTATTAATCCAGTTCCAATTTACATTTTTCCTTTTTCACACCAGATGGCAGCACAGTTATGGGTTTCACTCAGATGCTCAACTGTAGATCACATGTTAAAATAGTCTTAACTTTGTTTTCCATGCTGATATGCAGTAGTTTTGACTCTTAGTACGTCATTCAGGTATTGTGCTCTAATAATTTTTAATATCCTGTATGAGGTGTATGTTTCTTTGGATCTCTTAGCTTTTTATTATCTATTTTCTGTAATGTTTGCGTTATAAGGAGCTAAATTTTGTCATTTCAGGCTTAATGCCGACAAAATTGGATGAAATAACGCATCTTCTATTAATGAACTCACAAGCTCCCCCGACGATTCTGTGAGTCATTCATAGTTTCTTATTTTACATACTGGTTTCCTATGTTCATTTCTAAATCATCTTTAGAACTTTATCAATTTCTTCATATATTTGTGATTTCAAATTTATTATTATTATTATATATATATATATATATATAAAGTTTTTTACTGAGGGTGGTTTTGGGTTCTAGGGGTCATGATCGGTGTAGATTTGCAAAACAATGGGGAGAATGTAATAGATAGTATTTTATACGAAATCTACCTAAATGGATAGTGAAGATTAATAAAATTACAAACTCAAGAATAGAAGTGTTTTAGAATACATTCTCACTAATTAAACTAAAAATGAAAATGGAATGAAGTGGAAGGAAAGGGAAAACTGTCTATTACAGCGAAAAAAAAAACATATGAAATTTTAGATGACATGTAAAGTAAAATCCAAAATTATTTAATTGAATCCATTTAAAAAAAAACTAACTCAGAACTTTACCAAAGTCAATACATAAAGAGTTTCGTTAAAATTATAACAACTGAGTTTCATAAAAAGTTAATTTAAAATTTTCATGAATAAATTCAATAAAAGTTGATTTAGGATTCTAATAATCAAATTCCTCGGAAGAGTAACTTAGAATTTCCACAATTCAAAATATAACTTGTAATTTTAACAATAAATTCCATATAAAGTTAATTAAGAATTTAAGTGGAAAGCTTCCTTGAAAAGTTATTTTAGTATTTAATATGTTTATAAGTATAATTTCGTGCTATTAATTCTTAGAATCATAACAAATATGATATAATGCATACTAGAAAATGAAATAATTTTCGCGATTTTGAAAAATACATAAACAACAACAAAAAAAAGACCATTTGATGATGCAAATAACTAATCACCATGTATAATTAATTATTCCACAATTTAAAGTAAAATTATCTATTTACAAACATATTTAATCAAAACTTCCTTCATTTTGTTAAATATATTTTTTCTCTTCATTTCTTTTGCGCTGAATAAACATCATTCTTTTAATATATCAGATTTTCAGCCGTTATTTTAAAAAATAGCAAATCGATTTTTCTATCAACAATGCAATCGTGCATATTTATCTGACCTTTAAGGGAACAATAGACCTTTAAAATCATTTTTTTATTTTTTGTAAATTTCACTTTAAATATTATTCAAGGGTACATTATATGCATTATGGCATACATTTATAATAATAATAATAATAATAATAATAATAGTAATAATAATAATAATGAGAAAAAAAATTCCGTAGAAAACATTTTCTAATTTTTTTTTTTTTTTTTTGAAAATTTAAGCAGCAAAAATACTCAAAATTACAAAAAAATTTTGATTTTTTTTTCTTACCTTTATATTCAAATATACAGTGTGTCCACGTATAATCTGACAGACCTTTATTTTCGCAACCGTTGGTCCTGGATGCATACTTCCAATTACAAAAATAGCTTAAATAAGGTAAAGAATTATTTTTAAAGCGATTTGTGTCAAGAAGAACATTTATTAAAAAATTACGAAATTTAAATTTCTATATGGTCCCCCGGTCCTATAAGTGATAATTAAAAAAAACTTACTGTGACGCTAACAAGTAAGACAGAAAAAGTCCCATTCACCTAACATTAAAATTGACCGAGTTATGAAACTTTGAAATGCTTGACTTATAGTTGTTTTTTGCATATCAAAACAGATGATTTCGACCATGTTTTAAGGGGTCGTATATAAAGTACTTAAATTTATTTCAAGGTATCTGCGCTTTGAAAGAAATTGTACAACTATTACGATTGAGTTAACTTTATTGGTTAAATATCAGATTCGTTAAAATAATTGTATTTTAACATATGTTGTGTTTTGTAAGGATTTGAGGCTATGATTTCTTTTAACAAAAATTATGTTATTTTCATAAGGTTTTATTTAACTTGCAACGATCGTTTTTCCAGTTTAAAATTTGTACTCGAACTTTATTTGACTTTCAAATGTCCGATCGAAGTTAAAATTTTACATACTGACTTAAATCAGAATGCAATGTAATATTATTATGATTTTCGACGCTTACAATCTTATATAAGAGGATAACAACAACAACAAAAAAAAAATCGTATAGATTACCGTCAACAAGTTTAAGAAATGGTTTTAGATTAGATAACATAAACCTGAGGTTGTTGTGTTTTTTAACTTTTATAATTACGTTTTATGTATTTTTTAACGCTAAATAAAAAAAAATACCTTCACTTTTAACCATCATGTCAGGATTTTTCGCAAATCGTAAATTTAAAGGTTAAAAAATAGCGACAAATCTGATACTATAAAATAGATGTAAGACTTTTTTTTATTCAGTTTAGTTTTAATTCAATAATTTATTCAATTTTGTGGCTTATACTGGGTTTCTAACAGCTAAGCAGCTCAGGGGTCCGATGAGGTTTGGAGGGGAGGGGGGATCAATTTTAACTTTGAGCTTTTTTACTTTGAAATTTGCGATTTCAGAAAAATCCTGACGTGATGGTTTAAAATGAAGGTCATTTTCGGATTCAGCGCTAAAAAATACATGTGAATCAATTTTCAAAAGCTAAAAAACATGGCACAACACACAATTTTTAAGACGGTGTCATCTAACAGCATTTTAAAATATGTATCATTTTTTGAAGAATTGAGGCTGTTGTTTTTCATCCTTTTATTTAACAAAAATTCTGTTATTTTTATCCTCTTATATGTTCAGTATAAATTGTATATTTTGCAGTAATATGTCAGAATAATTAAAGATTTCAAATTTCTATTACAATGCTAATTTTACTCTCAACCATTTCTTTAATATATCTGACGAAATTATATTTCTACTAAATTTGTGAATGACCCCTAACTTGCAGTAAAAAATATGATCCAACTTTAAATAGCTATTGCTCGGTCAATTTTAATCGTAGAATAACGGGACTTTTTTTGCCTTACTTGTCAGTGTAACAGGAAAATTTTAATAAGCATAACTTATAGGACCGGGGGACCGTATAAAAATTTAGATTCTGTAATTCTTCGCTAAATTGTTTTTCTCTTCAAACTTTTTTTTTATCTTAACTCTGCATCTAATTTTGATCACTTTTGTAATTGGAACTATCCATCTAGGACCAACGATTGCGAAAATAAAGGCCGGTCATGTTATACGAGGATACACTGTATAAAATTCGATGCTTAGTTTTATTTATATGCTATCTGTACCCGGCCACGCGTTGTTGTGGCTCAGTCTGGCTAAATGGGGAAAAAAAGAAAAGAAAAAGTGCACGTTTCTAATATGTTTAATTTCACAATACTTGTGGGTATACTATATTTTTTGTTGTTACATTGTCTGTGCAGATATAGAGATTGTCTGATTTGCCGATTCTAGAACACGAAATATATAAATGCCCGTGTGAGAAGCAGTTCATGTCTAGATCTAAACCGCAGAATTTTAAAGCTTGGCCCTAAGCTTTATTGGTGGAGATTACAAACGCCAATCAAATAGGTAATTGCAATCTCTTAATTGAAATTGCGCATCCATTGGAATAAAAGGAATGCGAGGAATGAGGACATCTTCACTTTTGAAAGGTCCTGTCAAGATTGTTGCTTCTAAGAGGTTGCTCATTATTTTTTTAGTGCAAGCTGCGTGTCGTTGCAAAGATTTGGCTTGTGAATATTTTGTAACATCATAATTGGCAGGCCGATTATCAATTGCAGTACGTGCGGTGGCATCCCTTGCACATGGAGTGAATTAAAAAGATATGTGCCTAGTTAAACGTATGGCATTGAGCTCACAGGCTATTCACACTAATTGTATATTACACTCTTATTTCAAAGAATAATGCCCATTGATAAATAAATTAAAGGGGATTACCCACCGTTTCAAATCGGATAATTCTTCATGAAAAGCCCATTTATCTAAATTGAGTGAGGATTAACCCCCCGTTCTCCTTTTATACTTAACCAATGAACTCCCAAAACTATTCAGGGGATAGCGCCTTATCAGAATGAAACTATTTACAAAATTTGAAGCAGATCGGATATTTCTATCAAGAGTTATGGCGTTACATACATACGTACATACAGAACCTGCGGGCACATTAGCTCTCATGCTTTAATAGCCTGTGAGCTAAAAAGAAAAAAAAAACACGAACTAAAAAAACAAAGAAAAAACAAATATCATAAAAAACACTGACGAAATATTTCAGTAATGTGTCCAGGGAAGATGCATAATATGAAAGAGTTATCAAAGGGCTTTCTAATGATATACCACATAATGGATGTCGAAAAATATTAAAAAAGTGCCCCGAGGGATGCGAGGTTCATAATAGTAATATAAAAACACGCGCGCATGCAAATGCAATGCAATCGGTGAATTTCAAAGAAATCGGTGAAGAACTTTCGGAGGTTTAAGATTTCGTACAATGGAACATTTACATTTTTTACCCCCCACGTGCGGAACGTGGGATGAGAGGGATTGTAGGTGCATAATATGAAAGAGTAGTCAAAGGGCTGTCTAATGATATTTCACATGACGTGTGTCTGAAGAAATTTAAAAAATGCCCCCTGGTGCTGGCGAGGTAATTGGAGAAGGGAGGAGCGAGGTTCGTGATAGGTATATAAAAATAAGCGCGTATTCGAATGCAACGCAATCCGTGAATTTCAAAGCAATCTGTGAAGAACTTTCGGAGGTTTAAGATTTTGTACAAATGAACATTTATATTTTTATTTATATAGAAATGTGCCCCCATGTGGGGAAAGTGAGCGCAGTGAGATGCGAGGTGCATAATATGGAACAGTAGTCCAAGGGCTTTCTAATGATGTATCACATGATGGGTTTTTGTAAAAAATTAAAACGCGCCCCCTGGTGGGAATGGTGGCAAATGGGGGGGGGGGGTGGAGCCAGTTTCATAAGAAGTACATAACAACACTTCCATATTCGAATACAACTCAACCCGTGAATTTCAAAGCAATCGGTGAAGAACTTTCAGAGATTATCGATTTTGAACAAACGAACGTTTACATTTTTATTTATATAGATATAAACAAAACTTGTATAAAAAATATTGGGGATTTTCATTGATAATGGAATGCGCTTGGGGCATTTTGAAAAGTTCTCAGTAAGATCTAAAATATTACGGAAAATTCCTTTTTTTTCCTCCAAAAAAAAAAAAAAAAAAGTGATAAAGGTATATGCATATAATGTACCCTTGAATAATATTTAAAATAAAATTTTCAAAAAAAAAATATTTTAAAGGTCCCTTGTACTCTTTAAATTAATAAATTAGAAAGAATATCTTTGCTTATTTACCTTTCCTTTCAAATAATCTAATCGCTCAACAAACGTCCCAGTTTATTGTCTAAACAAATAATTATTCAATGATCGAATATTTTATTATAAAAGACATCGTGTATTCATATTACTGTCTGTTGTTTCTATTATCTGGCGTCTCCAATTACTATAGTATAATTTATGGCTCTTAGTTAGATTTTCCCAACTGTGCATTAAAATTTCACTTACGTTAATTAATAAATAGTTTGGCAGGATGGCAATTCAAAATTTACATTAAATGTTATCTGTTACGGTTAAAATAAAATATTAGAAAATCTCCATTTTTGGCCTGAATCCTTCGTTTAGAATACGTTCATGTTATTTGGAGAGGACAGTCAAACATTCACTCCAGGGATGTAGTGGAGGATATACAGGGGTATACGCCGTATACCTTCTAGATTTTTTAAGGAACACCGTATACCCTCTGTTTCGCAAGAAGCTATAGTATATACCTCTAGGGTATACTCTTTGTCTTGAGCGTATACCCTCTGCTTAAAGGTATACCCTCTGTTTATTTTACGACTACGCAACTGATTCACTCTCAGGCCGTTGACTTTTTAACTGCTCGCCCTTTCGGATTCCCTTGTTGCACTCTTATCATCACGACGCCTGAGTTTGCACATAAAAGTAATTCGATGTGGACTATCTGTATTTTGTTTATTTATACAACAATTCATGCACGTATCAAAGACATATTTAAAGAACCTGGGTTCGAAAATCTAATTGATATAATTTTATTTATGGACTAGCAGAAACTATACTGAACAGCAATACAATGTAGAGAAGATAATTAAATTTTAATTTCCACATGCATTAATTGAGGGAAATTCCCTTAATTATGAAAATATTCTAATGTTCTGTACTATTCTTCATCAGGAAATACTGAATCTTATAAATTTAAGAATATTTTTTTTTATTTAGCTATCTTTTTTAAGACAAATAAAATAAAGTAAAACACAAATCAATATATTCTAGAAATCGTAGTTTTTATTTTGTAAAATGCCAAAGCAAGGAAAGAAATAGTTAATTTCTCATTTGAATTTCTCTAGGCCTGTCAACATTCTTTCTGTATCAATGGAAGTCAGTCATTCGTGTATTAAAAACCCAGAAGGGTAGAAAGATCAAAGTTTGTTGCTGGTATTTCGCTTTTTTGTTGTTTTGTTTTTTCCGCTTAAAGCTATAATAACAAAGGAATTTTGAAAATTTATGTAAAAAAGAAGAACTTGAGCTTAAGAATTTCGGAAATCGGTCCCTTAGGCATCCTCCAAACAATTGTAATTTTGCTTCTTTTTTTTTTAAGGATTTTGCTTTTTAATGTACTACATTTTTTTTTTTTTTTTTGCAATTTAATGATAAAAAATATGCACGAATTTAAGTTAAATGTCTGTTCAAAATCACATTTTTGATTTGAAATATTTTTTAACTTTTTAAGTGCATTTAAAATATAAGGAAAATGACAAATAAATTGGAGGCAAATTTAGAAAAAAATCACAAAGCCGATTAATTCCAAAAATTTAAAAAAACGTTAAAGTAAGGAAATGATAATTAAGGACTTTACGTTGTAAATTCGAATATTAAACTTAATAGATGTTGCTATCCAACGTATAATTTATTCATGAATTTAAATATGATGTAAAAATGAAAACATATGGATAAAATAAGACTAAACGTTTCTGTTTAATCTTTAAAACCATCCTCAGACGTAAAATTTTCAAAAAATACAATTTTCCAAAATATTTTAAATGGTTATTATGACAAAATAATGTATTATTTAATGCACTTTAAAATACATTCAAAAAATTTAACAATACTTTAGTTTATTATTAGCAATTTCATCCTATCTGAAACTTTTTATAATTGATTATAAGTATAAAAACAATATATTTTTCTCAAAAATTTTGGAATGTATCTACAAGCACCCTTTTGATGAAATAAGGTTTGGTTAACCGAGTGTATCGTATAATCGGGAATATACTATACAGACATTAATTTTGAAAGAAATTTATTTTGGATGCACCAGGCTATGCTTTTACTTTCGTAATATTCTTCAAAATTACGAGTCACAGAATTAAATGTTCCAGGATAATTTTGTTTGAAGGAAAAAAAAAATTACTTGCATACTGAATTAATGCGGTTTTTACGGAGTGCCATATATGATTACAGATGAGATCAAATATCTTGGATTACTAGAAAATAAGATAAACAAAACTTTTTCCATAAGGTTAAAGAAAAAAAAAATAAATGCTCCTGAAATTGTAGTTTTTCTTTCTGAAATCCTTCAATAGATAAATAAATAGCAAATTACTTATTTCGATAGGTATATGTTTGTTGCAATTCTTTTTTTCGGACTGGAAGTCAATCAATTGGTTTTTGAAACAGAGAAGGGTAGAAAACGGAAACTGTGTTATTGTTAGTTAATATTTTTCTTAGTTTTTTTCGCTCACAGGTGCAAATAATGTGCGTGTGTAAAAAATCTGTTTAGTTTAAAAATTTCGGAAGCTCTTCACATGAATGATATTTTAAACAAATTTAAAAGTTTCATTTCCAAGATTTCTTCCCCAAGAAAAGGATTATGGCTTTTATTTAAGTGCCTGCAGCGCAAACACTAACTTCTCGAAAGAAAATAAATAACGAGTCGATGTTTATTGCGCTGTTTTTGCACACTTTAGAAGTTATAAAAAACTCCCTAGAAGAACATGACAACCATAGCAATTTTTTATCTGATAATATGTTAAAAGCCTGGTTGCAGGTACAGCTTATGCATGATAATTTTGAAAAATTACATTTAAAGATTCGTGAATCATTAAATATTATCAATAAGAGTACTTTAAAAGTAAGTCCTTCATAAAAGTAGTTTTTTGCATTAGCTTGAAATATGCTTTAAACATCTTGTTTTCCAGTAACACCGAAAATTTATTTCTTATAATATTCTATCCTATAATAATATATGTCACTCTAACTTAAAAATATTCTTATATGTGTTTCGGAATGAAAATGATGAACGTGAAGCGGGTAAGTGCAACTACGAGTTGTCATAGTTTGACTTTAAATCACCTTACATATTCGGCATACTCACGTGTTTTTTTTCTTTTAAATATCCTTGTTTAAAACTTAATTACAGATACGGCGAACCTTTTTACATACGAATGTCAAGTTCTTCTAAAAAATTATATTACGTGGTCATGACGTGCCAACAATGAAAAAATTTACTCGTTCAAATAGTAATAAACCAAAATTACTTACAATTTTGATGTTTGGATTAAAAAATTATGTGTTACATCTGGTGTTATGCTTCAGAAGTCACTGGAAAGAATGCAATTTCTATTGTTCATCTTAGATACCGAATAATTTATATCATTGCAAGGTGAATTCAAATCATCTGACAGAAGCTTTCTATTTGTGATTTTCATGTTATTAATGTCCGAAAAAAAAAGACTCCGAGAATAAATTGTCAAAATGGCAGGCGACAGCTTGTTTAAACAGTTTTTGTACCCGTAATTGAATTCCAAATTGTCATAATTTTACAAACGGAATTCTTAATTATAATGGCTTTGATCTGACCTAATCTGACCTTTGTGATAATCTCCTGATCCCCCCTTCATTTGAAACGTTTTTGAGTCAATATTGAGCTAGACTGCGATTCATTAAGTTGCATTTCCCTTTCTACAGATTGTATGACAACGACAACTAATCGAGTCAATTGAGAAAAACTCGCCTAGTCTAAATTCATGACTTTTGTGGGACTTCACCACTGTTTGCTGTAGAACCAATGCTTCCGATAGTAATCTGCTGTGTACCATCGGTTAATCATCGATGGTCTATTAGATATACTAACTTAAGATTTGAATAATAATAATAATAATAAAGGTTTTTGAGCTACGATTTCTTTTTCCAACTGAAGTAAGGGCTCCCAGGCGCGGCGTTCGGACTCAGTGGGGCAAAGATTTTTACGTGTTTCTATAACACATGCTTTCAAACCTGGTGAAAGTGTACTAAATCACAATTTAAAATTAAATACAAGACTAATTATAAAGCTGTACTTAAGTAATTCTTTAAATATCACTGAAAAATTTACGCTGTTAGTAACTATCGTAATTTTTTCTATTTGTTTTGTTCAACAACTTTACAGATGCATAGAAATAACTTTTTTTTATATAACAATAGAATTTTTGTGCGGGTCATCTCTGTAGTCTAGGGGATTTCAAATTATATAATTTAAAGATATATATATCGTATTTCTAAGGTATAGTACCATAAATTAACTGGAAGGTACATTAATATGATCAGAGAAGCCAATATTAATGTATAACATGAAGCTCCCCTGAGTGTAATTAGAAATTTTCCACCTCTGTGACGAAGCTAATGCACTGCAGAAACATTTTTTAAACGGATACATTTTAAACAACACCTTGGTAGGAATTTTAAACTACCTCTTCGTGGAATATAAAGAACTATACTCATATCAAAATTGAAACGGGCATTGATATAACACCAAACGAAGGTAGCAATATAATTATTTTTAAACCTGAAATAATTTCTATATGCTATAATATATATTTATTTACCTTTTAATTAGTGTGTCTTAATGTATTCAAAGATTTTCTAGCATTTTAAGAGCACTGTATTACTACAGTTATTTTACCTTTGTTTAAGTTATTACCTCTTAGCATTAAATAGGCTTTTTCATTTATTTAAAAGCATTTCTCTATTTATTTTCGAAATGCAGTTTAGTTTAATGAAATATACCTAGTTTTATTTCTGAATGAGTATTTTAATTAAATTGTAAATAAGATAAATAAAAGCTGTCCGAATAAAGCTTGTATTATGTGAGCTGAATAAGGTTTTTTAAAAAGAAATTATAATAAGTTTTAAGTTCCAAACATTGTTTTTTTTTAAATAGATATGTCATACTTGATTGATTGAATTGGTTGGCTGGGACAAATTATTTTGTGGAAGATTATATTTGTGGTTAATTAGGAATGATTTGGGATAGATATTTGATAGCAAGCGCAGTACGTTGAAATGCTGTAATTCAGAAGAGGTAACTTATATATATATGTACAGGGTGTTGAAGAATTAGTTCGACAAATTCAGAGGGGGATAGTAGGCAACAAGAGGATGAAAAACTACCATAGACATGGAGTCGCAAACCACCCATTTAATCAAAAGTGCAGGGTGTCCTACCCTAACTGAACTTTCAGTGATGGTAATAATTTTCAAAAAACTGAAGTGTACTATAATGAAACTTTTAACTGACGTGCTCATCTTTTGTAAATATGATAACACAAAAAAAAGTAGCAGAAGTTTCCATTATACGTGCCAGCAGTATGCACTTGCCGCTCTACATTTTGGACTGTGATTATCAACTCATACGGTATCATCGATTTCGTGAGCAGGAGAGCACTCTGTTTTTCTAGAACTTTGTGTGATGTTATCACATTCCTTATAAAATAAGGTACATATAGTTGCATTTTTATTGCAATATTTTTTTTTTCAAGCATACTTCAGTTAGGGTGAAACATCCTGCATTTGTGTCTAAATATGTGGTTTGCCGGTCGAATTCGGCAACACCCTGTATATATATATAGGTGTCAATTTGAATTTCTAACTGATGCAATATTTTCTTTCTGTAAAAGGTCATTAATAAACATATTTTTTGAAATAAATCTTTTTATTTATTTATTTTTTTAAATATCCCAATAATTTTTAAAATTGCTAACCATGTTACCAGTTAATGTAATGTTTCGCTTAATAGAATAATTTATATCGGCAAAATACTATTTAAGTAATTGTGTTCGACTTTATAACAACTTATACAGAGTATAAAATACGATGTTACATTCTGATAAAATTTACTTAAAAGGTGCTAAAAATACATAACAGGTTTTCACAACATGAAAACCGTCAAAGATCTTAAAAACACCCGAGCGCTTTCAACTGCACTGCAACAGTTGTCATCAGGGGAAAATCAGACTCCTCTGATTTTCCCCTGATGACAACTGTTGCAGTGCAGTTGAAAGCGCTCGGGTGTTTTTAAGATCTTTGACGGTTTTCATGTTGTGAAAACCTGTTATGTATTTTTAGCACCTTTTAAGTAAATTTTATCAGAATGTAACATCGTATTTTATATGTTTTTCAAGGTGAATTTGACGTTCAACAATTATAGTTTGAACTATATTTTATATACTTATACAGAGGTTGGACAAAATACTGTGAACACCCATTTCGAAATGTGTCGTGCTTAAACCGTCCCATACCACTTTGCTATGTTTCGCTACAATCTGCCACCTAGTAGTCGCGGTGAAAGGGAAGGTATCAGTCGAGCATTTGCCGGTGTGAAAGATGCATGAGAAATTATGTTCCCAGCAAAGCGCCATTATTGCCGACCTGTCCGACGTCCAAAAATTCATGATTATTGGAGCTCGTCTCACTGGAGCGTCTGTGTCTAGAACAGTCAACCTTATGGGTTTTCAATGACCACTGTGTCAAGGGTAATGGTATGGCTGCAGAAAACTGCCAAAGGTGTTTTCTGCAAAGCAGAACAGTGTGTGAAAATAGAAGTTGTCGGGGATAGACGTGCGTTGAAGAGGATAGTCGCCAGAAATTGTAACTACACTGCCGCAGATAATCTCAGAGATGAACACCCATCTGCAGAACCCCGTATCCATATCGCAGGTTACCTGCAGCAGCGTAGTTTTACGTTTTCGGGCGACTATCCTCTGCAGCGCTCGTGTATCTCGGTCGGTCAACTTCGACTTTCGCCTACTGTTCTGCTTCGCAGAGGACACCTTTTCAAGTTTTGTGTAGGCTTTCATAACCCTTGGTACAGCGGTCCTTGAAAACCCCACAAGGTTCGGTGTTACGAACGCGGACTCTCCAGTGAGGAGAGCTCCAATAATCATGCCTCTTTGCACCTCGGACAGGTTGGACATAATGGCGCTTTACAGGCAATATAATTTTCTCATACGACTTTAACACTGGCAAATGCTCGCCTGATACCTTTCCTTTCACCGCTATTAGGTAGCAGGCTGTTGCGACACGTGTCGAAGCGGTATTGGACGGTCGAAGTACAACATATTTCGAAATGGGTGTTCATACTATTTTGTACAACCCCTGTAGCATAGAAAAAAACAAATACGCTGCTGCAATAGGATATAAATCTTACTGCCTACATTAAAAGTGATTTTTTTTGGCCGCGTGTTTCATTTAGAGAGTTTAGGCATGTCCTTTCAGTATCACTACACTTTCGTAAAGTATTAAAAAATATATTTGTGCATCAAAAACTATGGAAGATGAAGCCTCTTTAGTAAGAATTAACTCGAGATTGAAAGAAATAATAAACAAGAATGAAAAATCCTGTTCCATTTTACATTATGAAACATTTTTCAATACATTATTTACTGTTACAGTATACTGTAACAAAACTTCATAAGTTCACGAATTTTTTTGTGAAGCTCTGAATATGATATATACGTTACATAGTATGCTAAAAGTTATTTTAGTTAAACGCATAGCACAGCTGAAAATTTCCATTCATCAATTTCCGTGAATAAAGGGAAATGTACTTGAGAGCTTTTGTGCGACCCTGTATATGATCTACAGAATTTATACAAACCAAGTAATATTATAAAAAAAAAATAGTTAAATTTAAAAACGCGTACCACAACTAAAAACGCACTTCTAGCAAATATTGCTTATAGACTTCAATAGTTCAATTATTGTTAATTTCCATATACCGGGTGTCCATAATTAAACGACCCTACTTTAAAGTTGTCTATAGACAAAACTATTGTTTATAAAGTTGTGAAATTTTGGGAAAGGCATAATAAAGGGATGGGAATTTGTTTAAGCTAACAAAAAATATAAATAAAAATAGTTTAAAATTTCGCCACCAGCAGGCGATTTTTAATAAATTACATATTTAGCATTAAGATAGATTAGAAATTTTATTTCCAGGATGTTCATAATTTTATCGACCCTATTTTAAAGTTGTCTACAGACGAAACTATTGTTCAGAATGTTGTGAAATTTTGTGGATGACATAATAAAGGGATGGGAATTTGTTTGAGCGAAAAAAAAAATAGGACGCCGTTTTTTAACGAATTATACATTTAGCATGCATTTACGATACTTTAACAAATTTTGTTATAACCAAACATGTTCTGCATTATTTTCATCATTTTCAGAGACCATCTGGAATCGTAAGATAGCATGTTCCACAGCTGATCGCAGTATGTTCAGGGAAAAGCTAGGTTGGTTGTATTTATGTCGGCCAATTATCAACACGAGGGATATAGGCCCTAAGGGGGGGGGGGATGCCCTTCGTGGGGTCTTTATAAGGGAACCTAATCCGTATTAACACTTGGAGAACCAAGGTTCGAAGAAAACCACGAAAACTTCGAACGATTAGGCTGACGGGCCCGATTGTGATCGAACCAGGGGTGGCCCGGGGGGGAATGTCCCCCCCCCGGAGCAATGAGATGTCCCCCCCGGAAGATTTGAGATTTTGTGTTTTCAATGGTCAAAAAGTGCAATTTCCCCCCCCGGAACTCTATAATGTCCCCCCCGGGGCCACAGAAATCCCTCCCGGAGAAAAGTATCTGAATTCAACACTGGAACTCAGCACCTCCCGTCTACCAGCTTCGAGAGCAGAACCTCTCGGCCACTGGTGGGTCGGGAAAAGCTAGGAAAATGTTGTGAAAAGCTATCTTTAGATTAAGGTTAAGTTAATAAATAAAATTTTTAAACTATCTTAATGCTAAATGAGTACAGTAAATTCTGTCTAAGCCGGAATCTGTACAAGCCGGAAATCTGTCTAACGCGGAAAAATTTTCAAGTCACGGCGAACCCATAGAAAATAACATTAATTGCTGCTGCGTAAGCCGGAATCTGCCTAACGCGGAAACGGAAAAGTTTTTAAAGTCCCACCGAAACGAAAATTTTGCGTAAGGCGGAAAAAATGATATTTTAAAAATGAAAGGCATTTGGTTGACGAAACTTTAAAACTGGTATATAAGTCAAATACTCGCTGTCAAAGCTTTTAATTAAATTCAGTAATAGATTAATAAACTTAATTGTTAAGAACAGAAACTGTTTGAATTTTTAAGAAATGCTTTTTTTTATTCTGTTATTTTCCGTATAATTTTGCATATAAAAGATATTACTAATAAAATGGTACACATTTATGAAAATATATGTATTTTCTAAAGTACAGTATATTATGCTTTAAGGTTTACTCAAATTGAAAGTGACAACTTTTCGACTCTTTCCTTAAGTCATTTTAATCGTATATGTCAAATTCTCAGGGATTTTTATTACAACTGCACAAAGAAATGGAATAGCGTTCAGCATAAAAAAAAAAAATTCAGAATTTCAGTTTCCGACCGATTTTCGAGACAGAAAAATTAAGGAAGCAATTCTTTATAACTCACGATTCAATATATTTATCGAAAACGGAAAACGTTATTCGATTCTAAATAGCTCCAGTAGTCATGCTTGCAAATTTTATGGTTTTACGTACAAAAATGATATCGAGAATGTATCAGAAAAATTTTCGTTACAGAGTGTATTTTTTTAAACCAAAGCTTTGAAATTTTACTAACTTAAAAGTTTTTAATCCTAATTTTATAGATTTTAATAATAAGCAATTTTTTTTTCCTCTGAAAAAAGAAAAGAACATCATACCGAGTACATTTTTCACATTTGTCAAAATAATTGTTAAAGAAAAATCATGAAATAATCCCTATTCGTTAACAAGTATTTAACTCTCTAAACTACTATGTGAAAGATGAGGTATGTAATTGTGTTTGTTAAGTGAACGATTTTCGCTAAATTTCATAATTGAAGCAATTTCGAATCGGTACTATTTATTCCACTGTTCAAATAATGTTTTTCGAAATTTTTAAAAACAATAAATTTGATAGAAAATTTAATTTAATTAAATTTTCGTTTTAAAGAGCGGCACTAAAGGTTACGAACGCAAAAAAAACTATACATGACTTGCGCAATGTTTCTCTTTTTTTTTGTGGGGTGGAGGGGCTATTTTGCATAAGGCGGAATATTGCCTATGGCGGAAAATTTTCTCGGCCCCGATCGATTCCGCCTTAGACAGAGATTACTGTAATTTATTAAAAAACTCCCTCTGGTGGCAAAATTTTGAATTACTTTTATTTGCAATTTTTTTAGCCTAAACAAATTCCCATTCCTTTATTATGCCTTTCACAAAATTATACAACTTTATGAACAATAGTTTTGTCTGTAGACAATTTTAAAGTAGGGTCGTTTAATTATGGATACCCTGTATAGTGTATACTGTATATGCCTTCTATAGCCAAATTCTTTTATGCGTCCCCATAAATGAACGATAAGTTCTACGCACAAGTTATTCTACTGTAATTGACTTGTAGTACACTTCAGTGATATATATAAATTTCAATATGTTTAAGATAGCGTAATATCGTTAAAATACATTGCAAACGATTTTCCCCCAAACCCGTAATGTAGCGCCATTTTCTTTTGTGTCCATATAAATGAACCGTAAATGATATACACTTCATTTTCAATGCCGATCATGCCATAGTAAACTCCAAAAATAAATTTCAATTTCACGGAAATATGACTGTATTTACGCGAGTTAGAAGACGGACAGACAGACAAACCAAATTCATAAAGACTTTTCAACTTTGTTGGAAAGTGTTAAAAATAGATTGCTGTTTATAACTGAAAAGAAAAATGGTGAATATAAATCGCATACGAATATTAACTGATATAGGAACCAATTAAATAAAATCCTTTCAGCAACGCTTTCAGTTAGTTTTCTATTAAAAAAAAATTTTTTAAAGTTCTATATGCACTAAATTTAAAATATGTGAACTTTAAGTGTATTATTTCACTAAATAAAAATATACCTCTCAAAATAAAAAAATATAAAGTGCCGTTAGAAATCTATACATTTGCTTAGTTTTTGTTTATAGATAAAAAATGTTACTGAACTAAACAGCTTTATATGCGTTCTCAAAATTCAGAAAAACTGCTTAAAAATAATTTCGTCTTATTTGCTTAAAACTGTATTATAAAAACTAAAGTGACTGAGTCAAAATACTCTACATATTTAGTATTTAAAATTTTTAACAATATTTCAACCATTTTAGGAACGAATAAACGTGATTAATTTGATTTCCGGTTGTTATTCAACTTGAAAATAGCCATTTTTATTCTACAAAATTGTTTGAGTGCTGTCTTTAGGATATGTATTTTTTTCTATTTCTTTTTAAACTTTATTCTTTTTCCTTTAACTTTGCCATAATATTTTTGAAGTGCTAGTAATAACCTTAAAACAAGATTAGTAGAAAAGCATAATATTTTTTAGTGCATTCAATAAATAATTTATTTTAAATAAATAGATTTTTGAAAAATATTTTCCCTTTCAATTTGATTTAGATCTAGTGATAGTTTTCTTTTTAAATTTAATATAGTTATCTTTTATCTTTTTTCATAATTTTAAGTCCTTGCTGAAATGGTTTGTAGAAATTTGCATCGATATTAATCTCTTTGTGACCATGGGTGCATATATGCATCTTCAAAAGATGCCTATAGCACTTGTTTTTGATATCATTAAAAAAGAAAAGAAAAATTTGCATTTATTTATTAAGATATTTCCTTGATTGATATACTAAATGTAATTATTTGACAAAAACTGGTGTCAACCAAAGAAAGTTCATGTAAAACATGAAGATGCTGGTACAAGCTATACAATAAGTGTAACTATGCAAAGCGCTACTAATAAATTTTTCTTTACAAATGAAAGAATTTATATAATTTTTTATTCGTAAAAAGTCGAAGAAACCGGTGTGTATAAGTATATGGAAAAGAATAGAGACAAACTGTGTTGAAGACGTTAGGGACATGTAAAAAAAAAGTCAGCTCTGCGAGTAACTATGTGATTTTTTCCTTCAAATTTTATCGATAATGAATTTTCTTCTTTTTTAAACAATTGTATGCGTTTGATTGGGAAATGCTCCATAGTGGAATCTGCTGAGCAACCATTAATGGTTTCAGAAGCAAAATCTGAAGTGTACAGCAATCGCAGATGAATTTCCCTACTTTTTGCTAATCAGATTTGTTTTAATTTTACTTTAACCGATGCGTCCTTTTCTGAAATAATCACTATATTAAAACTTGTTATCCACTCAATAATCCAAAATTAAGACACCTATTTTTTTCTTCACGATAGCCAATTAATACATGGAAATTATTCCAGAGGGAAACATTCGCCTTGCATACAATATTTCAAATGAAAATCAAATTTCAAAGTACAAAGTAATTGCTTAAAAGGCGCAAAGGCCAACATAGTGAAAAAGATTCCAAGCCGGGACTCGAACCCGGG
Organism: Maratus speciosus; assembly: GCA_963932465.1. NCBI lineage: Eukaryota > Metazoa > Arthropoda > Arachnida > Araneae > Salticidae > Maratus > Maratus speciosus. Next base: position 166,652,588 of record OZ010786.1, on the reverse strand, counting down.
CCATCAGTATAGCGCACTGACGTTCTACCGACTAAACCACTTGGAACGATACCCAGCACGGAAAATTTCTCACTATTATATGTTGGCAAGGCTACAAACGCAGCACAAGATGGAATATTCAACGTGAGCCACCGAACTGGGGCATGACGTTCTACCGACTAAACCACTTGGAACTTAGAACGCCAGTGCGCTATACTGATGGCCCGGGTTCGAGTCCCGGCTTGGAATCTTTTTCACTATGTTGGCCTTTGCGCCTTTTAAGCAATTACTTTGTACTTTGAAATTTGATTTTCATTTGAAAGATAGCCAATTAAATTCACGCATTGCATTTTTTCAAGGTATTTTCGCTTTCAAGCACAATGTAAAACAAATTGGAAATTGCACATCAAACGTAACAAATGAGGTGCGTTTGTACTATAACTAGTTTTATAAATATTGTTTTGCCCCACATATTGTACTGAATGTTTATTTTAGTGCACTTCATAAGTAAATATCAATTTCATTCTGTTCGTAAGGCTGTAACATCATTAAAATGCACTTGAAATATTTTTTTTCCATTGGCCGTAATGCAACAAAAAACTTTTGACTGTCCCTGTCACTAAACTATACATCCGATTTTCATAAAATCTGAAATGACTCGACAAAATTTTGCAACAATTATATATTTAAAATTTCAGACTATTCGGTTGGGTAGTTTTTGCTCTGTTATATGCGGACGGACAAACAGACGGACTGAACGACGTCTATAGGTGCTACATATTTATATAATTAAGAACGCACCTAAATAGTCTAATGTTTCGTATTCTACAAAAATGTAATATAACGAAAAACGCAAATACAAAAATACTTCTTCCGAGTTAGCTCTGATTCCGAAGAGCGTACTTTATCTTTAGAAATCTCAGAAACCAATATGGTTTCGCCATTTAAAGAACTATTTATAAAAACAGGGTTACTTTTGCTGCCAATGATTTTATGAAACGTTTCCGTGTAGTTTTTATAGTGAATTAATCAGTTTCAGCTAACCGGCATATCCATTTTAAGGTTAATCTCAGACGAGCGTCTACTTGCATGCTTTTTGTTTCAACATGAAAAAGAAACACATGCAAGAGAAGGTGTAGGAAGGCTGTAGAAAGACAAAAAGCGTGCAAATAGACGTTCGTCTGACATTAGCCGAGGCTAACGTCAGACGAACGTCTATTTGAACGCTTTTTTCCTTCCTACAGCTTTCCTACACCTTCGTTTGCATGTGTTTCTTTTTCATGTTGAAACAAAAAGCGTGCAAATAGATGCTCGTCTGACATTAGCCTTAGGATGCTAGTGTTTCTCAATTAAGCATTTTCGGCTGCGTAATTGAATTTATGCATGCAAGTGTAACATAATAATATTAATTCGCTTTTTTGATTTCTGATGTTTCTAAAGATAAAGAACGCTTTTCCGATTCGCGGTTAAATAGGAAGAGATTATTATATATTTCATCAGTATATTATTAGGTATATGCAAAAGTAAGTTCCGTTTTTTCGTTGAAATTACATGTTTATTTATGTTAATACATATTTATCCCACGTAGACCTCTACTGACAACGGATTGATCAGCATTCGATGTTTCTGCCAATTGTTGTTGCGTTTGTGTCTTATCTCCATCCAATAATGCTCGCAATTTCTACCTTCGCGCTCCGCGTGATCAACATGGAATAAACCTTCTTTAAATTGTCTGAACCACCTTCTACACATAATTTCAGAAAAGCATGTTCACCGTAAGCTTCTACAAATAAACGATTTCTTTTAGCAGCGCTTTTCTTTAAATTATAATCCTGTCCCTATAAAACGAAATCCTGTTTTAAACGGAAAATGTTTTTTAACCGGTGAAAATTGGATATAATAATCCCTTTGAAAAAAGTCCTTCCGGCCAGTGCCGGGAGGAAGAGGTAGATTTCATATTCCTTATTTTAAAAAAGCCAACTTATATTACTCAAACACACGAAGCTCAATTTAGTGGAAACCGAATATAGGAGATTCAATACCAATTTTTATCAATATTAAATCATTATGAATGGGAATTTCGCGAAATTAGTCAGCTTTATCGAAGCTGCTTTTATTTAAAGTAACTTATATTTGGTTGCCAAATTCGACGATATCTTGAAGTGTCTGCCATTTTAAGATAACATGGTGGATGAGGCTAACCAGTGAACTTGGTCGAGACCTTAGTAATTGCTGTGCACATGCTCACTCACATCGGAATCGATTGATATGTACGGGTGCTGTCGTAGGCAAAAAATCCGATTTTTCAAAAAGTCACCAATATTAGATATTGAAATTGCTATATCTGAGCCATTTTTTGAGATAAAGACAAACAAAAAATGCTCCTGAATCCTTATATCAAGGTCAAATACTTAAGAAAGAAACGTTTTTCAATTTCTAATTTTTTGCACCTCACTTTAAATATAATTTTTTTTTAATTTAATGGCCGCCATTTTTAAACAAGATGGCTGATGAAGCTGGCCAGCGAACTTGGTCGATATATTGATGTATACTATCCACATGCCTTCTTACATCGAAATAGGCGAATACGTGTGTTATCGCGTGACAAATACAAGATCGTTTCAAAATGTTAGCCATGCTAGAAATTCAAAGTGCTATAATTCAACCATTTTTTAAGATATAAATAAAAGAACAAATTTTCAGAAACAAAAACTGCTCCGGAATCTTTGTATCAAGGCCAAACACATAAAAAAATATTTTTCATTTTCCAATTTTTTAATACCTTGTTTTAAATTTTAAATTTAATTTTTTTTAAAATGGCAATCCTTTTGAAACAAGATGGCGAATGAAGCTGGCCAACGAACTCGGTCGAGACATTGGTATGTGCTATGTACACACCAAGTTACATCCAAATCGGTTCATAAATACGCCTGTTATCGCGTGACAAAAATCAGGTCGTTTTAAAATATCAGCCACAATAGAAATTCAAAATGCTATAACTCAGCCATTTTTTTAGATATAGACGAAAGAAAAACTGTTCCGGAATCTTTGTAGTAAGGTCAAATACATTCCAAAAAAAACCTTTTTCATTTTCCAATTTTTTTGGTACCTCATTTTAAATTTTAAATTTTTTAAAATTTTTTAAATGGCCGCCATTTTGAAACAAGATGGTGAATGAAGCTGGCCAACGAACTCGGTCGAGACATTGGTATGTGCTATGTACACACCAAGGTACATCGAAATCGGTTCATAAATACGCCCGTTATCACGTGACAAAAATCAGGACGTTTAAAATGTCAGCCACGCTAGAAATTCAAAATGAAACAACTCAGCCTTTTTTTAAGATATAGACGAAACAAAAACTGCTCCCGAATCTTTTTATCAAGGTCAAACACATAAGAAAAAAATATTTTTTCAATTTTCAATTTTTTGGTACCACATTTCAAATTAAAATTTTTCTTAAAAATTTAAATGGCCGCCATTTTTAAACAAGATGGCGGTTGAAGCTGGCCAACTAACTCGGTCGAGACATTGGTATGTACTATGTATAAACGAAGTTACATCCAAATCGGTTCATAAATAAGCCTTTTATCGCGTGACAAAATTCAGAACGTTTCAAAATATCTCCTACGCTAGAAATTTAAAATACTATAACTCAGCCATTTTTTAAGATATAGACGAAACAAAAACTGCTCCGGAATCTTTGTATAAAGGTCAAATACATAAGAAAAAATATTTTTCCATTTTCAATTTTTCTGTACCACTTTTCAAATTTTGAATTGAAAAAAAAATTAAATGGCCGCCATTTGGAAACAAAATGTCGGATGAAGCTGCCCAACGAACTCGGTCGAGACATTGGTATGTACTATGTACACACCGAATTACATCCAAATCGGTTCATAAATACGAGAGTTACAGTGTGACAAAGGTCAGATATATATATATATATATATATATATATATATATATATATATATATATATATATATATATATATGGATATATATATATATATATATATATCAATTTTGAACGGAGGGTGGTTTCGGGGTCTGGGGGTCATGATCGATGAAAATATATCAAAATTTTTTGAAATCTCTTTCCTCCGAATGGCTGCACTCCCAATCGTGCCCGTCGGCCTAATCGTTCGAAGTTTTCGTGGTTTTCTTCGAACCTTGGTTCTCCAAGCGTTAATACGGATTAGGTTCCCTTAGAAAGACCTCCACTGAAGGCACTCCCCCCTTAGGGCCCATATCCCACGTGCTGATAATTGGCCGACATAAATACAACCAACCAACCAACCAACCGTACGGCTGCAATAGGTAGCTTTTTGTAATGAAAGCTACCTAAAAACATAATTTATTTTCTAGAGACGACGGACCTGCTAAAAAAGGAACTTAACTATAACGAAGTTTTTTCACTCCTGTGTGATTCCGTCTGAGAAGGTTTTTCTAAATAATTTTTTCAGATTTTTAAGTCTCCAAGCCGTGTAAAAAAATTATTGCTATTAGTAATTATTTAGATATTTACATACAAAGAAAAATTCATTACAAAATCAATATAGTTTAAAATAGAATCCTTAATATCGTTAATCCACATTCTGTGGCTTGGGGATTTACAAAAATTTTAAAAATTCTATACAATAAATCTTCTAAGACGGAATAGCATAAGAAAGAAGAAACATCCTTTATAGGCAGGTTCCCTGATCAGAAGGTTCATCATGTGTTGTAAATGCATTATATTCTTTTTACAAGTACTAATATCCTCATTTTACATAGTTCAACATATTTTCTTTTTGCTAAACACGGATTCTGCAATAGGCAGGTTATGTTACTCAAGTTTTACCTTACTTTAAGTTTATTACCTAAAAATGCGTCTACTCGTCTTAAAACTAGTTGGATGTACCAATCCCAAAACTTTCTTTTATCTCAAATATGTTAATACTTCAAAATTCGCCACCATAATGAAAAATTAAATGGCAATCTATGCTCATTGTGAGGATTATAAAGATATGAAATTTCGTGCATTAGTTCTTCAGATATGACTATCGCTGAAATCGTGTAAATCCAGCAAAATGCAGCATAGCAGGGTAATACTGTTGAATAATTTACACCAAAACCTAACCAGAAACTACTTATGTCAACGACTAATTAAATCCGAAGTTTGGTGAAAATCCGTGCATTAGTTTTTGAGATACAGATTCTTTGAAAATTTTGGAAAATCCAGCATATGGCAGCGTCACCTGTTGAGAGATTTAGACCAGAACATAATCAGCAGCAATATTAATTAAGGTATATTTGAATCTGAAGTTAGTTATTGAGATTGAGCTATTGAGGAAATCGTGAAAAAGGCAGCACATCAGAGCCACCTATTAGGGTATTTACCCCAACACCTAATCAGCATCAATTCATATCAAAGACTGACTGAATCTGAAGCTTGTTGAAAATCTGTACGTTAGTTCTTGAGATAGAGCTAATACAAAAATCGTGAAAATCCTGCAAAATTTAGAATAGCAGTGCCACCTGTTGGGCGATTTACACCAAAAGCTAATCAGCATCAATTTATATCAGAGACTACCTGAATATAATTTTTTATTAAATTCCGTACATTAGAGGGCCCACAAAATTGTGTTACATACATGCAGACAGACAGACTCACAGAACATCCTACGAAAAACATTTTGTAAAAACATGTTTTTCGGGATCTCTGACTCCTGAAACGTGTAAATTCGTCGAAAACCGGAAGTCGAAAATTTTCACGAATCCAATACTTTCTTCTTGTAAAGATAGAATAAAGTGAAAATTAAGAAAAAATAATAAATATATAAATTTCAATTGTGGAATATCTAAAAATACGTGCATAAAAAAAAAAAAAAAAAAAGTTATGGCAAATGTTACTGATATTTTTACTGACCAGACCAGATATCCTGCCAGTCCACTCAAGAATAATCCAGTATACAGTCCCGACTTAAGCCGGAAAAAAATTGAGTCCCGGTTCATCTCGGTCCGAACCTCTCGAAAAATGTAATCCCCAAACAAATCCCGGACCGATTGCCGAGACTGAAAATTGGGTAAGCCCGTAAAGACCCTTACATCGAATAACAAAGTCTAGCTCACAAAATTTTGAAAATTTGGACGATGAACTTCTATTATATTTAAAAAAATAAAAATTAAAAAACGAGTTTTTAGTGAACTTTGCTCACTTCCATAGATGTGTTTAAATTGATCTAATTCGTTTGAAAATTTTTGAATTTGAACTTGAACATGACTTATTTTTGAGAAATTGAATTTGAGTTTAAATTAGTTCTTTTTTTTTCCCTCGGCGTACTCAACACAGGTTGGCATCAATTAAACACGTCAAATTGAATTGACCTAGGATAAATTAGATTTGCCTAGCATAAACCAGAAGGTTGGCGCAGAAGCGGTCTTTGGAATCAATGAAAGCACGCCAAATGAAATTGGTATAGGACAGGGTTGGCGAAGCTATGGCACACGTGCCAGAGTTGGCACGTAAGCTAATTTTTCTGGCATGCGAAAAATTTAAATTTGGTAATCGTTATACAGATAAAATCCATTTTTTATTTCTGTTATAACTAATACTTTTTTTTTTTTTTACATGCGGACAGTACACAAATAATGCAATCATTTTTTGCATGAATTAACACATCAGATCAGAATAATTTTCGTTCCCTGCCATGCTATGCAGCGTTTTCACCATGCATTTTGCCTTTCTATGCGGATTTAAAAAGTGGTAAATTTCAAATGAATTTCGTTTGATAGTCACTGCAATAAAATGGCAAATGAATTCAATTTAGCTATGTAAATTTCAAAAATAACAAAATATGAACCAGATATAGAGTATTTTCCATCGAACGTACAACAGTAAAAATCTCACCAATACATTAATATCACATTGTTTAATGCAACTTGGAAAATTATAACCGAGATGTTGCATTAATAATAAGTTAAAAATTAATTAAATAAAAACTGGTATTTCCCCCCTTTATTACAGTACATACCGCATAAATGAATCATATTTACGAATTAAAAATTCATTCATTTAATGGCCAATACAGAAAAATCGCATTTTGATTTTTAATATTTTTAATTATTAATACATGAAAGCAACTGATTTTATAACCAATAATTCGTATAAACATCGCACTCTTCAAAATTATTTTTGGGTAAGTTTGGCACGTTGCATTGTTGATAGATATTGATTGTGAATTTTTGGCACGCGCACGTGAAAAGGTTCGCCGAGCCTGGTATAGGATAAACTAGATCGGCCTAGGATAAGCTAGTTCAGACCAATGAATAGCAGGCTAAACTAGTTTATCCTATGAGCGTTAGGCCAAACTAGTTTGGCCCAGGAAAACTAGTTTATCCTATGGGCGTCAGGATAAACTAGTTTGACCTGATGCGCGTTAGGATAAACTAGTTTGGCCTAAAATCGGGTTTGGCCGGTAACATATATAAGTCAACATTTCTAAGGAGGGTGGTTTTGGGATCTGGGGGCATGATCGGCGAAAATATAGCAACATTTACCGAAATATTTTAGTTCGGACTGCTGCAATAGGTAGCATTTTACTTTTTGTAATGAAAGCTACCTAAATGTGTCCACAATTTTGTCCACCACTGTATATGAGGCATAAGCATTAGTTGTTATATATTTTTAAAGTTTTAACCAACAAAAATATTAATAATTCTTGTTTACTTTTTAAACATTTTAATCCTATTTCTGTAGTTTAAATTAGATATAGCGGATAGTGAGAAACATAAAACATTGTTTTGAAATTTTCTTTTCTTAAACCTGAGGCCTTATTACTCCACATATTTAAACACGTTTGTTAAGAATTCAAAGAAAAGTTTTTTTCTTTAACTCCCATCCGCATTAACTAGTAAAGAGAAATAAAACAAATCCTTCTTTCTTTGGTTTAAGAACTGAAGGCATGGAACATCACAAAAATCTTTTGTGAGATTTGGGTGTTAATTTAAGTTTTTCAATCTTTTTATTATTATATATATATATTTAAATAAAGAAATAAATAAAAAAATATTTTCAATATTTAGAAGTGATGTCATTAAATAGAAGTTTCCGAAAATCATTCGACATATTTTCTAAAGGTAAAATTAAGATAATTAACTTAAATATTTCGTGTTCATTAAATGTTAGTGCTTTAATTAATTAATTATACTTTTCTTATTAGATGTAAATTGATTGAGTTCGCAAATAAAAATATGTTGTATGTATCATTAATTTTTTTGGAAGAAAAAAGAAACACAACAAAGGGCATGCACAAACAAAACAGAAAAAAAATAAAAGATTAGTACAATTATTTTATCAAAATAAAATTATTATAGAAAATAATTATTTACAGTAGAATGATTAATTGCTACTTTTGAAAAGTGCATAATGAGTTAATGATTTTGAAATAGTAAACTAATGGCATACGATTACAAAAGAGTTTCAGAATTATGATTTATTTCAGTTTTAATATATAATTATCTTCTTATATTAATCTCAATACATTTTTTATATTAAAAGGATTTTAAAATTTACATACTGTCGATTAGAATAAAATAGTTAGTATTCACAATTGGAGGAATAAAACTTAATCCATATTTTAGTGTGAAATATTTATATATAGTTTTCTTAAGGTTAATAGAAAAATATTTAATTAATTTTTAGCCAACACTAAAAAAAATTAATGGAAAAATCATATTAACTTTCTGATTTTTTAATTTAAATTTTGACTTAAAAGGAAGGGGGTGTAAAAATTCTAAAATGATATCTACTTTATTTCAAAGAATTTTAGCTTTTACGAATCCATTTCTTTACATATAAAATAAATGCGCAGATATTAGGTGAGCACAAATCTATATTTAAACAATGAAAAATATACTATCTGACTAAAAATTTAATAATTCAAGTTATTTTATTAAAGGTTTTAATTGAAATTTAAGTTTCTGAAACTAATTAATGATTGCAGTTTTACTAATGAATAGTTAATAATATGTAAAACATAGCCTACGTAGTTGAATTTTTTTTTTTTTTTTATTATTATTATTAATGCAAAGCTCTTATTACCTCCTATATTTATCCTACATATAGATTCTGCGTGTTCGTTAAGAACTCAAAGAAAGGATTTTATTAAACCTGTATAGTCCAAGGCAATAGAGACCGTATAGGGGCTCTACCTAGCAAAATTCATGGTAGTTCTGAAAAAAGGCTTATTATATGCTTTTTGGGTCGCTGAATCCGAATTTTTAACTTCCCACCAAAATTTCCTCCGGCAACCCCCCCAAATTTTGGTAAAATACCACCAAAAAATGTTTTTATTGAAAAAATCAAATTTTTTATTGTTTTAGTCAAAAAGTTTCTAGCAATTCAGAAAGTAGGCAAAATTTGCACAAATCAGATATATGACATTGTGAGGTAGGATGAATGGGGAGGGGGGATCTGGCTCGGAACATGCGCCGCGGTGCTGCGTGGACTAAGTTGCGCAATTCCACTTAACCACTCACATCGTTTACATTCGCCCTCCCGTCTCCCCTCCGAACTTTCCCTATAAGGTTTACTTTTAAGTTTTTTTGGGTCGCTGAATCCGAATTTTTAACTCCCCCCCCCCAAAAATCCCCCCCCGAAAATAGTTGTTTTTAAATTAAATTTTTTATCGTTTTAGGGGAAAAGTATGTAGAAATTCAGATGTAAGCGATGTGAGTGGTACTGCGCAACTTAGTCCACGCAGCACCGCGGCGCACGTTCCGAGGCAGATCCCCCCCCCCCCCTCCCCATTCACCCTACGTCATAATGTCATGAAATTTTGGTGGGAAGTTACAAATTCGGATTCAGCGACCCCCAAAAACATAAAGTAAGCCGATTTCCAGAACTACCATTTATTTTGCCAGGTAAAATCCCCTATTGCCTGGACTAATAGATGAATGAAACAATTATCGGTTGGATACAAATTCGTTTTTGTTTTAGGAAGCGAGTTGAATTTCGTATTCTTGCATGGGATTTAACGGGAATCTTTTGCATAATTTGAGTTATACTTTAAATTCTTCTTTTTTTTATTAATTAATTCGTTTTTGTTTTCAATTAAATTATAAAGGATTTGATTCTTTCGGAAAAACATAATTAAATATATATATATATATTTTTTTTTCAATCACTCGACATCGTTTAAAAATGGGATGTATAAATAATTAATTTCAAATTTTCAAGTTTATTGCACTTCATTTTATGCATTCGCTCCACCAGCGGCTGAGAGGTTCTGCTCTCGAAGCTGGTAGACGGGAGGCGCTGGGTTCGAACCCAATTGCGCCCGTCGGCTTAATCGTTTGGAGTTTTCGTGGTTTTCTTCGATCCTTGGTTTTCCAAGCGTAAATACGGGTTAGGTTCCCTTAGAAAGACCCCCACGGAGGGCACTCCCCCCTTTGGATCTATATCCCTAGTGTAGATAATTGGCCATCATAAACACAACCAACCAACCAACAATCAGTTTATGCATTCATTATAGTTCCATAATTATATTACTAATATATTTACTTTAATTTACTAGCCCCCGATATGCTACTTTTTTTCTGCCAGCAATTAAAGTGCCGTCTCCAAAAAATAACGTACGTTATATAAGCTAGCCGTAAAAGAAAGCAGACGTATCATTGTACAGTTCAATACGGATAATCTCTATTGCAATTTTTTAAACTTCTAAGCATTGTACATTTTCAATTTTTATACCGTCATATTGGGAAAAAAGTACTTTTAAATGCAATTTGTTTTAAAACTGCATCTTAATTTATTTTTTAGATATTTATTTTTTTCGTAGTTTTTAGCGCCATTTCTTTAATGTTGGCAACTGAAGTACTCCATTTCTGTAAAAAGTAAAGGAAAAATAGTTGGTACTAAAAATAGTAACTATATCTTTTTGTTGCCGTTTTCCTATAACAACTGAAAAAAAAAAATGTAATTAAAATACGTGCTATTTTGAAAAAATATAAATGAATGATTTCTGATAAAACAGGCTATTATAAACTATATTTGATTTTAAGTATTTCTATTAATGTTACAAACAAATGAAGGCATATTAATCATTAGATAACCGATTTTTTGTCGAGTTTCTTGAATGAAGACATCGTTTTTTCCTGGATTTGTGTATTATTCAGCTATACTGGCGTCATATACATATTTTACTGTAGCGGTTGTTTAAGATTGGTTCGTAAATGTGGAATTCTGCAGCGGATGCGAAGGACGTCATTTTATATAAAATAAATGCGTGTGTTTTAAGGCTTAAAACTGCAGTATGTTTTGTATATCTATATTTATATAGATATCTATATTTCTTTTTAAATCTCGGCCAACGCTAAATTCTGAAAAAGCAGAATCTCTGTTTTCTAGTTAATTATATTTTGTCCATTGATTGAAAGTTGATTAAGTTCATATAGTAAAAATATAGTTTGATGTATTTATTTTTGCAATGGAAAAAAACATAATTATTAACACAAACAACATCAACAACAAATAAAAGAACAATAAAGATTATTTTATCAAAATAATTTTTTTTTTTTTTTTTTTTTTTTTTTTTTTTGTAAATTATTATTTGAAATAGAATCATTAACTGTTTGTTCCTTTTGAAAAAATTATAACGATACTGAAATAAGAAAGAATATACGATTAGAAGTATGTTTTAGCATTGAGATTAATTTAAACTTCAGTAAATAATACTTTTCTTTCTTATTTCAGATACGTTTTTATATTTATAATGATCACAAAATATTAAATATATAGAGCAGAATAAATCTATTTTTATGGAGTTAAAGGAATTAAAAGGTTTGTGTAATTATTTACATATCGATTGATATTTAAACAAGTATTTTAATAAACTTTTAATCTCTGCAAAAATTTCTTAATAGAAACATCGGAATAACTCTGCAAATTCTGTTTCAAGTTTTAACTGGAACATGTTTTACGCGATATTTATTTTTAAATTTATATTTATTTTTCTAGGAATGAAGAAACAGGCCTTTTGTGTAGATATAAACATGTTCACTTAAACATAATACACATATGTCGATATTGTAATTGTTTAAAATGTTACTCAAAATGCTAACTTAATACTAAGTAGTTTTACTTAAACTATTTTATTATATTCAATTTATTATACTGTAATATAACCAAACATTGAATCCAGATCCAGTGGTGCGTGTGAGACACAATTGCTATTGCCCACAATACTAAATAAACCAGAATCAGAGATATTCAATGTGTATCATCGAAAGCCAAATAATATGGGAAAAGATTTGTACAAAACAACCCTTGCTGCAGTACTTTCACGGAGAAAACGATTTTATTAAAACAACAACAACAAAATGTGTCAACCAAATTTTGCCCCATCCAAATATTTTTGTTGGACTGACCAAATGATTTTGTAACATTGAACTATCAAAATTATTTGATCAGCCTAACTAACATTTGGTCAGTCACTCTAAATATTTGATCAGTGCTATATTAACCAAACATTTAGTTCTTGTAACTAAACAGTTTTACCGCGCTACGCCCTTCCTGCATCCTCCGGGTAATTTGTTCATAAACTTTTTTTCGTCGTTGCTGGTGCTTGTTTGTGAGAATTCAAATTTCGATTAAAACCATTTTCGCAGAATTTCAAATATATAAAAGTTGTTATGTGTTTGAAAAACTTTGTTATAAAGAAATGTAAGCACTTTTTCTTCTCGTACATCGGATGTGAAATACTACTAATAATGCATACTGAAACGCAATAAAAATACACACGGAACACAAAAAAGAAATATCTGCTAATAAAGGAAAAGGTGTAAATATGGGTACCCTCTTTTGCTTTTGACTTAAAGTGTTTGTTAAAGACAGTTTGGTCTCTCTTAAATGTATGCTTCAGCATTGTATCGTGTTACTTTTATTCATAATTTAATATACTTGCTTAATTCGTAGCCAAATCGGAAGATTCTGACAGAGAAATAAAGAACTTTGTATTTTTATGATAGGTCTGCGCAGGTGATAAGTAGTCAAACATTGTTCCCGTTGTAATTTTTCATATTCAGTTAATTTCCTTTAAAATATAATCCTTTCACTCATTTTATTTAAAGTAAATCACTTTATTTTAAAACTAAAACATTTAAAATTCAAGTCTTTTACCTATTTCTTTTTTTTTTTTAAAGAAAAAAAAAGAATGAAGAAAAACAATAAATAATACCATAAACCGTGACATTTAATTTCAACATCAAAGCATTGTTTTAATTTACCACGCAAAAAAAATTCTGTTGGCGAGATTTGCACCCAAACCTATTTTGCCTTGGTACAGTAAAACCTCTAAATAACGGACACCTCGGGAGCGTGGAAACTGTCCGCTATTCGGAGGAGTCCGCTATTGGGAAAACAACAGAGATTTAAAAATTGCTAAGAAATGCTTAATGTTTTATTAATTGACTTTTATATGTCCTAAAACCTGTATAAATATGATTAATGAGAAATTAAAATTATTTTTTTAAATAATAAAACTGAAATAAAATTGTGCATACCTTTATCTATTGTTTATTACATTATTACAAAAATAAATCTGTTACAAAAGTTTGTTTTTGCTTGCGATTACATGTAATTTGTTTTTCAATGTGAAGTTTTAACTCTGTCAGTAGTTGTAATCTTTCTGAATCAACTTTTTTTACAAAAAAATTGTGTAACTGCTCACTGTATTTTGCCACTTCCTGGAAATTCTCTATATTGCAGGAAAAGCATCTCCAGTTACAGTATCTGTTTCATCATCAATTATCGAGTCTGCATTTGTCAAAAATTCTCAAGGAATATAATCGCATACATCAACTGATTCTTCTGCAGTAGGTAACTCATCATCAATATTAATGAAAATTTTGGCCGTTTCTTCTCTCCTGATACATTTCATTATTTCACTTAACTCTTCATTTGTGTCGGAAATCTGTGTTTCATTTTGTTGTAATATAAAGCCTGCTTTTCTGAAACATTGCTGTACGCTTTCTGGTTTTATGTTTTTTACAGCTGAGGAAATCCAAATTAAAGCATCGAGTGCATTAACTAATTTTAGGCAGTTCTCAAATATGTTCATATAGAATCTAACTTTGAAAGAATGTGGCGTAATAAAAGCTTTCTATACCAGGCTTTAAAATTGTGTATTACGCCTTGATCAAGTGGCTGGGATACTGAAGTTTCGTTTTGGGGAAAAAACACTATTTTAAACATTGTCAAATTTCAAATGTTTTGTATGAGAACATGCATTGTCCGAAAACAAGAGAATTTTTTTTAAAATCCTATTACCAAAGGAAGTTAACCATTCGATCATTAAAGGACTGGTAATCCACTCTTTCTTATTCTGTCTCCACACAATAAATTCATTAAATTAAATGGTCTTTGGAAAACGCCTGGATTTCAGAGATAAGAGAGATTTCAAATTCTCCTAACACATTGTAACATAATAAAATAGTGTGTCGTTCTTTTAACATTTTTCCGCCGACACAGTCATCCTTTTTAAAACACAAAACCTTATTCGGAAAAGTTCGGAAAAAGAGTACGGTTTCAGTGGCATTAAAAAATTTTCCCTCCTCATAACCTTCACAAATTGATTGCAGTTGTTCATGCCTATCCTCCACTTCTTTAGGATCTACAGATTTTGCTTTTCCCATGGATTTTCCCCAGCCGTACATTTATCTGTGATCACAAAATTTGTGATACATTACCCTGACAAATTTAGAGGCTTTTTACTTTGTTTTTCCATTTTCTTTTCTCGTAAAAGATAATTTTTCATCCTTTATCGCCAAAATTACTGCCCGCTATTCGGAATGTCCGTTATTCAGAAGTTAAACATACAAAAATTTAGGTTTTTGGAGTGGGGATTGGAAAACTGTCCGTTAAATAGAAGTGTCCGTTATTCAGGAGTGTCCGTTATGGAGGTTTTACAATATTTTTGTGATTACAAAAATACCAAGAATTGTTTTCGATCATGACAACTTTTATGTATTTTATTGTAAAAAATAATTGTGATTAAAAATGGTCGCATTGCACATGACTTTCACTATAATAATATAGATGAATTCATGGCGATATTTAGCCTGCACCCGGCTAACATTAAAGTACCAAAATGCCGCCTGGTATATAAAAAGTGAAGCGGTCAGCCCAGAACTGTTTATGACAGTCACATGATTTAGGCTATTATTATAGGGTTTTAGATTTTTGATCTTCACCAACATCTATAAGAAGTTTACTAAATGAGAGGGTGCGAAACATTGATTAATATAAATTGTTTCACTTCAAAAACGAAGATTTACAAAAAGCTTTGAAGAAAGCACCAGAAAAAATGGCGTGCAAATATGGGCCCTCTCCAAAAATGGTCACAAAAACTAGTTTAAAATGCTTTAAAACAGGATAAAACAATACAAAATGGTAGAGGATTTATTTATTACAGAAAAAAAATTATTTTCAGAAATTGAAAACATAACTGGCTCTTTCAGCCCGGCACAATCTAAGTGTGCCTACATTTGGCACATTTAACCCACACTTCTCTGCGAGTGTCTTCACAGAAGTCTCCATCACAAAAGATGCAAGTTGCATCACTCGAGACTGGTTTAGTCCCATCGCTGATATCCAGGTTCATATCATCATCAGTGACCACACGGAAAGCGTCAGTGATGAGTCCGAAAATAAATCGTATCGTTTCGTGGGTCGATTTTTTGTTTAATGCTTTTGGTCTTCCTACCCGAGACTCCTGACCGGTCTCTTACTCCAGAAAACCTCAAGGATGTCTTCTTGAGAGCAATTTTGTCAAGCGACTTTGTCAACTGATTCTTGCATAGTGCTCCAGTGATGACGCTGAACCTTGCCGCTTTGCGTCCTCGAGTAGTGGTTCTCTTCTTCATGTTGAGGACAGGAGTTATGTGGATCGAAAAAACTACATTTAAAGTTCCCGGCGAACATTGTGGTATTTCAGCAGCCTAATCAATTAGCATAGCTAGAGTTTAATGTGCTTGTATATCAAGATAATTCGAAAAATAGGGGTCACACGAAGAAACCACACCAAATTTACACCAAGAAAGAGTACCCATATTTAGACCAACACTAACTAAGAAAGAGGTTTACTTTCACATGTAACCTAAAGACGTGCATGACTAAATGCGTGCTTTTAAAAGTACTTTTGAATTTTCACTTTATCACTCTGAAATATCACTCTGAAATTATTTTAAACTAACTATAAGGACAGGAAAATAAAACGATTTCAGATACCTGTCAAAAATTCGCACTTCCGAACAAATACATATTCGCGCAATAATTAACGCTGCATTCACACTATTTGAAAAAATGGTTTTAACTGCTTTCTGTTATCTTATATCAACAAGTGGCATCATGTACAATCCTGGACGTCAGTCTTCAGCACCTCCAATGGCCACTTCGGGAGAGTGCCCATATTTCCACCTGTGTCCGTTTTTGCTCATTCTCCTCTATATTTAATTTGATTTTTTAAAATTAAATTTACTATAGTTATAAATAAAAGCACATATATATTTTTGTTTCACACGAAAGACCAAAATCGTGCATTGTAGGGTAAAGTTTCAAAATATAAAAATAAAATTAACGAATTTGAACATGAAATGAATGTAGTAATAGTTAAATCAGAGTCTTAATTTTAAATCGTTTCTTTAAAAATAGACCTGATTATTTCACATATTTGTCTTCATACCTATCTGACAAGTTTGTTAAGAATTCAAAGAAAAGTGTTAATTAAGTTATATTCACATAGGACAATAAAAGGAATTAATATGCTGGATACAGATACATATTTATTTAAAAGTAAAAACATGAAATTTAACAGGCATCTATTATGATATTTGGATTTTAATTGAAATTTGTCAAATATTTTAATTAATTCCTTTTTTTGAGTAAATAACAAAGGATCTGTGGTTGGGGGATAATTAAATAGACATTTTCTCAAAATCATTCGCCATCGTATCTGAATTTTTTTATATTAAATAACTCAAAATTTGCATATTTATTAAATTTTTACTTTAATTTCTTAATTATATTTCACTCAGTGACCGTAAGCTAATATTGTCTTCATACATATTCGACATGTTAGTTAAGAATTCAAAGAATTCTTAAGGATATCTAACATACTTATTGATAACAAGCTATGAATAAATAACACAGGATCCCTGGGTGGGAAAATCATTCGACATCGTATCTGAATTCTTTATATCAAATAACTTAAAATTTTCATAGTTATTAGAGTTTTTACTTTAATTTATTAATCAGATTTCACTCAGGGATTGTAAGTTAATATAGCATAATACTATACCCAAGTCTCAACAAATGCCTGTCGACCAAAATATTTTAACTGCGACTATGTTTCCGGTACCTCATTTTTTAATTTTAATATTTCGATGGAATTATTGGCAGAAACAAAAAGTGCTATGACAATAACTAGGTCAGAAATATTGTTTTTAAACCTTCTATCTAAGGAAAGTGCCTTTTATCTTAAATTTTAAGGATGCTCCTCAGTCTTTTGTTTGTGTAATGTCTTTCAAAGTAATTTATATATATATATATATTTTAGTTAAGAACAATAGTTTTTCTTAGGATATGTATAGGTATTGAATATTTTATTAATTCAATTTATTTATTTAATTTATTTATTTTTAAATTAATTAATTTAATTCAATTGATTTATTTTAGATAATTTTATTCTTTTATTGTTCCTTTGTAATGTGTATTTTTTTATGTAATATGATTTCTGCTGAAAAGCTTAATTTATATTTTAAAATTATTTTATTAACTGAGTTGAACTGTCAAGGTATACCAAATACTATTACTATGCTCAAGTTTTTTCTTTCTAAATCAGATCATAAAAAAATATACTTTATGAAAATCCATGATTTAATTGAAAAAGTTGAAAAAATTGACAACTGAGTTTGCATAGGGTTTGGCGGGGGCGGCGGGATATATATCTTATTGGCAATTGGATATTTTTGCTGGCTATCAAACGTTTTACATTTGTAGAACCCGCGAAAAGGATATTTAAAAAAGTAATAATTAGCACTAACAAAGAGAAAAAAATAATAAATCAATAAAGATTATTTTACCCCCTTTTTTTTTCTTTTAAATTCTTATTTTAAACAATAACTGTTATCTTTATAAAATGCATAACGTCCCTGATATAGTAAACTAATGTGCGATTACAAATGCGCTACAGTATTACGATCCATTTAAATTTCAGTAAATAGATCTGTATTTTAGTTAATCGAAATACTCTTTTCTATTTACAGTGATCTTAAAAAACAAAACATAAACTATATATTTCGGTGTAGAATAAAGCCGTCTTTATGCAAATTTTAAGGAATAAAAATGATTGCGTATTTTTGTATCGAAAATTTACTGACAAATAATGTAAGGTTAACATTTCAACAACTAATTTAATATAAACTGATAGAACTCTGGAATTAAAGTTCAAATTTTAACTGGAACATATTTTGTTTGATATTTATTGTTGAGTTTATTATTCTTTCAAGGTATTTTAAGTTTAGAAAACAGTCCTTCTGTTTCCATATAAAATATATGCACATAATCAGAATTTATAAATCTAGGCATTTGAATTGTTTTAATTCTTACCCTACTAAAATATTAGTAATTCGCGTTAACTTACTAAACAGTTTTACAAATGCGCTACAGTATTACGATCCATTTAAATTTCAGTAAATAGATCTGTATTTTAGTTAATCGAAATACTCTTTTCTATTTACAGTGATCTTAAAAAACAAAACATAAACTATATATTTCGGTGTAGAATAAAGCCGTCTTTATGCAAATTTTAAGGAATAAAAATGATTGCGTATTTTTGTATCGAAAATTTACTGACAAATAATGTAAGGTTAACATTTCAACAACTAATTTAATATAAACTGATAGAACTCTGGAATTAAAGTTCAAATTTTAACTGGAACATATTTTGTTTGATATTTATTGTTGAGTTTATTATTCTTTCAAGGTATTTTAAGTTTAGAAAACAGTCCTTCTGTTTCCATATAAAATATATGCACATAATCAGAATTTATAAATCTAGGCATTTGAATTGTTTTAATTCTTACCCTACTAAAATATTAGTAATTCGCGTTAACTTACTAAACAGTTTTACAAATGCGCTACAGTATTACGATCCATTTAAATTTCAGTAAATAGATCTGTATTTTAGTTAATCGAAATACTCTTTTCTATTTACAGTGATCTTAAAAAAAAAAACATAAACTATATATTTCGGCGTAGAATAAAGCCGTCTTTATGCAAATTTTAAGGAATAAAAATGATTGCGTATTTTTGTATCGAAAATTTACTGACAAATAATGTAAGGTTAACATTTCAACAACTAATTTAATATAAACTGATAGAACTCTGGAATTAAAGTTCAAATTTTAACTGGAACATATTTTGTTTGATATTTATTGTTGAGTTTATTATTCTTTCAAGGTATTTTAAGTTTAGAAAACAGTCCTTCTGTTTCCATATAAAATATATGCACATAATCAGAATTTATAAATCTAGGCATTTGAATTGTTTTAATTCTTACCCTACTAAAATATTAGTAATTCGCGTTAACTTACTAAACAGTTTTACAAATGCGCTACAGTATTACGATCCATTTAAATTTCAGTAAATAGATCTGTATTTTAGTTAATCGAAATACTCTTTTCTATTTACAGTGATCTTAAAAAACAAAACATAAACTATATATTTCGGTGTAGAATAAAGCCGTCTTTATGCAAATTTTAAGGAATAAAAATGATTGCGTATTTTTGTATCGAAAATTTACTGACAAATAATGTAAGGTTAACATTTCAACAACTAATTTAATATAAACTGATAGAACTCTGGAATTAAAGTTCAAATTTTAACTGGAACATATTTTGTTTGATATTTATTGTTGAGTTTATTATTCTTTCAAGGTATTTTAAGTTTAGAAAACAGTCCTTCTGTTTCCATATAAAATATATGCACATAATCAGAATTTATAAATCTAGGCATTTGAATTGTTTTAATTCTTACCCTACTAAAATATTAGTAATTCGCGTTAACTTACTAAACAGTTTTACAAATGCGCTACAGTATTACGATCCATTTAAATTTCAGTAAATAGATCTGTATTTTAGTTAATCGAAATACTCTTTTCTATTTACAGTGATCTTAAAAAACAAAACATAAACTATATATTTCGGCGTAGAATAAAGCCGTCTTTATGCAAATTTTAAGGAATAAAAATGATTGCGTATTTTTGTATCGAAAATTTACTGACAAATAATGTAAGGTTAACATTTCAACAACTAATTTAATATAAACTGATAGAACTCTGGAATTAAAGTTCAAATTTTAACTGGAACATATTTTGTTTGATATTTATTGTTGAGTTTATTATTCTTTCAAGGTATTTTAAGTTTAGAAAACAGTCCTTCTGTTTCCATATAAAATATATGCACATAATCAGAATTTATAAATCTAGGCATTTGAATTGTTTTAATTCTTACCCTACTAAAATATTAGTAATTCGCGTTAACTTACTAAACAGTTTTACAAATGCGCTACAGTATTACGATCCATTTAAATTTCAGTAAATAGATCTGTATTTTAGTTAATCGAAATACTCTTTTCTATTTACAGTGATCTTAAAAAACAAAACATAAACTATATATTTCGGCGTAGAATAAAGCCGTCTTTATGCAAATTTTAAGGAATAAAAATGATTGCGTATTTTTGTATCGAAAATTTACTGACAAATAATGTAAGGTTAACATTTCAACAACTAATTTAATATAAACTGATAGAACTCTGGAATTAAAGTTCAAATTTTAACTGGAACATATTTTGTTTGATATTTATTGTTGAGTTTATTATTCTTTCAAGGTATTTTAAGTTTAGAAAACAGTCCTTCTGTTTACATATAAAATATATGCACATAATCAGAATTTATAAATCTAGGCATTTGAATTGTTTTAATTCTTACCCTACTAAAATATTAGTAATTCGCGTTAACTTACTAAACAGTTTTACAAATGCGCTACAGTATTACGATCCATTTAAATTTCAGTAAATAGATCTGTATTTTAGTTAATCGAAATACTCTTTTCTATTTACAGTGATCTTAAAAAACAAAACATAAACTATATATTTCGGTGTAGAATAAAGCCGTCTTTATGCAAATTTTAAGGAATAAAAATGATTGCGTATTTTTGTATCGAAAATTTACTGACAAATAATGTAAGGTTAACATTTCAACAACTAATTTAATATAAACTGATAGAACTCTGGAATTAAAGTTCAAATTTTAACTGGAACATATTTTGTTTGATATTTATTGTTGAGTTTATTATTCTTTCAAGGTATTTTAAGTTTAGAAAACAGTCCTTCTGTTTCCATATAAAATATATGCACATAATCAGAATTTATAAATCTAGGCATTTGAATTGTTTTAATTCTTACCCTACTAAAATATTAGTAATTCGCGTTAACTTACTAAACAGTTTTACAAATGCGCTACAGTATTACGATCCATTTAAATTTCAGTAAATAGATCTGTATTTTAGTTAATCGAAATACTCTTTTCTATTTACAGTGATCTTAAAAAACAAAACATAAACTATATATTTCGGCGTAGAATAAAGCCGTCTTTATGCAAATTTTAAGGAATAAAAATGATTGCGTATTTTTGTATCGAAAATTTACTGACAAATAATGTAAGGTTAACATTTCAACAACTAATTTAATATAAACTGATAGAACTCTGGAATTAAAGTTCAAATTTTAACTGGAACATATTTTGTTTGATATTTATTGTTGAGTTTATTATTCTTTCAAGGTATTTTAAGTTTAGAAAACAGTCCTTCTGTTTACATATAAAATATATGCACATAATCAGAATTTATAAATCTAGGCATTTGAATTGTTTTAATTCTTACCCTACTAAAATATTAGTAATTCGCGTTAACTTACTAAACAGTTTTACAAATGCGCTACAGTATTACGATCCATTTAAATTTCAGTAAATAGATCTGTATTTTAGTTAATCGAAATACTCTTTTCTATTTACAGTGATCTTAAAAAACAAAACATAAACTATATATTTCGGTGTAGAATAAAGCCGTCTTTATGCAAATTTTAAGGAATAAAAATGATTGCGTATTTTTGTATCGAAAATTTACTGACAAATAATGTAAGGTTAACATTTCAACAACTAATTTAATATAAACTGATAGAACTCTGGAATTAAAGTTCAAATTTTAACTGGAACATATTTTGTTTGATATTTATTATTATTTTACAAATTATTAGTTTTACAAATGCGCTACAGTATTACGATCCATTTAAATTTCAGTAAATAGATCTGTATTTTAGTTAATCGAAATACTCTTTTCTATTTACAGTGATCTTAAAAAACAAAACATAAACTATATATTTCGGCGTAGAATAAAGCCGTCTTTATGCAAATTTTAAGGAATAAAAATGATTGCGTATTTTTGTATCGAAAATTTACTGACAAATAATGTAAGGTTAACATTTCAACAACTAATTTAATATAAACTGATAGAACTCTGGAATTAAAGTTCAAATTTTAACTGGAACATATTTTGTTTGATATTTATTGTTGAGTTTATTATTCTTTCAAGGTATTTTAAGTTTAGAAAACAGTCCTTCTGTTTCCATATAAAATATATGCACATAATCAGAATTTATAAATCTAGGCATTTGAATTGTTTTAATTCTTACCCTACTAAAATATTAGTAATTCGCGTTAACTTACTAAACAGTTTTACAAATGCGCTACAGTATTACGATCCATTTAAATTTCAGTAAATAGATCTGTATTTTAGTTAATCGAAATACTCTTTTCTATTTACAGTGATCTTAAAAAACAAAACATAAACTATATATTTCGGTGTAGAATAAAGCCGTCTTTATGCAAATTTTAAGGAATAAAAATGATTGCGTATTTTTGTATCGAAAATTTACTGACAAATAATGTAAGGTTAACATTTCAACAACTAATTTAATATAAACTGATAGAACTCTGGAATTAAAGTTCAAATTTTAACTGGAACATATTTTGTTTGATATTTATTGTTGAGTTTATTATTCTTTCAAGGTATTTTAAGTTTAGAAAACAGTCCTTCTGTTTCCATATAAAATATATGCACATAATCAGAATTTATAAATCTAGGCATTTGAATTGTTTTAATTCTTACCCTACTAAAATATTAGTAATTCGCGTTAACTTACTAAACAGTTTTACAAATGCGCTACAGTATTACGATCCATTTAAATTTCAGTAAATAGATCTGTATTTTAGTTAATCGAAATACTCTTTTCTATTTACAGTGATCTTAAAAAACAAAACATAAACTATATATTTCGGCGTAGAATAAAGCCGTCTTTATGCAAATTTTAAGGAATAAAAATGATTGCGTATTTTTGTATCGAAAATTTACTGACAAATAATGTAAGGTTAACATTTCAACAACTAATTTAATATAAACTGATAGAACTCTGGAATTAAAGTTCAAATTTTAACTGGAACATATTTTGTTTGATATTTATTGTTGAGTTTATTATTCTTTCAAGGTATTTTAAGTTTAGAAAACAGTCCTTCTGTTTCCATATAAAATATATGCACATAATCAGAATTTATAAATCCAGGCATTTGAATTGTTTTAATTCTTACCCTACTAAAATATTAGTAATTCGCGTTAACTTACTAAACAGTTTTACACAGATTATCTACACTGTAAAAGAAGACAAATGTTTATTAATCTACGAAAATATAATTTAACCACGAACAAATAGATACAGGGTGTCCCAAAAATATTGACCTCGCATTTTTATTCCTTAAATATTGACCATAGACAAATATTATAAACTAGCAGACTATGCCCGCTGCGCTGGTCCATTTTTCCAAACGAATCTTGAATCAAACGAAATTGTGAATTTAACCTTCTATTTTAAAGCAATAAAGACCATCACCTGGAATGTCCTTCCGTAATTTCCTTGCTGAAAACGATGCGAACTTCATTGAGATATTATACTATCGTATGCCTTGGACAAAATTTGGGCAATTAAGAAACAACTCTTTTAGTTGATCATTTAAAGTACAGTTTGGTACGGAAATGAGACAGTTATGGCAATAAGAATTAAAATATTCTCTAGTCATCACACTGTTAAATTAGAGAGCATTTTACAATGATTGCGCAGATTGAATTTTGAACTTTAAGAACATTCGGATTGTTCATTTTCATTTGTTTGCTCTTGAACTTCCAGCATCTCAACTTGCGCTATATGTGGTTTTGGTAGTTTAAATTCAATCTCATTACATGTTACATTATATTTTTTAATAAACTTCCTCTTCTGACAGGTCTGCTACTGTTTTCCATATGTCTATTCGAGCAGAGTAAATAGAATCAAAAACGTAGATCACAAACCAATAGGACAAAAGGACAACAAACCAATAGGACAATACGGCAACAAACCGGCGTGTTTTTACAGTAAAGCATGTTGAAAAATATTTTGATGAGAGATGGGGGGCACACATTTAACCTAGAATTTAAGTATTTTACTCAACAATCATAATGTTAACTGCTTTTTATATAATTTACATTTAAATATAAAACTCTACTTTAAAATGTGCTCATACACTTAAATAAACTTTTTTACCAAAAATAAAACCGACTTCAAAAACTACTACAAAGTAAAAAATAATTTTTTTACATAATATAGTTAATAAGAAATTAAATTAAGAGCATTGTATTTACCATGCGTATTATTATATTCATGTACATTAATTTGATTTTTTGGAGTCGGTGCCAGCTAAACGAAGTTTATTATCCAACAGACACACATCCAAATATGTACGAGTTTTTTTACGGTTTGTTATTTAGTTAAAAAATTTGAATTTTACCATTTTTGAAACATTTCATCTGATTTTATAAACGTGTATTTTCAAGTGATATTAGTTGTAATTATGTGTGCTAAATTAAGTGTTATTGTAAAATTAATGCGTTTATACAGGCTATTATGTAAAAAAATCGTAGCCAAACACAGATTTTGAAATGCAGAATGGTGTCAGAATTGATTGAGAATGGAATTTTTTTCCTAAACGGTTTTGATGAATCTTGTTACGATTTGTATTGGATAAGCAATTTTGAACTTTGCTTGGCTGGCACCGACTCCAAAAAATCAAATTAATGTACATGAATATAATAATACGCATGGTAAATACAATGCTCTTAATTTAATTTCTTATTAACTATATTATGTAAAAAAATTATTTTTTACTTTGTAGTAGTTTTTGAAGTCGGTTTTATTTTTGGTAAAAAAGTTTATTTTTCACTTTTTAGTTTTTTTTTTTTTAGTTACAATTTTTGCATGATTCTTTTGGAGAAAATTACGGACTTTTAAAGAAACTTTTAAAGATGTTATTTTGATAAGTAAATACTTTTGTCCAGATTTGTGTGTACATTAATAACACAGGTTTTTTGTGAAAATTCTTTATATATATATTACATTTATTCTTCTTCAGATTTAATAGCTTTATTTTTTAATTAAATATTTTTGTTTCTCTATTTGGACATGGGTAGAACGACAAGAGATGCTGCTCGCATGAAAAAATATTGAACTTTGGAAACTGACAATAAAAAGTTCTTCGGCTTACTAAAAATGTTCTATGAAATAGTGAAGAGAGCCCCAATGACTTATTTTTCATATTTTCTAACCGATGACCAGGCCCTTATCTTCCGGGTTGCCCTAGATGAACGGGTTTGATATCTGGCATCGGCGTAGGAGACCACCTAATCGCCACGTAGCGGCAATAAACCTGATGAACGCCTAGATCGTTTTACTATCGGCAGTGCCTATTTCTTAATTATGAACTCTTTTATGCCAGTTACTTAACATTTATATCTTGTTATTTAGCACCTGCGCATTGCTACTCATGTTGACTCGTAATTTAGAAGCTTAATAAGATGACGAGACCTTCATCTGGCAAGGCACCCCAGATATATAATTCATAGGCAAATTCGAGATCTTCGCACCTATCGACGGAGTTTATACATGCACCAGGAGCCATTAGGGTGCATGACAACCGAATAACTTAACAAAAAATGACCGTGAACAGACTACAGGGCGAAAGTCTTAAATGGCGTTCCCTCAAATGGCTGGTCATAGATGAAATTTCTATGGTGTCAAAAGAGAATTTCTATATAATTCATTTGAGGTTTCAAGAATTTAAAAACAATTTATTTTTTGGTGGTATTAATGCTTTCTTACATGGAGATATTATGCAAGTGCCAATATGTAATGTATAATGTATACGTAATGCCAATGTGCATAAATGTATGCTAAGCATTTCAGCATGGTACTTTTATTCATAATTTAAATTATTTACTTAATCTTTCGCCAAATCTAAAGATTTTGATAGAGAAATTGAGAACTCATTGCGTCATGACGGCATTTTGTTTGTAATCTTTCTTGACAAAATCAGCTTAACTCACTTAGGCATTTATGCTTCTTATTGCATCATCATTTGCAATACGTTGGGCAGTGGAGATTTTAAAACTATGAAGTAATCTACCGTTATTGCGTCCACTGCCAATTGTTGTTTCTGAGCTAATATGATTTGGTGCATTGGAGCGTTTTGCGAATTAAATATTTTATGATACCCACATTTACATCAATCCAATTGCTGATGATATTTTTTTTTTGTTTCACGCTAGCCTTAACTCTGGGCTCGATTACGGAAGATTAGAAATTCATCGTCATGCTCATTTAATAGTCTTGGTTAAAATGTCATTGCTCTGCATAGTAACTGACGTATTTTAGTGAGTATAATACTGCAAAACATATAGAACATATAGAACTTTCGGAAGCAGCTTATGATATTCGCATTTCCTTTAAACTATGTTTGCTGTTAATATCGCACACTTTTTGCTTTTATCGGACAATCTGATTCAAATTTACTTGCTCTCATTTCTTGATACAATTCAAATGTTTTCATGACTGCGTAACTCACTGACTTGCTTTCGCCATTATGCTTATGCCTACTGATGTTTAAGTTCTGTGCCATGTAAATACACCGCACCATAACAATGCTGCTTGTAATACTAATTAGAGTAACTCCTTTTATTTCTTTCTATGTTGTTTATCTTGTACTTTAACAGCATAGGGATCTTGTCTCAACTTCTGTTTGCATATAAAAGTAGACAAATAGTTGTTTACAATAAATAAATTTATAAATATTGAAAAACTTGCTTGTGTATATGAGACACTGGTAATACTTAGTTATCCCGTCGACCAAAAATCTATCGCCAAACTATAAGATTAAATGCCAATAATGGTTGATCATAAATGTTATATTCACTTGACTTTAAGCAAGATACATGTGTTTACGTCATCAAGTGATTTTTATTTCGACGTTTTATTTGTATTTTTGTTAATGTTATACTAATTTATTTGTTCTTTCGTTATTTAAAATAAAAATTATGTCAATTTGTATAATTTGGCGAGTGGTTTGGACAAATTATACAAATTTTAAATGTGACTGTCGATTAGAAAATGCGAAGAAACAGATTGGGGAAGATCCATTACTGAATTTGAATGGGAATATCGCCAAATTAGTCAGTTAGAGCCAAGTTGGCTTCATTTATGGCGACTTATTTTGGTCGCCAAATCTGGCGATAATTCACGTAACTGCGCCAAGTTTTGCGACAACTTGGCGCTAACGTATATGAATACATAGTTATATGCTTATGATTGAGAAAGCGGTTACAACAATGAAAGATAATTTGGGTGAAATCCTTCATTTTATTGTTTTTTGTTGAATTACTAAAAAACTACTCAACCAATTTCGATGAAACGGAAGTGGTACCAATTCGAGAGTATACTCTTTCAATTAAAACAAAACTCACATAAATCGAAGAAAAAGTTCCTCAGCAATCGGTGAACATACATAAAAAAAAAAAACATACATACGCGTCGAATTGATAACCTCCTCCTTTTTGAAGTCGGTAATAAAAACACTATTATTGTGAGCGTTGTTCGGGATTATGTCACTCTTCTGCCTTTTTAACTTAAAATCGCTTTGTTTGGCGCCAGGGTAATAAACGAATAGAATGCAACGCATAAGTTTATTCATTTTTACAATTACTTCTGCCAGTTTCACTCTTAAGACATATATATACATGTATGTATAACAATTTATTTATATATTTATATTATTATTATTATTAATAATTACAAATTAGGTACTACTTGATTATCCCGTCAACCAATTTCGTCAAATTATACAAATCGCCAAACTATTAGCCCAATTACGCAAATGACATAATTTTTATTTTAAATAACGAAAGAATAAATGAATTAGTAAAACATTAATAAAAATAAAACGTCGAAATAAAAATCACTTGATGATGTAACAAATACGTGTAAAGTGTTCAACGTCAAGTAAATTTGACATTTACAATCATCCATTATTGGCATTTAATTTTATAGTTTGGTGATATTTTTTTGGTCGACGGGATAATCAAGTAGAACCACAAATTATTTCTATTCGTATTTAAAAGTAGATATAAGCTCTTTTTTGTAATATATAAATATCATAAATATTGAAAAAAAATGCTTATATGTATATGAAAAGTAAATAGGTTGCCAGTAAATATACATAAAATTCACTTCACTCACCAAGGCCATTTTCTCTATCTCGCCAAAGCCCATATAGTAAAAATATACCAAATACTCTTCAATCTGTTTTCTGATACTAAGTAATCACAATAATGTAAATGACTGTTAGACACAGATATCATATATGTACCGGATTTGGCGCAATTTTTTTCACGCCCATTTGGCGAAAACATCGTTTTCGAATACCAGTTACATATATATATATATTTAAATTATTTTCTATTATTTTAAAAGGAAATAACAATAAATGGTACTACTTAGTTATCCCGTCGACCAAAAATCTATCGCCAAACTATAAGATTAAATGCCAATAATGGTTGATCGTACATGTCACGTTCACTTGACTTTAAGCAAGTTACACGTGTTTGCATCATCAGGTGATTTTTATTTAGACGTTTTATTTGTATTTTTATTAATGTTATACTAATTTAATTGTTCTTCCATTATTTAAAAAAAAATGTCAATTAGTATAAATTGGCGAGTGGTTTGGCGATTTATATAATTTGGCGAAATTGGTCGATGGATAACTAAGTAGTACCCAATAAATAAAAAAAAATGTTTAATTATTATCTATAGAACAAAACATTTTACATAATTGTAAAAAAGAAAATAAAAGTAAATAAACAATTTATTAATAAATAAGCAACAATAGCTGGGTTACCATGTCAGGCAAAATAACGCCAATTTGGAGCCCATTAGGTACCATGAAGCGTATCTGTGCAACCAAAACTTCCAATAATATAGTAAATATGCCATTTGGCGGTGACTTGATTAGCGAAGACTATAAAATAAATAATAATAATAAAAATAAACAATAAATAAATAATAATAATAATATAAAACTGGAATTCAGACGTTAATTTATGTGCTTTTAAATATCTAAGATTAGTCCAATATCTTTTAAAATATTGCCTAACAGAGCGGAAAATATGAAAAAATAACGAATTTAAAACGATTTGCAATTTTTTTTCAGCAAGTAATTTTTAATTCAAAATGTTGAATTTTTGGCACAGATGTCATATTGTCATGACACGATTTTTTTCTGACGCCAATGTTATATACGCAACGGGTACTTCACTGGCGCCAACGTATCGTTATTTTGCTTGATATGGTAACGCGGATGTTGTTGTTTATGCTGTTGATGTTTTCGCCGAATTGGTACGTATATGACATCTGTGTAGAATTTTTTTTATAGTAATAACGCATGATTGCATAAATTTCCTTAAGAATAATTTTCAGTTCCTAAATTTTGAAACTGTGAATTTTCCTGTACGTAAAATGGGCGTTATGGCCAAAGAAATATTTAATAAACAATAATACTTAAAAAAAAAAAAAGATAATATTTATTGATCTGAGTTGGAGTCTATTAAAATTGTATGCTTCCGTAATTACGGCGAAAATTTTTTTAAAAAGTATGAAATTAGGAACAGATGTCATATCCGCGGCCGCCATCTGGGATTTTTTCTTGGTGTAATAACCCCTTTTCCGCCAAGTAATAAATGTCGCCAAGCAGCGATTTATGTGCATGAAAGGCTTAACGAAAATAAAATGTAAAACATCGTCAACAAAATATCGCAAAGAAATCTCAAAACATCCAAGATGGCGTCCGCTTGAATATACAGCATCTAAGCCTGAAAGGATTTTACAATATGTCTGTGTGGCAGAAATTCAAACTAAAATTTAAATATTTGATTCCATTTTTAAAATATTAACTGATATCTATATAATTTATAATCGAATTGTTTCTCCTGTAAATCACATTACGTGGATTAAATAGTTAAATAAAAAAAAAATAAAAAAAAATGTAATTCAAAATTAGTCTAATCAAATTTTCAGATTCCTTTTTTTAACGTAAGGCAGGCGATAATTCGCCAAATATTGTAAAATTTCACAATAAATTATATTTTAAGCATTACAAATATTTATTTCCTGTTTAAATTAAAAATTATGTATATATTTTATAATATTATGTCTTATTAAAACATTTTTTGTTGTCTTTTTAAATTAAATATCAGTATTTTTTTCATTTATTTGCGAGGTGATTGTCTAACGGATATAGCCATTTCAATTCTCTAATCAACAAAATTTTCGCCAAAATATAATCACTGGCAACCCTTTCCTTCAAAATATCAATAAAATACGAAATTTACTACCAAAAATCATAGTTATCCCTGTGACAGATCTTGGAGCAAGATCTGTCACCATCATTTTTACACCATTATATTTGAAATCGGTTCAGAACTTCCTGAGATTGCATAGAAATCGCAATTTAGAAAGTTTTTTACAATGCTTTTTGCGCATTTTGACCCCCTTTTAAATTTCCATTTTTTTTAGGAAATGTCCTTACAGATCATTGATATCTAATAACTAACTACCATTCCAAATTTCACGATTCTAGGCCCTTCGGTAACGCAAAAGTCGCAATTTAGAACGTTTTTCTCCTGCACCCCCTTTGGGGTAGTGGAATCGACATAAAACATCGCCTATGTTGGAGCAAGGGTTGTCACCATCATTTTGACGCCATTATTTTTTAGATCGGTTTAGTATTTCCTGAGATTGTGTAGAAACCACCATTAGAACGTTTTTTAGAACGCTTTTCGGGCATTTTCACACCTTTTAAATTTCGAATTTTTTAAGAACTGTTCTTAGAAATCCTTTATATCTAATAAGTAGCTAATATTTCAAATTTCATATTTCTAGGCCCTTCGGTAACGCAAAAATTGCATTTTTAGAAAGTTTTTTGCTCCTGCTCCCCCTTTCGGGTAGTGGCACCGACATAAAACATAGCCTATGTTGGAGCAAGGGTTGTCACCGTCATTTTGACACCCTTATTTTGACACCATTATTTTTTAAATTGGTTTGGTATTTCCTGAGATTGTGTAGAAACCACCATTTAGAACGTTTTTTAGAACGATTTTCGCGCATTTTCACCCCTTTCAAATTTCGAATTGTTTAAGAACTGTTCTTAGAAATCCTTTATATATAATAAGTAGCTAATATTTCAAATTTCATATTTATAGGCCCTTAAGTAACACGTAAATCGCATTTTTAGAACGTTTTTTGCTCCTTCACCCCCTTTGGGGTAGTGACACCGGCATAAAATATAGCCTATCTTAGAGCAAGCGTTGTCACCATCATTTTGACACCAATATTTTTGAAATCGGTTTGGTATTTCCTGAGATTGTGTACAAACTACCATTTGGAACGTTTTTTAGAACGCTTTTTGTGCATTTCCCCCCTTTTAAATTTCGAATTGTTTAAGAACTGTTCTTAGACATCATTTATATCTTATAAGTAACTAATATTCAAAATTTCATATTTCTAGGCCCTTCAGTAACGCTAAAATCGCATTTTTAGAACGTTTTTTGCTCCTACACCCCCTTCGGGGTAGTGGCACCGACATAAGATATAGCCTATGTTCTAAGTTGGACTAACACCTTCATTTTGATACCATTACTTTTGGAATCGGTTCGGTAGTTCCAGAGCTTATCTCCGACAAATAAACAATTTTTTCCTCTTTATAATAGGAGTAAGATTACAAAGTTTCGTAAAAAAAGGTACAGAATTTTATGAAATTAAATAAATTTTCAGGGAATTGAATTTGAATAAATACAAAATTTAAATTTTCATACTGCGCCGTACAAAAAATTTCCCAATGAGTAAAATGTGCCCCATACACTAATAAGGTCATGCACAAACTTTCAGTACTTTATTATAAAAAATCGCAACGATATATTTAAACAAAGCTGGTGATGGATTAACCATAAATTAAAATGTAAATACTTGCAGCCAGAGTGAGCTGACGCGACTCAGAAATTTAACTCATATGATTTTTATTCGTGGGGTCATTTACCCACAGCTGTTTACAGCAGAACCTCGATTATCCGGAGTAATTGGGACCGACCCTCTTTCGGAAAATCGAAATTGTCGGATAATCGAGAATGCTTCAATTTTAAGATTAAGGATTAATAAATGTGAATATTTCTTATTATGGTAACAAGTGCTTAATAAAAATAAAGCAATAGCAAAATAGAAACAAAAATAAATTACCTGAATTTTAATTTTGAAATTAAGTGACTTATACATTTATCACAAGAGTTTGAAAAATAGTTTTGTTTGTCGTAGTTTCGATTGCTTTTGCTTTGAAGCTCTATCACGGAGTTTTTTTTATATTATTAGTTCATCAGTATCATAGTCTTTCTGCTGCTCCAGCCATGCCAAACCTTTTGCAAAACATTCAGAAGTTTCAGAATTGTTGATTTGTTCATTTTCTTTGTGCCACTCCACAGCTTACGGGATCTCAAGTGAAATTCGAAGGAGCTCTAAGAAGGAGGATTGAAAATATTTATATCTACTCGTAGTTCGGAAAGTGCAGCTTGAACACAGTAATATGATAGTTAAAAAAAAAAAAAAAAAGCTTTCAAAATGGATTTCGCTTAACCGAGAGTTTCGGTTAAAAAAGTTTCGGATAAAAGAAGTTCTACTATATTTGTCACCTTCTTTAAGGGGTGCAATCCTATGAGAAATATGCGAGCTTTAAAACCCGTTTCCTCGGAAACTACCCGACTTATTTTTGTGAAATTTGGAATCCATATTCACTGGATTTAAGAGGCCACACTAGTCACGGCTTGAAGTTCGAACGCTAATGCTAAGTCTATGGGAGCAATGTTTTCAAATATCTTGCTTGATTTTTAATATTTTTAAATGATTTTTTTTGCACAGGATAGCTGAGGACTATCTGTTTACGGGCTATTTTCTACTTTTCCAATTTTTGTTGTAGTTTAATTCTCAGGATCCTGTCAATTTAGGATCCAGTGAAATTCGAGGGGTTGTGTCCTTTTTAGTCTTATAACATTCATATCAGCAAAATTCAGGAAAATTTTTTTAATAACAACGAAAATATAGAGTTTAAGCTTTCCAATAACATGCTTTCAATAGTTCTACTACAATTAGGCTGAGCAAAATTTGCAAAGATTTTGATGAATAATGTGTCAAAAACGGCCTCGTAATGTTATGCTCTCCACCTCTACCAAGACGATGAAAACCACGCCTATTAAAAATATGATTGGCTAGTATCCAAACACTTTAGCAAATGGAAACGATTTAATTGTGATTGGATTATTGTATCGTGTTAAAATAGATCACTCCTATTTCAAACCTTGCATTTATTTTTTTCTACGATTATTGTTTAATTTCAACAAAATACTCTTGAAAGAATGAAATATTTCAAATTCTATATTTCTATGAATAACGAAGGAAAATATGCATTTCGTTTGTATATACACAATTTCTGAACGGTACAGTGAGAGGTACAACTTTTACCAAGTTACCAGGGGATACAGATAGTTTATTAAGTAAAACGGTAAAAAAAATAGACGCGTTCTTTTTAAAGTATTTTTTAAGTTAAAATAGTTAACAAATAATAAAATTACGAAGTCATAATTTGCTAGAACATGTTTGTGGCCTGGCCAGGAGACACGGTTTCAAGTCTCCCATTCTTGTATATGTATAAAATATTCGTCAATTTAACATTTTAAGTTCGAAAAAGTTTTTTTTTTTTATTAAAAATCAGTAGGATTTAAAGTTAGAAAGTTTTAAAGATTGTTAACTTTAAAATTATAGATCAACTTGTTCAAAACTTTGAAGAAATATTTTTAATATTCATTACTTTAATATTTATTATTTTTAAGGGAACAGTACACCTTTAACAATCGCAGAACGAAATTTGTCCTGTGTAACACATCTTTTTTTAAGAGCCCACTTCAGAAACGGGAAGAAAGTAAAACGTTAATGTTAAGTCTATGGGGGCGTTATTTTAAAATTTCTCGCTTTGATTTTAAAATTATTGAATGAAGTTTTTTGCATAGGATAGCTGATGACGCTCTACAACCAGGCAAGCTTTTACAGGGTTCGTACACATTTCTTTAAATAAAAATCAAGTATTTTTAAGGACTTTCAAGGACCAAAACCAAAAAAAATTAAGGACCTTCAAATTAAATAAACTAATAAATTATAACATGCATTTTTTAATAAAGGGTTTCTTTCATTTTTGTAAAAGTTTTAAATATTCAAATGGATGGGAAGGGGGGGGGGGGAATTTCACCATGTGGCAGTAGAAATTTGGAAAATTTTAAAATAACATACAGCAGAAGAAAAAACTAGTCAGATGTGCCAATCCCAAAACTTTCTTCTATCTAATACATGTTAATACTACAAATTCATTATCAGAGTGCCAAAATTAAATGGTCTATGCCCCTCATAAGCATTCTAAAGATATGAAATTACGTGCATTAGTTCTTGAGATACAACTATTGTTAAAACCGTGCAAATCCTGCAAAATATAGCATAGCAGCGACACCTGTAGGGTGATTTATACCAAAACCTAATCAGCAACAACTTATGTAAACATCTAACTGAATCTGAAGTTTGATGAAAATCCGTGCATTAGTTCTTGCGATATAGGTATTACAGAAATCGTGAAAAATGCAGCATAGCAGCGCCATCTGTTAGGGGATTAACACCAAACCATAATCAGCACCTATAATTAGCAAGGTATACCTGAATCTGAAGTTTGATGAAAATTCGTGCTTTAGTTCTTGAGATATAGCTATGGCGTAAATCATGAAAAATGCAGCATAGCAGCACCACCTGTTGGGCGATTTACATCAAAAACTAATCAACACTAATTTATATCGAGGGTTAACTGAATATAAATTTTTATTAAGTTTTGTGCATTAGTTCTTGAGATACACCACCCACAAAATTTGTGTCACATACAGACAAACAGGGTCACAGACTCATTTTGTAAAAACATGTTTTTCAGGATATCTAACCCCTAAAACGTGTAAATCGGTCGAAAATTTTTCCGAATCAAATACTTTCTTATTGTAAAGATAAACAAAGAGGAGAAACATAATTTTCTTTAATTATTTTGGGGGGGGGGGGGGTTGTTTAACAGACTTATAATTAACTTAAAGACTTGGAGGGGGGGGGGGAATAAAACTGTATGATCGATTATTTATTGTTACAATAAATTAACTAATGGAGCAGAAAAAGTTTTAAAAAAAGCAATGATTTTTAAGATTTTAAACTTTATAAGTTGAGGGGGGAAAGTAACAAGCACATTTTTTTTTTAATTTTTTAGGGAGGGAGTTTATTAGATGACTTATTTATTTACCTTACGAAAAATTTACAAGAAAAGTTTTTTTTTTCGCTATGACAAAATTCGCGTGTTTCTCGCGATCTTTTGACGAAATTTGCGTATTTTTGGAGATCTTTTGACGAAACTTGCGTATTTCTGGCAATCTTTTCACGAAATAGGCGTATTTTTCGCGATCTTTTGACAAAATTCGCGTATTTTTCGCGATCTTTTAACGAAATTCGCGTTTTTTCACACTCTTTTGACCCCGTTTTGTTCGTTTATTGACGAAGTCAGCTATCCTTTGACAAAATGCACATTTTTTTCGCGATCCTTTGACGAAATTGACGTGTTATTCGCGCTATTTTGACGAAATTCTTGTGTTTTTCGCGATATTTTAACGAAATTCGTGTGTTTTTTGCGACCTTTTGATGAAATTTACGGGGTTTTTTCGCCATTTTTTAACAAAATTATCGTTTTTACGATCTTTTGACCGAGTTTTGTTCGTTTTTGACGAAATTAGCGATCCTTTGACAAAATTCACGTTTTTCCGTGATCATTTGACAAACACAGGGATGAAAGTACACTAAAGCCGTTTTGTAGCAGCAAAAATCGAATTTTGGAGCAGTAAAATCTATTTTTTTAGCAGCAAAAATCTGATTTTGTAGCAGTAAAATCCTTTTTTGTAGCAGCAAAAATTAATTTTGTAGCAATAAAAACTGTTTTTGGCGCAAATTGAAATTCTAATGCTAATAAAAAGAAAATTGCGTATTTTCGCGATCTTTTGATGAAATTTGCATATTTCTTGCGATCTTTTATCGAACTTAGCGTAATTCTCGCGATCTTTTGGCGAAATTAGCGTATTTTTCGCGATCGTTTGACAAAATTCGCGTATATTTCGCGATGTTTTGACAAAATTCGCGTATTTTTTGCGATCCTTTGTTGAAATCAGCGTGCTGTTCGCTATTTTTTGACGAAATTAGCGTGGTTGTTTTTAATCTTTTGATAAAATTTACGATTTTATGTGACCTTTTGATGAAATTTGTGAAGTTTTTCGAATTTTTTAACGAAATTTGCGTTTTTTCACAATCTTTTGACCCCGTTTAATTCGCTTTTTAGAAGTAATTGGTAATCCTTTGACAAAATTAACGGGGTTTTTTTCGCTATAAAAAAATTCGCATGTTTTTCGCGATTGTTTGACGAAATTCGCGTGTTTCTCGCGATCTTTTGACGAATTTGCGTATTTTTCGCGATCTTTTGGCAAAATTCGCGTATTTTTCGCGATCTTATAGCGAAATTCGTGTATTTTTCGCGATCTTTTGACGAAATTAGCGTGGTTTTTTTTTTTAATCTTTTGACAAAATTTACGGTTTTTTGTGACCTTTTGATGAAATTTGTGGGTTTTTTCAAGATCTTTTAACGAAATTTGCTTTTTTTCACAATCTTTTGACCCCGTTTTGTTCATTTTTAGAAGTAATTGGTAATCCTTTGACAAAATTAACGTATTTTTTTTTTTTTTTTTTTGCTATGACAAAATTCGCATGGTTTTCGCGATCGTTTGACAAAATTCACGTGTTTCTCGCGATCTTTTGACGAAATTTGCGTATTTTGGCAATTTTTTGACGAAATTTGCGTATTTTTGGCAATCTTTTGACGAAATTTGCGTATTTTTCGCGATCTTTTGACAAAATTCACGTATTTTTCGCGATCTTCTACGAAATTCGCGCTTTTTCACAATCTTTTGACCCCGTTTTGTTCGTTTTTTTACGAAGTCAGCTATCCTTTGACAAAATGCACGTTTTTTTCGCGATCATTTGACGAAATTCGCATGTTATTCGTGATATTTTGACGAAATTCTTGTGTTTTTCGCGATTTTTTGACGAAATTTGCGTGTTTTTCGCGATCATTTGACGAAATTTATGGGTTTTTGCGACCTTTTGATGAAATTTGCGCGTTTTTTTCGCCATCTTTTAACAAAATTATCGTTTTTACGATCTTTTGACCGCGTTTTGTTCGTTTTTGACGAAATTAGCGATCCTTTGACAAAATTCACGTTTTTTTTTGTGATCATTTGACAAACATCGCGTGTTTTTCGAGATCTTTTGACCGCGGTTTTTTGCTTTTTTTTGACGCAATTGGCGGCATAGAAAAAATTGATTTTTTTTTTTGTTGTTGTTTCTCGGATCGACGAAATCCTGCTAAATTTCATCTTGGCACTAAGTACGTTTTGGTGTAGGTTTGGCGCAAAATGGAAAAAAAAATAGCTCTTTTGTAGCAGCTTTGCGCAAATTTTGGCTTCGTCTGGCGCAGGTCTTACATCCCTGAGAGTAGAAAAAGGTTAAAAAAATGAAGTTTTTAAATTTGATATTACAAAGGGGAAAGTAAAATTTCAGAAGGGGAGGCAAAGCGGGATTAAGATTTTTTTTTTAAATCAGAAATTAAAAGAAATGCAGAAGAGTTTCATCTTTGATTAAGAATTAATATGAGAGTAAAATTAAGCACTTTTAAGGACTTTTTTCCGATTTTGCATGAAAATAAGTACTTTTAAGCACCAAAAATTTCCTTTGAAAAATGTAAGCACTTTTAAGGACTTTCAAGGACCGTACGAACCCTGTTTTACTTTTTAGATTTTGGTTATAGTATTTTTAATATATATATATTAGGTTAGTTTCAATTTCAGAACAGATTCACCTCGGTTCCGAAAGTAAAGGTAATTTTTTTTTAATATCTGAAATTAAAATCGAAAGGGTAAAAACTAGTCCGGTTGTAGATCATCCTCAGCCATCCTATGCAAAAAAATCATTTAAAAATATTAAAAAGGAAGTTAAATATTTGAAAATAACTCTCCCATATACTTAACGTTAGAGCTTACATTTTGTTCTCGTAACAAGTGCGAATTCTCAAAGGTAACATAAAGATATTCTTTGTAACTTCAAGGAAACGCTAAAATTTATCATTAACTTTAATAATGTAAAACTAAAAATAATGAGATGTAAGGTCAAATATAGCATTTTATAAAAGTCTGCTAGCTAGAAAATTTATTTTGTAATACGTATTATTTTATAATAATTTATACTTCACTTGTATGGACATTCAAAAGTTTTCTTTTATATTATGGCCTATGTGGGAAAAATCATTTGCGACGTATTTTAATGATGTAAAACAATTTTAAACATAAAATTTATGCACCTTATTGAAGTGCACAGGTACGTGTACAGGGGAATTCAAAAGTGGATTTCGTTATATTATGGACTATGAAGAAAAAAACGTTTGCGGCGTATTTTAATAACGTTTCTCTGTTGCAACATAATGAAATTGATATGAATTTATAAGGTGAACAAAATGCTTTCTGAAGGGGTTGCAAAGCATCTATCACTCATTTACAGGGTCACAGAAAAGAGTTCATCTTTATTACAGAAAAAAGTGCTTGCAGCATGTGTTGTAGCTATGTTTCACGATTTTAAACAAGATGGAACTAATATACCTTACTGAGGTTTACTACAAGATGCTTACATTAAAATATGATGTGCATCACATTTTATTTCATTTACAGGGGCACATAAAAGATATTGGATACAATGATGTATATGAGTATTGTCTATTAGTGATGATTGCTGAAAGTGAGTTTTCAGCTATGATATACATTTTTAACTAAATTTCTGCATACTTGATTAATCTATAGACTATATATAGGGCTACACAAAAGAACTAGGAAGAATTGTTGCGAATGAGAGTGAATTGATTAATTTTATTTTCAAGTTCAACTATATTTAGAAAGATATGTTTGGAAAATTCAAATATAATAATATACAAGTCTGTTCAAAGAATTCGATGCATGCACGCCTATTTCAGACACGGGAAGAAATGAAAACGCTAATTTTAAGCCCTTGGGGGCGTCATTTTCAAATTTCTCGCTTTGATTTTAATATATTTGAGTGATTTTTTTTGCAAAGGATTGCTGAGGATGATCGACAACCAGACTAGTTTTTACTTTTTCGATTTTGGTTATAGTTTTTTTTATGTTAGGATAGTTTAAATTTCAGAACGGATTCCAACCGGTTATGAAAGTAAAAGTAATTAAAAAAAATATACCTGAAACCAAAATTGAAAAAATAAAAACTAGCCCGGTTATCGAGCGTTCTCAGCTATCTTATGCAAAAAATTCATTTTAAAATATTAAAAAGGAAGCGAGATATTTGAAAGTAACTCTCCCATAGACTTAACATTAGCGCTTTCATTTTTTCCTAGTTACTAGTGTGGGTTCTCAAATGTAACGTAAAGGAACTGTTTGTAACGTTTAGGAAACGCGAAAATTTATCATTAACTATAAGAATGTAAATCTAAAAATAATGAGACTGTAAGGTAAAATATCGCAATTTATAAAAGTCTGTCAGCTGGCAAATTTATTTTGCAATGCGTAACTGTAACAGAATCCTGGTTTAAACGGAATAGCTTCACGATTCCCCTAAAAATATCTTACAATTGTATCTGTAAAGACGGAAACAACCCACCTAAAACGGTATTTCGTACACATTGTTTATGTTTCCGTCTTAGCAGGTTTTATAGTGTCATGTTTTTAGTTGAGGGGGTGGAATTTTAATTATTACCAGGCCCCGCGTTTTTCTCTAAGCCCTCTATATTTTCTATTTATATATCCAACACAAAACGTTTGGACGGGTACTCAGATGTTTAGCACTCTCCAACATAGTTGAAAAATGTTTATGAGTGGGGCTTGACTGCTCGTCTGTCAGTACTCTAACTAGCGTACATATACTCGGATTGTGATGTAATAGAAATACGTTGTTGATGTTTATCATGTCATAAATGACATTGATAATGAAGCGTGTAATAATTTATACTTCACTTACATAGACATTGAAAAGCATTCTTTTATATTATGGCCTATGTGGGAAAAATCATTTGCGGTGTATTTTAATGATGTAAAACAATTTAAACATAAAATTTATGCACCTTATTGAAGTGCACAGATACGTGTACAGGGGAATTCAAAAGTACATTTCATTATATTATGGACTATGAAGAAAAAACGTTTGCGGCGTATTTTAATAATGTTTCTCTGTTGCAATCATAACGAAATGGATGTGAATTTATTAGGTGCACTGAAACATGCTTTTTAAGGGGGTTACAAAGCATTTATCATTCATTTACAGGATCACAGAAAAGAATTCAGTTTTATTACAGAAAAAACTGCTCGCAGCGTGTTTTAATTCTGTTTCAATATTTTAAACAAGATGAAATTCGTATACGTTACTGAGGTTTACTACAAGATGCTTACATTAGAATATGATGTGAATCACATTTTATTTCATTTACAGGGGCACATAAAAGTTGCTAGATACAATACTGTATACGAAGTATTGTCTATTAGGGACGATTGCTAAAAGTGAGTTTTCAGCTATGATATCCTTTTTTAACTAAATTTCTGCATCCTAGATTATATATATGATTTCTATAGAGCATGTATAGGGCTACGCAAAAGAACTAGGAAGAATTGCTGATAATGAGAGTGAATTGCTTTTTTTTTAAATTAAATTCTACATTTTCACGTTCAACTATATTTAGAAAGATGTGTTTGTAAAATATAAATATAATAATATACAAGGCTATTCAAAGAACTGGATGCATGCGCACGCGTATGAATAATAATTTCTGGAAGTACGATTTCAGTTGTTTACAGCATGTTTATACTGCAATAATTTTGATCTTACCATTACCATGTGCCGTGTATATAAACTTGTTCGGATGCAAGGGCTGTACAAAATAATGCAAATATACTGCAATTAATTGGTAGGAATTGCTGAAAGTTTATTTTCATCTGCATTATTCGTTTTCTTATTATATTACATTTTATCATATTTTTCATGCCGTTAAAACAAGCCTAAGAACATCCATTGATGACTTTATCATTTTCATTTTTCAGTAATTTGAACAATTTAAATTTACTAAGATTTAACAAAAACTTAGTTAATATAACAAACAAAAACACAACAACATACAAACAAATATAACACATAAAGTAACAAACAACAACAACAAACATAAACAAACTAACATAAACAGAGGATAAACAAAAAGTTAGTAAGTATTAAAGAATGTTTACTTTGAAAGTTTTGATCAATTTGTTTGAAAATTTAAAGGAATATTGTTAATATTTATTACTTTTAATATTTATTATTTTTAACGAAAAAGTACACCTTTAACAGCCGCAGAAAATAGGAAATTTGTCCTGTATTACACATCTTTCTTTAAGAGCCCACTTCAGACACGGGAATAAATAAAAACGCTAATTTTAAGTCTATGGGGGCGTTGATTTCAAATTTCTCGCTTTATTTTAATAGATTTTTTTTTGTTGTTTTTTCTGCATTGGATAGCTGAGGACGATCGAAAACCAGAATAGTTTTTACTTTTTCGATTTTGTTTTTAATTTTTTTTAATATTAAGATAGTATCAATTTCAGAACGGATTCCAACCGGTTCCGAAAGAAAAAGTAATTTTTTTTAAATATCTGAAACCAAAATCGAAAAAGTATATGTTAGCCCGGTTATAGATCCTCCTCAACTATCCTATGAAAAAAAATTTCATTTTAAAATATTAAAGAGTAAGCGAGATATTTGAAAATAACGCTCCCGTAGACTTAACATTAGTGCTTACATTTTTTTGCCGTTTCTAATGTGGGTTCTCAAATGTAACGTAAAGGTAGTTTTTGTAACGGTAAGAAAACGCGAAAATTTATCATTAACTATAATAATGTAAAACTAAAAAAAGACTGTAAGGTAAAATATAATCTTTTATAAAATCTGCTAGCTAGCAAATTTATTTTCTAATACGCAGCTGTAACGGAATCCTCGTTTAAACGGAATATTTCCCTGATTCCCCTTAATATATCTTATACAGTAGAGTTCCGATTATCCTAACAAGTCGGGACCGAACCTAGTTCGAATAAGCGAAAGTTCGGATAAATGGACAGACAATTTAAGGGGTGTTTCTCACTATACTAATACCTTCACACTTTATCCAGGCTTAGGACTGGTAGCGCCAGTTAGTGCTAGCGTGTTTAAAAACTGTCTTTTTGTTTACTTTTTTATCATTTAAAATTTTCTTTTTCTCTTTTTATCATTTTCTGAACTCCAGAGATTATAATTTAAACAAAATAGCTTTCGATTGTTGCTTGCTTCAAATAAGACGTTCTTTCCAATGTTGCCATATCTCGAATTCTTCTTAAATACGTTATTTGAATAGGATCAGAGTTCTTCTGCCATTCAAGCCATTTCATAGCTGTTTCCAAACACTCAAAGGCTTCGTTATGCGATGGATTTGGGTCATTTTCAGGGCATTCGTTTTCATTTCTTCAATTTATTTTACATCTTAAATCTCATCCACAATCTCATCATCATTAAAAAAAATTTTTTTGAGAGAAATAGGTTGTTCGGATAAAAATTTTTTTGAGAGAAATAGGTTGTTCGTATAATTGGAAGTTCGGTTAACTGGAGTTCGGATAATCGGCGCTCTACTGTAATTGTATCTGCAAAGACGGAAACTGCCCATCTGAAACGGTAATTCGCACCTATTGCTTGTGTTTCCGTCTTACCAGGTTATATAGTGTCAATTAATACCAGGTCCCGCTTTTTTCTCTACAACCTCTATATTTTCTATATGTATATCCAACACAAAACGTTTGGACGGGTACTCATATTTTTAACACATTACAACATAGTTGGAAAATGTTTATGAATTGGTTTCACTGCCCGTCTGTCCGTGGTCTAACTAGCGTACATATACTTGAATTGTGATGTAATTGAAATACGTTGTTGAAGTTTATCATGGGATACATGGCACTGATAATAAAGCGCGTAATCATTTATATACTTCACTTACATGGACTTTCAAAAGTATTCTTTTATATTATGACCTATGTGGGAAAAATCATTTGCGGTGTATTTTAATGATGTAAAACAGTTTAAACATAAAATTTATGCACCTTATTGAAGTGCACAGGTTCGTGTACAGGGGAATTCAAAAGTACATTTCGCTATATTATGAACTATGAAGAAAAAACCTTTGCGGCGTATTTTAATGTTTCTCTGTTACGAACATAATGCAATTGATATGAATTTATGAGGTGCAATAAAACATACTTCCTGAAGGGGTTGCAAAGCATTTTTCATTCATTTACAGGGTCACAGAAAAGAATTCAGTTTCATTACAGAAAAAACTGCTTGTAGCGTGTTTTAGTTATGTTTTACTACTTTAAACAAGATGGAATTCATATATGTTACTGAGGTTTATTGCAAGATGCTTACATT
Source organism: Maratus speciosus (assembly GCA_963932465.1). Classification (NCBI taxonomy): domain Eukaryota; kingdom Metazoa; phylum Arthropoda; class Arachnida; order Araneae; family Salticidae; genus Maratus; species Maratus speciosus. The sequence goes on along the minus strand of OZ010786.1, from coordinate 166,608,398 downwards.
AGAAGATGATTTTGATCACATTTTATTTCATTTACAGGGGCACATAAAAGATGTTGGATAAAATACTGTACATGAATTATTGTCTATTATGGATGACTGTTGAAATTGAGTTTTCAGCTATGATTTACGTTTTCAACTAAATTTCTGCATACAAGGTTATATATTTAAATTATATACATCATGTATAGTAGGGTGGGTCGAAAAAAACGAAATTTTTATAATCGAAGTGTAATAGCGCGGAAAAGTTGCCTTTTGTAATACAGAATAAATTTCTAAAATATTACATCGATCGGTTAATATCTTTTACCGCCGCAAGGGGGCCAAAATTTCAAAAAATCACAAAAAACATGTTTTTTTTTATCATTTTTTTTTTTTAATTATCCAAACATACCAATACAATTTTTAATAGAACGCAATAACTACATGAAGATATGAGAAATGTCCCGGTAAATATTCATTATGATAAAATCAGATCTTTATTTGCCGCAAAAGACCATATTTTTTGTAAAAATTTCAAAAATTTCACTTTTTCATTTTTTTTTTAATTTTTTATAATTTCTATAATATGTCTAGAAATAAATAATTTTACTTTATATCTATTAATATATCATAATTTTTTATAACTATTTGTAATAGACTTGAAAATAAAGTTAATCATTCATTTTTCTTGACGATCGGTTCATCTACTGATGTTTTACTTCATAACAGCCAATTCATGTCACAAGAATTATATAAAATGAGCAAAATGTTTTAGTATTTTATGAATTAAAATATAGAGACGTTTAACCGAAACGGGTTAAATAAATTTAAAATGAAGAAGAATTTAATGTAAATGAATTTTATAATATAACTTGCTTTCAGATGAAGCCATTATTTCTCGAGAGGACAAAACTGATCAGATGTGATCCTCCCTCTGTTCTAGTAAACAAACTTTATCAGTGCTTCAATGAATAATTTCACGCATCTTTCTAGTGATTGAGTGGGACAAGGAAAGTTACAATATCTGGTATCTTTAATCGAAAATTTTTAACTCACCAGCGTTTTTAGTCGATAAAGAAACCATAACAGGTGGTTCCGTTAGTTTCCAGTTTTGTCAGTAGACTAAAGCCATACAATTTTAAGCTTCAGTGTTGAAGTCTGCTATGATAAAGTGACGGATGGCACTATTCTAGTCCACAAAACTTCGTGCTTTTGCAATTTTCTTCATGGCTGGGGCCCTGATGTTCTCCTCTTCATATGCTATCATTCCAAAGAGGCTATTTGTATGATTTGCGAAATAGTCATCTCGTGAAAATACAGGAACTATAATCTTTCGTAGATTATCTGTCAATTAACGTAAGTTACTAACTATAGTGCACAGATCTGGAAAACATGAGTGATTCATTTTAATTCTGAACCAACTGATGCAGTACATTTTCAGGATGTACTCAAAGAGTATGACAAGTTAAAAAGAGGGTTTCTTTGTTCCAACGTAGAGTCTCAAAATTCGAATAGCAGTAATGATCCACCTTGCGTGAAATATTTGTCCAGGGACTCAGCAAAAAAGGTCAATTGTATACACGCGTGTTGAAAGTGCTTGCAATATTTCAGACATATACTTCTGGTCAGTTGACAAATCATCTTTATCAACAGCTAGGTGATCAGATTAAATTGGCTTAAATTTTGCAATTGGTAATAATTCGCAAATCGCAAGAGATCAACCAATTGGGCCACAATATGATAGATAACCTGTTTTTTTGTCATCAAGATGTTTGAAAAGATGTCACAGTGGAAGCTCATTGAAGTGAGTTCAAGGAAGCCAATAAAGTGGTTTTTTAAAAGTTGTTCTCAACTAATCCTACTATAACACCACCTTTGCATCCTGTTTTGAAGACAATTCCGCGAAATTCAACTGCAATTATTATTCCAGTCGGGATTTCATTTTTCTTCAAAAAATCTATAATGTCATTGCATATAGAAGTCGCCTTGCCAGACGATGGGGTCAAATGACGAAAATAATTCAGACCTGTTTCTAGTACAAAGAGATATGTTCCTCCTTGACTTCGAAAAGATGAAACTTTGCCACCTCTTTAACCTGGCAGATATTTCTATCTTTAGGGCCCTCAAAGTATAGAGTAAAAGGAGTATATTACCAAAAAAAAAAAAAAAAACGAACAAAGTAAAACGTGGCCCTCTAGCAGCGAGAAATTAATTTTACGTGCAGACAGCTGCAGGTGTTTCTATCATTGAGCAATTTTTTTTATACAATTACAGTGATCATGGTTAACAATGTGCATGAAATTAATAACATAAAATGCCTTTCCCAGCCTATTAGAAATGTAAAAAATCTGAAAACATTACAAAAGTTATGAAAATTGAAAAAATGGAAAACTTTAATTTTTAACATTTTTTAGAAATTTTGGCCCTGTTGTGGCGGTAAAAGCAACGATGTCACAAAAATGAAATGTTAATGTTACATTACTAATATCTTGGCGTGGCTATTGCGTTCTATTAGAAATTGAATAAGTATGTTTGGATAATTTAAAAAAAAATTGCTAAAAGTATGTTTTTTATGATTTTTTCGAAATTTGGACACCTTGCGGCGGTGAAAGATATTAACCAATCGGTGTAATATTTTACGTATTTTATCTTTTTTACAAAAGGCAACTTTTCCGCGCTATTACGTTTCGATTATAAATATTTCGGTTTTTTCGACCCACCCTAATGTATAGAGCTACGCAAAAGAACTAGGAAGAATTGCTGAGAATGAGAGTGAATTGCTTATTTCTTTTTTTAAATTAGATCCCACATTTTCAAGTTCAACTATATTTAGAACGATATGTTTGGAAAATATAAATATAATAATATACAAGGCTATCCAGAGAATTGAATGCATGCACGCCATGGATGATAATTTCTGGAAGTGCGATTTAAGTAGTTTTAAGCATGTTTATATTGGAATAAATTTTATCTTAACATGTGGCGTGTATAAAAACTTGTTGCTAATGTAAGGGCTGTACAAAAAAATGCAAATATATTTCCGTTAATTGGTAGAAATTCCTGAAAGTTTATTTTCATCTGCATTATTTGTTTTCTTATTATATTAATTTTTAGCATATTTTTCATGCCGTTAAAACATGCCTAAGAACTTTCATTGATGACTTTATCATTTTAATTTTTCATAATTTGAACAATTTAAATTTACTAAGATTTAACAAGAACTTAAAATTCGTAAGTTTTAAAGATTGTTAACTTTAAAAGGGTTGATGAATTTGTTCGAAACTTTAAAAAAATAATTTAATATTTATTATTTTTAATATTTGTAATTTTTAAGGGGACAGTACACCTTTAAAAGTCGCAGAAAATGCGAAATTTGTCCTGTATAACACATCTTAATTTAAGAGCACACTTCAGACACGGGAAGAAATGAAAATGCTAATTTTAGTCTATGGGGGCTTTATTTCCAAACCGCTTTGATTTTAATATTTTTGAATGATTTGTTTTTGCATAGGATAGCTGAGGACGATCGACAACCAGGCTAGGTTTTACTTTTTCGATTTTAGTTATAGTTTTTTTTTATTGCTTCAATTTCAGAAACGATTCCACCGGCTCCGAAAGTAAAAGTAATTTTTTTTTTTAATATCTGAAACCAAAAATCGAAAAAGTAAAAAACAGCCCGGTTGTAGATCGTCCTCAGCAATCCTATGCAAAAAAATTCATTTTAAAATATTATAAAGAAAGCGAGATATTTGAAAATAACGCTCCCACAGACTAAACATTAGCGCTTACATTTTTTCCCCGTTACTAGTGTATATTCTCAAAGGTAACGGAAAGACATTTTTTGTAACGGTAAGGAAACGCGAAAATTTATCATTAACTATAATAATGTAAATCTGAAAATAATGAGACTGTAAGGTTAAATATTACATTTTATAAATGTCTGAACAGTGAACAGCAGCGCAGTTCCAGGGGCTACCTATTTGAAGATCAAATCCACGCCCTGTCGATGAGTTGGTATATAGCACATCATAGCAAAAACAGGAAATGTTAGTCTAAGTGTAGTGAAACACTACTGTGATAGAGAGTGTCGATAACTCCTAGCAATACTGCCGAGAATCAAGGACAGAATGAGAGAAAAAGAGAGAGGAAAGTAAGTCTACTAGCTAACAAATTTATTTTCTGATATGCAGCTGTAACGGAATCCTGGTTTAAACGGAATTTGTTCATTATTTCCCTAAAAATACCTGGCAAGTGTATCTGCAAAGACGCAAATAACCCATCTAAAACGGTATTTCGTATCTATTGTTTATGTTTCCGTCTTACCAGGTTTTATAGTGTCATGTTTTTAGCATGAGGGGGGTCGAATTTTAATTACAACTAGGATCATTTTTCATGAACTCCGCCTTTTTTTTTTTGGAGGGAAAATAAAATTTGATGTCGATACGAGTGTGTTTTGAAAGGTTATCAGCCCGACAAAGAAAATAGTAATATTTTGACAATATTTCATTTTTTTTAACGTAGTTCCTTACAACTTATAAAATTTAAACCAACGAGTTTCCGACTTTTTATTATCTTTAGTATAATAAGGCTTATCTATCTTTGGAAATGAAGTGGTGGTGTCTGCTTTAACCCCATATTTTGAAGTGAATTTCCGACTACCGAGCCATTTCTCCAGGCTTGGGAAGAGGAAATAATCGCTGGGAGCAAAATCCGGTGCATGTGGAAGTACTACAGAGCGTAGGTGATTGACTTTAGTAGCGAAAACTACAGGCATGTGTGCAAGAACAATGCTGTGGTGAACGAACACCTTCTTTTTGCTCAGGTAGGGAAATTTTGTCGGAATAAGCACTCTTCAATTGGTCCTGTAGAGAAGAATAACACTGTCCGGTGACGATTCTGCCTTTTTGTCGGTGGTCTATGATCACAACATCTTGTGAATTCCTGAAAACCGTATCCATGGCTTTTCCAGCAGGTGGAACCGTTTTCACTTTCTTTGGTGCAATTTCAGCTGCTCTTTCACATTGTTTAGATTGCTCTTTCATCACTGAAGAATAATGGCGAATTCATGTTTCATCCACCGTTATAAAACATTGACGAAAATCAGCCGATTGTTTAAGTTTTCTAACTTAACTCGAAATCACCATAGTCCACATTACTAAAGGCCATCTGCACTACCTTCATTAAAAAAAAAAAAAAAAAAAAAAAAAAAAAAAAACAGTGAAGATGGAGAAACTCAAAAAATGCTAAAGAAAGGAGGGGTGGTGAATAAGGAGACCAAACTCACGAGGTTTAATTTGATTGTGTTAATAAATGAAATGTTTTCACGAAGGAATTTTCTGCAGAAAGTCCACCCAAATCAGCATTTCATTGCAAATTATATATCTCATAAAATCATAATAGAACCTCCACTTTTGAGCTTGCCAAATTCGATCTATAAGCAATATTCTGACGGAGGCAAATCAAGCAAATTTCTACCACTTATTTTAAAATGTTATTATTGTCTTAATTAACTGAAGTTATTAAATATGATAAAAAAAATGTAACAATTTTTAATAGAAGTATGCCTACTTCATCCTCGTGAAGTCGGAACCTACGGTTCGATACAGCACGTTTCGGCCTGAAATTTTTTCTATAAGCGAGGCTCTATGATTGAATACGAGTCATAATTGATTGTATCAGTTTCTAAGCCTTTGTTGTCTAAAAATTTGAATGTACAGGTCTCCTCGGACGGAAATTTCTTGTTCCCGGAACCGGGCAGTACAATTAGCAGTACAAAAAAATTACGTATTATGAAGCTAAAACTTTGGCCCGACTCAATTTCTACAGAATATGTCGATATTTTTAAAACAACGTTATTCTACATTGTTCAAAAACCAGATTTACGCATAGTTTTTATTTTCAGATTATATTCGTAATTCATGGAATATAAGGAATAATAACAATATTAATATTTATTTAGACTACATTGATGACTACTTCGAAGAGGCCTTTTAATTAAAGCAAAAGTCAGTTTCTTACCCACAGAAGATTTTTCTTCGCATTCAGTGAGACAAGAAAATTGTTTATTAATAGATGTTACTTGGAAACTATAGCAGTAGTTTGCAGAAATACTGTTTATAATTAAGTGAATTAAATCAAACAATCCGCTAAAAGCAGCTTCAAATAATCAACAATTAGGCATTGTTTTCCAACAAGACCACACGTATCTTTGCCCACTGTAGACACAAAATATTATAATTGAGATGAAGTGTTTCAATCCAAGTACCATTCTCCAAAACTTACTTCGTCGAATGACCGTTTATTTAAATCACTTAAAAATATTTTGAGGATAAGGTATTTTATTTTTTGGAAGATTTGAGAAAATACATCGATTCTTTAGCCAGATGAGCTCTAATTATGTAACTTCTAGGAATTGAAATTTTCACGAAATACACTTTAATTTCCATCAACAATATGCAACAAACTTTTACATCATTCCCAAAAATCTGAATTTGGTTACGGATTCTTCTCTGGTCTTTATCTATGAATTTTAATAACACTCCATCTTTACTTTCAATTTACATTGGTATCCTGGTTAAAGATTGCCTTAGTTAACATTTTTATTTCATGATGTATTTGTAATGGCACACACTTTCGTTTACTAAAATTCATTATTCAATGACAGAGTTTTATCAAATGAGTAGAGAGGAAATTAAGGCTCACAAAGCAACAGTTAGTAAATTTGTCATTAGCTTTTCAAGAATTATACGAGAAGGATAATACCATCATCAACCAGTCTGTCACTTTGAAAGACTGCGTTATTTACATAGAAAATGTCAGTAGGACATTTTTAACAAACTGATAAAAACATTTTCTGGGCACCAATGAATGACAGCTTAACATTGTCTTGATCGGCAAGTTCAAGTAGAGGCTGCAAAGTAAAACCAGTGATAATTAACCAAGCTAATTTATAAACTAGTAAAAACAGTTTCTTAGCAACAACGAATGATAGCTTAACACTGTCATGATCGGTAAGTTCAAGTAAAGACTATAAACTAAAAGCACTGCTACTTTACCAAATTCCGATGTAGGACACAGATTGGTAAAGGATATTACGGCAACTCCTCCTGATTATTAACTTGGAAGTAGAGGAAGAAGATGGAGAATCTCTGGAGATATTTGACTGTGAGCTTTCAACTGACAAGGTAAAAAAAAAATCTCTATCAGCAATGCGGGGAAAATAAAATTGTAACTTAATCTAAAGATAAAGATGCAGAAAAATAAATTTATTTTCTCTGATTTCTGATAAAGAAAAAGAATGCTTTGGTAAAATTGGAAGAAATTCGAAATATTGCTTTGAAATGGAATTCTATGAAATTCATTATCAGAATTGCATATCAATGTAATGAAAAATCCAAGCAGTTTTCAGAGAAAATAAAAACAAATCTTTCTCAAACAATTGTAAAAAAAAAAAAAAATACAGCTGTATTTATTACAAAAATCTCCAAATTCAGAGTGATGAATTAAAAAAGGTTTTTATACACAATCGAGGTATAAAAACAAAGGATGTTTTTGTGCCTGTCCACAGATTCCTAAAGAGTGATACAAGATTTCACAGGAAGGGATTTGTTCGACGGGTGGCAATTGCACAGACCATCAGCTCATCAAGTTGAAGGCTGGAATTTTAAGATTAGATAGAACTCAATTAGCATATTAAAATGCAAATAGTCTGATAAGTCATATCTTGATAGAAAACACCTGCACACCGGAGTTTAGTATTTGATCGATTGGTTTATCACTGTATTTTGCAGCACCCAAATGTATGAAAATATTGAAGTTTGGGTGCATGAAAACACAATGGTAAACCTGCAGATCAACCACTAAATTGATGTTCTGCAGATGGTTTCCACCAAGATACGACTTGGCAGACCAATGCATATAACTTGTATATAAAATAAACGGTCAAATACAAGTATTACTCGCGCTCAGAGGGTTCCGTACAATAAATATATGAATTATTAACTGTATTATTTAAAAGAATAATGAAACTGTGTAAAAACCTATTCAACGTAGAGTTGGGTATAGCTGTATATATTAGAAAAGTATGAATGAGTATACCACAAAGGTTCAAAGAGATATGAAGCCGAAATAAAATTAAATATTGCTATTTTGTATAACTCTTTTTTTAAACGTATCTTAATCTGCATATGGTGAACTTAATTTGGTACTAACAATAAAAGTACTGCATATTTAAATTTCATTTGGCATTTCATAAAACTAAATTCAACATAGTAATATTTTTCATTTTAGAGTGTAGATGAAATAAAATCCTTGTTCAAAGTTTAAACTTGGCATTGTACTAAGCGCGCTTCGAAAGGAGGTCGCACAGATGTAACTCGACTTTGTCCGTGCCGCATTCTTTTCAAATAGGTCTTTAATTATCATTTAAAGACACGAGAGGCGTATTGAGAGATCCACTCAACGCAAACTAGTCGCGAATACCATAGTATTTATGCGATTAATTATAATTAAATTGGTCTGTTTTTAACAATTTGACGTTTACTGCTTTTATGCTGCTACTGGGTATTGCATTACACAAATATATCATTAAAAGTTGTTATCTAGTATTTAAAAACCGATGGTATATAGAGTACGCCGCCTCTGCCATTATGTATGTCCAAACCAACCGTGTCTTTAAGGGTTAAGGCTCCTGCCCCTGCCAGCGAAGGCACACACGAGCTAATGCTAATCGTATGGGGAAGGATTTTTCTAATATCTCTTTTGCATTTCGATATTTTAAAATATTTTTTTGCCATTGTATAGCCGAGATCCGTCTCTACATCGCACTTTCTTTACTTTTTCCTCCCCATAGGATTAGCATTAGCTCGTTAGTGTCTTCGCCGGCATTGGAATCTTAATATCTCGGCGAATTACCGACGATTTTTTTTCGAAAATCATTATAAACAATGATTTTATACTTTTGATACGATAGGTACCTTTAGCGCTCTTCGATACCTTTGCTGAATGCCCGCAAACAGAAATCTGTATGTAACAGAAAAATGCGATTTTATGAAAAACTATGCCACCTAGGGCAATCGCTATAATTTTCCTGCGAGTACCTCTACTACATTCCTCTACTACCTCTAATTTTTTTCATAATTTTAGTTTCAGTAGATTTGAAAATAGATGGGGGGGAGGGACATATTTTTGCACTACATTTTCTACGATATCTCTGAAATTATAATATCTAAAATTAAAAGAAATGTATTTTTGAGTTCGGCGTTACGGAATCTTTTAACCGATACCCCAAACGATATACAAAGAAAATATATTTCTTCTTCAAATAACCTAATTATCCCCTCTACGTTTTTCCCCACATATATTTGTGAATGTTTAATAATCTGTAAATATGTGGGTCAATAGTCTTTATTACATCTCCCAATTTGAACTTCCCACGTTCCGTAGTTTACGAGTAAAATGGCTGTGACAGACAGACAGACACAGGAGTGATCTTATAATGATTCCGTTTTTACTTTTTAAGTACGGAACCCTAAAAATCATGATTATTGCAACTGAGAAATACAAAAACATAAGAAGATGAATTATTGACAATAAATAAAACAAGAAAGGAAAACCATGTGCCAAGTATGGATTATGAACCCTTTCCTACATTTTTAGTTCAGTTAGAAAAACATAACACATTTGAAAATACACATTTATTAATTCCTAGCAATAGACGGAAACGTACTTCAATTGTTTTGTGAAGCTCTGTTATGTTCCTTATAAATTTTTATACACGCCACATACTGAGCTAAAATTTAATTCAGAAATAAATACGCTGAAAATTACTGAAATCACACTTCTAAGGCTAACATTAGCTTAAGAATTGCTATCCATGGACGGCCATGTATCCAGTTTTTTGTCATATCCCTATTTATTTATATGCTACAATGTCATTTAGCCAACGGGACATTTAGCAGACAGCAATTAGACGACAGGATGTTTAGCCGACATGACAATTAGTCGACAGCGACTGTTAGCCGAAAAGACAGTTAGCCAACAGAGGACAATTATTCGACATGGACATTCATCCCACTTAACTGTAACGTAACTGTAACCTGATCTTAGCCTAATTAAACCTAAGCATAAACTAACTGTAGCGTAACTGTAACCTAACCAATACCAAACTGTAACGTAACTATAACCTATCTGTAACCTAAACGTAACCTAAGTGTAACATAACCGTAACCTAACTGAAACCTAACAGTAACCTAATTGTAGCCTAAATGTAACCTAACTGAAACCTAACAGTAACCTAATTGTAGCCTAAATGTAACCTAACAGTAACCTAATTGTAGCCTAAATGTAACCCTAACTGGGACGTAACCGTAATCTAACTGTAACTAACGTTTACCTAGTTATAACCTAATCGTATGCTAACTGTAATGTAACTGTAACATAACTTACCATGACCAAGCTGTAACTTAAGCGTATTCTAATTATCACCTAAACGTAACCTAACAGTTATTTAACCATAATCTAAACGTAACCTAAGGGTAACCTAATTATAAAGTAACCGTAACCTAATTGAAACCTAACAGTAACCTAATTGTAGCCTAAATATAATCTAACTGGGACGTAACCGTAATCTAACTGTAACTAAAGTTTATCTAATTATAACCTAATCGTATGCTAGCAGTAATGTAACTGTAACACAACTTTACCATGACCAAGCTGTAACCTAAGCGTAATCTAATTATCACCTAAACGTAACCTAATTATAACCGAACAGTTACCTAACCATAATCTAAACGTAACCTAAGTGTAACCTAATTATGAAGTAACCGTAACCAAACTAAAACCTAACAGTAACCTAATTGTAGCCTAAATGTAACCTAACTGGGACTTAACCATAATCTAACTGTAACTAACGTTTACCTAGTTATAACCTAATCCTATGCTAACTGTTATGTAACTGTAACATAACTTTACCATGACCAAGCTGTAACTTAAGTGTAATCTAATTATCACCTAAACGTAACATAATTATAACCTAACCGTAATCTAAGAGTAACTAATCGCAATTGTAACCAAACTGCAAATTAACTGTAACCTAGCGGGAAGTGCATAATATGAAAGAGTGATCAAAGGGTTGCCCAGTCCAATAATATATCACTTGAGGGATGTCGGAAAAGTCAGAAAAATGCTCCCGGTGATACAAATTGGGGTAGGGGGAACGGGAGGTACATAATATGAAAGCGTAATCAAAGGGCTCCAATGCGATGTATCTCATGAGGGGTGTCGAAAAATGTTAGAAAAGTACCGGCTAATTATACTATCAGCTAAATGTCCTGTCGGCTAATCGCCTTTTTGGCTAAATGTCCTTCCGGCTAATTGCCACGTTCGGCCAGTTGCCTGTCGGCCAATTATCTGTATTGCTAAAATTATTACTATATGTCCATTTCGGTCAATTGTCCTCTATGCTGTATGTAAATTTCAGCTAATTGTGTTGTCGGCTATATGTACGTATCGGCTAAATGCACGTGTCAGCTAACAGCTATCTGCTAAATGTCTTGAAGGCTATTTGATTGTCGGATAAATGTCTGCGACTGGCTACGGGTCAAACATCTATACTAAAAGTAGTTGAGCTTGAAAATGCATAAATCAAATGAAAAAACATCTTTAAGTAATTCATGGTCATTCTCGATACTACTGATGAAATCTTTTGTGTAGTGTCTATGCAACGGAATAGCAATAATTTCAGCAATACAGACAATTGGCCGACAGACAACTGGCCGAACGTGGCAATTAGCCGGGAGGACATTTAGCCGAAAAGGCGATTAGCCGACAGGACATTTAGCTGATAGCATAATTAGCCGGCACTTTTCTAACATTTTTCGACACCCCTCATGAGATACATCGCATTGGAGCCCTTTGATCACTCTTTCATATTCTATGCAATTCATATGCACCACCTATGTGCCTGTGCAAAAATATTAGTTTAACTTAACTTATACCATAACTTATCATTAATCAAACATATCATAATTTAAAACTCACTATCAGCAATCATCCCTAATGTTTCCCTGTAAATGAACAATAAATTCGATGCACACCATATTCTTATCCAAACATCTTGCACTCTTTGTCTCCCCTTCTTCCGAAATTTCGTTTCCCGTTTTGCTTCCCTTACAGTATCAAGGTTTAAAATCTTTAAAATTCCTTAATATTTTCTTTAATTTTCTGTTTTATTTGTTACTTTAAACTAACAATAAATAGTCAGTCATAAATTTCGTTATCAATTTATTTCACCATATTCATTTCATTAAAATTTCTTGTAAATTGCCTCTATCGGAAATGTCATTTCTCCCTTTTGCTCCCTCATCACGGTACCCATATTTTAAAATAAAAACCCTTTAAAACTCTTTAATTTTTTTTATCTTTTCTGCTCAATTTGCCACTTTATTTTAACAATAAACAAACGATCATAAAAATTTCTCCTCCCCCCCCCCCAACCCCAACTGAAATTGGTATTTCCTCCTCGCCTCTCCCTCTTACCAAGCATCTGAAGTTTAAAGTCCTTAATTTTTTTTTCGTTTATTATTTTTTTAAATTATTTGTAAATATTTTCTAAGGTAAGTAAATAATAAGTCACCGATAAACTTCCGCCCCCCTCCTCCCGCAAAAAAGAACTAATTCTGCTTATTCCTCTTTTTTTCCCTCAGATCACAAAATTTTAACCTTAAAAGTCATTGCTTTTTTTAAAACATTTTGTACTCTATCTGTTAATTTATTGTAATCATAAATAATCATATAACTATACTCCTCCCCCACCAAAATTGACGCTTGCTCTGACTCTACCCTTACCAAGAACACAAAATTTAGTCTTTTTTTGTCCTATTTCTTATTCTTTAGTAAGGTAAATAAATAAGTCATCAAATAAAATCCCCCCCCCCTTTTTTCTTCTTTCCCTTATTTAAGTTTAAAATCTTTGAAAGTCTTTTTTTAATACATTTTCAGCTTTATCTGTTTCATATTGAACAATAAATAATCGATTATATAATTTCTTCCACCCCCATATAAAATTGACGTTTTCTTTTCTCCCCCCCCCCCCATTATTTCCGTGCTCATAAAATTTAAAGTCTCTAAAACTCCTAATTTCAATGTTTTTGCCCTATTTGTAAATCTTTAATAAGTTACATAATCAGTCATCTATTAAATTCCCCGCCCCCACCCCCCCACCCCAAAAAAAATCTGTTTCTTCCTTTGTCTTACCCTCAATTCATGAAGTTAAAAAATCTAATTTACAGTCTTTAAAACTTTTTAATTTTTACTTTTTTTGGTCCTAATTATAAATCTTTATTATCTATAATATTAACTAAATCATTTCAACTATGTACGAAAGTGTTAACAATAAAGCGATAGGTGTACATTTAATTGTGCATAAAAAACATTTTAACTGTATTTTTCAAAGGAAAATGTCTTTAGAGAGATATTTGTAAGGAAAATATTGTGGTTTCTCGTCAACGTGCAAGTAAATTCTCAAAACCTTTCGAAATCATTTTATTCCGACTAGCTCAGAAAGAACCATCAAACGTAGATACCAAAGGTGCCTGAGTAATCGACTGAACCGAGTATGTCCATAAAGAAAAAAGAAAAATCGTGCGTCTACGTCGACACTTCCAGAACACTGTAACAAAACTTCGCCGTTTAATAAAGTAAAGAAGATATCTAACTAAACATTTGTAATACCTATGACACGTTTGAAAAGCAGATTTCAACAATTGCACCCATAACCTGGAAGGTACTCCAATTCTTTTGTGCAGCTCATATGAGGCAGTGTATATGATATATTTGTACTGCATATATTTGTACAGATTCTACATACTATGTTAAAATTTAGTTTTGTAAGAAAATACATAAAACAGTTGAAAATTCACCCTCGGCAATTTCTACTAATAGACGGAAACATACTTGAATTCTTTTGTGCATTTCTGTATATAGAATACAGATTTTTATACACGTCAAACAGCATTAAGCTGAAATCTAATTCATGCAAAATCATGCTCAAAATTACTGAAATCACACTTGCAGGAATTATTTTCTATCGGCAGCCCATGTATCCAGTTTTTTGAATATCCCTGTATAGGATTTTATTTGTATGATACAAACATCTCTAAGCATATTAAATGTAGTTGAGCTTGTACATTTATAACTAAAAAAAACCTAACATCTTTAAGAAATTCATAGTCATTCTCAGCAATGGTTACGAATTTTTTTGTGTAGTCCTGTATAGGGTTTGAAAAATATGTGCACACCACGTAGTACGCAAAAATTTAGTTAAACTTAAAAACGCATTCTGTAATTGAAAATGTACTTTCAGCATTAATTTTTAATAGCTATATCGGATACAGTATTGTATCAAAATATTTTATGTTTCTCTGTAAATGAACGCTAAATGAAATGCAGACCATATTCGAATGCAAGCATCTTGTAGTAAATCAAAGTAACGTGTATCTATTTCGTCATGTTTGAAATAATGTAACGTGATCAAAATACGCTACAAACAGTTTTTCTCGTAGACCATATTGAACCAAGTTCTTTTATCTGACCCCGTAAATAATTGTTAAATGCTCATGTTGTACAGAAAGTAGGCTTAGGACACCTCAGAAATTCATATCAATTTCATTATCTTTGTGACAGAGTAATATCAATCAAATACGCAGCAAACGATATTTCTTCATGGGCTATAACATAACGGAATACTTTTGAGTCCCCTATACTCGTACGTTAAGCATTACACATAACATAGTCTATAGTAACAATTTTAAAGTGTGTCTCAATGTACATAAATTTAACTGTGTTTAACATTGTGTAACACTATTAAAATACATCCTAAATAACCCCCCCCCCCCCCACATAGACCATAATGTAGCGAATACTTTTGAGTGCATCTGTAAATGAACCATGAATGGTGCACCGAACATACCATGATGATTTTGAATATCGTATATTAATTACATGGCAATCCGACTATATTTACGCTAGTTAGAGCACGGATAGACAGACAGACAGACGGACGGACAAACCCAATTCATAAACACTTTTCAACTTTCTTGGAAAGTGTTAAAAATGGAAAAAATGTAAATGAAAATAAAAGTATTTTATTGTTATTTAGATTACGAACCGCTACAAAAAACATTCTTAACTGTCTGCATCATTTAAAAAATATTTAGTGTACAGAAATCTCCCCCCCCCCCCACACACACACACACCTGAATTTACTCCTATGCACTTAAAATTTCAAATTGTGAAAACTCCTTTATGTTTTATAACTTACTTGTAAAAATAAAATATAATCTAAATTTTCTCCCGCCTGAAAATTACACTAAACTTTTCGCCCTCTACCTTTCTGCTAACATCACACAAAGTTTTGAATATTTGGAAAACTTTATTTTTTCTGTCATATATTTTAGTGCTAACAACAATAAATTATGTACTATACCTATAAATGACTACGCTGGGATTTAGATGTATACCCCCCCCCCCTTCTCCTCAAAATTAATATTTCCCGTTCTCCCCTCCACCCCTCTACAGTACAAAATATACAGTTTATTTGGTTAACTTTTTCTCTCCTAATTTTATGAACATCTTTTTTTTAACCTTCAATGTTGTTTAGCTTTTATATATCTCTTGATAAATTTCATGTTCTAAAAACAATCCCCACAAAAGATAGTTATTTTAGAATATTTGTACCTGGTATTTCCCCCCTCATTCAATATCTTCCCCCTTGATTTTAAATGTAATTTCGTTATGGGAAATAAAATAGTTTTTATACTGCGCTAATTTCAATTTTATGTTTGTAAAAGCTGTAAAATGAACTTGAAGATAAAAAAAAGAATATATCTGAATAAAATATTCATTTATTTTCTGAAAGTCAAATCGCTTTAATTTTTGCACCCTTATTATAAACAGATTAAAATTCTTTTTACGGCTTTCAGCGTTATCCAGATTCTCCACAAAACAGGCGGTTTTGATCTACGCTAGACAGTTGAAAAAAGAAATCTCTTAGACCACCTGAAACGTATTGGACATGAGCCAAGAATATTCTATTTGCTGATTGGAAGAACTCGCTTGTCAATCATTTGAATTTAGACCATCCTTTCAATTCAGCTAAAATGACAGCGGCCATCTTGATTTCTTTTTGTCTGTGACTGCAGTGAGCTCTTAAGACTTACGGGAGACAGTTTTTTTCCGCGACTAAAACTTGTTATTTTAGAACAATGGCGATTTTTTTTGTGAAATTTGGAATCCATATTCACTGGATTTAAGACTTACGGGAGACAGTTTTTTTCCGCGACTAAAACTTGTTATTTTAGAACAATAGCGATTTTTTTTGTGAAATTTGGAATCCATATTCCCTGGATTTAAGACTTACGGGAGACAGTTTTTTTCCGCGACTAAAACTTGTTATTTTAGAACAATGGCGATTTTTTTGTGAAATTTGGATACCATATTCACTGGATTTAAGACTTACGGAGACAGTTTTTTTCCGCGACTAAAACTTGTTATTTTAGAACAATGGCGATTTTTTTGTGAAATTTGGAATCCATATTCACTGGATTTAAGACTTACGGGATACAGTTTTTTTTCCGCGACTAAAACTTGTTATTTTAGAACAATGGCGATTTTTTAGAAATTTTCGATTTTCAGAAATGTTTATTTTTTAAACTAATTATTAAACTGTCTGTAAGTTTTTTAAACTGTCTGACACATATGACCTTGTATTTACTCTACCACCAAAAATATTTTTATGGAAATTGTTCGAGTACTTTAAGAGGTCATGGGGGTTTTAGCTGAAAAATACAATCTTTCGGAGAGCTATAAAAGTTACATACACTGTTAAAAATTTTGCAGCATTCTGGCAGGTCATTCGACCATTTTTTGGAAAAACGGTTTCATAACCGTAATTGAATTATATTCTGACCATAAAATGGCCAATAATACGGTCAGAATAGTGTTAAAATTACGGTTGTGTAACCGTTTTCGGAAAAAACGGTCAAATGACCTCCCAGAATGCTGCAAATTTTTAACAGTGTATCTCTAACTTGTATGAGGTTCTTGCACAGATTTATCAAACACATGAATTAAAGTATATATATAAACACTTGGGTCAAATTTAGTTACATATAATAAATGAGTGTAAAATGTTAGAGAAAAATTAATGTGAGTGAGAGTGGCGTCTCAGTCGTGTCTTCCTTTAAATAAAGCAGAATTGCAACAACGCATTCAAGATTGTTGTCGTGACATCACCGAACAAGAACATGATCGAATGCACAGAAGTGATATAAGATGGATTCAGATATGTATTGGCACGGATGGAAAACATTTTGAACAGTTTCTGTAATCTTTACGCAAAGTTATTATTTTTACACATTTAAGATCCTTTTGAACCAATGAATAGAATAATTATTACTTATTTTTGCAATCATTGTTTTCTTTCGTAATTTGTGTACGACCCGTGAAATGCGATCATCAGACATGATTTTTCCCCTTTGCGAACTCATATGTAGGCATAGAAAAGTGATTTATTTCAGAATTTATAAATTTTTATATCGCTCCGACTTTTTATAATATAATGCTGAAATTTTGTACATGACTTTATTAGTGTATGGGGCGCATTAGTGTATGGGGTGTTTTGGCAATTTTTTTGTACGGGAGCCGTATAAAATATAAACTTTGTATCGCTTCAAATTTAATGCTCTAGATATTTTAATCGATTTCACAAAATTCTGTACCCTTTTTTACGTAACTTTGCAATTTATAATATATGTCTCTGATCAATATTTAGAAAATAAAAGGCAAGATCAATGGTTTTGGGGCACCCTGTATGGTAATTTCTTCCGAGTTACTCCTGATTCCGAAAAGCGTTCTATATCTTTAGAAACTTGAGAAACCAATATATGATTGAGATCGTTTGTAAAAACAAAGTTTCTTTTACAGCTACCGACATTCATAAACATTTCAGAGTAGTTTTTGTAGCGTATTAATCAGATTTCTCAACCCTGAGTATCAGTTTTTGGGATGATATTAATTCTCAATTAAATGCTTTCAACAGTGTACTAAATTTATTCATGCAAGAGTAACAAAACAATATTAATTTTGATTTTAATATCAATCCTGTTAATTTATCAGGCTTGTCTGTAAAGCATATTTTTTTTAACGTGAAAATGTTTGCTTGAGAATTGATAGAATCCGCAAAAGCTTTATTCCGAGTTCAGAAAACTATTTATTACACTATAAAGCTACTTGGAAATGTTCTCGAGAAAATATCTATTTCTGACTCTCTATAAATAAAGTACGTTTTACGTAATCATGAGTCATTCGGGAGAGGTTATTGCATATTTTCTTCAGTGTTCAAATTGTATTTTCCTAGATTAAGAATGTACAGGGTGTCCAGCGAATAAGACCCTGATTTCAAAATTAACTATCTCAAAAACAAAGATCAATAGAATTATGCGGTAAACGGTTTGTTTATTAGCTAAGCTGTAAAAATGTTGTATAGAAGTTGCAAAAATTACTTACAAAACCCGCTAACAGATGGCGCTGTAATCGCAATGCCTATAAATTGCGTTTTGAAGTCGAGAGCCCTAGCGTCTCATTCCCAGATGGCTTCCTATGGAAGAACGAAAATTGGGAAAGACCGGTTTTTCGTTGGGGTCATGTACAGAAGTGGAGGCATCTGGTCACAGAATTATTGCATCAGCTTCAATTTTAGAGAATTTCAATTAATAGAATTTCCAATAAAAAGTTTAGCAATCATTATATAAGAACTTGAAAAATATTTTATTTGGGTAATGTGCAGAAGCGGAGCCATGTGTTGACAGAATGGAGATTTGTTTCAAATTTTGTTATAAGCTACTTCGGTCCGGTTACCAATATCTCGGTGATATGTCTTTTCTCTACTAATTGGTAGATCGTGGAATCGAATCCAAGTAGAGTAGGATTTGAAAAAAAAATGGAAATCTTTACTATTTAATATTTATTTAAACTGTGAAAAAAGTTTGAATAAAAATATCTAAAGCTTATCTGGTTTTAAAATTTAATTAAGTTAAAGGAAACCACTTTTTTAAAAAATCATTGAGCTTTTATAATAATCATTCATAAATGTTTTTTTTTAATTGTAGAGAATAGTTTGAATGAAAAATTACAAAGTTTCTATTTTTAAAAATTTAAATAAGTTAAAAAATTATTTTAATTTTAAAAACTCGTTTTCATTTTTTTTATCATTGAGCACAGAAATATGGTGCAGCTTCTAGCGATAGGATCCGAAGTGTTCGAAAGAAAAGCAGCCTCCAAAATACTTTTGCTTTGAAATTGATGATATGACTTATCATCAATTCGTTCTAAAAAAGAAATAATTTAATGCATAATTTCTGTCTCTAAAACTTTGTTTACAAAGAAAAGAAATATATGTGTTGTTCTAAAACCAAAGTATTATGCCGTGATTTAAAAGTAAATTAAAAGTGAAAAATTACCTTTTTATTTATAATAATTCAGGTATAAACAATAATACCAAAATATTATGCCGTGATTTAAAAATATAAAAAATAAATAAAAAATTAAAAATGCAAAATTATTTTTCTAAATATATTCATTTTGATTTAAGTATATGGCATAATTATATGGCATTAAAGATTGAATTTAATAAAATATTTAAAAAATTCTTATAATGATTTCTAAACATTTTATTGAAAATTCTATTAATTGAAATTTTCTAAAATTAAAGCTGATGCAATAATTCTGTGACCAGATGTCTCCACTTCTGCACATCACCCCAATGAAAAAATGGACTTTCCCAATATTCGTTTGTACGTAGGGAGCCATGTAGGAATGAGACGTCATTGCTCTGGACTTCGAAGCAATTTACAAGTATTGCGATTACAGCGCCATCTGTTAACGGATTTTGCAAATAAATTTTGAATCTTCTGTATAACATTTTTACAGATTAGCTAATAAACAAACCGTTTACCGCATAATTCTATTTATCTTTGTTTTTGAGATATTTAATTTTGAAATCAGGGTCTTATTCGCTGGACACCCTGTACATGTAGATTTTTGAAATGTAATACTATAACTGGAGATTATATATAAGAAAATTAATTATTGATGTCAGCTTAAATTAAGCATATTGAATAGTTAACGATATATAAAACATAGTCTTCTTTCATTTTTTTTTTCATATTTTTTCCCCCTTAAACCAGCCACCTTATTACTTCTATATTTGTCCTTCATACATTCCCGATATGTTTGTTAGAATTAAAAGAAAATTTTTCAAATTTATATACCTAAAGGCTAATAAAGAGAATTATGACATGGAAGCAAATCCATTTTTATTTACGAAGTAAAGACATTGAATCTATTGTGTGATTTGGCTTTTAATTTAAATTCTTCGAGCTTTCAATTAGCTCTTGAAAAAATAATAAAGAATTTTATTCCCTGGGCAAAATATAAGTAAATAAAAGCTTTCTGAAAATTATTAGATATATTTCTGGAAAATATTATATTAATTAATTATAATTTTTTATGTTTAATTTATTTGGAAATGTAATTTACTAATTACGTTTTGCTGATTAATTGTAAGTTGATTGAGTGGACATAATAAAAAGTTAGTGTTATCCGTCATTTTTGAAAATGAAAAACATAATAAGTAGTACTAATGGAACATAAAAGCATAAAAAGTTAAATAAAGGCTATTTCATAAAATTTAAACTGCTATTAGAAAATTATTATTTAAGATAGAATAATTCAGTATTATTTTTAAAATTTTGTATTACTGTTATTAAAATGCATTATGGTTCTGATATGCTAAACTAATAATATAGGATTTCAAATGTGTTTCAGCGATTAATTTGAATTTTAATAAACACAATATTTTATTTTAATCGAAATAAATTTTACTTTTCATACCGATATAATAATTTATAAACTGCACGTTTTAGAATACAATAAGATCATCTTTATGTAAAATGGTAGCAATGGAAATTTGTGTATTTTTTAGTGTTAACTATTTATTTATAGATAAAGAATAATATTTATTATTTTATACTTTAATCGATTATTGGTCCCCTCTAAAATCCTCGGATAGAAAAATTCGGAGAAACTCTGTGGATTTTATTCAAATGTTAATTGATTTTAATTCGGCATTTCTTATTACATTTGTTATTTTATTTCATGGTGTTTTAAATTGGACGAGTTGTTCTTTTATTTTACACTTTCAAAGAAAACAAAAAACTTTCTTCAAAAATGTAAAAAATACGGACAGTAAGCTACCTCAACGCCACTGTGATTGAAAGAGATTCTTATGTTATTTGAAGAAATTTCCGCCTTTAGGACGAAGAATTTCTGGAAATTTTGAGTTTCTGTTTGCGAATTATTCGTGTTTTGAGAGGAAAAAGACATGCGTAAAAATTCCGTTTTTAAGACGAAAATGTACAAAGCAGCACAGTTGTCCAAACGCTCCTGTAATTTCATGAAAATACAGCTTTAGATTGAAGGATTTCGGGTAATTTTTACGTTAGATTGGTGAATTTTCTGTATTTTGGTGGGGAATGGGCAAAATAAAGCTAAAATGTACGTGCTTTAACAAAATATAAGCAGCAAAAAAATTAGTTCCATTCACGATTTTTCTTTTAAATTTTAATTAATTTATTTATTAAGAGTATATATATGAAAAATATGCACATTAATTATTATAAATATTAGCTGACAAATATTAATAACTAATGTTAATTCATAAAACCTTTTTACATTGAATTAAATATGCTGGTATTTACATTTCTATAAAATAAATCAGTTTGAATTAAATAATCCAAGTTAAATAAAGAAGATATTTAAAGACATGCGATATTTTCCTTTTTAAAGCAGATGCCTTGTTATCCCTCATGTTTAAACACGTTTCTTAAAAATTAAAAAAAAATCTTTATTAATCCTGTATCAGTATAGGTTAATAAATAAAATTAATTGTCCGAAAAAAAATATTTTCTTGTTTGGGAATTAAAGACACGAAGTTTAACAGAAATCTTTTGTGACGCGTGATCCAAGACGCGATTTTTCGCTCGTATCACTATTGTTCTTAAAAATAAAACTTTGAAGCTTTTGACTTTTCGTAAATACCTAGTTTAATGCTAACACAAATTTAGTTGAAATCCAACGAAAACTATTTTATCTGAAGGTCTGTATACCTAGAATTACCGTGCTGGATCATAGCTGACCAGAACAAAAAATATAACTTTTTCTTTTATTTTAACAGTGATTACAACTCTAAATTTTTCAATAGCAGAAGAATAATGTGAGGAGATGTATCGCACTTGCTTTTGCAGAAAGGTGAAGGAATGGGGCGCGGGGGCTTGATCCCACATTTGTCATGCACATGCAGAGCAAATGTGTTAGATTTTATACACTGTAAAAAAAAATCTGTAAAGTTACTAAAGTTTTTCTAGGAAACTGGGATTCCATGAACTTTTAATGTAACGGCAACAAGAAAAATTCCTGTAACAGCGTCTGTTACAAGAATTTTCGTTATTGTCGTTACATAAAAAGTGCTAGGAATCCCAGTTTCCTAGAAAAACTTTAGTAACTTTACAGATTTTTTTTTACAGTTTATGATTTGAAGCTATTGTTGCAATGTCGCAGAATATTGTTATGTCTGTTATACGTTAGAAATTAAGAGAAAAGAATATTTTGCCTGTTGCAAACCGCGCGTGTTGGGGAAAGAAAGAATATGTTAGTGGTATCCCAGTGTCGCACATTTAAAGTGCACTGTAAAAAAAAAAAAAAAAAAAAAAAATCTGTAACGTTACTAAAGTTTTTCTAGGAAACTGGGATTCCTAGAACTTTTTATGTAACGGCAAGAACAAAAAATCCTGTAACAGCGTCTGTTATAGGGATTTTTCTTGTTGCCGTTACATAAAAAGTTCTAGGAATCCCAGTTTCCTAGAAAAACATTAGTAACGTTACAGATTTTTTTTCAGTGTGATGGCGGACATCTCTCGAATGAGAAAATTTTTAAATTGCCAAGAGAACTTCCAGAAAATAATTTTTAGCGACGAAATTGCATCTGCCGATGATGGAAATTTTGACAAAAATGACGAAACAAATTTTGGTGAAAATGCCCATAAAATCTCATCGCCCGAATCCAATTCAAGTGATAGTGAGCTGAATGAAAATAGCCAAGTAAATGCTAAGGAGGAAGTGGTAAAACACCAATAAATCGTAAGTGTTTTGAAGAAAATATAAAATAAAGGAGATAATTAAAAGAAGGAGAGAAAGATACAAAATAAATTACCCCTTCAGTGTTATTTGGAAGAAGCAAAATTTGGAACTATATGGAAGATAGAGCCGCAAGTGTCCAATATCTTCTGGTTATAGCCTATTCAAAATTTAGCTGTTCAAGGTCTAGCGGTCATAAATTCTTAGTTAATTTTTAAAGCTACAACAGGTTCTAATATAAGCAGAAGAATCTATATTCTAAAACTATCAAAGGAAGTCAGAAATGCATATACTGCAAAATAACCTGAAGTTATCCGCCATGGGCCACCAGATAATTTTTAAACAAATGAATGCGTTGCCAGATAGAGAAATACTCAGACTATAAAATTAATACTGTTGTGTAAGAAACTGTTTATAATTTGTGTGTTTACTATGCACAGAAAAAGAAATGTAAGAAACAAAGACCATACTATTTTGTGTAAATTGATTGTAGGAAAATAGTATAATGCAAGAAAACAAAGAAATCACGGGCCTATATATATTTTTAATTTACTGTGTTTTAATATTTTATTAATCTATAGGAACTTTGTTGCAGAATTTAAATTGATAATTAATATATATATCTTATTTGAAAAAGCCGTCAAAATCTCAAAGCATTTTTTCTGTAATTAGAAATAAAGTTTTTTTCTGGGTGGTATCTATTCATTAGATTTCATATTATGTAATAGCAGCTAAATTGCATAAATGACTATTTAAAAATCCTTGTATTTATCATGAAACCTTATTGCGTGACTGTATCTCCCATACAAAACAAGAAAAACATCATTAAAGGCCATGGGTCGGCTATGACCCACCACGGTTGTTCAAGGTATACAGAAAACTCGGTAATTCTAGTGTTAATTTACATTTTTTAATAATTAAAAAAAAATTTCTTCATAGAAAAAATAATCTGAAACTGGGAAATACATGGTTAAATAAATGTTTTTGAAAATCATTGGACGTGGTTTGTAAAACACCACCACCACCACCACCAACAACAACAACAAAAAATAACAGTAATATATTTAATTTTGCCATGTTTATTAAATTTGGTACTTTAATTTATGAAGGGCTTTAATTATGTACTTTAATTTATCAAAATTAAATTACTATACCAAATCATTGTTTGATAAAGAATAAATTACTCTTAGTTTTTCAAAATAATAATTGATAAATTACACATTTAAGAACATAATAAAGTATTTTTATGCAAAGTTGTAGCTGTGATAATTTATGTACTTTTTAATTTGAAATATTTACATTATTTAAGATTAACCAGTTGTTACTCCCCAATAAAATATTTAGATAGAAAAATCAAAATAACTCTGTGAATTTCATTCGAATTTTAATTGTAACATTTTTTATTCGGTATTGCCAATTAAACACATTATTCTAGCGCCAATTTTGAACACTATATTGCATTTCTTATTTTATTTCAGAGTATATTAGCTTTGCCCTTTTATTTATTTATAAAGTATATACTCATACACGTGTTTCATAAAAACATACATATCCAAATAATTTATTTCAAACTTTAATTGGCTACAATGTTCATAATTGATGTTAACTGTTAAAAACTTTTTACACTGAATTTTTAATAATAGGATTTACGTTTCTACATATTAAATTTAATTAACATCTTCAGTTTAAATTATATATAGCAGTTAGTTAAAAACATGCAGTATTTGTTTTTCTAAAGTACGAGACCTTATTTTCTCACATAAACTTCTTTGTAAAATATTCAAAGAAATGCTTTTATAAAAACTTGTATAATGTAGGCTAATAAAGATAATTATACGTTGGAAACATTTTTTTTTTTTTTTTTTTTTTTTTTTTTTTAAGAAGTGAAGACACAGGATTTAAGAGGAAGCTTTTGTGTGATTTCGGTTTTAATTTAAATTATTCAAGTTTTTTTTTTCATATAAATGCTAAAGTCTTTGAACCTTTGAAAAAAGATATAATTAAAAAGAAAATTTTGAAATTCATTGAATATAACTTGTAAAAAAATGTATTACAGTAATTAATTTAGTCATATTTATTATATTTTGTACTTTAATTTATTAAGTATATTTTGCTCACTGATTGTACGTTGATTGAGTTTGCATAATGAAAATATTGCTAAGCATTATTTTCGCAACAAAAAATACATTACTATAACAAAATAAAATAAATGAAATAAAATAATCATTAAATACTTTTTCAAAATAAAATTTTTATCAAAAATTATTTTTTGAAATAGAATCATCAATTGTTACTTTTGAAAAATACATAATGTTTTTGAAATAGTTAACTAATGACACGCTAAAAATGCGTTTCATTATTACGATTAATTTAAATTTCAATAAATAAAATAATTTTTTTGAAAACTGAAATGCGTTTTTCTATTTATGTTGATCTAAAAAAATATATATATATTACATATTTCAGAGTTCAATAAAATCGTCTTTAAGCAAAATTTAAAGAATAAAAGAAACAAATATGTACGAAATATTTATTTAAGCTTAACATTTAAAATTATCCATTGAGTTTCATCAATTAGATATTCATTATTCAATAATAAACATAAGAAAAAAGAGATGAATACTTTTAAAATAATTTCTCGCGTTACACTGAAAATGAAATTAAAAGAAAAAAAATGTCTAAGGAAACTTTTTGAAAAATTCTAAACCATGAAAAGTATTAAGAAAATAAAAATGGAACATCTTTTAATTCAACAGGATGCATGTAAGAAATAAAGTAAACGAAAAGTTGCGCGTATAAAATATTTTCCTTCTTTTCTCTCACTCGTACAATAAGGAAACCGAAAGGAAAACATGTTTTTCTGTTACTATATAAAGCTGTTATTACTAAAGAAATACTTAGAATTGCTTTTATAATAGTTGTTTCCGAAATGCAGTGCGGAATTTCTTAAAATTTATTGAAATAAGCATATTCTTATTCATTGAATTATTTAAAAAATAAAAATAACCACCAATTTCTATGCAACAGGTAATTTTTCCTAGCGGAGGAATTATTTTTATCTACAATGTAACTTTTTCTTCATGCATTCTGAGAATTTGTTGCACATTAAAAATGCAGTCTTATGTAATCTCCAGAAATGGTAAGCAATATTTAAAAATAGTTTCCCAATAATACTAAAATAATATAAATAATAATAATAATAATAATAAAAATAATAAAATGAAAGCTAAGATTCCATACATTTTAATCGCTGAATTGTCGCATTGAAGAAAAAAAAAGTTATTCGACTGGGGATTATACCTTTTTTTAATTTCTGTTAAATAATTATATCTAGTGTAATTTTTATGTAAGTTTATGTATCTCGAAAAAGAAATTGTAACAAACTTTGAAATTTTCAATACGAACACTACATTTCGAGATCGTATTCGGATATTTCAACAGGTTTTTCAGCCTGATACCAAACGGGAAGTAAATCGGTGGAGTAGTTTTAGGAATTTGGAATTCCTAATGTTAAAGTTTTTTAAGGATTGAAAAACACACTGCAATATTGGTAAGTTTTTAACAATAACTGAAGACTGCGCCGGAATGAGTTGTAATTTTGGATTACCATATTTCAAGCTTCTAGAATTCGATTTCTGTTCAAGTTGTTGTAGGTTACAAAACATACACTTTTGTCGAATGTCAGTTTCATCTATATTATGGAATAATATTCTAAAAACATTGGATACATTAGGAGTTCCAACCTTTAAGTCTGATAAATTCCAAAACTACTTCACCGATTGACATTCCGTTTGGTAATCTAAGGTGTATTTCACCAAAAAATCCAAATATAGTGTCAAAAATATACCACAGGAGTGAATTTGCACTGCCTAATATAGGGTTAGCATAATGACCTGATGTTTTAAAAATTTATAGTTTCAAAACTTTAACATATATTACAATAAGTGATATATGGAAAAAGAAGTTTTTGCCTTCGTTCGGAATTGGTCGTGTGGGTAATCATGATTTACATGGCCACCAAGATCACCGATTCTTATAGGGCTACTTCACTGATGCGAAATAATCGCTCGCTAATGTTAATCTACGGGACACATTCTTTTAAATATCTAATTTGAATTTCCACATTTTTTAATGAATTTTTCGCATTGAAATCAAAGGTCAGTCTCTACAAAGAGCCCTTTTTTAATCGACTTCAAAAAGAAGGAGGTTATCAATTCGACCTGTATGTATGTTTTGCTTATGTTCACGCATAACTTTCTTAAATATGAACCGATTTTGATAATTTTTATATTGTTTGATAGTGCAAGTCACCCATTTGGTCCCATTCTAATTTTATAAAAATGCGACATTTCTATTCCCACTAGACTTCTGTTCTAACGTTCTTCAGAACCTGTTCTAGCGTCCTCAGAGCCGTTCTGATTGGATGGCCTGATTCAGATGAAGTGGCTAAACGTCCGAGCACCGTTTGCATATATTCGGATGTTTGTTTTCAGCTATTTCGTTTCTGATGCTACATAAGTTTGATTTGAATAAATTATTTTCCATTTTTAAATGATGAAACTGCTATTTTCTACTTGAAAGTATTCAAAAATACCTGCATAAAACAAACCTCCATCATTTCCATACTAAAACTGTTTTTTTTTTTTTTTTTTTTTTTTTTTTTTTTTAAACCTTTTAAGGTTAAGACTGTTTCATAATTTTTAAATGTTATTTATATTAAAAATTATAAAATAAAATATATAATTTATATTAAAAACTCTTGTCACTTATAAAACACTGCAATTGCAGGGGAATTTGCATATCTAAACCATGAAAAAAATATAAAACCAGGGTTATTTTTGATTTATTTATTTTTGTAACCCTGATACTAAAAATAACCCTGAAAAGTATTCTATTTTCAGCACTGAATATGGAATTTTTAAATATGTTTCATGGAGGTATAGGAGGATTCAGTTGCAAATTCAGGGGACAGTTAGAAGGTATCCCCCCCCCCCCAAAAAAAAGAAGAAAAAAGTTTCTATTTATTTATTTGTTTACACATACATCTGATTTGTGTGCTTGACATCTAGGTCTGCTTATAAGTCATCGTCAATATGCAGGGACGAGATAGCACAATGAAATTTACAACACAGAGAAATTACATCCGGGAGCTCCACAAAGAGTGTGCAATGGAGCCAGCGAGAGTCGAACTCGCAGACCTCTGCCGCTCTCAATGCTTGGCGGCTGGCAGCGCGGTGTCCTAACAGCTCGGCCACCGAGGCCCCCAAAAAGTTTCTGATTTTATATTTTTTCATGATTTAGATATGCAAATTCTCCCTGCAACTGCAACATTTTATAAGTGAAATTTATTATAAATTATAAATTTTTTAATAATTTTTAATATAAATAACATTCAAAATTTATGAAACAGTCTTTATGACTCTATCTTAAAAGGTTTGAAAAAAAATGGTTTTAGTATGGAAATGACGGAGGTTTGTTTTATACAGGTATTTTTGAATACTTTCAAGTAGAAAATAGCAGTTTCATCATCTAAAAATGAAAAATAATTTATTCGAATCAAACTTATCTAGCATCAGAAACGAAATAGCTGAAAACAAATATCCGAATATGTGCAAACGATGCTGGGGCGTATGGCCACTTCATCTGGAGCTGGCCAGCCAATCAGAACGGTTCTGAATGACGCTAGAACAGAAGTCTCGTGGAATTAGAAATGTCGCCTGCAGCGTGCACCCATATACGCATTGTTAAAAATCTGTAGCGTTTGCTGCATAGTCATTCCACCGCTTTTATAGAAAACGATTACTTGACTATGCTATGGGGCATTCTCATTGGTCAGATTACAAATATTCTATAAAAGCGGTGGAGTGACTATACAGCTAAAGCTGCAGATTTTTAACAGTGCAGTACACATAAAAGTACCTTCTTATGTGTAGCAGCACTGTCTTCGGTTATCAGATTCAGACTAAACACCTAATCATTGACGCTCATTTCTGATGTCGTTACTGCCTAAGGATGGGGAGTATTGGTATGAGAATGGTGACATACGGAAAAAAAATTATTGATTGATAGATTCTGGACAAAAGCTATCGCCATGAATCTATCGCCATCATCGAAAGCTATCGCCATGAAGAGCTTGCCATTGTTGCCAAACTAATGCTTGTTAAATTGTCCGCCACTCGTATAATCAAACTTGTCCAAGCGAGTATCGCCAAGTTCTGCGATAGAAAATGTCTAGTTTTGCCGTAGCGTTTCGCCAAACACGTACATGGTGTGTTCACAAAGTTTCAAGACGTGTCCTAGAATACAAAAGTTATTAAACATTTTTGTACAGAGCACTAAAATTCTTCGAAATATGACCCTTAGGCATCAACACACCACTGCCAGAGTTTTTTCCATTATTCATAGGCTCCCTGGGGGTCTTCGCGTGCAAGGCTGTTAAGGGACCTCGTCGAAGCTGCTTAGATTGCTGGAATCGTGTCGAATCGCTTCTCATTCAGGACTTTCTTCATCCGGGAAACAAAAAACATCGGTGGGAGCAAGGTCGGGACCGTAGAGGGCTTACGGAAGTATTGCCACGCTAAACTCAGCCAAAACATCGGTGGCGACGAGCGGCGTGTGAGAGGGGGGTATTGTCGGGGTGAACAATGCACTCGTCTCTGATGTCTGAGCGGGCGCGCCGGACTCTATCCTTCAAATAGGGGTGCATTCCAGTGTAAAAAATGACCTGACCCGGCATTTTCGCCGAGACACCAGAGAAGATTGGATTGTTCAACACGACAATGCGCCCTCTCACACGTCGCTCGCAGATTCCAAAGTTTTGGCTAAGTTTAACGTGGCAATACTACCACAAGCCTCCCAACAGCACCGACCTTGCTCCCAGCGACTTTTTATGATTCCTCCGGATCAAGAAAGATCTGAAAGGAAAGCAATTCCACACGATTCCAGCGATCCACGATTCCGGCTTCGACGAGGTCACTTGACAGCCTTGCGCACGAAGACCCCCAGGGAGCCTATGAATAATGGAAAAAACGCTGGCAGCAGTGTGTTGATGCCCAAGGGTCATATTTTGAAGAATTTTAGTTCGCTGTGCAAAAATGTTTAAAAACTTTTGTATTCTAGGACCAGTCTTGAAACTTTATGAACACACCATGTATGTATAAACAGAGTCTGAGCATTGTATGTCACCACTCTCAAATAGAGGCGCCTTACATGGGGAAACAATTGGTGGAGATTATCGGAAAAGAATAATGTAGAATTATGGACCACATGATTAGTTTATTGAATAATATCTGACCTGTGTGCTTGGCGTCAAACCAGCTTATAAGTCATCGTCAATATAGAGGAAGGAGATAGCACAAGGAAATTTACAGCACCACAGAATTACATCCGGGAGCTCCACAAAGAGTGTGCAACAGAGACTGCGAGATTCGAACCCGCAGCCACCTACGCATTCAAGCGATTAGCGGCGTGATGCCTTGACCAATCAGCCACGGTGGGCCCTGGACCACATTTTCAAACCTGACAAGTCTACAACTTTTTGGATGCCAGTATTTTAGTACAGAAAATTTTGTTTTATTTGATAGAAGAATTTTTGAAATTTAAAAGGGCACACTCTATAAAAATTATAAGTTCGCAAAAAGGCAGGCTTCTGATTGGTCAGTCTCATTTCGCTAACAGCGAAAAATATATCTGGATCCTGGTCAATATACTTGAAGTGTCAATACAAATATTGCTACATAGTCTGCATTTTGCTTCTTGACAACGGAGTCTTACAAAAAATAATTCTTGAATGTAGACTGTGGCTGAATGTTTAAGGCACCACACCACTAATCGCGTGAGAGCGTAGTTGGGCTGCGGATTCAACTCCCGCTGGATCCTTTGCCACACGTTTTGTGGAGCTCCTAGATGTAATTCTCTGTTGTTGTAAATTTCCTTGTGCTATCTAGAACACCCCCCCCCCTCCCCGCCGCTCAAAGTCCTTGTGCTATTTTATCCTTGTATATTAACGATGACTTATAAGCGGGCCCCTTATGTCAAGCACACAAGTCAGGTGTATGTGATCAGTAAATAAATGGATGTAGACTGTTGTGAATACAATGTACTTGTTTAAAAAAATATCATAAGTATTAAATGCTAATAAAATCAATACTTCTAATGAAATTATAAAGAATTTTTAAAAACTATTTGTTTAATAAATAATTTTTGTAAATTATAATTTATTTGACAAATAATTTACTTACTCAGCAGATGTTGAAATCCGGATAATTATGTGTTACGGTATGAATAACTAAAAAGTAGGAAATAAAATAATCTTTTCAAAAAAAAATATTAACCGACTTCAAAAAGCACAAAAAAGAATTAAATAATTCTTTAAACTTCTCTAATGACGGAACGTTATCCATTAACTGGACATCGAACATCATGTATCGGCATAAAAACGTTAAATTTAATATATAGAAATTAATATCTTCCAAACATGGATTTTCTAGAGAATATTTTTTACAAAAGATTAATTTACATATTTATGATTTAATTTACGAATATATACATATAAAAAGTAATCAATTACTTTTTGAAGTTGGTGCCAAACGTTCACAATCGATAATGATTAAACAAATAATTTGCTGAAGTAATAGAGCATTTTTTAAAATTTTGTATAATATTTTCCATCATCACTTTATTCATGGTAATAGCTACAACATATTCACAATTTTACTATACTTAAGATAGGTTGGCACCAACTTCAAAAATTAATTAATTACTTTTTATATGTATATATTCGTAAATTAAATCATAAATATGTAAATTAATCTTTTGTAAAAAATATTCTCTAGAAAATCCATGTTTGGTAGATATTAAATTCTATATATTAAATTTATCGTTTTTATGCCGACACATGATGTCCGATGTCCATTTAATGGATAACGTTCCGTCATTAGAGAAGTTTAAAGAATTATTTAATTCTTTTTTGTGCTTTTTTGAAGTCGGTTAATACTTTTTTTGAAAAGATTATTTTATTACTTTTTCGATTTTGTTTGCAGGTTATTTTTGAGGAAACTTTCACTATCCGAACCGGTTTCGAAAGCGAAAGTGTCTTCATAAAAAAACCTGCAACCAAAGTCAATAAAATAAAAAACAGCAATTGTACAGATTGACATCAGATATGAAATGAAAAAAAAAATTCAAATGCAAATGAGGTATTTTAGAAAATTTGTCCCATAAGATTAACTTTAGCGAGCGGGTGATTTCGCGTAAGTAAAATAGCATTTTAAGCCATACGATTTTTTTTTTTTTTTTTTTTTTTTTTTTTTTTTTTTTTTTTTTTTTTTGTACGATTGCGTCAAAGATTTTCTTTATGAATCACCATTCCTGTAAACACCCGAATACCAATACCATAATGAACGCATTAGTGTTTCAGTAAGAACTGTTGACAGTATAACAATACCATATGTGTGGAACGAACTCAGAGTAACGAACTTCATTGCAGATTAGATGTTTGTCGTGTCACGAACGGTTCACACATCGAACATTTGCAACTAGAAAAAAAAATCTAGAAAACAGAAATCTCTTTTTTCAGAGTTTTGTGTCGCCTCGATGAAAAAATACATAAATATATATAGTACAAAACATATTACAGTTTTAAGACTTAAAATACACGCTTTTATTTTATATAAACTGACGTCATTTGCATATGCTGAACAATTCCACATTTACGATCCAGTCTTAAACCACATATGTAGAAAAGTATGCATATGACAACACTATCGCGGAATAATACACACACGCAGCAAAAACCGATGTAGTCATTCAAGGAACTCGACAAATAATCGGGTATCTAATGATTCATTTCCCTTCATTTGTTTGTAACATTAATATGGATACTATAAATTAACTTTAGTTTGTAAAAGCTCCATCTGTATTACTAGAAATCATTTATTTATACTTTTCAAAAAATTCGGAAAATGTTATTACACACAGATTAATAAAATTGCATTTTTTGATGTTTTTGATAAGAATTAAGTATAAATGCGGAGACAAAATAAATCACAGAAATGTTCTTTAAAATACATTTTTATAGCAGACAATTATCTTGGCATACCACTATTTTAATTACAATTTTATTTTCAGTTGTTATGAGAAAATGGGACCAAAATATATACTCGTAGTAATCTACTATTTTCCATTTACTTGCTACAAAAATGGATACTTCACTTGCCAGCATTACAGAAATTACATTAAAAACAACAAAAAAACTAATATCTCAAAAATAAATTGAGATGCAGATTTCAAGCAAATTGCATTTTAAAGTACTTTTTTTTTCTTATGCGGTGTAAAAATTGAAAATCGATGTTTAGAACTTTAAAAAATTCCTGTAGATTATCAGCATCTAACTGTATAGTTATACACCTGCTTCGTTTTACGGGTGGCTTGTGGTTAGGTATAACATTATTTTTTAATGACGACACTTTAATACCTAGCACTTAAAACTAGACACTTAAAAACACTTTGTTGTCAAAAAGAAATAGCATATCGGGAGTAAAAAAAAAGCAGGAATGTATTTTTTTTCACATATCACGTATAATGCATGTAATAGTTTTGAAAACATAAATTTCCAAAACCCGGCCATTAATTTATGATAACCCTGTATGCTAATTATTTCGTTCCAAGACAGCAATATCTTGCACTAATGTAAGCTATTTTTTAAAATATGTTATTTTACACTACAGCAGCACGGAAAAACAAACAAACAAACAAAAAAAAAACAAGTGTTTTTTTTAACCCTTTGAGGGGCGCAATGTTAAAATTATTAATTATTTTTGAAAAAACATGCAGAAGGAGATACACTGGTCCTACAGATCACAGAAATGTCATTAAAAAAAATTTAGCAGTCCCCGTTACAGAAAGGGGGCCGTTTGCAGACTGCAAACGGCGCCCGTGTAAGTCATTTAAGTTCGAACACTCACTTATCTTGCTTTACTGGAGAAAATATTTTAAAAACTGCACTTATAGTGTTATATTGATAAATATTTTACAAAATCATTTTCAATAAACATAAATTTCGATTGTATACTAAAAATTTAAAAACTTAGAAAATTTAAGATTTATGTGAAAATTTTAAAAATATAAAAATAACTGCATTAGAATAATAATTCTTTTATCAAACAATTTTTAAATATTTTAAATAAATATTTTACTAATTATTATTTTCAACAAATATTTTAATTATTTACTTTAAATTTTATAAAAGAGGATAACTGAAAAATATGAAATTTTAAAAAGAAAAGAAAAATATAAAAAAAATTAAAAATCAGAAAATTATAAATATTTAGCAGAAAAACAAATAAAAATAACTGAACTCATATCGTTATAATAATTATTATTTTATCAAACTATTTTAATCAAACAAGTGTTTAATTATATACTTAAAATTAAAAAAAAATTTGAAAGTGAGAATATTTAGAAAATATGAAGAATTTTTAAAAATATGAGGAAAATACAAAAAGGAAGTTAAAAATTTGCAAGAAATAGTTTATTAGAAAAATGTAAAAATTAAGAAAGAAAAAAACCAAGAAAAGTATAAAACGAATGAAAAAAATATATGTAAATAATGTAATTAGCGCGAGCTATTTTCAGGACACATTTTGCTGAAGCCAGGAAAAAAAAAAAGAAAAGATAATGTCCCCCCCCTTTTTTAAAACACCCTCATCTTCAGATGGTCATCAAATTTTTATTCCCTTTTACCCCCAAATATCAAATCATATAGGGTAGAAAACATAAATACCGTGTAACATAAGAAATAGTGATGTTTTTCACTTGTCCCAGGAAGTCTGGATTTTAAAGTCGTACAGGGGCGCTGTTTGCAGTCTGCAAACGCTATATATAAACGCAAAAATACAAAAGAATAAAACCTTTTTTTAAAGAATAAAGGACGTGTCAATAGTCATTGAGGTCTATTTATAAAATTTAATGTAAAAAATTGGAAATTTTTAAGTTTTTAATCCTTGAATTAATTAAAAATAGAACCATGTGTAGAACAGCCTTAAGTTGCTCTCATTTCTTTCAATGTAAATGATTACATAAACTATAGTGCTGCCATCTGTTATCAAATCAAAGAAGTAAAAAGTATTTTCCACCGTAAAAAGCCAAAAATTCGAAGATTTTCTTAGTTAGGGGCCGTTCAAATATTACGTAAGCACCTAAGGGGGGGGAGGGGGTTAGCGATTTGCTTATTTTTGCTGACAAGGGGGGAGGGGGGGTTTGAATGATGCTTACGTAAGACATTTTTAAAATCTCTGACTTGTAAAAAAAAAAAAAAAAAAAAAAAAAAAAAAAATTATAAAATTTCAAATTCAAAGAAAGAAATAGCAAAAGAATATTAAACTTGAAGTTCTGATGTCAGGTATTTTGACCGCACAAGGAAAACATAAACGATCTCTTTTATCTAGAGGTGACTGTTCATGTTTGATGCATGAGGGCTTATTATCTCTGAGAACTTACTACTATTTCCAATTGTGAGAATAGAATAGAATAGAATTGAATGGACCGATGCGATATGTATTGTGACAATATGAGTTTTCCGGGAAAGCTTCCAAAACGTAAGTAAAATTCTATCTTTTTTGTTTCCGCCCCTCCTCTGTCAAGTGGTTGAACCCCATAACCATAGTGACCGACTGCTCTACTGTCTGGTGTCACGTGAGTTTTGAAAACCTCTCAGTACAGATCTGCACGGGCCGGGCTCGGGCCTATTTTCATTCACGGCACTCGGGGCGGCCCCGGGCCATACATTTTTCTGAAGGCTCGGGACGGGCCGGGTTCGGGCCTTACTTTTTTCCTGGGGGATCGGGCCGTGCCCATTTTTTTTCTGTACAGAGCCGGGACTGGTTTCATTCCAAGTCTTCAAGGCCCAAAATTTTAAGTCCTAGTTTTGACGCAGCCCGTATGAAAATCATTGTCTCGGCGTAGCCTGATCCGTTCAAAGGTCAGTAAAATTAGGTCAGGCTCAAAAAATTTTGAAAAAAATGTACACATTTTTAAATCGCTATTATTCTACTATTAAACATTCAAATTTATTCTTTTTAAAGAATAGTAGATTTCTACGCTTATTAAAATATAGCTAAATGAAAATATAAGAAAACATGCGAGAAGGAACCTGTCTATGACAAAATCCTGTTATAAACTGAAAAACGTGTTGATCCATACAAAATTAATATACTAATACGTAAGAATAGGATATATAATACATTTAAAACTTGCTAAGAAGGGCACTTGTCTATAACGGATTTTTTTCTTTTTTATGCAATTCCGTTTTAGAAGATTTTATTGTATAGCATTTTTCAGATTTTTAGCACTTCAATACATGGAATATGGATTAACGATATTAATGATAACGGATTCATTTACATACAAGAAATAGAGATTGATTAAAAAAAATAAATGTCGCAGCCTGCGCCACTTATATGAAAATGAAGATTATAAACATAAAAAAATATTTAAGACATATTTTTGGCCAGAACTGCTCGTACGAGACAAATGTTTCACCAAATCGACATAAAAATCAATGTTTTGTAGAAATTCAATCGGGCCGGGCCGAGATTTTAACTTTTTTCCGGGTCGGGCCGAACTTTTAACTTTTTTATCGGGCCGGGCCAATAATTTTTTTGTACGGGCCGGGCCCGGGCCTGGAAATTTCGGCCTTTGCAGACCTCTACCTCTCAGTACTGCAGTGTAGTTGTGTTTAAAATAAATAAAATCAGAAATATGTCTTCATTTCGAGAAATCTTGTATAAAAAACTTTTTGAAAGTTTCAAAAAGTCTGCATCAGATAAACCTTTGAAGGATATCCAATGTAAAACTAATGATGTGTGGCGACAGTACAAAAAGTCTTCTAAAACTGACAAAGAGTTAGAGGTATTGGTGCTAAAAAGAATTGAGGACGAACTGCGTAAGGCAACCAAAATGAAACCAGTCTTTCTTGATTATTTTATAAAGGTAATTATAATCAATTTATTCTTAAAATTTTAAATATATTTTATCATGACTTTAAGTTTACATAATTACTTGTAAAAATTGGAAAAAAGGTAGATAAGATAAAATGACCGTGTAGCCTTGGCAAAACATGGTCAGTATGGGAATAAATAAAGACCAAAAAAACGTCAAAAAACGAGTTATTACTTTTTAAATATGGCGTACCCAAGCTAAGCCTTATTTTTTCTTTTCAAATAACTCAAAAATTAATGCATCCATGGGGGAAAAAAATTAAAAAATATGTTAGTTTTGTAGCAGATAATCTTCTAACTGTTTTCAAATTTTGAACCTTACTAAAAATGAAATGTAATCCAATTGAATTGAAACCAATGTATCTCAGATTCAAAAACAGATAAATAAGGTTTCCAGTGATCTCAAAAAAGGAAAAACAATCCTTAAAAAGGAAACGACAAAATGCTGAATACCAAAGAAAACATCGAACCACCAAACGAACAAAGCTTGGAGAAATCTGCCATGATAATCCAGACATTAAAAAAAATAGCTTTGAGGGAACCAGTAGGAAGACCAAGTTTAAACAACCATTATTACTTAAAGCAATAGCAGACATAGCTATTATTGGAACCGCTGCAGATACAAAAAGAAGAAACAAGTCCGAAGTGTCAAAACTCTCGATGACTTGACTGCAAAACTGAAAAAGGTTGGTTTTGCAATGAGCAGGAGTAGAACATATCTTCTTTTGCTTCCAAAAAATTCCTCAACCATCGAGTGTCGAAGACATGTCACCACAGTGCCGATAAAACTTTCTTGGATTCTGGCTGATTATCACCGATCTCACATTGATACCCAATTTGCAGTAATATCCATCCATTATTTAGAAACTTTAGCTTCAATTTTTGGACCCATGCAAGTGTTTCTTCTTTCACAGGATGAAAAAAGCGCGTGTACCTTTGGGAATTACAGCAGCCAATAAACAGGCTATGATACTGATGCATATGGAGTATCACGTATCCTTAAGCGATCACGACTGGGTCATCGCTGAACGCCGCAAACTTATCCCATGTGTTTACGCTGGTATTGTGATTGCTCCTGGCATGGCAGGTCAAAGTAAAGCCATACATAGGTTATTCTGGTCCAACGTTAATAGCTATAAGAAATGGGAAACACAGTTCTTCCACAGCAAATACTCATGCTCAGGATTTTGAAACTCTATTAATACTCAAAGATTTTGAAAAAATTAGTGAAAACAGAAGAGGGTTTCATCAAACCTGTAATCATAGTAACGGTTGATGGAGATCCAGACAAGAATCCCCGCTACCAGAAAGTTATATCGTTTGCTATTAACCATTTCAAAAAGCATGATTTGGATGGAATTTTCATAGCGTGCAATGCTCCTGGAAGAAGTGCATATAATTGAGTAGAAAGGCGAATGACACCACTCAGTCGAGAACTGTCTTGTCTTATACACCCTCATAACCATTATGGTTCCCATCTCGATGAGAACGGTCGCACTACTGATGAAGAAATGGAGCAAAATAACTTAGCATATGCTGGTAAAACTCTCGCAGATATCTGGAACTCATTAAACATTGACAGTTATCCCGTTACTGCCACATATGTTGATTCAGGCGAACCAGAGTCTCTTGGTTATGACTTGGATTGGTATTCGAAGCTCGTACAAGAAAGTCAATACTTGCTGCAAATTGTAAAATGCGAAAAAAAGAATTGTTGCTCCCCTGCACGTAGTGGATTATTTCGTATATTAAAAGGACGATTCATTCCTCCTCCAATTAAAATGATACAATCGTCAAATGACATCATTGCAAGTGAAGAGGGGGAATTTATAGATTTAAGTCTCCGTCTGGCCTTAAATCTGAATAGTACAGAAAAGGGATTTTTAAAGATGCTGTATGATTATTTTTGCTCTTCCATAAAGTTCACGCATTATCCGCAAGAACTTGTGGAAGTTGTGGCCAATATCATGCATCTCAGAAGTCAGCAAACAGACACAAAAGAATTCAACAGAGTGAAAAAAGCGAGAAGGACTGCCTTATACGACTATTGAGAATTGCTGCTCGTCGAGCAAATGAACTTATGCGCTTCGTAAAATTCGTGGAAGATATGGAAGATGTTGAGTGGATCAATGAAGATGAAGTTGATAAAGATTGCATCCGAATAGTAAGCGATGAAGATAATCAAGTAAAACTGGAAACTAATATCATAACAGATATGGAAAAATGGCTTGAGCAGCCGTGGTCAGCATCGGAATAGATATTGTCATGTTCAAATTTAAAATTTTCAAATGGCTAAGTTCTTCTAAAATTGTGATCTAAGAAATTTTCTTAAATAGAATTGTAAAGAAATAAAACAAGCGTTTATTATTATTTAGTAGTTATATTAGTCGAGTAGAGTTTTATAATTTGTATTGTGTCCTAATTTTTTTTAAGTATGGGGGGGGGGGGGGTTCCAATTGTCTTACGTAATTATTAAGGGGGGGTTCGCGATTTGCTTATTTTTGCTGACAAGGGGGGAGGGGGGGTCAAAAATAGTCAAAAACATGCTTACGTAATATTTGAACAGCCCCTTAAAAAAATTCCTGAAAATGCGTTTGCAGTCTGCAAACGGCGCCCCTGAAACAGAATATAACCAAAACTCACAAAAGTGAAATGCATTATTATTTAACATGTAAAAATAACAACTGAAATGAAGAGCATTTGATATTAATTCGTTTCTGCTCCGTAAATACATCGGTAACAGAAATACATAAATTAATTGGTATTCCGAAATGTTAAGCAGAATTGAAAATGCTTGTTCCTTGAAATGTTTTCATTAGATTAACTTCTAAGTAGCTTTTTTTTTTTTTTTTTTTTTTTTTTTTTTTTTTTTACATTCTTTTATTTAACTCATTTTTGTTTTGAAAGATGGAGTTTTGTAATTGATTTTTAACTCGTTTCCTGATAAGCTAGAATCATAATATATATATATATATATATATATATATATCTTATACTATAATGCGAGCAAAAATTGTGTGTGTGTGTGTGTATGGGTTAGGTCATGTGCTCGAGAAAATTCGATTAGTGGGTCATTTTGGGTCATAATGGGTCATAATGGGTCAAGTTCAAGCTATTTATATCTAAAAAACGGCTTAATCGATTTTGACTAAATTTTACATCCAACCGTTTTTGGGCGTGAGAAAACTATTGGGCTAGGTCACATGTTCGAGAAATTTCGATTAGTGGGTGATTTTTGGGTCACTTCGGGTCAAGCTAATATTATCTAAAAAACGGTTCTAACGATTTTGACTAAATTTTGTAATCTACTGTTTTGGATTACGATGAGACTAATAGGCTAAGTCACATGCTAGAGAAAATTCGATTAGTGAGTCAATTTTGGGTAACTGTGGGTCATGCAAAGTTTATCTAGGAAACGGTTCTAACGATTTTGACGAATTTTTGTATTCTATCGTTTTCGGGCACACAACAATTGGGCTAGCTTGCATGTTCAAGAAAATTTGATCTGTGAATCATTATGGGTCACAATGGGTCAGGGTCAAGCTAATTGAATCTAAAAAAAACTCATAACATTTTGACAAAATATACCGTTTCTGGGCATGAGATGACCATTGGGCTAAGTCACATGTTCGAGAAAAATCGATTAGTGGGTCATTTTTGGGTCACTGTGGTCAAGGATTGTTTATAAAAAACGGCTCTAACGATTTTGACGAAATTTTCTATTATATCGTTTTCGAGCATGAGAATACCCTGGGCTAGGTTGCATGTTCAAGAAAATTTGATTAGTGGGACATTTTGGGTTACAATGGGTCAGGGTCAAGATAATTAAATCTAAAAAAGCTCAAAACATTTTGACAAAATTTTGTATTATATAGTTTTCGGGCATGAGAAGACCATTGGGCTAAGTCACATGTTCGAGAAAATTCAAT
This sequence comes from Maratus speciosus, assembly GCA_963932465.1. Lineage (NCBI taxonomy): Eukaryota > Metazoa > Arthropoda > Arachnida > Araneae > Salticidae > Maratus > Maratus speciosus. The sequence goes on along the minus strand of OZ010786.1, from coordinate 166,567,243 downwards.
TAGTGGGTCATTTTTGGGTCACTGTGGGTCAAGCTAATTGTATCTAAAAATGGCTCAAAACATTACGGCAAAATTTTGTATTATATCGTTTCAGAGCATGAGAAGGTCATTGAACCAAGGCACATGCTCGAGAAAATTCGATTAGCGGGTCATTTTTGGATCATAATGGGTCAGTTTCAAGCTAATTATATCTAAAAAACGGCTCAGTCGATTTTGACTAAATTTTATATCCAACCGTTTTTGGGCACGAGAAAAGTATTGGGTTAGGTCACATGCTCGAGAAATTTCGATTAATGGGTCAATTTTGGGTCACTTCGGGTCAAATTAATTTTATCTAAAAAACAGCTCTAACGATTTTGACTAAATTTTGTAATCTGCTGTTTTGGATTACGAGATGACCAATGGGCTAAGTCACATGTTAGAGAAAATTCGATTAGTGGGTCATTTTTGGGTCACTGTGGGTCAAGGTAAGTTTATATAGAAAACGGCTCTAACGATTTTGACGAAATTTTATATTCTATCGTTTTCGTGCACGAGAGCAAATTGGGCAAGGTCGTATGTTCAAGAAAATTTGATTTGTGGGTCATTTTGGGTCACAATGGGTCAGATGTCAAGCTAATTGAATATAAAAAATAGCTGATAACATTTTGACAAAATTTTGTAATATAACCCTTCTGGGCATGAGATGACCATTGGGCTAAGTGACATGTTCGAAAAAAATCGATTAGTGGGTCAGCTTGGGTCACTGTGGGTCAAGCTAATAGTATCTAAAAAACGAATCAAACGATTTTGACAAAATTTTATATTATACCGTTTCTGGGCATGAGAAGACGATTGAGATAAGTCACATGTTCAAGAAAATTCGATTACTGGGACATTTTTGAGTCACTGTGGTTCAAGCTGATTTTATCTAAAAAAAACGGCTCAAAACATTTGGACAAAATTTTGTATTATATGATTTCTGAACATGAGAAGACCATTGGGCTAAGTTACATGTTCGAGAAAATTCGTTTAGTGGGTCATTTTGGGTTACTGTGGGTCAAGAAAATTGTGTCTAAAAAACGACTCAACGAATTTTACAAAAATTTTTAATATACCGTTTATGGTCATGAGAAGACCATTGGGCTAATTCGCCTGTTTGAGAAAATTCGATTAGTGGGTCATTTTCGGGTCACTGTGGGTCAATATAATTGCATCTAAAGAAACGACTCAAACAATTTTGACAAAAGTTTATGTTATACAGGGTGTTTATAAAGTCCCGGACCCATTTTGATGTTTAATAACTCATAAAATAATGAAGATATAAACAAACTTATGGCATTTATTGATGGAATAACTCATATATTTTCCTTTTCAGGTTTGAATACCTTTACTTTTGTAAATATCGTTTGCACGTGTGGTTAATTTCAGATAATTTCATTTTCCAGTCTGAATATCTGTACTTTTCTAAATATCGTCTGCTTATTAATTCCATTTTTATCTCTTTTGTTTTTGGCAACTATTGCAATATTATGCTTATTTTTTATGTGTTTGTTCTATGCTACTTTTGTATGTGATGTTTTATTCGAGCGGATATTAAGGAGAATGCATACACCACAAGAGAAAGCACAGATTTTATGGTGGTTCATAGAAACAAAATCGATAGTGCAAGCACAGAAAAATTGGAGAAGAATTTACCAAAAAGATCCTCCATCCAAAAGCAGCATCTTGCGGTGGAAAAAGAATTTTCTAGAAACTGGAAGTATCGCAGATAAGAAACGTTCCGGACGTCCCTGCACAAGTGATTTTGATGTTGAGCGTGTCAGAGAGACATTTTTACACAATCCTAGAAGATCTGTGAGATCAGCGGCAAGAGAATTGGATATGCCAATTTCGACGGTGTACAAGGTTATTAAGAAAAAAATAAGACTGCATGCATACAAAGTTCAAATTGTTCAAGTTTTGGAGCCGGACGATAGTCCTAGGAGGATGGCCTTTGCAACAGATATGCTAAGGAGAATAGAAGATGATACTGATTTTCTGAAGTGCATAATGTTCTCCGAAGCATCCTTTCATGTTTCTGGAATTGTTAATCGCCATGTGCGCATATGGGGCTCTGAAAACCCCCATGAATACCGTGAGGCAGTAAGGGATTCCCCAAAGATTAATGTGTGGTGTGGACTAATGCACGACCGAGTCTTTGGGCCTTTCTTTTTTACAGAAGAGACGGTCTCATCAGTCGTATACTTAGACATGTTGGAAACCTTCGTATTTCCACAACTAGAAGAGCTTCAGTCACATGTCATTTTGCAACAAGATGGTGCACCACCTCATTGGGGTACCATCGTTCGTACTTCTTTGAATGACGAAGATGGATTGGCCGAGGAGATCCAATTCCTCGGCCACCCAGATCACCTGATATAACGCCGCTGGACTTTTTCCTTTGGGGATTTGTAAAGGACACTGTTTACAGGAGGAGAGTGTTGAACATTGATGACTTAAAAGCCAGAATTAAAACCGCAATAGCATCTGCCGACATGCTTGCCGCTACCTGGCGTGAAATTGACTATCGACTTGATATTCTCCGTGCGACGAAGGGGGCACACGTGGAAGTTCATTGACAAGGGTCATGAAACTTTTTGAGTCTATCTAACCATTTATGTTATTAATTTTAATCTATCTTTATTATTTTATGAGTTATTAAACATCAAAATGGGTCCGGGACTTTATAAACACCCTGTGTAGTTTCTGGTCTTGAGAAGACCATTGGGGCAAGTCATATGTCTGATGAATTTAAAGTAGTGGTTCTCTTTTGGGTGACCGTGGGTCAAGCTAATTTTATCTATAAAACAACTTTAACGATTTTGACTAAATTTTGTATTCTATCGTTTTCGGGTTCGAGAAGAGCATTGGTTAGGTCGCATGTTCGAAAAAAAAAATCGGTTAGTGGGTCATTTTGGGTCACAAGTGTCTCAGGATCAAGCCAATTGTATCTAAACCGCAAGAATGATACAGTGAGAAGAAAATATCGAATTGAACACATGGCTAATTTTGACCGAGCTTAGCTCGGTCACTCCTGCTAGTATATATATATATATGCAAAGGTGCGTTTTCGATGGCAATACAAAATATTAATATTTTTAGAAATTAATTATAAATTAATAACTTAATTTTGAGACGTTTTTCTGTTAGCCCACCAGAAAAGATAAATTGCCAAATATTCGTTGTAGTTACAACAGTATACAAGTTAAAACAACAATGGAGTTACTTAGGCGCAGAATAACGCTCTCCAAAAAGGATAACTGGCGCTGAAACTCCAAAAATGCAGTATTTTAAACACTAAAGTGGAAAATAAAAAATAAATAAAAAATGAAATGTAATAATTTAATTATAATAATAATGTAATAATTTAGAAAAACACACTTTCATTAGTTAACATTTTAATATTGATTAAATTATGATTATATGTAGAGAAAATTATTTACAAATACAGGATAGATAGTTTAAATGATGTTTATTTCTTTCCCATTAATACACAAACTCGTTTCTACCAAGCGTAAAAAAACGGTGAGTTTTCCATAATCGTGCTCCCACGACAAATTATTGTATTGTAACGGACTTGGTTTGAAAATTCATGAAGTACAATCATGAAATTAGGCGCGATAGTCAAGGAAAACTGATTCCCTATATAAGATTGTATTAAAAAATTTACACCTTTTGGTGTAATATATCTTTTCTTAGTAACTTTATTAGCCCACGGTATGCTATTTCTTTCTCTTAGGTATTAAAGTGTCGTCTCCAAAAAATAACGTCCCGTGGCATAAGTCAGTCGTGAAACAAAGCAGATGTATCATTGCACGGTTAAATACTCTACTGCATTTTTTTTAATTTCTAAGCAGTGCACATTTTCAATTTTTACACCGTTGTATTGGGGGAAGAAAGTACTTTTTAATGCAATTTGTATGAAAACTGCATCTGAATTTATTTTTGAGATATTAAATTTTTTTGTAGTTTTTAGCGCCATTTGTTTAATTTTGGCAACTCAAGTACTCCATTTCTGTAGAAAGTAAAGAAAAAATAGTTGGAAAATAGTAATTATATCTTTTTGTTGCCATTTTCCCATAACTACTGAAAAAAAAAATTAATTAAAATACATGCTATTTTGAAAAAAATATAAATGAATGATTTCTGATAAAACATGGAGCTATTATAATCTATATTTAATTAATTATTACAAACAAATGAAGGTATATGAAGCATTATACTGTCGATTTTTTTTGTCGAGTGTCTTGAGTAACGTCATCTGTTTTTTCTTTTTTTTTTTTGGATTTGTGTATTATTCAGAGATAGTGACGTCATATGAATACTTTACTGCAGATGTTGTTTAAGACAGGATCTATAATGAGGAATTCTTCAGAGGATGCGAATGACCTCATTTTATATAAAATAAAAGCGTGTGTTTTAAGTCTTAAAATTGATATATGTTTTATATTATCTATATTTATATACATATTTTTTTTTTCATCGGAGACGACACTAAATTCTGAAAAAGCAGAATTCCTATTCTTTTCTTTTTTTTTTTAAGTGAAAGCCATGAATTTTAAATGTTTTAGTTTTAAATTAAAGTGTTCCATTTTAAATAAAATGAGTGAAAGGTTTATATTTTAATCTAAATTAAAGAAATAGGAAAAAATGCGATGGGTGCAATGTTTGGGGATTTATCACCTGCGCCCCGACTAACATAAAAACACCGAGTTCTTGATTTCTCTATCAGAATCTTCCGATTTGGCGAAGGATTTATCAAGTAAATTAAATTATGAATAAAAGTAACATGATACAATGCATAGCATACATTTAAGGGAGACCAAACTGGTCGCCTCGGGCGGCTAGTTAATATGTTCATTTTTCTATATTTAAACCCAGTTAACATCTCCTTTATACGCATTTATTTATACTATAAACATTTATTAAAATATGTTTTATTTTATATAAGAAAATATTCATATTTAAAAAGCGCTATGTATAAAGCAAAGTGGATACTAATGTTTTTGTAATTTTATTTAATGAAACGTGTTATATATATATATTTTTTTTACTTAAGTAACTTTCAGGCTGTTTCATAAATTAATTGTAAATTGATAATGAGTATAATAAGAAACAACATCCGTTTGCCTTAAGGAATAAAAAGAACGAATAATTAAAATTTTGGTTCTCCATTTATAAAGCGGAAACCTTTTTGATTTAAGAAAATATTCTCGTGTTTAATTAATTTCAGTATCATGCTTTTCTAACACTTTTATAAAATAACTTTTGTCGCCTCTAGGTATCACTATTTTCTTTTCAACTAATTCGCTACTTTTCTTTTGATATTTTGAGTTTAATGGCTAAAGAAGTTTCCATTTTGTTTTATAAACATGGCTGAAATTATTTTTACGCGCATTAAAACACTGTTCTATTTTATCTCGTTCTTTTAAGAATAAAATTGAACGATAATAAACCTTCAAAAATATTTTGTGAAATCGGTAAATCTTTTTCATGGTTTTATATTCAATAAAAATATAAAACACGGCTTTGTTTATTTTATATAAGAAAATATTCACATTTAAAAAGCGCTATGTATAAAGCAAAGTGAATACTAATGATTTTGTAATTTTATTTAATGAAACGTGTTATCTATATATTTTTTTACTTAAGTAACTTTCAGGCTGTTTCATAAATTAATTGTAAATTGATAATGAGTATAATAAGAAACAACATCCGTTTGCCTTAAGGAATAAAAAGAACGAATAATTAAAATTTTGGTTCTCCATTTATAAAGCGCAAACCTTTTTGATTTAAGAAAATATTCTCGTGTTTAATTAATTTCAGTATCATGCTTTTCTAACACTTTTATAAAATAACTTTTGTCGCCTCTAGGTATCACTATTTTCTTTTCAACTAATGCGCTACTTTTCTTTTGATATTTTGAGTTTAATGGCTAAAGAAGTTTCCATTTTGTTTTATAAACATGGCTGAAATTATTTTTACGCGCATTAAAACACTGTTCTATTTTATCTCGTTCTTTTAAGAATAAAATTGAACGATAATAAACCTTCAAAAATATTTTGTGAAATCGGTAAATCTTTTTCATGGTTTTATATTCAATAAAAATATAAAACACGGCTTTGTTTATTTTATATAAGAAAATATTCACATTTAAAAAGCGCTATGTATAAAGCAAAGTGAATACTAATGATTTTGTAATTTTATTTAATGAAACGTGTTATCTATATATTTTTTTACTTAAGTAACTTTCAGGCTGTTTCATAAATTAATTGTAAATTGATAATGAGTATAATAAGAAACAACATCCGTTTGCCTTAAGGAATAAAAAGAACGAATAATTAAAATTTTGGTTCTCCATTTATAAAGCGCAAACCTTTTTGATTTAAGAAAATATTCTCGTGTTTAATTAATTTCAGTATCATGCTTTTCTAACACTTTTATAAAATAACTTTTGTCGCCTCTAGGTATCACTATTTTCTTTTCAACTAATGCGCTACTTTTCTTTTGATATTTTGAGTTTAATGGCTAAAGAAGTTTCCATTTTGTTTTATAAACATGGCTGAAATTATTTTTACGCGCATTAAAACACTGTTCTATTTTATCTCGTTCTTTTAAGAATAAAATTGAACGATAATAAACCTTCAAAAATATTTTGTGAAATCGGTAAATCTTTTTCATGGTTTTATATTCAATAAAAATATAAAACACGGCTTTGTTTATTTTATATAAGAAAATATTCACATTTAAAAAGCGCTATGTATAAAGCAAAGTGAATACTAATGATTTTGTAATTTTATTTAATGAAACGTGTTATCTATATATTTTTTTACTTAAGTAACTTTCAGGCTGTTTCATAAATTAATTGTAAATTGATAATGAGTATAATAAGAAACAACATCCGTTTGCCTTAAGGAATAAAAAGAACGAATAATTAAAATTTTGGTTCTCCATTTATAAAGCGCAAACCTTTTTGATTTAAGAAAATATTCTCGTGTTTAATTAATTTCAGTATCATGCTTTTCTAACACTTTTATAAAATAACTTTTGTCGCCTCTAGGTATCACTATTTTCTTTTCAACTAATGCGCTACTTTTCTTTTGATATTTTGAGTTTAATGGCTAAAGAAGTTTCCATTTTGTTTTATAAACATGGCTGAAATTATTTTTACGCGCATTAAAACACTGTTCTATTTTATCTCGTTCTTTTAAGAATAAAATTGAACGATAATAAACCTTCAAAAATATTTTGTGAAATCGGTAAATCTTTTTCATGGTTTTATATTCAATAAAAATATAAAACACGGCTTTGTTTATTTTATATAAGAAAATATTCACATTTAAAAAGCGCTATGTATAAAGCAAAGTGAATACTAATGATTTTGTAATTTTATTTAATGAAACGTGTTATCTATATATTTTTTTACTTAAGTAACTTTCAGGCTGTTTCATAAATTAATTGTAAATTGATAATGAGTATAATAAGAAACAACATCCGTTTGCCTTAAGGAATAAAAAGAACGAATAATTAAAATTTTGGTTCTCCATTTATAAAGCGCAAACCTTTTTGATTTAAGAAAATATTCTCGTGTTTAATTAATTTCAGTATCATGCTTTTCTAACACTTTTATAAAATAACTTTTGTCGCCTCTAGGTATCACTATTTTCTTTTCAACTAATGCGCTACTTTTCTTTTGATATTTTGAGTTTAATGGCTAAAGAAGTTTCCATTTTGTTTTATAAACATGGCTGAAATTATTTTTACGCGCATTAAAACACTGTTCTATTTTATCTCGTTCTTTTAAGAATAAAATTGAACGATAATAAACCTTCAAAAATATTTTGTGAAATCGGTAAATCTTTTTCATGGTTTTATATTCAATAAAAATATAAAACACGGCTTTGTTTATTTTATATAAGAAAATATTCACATTTAAAAAGCGCTATGTATAAAGCAAAGTGAATACTAATGATTTTGTAATTTTATTTAATGAAACGTGTTATCTATATATTTTTTTACTTAAGTAACTTTCAGGCTGTTTCATAAATTAATTGTAAATTGATAATGAGTATAATAAGAAACAACATCCGTTTGCCTTAAGGAATAAAAAGAACGAATAATTAAAATTTTGGTTCTCCATTTATAAAGCGCAAACCTTTTTGATTTAAGAAAATATTCTCGTGTTTAATTAATTTCAGTATCATGCTTTTCTAACACTTTTATAAAATAACTTTTGTCGCCTCTAGGTATCACTATTTTCTTTTCAACTAATGCGCTACTTTTCTTTTGATATTTTGAGTTTAATGGCTAAAGAAGTTTCCATTTTGTTTTATAAACATGGCTGAAATTATTTTTACGCGCATTAAAACACTGTTCTATTTTATCTCGTTCTTTTAAGAATAAAATTGAACGATAATAAACCTTCAAAAATATTTTGTGAAATCGGTAAATCTTTTTCATGGTTTTATATTCAATAAAAATATAAAACACGGCTTTGTTTATTTTATATAAGAAAATATTCACATTTAAAAAGCGCTATGTATAAAGCAAAGTGAATACTAATGATTTTGTAATTTTATTTAATGAAACGTGTTATCTATATATTTTTTTACTTAAGTAACTTTCAGGCTGTTTCATAAATTAATTGTAAATTGATAATGAGTATAATAAGAAACAACATCCGTTTGCCTTAAGGAATAAAAAGAACGAATAATTAAAATTTTGGTTCTCCATTTATAAAGCGCAAACCTTTTTGATTTAAGAAAATATTCTCGTGTTTAATTAATTTCAGTATCATGCTTTTCTAACACTTTTATAAAATAACTTTTGTCGCCTCTAGGTATCACTATTTTCTTTTCAACTAATGCGCTACTTTTCTTTTGATATTTTGAGTTTAATGGCTAAAGAAGTTTCCATTTTGTTTTATAAACATGGCTGAAATTATTTTTACGCGCATTAAAACACTGTTCTATTTTATCTCGTTCTTTTAAGAATAAAATTGAACGATAATAAACCTTCAAAAATATTTTGTGAAATCGGTAAATCTTTTTCATGGTTTTATATTCAATAAAAATATAAAACACGGCTTTGTTTATTTTATATAAGAAAATATTCACATTTAAAAAGCGCTATGTATAAAGCAAAGTGAATACTAATGATTTTGTAATTTTATTTAATGAAACGTGTTATCTATATATTTTTTTACTTAAGTAACTTTCAGGCTGTTTCATAAATTAATTGTAAATTGATAATGAGTATGATAAGAAACAACATCCGTTTGCCTTAAGGAATAAAAAGAACGAATAATTAAAATTTTGGTTCTCCATTTATAAAGCGCAAACCTTTTTGATTTAAGAAAATATTCTCGTGTTTAATTAATTTCAGTATCATGCTTTTCTAACACTTTTATAAAATAACTTTTGTCGCCTCTAGGTATCACTATTTTCTTTTCAACTAATGCGCTACTTTTCTTTTGATATTTTGAGTTTAATGGCTAAAGAAGTTTCCATTTTGTTTTATAAACATGGCTGAAATTATTTTTACGAGCATTAAAACACTGTTCTATTTTATCTCGTTCTTTTAAGAATAAAATTGAACGATAATAAACCTTCAAAAATATTTTGGGGATTCGGTAAATCTTTTTCATGGTTTTATATTCAATAAAAATATAAAACACGGCTTTGTTTATTTTAAAAAAATGATAATGCAGTTCAAAAGTTAATTACATATTCTTTGTCCAATATAAAGAAAAGCAGAAAAAAATAAGACTGTCCTGAGGTTCTTTTTCACCTTATGGTTTTGTTTCTAATAATGTTTTAAGCATTAACATTTTTTTAATAACTTTACAACTATGTAGAAAGCATTAAGAAGCCTGGCGAAGTTGCGTTGTGCTCGTAAAGTTTAGTTTCTTCCTAAGCATACACTGTTAAAAATTTGCAGCATTCTGTCTAGTCATTTGACCGTTTTTTCCGAAAACGGTATCACAACCGTATTTTATCACTATTCTGACCATATTATTGGACATTTTATGGTCAGAATATAGTTAAATTACGGTTATGAAACTGTTTTTTCAAAAAACGGTCGAATGACTGGACAGAATGCTGCAAATTTTTAACAGTGTACATTTAATTGTTAATTCTCATGCTGTAATAGAGCGATATTCGGAAATAAAAATCTTACTTGAAGAAGTAATGTTTATGCATGGAGTTATATACATGGATGTTTAACTGCAGTAAACCATCCTTATTTAGCTTTAAAATTTATTTTTATACTTAACATAAGAATATTAAGTTATACATTTATTGACAAAAAATAATAAAATCCTAAATAATACCTTTGGAAGCGAAAAATAATAATATTGATTACATATTAGAAGCAAAGTTAAAATAATAGCTTATTTGTAAGAAAACAAAAGTAGGTAAAAATAGCAAACTTTTGATGGTACAGAAATGAAATATTGAAGAGCACATCTAAGACGGTTCTAAACATATTTTTATTAAAAAACAATACATTTTATCAAAAAATTTTCAGATATTAGGGTTTGAAAACAAAATTTTTATTTTTAGGCCTGTAAAACTTTAAATTTATTGATTAATACGTTGAAAAACGTGAGTGTGGAAGTTTCAAATCTAAAACATGCACAAAAAAGCTTTGCAATACTTCTAATAATTCGGTAAAAAGTAAGAAAAAGGGACAAGACAACTTTATGAGTTCTATTATCTGCTAAAAAATGTACATTGTATTGAGAAGCAAACGTGTTATAGTGACCTTCCATAACTTAAGTTTCACCTATTCTAACTTTGTACTTCAGTAATATATAAATTATGACAATCCAAATATATCTATAACGGTTTGAGACCTCTAGACAGAAATATTGTTTTCAACCATTTCGGAAAATGATCTGGACACCTTTAAACCTTTAAATGAAAGTCCTAATTTAAGTTATTATATTTATACTATTTTAAAAAAGCTCATTTTAAAAATTATTTTCTTAATTTTAACTCATGAAATCCAAAATAATAATTAATTTCTTATTTTGAATGACAACATGTGAGACATCATTCTTTCTGAATTTAAAGAAATCAATCATTTGTTTCTTACAAACTTAGAAGGGTGGAGAAATTAAAGTGTATTTCTGTTATTATTTTTTTTTTCTACTTGTTGAAGAAAACATGCAAAATACATTCAGTAATATTAATTTCATGGCAATCGAATGATATCTACAAAAGGTTGACGGAGACGAAAAGATCGACAAACAGACAAATCACACACACTTTTCAACCATTTTGGAAGATATTGAAAGGAAAGTTTTGAAAGTTTCTGACCATTTTAAACTAAAGAGTTTTAATTCTGGTTATTTTATTGATAGTATTAGTTATGGAAAATACTATATTAAGTTATTTTCTGTATTATGAATTGATCGAAATAGAATTTTAGTTTCATTTACCCCCCCCCACCCCCCCACCCCCCCCACCCCCCCCAAAAAAAGAGTTGATTTCTTATTTTGAATGACAACACCCGAGTCATCATTCATTCTCCATCGCCGGAAATCAGTCATTCGCATCTTACGAACTCAGGAGGGTGGAAAAATCAAAGTGTTTTAGTGTTGGCTCGTTTTTTTTTTTTTCTTCGGCTTTTCTCGCCTCCGGCTCAGTGAAGAAGAGGTGTTAGAGAAAATAAAAAGATGTTTAAAACTTTTCTTTAAGTTTAAACATTTTTAAACTTATAAAATATCTCAAGGAAAACTAAAACTTCCTTGTCACAAAGTTTATATTTACTGTTTTTCTTTGCTCTATATTATTGTGTATTATAGTGCTTAACTTTAGTGTATGTGTTTGTTGGCATTTTACTTTTAACAAAAAAGTGCAGACTTGATCGAAATTTTAAATTTAGTTTAGGTAGACTCTAGGTATCTTCTAATGAAAATGTTTACTGTTGCCGAAATAACTCTTATAAGACCCTATATTAAAAACATAGTAAATATTGCTATCTATGCAAGTTTGTGTTCTCAAGTATCAGTTTGCTTCGCGTATCAAGTGTCAGTTTGTTAGTTCAGTAAACTTTAAAACTTTATTTAAGAGGGTTGTTAAAAACATACAAAAAAGTGCGTAAAATGAATTCTTGAGTTAAATGTGTGGTGTATTTTATTGCTGTTTAAAGCTGGACGTTGTCAAGTGTATCAAGCTTTAGAAAAAACTCATTGACTAGAAAACTTAGAAAAACTCTTTTATTTAACTTAAAGATTTTTCTGCATAATTTTTAATCTAAAGCGTTATATATAAATGATATAAAAAAAAGGTTAGTTCATACGTCGCGAAACGATCGGAAAATAATAAATAGTTGAACCGAAATTCTGACTGAATTGAAAACAATTTTTTCCAAATGAACAGAATAAACGAAGATGGAGGGGTACTGTTAAAGAAGACAGCGCTTATTAAACGGTCTGATGTATTTTTTTTTCAACCTTTCGTGAATACATGTGATATAACAATGTATTTTTTATGAAAATTTTGTTTTGTCACAGGTATTTACGAAAGGTTGAAAAAATACTCCAGACCGTTTAATATTCACCTTATAGCAATTCCCAGATCTAACATTATTTATATACTTTCAAGTAAAATTGACGCTGCCTGCCCCCCCCCCTCCCCCCTATGAGTTTAGCTAGTATTTATAAAATTCCAATTATTTTAAATATCAGTGAGAAAATATATTATATAGTTAAGACAAAAATTTGAAACAAGATTAAAAGAACATAAAGCAGATATAAAATATAATAAACAATCCACAGCACTTGCAAGATTTTGGTCTAAAAATATGATTACAGCGATAGATTATGAAAATGCAAAAATTATTTTGCCGTGCACGTATCCGCAAAAAAGCATAATTAGAGAATCCATTGGGAATCGAATTGAGAATCGGAAACGTTTGTAATGAAGGAGTTTCTTACAATATACATAGGTTGTGGTTAAAATTTTTAAAACAAAATTTAACTCAAAGTTAAAGAGGTCTGACGCAGGTATTGGCATTAATAATATGGTTTCTTCACGTTTTCTCTTTTGAAGTTGGATGGTTGGACTGCAGCTGTACAGATGGCGCTGTATGTTGGCATGTTCAATAACACAGCATGTTTTCTTTTGACTTTTACGAACTAATAAATATTTGACCCTGATGATGGCCACAGAGTGGTTGAAACTTGTCGGTTTTTTTACTTTTAGAATTTTATTTTTAATGTTTTGAAAGTTTTTATGTATAATATACATCTTTTAGTAAATCTTTTTTTTATATATATAGGATGTCTTTTAAAATAGTAGAATGTTGTCTTTATCTAATGGAAAAGAAAAATTATAACTGTTTAAAAATAATTTATCAATGTATTTAAATTTTGTTGCCAGTGCTTTATGTAGTGTTAATGTGTTTAAATGTGTAAAAATGTATGTGTGTTGCGTACGTTTTTTGAAGTTTATTATCACCAAATTTCATAGATAACTCATGCCCAAAAATGTATGAAGTTTTCAGTGAATATTATACCAAAAAAACATATTTCCAAAGACATTACCAAAGAAAATGCCTAGATCATGCGCATTAACGTTTTTGGATCTACATTTCTTTAAACAAACAAAATTATTTTAGTAAAATGATGAAGCTAAATGTAATGTAAGTAATACATAAATAGCATTATTTAGTTTGAATGTTTAGTACTTTTTATGTAAAAATTATTAAATTTACAGGCTGAAAAAAGAAAAAAATGAGAGAGAGCATGTATTCTAAATCCATCCTCTAATTTTCTGAATTATGTGAGCTTTGTATGCGATGAAAACGAATAGAGTGAAGTTTGTATGGTCAGCGGCAAATCAGAGGTAATTGGAACTTTTAAAAGAAGCGTTAGTTTCTCTCCTCGTCTTGGCCCACCGGAAAATTTTTTAGATAGGCCGAATTTAAATAATTTATATAAAACATTATTTTGCTTATAATAACAATAAGAAATAACAACAAAAACAAACACAATTGGTCTATTCCTTCACTAAAAGCTAAATCTATACAATCTCCTTGTGCCATTGGTATTGCTCTTTTAAAAACAATCAACCTGCCATTAAAGAACAATTAAAAGAAAAAGAAAAGAGTATCCGGGTGCTAAAAATTTTCCTTACATAGTTCACGTTTTCTGTTTGCTTAAGAAAAATCACATTAAAATTTAAACAACATTAGATACAAAACATCAACAACAAACACAAATCCCGCATTCCTAATTCCAAAATCTAAAGCTGCAATACCTTTTCATAGGTTGAAATTAATTTCTTTAAACAGCGATGTTTCTGGCATTATGGGGTAATGCCACTTTAACGGCTTAAAATTTAAGGCTTTTTCGGGATAAAAAAAGGGAAGTTCCAAGTATTTATTAAAATCTATTTACTCTAATTTATTAAGCAATATTAAAATATTAAACTGTATTTTGTTTTTACTTGATATATTAAAATCTATCAGCTTAGCTGATGGGTGAAAGAGTTTCGAAAAAGGAGAGTCAAGAGGTGAACACGCAAATTCATCGTAGAATTAACGTAGAACAGTTTAACAAAAGAATTTGTTTTCTTAATGCAAAAACTAATGAAATATGCAGCTGTTTTTTATATGAATCTTTAGTGGAATCTGGAATGTCATCGATTAAGCAATATTAAGCAATATTAAGCAATATTAAAATATAAAACTGTTTGTTTTTAGTTAATATATTGAAAGATATCAGCTTAACTAATGGGCGAGAGAGTTTAGAAAAAGGAGAGTCAAGAGGTGAATACGTAAATTCATTGTAGACATCATATACACGTAAATTCATCCTGTAGAATATTCGTTATTTAAAACTACGCAGAAAGCAACATATCAATATTTATCATCAAAACATTCTATTTATTTCACTAGTAGAAGTGACAATTAATTTTCAAAAATTTCAAGTCGATTTATTGCAAATTGGAGAGGTATCTGTATCCGCCGATTTTGAAAATGCTGTTCTGAGGTGGAGGGGGAAGGTTGTTAAATATTTCATAACCGTTTACACCAGGGTGCGAAATTTCCATTCGCCAGCTCGCCATTGGCGAGCAAATATTTAACGTTGGCGAGTAAATTGCGTCTTTTAAAATGTGGTGCTTCAAATCAAACTATGCATACTCAGAATATCGTGCCTCAATTCAGCGACACGCGGAAGTGTTTTAAAATCAAGCGACGGCATTTATCTTCCAAAAGAAGAAAAAATGCGGCGTCATTCACTTCCCCACCGTCGCCCATGGAAAAGATAATGATAGTGCTAACGCTAAGGGATTGCTGAAAAGTTTGAAGGATTTTAAATTTCTGAAAGTTCTGTTCTTCTTCTTTGATTTCTCGACCTTTAAGTGTAGTATTACAAAACAAGGCACTTGTCATTTCATCTTTGAAAATAAAAATTGAACATTGCATCTCAGTTTGAACAGATATCGAATCTAGTATTGGACCAAGCAAACAGGAGTTTTTGGACTAACTATCCACCTCAGGGATAATGAAGGATATGCAGCTGACAAATATAAAAAGCAAGAGTTTCAGACTTTAATAGGGAGATTAATTAAACATGCAAAGATATACATCACAGAAAAACTGCAATCTCTGTCAATAGATGTGTTAACATCTCCGCATGTTTTGATACTTTGGCTTGGCCTCCCAAAGAAAAAATTCTTGAATTTGGGATAGAACAAATAAAGAAGCTCTTCATGTATTTGAACCCAAGTCTCATTAATGAAAAAGTGGATATTGTATTGGCAGAGACTCAGCTTGTATGAGAGAGACTTCAGCTGTCACAACATACTCAAGACTGCGTACAGGAACTTTCTGAAGACTGAGATACTGGATGATTTGCTCAGAATTTCTATTAATGGGCCCACCCTGACAGAGTTTGACCTTACAGCTGCGATTGACAAGTAGTATTTCAGTGCAGAAAGGCAGCACTACACAAACATGAAGTGCTGAAGGTACAGGAACTTTTTTTCATGACTTTTTAGTGGCATGTGACAATTTCTTCAACCATTGAAACCTTACGGCAACCTTATATTGAGTTAATATTATTATTATTATTATTATTATTATTATTATTATTATTATTATTTTGCAGTAAATATGTTTTTATTTTTCAATTTCCACATTTTTTTATGATTTCGGTCACCAGGAAGCTCTTCATACTACATCTGTTAACATTTTAAAAATTGTTCATATTTATCATGAATGTAAAATATTCTTAATTTAACAGACAGCTCCTTCTAACAATGGTCAATTTAAATTTAATTTGTCATACATAGTTCCTTTTCTGGGCAGGTGTAGTGGCCGACGATGCTGATTAAATGTAAAATAGTGGCGAACAAAAGTTTTAGTCTGGCTAGTACCTTTTCAACCGAAATTGCATGCTCTGGTTTACACGCTCTATTCCTAATAGCTCCAAAATTTCCTTTTCAGTTTTGATATCGATTTTTATTAATAAAATAGGTTTTCCATGTTTACAAATAGTACTTTAAGGGACAAAAGAAAAATTTCGAAATTTCCAATCTGTCAAAGTTAACCCTTAAATGGAGAAAGAAAAAAAGGGGAGGGGGGAATTCCGTGCCGTTAAATCATTTATTTTTTCTTTCCTGACAGCTCAATGGATGTACCTTAGTCTGCAATATTTCATTTAGATCATAATGGATGTAACAGTATCGATTTGTTTCCTGAATGCAACGTTTAGTCACTTTATCCTCCACATTTCTGATTTTAGGTGTTTTACTTTGTCATTTGCATATTTCATTATGTATTTGAAAAATTAATATCTCCTAACTTAAAAAAAAAATGAAATGCCATATCATTGAATAAAAATGAAATAATCTGTGTAGATTAATACTTATTTTGAAAATGTAGTGAAAAAAAATTCTATTTCTGATTTATGTGTTGCATTAGTTGAAACATATGTCTTTGAAACTTATTATATCTATTATCTTCTAATTAAAAAAAATAAGTCTATATACGATAAAAACACGGAGAAAATCTGAATAGAATACTTTGCTGACTTATCTATCAGGTGTACTATCTTCTTTTATTTTTTTAATACTTTAATATTTTATGTATAGATAAATTAATAATGTCGGGGTTTAAAAGTCTGAAATAACTCATTTCGATCGCAACTGTATCGATTTGTCTCACCAAGGTTATAAAAAAAATCAGAGAAATAGCCTGGCACAGATGTTGCCTTGAAGATGGAAACGAATAATAAAGCTCATGTTTCTGAAGCCGTATCTTTGAATAAAAAGGAAATACGCTATGCATATTTATATTTATTCGAATGTTGCAAATACTTCATAAAAAGGAAAGTCTGGTATATCTAAGGTATCAGCTGAAATATATTTTCAGAAATTTATTGATATTGTTTTTATATTTACTTTTACAAGTCTAGCGACAACAAAACACACGGAAAACTATCTCCATTCAGATGTTTACCGTGAAATGTTTGGTAATTTATCTTTTATTTATTGATATCCTTTAGTTATTAATTTATTAACATTGCCGTTATCTTTACTTTTACAAGATAAATCGAAGGTACTAAAAATTGGCGAATATATGAACTAAATAAACAGTTAAATTTAAAAAATCAAAAAACTCGAATGCGTAAAAAGCGAACTAATTAATTATTTCTTATCAATGTGAAATTATTTTTTTTTTCAATTCCTACTATTAGCTCACACTCTCGCTATATATATCTTGTTCAAATTTTCAATCGGTAATAAAATACTTATTACTCATCCAATCAAGCTCAAATAATTTTTTTAAACTTGTAGTGGATGACACTTGATGTTAATCGAGTTTTTCAAATATTAATTCATTGATTAAATTAAATTAATTAATTTCCAATAATCGAGAGAGCCCTCTTCTTGATCAAGGTATTTTAAGACCGAGATAGCCCTCTTCTTGATCAAGACAGTTTAAGCGCCACTCAAGAGGAAAGAAGAATGGAAAAAAAATTCTCTTATTGACCTAAGTAGGAATTGACTTAATTTTTTTTTATATTACTTGTTTATATTACTTACCTATTTTTTTATTTACTTGTATTGATAACTTTTAAGTTGTGTTTAATTGTTAGTTCTTATCTATAAACACTGTTTTGATAAGGTCTAAAGATGTCTATGATGATTAGAGTTGCAGTACAGCTAGAGATCCTACATACACAACTTCCAGGTTGTATAATATTTTAACAGAGCTTCTGACTGTAAAATAGTCAATGAAACATCGTCTTCATTTAAAAGACCTATCCAATGATATGCCACTCAATAGGGTGCGTAAATGTTTTTTGTCTCTACCGCCATTATGAATTTATAAAAACAAAACCTAGCCTATAACCATCGGGCCGTTAAGGTAAATTGATAGAGACCTCATTCATTAAAATCCATCCATCCGTTGGGATGTTTTGAGGGTATAAAGAAATCCACATACACAGATACGCGTGAAACGCATAACCCTTCTTTTCAGTCGGGTAATAATTTCCTACTTTATCGTTCAGTTATGCTCTCTTCTTTTCACACTTATTTAATATTTTATCTATAGACATACAGTGGTCAAAATAGGTATTCGACATGCATGAAGTTTCCAACGCTTTGTCTTACATTTTAAAAAAATGTGAAAATCTCTAGATTCTACTTGATGTGCATTAGCTAACAGCAGCTGCTTTTTATTTCAATCAACATTATCTTAATAAATTAAAAAAATAACGAAAAATAGCAATTAATTCCTTAGCACCCATAATTACGAGATCAAAAAAAGTATTCGACAGCGGAAATATTGTTGCAAATTCCTGGCTCTTTGGCAAAAATTAGCCTTTAACGCTTTAGAAATTACAAACACGTAGTTTGACTAAATTAATTTGTGTATGTTTGGTACACTTTAATTAAAGAATTTGTAAAAAATTTGGGCGAAAATGCAAAGAGACACCAACTGAACTCAAGGTATAATTCACCATTTATCCATTTATCAATTACTTCATTAACACCCATAAATACGAGATCATAAAGGTATTCGACAGCGGTAATATTGTTCTGGCTCTTTGGCAAAAATCAGCATTTAACGCTTTAGAAATTACAAACACGTAGTTTGACAAAATTAATTTGTGTATGTTTGGTGCATTTTAATGAAAGAATTTGTTAAAAATTTGGGTGAAAATGCAAAGAGACACCAACTGAACTCAAAAATATAATTCACCATTTAAGCAATTACTTCATTAACACCCATAATTACGAGATCAAAAAAGTATTCGACAGCGGTAATATTGTTGAAAATTCCTGGCTCTTTGGCAAAAATCAGCATTTAGCGCTTTAGAAATTACAAACATGTAGTTTGACAAAATTAATTTGTGTATGTTTGGTGCATTTTAATTTAGAATTTGTAAAACAATAGAGCAAAAAAGCAAATAGACACCAACTGAACTCAATAATATTATAATTCACCATTTTCTTCAGTGAAAATCAGAAAATGTTATTGTTGAAATTGTGCATTGGAATAACTATCCACTAAATAATTAAAAGTATAATTCAGATGGAACGGTGGAAAATAAGCCTAGAAGTAGTCGCCCTAAGAAATTGTCAGAGGTAGATAAAAGACGGATTTTGCACGAAGTGAAACAAGTTGGGAATTGCACGTCAAACGTCGCAAATGATGTGCGTTAGTACTATAACTAGTTTTATAAATATTTTTTGCACTGTATACTGTACTGAATGTACACTTCAGTGCACTTCATAAGTGCATATCAATTTCATTCTGTCCGAAGAGCTGTAACATCATTAAAATGCACTTGAAATAATTTTTTCCCATTAGCTGTAATGTAACGGAAAAACTTTTGACTGTCCCTGTCATTAAACTATACATTCGATTTCCATTTGAAATGACTCAACAAAATTTTGCAACAATTATATATTTAAAATTTCAGACCAATTCGGTTGGGTTGTTTTTGCTCTGTTATATGCGGACAAACGGACAGACAGTCGGACCGAACGACGAATACACGTTCTAGGTATTTATATAATTACGAATGCACCTAAAATGATCCTTGAGTCAATGCACCCAAGTAGCAAAAATTACATCAGACTACATGAAAATTAGTGTTACTCCTCAAACAATTCGAAACGCTTTGAAAAATACAATTTTTTTTTTTTTTTTTTTTTTTTTTTTTTTTTTTTGCAAGATCTGCTCGGAAGAAGTCCCATAACTTTAAGAAAAACAGGCTGGCTAGACTAGAGTTTGCTAAAGCGCACGTTAATAAGCCTGTAAATTCAGGGCCGAAACTAGGGGGGGGGGCAGAGGGGACATGTGCCCGGGCGTCAGAACGAAGGGGTGCCAAATGAAGGATTATACCTTTGGAATGGATCATTTTCTTCTGATGGATTGATGGCTTCTATTATTATGAAACAGCCATTATAAATGAAGTGTTAGGTGAAGATGAAAGAGCAGTCGTAAAAAGTTAGAACTCTGATTTTCTGGTCAGAATGGGAAGAAAATCAGAGTTCTAACTTTTTACGGCTGCTCTTTCATCTTCACCTAACATTTCATTTATAATGGCTGTTTCATAATAATAGAAGCCATCAGTCCATAAGAAGAAAATAACTCGGTGAAAGCGGAAACTTGGTTAAGCAGGACTCGGATAATCGGGACTCTAACTGCATATTTCATTTTAAAAATGATCTTTAAAATATTTTTGTTGGTGTTCAGAGAGGGGTCATGATTCCCGTGACATCCCCCTTGGATACGCCATTGTAGATTACGTAGTTCAGTATTACATATTCTAAGATTACATATTTTAAACTTTAAAATAAGTCGGCTATTAGAAAATTAGTAAAATTCTCTTTGTAAATATACTTTGCGGAAGAGGTGGGGTGGGGGCGCCAAAATCCATGCTTGCCCGGGTGCAAAAAAGGCTAGTTTCGGCCCTGTGTAAATTTCTGGATGGATTTTATATTGACAGACAAATCAAAGTTCAATCTTTTTTGATGTAATAGCGGAATTTTAGTGTAAGCCAAATATACAGCTCGAGGAAATGAATATGGTGCCCACTGTAAAATCACGGTGGTGAGAGAGAGCTGCTATGGGAATGTAGGAGGGCTTCGGGTGTTGGAAACTTATTTGTAATAGACAGTACCATGAACCAATACTTATTCATTGATATCCTCAATGCAAATGTGCAACAAAGTGCATATAAATTGGGTCTTACGTGAACGAATAAGTTTTACCTGGATAGATCCTAAACATACCACCCTAAATGCCATAGAACACTTGTGGTGTCATTTGGAAAATAAATTATACGAATATTGGCGAAACTGGGTCGCACTTGCGCCATTCGCCTTGCCGAGCATAAACGTGCTTACAAATCTGGAAACCTACAGTCAAAAATCGTACAGCATTCTTTAGATACCGACCATATCCCAGACTTCGCAAATATGAAAGTTATCAGATCTGGTTGCAATAATATTAAAAGTAGAGTTTTTCTGGAAGGTGTGTTCACTCGTAAGCAAACGTCGCCGATAAATGAATCATGTGCACTTCCTCCTGAATACTCAGCATTGTTTAAAAAAAAATTATACTTCATTTAATTTTAACTGCTAATAATTTTTAACTGTATACATGATATATAGTTTTCTGTCATTTGAATGTTTTGTTGCACTGATGAGGGGCTAAAATTTAGCTCGAAACGTTTGCTTTTTAATTGTATTAAACGTATTTATGTAATTTTACTTGTATGTCTGATGAATTGTAATATATATTTTTTTATTTTTAACTCGTATATCAGACGTTAAACAATGATTATTTATTTTAATATACGAATATCATTTTTCTTCTGAAACGGAGATGAAGGAAGTGTTGATAGAAGAATGGCAAAAAAATGACAAAAATGTTACCTTGCAGTTATTCAAATCAATGCCGCCGAGGAAAAGCTCCAAGGTATTAGCATTACTATTTAATATAAATAAATAATTGCAAAGTTACTTCTCGAATACATTTTCTCTTTTGTCATTACGAATCTTAATGAATTAATTGCTATTTTTTGTTATTGTTAAAGGTTTTTAGCAAACCACTGGTTACAATAAAAAGTAGATTTCATAATCTAAATGTTGACTTCTAGCATGTATTTCCTTTTGTTCATTTTATTAAGATATAAGACAAAATATTGAATACTACATGTATGTCGAATGCTTATTTTGATCACCGTATACATATAAATAATATATCTATAGACATCGCGTGAATAATGTGTCTATAGACATCAAAATCTTCCTGGACTAAAAAATATAAAATTTTGAGTTACATAAAAAATATAAACAACAACAACAACAAATCCTGTACTCCTTTCTTAAAATCTGAAGTTAAAATCCCCTCTCGCCTTTCGTATTATTCCTTTTAAAAAGTGATGATTCTGGCGTTAAAGGACAAATGAGAAGAAAAGGGAAAAATTTATCTGACGTTAAATCTTTTTTTTTTTCTAACTCTGGCAGTTCAAGGGACATATCTCAGTCTGAAATAATTCATTTCGATCGAAATGATGGAACGACATCGATTCATCTCCTCGAGGCTGTGAAAAAAGAATGGGGAGATAGCCTGGCACGGAAGTTGCCTTGAAAATGGAAACAAATAATAAGTTCGTGTTTCTTTGAATAAAAAGGAAGTGTCTTTATGTAGATTGATATTTATTCGAATGTTGAAAATGCCTCACAAAAAAGGTCTGATATGTATCTAAGGTATTAGCGGAAATATATTTCCTTGAAATACCGGGTGTCCCAAAAAGGACTGACTGATTTTAAAATCCAATAACTTGCAAACGGTGACAGATATTTAAAAAATTCTTGCAGGAGGGCTATGCATAAGGTCAAAAGTTTTATTACAGTGATTTTCAATTTTAGTTCGATTTACAAACAATAGATGGCGCTGTAAGCAATAGTCGCTAAATACAGGCTCGATTTTTGGTCCTTTATCTTGTTCCATGCAGAAAAAGGAGATGGAAATGTATTATCCGGGCCACGAAGTACCAAAAATCGAGCCTGAATTTAGCGATTATTGCTTACAGCGCCATCTATTGTTTGTAAATCGAACTAAAATTGAAAATCACTGTAATAAAACTTTTGACCTTATGCATAACCCTCCTGCAAGAATTTTTTTAATATCTGTCACCGTTTGCAAGTTATTGAATTTTAAAATCAGTCAGTCCTTTTTGGGACACCCGGTATATTGATATTGTTGTTTATCTATTACTTTTATAAGTCTTGGTACAATGAAACATATGAAGAACGTTTGAACTGAATGTTTTGATTGTTTATTCCTCTCGTTTCCTATCTTAGATTTTCTTATGGTTTCTCATTTATATACATATTTATGTGCTGAGAAATAAATATTTGCGGTGTTTAAAAAGAATTGTAATATGAAAGATGCAAAAAAAAAAAAACAACAAAAAAAAAAACTTTGCAATCTGAAATCTAAATCTTATACTAGGGGGCTCTGTTCCCTACGATCTACGCTCGCCAACCCCGTTTAGACACTGCTGACTCTAAAAGCACGCATATTTGATCGACTTTAAAAAGATTTCGAAAGATTGAATTAAAATTTAAAAAACAGTGGCGATCTCCCTATAAACGGTTTTCTATTCATTTCTCTTTGATTCGGGAATTTTAAGTTCAAATCAGCTGCTGTTAAAAGATACAATGGCAGTTCTAGTCTTTGATTAAATAAAATGATTTAAACATTTCAAAATAAGATAATATAAAATTAATTCAGTAAACAGAGTCTTTATCTCCCGGTATTTTTTAACAAAGCGAAAAGAAAGTTCTTTTAAATAAGACATTTTAAATGTATCATTTTTAATCTGACGTAATTTTCACAAAACTTTTCTTTCTCTTTTTAATATTCACGTGAAAATACTTTTGTTAGAAGTGAAGTATTATTTGCGCTGTCCTAACAAAAATAGTTGAAAAAATCATCTCAAAATATCAAATAAATGTCTCGCGCAATTTTTAAATTTAAACTGTTTTGCAATATTATTTTTTGTTCATTTTACGTAATAACTGTAATGTGACGTATATATGACGTAATTTCTCGTATTAAAGACTTCTAACGCATGTTAATGAATTTATTATTTTACAATATTCGTTCTCCTTTAAATTTCACGTACAATATAGTTTTTATGACGTAATTCTCAATAAGTTCCTGCTTTTTATACGTAAATATTTAATTTTAATTTGAAGAGGTTTTTTCTGTTTATAATAGTCATGTGTAAATATTTTTTTTAATTTGAAGGAAACATTATTGTTTGCGCTGTTTATACAGTTGGCAACATTTTAAATTAATAACACTTTCTAAAATATGTAAAAATTATCGCTCGAATATATTTCTTAAAAATTTATTGATATTGCTTTTGCCTTTTTGTTTTAGAAGATAAGTCTACAAACAATAAAAATTCCGCAGAACATCTTTATTGATTACTTTGCTAACGTATTCTTGTGGTGCTCGGTTTTCTTTTATTTTCTCATTTGTCTAATTAGCAACAAAATTCTATTTCTTTCACTATAGACTTTTCTATCGTCTTCTAACATTCATAGGTCACTTTGAGACGAATGGGAAATATGGTTGCTAGTTTTAGAAATGCATAACAATGATTACTAATTTATATACTATTAAGTTTTAGTTTCGTAACGGAATAGTAACAGGAGACACATGCTGAACTATTTATACTGTTTTTAGTGTGAATGAGCTATTATTATTCTTCCTTAATAGAGCCTGCACGGGATAGAGATAGATTAAAAATGCATGCTTAAAAAAATATTTAAGAAGCCATGAAAAATGAGTAAATTGAGATACTTGTTTCAAACAAACTTCATTTGAAAGTAAAAGAAAATATATTATACGACGGTGTAAAAATTAAAAATGTGCGATGTTTAGAAGTTTAAAAAATGACAATAGCAAAAATTGAAAAAAGGCGAAATTTCATCATTAAGTGTTGCCATTCGCAGAATGACGTCAGCGTTACGTCCAGATACGTTAATTTACGACCAGATTACGTCCTTTATAATATAGATAATGACAATGAAACACATAGAGAATATCCAAGCTCTTTTTTTTTTTTTTTTTTGCTTGCTTATCCTTTTCATCTCCGATCCAAGATCTCATATTTTCTGATTTTGTTTTATTTATACAAATACACGTTTTCGAAGTTTAAAGAGAAGTGCTGTATTACAAAGGATAAATTAGAGTTCAATAATAACGATCACGTTATCTTTGAATAAAAACGAAATATGCTCATACTTATTCCAATGCTCGAACTGCCTCACTAAAAAAAAGTTTTGTATGTCTAAGGTATTAGTGGATGGAATCTATTGATACCATTGTTTATCTTTTTGATATTTCAAGTTTAGGGACAATGAAATATATGGAGTGTATCTATACTAAAAGTTTTGTTTGTTTATTCTTCTCATTTCCGATCATAGTTCTTCTTTTATATTTTATTTGTATTATGAGTGCAAAAAAGTTCTAGTTGTTTTGATAATTTTCTTTTCTCAACAAAAATTGAATAAAATACAAAACTTCATTATTTTTAACCCAATCATCCTGATGGATAAAGATATCATACAAACTGACCTTTTCCAACTGAGTAAAAAAATGTCCAGCCCGGGAGTCTAATCTAAGACGTTTGACTTATGTTGCCAACGCTCGACGCATTGAGCTATATGGGCCGACAGCCGGTGTACACATTTAATTCAGACAACCTTATTGGCGGTAGCATCAGGTCTGTCATGTAGTAGCTGTCTACATGACAGACCAGATGCTATTGCTAATAAGGTTATAGAAATAATAAAGTGTATCTACGTATCCATCGTTTAATGGCTTTACATTATTTGCGGCATATTCTGTTCAGTTGTTTGTATGGGAGACTAGATGCTTTTGCCAATATGGTTATCTGAAAGAAATGTGTTCACCGATTGTCGGTCCAGGTAGCTCAATAGGCAGAGCGCTGGCTTTTATGTTAAGGTTTTGGGGTTCGGCTCCCGATAGAGCATTTTTCTACTCAGTTGGAAACATTCAGTTCGTTTAAAATACAAACCTCGATTAATATAGTTACCGTCAGCTTCTACTGCTCTATGCTGACACTGAGGAAGTTGATAGTTTCTATGATGAAAAAAGGTTTAGTATTTGGACACTATAAATTCGTCGATTTTTTTTCGCATATCATGTTTAGCTTCAAATTACTGCTTTGCTAAGCTGTTTTGTGAGGAGCTAAAAAACTGGTAATGGCATAGTGCGATATCCGGTGAATGCACCGGCATTGCAGATAGTTTACGGCAGCGTAGGCCACGCAACATGTAATATGTGTAAAAACATTGTCATGCTGTAACATCGCTGGTAATATCATCGTCCATGTCCAGTTTAAGGTGCTAAACGATTTAACTGAAGCGCGTAACTATCGCCATTAACAGTTTCCTCTGATTTGAGGTACTTGTAATAACCACCCCTCCAAATATAGAATTTTTTTTATCATTTTCAAACTTAATGTATTGCGAATGTAATCTGTTCGTAGTGTATTATCAGCTGTGTTTACTTGTGCAAGAATTATTATCTCTGCGCGTAGCTCTCTGACTGATATCACCATCTAATGAAAACGGGTTGAACATTTTCATACACCCAATATATTTATTAGGTGAAATCGAATTACCATATGGCATATGGCGTTCTCCTTTCCAGGGTATCTTGAGGTGGAATATGATTAAATCATTCCCCAGACATTCCTGGAGAATGCAAAATGGCTGCGGTAGGAGGTCCTCAGAAACAGTAAATTTCTACATTGTAGAATCCTGGGAAGCTTCCTGAGAGACCTCCTCAGGACGTTTTGGGCAGGATAATCGGTGACAAAGGGAGTGTCAAACGATAATGATTTCGTTACATATACACAAAAAGTTCTTCCGGCCAGTGCCGGCAGGAAGAGGTAGCTTTCATATTCCTTATTTTAAAAAAGCCAACTTATATTATTCAAACACACGAAGCTCAATTTAGTGGAAACCGAATATAGGAGATTAATACTAATTTTTATCAATACTAAATCATTATGAATGGGAATTTCGCGAAATAAGTCAGCTTTATCCAAGCTGCTTTTATTTAAAGTAACTTATATTTGGCTGCCAAATTCGGTGATTTCTTAAAGTGCCTGCCATTTTAAGACAACATGGTGGATGAGGCTAACCAGTGAACTTGGTCGAGAACTTAGTAATTGCTGTGCCCATGCTTACTCACATCGGAATCGGTTGATACATACGAGTGCTGTCGCAGGCAAAAAATCAGATTTTTCAAAATGTCACCCACATTAGAAATTGAAACTGCTATATCTGAGCCATTTTTTAAGATAAAGACAAACAAAAAATGCTCCTGAATCCTTATATCAAGGTCAAATACTTAAGAAAAAAAACCTTTTTCAATTTCTAATTCTTTGCACCTCACTTTATATATAATTTTTTTTTTTAATTTGATGGCCGCCATTTTGAAACAAGATGGCTGATGAAGCTGGTCAGCGAACTTGGTCGAGATATTGATCTATACTATCCACATGCCTTCTTACATCGAAATAGGCGAATACGTGTGTTATCGCCTGCCAAATACAAGATCGTTTCAAATTGTTAGCCATGCTAGAAATTCAAAGTGCAATAATTCAACCATTTTTTAAGATATAAACAAAAGAACAAATTTTCAGAAACAAAAACTGCTCCAGAATCTTTGTATCAAGGCCAAACACATAAAAAAATCTTTTTCATTTTCCAATTTTTTAATACCTTAAATAATTTTTTTTTTAAATGGCAACCCTTTTGAAACAAGATGGCGAATGAAGCTGGCCAACGAACTCGGTCGAGACATTGGTATGTACTATGTACAGAGACAGACCAAGTTACATCCAAATCGGTTCATAAATACGCCTGTTATCGCGTGACAAAAATCAGGTCGTTTTAAAATGTCAGTCACAATAGAAATTCAAAATGCTAACTCAGCCATTTTTATAGATATAGACGAAACAAAACCTGTTCCGGAATCTTTGTATTAAGGTAAAACACATACGAAAAAAATCTTTTTCATTTTCTAATTTTTTGGTATCTCATTTTAAATTTAAAAGTTTAAAAATTTTTTTTAAATGGCCGCCATTTTGAAACTAGATGGCGGATGAAGCTGGCCAACGAACTCGGTCGAGATATTTGCATGTACTATGTACACGCCAAGGTACATCTAAATCGGTTCATAAATACGCCTGTTATCACGTGACAAATATCAGGACGTTTCAAAATGTCACCCACGCTAGAAATTCAAAAGTCCTTCCGGCCAGTGCCGGGAGGAAGAGGTAGCTTTCATATTCCTTATTTTAAAAAAGCCAAATTATATTATTCAAACACACGAAGCTCAATTTAATGGAAACCGAATATAGGAGATTCAATACTAATTTTTATCAATATAATGAATGAGAATTTTGCGAAATTAGTCAGCTTTATCCCAGTTGCTTTTCTTTAAAGTAACTTATATTTGGCTGCCAAATTCGGCGATTTTTTAAAGTGCCTGCCATTTTAAGACAACATGGTGGATGTGGCTAACCAGTGAACTTGGTCGAGACCTTAGTAATTGCTGTGCACATGCTCACTCACATCGGAATCGGTTGATATATACAAGTGCTGTCGCAGGCAAAAAAACAGATTTTTCAAAATGTCACCCATATTAGAAATTGAAACTATTATCTGAGCCATTTTTTATGATAAAGACAAACAAAAAATGCTCCTGAATCTTTATATCAAGGTCAAATACTTAAGAAATAAACCTTTTTCAATTTCTAATATTTTTGCAGCTCACTTTAAATATAATTTTTTTTTTTATTTAATGGCCGCCATTTTGAAACAAAATGGCTGATGAAGCTGGCCAGCGAACTTGGCCGAGATATTGATGTATACTATCCACACGCCCTCTTACATCGAAATAGGCGAGTACGTGTGTTATCGCGTGACAAATACAAGATCGTTTCAAAATGTTAGCCATGTTAGAAATTCAAAGTGCTATAATTCAACCATTTTTTTAAGATATAAACAAAAGAACAAATTTTCAGAAACAAAAACTGCTCCGGAATCTTTGTATCAAGACCAAACACATAAAAAAATATTTTTCATTTTCCAATTTTTTAATACCTCATTTTAAATTTTAAATTTAATTTTTTTAATGGCAAACCTTTTGAAACAAGATGGCGAATGAAGCTGGCCAACGAACTCGGTCGAGACATTGGTATGTACTATGTAAGGACCAAGTTACATCCAAATCGGTTCATAAATACGCCTGTTATCGCGTGACAAAAATCAGGTAGTTTTAAAATGTCAGCCACAAGAGAAATTCAAAATGCTATAACTCAGCCATTTTTTTAGATATAGACAAAACAAAAACTATTCCGGAATCTTTCTATTAAGGTCAAACACATACGAAAAAAATCTTTTTCATTTTCCAATTTTTTGGTACCTCATTTTAAATTTAAAATTAAATTTTTTTTTTAAATGGCCGCCATTTTGAAACAAGATGGCGGATGAAGCTGGCCAACGAACTCGGTCGAGATATTTGTATGTACTATGTACACACCAAGGTACATCCAAATCGGTTCATAAATACGCGTGTTATCACGTGACAAATATCAGGACGTTTCAAAATGTCAGCCACGCTAGAAATTCAAAATACTATAACTCAGCCATTTTTTAAGATATAGACGAAACAAAAACTGCTCCCGAATCTTTTTATCAAGGTCAAACACATAAGAAAAAAATAATTTTTCAATTTTCAATTTTTTGGTACCACATTTCAAATTTAAATTTTTCTTAAAAATTTAAATGGCTGCCATTTTGAAACAAAATGGCGGATGAAGCTGGCCAACGAACTCGGTCGAGACATTGGTATGTACTATGTACAGACCGAATTACATCGAAATCGGTTCATAAATACGCCTTTTATAGCGTGACAAATTTCAGGACGTTTCAAAATGTCAGCCTTGCTAGAAATTCAAAATACTATAACTCAGCCATTTTTTAAGATATAGAAAAAACAAAAACTGCTCTGGAATCGTTGTATAAAGATCAAATACATAAGAAAAAAATATTTTTCCATTTTCAATTTTTTCGTACCACATTTCAAATTTTAAATTTTTTTAAAAATTTTAAATGGTGGCCATTTTGAAACAAAATGGCGGATGAAGCTGGCCAACGAAGTCGGTCGAGACATTGGTGTGTACTATGTACACACCGAATTACATCGAAATCGGATCATAAATACGAGAGTTACAGTGTGTGACATAGGTCAGATATATATATATATATATATATATATATATATATGGATATATATATATATATATATATATATATATATCAATTTTGAACGGAGGGTGGTTTCGGGGTCTGGGAGTCATGATCGATGAAAATATACCAAAATTTTTTGAAATCGCTTTCCTCCGAACGGCTGCAATAGGTAGCTTTTTGTAATGAAAGCTACCTAAAATGCTATAACTCAGCCATTTTTTAAGATATAGACGAAACAAAAACTGCTCCCGAATCTTTTTATCAAGTTCAAACACATAAGAAAAAAATATTTTTTCAATTTTCAGTTTTTTGGTACCATATTTCAAATTAAAATTTTTCTTAAAAATTTAAATGGCCGCCATTTTTAAACAAGATGGCGGATGAAGCTGGCCAACGAACTCGGTCGAGGCATTGGTATGTACTATGTATAAACGAAGTTACCTCCAAATCGATTCATAAATACGCCTTTTATCGCGTGACAAAATTCCGGACGTTTCAAAATGTCAGCCATGCTAGAATTTCAAAATGCTATAACTCAACCATTTTTTAAGATATGGACGAAACAAAAACTGCTCCGGAGTCTTTGTATAAAGGACAAATACATAAGAAAAAAATATTTTTCCATTTTTAATATTTTGGTACCACATTTCAAATTTTAAATTTTTTAAAACATTTTAAATGGCCGCCATTTTGAAACAAAATGGCGGATGAAGCTGGCCAACGAACTCGGTCGAGACATTGGTATGTACTATGTACACACCGAATTACATCGAAATCGGTTCATAAATACGAGAGTTACAGTATGACAAAGTTCAGATATATATATATATTAATTTATGATGCATTAAATCATGGTTTTCCAAAAAAATTCATATATTCATTAATATACAATTAGTATTTTTCTTACATGATCTTTTAAAACACATTAACACATGCGTAAACAAAATTACAAAAAAATTATAAAATAAAAAAAAATCTCTATAAAAAATAAAAATTGTAAAATAACATAAAAAAATTATTATAGGATGGATGGGTGGGTAGATGTTAGAGTACGGAGGAGGGTGGTGTTGTCTGGATAATACGCAATGGTTAATTTATATAAAAAAAAATGGGGCTTTTGTATTATTACTATTTTTTTAATACGTATTTTATAAGGATGTTGATTTGATATTTTATATGTAATTGGTGAATTTCATTAATTATTAGCTTTATTATTGTTTAATCTTATTTACAATCATTTGTTATAAATTTTAATTTAATAAGGACAATATCATATTAATTACAAATAGTATGCCATTTTTATAGTGATTAATATACATATAAGTATATTTAATATAAATAAAGTTATACTGTATGGATTAAAATCGGGTAATTATATTTATTATTATTCCTCTATTCTTATTAATATTTTAATATTTATTTATTTTCACCTAGTGTTATATAATTTATTATCGGTTTATTGTTTTTGAATGTCCCACATTCATACTTTTAGGATTTTTACGGATGTATAAAATAATCCACACACTATATTTGTGCTTTTTAGGTAACTGGAATTTAAGTATCAGTTCACCTTCTTTATACTACCATATGTTTTTTATTTCCTGTTAATTTTATAATTATCTTATATATAATAGTTTTTATTAAAGATTTTTATATTTTTAATAATTATTTATATTAATTATTAATGAATTTATTCTGTTTTATAGCATATAGCTATATGCTATATTTTATCGATGTTCTAGAATTATTTAAATTCTTAGTGTAGTTTAAATAAATTTGCTAATAGAATATTTTGTATGCTTTTTAAATTTTATTAACAATAGTTTTTTTTTTTTTTTTTTTTTTTTTTTTTTTTTTTTTTTTAAATACATTGTGTGGTTTATATTCAGTTTATAATTATCTATATATAAGGATATTTTTGGTTTTGCTGTTAATAAAACAATTGTTACATTCAATTGCTTACAACTGAAGCAAGTCTTTTGACAATTAAATCATAAATGTAATACTAGATGGCAGCACCACAATTTGTGTTTTTTTTTTCGATAAGTTCTAGATTTACTTCTTCCAGCTTCATTTCAGTTATAATTTACTACACCAGGGGGAATTTTTAGCTAAATTTTGACGATATTGTTTAACGGTTTTTAATTAATTTAATAGTGCATTTTAATTATGTAATTACTTCCTATTTATATTATTTTATATTATATTAAAAGTTATTTAACATTTATTTCAATATGTATTAACTGCATCCTATGGTATCAATTACTGTGATTTCTTAACTGTTTTATTAACCTTAATCTTTACGATATGGGTGCCATGTGAGCGTGGATTTATTCTAAAATATCAATCGGTATGGTGTTTATTATTTCATTTTATATCCTATAAATATTTAAATAGGTTTTATTGTTTTTTCCAATTCATATTATTTGTTTCTATTCTGTTTTCATTTTTAATCAATTCACTTGATTTTAATGGTTGTTAGGGCACAGGGGAAAATAACTTTTAGCTTTAGCTTATTTTTCCCACAGAAAACAACCATTTTGCTTATATCATTGAATTCTGTGCCCTTGAAAACGTAATTCAATATATAAGCATTTCCATAATTTGTCGGTGTCCACTTTCTTATTTTTCTTCCATAATAATTCTTATAAATAATTTAATCTTTTTTTTTTTATATACTTACAGCTTTAATTCATAATATTACGGTTTTTGATGGTGGTAGGTTATGTTTAATTATTGGTTATATATATATATATATATATATCAATTTTGAACGGAGGGTGGTTTCGGGGTCTGGGGGTCATGATCGATGAAAATATACCAAAATTTTTTGAAATCGCTTTCCTCCGAACGGCTGCAATAGGTAGCTTTTTGTAATGAAAGCTACCTAATAAATACAGAAACAACCAAAATATTTTTTTTTAATTTTTTTTTAGTATCTATCACTTTATTGTTGAAAATATTATCATTTAAAAGTACTTTAATTAATAATTTAAAAAAGAATATGTACAATCTCTCTATTCTAAAAAAAAATTAACTACCGCTGTCACCGCCACCGCCGCCGCCTCCGGTTTTGAATTTTTTGTGACCGGGGATCTTTCTTCATAAATATTAAGAAAAATATTGCATACAAAAATATGAAGATCGGTGGTATTATAGAGAAATGTTTGATAAACACGCTGATGCAGACAGTTTTCAAATCGAAGAATTATTTTAAGAGATATTTAATGCTAAAGTTGGACAAAATCTTTCCATTAAAAAAGTTTTATAGCAGCAAAAACTATGCATGGGAATGTAATCATTTTTAGATCATTTTATGCGTTAGAATTTGCCGGTGTGCAGATTGCATTAATTTTTTTAATTTAACTCATTTTTTGAGGTTTTATTTCTATTTTAAATTCAAATTTTCGGCATTTTGAGAGATATTTTTTACATAATTTACAATCTGGTATTAATTTAAACTGTTGTCAACTGTATAAATAGCGCAAACAATAATGTTCGCTTCAAATTAAAAATTTATTTACACGTGACTATTGTAAGCATAAA
Organism: Maratus speciosus; assembly: GCA_963932465.1. NCBI lineage: Eukaryota > Metazoa > Arthropoda > Arachnida > Araneae > Salticidae > Maratus > Maratus speciosus. The sequence continues at coordinate 166,533,320 of OZ010786.1, read as the reverse complement.
ATATAAAAAACAGGAAATCATTGAAAATTACGTCATAAAAACTATGTGAACACGTGAATTTTAAAAGAGAAAGAATATTGTAGAATAATAAATTCATTAACGTGCGTTAGAAGTCTTAAATAGGAGAAATTGCGTCACATTCACGTCACATTACACTTATTACGTAAAATGAACAAAAAATAATACTGCAAAACAGTTTAATTTTAAAAATTGCGCGAGAGATTTATTTGATATTTTTCAACTATTTTTGTTAGGACAGTTTAAATATTTCATTTCATAACAAAAGTATTTTCACGCGAATATTAAAAAGAGAAAGAAAAGTTTGGGAGAAAATTACGTCAGATTATAAACGATATATTTAAAATGTCTTATTTAAATAAACTTTCTTTGAGCTTTGTTAAAAAATACCGTGAGACAAAGACTCTGTTTACTTAATCCATTTTATATTAGCTTATTTTGAAATGTTTAACTAAATTTATTTAATAAAAGACAAAAGCAGCCATTGTATATTTTAACAGTAGCTGATTTGGCCAAATTCCGCAATCAAAGAGAAATGAATAGAAACCCTTTTATAGGGAGATCGCCACTGTTTTTTAAATTATAATTCAATCTTTCGAAATATTTTTAAAGCCGATCAAATTAGCGTGCTTTTAAAGTCTGCGGTGTCTGAACGGGGGTTGGCGAGCGTAGTTCGTAGGGACTGAGCCCCCTAGTAATAAAAAAGAATCTAAATAATAATTAGTTATACGGATTAATATACATACATAACAAATATTAATTACTTTTTATTCATGCGCAACCAATTACTCGAAAAAATAGGATGACTTCTTAAGAACACAAATTTATTATCTTTGTTCCACCTTTCGGATTTCAGCCAGTGTACTTACGAACACTAAACACACGCTCTGACCATTACGTTATTGTAGCCTAAGAATTGTTTATCAAATATTCATGTACAACAAGATTTGGAAGATTTCTTTTCTTCTCTCATAAAAGTCAGTAGATGGAAAACATGCCTATTTTTGTGCTTTGTATAGCAAAAATTCTATAACTTTTATTACAAATTGAAATGCGAATGCATATAGCATTTGATATACATTCAATAAAATTTTGAAGCAATAACCAGAAAAGTTAGGTATAAAAATTAATTAAGAAAACTTAAATGTGATTTGATTTTAAGTCTGTTACATGAAACTATTGTTTGAAACTGTAACAATATTTTTTAAACTTTTAATATTTAAAAAAAAAATGATATTTTACATCTTCATCGGTGCTCTAGAGCAGTAGTAAAAAAATAAACTGTTAAGAAAATTCGTATCTGTAACAAAATTATTTTATTTTTTCTCAAAACAAGTAGAATTAGTATACAGTTCTGTCTCTTTTAGAGATATCTTAAAATCCTGTGAAAACAATTTCTAAGTAGAAAATTCATTTTATGGTATTCTTCTTCAAATTTAGTACAATAAATTTTTTTTGAAGATTTCATGAAATACAGTTTAATTTTAGTGAATAAAACTAATATTTTAGAAGATTTAAAATGACTAAATTTATGGACACCTTGTTTTAAAATATCTACCTTTTTTTAATGATTGTTAACAAACTATTATATAGAATACCAAATCGTTTCATTTGACATCAGTATGTCAAATAAGGGCATCATTTGACAACAGTAGTATTTTCTTTAACACTAGAACGGCGGCGAGGGGTCATTTTGACCCTTTCTGAATGAATACATGTCGATTCGAACCATAAATTTCATTGGAATATAAGATTAATATATGCTGCACAAAAATAACTTAAATAAGTAAGTTAAATAGTTTTAAGTAAAAATTCTGATGTGAAATATTTTTTTAAAACTTGAGTAAAAATTCCAGCCGTTCTAGTGTTAATAGAAACATTGGTCAATTTCTTTTAAGATTTTTTATTTCTATTGTACCGACAAATATTTTGTTTTTTGATATGATCAACGGAAAATTAAACAACCTCCCTGTTATTCTCGTTACCAGTATGACAGATTTTCTCCTATCAATAACTTTGCAAAATGATTAAGTATGGAACAAATGCTATTCAGTGTCCACTGCCAATAAAACGTGTTAAAATTCTTATAAACTTATACTTTCTTAGTTCAGAAAGTTTGTAACTGAACTACGTTTTTTATATTTCGGTACAGACGTAAGATCTTTCAGTATAATTCTTCAGTTGGGGTTTCGAAAACAGCCCTAGAAAGAAAAAAAAACTGATGGTGTTAGAAAATAACCTCTTATAACTCAAAGAGTGAATCATTTATTTAAAAAAAAAAAATGTTTGATTACAAAATACTTAAATAATTATGTCTGCACGTGTCATGCTTTTATCTTAAAAAAAAGAATCAGGAAGCAGGGGTCGATCCAGGCAAAATTTGGGACCTATTTAGGGCCCTTTCACAAAAATCCATTTAATAAAATGGGCCCCTTCACAAAATAAAATTAATAAAATGGGGCCCTTCACAAAAATGAACTTAATAAAGCAGGCCACTTCACAAAATTTCTTTTAATAAAATAGGTCCCTTTCGCAACATTCTTTTTTCATAAAAACTGTTTTAAAATGTGTAATTTGTAAATAAAACAAGGTTACAAAAAACAAAAAACTTTAGCAAAGGGATTTAAAGAAGTTTTTATTAATAAATTCTTTGTTCGAATTTGAGTAACTGGATTTCAACTTTCGTTGCAAAATATTATTTTTCACAAAAATATTATAAAATTCACAAAGACAACTTTTACTTTTCACAAAATGGGCCCCAAGAATAAAAACCTGCATCGACCCCTGGGAAGTTTCGCGTTGTTGAGCAGAGAAAAATATTACTTTGAGAATCACCCAGCTGAAAAAAAAAAATATTTTTTATTAAAAACCTTTTTAAATTCACAATTACAACTATCGTTTAAGATGTTTTGATTTCGATATAGAATGCGTGAAAGGAAGGCATTTAAGCCAAAAATATATTTTCTAAGAGATGACAAAATTCCTTCGTAAAAATATCTCTCAAACGGAAATAATTCAGTACCGCGATTCCGATGATAAAACAGTAATGATTTTTTCTGGCTCATGCCGTAGGAAAAGGTGACACTATCTGTAACCAGATATGTTCTATAAAAGGAAAGCAATAAAAAAGATCGGGTTTCCTTATGCAGTATCTTAGAATGCAAAGGAAATAGTACTTTATTTAAATTTATTTGAATATTTTGAATGCTGTCATGAAGGAGTAAAGCTTTATTTTGAATTTAAATATCTAATAAATAATAGAAGTTTTTTGTGGTACATTGGTTTTTTGTTATTTGCATGTAGGTTTTTGAAGGAGCATTTATTTGCCGCATCTAGTAATAAAAGTGTAAATATATCTGGAACGTTTGCAAGACGTTAGGCTTTGAATATAAATTTTGGTGACGGAGTATGTTGAAACTTAAAAAATAATCAAATAAACCAAAGATTAAATGAAACGAACTAAATACAAACCGATGAACATGTTAATACTAGAGTAAGTAGATTTTAAAGGGGAAAAAATGAAAAATATCGAACGGTAACGAAAATGAAAAATATCGTCTCATAAAATGAAAAGAAGAAAGAAGACATGGATATTGATGAAATGCTAATGAAATAATAACAGTAAAAAAAAAGACATAGAAAGTAGGATTAATATCTTGTGTTGCAAAATTAATTATTTGGTTTTCCAACTCAAAAGGGTGTTTATCAGTCATTTCTCAAATTAATCTGGCTAATATTAAGCCTATAGCCATGGAATGTATTCTTATTTTTAAGAAATTTGATATATTTAATTTATGTTTTTTAAAGGAAGTCTATTTTTCTTTTAGTATTCCAAAATATTTCTAAAATATACTTAATTTTATATGAAGTAGTAAAACCTCACTTACATCTCCTCGACTTTGCTAAGATTTTAATTAATGAAAATGTAGATTTTACAAATATTTTGTCAACTAAAAAAGGACAAAGACACCCTTTTAGAAGAGTACACAGAAAAAATAAGTTAAAAATATGAATTTACTTATACAGTATTAAAAAAAAACCAATGAAAAAACGGAAAATGTACTGGCAACAAAGTTACCGCCTGTCCTCCGTTTGTGCAAAAAAAAAAAAAAAAAGAAAGAAAGAAAGAAAAAAAAAACGGTAATTTCCGCTATTGATAACGGAAAATTGATTTTTTTAGAATTAAATTTGAGCAAAATAATAATAATAATAATAATAATAATAGTTATGTACTGATGCATATTTTCACGGAACATGTTTTTGCATTGAATACTATCACATCAGATTTTATCGCCTTACCTCTCTCCGAATTCCTCCTCCGGTACTCGCCATTAGAGGAGGAATGTACCCTACACCAACTGGCCACATCCAATGACTTGCTAATGGTCCAAAACTGATTTTTTTCCGTTCACTCAGAATTGAACAGGAACATTTCAGTTTGTCTGCCTTGAAAAACACGTTTCCGTTTTTGCCATTCAACGAGTAAGAATAAAAGGAAAATGTTCACTTATACACGACATTTTTTTAAACTTCCACTCCTATGCGAACATTTCCGTTAAAAGACAGAAGTTAAAAATGAAATCACCTGTATATATGAGGATTTTTTTTGACAGTGTATTTTTAAAATAAAAATGCATTCCACGTACATAAATTTAACATTAGGGAGGATAATTTGATTTCTCACAGGCCAACGCATTTAGAATGGTGAAGCTATATCCAAATAATTACTCTATTAAACAATACATTATATATTTATTAGATAATTTTACAAAATATCACTATCAATAAGGAGTAAGGGGGGGTCTTTTATTTTATGGGAATCTCAATTTCATCCTCAATAGAAGCATTTCACATAATATTATCAATAGTTATAGGGGAAACCGAGACTAGTAGGCACAATTTTTAGTTATCGAATTTTATTAATTTTTTGTTTAATTTTTATCAAAATTTTAACTTTGCTTACAGCCCATAAATTTGACTACAAATATCCGGAGTTCTGAGTTTGTAGCTTTTGTAGTTTATATTTAACGTGCGCCTTGAAGTAAGAAAAAAAATGTGTGCCAACCTACCCCGTCGCGGGGCAAATTGCCTATACCTGTGGGGTAAGTCGGCACACGCTTTATAAAAAGATAAAATAAACTCAAATAAGACACCCAGTTAAGAGAAATACATTTTATTATTACCAGCAAGTTTAACCAAAGGCATTATATCCGTACAATGTAAATTCTAAATTATACAGACATAAAAATAATGAATAAAGCATTAACAGTGAGTAGCTTTTATCCTACTCAATATCATCATCAGAGTTACAGTTATCACAAATATAAATTCAAGTTATCCTTAAGATTTGTGCTTATCTCAATTACAAGTTTTCTTTCTTTTTTTGTGGGAGGAAACAAAGTTTTCTTTATTATCGCTTCACCTTTGGCCAACTTTTACTGTTGCCTTTCTTTTCTTCTTTTCTGTATTTCATCTTTTATCCTTTCTAAAGCTTCCTTTTCCTTTTTCAATGTCTTTAGATTTAGTGAATCTGTTCTTGTGGTTTTCTTTTTCCCACGTCTATTTTTCCTCTTTTCTTTCTTGATTTTGTCTTTTTTAATGGTCTAACATCCCCAATATTTAACTTTAAGCCGAAATCATAGGAGTCCAGTGACTGCTGGAGATAAAACTAAAAAAAAAAAAAAAAAATGACACTGAATCTTTTGAACATCCAACTTCTAGACTGTCATAGCTGAGTTATGAATACTGTCACTCAGTTGAACTTCACTCTTCATAATTTGGCAATATCGAATCAGGCTTCACGAAGGAATATTAAAAGCTTTAGCAGTATGCCTAATAGTTCGTCCGTTATAGTTAATATGGCGTCTAATGTTTTCCGGTGTTTTAGCTTGTTCTGTTTTCTCTACTAATTACGCATGTTTTCTATAAAAAAAAAAGTCATTCATTCATCAAACAGTATAAAATAGCAGAAGATATTACGAAACAATGTAACGGGGTTAGTTGGCGCATCGAGCCAACCTGCCCCCAGTTTAATGCGCCCACTAATCCCATAATAAATTTCTCCACAACATAGGAGATGTAACCTACTAAACTTAAACAATCCAAGTAAATCACATATGGAGTACATAGAGTTAATCATACGTTATAAAGAACTACACAAATTAAACCGCAATTATTAAGATAAGTATTAGAAATTTGAAAAAGAACAAAGTAACAAAAAATTACTTATCAATGCAAAAAATAGTAAAATTGTAATAAATGCCCACTGCCCGTGGGTAACGCTGCAAAACTACATTGGTGATTGCAGAAAGCAAAAAGAAAGGTACTCTGTGACTAGCTGCCCCATCTATCCACAAACAGATGAATTATGAGGGCTGTGCCTACTTTCCCTGTAGCCAACTAGCCCCGGTCTACCCTAATGACGAACTTTCACTCTTATATTGTCGTTGTATAAGCTTTCGAAAATATCCCCAAAAGCTTACTTAAACCAAAGATATAATTATAAGCAGAAAAACAAGGTTTTAAGCGTCAGCATTTAAAACTAATTTAAAACTAGTTTCGGCAGCATTCAGCATATCGTCATCAGTACAAAGAAGGGTGTAATTCTATTGATTAATAAACCTATTCGCCTAATCCACTTCTCATTAATATAAATTATAACATTCTTTGCACTGATGTTGGTATGCTGAACGATCCCGAAACTAGTATGCGATTAGTTAAAAACCTCTGGTGCGTAAAACATTGTTTTATCTGCTTATACAAGTATCAAGTAGCTTCCTTTGTAAAATATATTTATTTTTATTTTAACCCTTTATATCAGAAATACATGGATTTAAAATTAATTAATTAATTATGAATTTAATGTATCTCCTCGACACTTTTTCTCCTTGCATTAATATAATACATTAGAAGATATATGCAATAAAAATAAAAGATTTAATTTTATTTTAATAATTTCGGCTAATTACTTGATGTGGAACTTCAAAGTACATTTGGGTTATAACGCTTGAACAAAAATTGAGACTTAGAAAAAAACTATATCCGCAATTTTTCCTTTAATTTTAATGTGACTTATCATGCATATATCTAGTGTGTATATGTCTATGATGTATGTATGACTATATGATGATGCTGTTGGTGCATCATCAGTGAACATTTTGTCTTCAGCAGAAAATTCTACAGTTGTAACACAGTTGTTGTTGTTGTGTCCGATAGAAAGCATATCTGAAAGAAATTTTTAAACTTTTGGTTGTTGAAAACAGAAAAGGATTCACAAAAATGCTAAATGATATATATTTTTTTCCAATTTGTATTTTTTTTTCTATTTTGTGTTATAAAAGTACAATATTTTTTCTAAAGATAAAAATAAAATATTTTTTGCTTTATTGTTCATCAATGTCATACATAAATCATGGAATAGCTTTCCCTACATTGTATCGAAATCCACCTGCGTAGTACCCACGCATCTCTAGTAAATGTATGCGTTTTTATGCACCATATGTACTCAAACAATAAAAATCTAAGTGAAAATCCTGTTGAACGTAACCTCTACAGTACTCAAAAGAACCACTTTGAAAAATGCTTCATAAAGTAAATAAACGGAAAATAAATTTTATTTTTAGTATGACATACTGTCAAGCGATCTATTTAAAAAAAAAAAAAAATGTAGCTTTAACTTTAAAATTTAAGATGTTTCCAAGCAATAGTTAGGGATACGTTACCAGACAAGAAAATGGAACCAAAATTGACACTCACACGCTCCAAAATAGCTTCTTTAACAATTTTTAGCTTACTGGAACTGCTATTTTTTTTTCTAGTGATGGTTAAGGGAAGTATTTTCTATTGTTTCTTAAAAGTACCGTTGTGAATGCATTTATTGAGTGTGTTTTAATCGGGATAGAAAACTGTGGTACCTTCACGTACCTTCGGGGCATAAAGGGTTAAGATATTTTCTGACTTGCTTTTGTTGTGTAAAATATTTTGATTTCAATAAGGAACAGGGGAAAAATTGTTAAAAAATAAAAATATATTTCTCAGTTTCAATAAGAATATTTCAGGAACGAAAATAATTCAGTACCATGATTCGAGTGATGAAATAGTAATGATTTTTTCTCGCTTACGCCGTAGAAAATGTGACATTGCCTGAAATCAAATCTGTTCTAGAAAGAGAAAAGCAATAATAAACCTTGTGTTTCTTATGCTGTATCTTAGAATGCAAAACGAAATACGCAATTTTATTGAAATCTATTTGAATCTGTGGAGGACTGCGTAAAGAAGGAGTAAGACTTTATTTTAAATATCCAATAAGTAATATTTTGATACAGAGATTTAGTTAGAAAATGTCAGAGACAGAATATTATGGCAAGTAAGATTTTTTTTTTTTTTAATCTTTAAGGGGAGATTTCTCTATAGAAGGGCGAAATAAGGTTGTTTTGTAACATTTTTCGGTAGATCTCTTAAGAAATACTACCTATTATTATATTCTCTATTGTTGGAATTTCTGAAATTTTTTTGCAGATTTACTCCAAATATGACCCCTAGAACCCAAAACCACCCTTAGTTAAAAGCGACTATTCACTCTTTCAGAGAGTGAAAAATTTCATTTTTTCTCAGAGTGAATAGTCACTCTAAAGAAATTGAGCATATTTTGACTCTGCAATAGAGTGACTATTCACTCATTTTTATTTAGAGTGTGTTCATTTAAAATGTATTTTAAATGCGAATATTTTTTTATAAAAAACTTTATAAATTTAAATTTATTTAAATTATCCAACATATTCAACTTAATAAAACAAATTGTCAGTATTTTTGAACGAATGAGAAGTATAATTGTTATTCCTTTTTAAATTAGAAAACTTTTTTTCTTTTTAATTGAATTAGAAATATTAATGTATAGAATTTTTGGTTTTTCATTTTTTTAATAAATTTGGATTTTAGTATTAATAGAGCGCATTGCGTGCTTGGAATGAACGGAATTTCTTCCTCTGTTTTAGACTTTTTGGAAAGATTCACAAATAAAATATGTTTTCCAAGAGTACGGAAATTATTTGTTAAAAAATGAAGAATAATTTAGTGTAAATAAACGAATTATTATTATTTTTTTTTTTTACAGTGTAATATCTGCGTAAGTGAGTGCAGTATATTAACCACTTACGTATCCTATGTTAAGCTTATCAATCATTTCTGCCTTTTACCAAAAGGAATAGGTAAATCCTAGCATTTACCGAAATGATCCGGTAAAAGGCGCAGCGTTAAGGAGCGTATTTTGGGACTTTACCAACTCCCTCTGTTCAATGCTAGGATTTATCAAATTTCGAGCTTTTACATTAACATATATATATTGAGGTCCTATGATCGAACTTAGTACGTCAACTGAAATTAAGGTTCATTTATTTAAATTTTTAAAACGGAAGCAATTTAATAAGGAAGAATGAGGTCTTTCCGCTTTTCTTTTTTCTTTTAATGTCATCTTAATCCCCCCCCCCCCCCCCACCACCACCACCAATCCCACTCCTACAACCTAAAATTTTCAACCAAAAGTTTAAGATTTGTAAAACTTATTTTTTGTTTACTTTTCTGCTCATTTATTACTTTACTAAGCCCTTCATTACCACAAAAATCGCATTTTTAGAACGGTTTTTGCTCCTGTACCGCCTTTGGGGTAATGGAACCGACATCAAATATAGCTTATATTGGAGCAAGGGCTGTCACCAGCATTTTTACACCATTTTTTTTTTTTTTTTAATTGGCTCGTTACTTCCTGAGATTGCCTAGTAATCGTCATTTACAACGTTTTTTAGAACGCATTTTTGCGCATTTTCACCCCCCCCCCCTTTTAAATTTTGAATGTTTTAAGAAATATTCTTAGCGATCATTTATATCTTATAAGTAACTACCATTCCAAATTTCAGGTTTCTAGGCCCTTCAGTAACACAAAAATCGCATTTTAGGACGTATTTTGCTCCTGCAGGGCTGTCACCATCATTTTGACACTATGTTTTTTTAAATCGGTTCGTTACTTCCGGAGATTGCGTAGAAATCGCCATTTAGAACGTTTTTGCGCATTTTCACCTCTTTTAAATTTCGAATGTTTTAAGAAATGTTCTTAGAGATCATTTATATCTTATAAGTAACTACCATTCCAAATTTCATGTTTCTAGGCTTTTCAGAAACACAAAAATCGCATTTTAGAACGTTTTTTTGCTCCTGAATCCCTTTTGGGGTAGTGGCACCGACATAAAATATAGCCTAAGTTTGAGCAAGGGCTTTCACCATCGTTTTGACACCATTATTTTTTTAATTGGTTCGTTATTTCCTGAGACTGCGTAGAAGTCACTATTTAGAACGTTTATTAGAACTCTTTTTGCGCATTTTCACCCACTTTAAATTTCGAATGTTTTAAGAAATGTTCTTAGAGATAATTTATATCTTATAAGTAACTACCATTTCATGTTTCTAGGCTATTCAATAACACAAAAACCGCATTTTTAGAACGTTTTGTGCTCCTGCACCCCCTTTGGGTTAGTGGTACGGACGGACATAAGATATAGCCTATGTTCTAAGTGGGTCTAACACAACCATTTTGATACCAATACTTTTGAAATCGGTTCGGTAGCTCCAGAGATTACCCCGAACAAACACACAAACAAACAATTTTTATTTCTTTATAATATTAGTATAGATTGCAACAATAAATAATCATTTAATTAAATCTCCCGCTTCTTAAATTACTGATTTCGCTTCCCCCCCCGCCCCCTCCCCCACGAACTGAGCATTCAAAATACAAAATAGTTAAAAAAGGTCTTTCATTTAAATTTTTTTCTGCTCTATTTGTAATTTTATAGTAACAGTAAATAAATAATGGATTATTAAATCAAACGTGCCTGCTACCCCCCCCCCCCCTTCCCCGCAAAAAAAAATAAATAAATAAAATTTGTCACCTCCTCCATTTTTAGCTGACAAAATTAAAAATCTTTAAAACTTACATTTTTTCTTCTAATGTTTTTGTTATTTTTTTCGAGCAATAAATATATAATAATCTAAATCCCACCTCCCTATGAACTTTCGCCTTTTTCCTTTTGAACCCCTTCTCTCACAATAGTGTAATATCCTTAAAATTTCGATTAAAAATTCTCTATTCTTTACTTTTTAGAAACATTAACTGAAATAAACCATCTAAATCAACACCCCACCCTTAAAAGAAAAAAAAATGAATAAAGGCGAACTTTCTAGAAATGGGGGGGGGGGGGGGATTTTGTCCTCTCTTTTAAAATTAGGCTTTTCTCACCCGTCCGCTACAAAATATATCGGATTCGAAGGACCGGTTTGTTGTATACAATAAGTGATCAGATTCGTGCGGTATTTGGTGAAGTTCTTCAATCCAGATCTGTTCTTCTAAGCATTTATACACATATGGAATCTAAATACTCTAAACACATTCCTGAATAGATTAGGACAATTTTCTGCTGAACAACCGTTCATTTTTATTGATTTTGTAACTTTATAATCTTTCAAACGTTTCTAGCCCCATAAGAATCAATGGGAAACAAGATTCTTGACGAGTCAGCCTTTGTTAGCCCTAACTGAAATATTATGCCACTTGCAAATTTTTTCATCTATACTAATAAAAGAAAGTTTCACTTTGTCTGTCTGTGTGTGTGTATCTGCGATGGCTAGCGAAATCTACGGCACGTACGAGGCTGAAATGTTTTGTGAAGATAGTCCAAGACCTCTTCTAATGCACCTGACACTCAGAATTTAAAATTTTTAATAATTAGTTGGAGTATTATTTAAAAATTCATCAAACTGCCCAATTAAAAAATGTATTTATTTCCTCAAAACCACACGCTGACCTGATTAGAAGGCGAGGCTCGCGCACGATAGTGCAATGAAAATGCTCCCTTTGAAATCTCACTAGCTGTGAGACGAGGCTAGCGTTTTTCAGAAGGAAAGCAAGGGTCCACCACGTCTGCTTTAAAAAAACACCTGCTTTCACTTTGAAGAGTGGATAGTGGATAAAAACCTTGTGTAAAATTTTAATATAAGTTCAAATTTTAAAATATTGCAATTAGCGATTTAAATTTTGGAATGTATATCTAAAAAATATGCTATTTCATATTTTTTAAAAATGAAGACTATCGAAAATAATATCGAAAATAAGACTAATAATAAGCTAGAAGCAGCAGGAGTCGTTCGGTAGCTTCATCGCCCCAAGCTCTCCCTTCCCGCTTTTCGGTGTCTTTAATTTGAGCAATTTCCTTTTTAAATTTGTCCGGTTTAAATTTTTGTTTTGTTTTTTCAACCTCGCTTCCGCTAGAGCGTCTTTTACTCGGGACGTGGCTGGGGATCTACGAACCTTGCTTTCGCAAAAGAGTCGGAATAAGTGGAAGAATAAAGGGCTACGGACGAAGAGAGTCCGCTCGCCGCGGCGGTTTTATCAAAAGTTTTAAAGCGGTTTATTTCATAAATAAGTTTTGTTTTATCAAAAAGGCGATTTTTTTAAAAGGAAAAATAAATGTTTTCCTACGGCAAATTACTTAAATCTCAGCTTTTCTTCACTAATTATCATTATATTTATGGATGGTCTTTCAAAGAAGGGAGAGTTGAATTTTCAAGTATAATAGAGACTAGCAGGTTTCGACACCTATCAGGCTGTGCTCCGTTTCCATAAATCAGCAGCTATCTTTCGGATTTCAACGCAACTGATTCCAAGCATTAGGGTAACTCTCGGATGGATGGCCATAGTTTTTAAAGATTGAGATAAAAATTCTTAGAATGCAATTACAAGAAATATTAATGCATATTTAAAATTCTTATACATACACACATAATATTTTATGCAAAAAATAATTAAATATTGAAAACAAATGTGTTAAACAAAATTGAAATTTAAATGGCAGATGGCCTTATCTCCTTAAAGCCGAGGAGAGATGCCCATCCAATACAAGAAAAAAAAAGTTGATTTAAATAGCAAAATAATAATACATTTCATATAGTTAATCATGAAAAACATATAGCAATTTGTAAAGATACAGTTATATGATGGAAAATGAGTGAAGAAAACTCGAATGAACAACATTTGAAGTATAATTTCAATACTTCAATTTTCGTAAAATTTTACCACATGCTTGGCAAAAGTCTTGATAATTTGTACACGTTTCATGGACCCACTTCAAGTACCTTATGCATTGTATCCAGACATGCTTTTTGCATGTGGTATTATATTGTTTTACACAACCAATCCAAATCCAATTCTATTTACTCGGAATCTGTAGAATCTGATCATTTAAATGTATTTCGTTTTCTTTTTCGCTACTGGAATTGTCATGTTTTTTTTTCTCGCTTTAATTGTAGATTTATTAAGTTAATTTAGTTTTTATCAACTTTATCAGTTTCAGATATGAAATTTCCCGACGTTTTACAGCATTTTCTGAAACAAATAAATCGTTAGGTCTTATTATTATTATTATTATTATTATTATTATTAAAATATTTATATTAGTTAAAATTTAAATAATTATATCAATTAATATATTTATAAACGTAAACGTTATCTATTTATTTTAAATTTAATTATATTTAATTAAAATCATCACTAAGTATAATTTTGAAATATTGATTAATAGTGGCTATCCCTCCTCGATTTCATGTGGCCATCTCTCCAGAAATTGAAGGACTGATGGTCGCCCAATTTAAAGAATCAATAGCCACTCTTCGTCTTTGTTTCAGCCTTAGAAGTAAAGATTAGATTATATACGTGCCTTAAAAGTCCATATAGTAAAATAGATATATATAACGTACGTACTGTAAAATATTCAGATACCTAAATAAAAAAATATATACATTCAACTACCTATTTAATTTACATTAAAATTACACTTACTTTTTACAATCGAAAAACACAATTGCATGTCGCAATAAATAAACTCGTTGAACTATTTCATAGGAACAATGTTTATATTGCAATGTATGATCCAGTTTTGGAGATATTTAGACTGGCCAGCTATCCTGGAGTTGCCATATAATTAACTTAATAATCACCATCTATAGCATTAAAGAAAATTTATGAGTAGTACATACCACTTTTTTTATTCGTAAATTCAGAAAAAAAAATTAGTTCCAAGTTAATCTACTGCTCTAAAGGGTGAACCCGATCACACCCAAATAATATTAATATTTTAATTATGTCCTCTCACATTCTTACAGTTAGTGTATGAGTGGTGCTTAGCATTATTTCATAATAGTAATTTCAGCAAATTTTTTAAATTCTTATTTCAGCCCCCGCACCCTCGACTAATATATCTACTGATCGGATAGGTTGAAGAAAGGAGTTTCGTTTGGACAGAGGTTTGTTTAAAATAGCGTGTGCCCCCTATCTGTAAAAAATGGAACTACCAAATTTTGTAGCGAGTGCGCAGCACGCCTACCATACGGTGCCGCAGGCAGCGGGGATCATGTTGAATTTAAGTACCGAACACATTGAGCACTTAGTTTATGAGTAGTGGTTCCCATTATTTCCGAAGAGTAATTTCAGAAAATTTCTTAGTTCCTTACTTGAGACTTTCCACCCCTCTCGAATAATATATCCACGGACACATTTTATAACGTTGGTTCGTTCAGAAAGATGTTTGTTTAGAGCAGAATGCACTCCCTGGTGGGGGAAAGTGGAACTAACATATTTTGCAAAACGTGCAACGCTTGCTATACAGTTCCGCAGGCAGGTTCGTTTCTGGAAAAAAATTCATATGAATTTGAGGCCCCGATGCAATTACATACCAATATATGATTCATTTAAGGTTATCACCACGGACCTGGGCAACGCCGGGTGGATCAGCTAATTTCAAAATAAAAAAGGAATTTCTAAAATGAATAAAAATAAATAAATCATCCAAACAAAATTGAAAACAATGAATATTTACTCTGCAAGAATTACAGTACTAGCTTAGTTTTTAAGGCAAACACCTTTTTTTTTTCTTTTTTTTACGAAGATAGCCAAAGTTAAATATATAGAGCTACAATAGAAAAATACAAAGCGAAAATTGGTGAAATGTTAGAAGGAGAAGAAAAATGAAAAGCGACGAAAAAGAATGATTGAGATTTGGTGTCGAAAAAACAATTCTTCGATTTTCCAAGCCAGAGACTCTCTGTTAATCGAATTTGAAAGAAACATAATATGTAGAAAAATGCATCTGTGTAATGCATCCTGTTAATCAAAGTAAAATATAAATTATATATAAAATTTTTACCCAAAAATAATGTACATTACTCAAACAAAACATATTCAAATAAAATGTATACATTAAAGGAAAAAAAAAAAAAAAAAAAAAAAAAAACGAAATTTCAATTGCTACTGTCATATAAGATGTGACTTCGATAAAGAGTACTCCAATAATACTAATGCTAATACTACTACTAATAATAAATAAATAAATAATGTATAACAAAATTTAAAAAAGCGACAAACATTTTTTAGAAGTATAATCTAGGCATAGTTTTCTAGATTGCACTTTTAAGAAATGAACCTGAAGCAGAAATAATTCAGTATTACGTTTAAAAATATAAAACAGCAACGATTGCTTCTCGTTCATGCCACAGAAAAAAAGCGACACGGCCTGAAAAGAAATTTATTCTAGAAAAAGAAAGCAACAATAATGCTCATGTTTCCCAAGCAATATTTTACAATGCAAAAGAAAAACGCAATTTATTAAAATTTATTTGAATCTTTCGAGGCCTATGCTAAAGGTGGAGTAAAGCTTTATTTTGAATATATTTCGAATATAAAATATAGTAGCTATTCTTTGTTTTTTAGTTAGAATCCATTTTATACACTGTTTTTAAACAAAAGTGCATGTAGCATGAAACCCCCAGTAACTAACACCTTAAGTTTTTTTCTTATTCAAGTCACCATTATAAAGTTTCAAATCTGTTTTATACTTATCTTTGTTTTTGAATTTATAATAGAGATAAATAAAAAAATTATTGTTATCAAGATTTGAAAAATTATGCTTTTTATTACAAAAAATAATTTGTTTTCGTAAATATTGTCAGTAACTACAGTAACTGACACCATCCATATTTTGAAAAACCAATAACTGAAAAATAAGTTATAACAATTACGACAAATAACTTGCCACTAGGTAGCATTATTTTGCAGAATTTTTACTGTAAAATAAAATTATTTGAGTTAGATTTTTGTTGAAGTTTCAGTTACTGGTTAGTTATCGAACTGGAGGTTTCACGGAATATATGCTTCTAATAAGTTATTATTAAAAAGTATGCATTTTTATTTTTTAGAATTCTTTAACTTGCTAGCTCAGTGTTAAAAATTCTGTCAGGAATACGTTAAAAAACCATTTAAATACCTTTAACTTTAAAAAATAAGATGACTTTTTATGTATATCGTACAAGGATGGATCTGAAATAAAGTTTATAAAGAAAAAAATATTTGTTAATAATAGGCTGAAAATGCAAAAGGTAATTAAGAGGCATACTTGTCGATCTGTTTTCCACATAATCACCAAATCCATTTAGGCCTTTATCAGAACGCAGGACCAATTTGTTTAACCCGGCGTGGTAGAAATCACGTCCCTTCTCCTTGAGTCAATTCTTGGCAGCTCTTTTTACAACAGTATTCGAAGAAAACCCTGTTCCAGATAAGTGTGTCCTTCAATTTCAGAAACAGAAAATAGTCACTGGATGCCAAATCTTGGCTGTTTTCAGCGGGGTGTTGTATGTGTGCGTGGAAGGGTGTTGGCTCCAGACTTCCATATTGAATTTTTACAGCAATTCTTGAGTTTGGTGAGCAATATGGAACAGGTAATGCCACGCAAGAGGATGACACCATCACTTAACACCCTATGGCGTTTGCGTTGAATGGTTTCATGTAATATTTAGCATATTGAAGGACCCAAAAATTATATAGATTAAATCCGTTGCCATTTAAAAGTACTTATAGCAAAATTAAAATATCATCCTGTTGTTAATTAATCTAATGGCAAATTGCTTGTGTGCAGAAATTGTAAATTCTATTGACACTAAGACTATTAATTGTAAGCAGCTGAATTTAACTTGTTATCGTTGAACTCAGAATATAACTGTAAATGTTTTTCGGTTGGTACCCTAAAATTGTTTGCAACTTTTCAGAACTACAGATGATGCTGCCCCTTGTCGGACTATTGGCAGCCTGGATTTTTTCCACTGTTTGTAAATTAATTTTAACTTGTGTAATTTTTTTGTGTGTATGTGGATGTTTTGTAAAAGATAGGTGCCTTCCCCTTCTGGCTGGGTTGGGTTTCTGCCTGCGAGCCCCTGTGTGTCGGGGAGACCCCCGTGTGGAACGTAAACAAGTCTAAGCTGGATATCTGATCAGGCGATCTTGCTCTACTCAGGACGTCAACCTTGTTAAAGCGGCACAAGCGAGACCACTTTTCTAAACGCGTTGACATTTCAATCGCTCTGACGCCCCTCCGAACTTTAGAGTAGATTTGGTGTGTAACTGAAAAAGTGGTCGACAAGTATGCCTTTAAATTCCCTTCTGCATTTTTGGTTTATTGTTTAAAAATAATTTTTTATTACCTTTGTTACCTTTTTTTTCTGATTCATCCTCGTAATTAGTACCATTTATAGACGGTTTCACTTATCCTTTAACTAATTTCTTTTGACCCACACTCACCAAAATACATTTATCGCTTTTAGAATGGAAGAATTTTCAGAAATGCATTTCTCAAATGGAAATAATACAATACTATGATTCGGACGATAAAACAGTAATGATATTTTCTCTCTCACACCGGAGAAAAAGACAGACTGCCTGTTTTAGAAATTTAAAGCAATAATAAAGCTCGAGATTCTGAAGCAGTTTCTTAGAATGCAAAGAAAATTCATTTGAATCTTTCAAGATCTGTCATGAAGCAGGAATGATGCTTTTCTAAGCAAATATCTAAGATGTAGTGGTAATTCCTTTGGTACATTGATTTGTTTTATTTCCAAGATTGTTTCCGAATGAGGTTTACATAAAATCACTAGTGTGTGTAAGTAGATTTGTTTGCTAATAATTTAAGTTTCTCAGGGCTTGAATTTCAGGGCGGAATGACAGGATTCGCGCCTAATATTTTAAATCCCGCCCAAAAGAAAATCGTGGGCGGGAGGCTCCCGTCCAAAAAAAAAAAAAAAAAAAAAAAAAAAAAAAAACACCCTATTCCGGAAAGTTTGCATTTTTTAAACTACGATCACCTCTCGCGAATGCCTAACAAATTTCGTGATATTTTCATGGCCGATTGACACATTTTGCGCGTTTTTTACCACGAAAGATCATTAGGATTTTTTCCCGCGACCGATAGATAAATTTCACTATTTTTTCCCGACATCAGTTGACAAGTTTCGCGTTATTTTCCGAGATCGATTGGCGAATTGAGAAGTTATTCTGTTCCGGATTTTCCGAAAATTTAAGGCATTCGGTTACGAAAATTATAAAAAATCGCTCATCAATTCGAACATTCAGACATAAAAAAAATATATATATAAGAGAAAAATATACTGAATTTCGACAAATGATCGCGGGAAAATCAATTTCGTCAATCGTTCGCATAAAAAATCGTCAATTTCGTCGCAAAGGATCGCGGGAAAACGCGAATTTCGTTAAAGGATCGGGGGAAAAGTGAATTTTGGCAAAGAATCGTGAAAAAAACGCAAATTTCATCAAAGGATCGCGTAAAAAGCAAATTTCGGCAAAGCATCGTGGATAAAACACGGGATTCGGCAAAGAATCGCGGAATGAATGCGAATTTAGTCAAAGAGTCGCTGAAACAAAACGCGATCACCAAAGGAACGCGAAAAAACGCGAATTTCATCGTAAGATCGGGATAAAACGCAAAAGATCAGCGAAACGCGACAAACGCGAGTTTTGTCAAAAGATCGTGATAAAAACGCGAGTTTCAAGAATCGCGGAAAAAAATGAATTTCTTCAAGCGATCACGGAAAAAGTGAATTTCGACCAAATACAAGCCCAAAATACATTTCTGAAAAACAAGCGAAAGAAATCTGATTGACTAACATCCCTAAATGTTAACTTTCCATAAACTGTCTGGAATAAATGTTTTTTTTTTCTGCTGTTACATTTGTTTATTTCCTAGAGTGTCTTCAAAACAGATTTTTTGGCAAATTCATCGAGATTTCATTGAGGGATGAGTTTTTATTCAAAACATTGTTTCTTTAAGATTATGTTTTATTTTAAATTAAACTACAATTGATATATTCTATTACATTGTAAATAATTTGTTAGATAAGCCAAAAACTTAACCCTCTGTCTACCAGAAAGGTCCAATGGACCCGACATGTACATTCAAAATATTTATTCAAACCAGAAATTTCTTCAAAACAAACTAAATGTATAAATCAGACAATAATAAGTTAAATAAACAAATTAAATAGTTTTAAGTAAAATTTCTGGTGTAGAATGTTTTTATAAAACTTGAGTAAAATTTCCGGTAGTTCTAGGGTTAAAGATTCATGCATCAGAAATATACTATGCTCACTACTGGAGCTTAGAGGAAGGTGATATTTTTTTATTTTTAATTTTTTCCGAAGAATACATTTTGAAACTTTGAATGTTTCTTCTGATACATGAAAGTTAGGACTAGGCTGAAAATATATACATATCTTTTGAAGTTCACTAACACTTTAATAATGATTACATAAACGTCCTTAAGTGACCTACTACTGGTGCGTTTACCTTATTTTAGTTTTTTAATAAGATATACTTATGGGCCATTCCATGACAAACGGGTAAAATGAGCCGCACGTGACGACATAAATGCCTATATTTATTAACTTATAAGTTGTTTGTTGTGGTTCCTGACTCAGTTTCCAAACTGTTTGGTTCGTCGGTCAAATAGCTGTGTGAACTGAAATTACCCTTTTTGTTTACGATTTGATTTTTTGTCATTTTTGTGTTCTATTAATTTTCTATGGACGAGATGTGCGAAGTTAAAATTGAAGGTGTGTAAAGAGCGTTTATGTACCTGATTTAGAGTTAATTTCGTCCAACAAAGTTTATATTCTTCGAAGTAAATGCACCTTGAGTGAGATCAGCTATATAAAAGCGTCTAGAATTCAGAACTGAGGTAAGAAGATTTAGACTACAAATTATTATTTTTATAACATTGTTAAAATATAAACTGTACATTAAAATTAACAAAAACACCTAATATTTTCATATTAGCACATTTGTTTTAATTTGAGGATACAATAGCATTGTTAAAACAGTAGTAATATGTAGAAAAACTGTTCCGCGCGTATTATGGAATGACCCTTTAATAGGTTTAAATATGTCCACATTTTAAAACCTAGACCTTAGTAAGCTACTCGTTTTTAATAATAAATAATTAATCAAAACAACAGATAATAAAAATCTCCACATTTTAAAACCTAGACCTTAGTAAGCTACTCGTTTTAAATAATAAATAATTAATCAAAACAACAGATAATAAAAATCTCCACATTTTAAATCGTAGACCTAAGTAATCTGCCCGTTTCCGGAACATTCCATAAAAAACTGACAAAATGTCCTGCACGCGACACCTACATACATACCTATATCTATTGGCTTATAAGTTATTAAAACATAGGGTAAGGTGCCCTATTATCGTCCCCCAGTCACTTTTAGGCCCCTGGAAGTTGTAATTTTCAGTGAAAATCTACCAAATTTGGATTTTACATGGACTAACTATAACTACCCACGCACATAGAAACATAGGCAAATAGCGTAAAAAAAATTTTAGTTATGCAAAAAATTGTTTTTTTCAAAAGTACACTATGACGCAAAAGTTTAGACAATGAAGAAATTCTTACATACTTTGAAAAATATTTATTCAATTTTCAAATCACTGCTTGAAATTAATGTGCTGTACATATAAACAATATTTATAGCAAAGAAAAGTGGAATTGTGCATATTGCAATAAAATAAATGGTAACAAAAATAAACTGCTGTCTCAAAAGTTTAGACACAAATTAAATAAAATCGAAATAAACAATTTTTAAAACCTGGTTGCGCATCCATGCTTATGTATTACGGCATATACACGAGATTGCATGGAAGAAACTAAATCTTGCATAGTTTGTGGATCGATATCGTACCATGCATTCTCAATAGATGTCAAGTTCCTTTTCAGAAGAGTATTGTCTAGCGTTGCTATAAACTTTGCGACACATGATGCTCCAAAGGTTTTCTATAGGGTTAAGATCTGGGCTACATGCTGGCCAGTCGAGAACTCTTATATTATGGGAATTAAACCAAGATTTTGAATGTTTTGCAGTGTGAATTGAAGCATTGTCTTGCTGAAATTCCCACTGAGGACCCCCTAGAAGCTCAGCAAATGGCAGTAGGTTTTCTTCTAATGTCTGTGTATAATGCTGTGAAGTTTGACGACCACTGGTGAAGGTCAGAGCTACTTGTCCATTATAGCAAAAGGCTGCCCAAACCATCACCGAGCCCCCTCCTTGTCTGCGACTAAAAAAACGTCGAGGTTCCTTCCGCAAGTCATGCCAATACGATAAACAACCATCTGGACCATCCAGATTCACTTTTTTTCATCGCTAAATATGACTGACTGCCATTTCTCTCCATATGACATATGCTTTCGAGCCCACATAAGTCTTTGTAACTTATGATGTGGTTTCAGAGCTGGTTTCTTCTGCATTTTGCTATAAACGATTGTTCCTTTTTCCAAAATTCGTCTACGAATCGTATCCTTTGATACAGAGAGTCCCGATGAGCTTTGAACTCCACGTACGCTCATTTGTTGAGTACTCGCTAGTCTTTGTATCAGGCGATCCTCTCGTACATTTGTCACACGTGGCCTCCCAGACCGACATTTTGCTTTATATTCGGAACCACTCGATAAAACTCGATAAATAGATTTTTTTTGACCTATTAATAATAGCAGAAATTTCAGAAACGCTCTTCCCTTCACCTTTCAACTGCCAAATCCTTGAAACCTCATTCACTTGAATTTCTTTAGCTCTTGGCATGTCGACTATGAAGCGCAATCGTTTGCAGAACTTAAGTACTCCAAATTTGTGACATCATCGATTCTAAATTTGCATATGCCAGCGAATATTCAAAGAAATTTAGAATAGTGTCTAAACTTTTGCGACAAGCACATTTGAATTTTTATGAAAAAAATTAGCATTATAGCAAATAAAACGACTGTCTTTTGTACATAGCATTTTAAATCAGTTTTTGAATATATTTACAGGTTTTTGTAATTCTGACGTCATAATTCTACATTTTAAAGCTGAATGACGTCATTGTCTAAACTTTTGCGTCATAGTGTATCTAAAAAATGCAAAAGAAAAAAATGGTCCCAATTGCGTCTCCCCCCCCCCCCCAAAAAAAAAATAAATCAAAATTTATTTCTAAATGAGTAAGTAATTTAATTTATATTAAAGTAAGGCACAAAGAAATGTACTAATTAGCAGTGGAAGAATAACATAACGAAACATTAGCCATCCAAACATGAGGAAAAAAATTTAAAAAAAAATGTCATGAAAAAACACTCCTAATTTCGTCCCCGAGACGAAAATAAGAACTGCAAGGGGGACGAATTTGGGACCACGCTACTTCCCAATATGATGGAGCTTCAGTTCCCGTAAGATGAACCGAGCGTTCAAAAGGTCACTTTATGCTACTGTCAGCATCTTACCAACGTAAAATACTTGCAATGAATAAGAAACAAACACTTACAGTACAGTAAATAACATTCTACAAACGACGCAATAAGAACTCATGTCTTCTAAAAATAGGAAATTAGGCGTCTTTAATTTATGTATGCGTGTTGGCGAACGAAACTTTCAACACTGACCCCTTTTACCTCCCGTCCCCTGTGCCTTGCATCATAAGTGGCGCCACTTTCGCAAAAGCGGAGAAGTTAAGGAGGGCGAAATTAGGAGAGGGGACAATATATGGGCACTTTGTCCTAAACTATACGTAAAAAAATCCCGAAAAACTCTAGATTTTTATATTAGCATGGTTGTTTTAATTTCAGGATATAATAACACTGTTAAAACAGCAGAAATATGTAAATCATCTGTCCCATATGTGACATGGAATGACCCTTATAAAGATTTTTCTATATTTTTACCTCATACTGCAGGCTTTTAAATGATATTTCTGAAACAGAAATACAGTAGAGTGAAAATTAATTGCGACAAGACAATTTTTTCAAAGTTAAAAATTGATTGCCATCTGCATACTGATATTGATTTAATTCTCCTCCATCTCTAGTGGACGTCTCACCTTGAATTCTAGAATGCATTTTAGGAAGGAAATAACTTTTTTTGCATGTTATTGTTAAAATTCCATCTTTTTGAAAGCAGTAGTTGTTTGTAGTCTATACGAATATGATTACTATTCGTTCATTTTCGTGTATGTATAAAACGATATTAAGCAGAAATGAATCATTTTACCAAGTTATGTATTTTGCGGTAGCCGCAGGTCACACATTCTCTAACTGTACGACGCACTCTATGTATAACTGTAACAAATTCTATGACGACAAAATACTAATGACTTCTCATATAATTTTTACAATTTGGTTATTTTCTAAATGTAAAACAAATTAACGCCTTGTAATAATAGACTTCTTTTAATTGCTAAAAAGTGTAAGACGAAAACTTTAAAAACAGCAAAAATAGTTTTATTGGGCTGTTTGCATGTTTCAGCTCTATCCGAGCCATTTTCAAAAGAAATAAATAAGATTATTCTAATATTGCGCGATTTATTACGATCAACGAAAGTAAGATAATTTCGCTTTTCAATCTATACTATTCATCCATTAAAAGAGAAACCACGGGCATTGCAACATATAAAATTTCAATATGTAATGATGCAGCATCATTTACCTGATCAAATTTATGGCTCGGGTTACTCCATGTTAAAGAAAATGGAAATAAACATCGACGGTGTAACAAATACCGTGCGTCATCTGAAAGAGTGCGTGAAAAATTGAATGATGGCGTTTCATAACATTACATCATAGATCGTTCAATTTTAGAGTATTCTTATTTATTTGTTTTAAAAATGGATCAGATAGAGCCAGTGGTGTAGTCGTAAAAATAACAGAGGGTATACGTTCTAAGCAGAGGGTATACGCTCAAGGCAGAGGGTATACCCTAGTGCATATATGCTATAGCTTTCTTGAGAAACAGAGGGTATACGGTGTTCCTTTAAAAAATCCAGAGGGTATACGGCGTATACCCCCGTATACCCTCCACTACATCCCTGGATAGAGCCGAAACATACAAACAGTCCAATAAAACTATTTTTACTGTTTACAAAGTTTTGATCTTGCATCTTTAAGAACTTAAAAGAGGTATGGTATGATGTAATCATATATTTGGCCTAATTTATTAATTTAAATGTATTAAAAGGTAATTAATTCCCCTCTCTTTTAATGTTTATTCCTTCAGTTTTTTTATTTTAAACGAAAACCTCTTGTTTCTTTTGTCAAAATTCAATATCTTTTACTCTATTTTATCCCAGTTAAAAAGGTCATTCTTTCAGGCAGATGTGTTGATTTAACTCATTTTGGAAAATCAAGTTGATAGATTTATGGTTTTTGCAATCATAAAAGGAAATTACTTTTTATATTATCTTGGGTTTCACTTATAATGCCTGCGCAACATACTGAGGTTATCATAACAACAAAAGCAATAAATAAAGTTATTATGACATATCTGCGATGTTTTCAACTGCTTTAATTTAGGGCTGCCTGTCACTGCCCAATATGTTGGTTAATGATGATGTCGCCAATTCTGTTTGACCCTTGGCAGTTTTTGTTTTAAATTTTAGAATGCATTTCTTCGTAGCGTAAAATTTCAGTTGGCGCACCATGACTCGATTTGGAAAATGTTTTTTGGCTTTGTAAGCGTCACTATTCCTCTAGTCTTGCATCTGAGAGGTTATAGGTAGCAATGTTGGCGGAAGGGGGGGGGGGACCACCCCAGCTTACTCATCAAAATAAAAGTCTTTCCATGGAGTTGAATTCTTATTATTGAGTAAATTGATTTTCAGCATTCTCTCATTTTTCAGGATTGGAGCCTTTGCGGTCTTAACGCAAAATGTGAGACTATATCAGATATGTACGATTTCACGGCTTGGTACAAAAACTCTCTCCATTTCAAATTGACAATTTACCTCACCCTGGTTATTTTCTGTTTAGACAACATTGTAATTTTTCAGTGTCAGTCACCTACATTAAATCGATGTAAGTAAAATCTATTTGAGATAGAAAAAGGAACTTAAAGCCAATTTTAGAAGAAAAAAATGTTCCAGTTAAACTTGTATCTAACTGTTACGCAACACCGCGATTAGAATGGTAAAAGAATAATAATTTTCTCTGACACATATAAAAGAAAAAATGCGTCTGGCTAAAAATAAATTTTCTCTAGGAAGAGAAAGCAACAATAAATCTCGTATTTCTAAAACGCAATCTTTGCAATGCAAACGAAATACGCCAGATATTGAAACTTATTTGAATCTTTCTAGAGCTGTCATGAAGAAAGGATAAAGCTTTATGTCGAATATATTTTAAATATCTAGTAAGTAATAGTAACTCTTTGCGGTTATACTGATTTGTTTTATTTACAAATTTGTTTCTGAATACTTAAGAAAAAACTCTGGATTATGTAACTATTTACAACTCATTTTTTAAAGAATTCATTGTCATCAAGTGTATTTTTTAATTTGCATTATAGATTATCAATAATCCACCAAGAATAAGGTTAAGGAAGAGAAACAACGTATAAAGACACAAATATAAATATGTATAAAAGTCATACAGATGTTTCGAAACCTCTATGGTTTCATCATCAGTGCTTAAAAATCAAAGGTAAAATTAAAACTCTTGGTAAAAAGGGGGGGGGGGAGGAGACAGAGAGCCAGAAAGGAGTATCTTACAGCTCTACTGTCAACGGTGAAATGCGAGATACGGCTGACAAACAGCCGCGGAGTCGATCTCACGCGCACACACAGGGAGACCAATCAAAATCGTCCAATTGCTCCGAAAGAGTTCAAACATAGAGAGGAGAAAAAAGGCGGAGGGAAATGAAGAGAACGAAATATAGAAAATTGAACCATATCTTTGAAAAATTGGGCGTGCTGAACAAATCGTTAACTAAACTGTTTGAATTTTTCCATATGTGATAGGCTTCCCAGAAGTCAAGATCGTAAATTGATGAGCATTTCTGTATTATTGAGGCTTCGTAAAATTTAAAATTATAGTTATTGGACCAGCAGTGGTTTGCAATAG
Source organism: Maratus speciosus (assembly GCA_963932465.1). Classification (NCBI taxonomy): domain Eukaryota; kingdom Metazoa; phylum Arthropoda; class Arachnida; order Araneae; family Salticidae; genus Maratus; species Maratus speciosus. The sequence continues at coordinate 166,506,995 of OZ010786.1, read as the reverse complement.
CGGAACGTTTAATATCACAATTTTTAACACAAGTTTTATGCTCCCCAAAACGGATCTTAAAGTATCGCTTCGTTTGACCAATGTACATTTTATTGCATTTGCAAGATATCCTGTAAATACCCCAATTTGAAAAACTGTCAATTGTCAACCGCTGCAGGTCCGACAACCATCATTTTAAATTTTCCAAAGCCCTAATAATACAGAAATGCTCATCAATTTACGATCTTGAATTCTGGGAAGCTTATCACGTACGGAAAAATTCAAACAGTTTAGTTAAAGATTTGTGCAGCACGCCCAATTTTTCAAAGATAAGGTTTAATTTTCTATAATTCGTTCACTCTCCTCGGCCCCTCTTTTTCTTTTCTCTGTTTGAACTCTTCCGGAGCAATTGGGGAATTTTGATTGGTCTCCCTGTGTGTGCGCGTGAGATCGACTCCGCGGCTCTCTCTCAGTCGTATATCGCATTTCGCCGTTGGCAGTTGAGCTGTAAGGTACGCCTTTCTGGCTCTCTGTCTCCCCTCCCCCTTTTACCCATTGTGTTAATTTTGCCTTTGATTTTTAAACACTAATGATGAAACCTTAAAGATTTCGAAACAGCTGTATGCTTTTTATACATATTTATATTTGTGTCTTTATACGTTTTCTCTCTTTCTTTATATATTGGCACACAGTAAATTCCAGTGCCACCTTTTTTAGAATAAGGTTGTCTTTACTTCTTCGAAAGTCTCATTGACGTAAGGCAATTTCGGCTCCAATAAAATAATTAATGAAGGAGACGTGTGAACCAATATAATTTGTTTTTTAATTGATTCTATAATTTAGTTTTCTATTGTTAAAATTCTATCATAATTTTATTCAGTTTTCATTCCAATTATAATAATTGTGATGAATTGTATTTCAGACAACTTCATTGTACAGAAAATTTCCCTTTCAAAAGCATTACAAGAAAAAGTTTATTAAAACCGTGTATAGAAAAAAAAATATATATGATTATCTACTGTCTTATAAAATATTTTGACTTCAATAAGAAACAAGCCACAAAAAACACTTAAACAACAATTTTTTTTTTTTTTTTTAAGAAGGGTTTAATACACTTTTAAAAATTGAAATACTTCCGAAACGAAGAAAAATCAGTATCGCGATTCAAAATATAAAAGAGCAATGATTTTTTATGGCTTATAACGTAGAAACATTGGCACTGTCTGAAACCAAATTTGTTTTAGAAAAGAAAATCAATAATAAATCTCATGTTTCTTTAGCAGTATTTTAGAATTCAAGCCATATACGCAATTTATTTGAATTCATTTGAATCTTTCAATAAGGGGTAAAAATATGTGTCGAATTTATTTCAAATGTCTAAGAAGTAATAGTAGTTGAGATGCATTTATTTGTATTATTTCCGCATTTCAAATCTCAGAATGACCTTCATTTTATTAGCTACTGAGTTTTAAAAATCTGTAATTATATTTATTCGGAATCAGTTAGGTATCTGAACATTAATTTTTTATAAGGTTTGTTCATAAAGATGTTGAACATTCTATGGTCATTATTTCTCAATGATTCGTCCCGTCTCAACTCGCCCTTTAGTCAAAATCGACCATACTATAGAGTTACACTATAGTTTTATAATATTAGTATTTATATTACTATTTTAATATTTAACGCTATGATAACAGATGTAAATTTCAAAGAGGATGAAAAAAGACTGTAAATTTCCAAGTGGGTGAAAAAAGACCGGTCCAGGATTCGAACCAGGGATATCTTGGTCTTGGTTCAAATCCTGGCCAGGACTGTGTTCACCCATTTAGAAATTTACATCGGTTATGATTTATTTACTAATTATGTTGAAAATTAATCTAATTTAACTCTATGTTCTTAGTTCAATCGCCAACAATCTTTCAATCTTCCCATTTTTCTGTATACTGTATGTGTAAGGTTATTGATTGTATAATTACATGATCTCAGTTGCTGGAATTTGGTAACAGTAAGTTACCGTTTGAACTGATCGCAGGACGAATTTCACTGCCTCATAACTTCTGCAATTTAGTGACATCAAAATTCTACTTAAGAAGAAGTGGTTGAAAAATAATAACCAATATTCAAACCAGTTATAAGAATCATGACTGGCTGAGTGAGCAAGCTATTCTTGCGGCCAATAATAAACACGTCTACGCACTTAACAACATTATTCAGTCTAACATTCAAAGCGAGGCAGTTACATACAAGTTCGTCGACACTGTTGAGGAAGCAGAAGAAGCGGTTAATTATCCAACAGAATATTTGAATTCGCTCGATCTGCAAGGGATGCCACCGCATGTTCTGCAATTAAAAATCGGCGTGCCAATTATCATGTTGCGAAACATCCCCCAGCTAAAGCTCTCCAACGGCACGCGTCTTCCAGTAAAAAATTAAAGAGCCACGTCGTAGAAGCAACAATTGTGGCAGGGCTTTCAAAGATAAATATGTCTACATTCCCCGCATTCCTATGATTTCAACTGATATGCTATTTAAATTTAAGAGATTGAAATTACCAATTTGATTGGCGTTTGCAATCACCATCAACGAAACCTCATGGCTAATCTTTAGAACTCTAAGATTTAGATCTAGACACGGAATACTTCTCACACGGACAATCATACGTAGCGTCCTCCAGAATCGGAAAACCAGACAATTTCTATATCTATGCAGACAATGGAACAACAAAAAGTATTAAAGGTATATATAAATATTTTACAGACATACATACAATAAATACAATAAACTCAACTGGGGTGAAAAATTAGCCAGAGCCAGGAATCGAACCCGGGAATTCCTTTTCCATATCATTAGACTGAGCCACAGCAACGCATGGCCGGGTATAAAATAATGCATTCATTGCGGCTTTTCCCGTTACGTAAGATATGCGAAAAAAAAAACTAATCTGCAGTAATCTAATCAACGGGCAAGGTTAGTATCAAAAATAACATGAAGGGCGTTAGACACAATATAGTTTAAAATAAATGTACTTACTATTAAAGGACTGTCGCAAACTCACTCTATTGTGTAAAATCTCATTTGATGAAATACGCTATTTAGCAGTGGGTCTGAATACGGAAGATTGCGCAATTGGTTTAAATGTCTGTACAAAAAGTGAAGGAGTTACAAATGAATCGCAAGTGAACATTTTTTAGCATTAACTGCGAATTAGTTTTTACCAAGCTCTGTACTAGAAAGGTGAGGCACATATCATTAAAAATGTACGAAATGTTCCAATGATGGAAAAGTATCCTTCCTCTCACTATAAGTTTATACCGATTTGATGAGAATTTAGATTGATTAGAGAAAATATTATGCAGCAATGCATAGTGCACTTTAGCATGCATAGCATGCGTAGCAGCAATGCATAGTCACCACAAGAGGGTATTTAAAGCTAAAATAAGAAAATTTTATTTCCAAAAATGTTTTTTTTTCGAGGTGATGGTTGGGGGTGGTTTGGTATGCTTCTTTTACTGAAAAGGGTGTGGTTTTATTTAGAAATGGACTCTCCTTTTTAAAGTACTCTATAATAACTACGAAAACTGATTTTTCCAAACAAAATTTATAAAAACGTCGGATCTCTAAATTAGGTAAGTCTCGTAAGAGTAGTTTACGTTTGCATTTTGCTACATGAGATTTTATCCAACTTTTGCAACGAATGCGCATGTTTTGTTGTGGAAAGGTCTATATTTTATTAAAATACGATAAAGCCTTTTACACGACAAGACGCTTACCGTAATAAAATAGTTTAATACGCACTCGTAGATCTACTAGAATCTTGAAATAGCACAATTATTCCTAATTGCAAACATAAATTCAATTAAACAACGCGGGGTGGTGTTCAGGAGTTCTGCCTCTGAGGAATAGTAAATTTTTATTCTAAAAATTCCAATAATAAGCTGTAAAGCATGATTGTATACAATCAAGTTAAATATAACAGGTCTTAAAAGTTAGGTTTTCCTAACCTTATATGCTTAGAAATATACATATAAGGACGTGAGTTTGAAAATTCACCTTATCCAGAAAAATCAAATTTTGGGAAATCGCGAAAAACCTCTAACTGCGTCCATTGGTTTTCATTGTACACCAAGATTTTACAATGTCTGAAATAAATGATAAAACTAGTTTATTTGCAGATTGTAGTGTTTTGCCGGTGGGGTTTTACTAAAAGAAAAGATTGATAGAGAAAACACGAATTTTGGGTTTTTTGGATAAAGCGAGTTATGAAACTCAAGTCCTTATATAATCTAACATTATTAAATTGCTGATTTTAGGATATTATATATCGTGTGAATTAGATGAAAATTAAAATGTATTGCAAAATTGACATTCAGTCCCCTGATCTGAATACTTACTAGTCTAGCACTGTTGAATATGAAGTACGCTCCTCTGATCTTTATTTTTCGCTTTTCCTCATTACTTTTACTATACTGTTTGTTGTCATTAAGATACATTTAAAATTTTATGTAACCTTTTATAAGATACTCATTTAGAGTTTCAATTCTTATGAATTAAATCTGGACATTCAACATCTATTCAGTAAATTTTGATCATACTTTTTTTTCGTCACACGCACTTCATTAATAAAAAAGATACATTAACTTACAGCACTTGCATCTCATTCATGTCTATGCGTCAACATGATGCAAGCGGCTGAAAATGAATTATTAATTCATTTTGCTTCATCAGAGTTTAATTAAAAGTCCATTTTATATTTTGAAGAGTACTTGTTAAATGAATATGTTAAACTCTCAAAAGAGGTTCTTAAATTTTAATTAAAAGGTCTTTTCATTGGAGTTATTGAAAATGAAACTTGATTAACAAAAACGGATTTATTTTCTCTCGATAAATATGAAATTTACTTATGTTTGGAAAGCTTTCGTTTACATTGCAGGAAAGTCCTTTACAATTTTTATCGATTATAGCAAAATTTTAAGAATTAATGCAAAATTAAAACTTCGTTTATTTAGCTACTAAATCATGGCTTTATATTATGGATGTAGGGTAATGTTTGCTTTTGCAAGCTATATTTAACTTTCTTAAATCACTTCATAACTGAGAATAATTTTAAAGACTGTAAACTTTAACTATTTTCAAGTATATTTTTTTGTTACAGAGTTGCTTTAAATAAAAAAAAAATGTGTCTTTTATTATAAAAATACCCCGATCATAAAAAAACGTTTTTGTAATGATTATTGTGTTGTGGATTCTGATAAGAGTATTGTTAGTTACTATTATTTTTATTTGTTAAAAATAGGACTGTTAATGTTTATTGTATACTCATTAGAAGTTTTCGAAAGTAATGCTGTATAAAGTATATTATAAGGCTCATAGAAGTATATAACAACATAATATGTAAGTATGTTTTAAGCTTTTGTAGGTATCAAGGCTGAGAGAATATTACAACCACGGAGTATTTGTATGAAGATAATTTAAAAATAAAAATATTATTAATTAATCATAAACTTTATTGCGCATGAATGATGTATATATTAATAATGTACATTTTTCTAATCTTATTTAAATATTTTATTGTGCTTTTTTTTTTTTATAATGGAATACGATCGTGCACTAACCTACTCGCAAAATATGTGCTAATAATTAGGTACAACAAGGCATCCTAAAATTTTATATTTATTTCTGAATACGGTAAGAGTCCTTATTATCAATAGTCATATCGGGATAGTAAAATTCTGTTACCAATGACAAAACTCAACATGAGGTATCACGCCACTTAAAGTCTTTCGGGAGGATGTATTACTCTCCCTCAACCAGTAGCCAGACAGTCTTGTTCCCTGTCATTCATACACTTCCAAAGGACAGATTTTTTTTTTCTTTTCTTTTTTTTTTTTTTTTTTTTAAACGGGGTGAACTAAAATTCTGGGAGTTGTTTTCACATTAGCGCCATGTATGTACAACACTGTCTTAGCTGGGATAAACCACAAGAATTCTTCCTAGAAGCTAATTTATTCGGTTAGTTTTTTCTGTTCGAAAGAGGACAACACCACTAATACATGAAGGTTTTGCCTTTTTTCCAGTGAGTAAAGAATGTTTTAACGAACCAAGACATTCGTTTCCAAATCTCGGTTTAAAATCGTTTTTAATTGAAACTTGTTTTTAATTTAAACTCGTTTTAGGTAGATTTCGTATGAAATACTACCTAATATATTCCCCCGTATGTTGGAATTTCGGAAAAGTTTTTGCAGATCTACACCGATCATGATTCCTAGAACCCAAAACCACCTTCAGTAAAAAACTTTATATCTATCTATCTATCTATATATATATATACTTTCTTCTGGACACGATAACTTCCGTAATTCTGTAAAAATCTCTTCCAAACTGATACGTAAAATCAATTGGTATAAAATATCGGTCAAGTTCGTTAATGGGCAAAATCGTACCAAGGGGATGGAAATAGAAAGGGGTTTTGTGAAAACAGAAAAAACCCGTAACTTCTTAATTTTTGTTCAAATCAAATCAGTTTAAAGTTTTTATTACTTCTAAAAATTGGGACAAAAATTTATGTATCACAGATTTTTGAAAAAATTAAAAATGGGCTCAAGGGGCGCAAAAAGTATTGTTTTAGGGAGAAAAAAATTCATAACTTCGCCAATTCTCAAGATATCAAATCCAATTAAATTTGTTATAAATTTTCTTAATATTATCTACAACTTTTATATTGACAAGTTTTTGATAGGACCAATTCGAACCGCAAAAAAATTTAAAACGAAAACAAAAAGGGGGAGTTGAAGAAGAAAAAATTCATAACTTCGTCAATTCACAAGATATAAAATTCGCATGAATTTATTGTATATCTTCTTAATATTGTCTACATCATTTATATTGACAAGTTTTTGATAGGACCAATTCTTACAGCAAAAAAAGAATTAAAAATACATACCGGCTGAAGAAAAAAATCATCGTATTAAGGGTGTATTCAAATCCAAACTCCTTGTTTTCTGACTCATTTTTAAATTCATTTTTGCTCTCAAACGCATCCAATTTTTAAGTTCTCTTATTCAGAAACTATATAATGTACCGTAACGATCGATTTTTTTATATAGGCGGAATATATTTAAAAACATGATGTCAAAGTGGGCATTTTGAACCAAATTTCCCGAAGCGATTGTGTTGGAAACGAAAAATATTGTCCTACTGAGAAAATAATTGTTTATAAATGAAGTTTTAATTAATTGAACGAAAAATAAAAACACTGGTCGCTTATAAATTTCTTCAAAAATCACGTCAGCAAGTTTCATATTTATTCTATTAAAAATGAATCTGAAAATGTGCCAGAAAATGTCGAGTTGTTGAGCATGGAAAAGTATTTTTTTTTTTTTTTTTAATACCGCCTTAACATGATTCTGATAAAACCAGCTCTTACATAAAAGTGAAATGTAAACTCGTCAAAAGCGATCAGATAAAATTGTTGAAGTGGGTTTATCTCTAATTATGATTTAGTTTTTGTTGATGAAATTAGTATACTTAACTTCGAAATCTACCTCCGCCTGTAGGCCGGGCCGGCAGGGATTTTTAATGTAAACTTATATTTTTAAATAATATAGATTCAAATATTTCTAAATAATATAGTTTCAAATATTTTCCAATAATATAGTTTCAAAGATTATGGATAGCGACGATAGAGGTAGCGTTTATTTCATTTTGATGTCTAAAAAACCTAGTTCTGGGATTCTTTATCTTTCTTATTTCTTGCAAAAATATAGCAAGTGTGACTGGGCTAAGATCTGCATACTTTTTGTAACATAAGTTATAGATGGCGTGCATTTATAATTCCCTCATTATCGAAAAGCACCATTGGCAACTTTTTAAAAATTTTGAAATTATTTTCCATGCGCTCTTCATAATGTTCATTTCTGCTTACCTACGAATCTTTCCAAGAATAGTGTAGAAAGTGGTATAAATTTCCATTTCATACGAAAAAAAATATTAATAGTTTTCCTTTATTCGGAATCAATTGTTTCTACTAAATTAGAATTTCAATTTTAACATTTTCACTCTTCTTTAAGCCCCTTAAATCTATAGAGTAATAATTATGATCCACCACTGTATCGGTACCTCCAAAAAGCTCATGCGTGATTTTGACTATCATTAAACTTGTTAATTTCATGCTATTGGCTACGAATTTTAAAATATAGTATTTCGAAGACAAATTATCTAAAATAGCGTGTGCAACATAGTCAAAACCATTATTTTTTATATAAACATACTAAGCTTTCAAATAGTGTTCGTCAAGCTTTTGTTCACTAACAAGACATCGCTTCTTTTCGTTCGCGCCTGATCTTTTAACAAAGTAATCAAGTGCGTTTTCCATTACAACGGCGGCTGTTTATTTGTATGCTTATTTTATTTATTTATTTATTTATCAAAGCGGGATACATGTTGTTTAATTTCTAATCATTTAACGCATGTTCCCCTCCTCACTAGAATATTTTTCGTTCTTCAACAGATAAACCAAATGCAAATTCACAATCAGAAGATAAATGTTTTTTTAATTTACAGAACACACATTTTAAAATGAACGAAACCTCATTCGTGTTGGTTTGTATAAAATATTTAGCCGTGGGATATTTTTCAGTTTACGTATATGTAAATTCTGTTTTTTTTTGTTTTTTTTTATTAAGAGGCGCAAGAGTTTTCGGATATCTTCATTAACTGCTTTACATACTAGCGTGACTTTTTTCTTTGATTTTAAGAAAACGGTTGAAAAAAAATCATTAATTATTTTATATCATATACTATTCTTTTTCATTTTCAAATTTGTTCAGTTTGACCTGAAAATCTTGTACCGTTTTTCTTAATATCAGGATACTGATTACACTCGAAATTTCTTTTATTTTGGTACTGTGTCTTTCCAAACTTCTAAGTTTGACGAATATTTTGTCAAAGTATTTTCGAAAGGCATAAAATAGCCGCTGTTTTTCTTAACGGCTTGATTGCCAAAATGTTATCTATGTGGCTATGGATAAATTAATGTTTGTTACGAAATCTTGTTTTCGTTCGTTCGATTGCAGATTAGTATGTTTTTTTTTGTTGTTGTTGTTTTTTTTTCCAAGTAGGAAAGTAATCAATTGAACTTAAGGCCGTAGAACGAAATTGGAAACGCAAGTAATTGAGTTTTTTATCCTCATTTTATGAATTATCATTAAAAGCCGATTCAACACTACTGCAAAAAGAGATTCATTCACATTAACATAAAATTTTAGAATATTTAGTTTAGCCACCTTTACTCATACTGACTTGTTTACTTTATTATTATGCATAACATAAAATACTATCATATTTTGCATTATTTATTACACTTCATTAATTATATAGAATTTACTTCCTGTTTAGGTTTAAAATTTATAAGTACTGAATTTAAATCTCTTATTTTCTAGTTCATGCATCATTTATAATATGTCACATTTTCGGCATATTTTCATCCGCTTCAAGTTGTTTTACTAAATCATCTAGATTTGCCAATAATTCGAGTGAATTATTTGTAGATTTTAATGATTTGTATTTATTTGTTACCGATTCAACATACTTTTCTAAATGTTCAACAGCCACTTCCTCTCATTGAAATTTTTAATTTTGTTCACCATTTTAGTGATTTCCGATTTTAAAATAGTTCTTCTTTTTTAAGGACGTCTAATTTTTCGTTTATCATCATAATCGTTCTATGTGAGCCGCAATTAACATATTTTCAAATATTTCTAGTTATATAGTTTCAAATATTTCTAAATAATATAGTTTAAAACCTTTCTAGTTATATAATTTTAACTAAGCTTTTGAACATTTCGATCTTTTTATTCAAAACTTACGATACATATAATTTCAAATATTTCTAAAAATAGTTTTTTAAATATTTTTAAATAATATAGTTTCATGTATTTTTTAATAATATAGTTTCAAATATTTTTATAATATAGATAGTTCCAAATATTTTTAAATAATACACTTTCAACTATTTCTAGAAAATGAAGTTTCACATATTTTTAAATAATATAGTTTAAAATATTTCTAAACATTATAGTTTAAAATATTTCGAAATAATATAGTTTCAAACCTTTATAGTTATAGTTTCAAATATTTTTAAATAATATAGTTTCATATTTTTTAAATAATACAGTTTCAAATATTTTTAAAAATATAGTTTCAAGTATTTAAAAATAGTATTGTTTCAATTACTTCTAAAATCTTTATTTTCAAATATTTCAAAAATGTAAATTCAAATATTTTAAATACTATAGCTTCAAATATTTTTAAATAATATAGTTTTAAATATTTTTACATAACATAGTTTCAAATATTTTAAAACAAGTTTCTAATATTTCTAAAGTTTTTTTTTTTAATTCTCAAGTCTAAAAAACTTTTTCCATAAGCCTCATATCTCTAACCAAGGGTTTTATGTAAAATCTTTTCTCTCTTTTCGATTGCGTAACAGACCTTGAAATATATAGTCAAATCAAAACCAATCAATCTTGCCTTTTCATCATCTGGGGTCCCACCAGTGGCTGAGAGGTTCTGCTCTCGAAGCTGGTAGACGGGAGGTGCTGGGTTCGAACCCAATCGCGCCCGTCAGCCTAACCGTTTCGGAGTTTTCGTGGTTTTCTTCGAAACCGTGGATTGCCATGCGTAAATACGGGTTAGGTTCCCTTAGAAAGACCCCCACGAAGGGCACTCCCCCCCAAGGGCCTATATCCCACGTGTTGATAATCGGCCGTCATAAACACAAACCATACCAAACCAATCATCATCTGGGATCTCGCTGAGGTACATGGATGGCATAAATCCATGGTAATGTTATAATCCAATGAATTATTCTACAAATGGATCACATATTGGAAAGGAAATATCTCACACACGCAAAATATTTTAATTTACAGTAGAATAAAAAAAAAAAAATTCCATCTGTTCTTCACACATAGTTTGTGGTCCTTCATGCTGTAATTACTAAAATGCAATGAAAAAAGGTAGAAAAACAAAAACGAATTAGTTATAAAATGTTACTATGGTTTGCAGAGTTCACAAAAAAAAAAAAAGAGAAAGTGTATCGCTTAAAAGTATACGTTGAATATCTGCAATTTTATTCAATTTTCTAATTAAGTGTTTATTTTCATCACTTCCTGTTTAATCTTCTTGTAAATAAAACACATAGACTTTAACAATGCTTACGTTGCGTTGCTACTATATAGAAAATATTTCGGAATATAATTAAATTTTAATATTTAATGAAAAATGAAAACTTGATTTTATAAAATAAAAGAGACAAATCCTAATATTTTTCTATGTAGTTTTTTAATTTTGTTCTGAAAGCCTACAAAAATTGAGAAAATAATTGAGTGTAATTAGACAGTAAATTTACACTCAAATATTTTTTCTACTTTTGTAACAACGGCGACAAATCACGAACTAACCAGCTTGCAAAATATCTGTTCAAAATTAATTAAAATCGTGTTTTAGTCTTGTATTCTTGTAAACATAACACATAACGTTCAACAGTGCATTTTTTTTCTAGAAAATATTATTAAAGATAAGTAAATTTCAAGAGGTAATGATTTGAAGATAAAATGAAAGCTTGATTTATTAGTGAGATAATAGATTTAGTGATTAGTGAGACAATTGTTTTGGTATTCTCGCTGTATGCTTATATATATTTCTGTACTTGAATCTGAGTTTCAAAAACTAGTTTCAAATATTACTTTAACGATTATTTGAGTTTTTATTATAATAAACAAAATCATGTTATCTTGTTGTTTCTAATGGAAGATTACTTTACCCCAGCATTTAGCAATTATACTCTGTCACATTTGCTTGGTGATTTTCTCTATACAATAAATTACAAAATGGTTTAAAAAGGGTTTAAATACCTAATAGCCGGATTTGTACGAAAATCTATACAGTTCTTGCGACAACGGTTTATAACACTTTCGTCAAATGGGAACTCAATCGCAAGTAAACGTTTTGGACCATTAACGTGTTCACTCACACAGTCACACCAAACCTAATTACAATATTTATCATACACTATGTGTTCGGAAAGTGATAAATGTTATATGTTGTAATATAAAAATCGGTACTTTTCCAATATCCCGTCGACCATTTTCCATGAAAAACACTATCGCCAAACTTTTCGCCAGACTGTAATACCCACAAAATAAATGGAAGAATGTTGCCATTGGAAACTCCAAAAAATGCAAAAAGGTTGGAAAAGCCTCAATTACTAAAGTATCAACTATCAATAAGTTTAAACAACACATTTTACAATATATTAATGAAAACAGGGAAAAAAATATTGGATATTTATTTATTTATATTATTTTCTTAATTATCCATCTCGGATGGCGAATGTTTGTGATGTCAGTTGAAACTGATTTATTGTATGTAACTATGCATTGGAACATTTTTTCAATGTCTTTTCTCTTTTAATATCATGGTTTCGCCATTTAAGGTTGTAATTGTTAATTTAATTAACAAAAGAACTTAATCAGTAAAAAATCCTTAAAAATGCAGATAAACTTCTAATTAATAATCTCTTGATGATATAACAAACAGGTGTAAACGCATCTGACGTTAGGTGAATGCCACGGTCATGCATTTTTGGCGTTAAATGTTATAGTTTGGAGATAGTTTTTTTTTTTAAATGGAAAGTGGTCAAAGGAATAATGGAGAAATACTATTTAAAAACCTTCTTAGATTATAAATAAATAAATAAATAATGTAAAAAATGATTTAATATGAAAACTAATTCGGGCAGCAGAGGGTAAATATGCGCAAGAATTTCAGTACCAAAGTTAAATATTTTAATAAGTGGTATAGCACATTGCAACAAACAATTTTTGAACAGGATACCAGATTCAGAATCCAGTGAAAAATGTAGCATGTTTCGCTCTTTAACAGAACTCGGATTTTCCATCCAAACTTTAACAATGATAAAGATGTTTCAATTAAATGTTTAATAAACATACCTTACTTTCTGTGAAGTGCGATAACATCGCAAAAAATGTTGGAATTGCACACTTATTTGGCCGGTAACACCGTAAGTTTTACCCTCGAAATAAGGAATGTCTTCTTAAGCACTATTTGGACGGGGATGGTATCCACTTCCATGACTTTTAATAATATCATATTTTTGTCACAAAGCAATATAAGTTTGTTATAAATTTTGTTAAGATGTTGTTAAAACTATGACCGAAATTCCGGATTCTGATTATAGAGTAACAACATGTGTTTTTAACTAAATGAATTGGTTTTGACCCTGGTTTCCTGTAAATACTCCTGTTTTTGTTCTTCTGTTCTTCAGTGTTAAGAGTTGGGAGTTTTTTAAAAACCGAGATTGTATAATTGCTATCACTTTTTTGAAACAGTAACGTTCGTCTCGAAATACCAATGGTATTGAAATTGTATTTATATCTTTAATTCATCAAAGTATAATCTCAAAGAAATATCTAAAATAAATAAATATGTAGGGAGATATTTTCATTGTGTTTCTTGCATTATTAGTAATCTTCTTTAAAGCTTCCCAATGTTCTTAACCTTGATAATGTTCCTGTCACTTAAAATATTTCAGTGTTTACTGAGACAGAGATAAAAGACAGAGATAAAAGACAGAGATAAAAATCTTTAAATCTTAAAAAAAAAAAAAAAAATACCAAAAGATATGTTGTAAAAAAAAAAAAAATAAATAATAAAAAAAATAAATAAAAAATAAGAACCTACAATAGCTAGGCTATTTAACTTGAAGAGGCTATTATTGGGTTTTAAGTTAAGTAATGATTTTGCTCGTCATTTCTATTTTGAATTCTTTTCAATTTTCTGTTTCTTTCGTAGAATTAAAAAAGTTTGTTTAAAAAAATCTAAAGAGTACCTTAAAAAAGGTGTTCGAAGCTACGTTTTTTTGTCAATTTTTTGAAAGCAATTTCCAAGTATATAAATGATTTTAAACAACAATAATAAAATTTAACAACCATTATTATTAATACATTTTATTAATTAGTACATAAATTTTGTGAATTTAAAAATTGTAGTTTAGATAAATATGCATGTTTATGAAATTGTAATTAGTACTTTTGCACAAACTTTTCGTGAAATACCAGTACTAATCGATATGGCGAAAAAATTCATATTATTTGTAGAATTTTCTATGGAGATATCAATCTTTAAATTTGAAGAGAATATTTTTTTTTTTTTTCGCAAATAGGTTATTTTATGCGACAGGTTTAGGAGCAATAAAAAAATTTTGTTTCTTAAAAAAAAGAAGAAAACATGAGCTTGGAATTGCTTGGAATTAGAAGATTTTATATGCGGACTCTGGTATGTAATTTAGTAAATAATTCAAATTTAATGAAACAAGTATTTTCAGATGACAGACGCAGGATAAGAGACACATTTTCCTCAACATCAGGAATATTTAACTGGTGTGTCCTGAAAATATTCAGTCACATTCTATCAAAATTTTTTGAAATAACAGAAGCATTTAGGATATTTTATGCAGTTTAAATAGAACTTCGTAATATTAAGATAACGTTAATGCTTTCTGTGAAAAATATTGCTTTAGAGAGACTAGAATTTGAAGTACTTTAGAAATATTTCAATTAATAATCTTTTATAAAAACACGTATAATAATCACTTATAAACAAATTAAGTTAAATAATGCTATGAAAAGTGATAAAATATCTTTATTAAGATTGACGATCGTTTCATCGCACTAAGCGCTGATTAAGTAGTACGAAGTTTAATAACTAGTGCGATGAATTGATCGTCAATCTTAATACAGATATTTTATCACTTTTTATAGCACTATTTAAATTAATTTAATAATCTTTATTATGCGTAAATGAGATAAAAACAATTTTGAACACATTTTTGAAAACTTTGGACCTATTCTTACACAAATTTTGAAGAAATTTAAGTCCACTTACACTACTTGGTATAAATGTAAGTGCGCAATTATGTGAATCTTTGATTTGAACATTATACATTGTGAAATATATATCACACATAAATAAAATTAAACACTTAATAACAAATTAAAATACTATATATAACTATGTACACAAAGCCCACACGTGGGTGAAGAAACCTAATTGACAGCTGGATCAGCAATATAAATTAGAATGGTAAATGGGTGTTCAGACGAGAAATAGGGTGAATTGTTAATACATGGAAAATATTCAAGTGGGAAACATTCACCTTGCATACAATATTTCAAATGAAAATCAAATTTCAAAATAATTGCTTAAAAGGCGCAAAGACCAACATAGTGAAAAAAAGTCCTTCCGGCCAGTGCCGGGAGGAAGAGGTAGCTTTCATAATCCTTATTTAAAAAAAGCCAAATTATATCATTCAAACACACGAAGCTCAATTTAGTGGAAACCGAATACAGGAGATTCAATACTAATTTTTATCAATATAATGAATGAGAATTTCGCGAAATTAGTCAGCTTTATCCAAGCTGCTTTTCTTTAAAGTAACATATATTTGGCTGCCAAATTCGGCAATTTCTTAAAGTGCCTGTCATTTTAAGACAACATGGTGGATGAGGCTAAGCAGTGAACTTGGTCGAGACCTTACTAATTGCTGTGCACATGCTCACTCACATCGGAATCGGTTAATATATAGGAGTGCTGTCGCATGCAAAAAATCAGATTTTTCAAAATGTCACCCACAATAGAAATTGGAACTGCTATATCTGAGCCATTTTTTAAGGTAAAGACAAACAAAAAATGCTCCTGAATCCTTATATCAAGGTCAAATGCTTAAGAAAGAAACCTTTTCAATTTCTAATTTTTTTGCACCTCACTTTAAATATATATATATTTTTTAATTTAATGGTCGCCATTTTGAAACAAGATGGCTGATGAATCTGGCCAGGGAACTTGCTCGAGGTGTTGATGTATACTATCCACATGCCTTCTTACATCGAAATAGGCGAATACGTGTGTTATCGCGTGACAAATACAAGATCGTTTCAAAATGTTAGCCATGCTAGAAATTCAAAGTGCTATAAATCAACCATTTTTTAAGATATAAACAAAAGAACAAATTTTCAGAAACAAAAACTGCTCCGGAATCTTTGTATCAAGGCCAAACACATAAAAAAATCTTTTTCATTTTCCAATTGTTTAATACCTCATTTTGAATTTTAAATTTAAATTTTTTTTAAATGGCAACCCTTTTGAAACAAGATGGAGAATGAAGCTGGCCAACGAACTCGGTCGAGACATTGGTATGTACTATGTACAGACCAAGTTACATCCAAATAGGTTCATAATTACGCCTGTTATCGCGTGACAAAAATCAGGTCGTTTTAAAATGTCAGCCACAAGAGAAATTCAAAATGCTATTACTCAGCCATTTTTTTTAGATATAGACGAAAGAAAAACTGTTCCGGAATCTTTGTATTAAGGTCAAACACATACAAAAAAATCTTTTTCACTTTCCAATTTTTTGGTATCTCATTTAAATTTTTTTATTTTTTAATTTTTTTAAATAGCCGCCATTTTGAAACAAGATGGCGGATGAAGCCGGCCAACGAACTCGGTCGAGATATTTGTATGTACTATGTACACACCAAGGTACATCCAAGTCGGTTCATAAATACGCCTGTTATTACGTGAGAAAATTCAGGACGTTTCAAAATGTCAGCCACGCTAGAAATTCAAAATGCCATAACTCAGCCATTTCTTAAGATATAGACGAAACAAAAACTGCTCCCGAATCTTTTTATCAAGGTCAAACACATAAGAAGAAAATATTTTTCCAATTTTTAATTTTTTGGTACCACATTTCAAATTTAAATTTTTCTTAAAAATTTAAATGGCCACCATTTTTAAACAAGATGGCGGATGAAGCTGACCAACGAACCCGGTCGAGACATTGGTATGTACTATATATAAACGAAGTTACATCCAAATCGGTTCATAAATACGCCTTTTATCGCGTGACAAAATTCAGGACGTTTCAAAATGTCAGCCACGCTAGAAATTCAAAATGCTATAACTCAGCCATTTTTTAAGATATAGAAGAAACAAAAACTGCTCCGAAATCTTTGTATTAAGGTCAAATACATAAGAAAAAATATTTTTCCATTTTCAATTTTTTAGTACCACATTTCAAATTTTAAACTAAAAAAACAATTTAAATGGCCGCCATTTTGAAACAAAATGGCGGATGAAGCTGGCCAACGAACTCGGTCGAGAGATTGGTATGTACTATGTACACACTGAATTACATCCAAATCGGTTCATAAATACGCCTTTTATCGCGTGACAAAATTCAGGACGTTTCAAAATATCAGCCACGCTAGAAATTCAAAATGCTATAACTCAGCCATTTTTTAAGATATAGACGAAACAAAAACTGCTCCGGAATCTTTGTATAAAGGTCAAATACATAAGAAAAAAATATTTTTCCATTTTTAATTTTTTGGTACCACATTTCAAGTTTTAAAATTTTTTAAAAATTTTAAATGGCCGCCATTTTGAAACAAAACGGCGGATGAAGCTGGCCAACGAACTCGGTCGAGACATTGGTATGTACTATGTACACACCGAATATATATATATATATATATATATATATAAATTTTGAACGGAGGGTGGTTTCGGGGTCTGGGGGTCATGATCGATGAAAATATACCAAAATTTTTTGAAATCGCTTTCCTCCGAACGGCTGCAATAGGTAGCTTTTTTGTAAAGAAAGCTACCTAAAATTCCATGTCGGGATTCGAACCCGGGTCATCAGTATAGCGCACTGACGTTCTAGCGACTAAACCACATGGAACGAAACCCAGCCTGAAAAATCTGTCACTATTATATGTTGGCAAGGCTGCAAACGCAACGCAAGATGTAATGTTTATCGTAAGCCACAGACATGGGACAAACACAAAACTTAATTAAATTCAGCATCAACTATATTAATACCCGGAAATTTCCATGTATTAATATAGTTTATATCGATGCTGGATTTAATTAAATTTCGTAATTTCCCCATGTCGGTGGCTCACGATAAATATTCCATCTTGTGCTGCGTTTGCAGCCTTGTCAACATATAATAGTGAGAAATTTTCCAGGCTGGGTATCGTTCCATGTGGTTTAGTCGGTAGAACGTCAGTGCGCTATACTGATGACCCGGGTTCGAGTCCCGGTATGGAATCTTTTTCACTATGTTGGCCTTTGCGCTTGTTAAGCAGCTACTTTGAAATTTGATTTTGATTTGAAATAGGGTGAATTGTTTTTAAAAATGTGTTGATCAACCTCTAGTAGGTCTATACATTATATAATTCTCCTTAAAGAGGAAACATTTTGAAGAATTATTTGGGTCATTGGTCGAACCACAGTAAGAATATTTTGCGAAGTTTATGTGTTTGTGTTTGTTGCCAATAAAAAAAAATTGAAAATTATATACAGGGTGCCCATAATGAAACAAACATATTTTAAAGTTGTCTACGGGCGAAACAATTGTTTGGAATGTTGTGAAATTTTGTGGAGGACGTGATAAAGGTATGAGAAATTGTTTGAGCGCAAAATATGGTTCAAAATTTCGCCGCCAGAGAGCGTTTTTAACCACTTCACCGGCGATGGGTATAGGGAAACAGTGCTTTTACCCCCGTCTTATCACGGGGCAGCCGTTGAAGTGGTTAAAAACTACACATTTAGCATGCATTTACGATAGTTTTCAAATTCTATTACAACTAAACGTGTTCCACATGATAGTCATCAGTTTCAGATACCATCTGAAAACGTAAGATAGCATGTTCCACAGTTGACCCCAATGTGTTCTTGGAAATCCTGAGAACATGTCATGAAATGCTGTCTTAAAGATCAGGTAAAAGTTAATATATAACATTTCTAAACTATCATAAATGTATGCTAAATGTGCAATTCTATAAAAAAAAAAAACGCCCTCAGGTGGCGAAATTTTGAAATAATTATTTTTTCACTTAAACGAATTCCTATCCCTTTATTATGTCTTTCATAAAATTTCATAACTTTATGAACAATAGTTTCGTCTCTAGACAACTTTTAAATAGGGTCGTTTAATTATGATGGACACTCCTTTATTACTTTTTTATCGTCATAATTTGAGTGGGCTGTGGAAGTATAACTGTGGATGCATACGGCGTATACTCAAGATAGTGCCGCGAATACATATCTAAATCCAAGTGTGCCGTGAGATAAAATAAACTCTGCTGTACAGTGTACAGTTGAAACTAAAGTACCCAATAACCTAGTTTTAAAAATTCCTTTGCTCTACAATAAAAAAACACTATCGATTTTTTTAATGTTTCAAACCTTATTATTATCAGGGCCGAAACTAGCCTTTTTGGCGCCCGGGGCAAACATGGATTTTGGCGCCCCCCCACCCCCCCCTCCACCACAAAGTAAATTTACAAAAAAGAATTTTACTAAATATCTAACAGACAACCTATTTTTAAATTTAAAATATATAAAACTGAACTACGTAATCAGCTTTGTCAAACATTGATCCATTAAAATCTTTGAAAAGTTATTGAAAAGAATTGCATTTTAATCTTTTTAAACTTTTTTTTTTTTTTTTTTGCATAGTCTAAATGAGGTCGATATCTAAAAAAGAAAGGTTTTACTAAGAATTTTACTCTGTGCATTCCCCTTCCCGTTGTCCTGGGCAGTCAGCGCCCATGGCAAGACGGGAAAAAAAAAAGGAAAGAAAGGAAGCTCAACACAGTTCAGCGGAAAAAAAACAAACAGCTTTCATGGAATTTTTTTATCTAGACTGAGGGGTCACTTCTCCTTTGGTAGTTATCCGTAGTGGACAGTAGGGTGTCCCACAATAGAGACTGACCTTGAAAAACGGTAATGATTCTCCCTCGGATTCTCCTCACAGGAAGTGATTTAAAAGATAGAAAGCAAACGCATAGGCATGATACTTTGAAATTTTGTATTGTAATGAATCTTTTTATCTATTTGTAAAGTTTAATGCATTTGGTTCAGTTTTCCTTTTAAATTTTCCAGCTGCGAGACGTTTTTATACAAATTTCATAATATATATATATATATATATACCGGGTGTCCCAAAAAGGACTGACTGATTTTAAAATTCAATAACTTGCAAACGGTGACAGATATTAAAAAAATTCTTGCAGGAGGGTTATGCATAAGGTCAAAAGTTTTATTACAGTGATTTTTAATTTTAGTTCGATTTACAAACAATAGATGGCGCTGTAAGCAATAGTCGCTAAATACAGGCTCGATTTTTGGTCCTTTATCTTGTTCCATGCAGAAAAAGGAGATGGAAATGTATTATCCGGGCCACGAAGTACCAAAAATCGAACCTGAATTTAGCGACTATTGCTTACAGCGCCATCTATTGTTTGTAAATCGAACTAAAATTGAAAATCACTGTAATAAAACTTTTGACCTTATGCACAACCCTCCTGCAAGAATTTTTTTAATATCTGTCACCGTTTGCAAGTTATTGAATTTTAAAATCAGTCAGTCCTTTTTGGGACACCCGGTATATACATTCTTGTGTCAAACGTCAAACAAAATCTTCATTTTGGCGCCCCCTTCACCCCCTGTTAGAGCGGCGCCCGGGGCACGTGCCCCCTCTGCCCCCGCCCTAGTTTCAGCCCTGATTATTATGAGGCGAGGACTGCACAGGCTTAAATATTCAGGCCCGTGCCCAGATCGATCTAATTGTACTAGTTTAACTCCTGGCCTGCGGAATATATTTGAGAAAAACGTTCCAAAATTTGAGAAAAAAATTCTCTTTAATTTTGTTTGTTATTATCATTAAAATGTTGGAAGTAGATTATTTAAAAAGAAAAATAAATAAATAAACGAAATAACTACTATATTCAATATTTTCACATATATGGGTAATGTTAATGGATTACAGTGATTTTTGCTCAAATTATAGCAAAATAAATCAAATGACATAATTTTCAAGATAAATATAATAAACTAATACAACAATATTATTATTTATATCAACTGTCATGAATTCCATGTCCCTCAGATTCTTTTGAATTTCACAAATCTTTACAGTATGGTATATACGAAATTTTGCAAGATAAATATAATAAACTAATACACCTATATTTATATCAACTGTCATGAATTCCATGTCCCTCAGATAACTTTGAATTTCACAAATCTTTACAATATGGTATGTACGAAAACATGGCACGGCACACTATCCGACAAATGCACGAAGGTGCCGAAATTTTCGCGGGAAAGTATCGCCATCTATTGGGAAAATGATAAGTTACATATTTTGCTTTGGACGAACAGAGTTCGTGCTTCACGGAATTGAAACACCTATTTTTCTCTTGTCCGAATTCAGTTCGGGCATTCCAAAATTGGTGCATTTGCGTTGCCCGAAGTGAGTTCGGGCGCAACCGGCAATGGGTTAAACATCAACAAATTTTCCTAGAATCACAGGAAAAATAAATTTTGTATCATAAGTATCATAAAATGTTCCCGATTGCACTTTCATAAATTAAAAGTTGAGCTACTGAAATTTAAATTAAATATATAAATTTGTAAATTATATTTTCTTTAATTTAGAAATTGAAATATTGTATGTACACTCTAAATTATTCCATTTACTCTCTAGGCTAAATTAGTATTAAAAAAAAATAACTTGGTTTCTTTTTATATAAAATAAAATACAATTAAAATAAAAATGATGCTTGTAAAATTTTTAATTTAACGTAAAAATTCAAAATATAATTTTAAAAACGACTATGGAATACTGTTAGGTTTTATAATGTATTTCCATATAATTTAAATTAACTATCAAGCCTTCTTACTGATAGAAAATCATACCGCTTTAAATAAATCTAAACTCATATGAAACTTAGATGTCTAATATTACTTATAAGATTTTACATCTCATTTATAATCGACAAAGTTAATTCTACGCTTGAGTTTAGTGAGAAATTTCCTGACAGCATCGGTTAAGATTGCGTTAAGTCTCACAAAATGCATTTAATCTTTCCCGTCCATGTTGAGTTTAGTCAGGTGACAACCTAATCTGCCATTTCCTCCATTCCACATCAGAACTCCAAATTAGTTTTCTGCAACGTCATTTAGTAATGATTGAACTGCAGGGTCGTCCTAGAAGGATCAACTTTGAACGCTTCAGCGGTTACTGGTGACGGCACTTTACGGGGCTAAAACCGCCTGACGTGAAAATCGTTGCTTCGAGTTGTCTGAGGTAATTGTAACTAATTTATACGACGAATGACGATGTCATTTAATATTTGTAATAGTAATTGAATGCATGAGTATGTGTTTGCTTAAATATTTGTGAGTACAGAAATGTATGTTTTATAAAAAGTTGTCATTTGTACTGTTTATTTCCTTAATCAGTTATAATATATGTACGTTTTTAAAACTATTAAATATATTTATAAGATAATTTATTTTAGTGACTGCTGTAATACTGAAATCAAAAACAAAATTTGAGGAGAAAATGAATAAAACAGCATTTAATACTGCGAGTATATTAAAACAGAAGAGATGCTCAAAATATATAAAAACACTTGCGAATTGACAGACTTTCTAAAGCCTCGGCCACAATCAACGTCAACCAAGACGATAGTTTCTTTTGCTATATATAGAAAAACAGTTTGTACTCTATTTTAAAATAACAATAGCTATTTTTTGTATCATAACGATAAAGTCAAAGAATAAGCATAAGCAAAAGGAAGAAAATATAGATTGATAGTTTCAACAGATATTTGTTAAATTTCTTATAAATTATTTACTTAGGAAAGAAAATATCTCTCCTATCTATATTATAAAGGACAAACATATCTGTGCGTAACGCATACGTCATTTTGCGAATGGCAACGCTTTGAAATTTGAATTAAAATTTCGGTTTTGCAATTATATCTACGGCAAATTTTGAAACTTCTAAACATCGCACATTTTAAATTTTAACACCGTCGTATAAGGAAAAAAATGCTCTTTTAAATGCAATTTGTTTGAAAGCTGTATCTCAATTTATTTTTGAGATATTAATTTTTTTGTAGTTTTTAATACAAATTTTGTAATTGTGGCAACTGAAGTACCCCATTTATATTGAAAGTAAAGGGAAAATAGTCATGGTTTATTATTTTTATTGATTATATCCTTACTGATGCCATTTTCACAATACAAATAAAAGTAACTTTTTTTTTATTTTTTGAACAGAAAATGATGTCAGACATTAAAAAAGAACAGGCATTCTTCTATATAAATCAGTTACATTTCAATATTTTTACATTACGCTGATACTGAGTTTGAGACGATA
This sequence comes from Maratus speciosus, assembly GCA_963932465.1. Classification (NCBI taxonomy): domain Eukaryota; kingdom Metazoa; phylum Arthropoda; class Arachnida; order Araneae; family Salticidae; genus Maratus; species Maratus speciosus. The sequence continues at coordinate 166,483,690 of OZ010786.1, read as the reverse complement.
GGCAAAATGATTCAGTGAGTAAAAATTATGTCATATTTAAAACAAAACCATCTTTTATTTTGATAAAACTAAATATTTGACCAATACTAAATGGCCAATACAATGACAACTAAAGGCAAATTTCTGAATTTTTTTTTCGCGGGTATTGAGATTAGAACTTAAAGTTTGTGCGAATGTTCACATGAAAAGTTCTATCGAACAAACGTGACTTTAAGTTTAGAAATACATTCATTAATAATCTACTGCACGTTAAAATACATTCAAATTGTGAATTTGAGTGGTGCGTATGTAAATTATGGGAATGTGCAAATAACGTACAATTTAGATTCCACGGGGAAAAATTTTATGATGTGACAAAGCGAAATCTTTTTTACTGATTTTTCATCCCATAAAAACAAACAAAGTCTCAATCGATAAATTCATCATAATTACTCATCTTGATTACGTATTCAAATAGAGTTTAATTTTTCAATAATTTAAGCAGTTGAAGTTTGTGGAAATAATATTTTGGTAATTTTAGGTTAAAAATATTATTTGTTTTAAGAGTGAGACAACCAATGTTAGATGAATTTTTTAATGTAATTATTTTTGTAGGTTTATTATAAATTCGATCTGACAGTTCCTTTCTAACATTTTACTTCGTCGAATTTCGACGGGTTCTAACTCGTATATATAAAATCCCAATGAAACAAATTTATAAAACGGATTTCATGAAACGACTGAAATGTCGCGAATTTATGAAACGACTTAAAATGTAACGAATTTATGAAACGATTCTATGAAACGACAGATTAAACAACTGATTATGTTTCACTGCGATTTCTCCTAAAATACCGAATACTTTGCAATGAAATTAACACCAAAAATCCGTATTGATCCGCAGATCTCAAAACTGGTATTAGAATTTTTAAATTCGAATTAGTTTTCGAAATATTAATTTTTTTTCTAATTTTATATACTTTTCTCTAATGATGGTAACTCAAAGTTTAATCATAACAGATATTTTTTTTTTCATATTTCAGAAAATGTTATTATTTTAAACAAATTTGGCGACCAGTTTGGCCTCCCTTAAATGCATGCTAAGAAATGTATCATGTTACTTTTATTCATAGTTCAATTTGTATTTCCTTATCATTTTATTTAATACAAAACTTTCATTTAAAACTGAAACATTTAAAATAAATGGCTTTCACTTCTTTCTTTCTTTCTTTCTTTTTTTTTAAACGAAGCGAAAAGAAAAATATTAGGCACAGATGTCATATACGCAACGCTGTACCTAATTGGTACGAAAATGGCGTTATTTTGCCTGACATGGTAACCTGGCTATTGTTGTCTATTTATTAATAAATGTTTATTTGAATTTATTTTATTTTTATTTACAAGAAATTTTTATAAATTCTTTTGTTCTATAGTTATTAATTAAACTTTTTTTTATTTATTGTTATTTCATTTTAAAAATAACAGAAAATAATTTAAAAATACATATGTAACTGGTATTCGAAAACGAGGCTTTCCCCAAATTGTCGTTAAAGAAAAAAAAAAAAATGCACGCCAAATCCAGTGCGTATATGACAATACAACAAATCATGACATTTAATTTCAGCTTCAAAGCAATGTTTTAATGGTACTACTTCTCCTGTCGACCAATTCGCCAAATTATACAAATTAATATAATTTTTTATTTTAAATAACGAAAGAACAAATAAATTAGTATAACATGAATAAAAATACAAATAAAACGTTAAAATAAAAATCACTTGATGGCGTAAGCACGTGTAACTTCCTTAAAGTCAAGTGAATGTGACATTTACGATCAACCATTATTGGCATTTAATCTTACAGTTTGGCGACAGATTTTAGATATAACAGGCAACACATTGTGAATCAAACACGAAAACAACCATTAGATGTCTTAACAGCTACTGATTCTGCCTTAAGTTTTTGCAATCAAAGGTAATTTATGGAAACCCGTTTACAGGGGGATCACTACAGGTTTTTCAGTATAATTCAATCTTCTCTAATCTTTTTAAAAGTGATCAGATTAGCGTGCTTTTAGATTCTGCAGTGTCTGAACGGGGGTTGGCGAGCGTAGCTTGAAGGGGGCAGAGCCCCCTAGTTTATTTATATTATTTAAGTAAAATTTCCAACGAAGGGATAAATGCAAAAAATTGGAACTCCAGGCGTAAATTTGCATTCCTTATGTTGGCACACAGTCTCTCTTCATATTGAATAAACTTGTATAACACGAATACATATTACGCTCTGAGATGCACCCACAAAAAAAGTTTAAAAAACATATGTATAGGAAATTTTCTTTCTTTTCCTTTTTGATTAAAATGAGATAGTGGAAAATAAAAGTAAATTGTCTTTGTTAAATATGGTAACGGATTGATGAATTGGAGCAAATTTAACACATCTTTTCTCCTTCACGTTTTCTTGTTCACGAAACAATTGCTTTTTGTTCTTTTCTACTCCACACCTTCTTCAAACAAGTGGGTAAGTGTGATCGAAGATCGCACAAAAGGTTTCGTTTAATATCCCTTTCAAAACTCTTTTACCCTTATCAATAAGAACATAGTTTGCAGCACCATTAAATTAAATTTTTAAATGATCAAAAGCTATTTTTCATCAAATTTAAAGTATTCAGATACTGCTTTTCAGACAGTTGTAACAGCATACGTTTGCATATTTAATAACATGATTTAATTTTAGCTAAAAAAGAAAGAAAATCTTAAAATGGCAAAAAAATACGAAAGTTGTTACATGATTTAATTTTAGCTGATTACATGATTTAATTTTAGCTAAAAAAGAAGGAAAATCTTAAAATGGCAAAAAAATACGAAAGTTGTTTTAATTAAATGCATCGGACAATGAAATGTAATCCGAGAGAAAAAAATAGAAAATATCAATTTTTGACTTAAAATCTCGAAATAAAAAATCTGTAAAATTTTATCTATTACATAATAAAATCTATTCCGTGGAAAAAATTTCAAACTCCGACGCCGAGTATCGGACATGAAACCTTTTGAATAGCAAGTAAATACGTTACTGCAGAACTATCTAATCTACGCGAAAACGACCAAAATTAAGGTTCTGTTTTGAAATCTAAATCGCAGAAATGGTCGGATTATATATTGGTCATTTATTTAACCGTTTATGTTCTGAATTATGAATTCATGAAAATTTTGTCTCCGAAAGCCTTTTTCGTGAATTGTTTAAACTAAATTAGAAGATTTACGTAATATTTTAATAAATTTTAGAAGGATTTAAGAATGATTGAAGGATTTAGAAGGATAAATTAAATTTGAATTAATAGGGGTTTTGTGCAATATATATAAACGCACTCAAATCTTTTATTTTAAATATTTTTCTTAGCATTTTCTAGAATTAGGAAATGTACAAATTTAATGTTCTTACAATAGAAATATAGAAATATTTCCGAACAAAAAAATTCTCCCCCTCCCCTCCAACGCCAAGAAAGCTAAAAAGATGCAAAGACAAAAGAAATCATCCTTTTAAAAATATTTTTTTTTTGTAACCAATAATGCTTTTGAGACAAGATAAAGTAATGTATCTATAACTCATTCTAAACTGTATTACAACTAATCCGTATAATAAAAGAGTTTTATAACAAGTTATTTTAATGGTACTTATAAGTACCGTCAGTAGATAAAGGGTTAATTTAATTAAAATCGTATAATACTTCTTGAAAATTTTATATGTCGTGAGATACGATTCAGCTTTAAGTGTACAAATTTTCAAATCTCTAACTTATACAGTTTCCAAGAACGGACTCTCTAACAGACAGACAAAGGAGTGTGACGCATAGGGTTTCGTCAGATGAACGAAACCCTAGTAAAAACAATAAACCGTTTCTCTTTTCTGCTTCTCACCTTCTTCTTCACAAGTTCTTTGAAATACATATTTAGCTGATAATTGTTTGGAAACAAACTGAGCGAAAGTATTAACATTGTAATAATAAAATTTTTATGATGTAAACTACTAAATAATCATTGAATATTCAAGGGTTTGCTTACCTATTTTACCTTTTTTTTTTAACTAAATTAAATCTGAAATAACTTTTTCTTACTTCGATCTATTTCAACAATCTCTGAAACGTTTATGATTACACAAGAAAATTTGCCGTAATAAAAAAATCTCTTTAAAAAGTTGTTATTTTAAATATATGTTTTTATTAGTATATAAAAAAGCTGCAAAGAATTTAAGAGTGGCATGTAAAATTCTTATAAATATCCTTTCACGTATTTTGATTCAAACAAGCTTTTATTTTGAATTATAAAAATCCATCATCGAAAATATCCCTGACTAAGTTTTATATCTTAAATATATTGTGAAATCTGCTGAACATTGTGAAAAAAACCCCTTAGAAACTATTTCTAAAGGTAATCATTCTAAATTGGGTGATATGAATTTCACAACTAGGCTAACAAAATACCTTCATAGAGTCATTATTTCAAGCAGGCTTAAAAGTTAGTGGTGTCATAAACATATATTTTTCTCTCCCTCTATCGAAAATGACCCCCATAAATTCCTTTACATTGAAACCATATCAGAAACCTAGGTTTATGTTCAAGGAGAATCTCTTTTAATACTTTGCCCAATGTAACGCGAAATTTCATTAAATTCTATACAACTTATAAATCCAGTGTACTTGCTGATAAATATTTGTACTTGCAAATTGTTTTTATCAATATTAATTCACAATTAAACATATCTTTTGAGAACAATCTTAAGAGTACTTTATTTATTTATCAAAATAACTCAATATTTGTTAATCAAGCACGCATGGTTTCATGACGACAATTTATAATTTTTTTGAAAAAAATCCGTTCAATTTCTGTTCCAAAATTTGGCGTGGACACCAAATTCGATTAGGACAAATTGGCCGCTCTTGTTTTACGGGTGGTAGAAAGTGCAATCTACTAAATTTATTTAAAAATATATGTATAATTTTCTCTTTGTGGTTTTTTAAAGCATCAGGAAAGTAAAAAGAAAAGAAAACATTATTTAAACTAGCTTTTCAGGATTTCTAAATTTATTTCTCAACGTACATTGATAGTTTAATTTATATTAAACTATGAATTGATTAAAATACATTTTTTTAAATATATAATACACTCTGTAATTTTTATTTATATTTTTTATTTTATTATTTTTATCATATTTCGATGTTTCAGCTTCACAGCCAGTTGGCCTTTGTTGGTAACCGTGGTTTGGAGCATCATTTAATCCATTATTGTTGTAAACTCGTATAAAACCGTAATCATAATAAATATTTGGCGACTTATCATCTGCGGCTGGCGAACGGATAAATTCTCTAAAATTAAATTATTAATTTATAATTAAGTTTTAAAAGTAATAAAATATTATCGTCGTCGGAAACATACCTTTGTACGTACACTGCTCAAAAAAATTAAGGGGAGCAAGCAAAAAAAATAAAGAGAAGTGCGAGACAGCCATGCATAGGCATAAAATTGAGAGTAACACGTGTCTCAATGCACAATACACGAAAAAACTCGACAAAAAAAAAATGCAAGAGAGTTTTAATTCTCTGAAACGGTGGGTAGACTTCATCTGTTTTCTAATACATCTGTTTTCTTGGGTGTTTTATTTTACGTTACTTGTCGGTGTAAATATTTGCATAATTTTGTTAAAATCATGTGCTCTCCTAATTGTTTTAAGCAGTGCAGTTTTTATAATTCTGGCATATCAAAAAGTATGCTAAAAAACGATTTGCCAATTTAAATTTTTGCATACAAAAACCAAGTTGAATTAAATAAAAGAGTATAAAAATAGTTTTTACATTTCTGTTTATGAAAAGTCAATCTTTTATAAAAGTGTTTTTAAGTTTATGATCACACGTTTAACATATTTTAAAACCACTGAGCAGTCTGAATAAATCTTTACAGAACCTTTATAAAAACAATCATTGGAAATTGGGTGACTAGAATTTCTGAAATAGACTAATACAATACCTGCATGGACTCCTAACTTTACACAAGATTAGAAGCAAGTGATGTCGTAAACATATATTTTGTTCCCTTTTCTTCGACAAAATTCTCAATATATTCCTTTACACTGAAAATATATCATAAAATAAGGGTTATGGCCAGAGATAATCTCTTTTAGTACCTTCACTCCGAAACTCATATAACTTTAAATTGCATTATGTTTTATGCATTTTATAAATCCAATAAACTCGCTGATAAATCTTTGTCTTTAAAAAATTATTAACATTGCAAAAATCAAATATTTATCATGCAAATTACTGAATAATACTTGAATATTCAAGGATTATCCTACATATTTTGCGTTTTCTCAACCAAGTTAAATGTGACACAACTTTTACTTATTTAGACATAGTTCAACAGTTTCTGAGGTGTTTATGATTACACAAGAAAATTTTGTGTAATAAAAAAAAATCTCTTCAAAAAGACGTTATGTTAAATGTAATTTTTTATTGTATAAAAAACTGCAAAGAGCTTAAGCGAGGCAAGTAAAATTTTTATAAATTTCCTTTTACATGCATCGATTCAAACAAGATTTTGTTTTTGATTATAAAAATCCATCATAGAAAATGTCCCTGACTTTTAAGTTTTATGTCTTAAACATATTGGGAAATCGACTGAACACTGTAAAAGGAAGATTTCGAAAATATTTATAAATCTAATCATTCTAAATTGGTGACATGAATTTCTCAAATAGGCTAACAAAATACCTCCACGGACTCATTATTTCATGTAGGCTTAAAAGTTAGTGGTGCCATAAACATATATTTCCCTCTCTCTCTATCGAAAATTACCTCGATAAATTCCTTCACAATGAAAACATATCAGAAACCAAGGTTTATGTACAAAAATAATCTCTTTTAATACTTCGCACAATGTAACTCGAAATCTTATTAAATTTGATACAATATGCTCGCTGATAAATATCTGTATTTGCAATTTTTTTTTTATCAATATTAATTCACCATTATACAATACATCTTTCAAGTGCTATCTTGAGAGTACTTTGTTTATTTATTAAAAAAAATTCAATATTTAATAATACGAATAGAAGAATAGATAAAAAAAAAAAAAAAAAAAAAAAAAAACGCTCTTTTATAAGCATGTTTTTCTTAAAAAGCACGCATAAATTCATGACGACAATTTATAGTTTTTGTAAGAAAAAATCTTTTCAATTTCTGTTCCAAAATTTTGGGTGGACACCAAACCTGATTATGAAAAATTGACAGCTTTTGTTTTACGCTTGGTAGAAAGCTGAAGCTACTGAATTTATTAAAAAATATACCTTTTATTTTTTCTTTGTTGCTTTTTAAAGCAACAAGAAAAGAAATAAAATCATTTAAACTAGTTTTTTAAGATTTCTAATTTGATTTCTCAACGTACATTGATAGTTAAATTTATATGAAACTATGAATTGATTAAAACGCATTTTTAAAAAATATATTATACACTGTGTATTTTTTATTTCTATTTTCTATTTTATTGTGTTTATAATATTTCGAAGTTGCAGCTTCACAGTCAGTTGGCCTTTGTTGGTGAGCGTGGTTTGACGCATCATTAAACCTTTTCTTGTTGCAACACGTATACTACTGTAAACATAGAGAATATTTGGCGGCTTACCGTCTTTGTTGAAATAACGAAAAATGCTTTAAAATTAAATTATTATTTTATAATTAAATTTTAAAACTAATAAAAGTTTGCAATTTGTTCGGAAAAATACCTTTGTACATAATATTTATAATTCTAGCATAGCAAAATGTAAGTTAAAAATCGATGCCAAAATCAATCTTTACATGCAACAACCAAATTGAGTTAAATAAAAGAGTACAAAAATAGTTTTTACATTTATATCTATGAAAGGTCAATATTTTATATCAATGTTTTTAAGTCTATGATCGCATGTCTGTTGCAAAAAAATATATGTACCAAGAAAAAATTGAGCCACGATCAGGAAACTTGATACGTGAATAGTGTTTACTTAGACGAACAAATTGAAATTAATGTAAATTCAGAACAAAAAACATTTTATTGATTAGTAGCAACAAAAATAATATAAATTTCAGTTGGTTGTCAAGCGACATTTGAAAGCTATAAAAGACGATACCCGGTAAGGCATGGAGTCTATTAAGTCACCGATGTCCCTATAAGGAGTACAGTGTGTGGCCGAGCGTTATCTGCTGATAATTGGCACCTAGGCGATTTAATAGCACAAGCCGTACCACTGGCTGAAAAATGTCTTCTATGTACCTTTAGCATTAGCCATTAGAGGACCTTGTAGAACGAGTAAAAGTGATCAGCTGTCCCAGCAGATCATTCCCCAGAATGACACTTCAGTTGCTATGGCAGTGGGCCGCTCAGTAACAAATGCAGGATTTGACCGCTGACTTTTCTGCTTACACACACATACGGTCGTCACCTGCACTGGGAGAAAAGTGGGATTCGTCACTGAATATCATATTTATCCAATCAGATACTGCCCAGCTTGCTCGATATAGATACCAATTTAGGTAACACCACCTATGTTGAAGAGTTAACAGCAACTGCCTAAATGAACGTACAGAGCTGACTCCAGAATTGGCCTGCCATCTGAGGATGATATGCCTTGTTACCACATAATCCATATCAACTAGTAAATGGCATCGAATAAATGATAGTGACATTGTTGGTATAGATGTCGTTACTGTGCTGATTGCTCAATCCTCTCATGCATTTGTGTCCTGGGGGCGTCCTGAGTCACTGCAGCGTCTGGCCGTGCCTTCTCTGATCCACTGATGCCAACACTGCGGGACTACAATATCGCTTCGACCAAATTCTGGCTGATATTTCAATTGGACCAATTCGCTTTTATGAGGCCTATGGTTCGACCCCTTTCGAGGTCGAACCACTGTTCGTAGTGACATCGAGTACGTATTAAAGGTATCATTCTGTCAAATACCATGTACGAACAATAGTAGTCCAGTTCTAATTACCTGTGAATTCGAGTACTGGCTCTTTTAAGTGTTACCTGTTGCGCAATTTAAATGCGCATAGCACAATCCCCCATTGGGACTGAAAGGGTAATCGTTTACATAACTCATCAAATAACGTCTGAACGCCCAGTTTCGTAGTTCTGGTTCAATTTTTTCTGCGTGCATACATTTTTTTGCAATACAGTTTACTTTAAAATTGCTGACCGTTCTGAATGAACCTTGACAGAACATTCATAAAAGCAATCATAAATTGGGTGACATAAATTTCTGAAATAGACTAATACAATACCTGCATGGACTCACTACTTTACACAGGCTTAGAAGATACTGAAGTCATAAACATATCTTTTCTTCCTCTTTCTTCAAAAGTTTTCCCAATATATTCCTTTAAACTGAAAAAATATATGAGAAAACAAGGGTTATGATCAGAGATAATCTCTTTTAGTATCTTCAGCTGAAACCTATGTAACTTTGAAATTGCATTATGTTTTATATATTTTATAAATCCAATATATCGGCCGATAAATCTTTGTCATTATAGAATATTTTTTAGTTTTAATTCATCATTATAGATGTGCTGGGTGTTGTTTTAAGAGAACTATTTTATCACACAAAATAACTAAATATCATTAAATATAAATTTTGTTTATAGCTCAGCCTTCATATCAGTGTTCGTAGTAAACTTATGATTTTTTATTTTCACGTTAATATTGAGTGATATGAGTTTTTAAAATTGGCAAAAGAAATAAAAACTCTGGTATGGATTGATTATTTTATACAGGCATATAAATTAGTGGTGTCATAAGCAAAATTTTCCGTCTTTCTTTTCTCTACCTCTATAAATTCCTCTACATCGTAAATACAGACTGACACGGTTAAAACTTTCATCGATAATAAGCGATCTTTTCCCAGTTCTTTGAAGATCGCCATTAGAAGCATTAGATCGCCATTTATGTAAGAATAGCACGTTTAATGCGCGAACGGTTATTATGCGATCCCGCTTAATAAGCCATAGAGTTTTGGTCACTTAAGGGGTCTCAGAACTCTTGAAATTGGAAAAAATGAAAAAAAAAAGACCATTTTCAACATTTAATATCTTAAAATGTATTTGATTTAAAGACACAGTTTTAATTGGAATAAAATATATAAGTATGTTCTTTCATTTCATGTATTTAAAAAATAATAAGATGCAGAATTAGCATTTACAGGGGGTTCTAAACTGTTAGACATTTGACGAGCAAAAAATCGGTATAACACCTTACACGCACGATTACAAAATAAGTATTGCAACTAGGATAAAAATTTTGGTACCTACTTGTACTTTCGATTGTAATAATTACCCTGAACCTAAGTAAATTTGTATTTAAAGTTTTTTTTATATTTTTAATACAAAGTTGTATTTAGCTAATGCAAAATTAAGAAAATGTCAACAATATAATTACCTAAAAATATATATTTGTTTGAACAATAAAAATAAAATTTTAGGTTCAGTTTATACAGACGAACATGAAACATATGTTTTGAAAATTTTATGAAAAAATATTTCTTATTACTTATGAAATATATATATATATATATATGTTTTTGAGATATCGTGCGCGTTATCCCCAAAAAACGACATTTGGAGAAAAATGGCTTCAAAGTTTCCGAAACGACGCTTCAGCTATTGAACGTGTATAAATGTAAAAGCCATAACTTCAATTTTAATAGGAATTTCAAGGAAACAATTATGTCAAAATGTTCAGAAAAGATAGGAGTTTAACATCTAAAAAAATTAAAATTTCGAAAATTTTAAAGCTTTAAGAGTCCTGAGACCCCTTAAGGGGACAAGGGACCCTGAAACTCATCTTTTTATTATTTTTTTAATTGCACCTTAAATACTATTCAGGGGCACACTATATGAGTTATGTCATATATTTACCACAAAAGAAATTAAAAAACAATTTTTTTGGAGAAAAATAAGGAGCTTTCCCGAATATTTTAAGCATTTTCAAGAAATTTCAATATGTCCCAACCTCATTTCATATCAATTAAAATCTCCAATATTTTTATGCCAGTTTGGTTTGCATATACAAATAAAACTGTGCATCGAATTTTATATATTTGATTATAAAGGTAAAAAAATAAATATTTTCTAAATTTCATGAAAATTTCAGCATTTTTGCATCATTTCTGCAGTTAACAACCTTTAACTTTTCAAATTATGTTTAGTTTCAAAAAGCTGTGCACAGTTTTATTTGTATATGTAAACCAGACTGTCATAAAAAATATTGGGGATTTTAATTGATATGAAGTGAGGTTGGAACATTTTGAAAGTTCTTGTTATTCGGGACATTATTATTATCGGGGTGTATATTATCGGGATTCTTAAAACATTCGGGAAAAGTCCTTATTTTTTTCCATTTTTTTTAAATTTCTTGTGTGATAAATATATGCCATAATTCCCTTGAATAGTATTTAAGGTGCAATTAAAAAAATAATAAATAATAAGTTTGAAGGTCCCTTGTCTCCTTAAGACAATAATACTCTCTTAAGTCGCGAATTCATGCGACTGGGGTTTTACATTTATTTTATGCTTTCTGTGTTTTGTTTACTTTCTGTTATTCTAACAGTATTTTTTTTATAAAAAGATTAATAAGGATAGTTTCCTTTCTTATTATATTAAAAATTAAGATCTTGATTATAAGGTTACTAATTTCACAAGTACTAAATATGATTTTAATGACTTGGGTTGTGCTTCACAGATTTAACATTTTTGGCATGTGTTAAAAAAATTAGACTGTCAGAAAAATTATTTCTGTCCCTTTATTTTTGGTTGTCACCTATTAATTGACAGTAAAACCGTATTTGAAAGTATTTTTTTTTTCAGTTATTGTTAAAGCCAGTGCTATAAAAACAAACAATGAGTTAAGCTTGAAAACAGTTAAATTGCAATCTAAATCTGCATAAAAAAACTCAATTTTCAACCGCAAACACACAAAAGAAGGCTCTAAAGTTCATTTAGTAGATTAGATGTGAACTAAGTCTAGTTCCTACAAAATTATGCAAATCACGTTTAATACACAATCTCGCTTAATACGCGAGTTTTGCCCATTCACTTGAAATGCTTCTTGCAGCTTCTAATGTACATCAATACAATCTAGCTCTTTAAAATTATTTAAGTACTTGAAATATTTAAAGAATAAATTAAATTAGTATTTATATTTAGGCTAGCAGTACCCGCCTCTTTGAAGACAAGATTGTTGAAATATTCCAAGTGATATTTTTGTATGCCTTCTAATATTAGAGGGAATTTATATTGCTACATATGCCTAATTAAGTAGCATTTTGATAAACTTCATTCTTTGATCATCGTTTTGCTTTTTTTTTTCCCCCAGTAATTCAAGGCTTACTTTCATCTAATGCGGTAAGCATTAAGCGAAAGTGAGCCTTGTATTAATAATAATAAAAAAAAAGCTTCATTCCAATAAATGAGCAGGCAACCTCTTCGAAAAAAAAAAAAAAAAACTCAGTTACACTGCAGTCAACTTGGGTTGGTTGGTTGTGTTTATGACAGCCAATTATCAGCACGAGTGATATAGGCCCTATAGGGGGGGGGGTACCTTCCGTGGGGGTATTTCTAAGGGAACCTAACCCGTATTTACGCTTGGAAAACCAAGGTTCGAAGAAAACCACGAAAACTCCTAACGATTAGGCCGACGGGCGCGATTGGGATCGAACCCAGCACCTCCCGTCTACCAGCTTCGAGAGCAGAGCCTCTCGGCCACTGGTGAGGCGCAGTCAACTTGGGAGTTCAATTTAACAGTTATCGTACAAGTTTTTTTTTTAAATCGGTTCATTAATTTCAGAGTCTATTTCCTGCAAAGAACGAAATGTTTATTTTTTGTAATATTAGTATAACCTTGATTTACCATAACAATGAAAATACCGTTAAATGATATGTAAAAACTGTAAGAATCCCATCATTCTACGATAGAATTTGCCGAGTTATGATACTTATGATGATTTGATGGAAGTTCGGTAATTTTCGGCACTAAAAACCGTGTTTTCTTTTGTTCAGTGCCAGAAAGCTACGAAATTTTTTTAAATTGAAATTATCTTAACTCGGTGAATTTTGGTCGCAGGGGAACTGCCTTATAGGTCACTTACTGTTGTACTGGTCACATAAAGGTTATGTTTCTAAATATAACTTGTAAGACTAAAATAAAATTTTAAAAGTGCGATTTTTCGAAAAATAATGCAAGGCTATTTTATAAACATAATCTTAAATCCTGTCTTATTTTGAACACTTTTTCAATGTAGGTTGCATGTATTTCGAACAAGTAAAAAAACCTTTTTAGAGCAACCTGTATATGAGATAATACTTTTTATATCAAGGTTAATTTTCATGATTCAATTTTTTATTTAAGTTATGTTAAACCTGAAATAACTTTTTTAAAATTAATTTGCTTAATTAGGCAACGTACGTTGCATGCGTATTCCGAACAACGAAAAAATTAAAGCTCGTTTTCAATATCTTTGGAATAGGATGTATATGCAATAATATTTGTTATACCAGGGTTAATTTTCATGATTTAACTTTTTATTAAAATTAAGTTAAATTTGAAATTACATGTAATTGTTTTGATCAACTTAGGCAATATATGAAATGTTTTCATTTACCCAAGAACAATAGAACATTAACACAAAGTAAAAAAATCTTATAATAAATAAAGACACAATCTTTCTTAATGGTACACAAAACACAAATTTTAATAAGTTAAAAGTTAAATTCTACGTTTCGAGCTGTTTCTACAGGGAAAATATGATGATTAAATGGCTAAAAAGCTCAGAGAGGGAGATTTCCTGTACGAGAGATAATTTGTCGAACACTGAATAAAGATATCAAAACAAAAATGTAGTGGTGTCATCCAGTGAAAATAAATACTTATTAATTTAATGAGTCCAAATAAATCAAAAGTACGAATGAAGAAACCACGAGTGTCTCGCCATCTACGCATGAGTATGATGAATGAGGTTCTGGCCCTCATGCGTAGATGGCGAGACACTCGTGGTTTCTTCATTCGAACTTTTGATTTATTTGGACTCATTTCATTAATAAGTATTTATTTTCACTGGATGTCACCACTACATTTTTGTTTTCATATCTTTAGTCAGCATGCGACAAATTATCTCTCGTACAGGAAATCTCCATCTCGGAGCTCTTTAGCCATTTAATCATCAGATTTTTCCTGCAGACGGCTGTAGAACCAGCTCGAAACATAGAATTTAACATTTAGCTTATTAAAGTTCGTGTTTTGTGTACCATTAAGCAAGACTGTGTCCTTATTTATTATATTTTATGGTGCAATTGTCCGTTATGTGTCAGTAGAAAAATCTCTTCACAAAGTTAGTACGTTAGACATAAAATTTTAATACACAATATAAAATGTTGTAAAGTCTAGAAAGCCATGTACATATTTTATAACTATCTTTTCGCATATATCGATCAAAAACAGATTTTATATTTATCCATAAAAAAAATACTTCCTATCAACGTTTCGTACTTTACGTTTTACGAATATACGTTAAATATAGTTTGAAACTCCTGAACATTGTGAATAAGACTTTAGAATACATTTATATTGGTATCCATTGTAAATTGGATGACATGAATTTCTCTAATAGGCTAAGAAAATACTTCCATGGACTCATTATTTTAATGACTTAGAAGTCAGTGGTATCATAAACACATATTTTCCTTTTCTTTTATCAAATATTACACCGATAAATTCCTTTCCATTGAAAATATATCAGATAACAAGGGTTATGTGTATAGAGAATCTCTTTTAAATTCTCTGCGTCGAAGCTCAGGTAACTCGAAATTTCATCATGTTTGGCCCATTCTATAAATCTTAGAGGACATATACCACAGAAGTAACAAGCTTCCACCCCCTGCAGTAACATACAAATCGCAATTTTAGAGCTTTTATGCTCCTGCAACAATGAAATAAATCGGTTTTGATTACACCCAACAAACACAGGATAAACAAACAAAAATTTCTTCTTCTTACTGTTAGTATAGATTAATGTGGATGTATTTTAAGGCTAAACTTATGTATTATACAGATCGTCCCAAAAGATTGAAACACTCTTTAATTTTTTACTTGTTCGAGATACGTAGTTGATGTAGATTGTAAAAGTGCGCAAAATAAGGTAGGATTTAAGATTACGTTGAATGTTGATGAAATAGTCCTGCCATTAATTTTCAAAGAGTTATGTATTTTAAATGTTTGTAAAGCCCCTGGGTCTTGTAAGCTATATTTAGAAACATTTATCTATTATGTGGCAGGTGAAAACTGTAAAATTTCCATTACCCGGCGACAAAACTTACTGAAATACGATACTTTGAATTTTAGGAAAGTTCTGAGATTTCCGGCACTAAAAAAAAAGTTTTCTCTTTTTAGTGCCTGAAAGCTACGAAATTTCATAAAATTGAAATTATAACTCGGACAGTTTTGGCCGTAGACGATTGGACTGGATTGGACTTCTGAACTGCAAATTCTTAAACACAAAAATAAACACATTTTACAACACATTTTGTCACCAAATTAACAACACATTAATGTGTTGTCAATTAGAAAACTTCATAGACAAAATATTTTTTGTGTTGTGACCGTGTTCTTAATATATTGCAAAAGTGTTGCTATCTAGAAATGTGTTCTAAAAATAGGGTTGTTAATTGTGTTGAAATCACGTTGTAAATAGTGTTGATAAAAATATTTTCTTACGATAGTGCTGTGCTGCACAGCATTTTTTCACCAAATTAACAACACATTTAAAACACCATACTATTTAGAACACTATAAAACAACACATGTAAAACACTTTCACTACACGGCGCCTTTAAAAAAACACACCAACACTTATAACATACTATTTATTAAACATTTATAACACAATTTTAAAAATGAATGCTTTGAAATGGTTTGAAAAGGCATTCACCATTGTAATTTTTAACAAAACTTTTTGCAAAATCTTTTTATTTAGTACAACACGTTTGTAACACACTCACAACAAAATCGAAAATGATTTCAGTTAGAAGTGTTATGTTCAGTTAGTGTTCTAAAAGTGTTTTACGAATTTGTATTGTAGTGTACTGTTGTACTTGTCGCATAGAGAAAATGTTTCTGAATAGAACTTATAAGACTTGGATATAATAAGAGTAATTTTTTTTAAAGTAGTGGCTGTGCTATTTTTCAGTATAATCTTAAATCCCATCTTATTTTGAACAAATTTTACATGTACGTTGCAGACGTATTCCGAAGAGAAAAACAAATTAAAGTTCGTTTTCAATCTTTTTGGAACAACCTGTATATAAGATTATACTTGTTATAGCAAAGTCAATTTTCACGATTTAACTTTTTATTAAAATTAAGATGAATCTGAAATAACTTTCACGTGTTTTGATAAATTTAAGCAATGTACGTCGCATACTTATTCCGAAAAGGTAAAAAATTAAAGCGGGTTTTCAATCTTTTTGGAACAACCTGATGTATATATGATAATAACTGTTATACCAGAGTTAATTTTCTAGGTTTGACTTTTTATTAAAATTAACTTAAATCTGAAATATCTTTACTTGTTTTGATCAACTTAAACAATCTCTGAAATATTTCCATTTACTCAAGAACAATAGAACATTAACACAAAGAAAAAAAAATATTTTCACAAAGTTAGTACTTTAGATATAAAATTTTATTAGGCAATATAAAATGCTGTTAAGTCTTAAGAAAGGCATATACATATTTTATAAATATCCTTTCACATATATCGATTAAAAACAGCTTTTATATTTATCTATAAAAAATCCTTCATATCAACTTTCATGACTTAACGTTTTATGAAAATGTTTTAAATACATTGTGAAACTCCTGAACATTGTGAATAAGCCTTTAAAATACATATATACTGGTATTCATTGTAAATTGGATGACATGAATTTCGATAGTAGACTAAGAAAATACTTCCATAGACTCATTATTTTATAGAGGCTTAGAAGTTAATGGTGTCATAAACATACATTTTCTTTTCTTTTATCGAAAATTACCCCGATAAATTCCTTTACATTGAAAATATATCAGAAAACAAGGGTTATGGTTGTATAAAGAGAATCTTTTTAATGCTTTATGTCGAAGCCCACATAACTTGAAACTTCATTATGTTTGACGCCTTTTATAAATCCAATGTACTCGTGGGTAAACCCTTGTCTTTTCAAAATGTATTTTTGCTATTAAATCTCCATTAAATATATGCTGAGTTAATTTCTAGGAGTATTTTGTTGATTTCTGAAAATAATTAAATATCGTTAAAAATAAATTTTGTTTATGGTTGTTAGAATTTTACAATTTTTTTATCTAACGAATTTCCGAACTGAAGCTGGTTTTGATTTTAATTAACTGAATTAACTATTCTTGGATATTTATTTCTGGCTAACAATTCAACTTCTTTTTAAAATAAATTTCACTTTAAAAAATTCTGTTTTTCTACAGAGCGAATTATTTATGATTTAAATTTCTATAAATTACCTCTTTAAATTTAGGGTCATTAATTTCTCAAACAGGCCAACAAAATATCTCAATGGGTTCACTATTTTATACTGGATTAGAAGATGTTGATGTCATGAACACACATTTTTCCTCACTTCCTTGAAAACGATCCCATAAATCCCTTTTCAAGGCAATATATCAGAATTCAAGGATTATGAACAGAGATAATCTCTTTTAATACACTGCGTTCAAACCCATATAACTTTAAATTTCACCATGTTTGATACATTTTGCTGATTCAATATACTCTCAAATAAACCTTTTACATTTTAAATGTGTTTCAGCATTAAATCTCTATTATAGGCATTTTGAGTATTAGTTAAAGAATATTATGTTTATTTATTTAGATATTTAAGCATCATCAAACATAAATTTTATTGAAGTTTTAGAATTTTTCAATTTTTGAAGGTATTGTGTTATTTATGAATTGAAGTGTTTTTGATTTTAATTCGCTGAAAGTATGCTTCGATGTCTGTTAATAATATGAAGTTTTATTAATATGAAGTTTTGATAATACGGTAAATATTATCATAATATTATGATAAAATAATAACTAATTATCATAATATTATGATAATATGATAAATTGTTTAAATTTACTTCAGGCTGTTCTAAGTCTACTTTCTAGCACATTTTTATGGTTCCGTACTTAAAAGGTAAAAATATCCCTTCCGGCCCGGCCTACAGGCGGATGTAGATTTCGAAGTTAAGTATATTAATTTCACCAACAAAAACTAAATCATGATTAGAGATAAACCCACTTTAACAATTTTTTTTGGCCGCTTTTGACGAGTTTTTATTTCATTTTTACATAACAGCTGGTTTTATCAGAATCATGTTAAGGCGGTATTCAAAAAAATACTTTTCCATGCTCAACAACTCGAAATTTTCTGGCACATTTTCAGATTCATTTTTAATAGAAAAAATATGAAACTTGCTGACGTGATTTTTGAAGAGATTTATAAGCGACCTGCGTTTTTATTTTTCGTTCAATTAATTAAAACTTGATTTATAAACAATTATTTTCTCAGTAGGACAATATTTTTCGTTTCTAACACAATCGCTTCGGAAAATTCTATTCAAAATGCCCACTTTGACATCAATTTTTAAATATATTCTGCCTCTATCAAAAAATCGATCATTACGGTCCAATATATAGTTTATGAATAAGAAAATCTACCAATTGGATGCATTTGAGAGCAAAAATGAATTTAAAAACGAGTAAGAAAATGAGCAGTTTGGATTTGAATACAACCTTAATAAGATGATTTTTTTCTTCAACCGTTATGTATTTTCAATTTGTTTTTGCTGTAAGAATTGGTCCTATCAAAAACTTGTCCATATAGATGATGTAGACAATATTAAGAAGATATATGATAAATTCATGGCGATTTTATACCTTGTGAATTGACGGAGTTGTGGATTTTTTTCTTCTTCAACCACACTTTTTTGTTTTCGTTTTTAATTTTTTTTTTTTGCGGTACGAATTGGTCCTATCAAAAACTTCTGAATATACAAGTTGTAGATAACATTAAGGAGATTTATAATAAAATTAATTAAATTTGTTATCTTGAGAATTGACGATGTTATGAATTTTTTTCTCCCCAAAACCCTATTTTTTGCGCCCCTTGATCCCATTTTTAAATTTATCAAAAATATGTGATACATAAATTTTTGGTCCTATTTTTAGAAGTAATAAAAACTTTAAACTGATTTGATATGTATAAAAATTAAGAAGTTATGGCGTTTTTTCGGTTTTCACAAAACCCCTCCCTATTTCCATCCCCTTGGTCCGATTTTGCGCATTAACGAACTTGACCAAGATTTTATACCCCTTGATTTTATATATCAGTTTGGAAGAGATGTGTGCAGAATTGTGGAAGTTATCGTGTCCAGAAGAATGTAATATATATATATATATATATATATATATATATATATATATATATATATATATATTATACATATATATACAGGGTGGCTACTAAATACTGTTTCAAATATTGAGTCATTCTATTTCACAATTATAAAATAGAAAATGATAACTACACTAATATGATGAACATCAGAGATTAAAGTTTACCGGGAAAAAATTTACTCGAATTGACCGCCATTTTTATCGATTACCAAAGATAATCTCTTATGCCATTGTCAGACTGCGGCACGGATCATTTTATGAGGTAATCGGTACCATTCACGCAATATGGAAGCTTTGTGAGAGTCCAAACTTCTGTGTTTGTTGCTATTTACTTTACCCTCTAAAATCCCCAGACGCAATAATCTAAAGGATTTAGATCCGGTGAAGAAAATGGTCAATCTTCTTGCATGATAAAGTTTGGACAATTGACAGGCAGCCAAGCCCGTGTTGATTTAGCTTGATGCGAAGGTGTAGAATCTTGCTGAAATGTCCGATTCGTTTTGGAATACAACCTTTCAGCTTGTGGCAATAAATGTGTAGCCAATATGTTCTGTTTGTACTATTCGCATTGATTTTTATCCCTTTATCGATGAACTTCAAAGGCAATTTTCCATTGTTTGACACTGAAGCCCAAACAGTAGCAGAATTCTTGTTCTGAAAGCGTTTAACAATTCGAAAGGTTTCAGGTATATCCTCGAGGGTTGCTGAATATACGACATCATTTTTAGCATTGTAATACTGCTCAGTGCAAAATAGCTTCCCATCAGAAAATATTATTCGGTCAACACTTTCCTACCATGCCGCTTCATCAATTTCTTCTTTCTTTGTAATCTTTTTATTCTTTGTTCAGCAGTCAAACCTTGAATTTCTCTTTTGTGATAAGGGACATAATCCAGATCTTCATTTATAATAACTTGAATAGTTTTGCGGCTCGCGTTCTCTTTTGCAGCCATTTTATTTACAGAACGTTGTGGATTTCTTCACACCTTTTCACGAATTCTTTTGATGCGCTCTATTGTGCGAATCACTATTGTGCTATATTGTGGACATCCTGGCCTAGATCGATCTTTACATAGCTATTAGTATCCAGTAATCGATTTATAGTTCTATATATAAATGTTCCATTAAAATCAAGGCATTTTAGTTGCTTAAAGATTTCACAAGCGGAAAATCTGCGATCTAAGAGCTGCTTAATCATCATTCTTTTGGCTTCCCTCTTTAAAATAATTTTAAATATTTGATTTATAACAAAATTCGTCTGCACTAATAGAAGATTGCCAAACGTTAAAATAGAGAAATATATTGTCTTACCAAACGATAATTACATTAATTCATATTTTTTGAAGTGTAACAGTATTTAGTAGCCACCCTGTAGATAGATAGATAGGTAGATAAATCGATAGATAGATAGATAGATAGACAGACAGATAGATAGATAGATATAAAGTTTTTTACTGAGAGTAGTTTTGGGTTATAGGGGTCATGATCGGTGTAGATCTGCAAAAAAATTTCAGAAATTCAACATAGGGGAGAATGTAATAGGTAGTATTTCATATGAAATCTACCTAAAAACGGAACCATTATAAGATCACTCCTGCGTCTAACTGTCATAGCCATTTTACGAAAGTTCAAATTGGCTGAAGTAGTAAAGGCTATTGACCCACATATCTATAGATTATTAACCATTCACAAATATATTTAGGAAAAATGTAGATGGGTTAATTAATTTACTTGAAAAAAACAGTATTTTCTTTGAATATCGTGTGAGGTATCGTATGATAGCTTTCCTAACACCGAACACAAAAATAGATTTCTTTTAATTTTAGGTATTATATTTTCAGAGATATCATCAAAAATGTAATACAAAAATATGTTCCCCACCCTCTATTTTCGAGTCTACTGAAACTAAAATTGTGAAAAAATTAGGTTATAGTAGAACTTAATTTAAACCTTGCTGAAAACTATAGCGATTACTCTAGGTCACATAGTTTGAGAAAATTTCATTTTTTCCATTACTCACAAATTTCGATTTGCGAACGTTCAGTAAAGTAGTTGAGTAGCTCTGGAGGAAGTATAATAGGATTGGTGACAATCATTTTCGAAAAAAAAAAATTATCGGTAATTAGCCGAGATATCAACTCTTAAAGTATAGATCCAGATTACCAAAATTGTTGAAGAGCCAGTGTCTCCTAATCCCCCAAAATCCAGTCGCCACTTTGGCTCCTAACCAAAATCTAGTGGCCACATTGTGAAACAAACTCATAAAACAATCGTGTTTATACGGAAAAAACTTAAGAAAAAAACTAAGGAATTCAAAATGAAAAATAGTTTAATTAATAAATACACGTGTACAACAAAATACAGACTAATTACAAAAAATGTGTATATTTAATATAATCCTAAAATTCTTGAAACTTTGATATTAAAAAAGTATAATATAAATCTGGAAAAAATCAGAAGATAAAGTTGGACAAGATACAATTGAATAGCAAAACATGTATAAGCTAAGCAGTCATGATAATGGAAAATATTAGGAAAACTATATTTCTTATTTTGATTTTGTCATATAAAAGTATACATATAAAAAATTTTAGGAATGTGTAAGATTATTTTGCACTGTAAAAATCTCGCACTTGCAGAAAACATTTACAGAGCAAGAATATACCTTGCGTTAAGTATTTTTTCGTCGGAGTTTCTTTTTCTTTTTGTTCTTCTTTCTTCAGAGTTTGGAATCCTCTACCCTCGCGACTCCATGATCCAAAGCCCTTAAAAAATCTCCATCGCATAGGGAACTTTGGACTGTCTCGTGAGCCTTCGAAGAAATGCTTCCTTTCGCTGGTTTTCAAAGGAGAAGCTTTACGATTAGCGTGTTCATGTGCCGAGCTTCGCAGCTGCTAAGCTTTGTAGTGGAGCGGACACGCGCAGAGTTATATTCGAACATAATGTTCGGCAAGAAAGCAGTACATCACAGGGGCAACGTTCACGAAGGTAACTGATATCGCAAAAATTCCCCGCCTTTTTATCAAGGTCATATTTGATCTCGGCCAGTGAAAAGAGCAGGTGCATTTCTATTTGCAAAAGAAAAAAATATATAAAAATTCCGCGACGGGGATTGGGAACACTGGAAATTGATCTCTGGGACTAAGACACTGAAAGTTAGTCGCCACAGCAAAATATTTAGTTGCCACGTGGCGACTGGTGACCGTAAATCTGCATCTTACCTTAAAGACACGTACTTTTTGGACATACATAAAGACACGGGTGACGTATTCTATGTTTTTAAAGTTTAGATATCAACTTTAAATGATATAATTATTTGTGTAATGTAATGCCCAGTTACTAATTCGTATATTTATTTTACGGAAACCTCTGTGCACGAGTAATACTCGCACTTGACCGGTTATTTTAATAAAGTTTTGCATGCAAAATCATGAAGTTACCGGGTGCTATTATTCAGAACCTATTTAATCGAATTGTTTTTTCCCCTTTTTGGTAAATCAGACATTCTTTTGAAAGAATGCTTTCCAGATTGGCGTTTTGAATCAAATATCTGGACTCGACAACGCGGGAGACAGAAAAACTTGCGGTCATAAAACTACAATGGATTATAACATAAAATGTAATCCGTTCATGAAAAAATGAAAAACCTGTTCGATAACAAAACGCTTCAATAATCATTCCTGAAAATGCTATGTTTTTGTGTTTAAAAATAATTAAGAAAATGTGTCAAATTGTTTGGAGTTGTTGAGCTCAGAAAAAAATATTTTATTTGGAATAGCTTTGAAAATAAATTTTGTTTCCACTTTTTAAAATTTTCCATATTTTGTAAACAATGAATAATTTACAATTTGAATTCGTTTTTGAATTTAATTCACCGAAAGTATTTATATATGTTTATGTATTATAAACAATTCAGTATAGAAAAATTAATTTTTGACATATTTAAAATATTTTTTAATTGTTGTAGACGTAAACTGATTTAGATTTTTATTCACTGAAATTATACAAAATGTCTTTAATTCGACTGTCGATTCTTAAAATTCTACACTACGAAAGTTATTAAAGTTATTCTGCTAGAAGAGTAATTTGTGAAGACAGGAATCTATTATAAAGCAAAAACCTGTCCGGAGAGCGAGGCTAACGTCATATTGACGGTATAACAACAGTTGGCCAGCAATTTCGCTTTCTCTGCAAATTTATTAACATCTAAATACCGCACAATTTCACCTTTTACGCCTATATTATATTTCTGAAGCATGGGTGTTTTTTAAAATGTTTCTCTATCGCTTGCAGACGAATTACGAAGATTCACTCATTCGTACTTGAGCAGTATAAATAGTTCAGCATTTGTTTCCGGCTAATATTACATAGCGAAATTAAAACTTTATCAATAAATAAAAACATATAAATAAATTACAAATTTAACAGATTACGAACCATACGCTTATACAATAGAGAATATCATAATCAAAAATGCTTCTGTAGAAAAGAAATATTTCTCTATTTCTTCGGCTATTCATGACTGACAGGTGGCTAATACAAAAGTATGGTTTTAATAAATTTCCAAACTTTATACGAATACGAGAGTGTATCAATAAGATTTTGCCCTCACATAGAAATTATTGAGTGCAATTTATGAAATTGATACATTGTATTAGTCCTTTTCTATTTAGTCATCGTGCGCAGGAACACATTTCTGCAAACGGTATTTCAAAGAGAGGGGAGAAGGTGTATTCCAGGAGGAGCGATAGTAGACCCAAAGGGGGGGGGGGCATTTTTCTAACTTTTGCCGACCCCCACATGGGACATATTGTTGGAAAGGCCTGTGACCAATTATTCATGCTATGCGCTTTCTGAGCCCCTCTCCCGAAATTCCCCCCCGGGGGGAATGAATGATGTCCACAAAATTTAGAAAAGTGCCCTCCGGAGTGCCAATTTAGGAGGAAATGCATAGCATAAATAAGTGGTCACAGGCCTTTCAAACAATATGTCACATGTGGGGGTTCGAAAAAGTTAGAAAATGCCCCCCTTTGGCGACTCCTGGAATGCAGCCTCCCCCTCTCTTTAAAATACCTGTTTCATAAATGTATTACTGTGCACGGTGACTATATAGAAAAGTACTAATACAATGTAGCAGTTTCATAAATTTCACTCAATTATTTCTATGTGAGGGCAAAAACTTATTGATACACCCTCGCACATTATTGATATTTTTCAAATAAAAGTGCCTTTTGGTGCAAGTGGACAGTGAAAAAAGAAAAGTTTTTACATATGTTCGGGTTGGATATCCGTTAATTTCTTTGGTGCATTTCTTTACTTTAGTTCAGTTCACTCTACAAAACGGTAATAATGCTCAAAATAACTTTGCAATTTCAAAACTCTTAGCAATGCAGTTGGCATATGTTTATATGCCGACGGTTTGTCTGTTTGTAGTATGTCCATTCTCTAACTTTCGCAAAAAGTTTCGGATTGGTATGTAAATAATGCATGTTATTCAGCTTTACTATAGAACAATTGCCATTAAAAATGAAGTGCGCAGAATTTGTAGTTTGTTTACAGATGCACACAAAATAATTTCAATGCATTAAGGTCTATGAGGAAAAATCACTTGCGGTGCATTTTAGTCTTACGATTCCTGAAAAATGATAAAATTGATATGGATTTCTTAGATGCATCAACAACGTGTTTTCTGTAGATTGCGGAGTAAGCGAGTGATCAGGGAAAAACACAGCCAAAAAAAGAGGAAATTACCAGTATTTTCTTATAGAAATTACTTCGAGTTGGAGTCTTGCGCGGATCGGGTAGAACCCGACCCGAACCCGCAAATTCCATTTTAAGTCAACCCGCAACCCGACCCGAACCCGAAAAAATAATTTCCCGCAACCCGACCCGAACCCGCAAATATAATTTCAGGCAACTCGCAACCCGATCCGAACCCCAGGAGTATCAACCGGAATCCGACCCGAATCCGCATTACTTCAACCTGCATCCCGGCCCGAAACCACAGTGTAAGGAAATCATGCTTTAATACCATTATGAAAAATAATCTTCAATTGAATCTCTAATAGAGATTTGCACCGGACTGGCCCGCGGTGGGCGGCAAAATTTCAAACTGGCCAGGCCGCTTTATTAGGACAGTTTTTTCAACGGCCGAGCTGATAAACTAAATAAACTTTAAACAAAATACTGGTATTTAACACCTTTTTTTGACTGTGTTTTTTCCTGATCACTCGCCACCCTTGGAGTGCATAGGAGATATTATTCATTTACAGACACACGCAGAAACATTCGCTCACAGTACTGACTACGATCGAAAATTTTAAACTTTACTATAGTTTAATGTGAAAAAAATCGCACACATTATGTGCAACCTGTAGAAAAACCGCAAAAAAAAAAAAAAAATAAATAAATAAAAAATTACTTCGTTATTTTTTTTAAATCTCATTTCAGTGTATGATAAAAAACAATATGCTGTTAGAGTTCCGAAATGTTTCATAATCTATACCTGCTTGACGCATGATTTTTCTTTTTTCTTTTTTTTTTTTTTTTTTTTTTTTTTGTTTGTTTGTTTGTTTGTTTGTTGGTGGCGCTAGGAGGTGTTTCAATAGATTAAAAAAAAAGCTGAGTGAACTATGATTTATTTTTATACGTTATATTCAGTATTATATCAGTTTGAGATAGTGAAACGCCGTCTGCCGGTAATATTTGGGACTAAAACACGACAGGGTAGGGAAAAAACTGCCGTGATACCACTTCTTACGGAATATTACAACTCTCCGCGGTAATATCAATCTTCCGAAATCTGTTTTCTATTCATTTACCTTTGACTCAGAAATGTACGTATCCCAAGATCGCATCCAACATTGGTGCGACAGCGAACGGCTGTTTTCATGATTTATCAAGTAAGATCAATTGCGTATTTAAAAAACCACTTGCATAAAGTAGTAAAGTGAAAAGAGCCTCTGACTCCCGGATTATTTACAATGAACTACTTTCCTTTCAAAATTTTCGCAGTAACAGTACAAAATAAGGATATTTGAGATTGACGCTCAATTATCTGAAGTTGTAATGAAGTATACTGAGTCTAAGAAAATACCTATATGTCGAATATACATAATGGAATTTTAATCAAATTTCGAAGTCCTGAGTTCATATAGAAGGCGGAATGTATATTTTAAAATTAATGTAATAGAAGTCGAAGCTACATTAAAAAAAATAATCACTTGTTGCTAATCATTTATTATACTTTCTTTACATGCACAAATAATTTCAGATTTTTTTTAAACATTTCTTTCGGATCATTGTTTTCAAATATCCAGTATCTCTTTAGTTGATACAACATTTACAGTAGAAATTAATTACATAATTTTCTTTAAGTCAATTTCAAATTTAAAAGAAGCTTCTTTTAGTATCACCTTTATAAATTTTAAAAAGATATTTTTTAATGACTTATTAGCATTAAAAATTTTCATGAATAGTAAGATTATAAAAAAAAATATTTTTAAAAATGTATTCTATGGATTCATTCTATATTTTAAGCAATATTGCTGTGTAAAAGCGTTAGTATCAAAATATTTCTGTAGCTTTTAATATATGGCAAACATTTTGGGTTATTATTAAGTATTCCTTATACATTTCGGAACAATTCAGTTTGATTACTGTAACTTCATAAATCAAATAAAGTAATTGCTTTTTCCTATCGATTATTTTCATTTTTTTAATAGAAAACTATGATTATAACCTTAGAAACAGAAAATCCTCAATCCACAGATAACATAAAAATACAAAATTGTTCATTTATCTCACAACCTTTAAAAGACCGCTTAACTTTTAACCGCCTTAAGTATATGATTACAACTTAAAGAAGTAGCTAAAGTTGAATCCGTACGTAATGTTTAACATTAAATTATTCATTTATTTCAACAACTTTTGAAAGGCAACGTAATATTTAAAACCCTTAAACCTATATTAAAACTTATGAAATAGAAAATATTGTGTTGAAAGACAGCAAAACATTGGTAAAGTTTAAACATGTGATTATAACTTATGCTATTAAACAGAAAATGTTGAATCCATTCAATAAATAATTATTCAATTATTTCACAACCTTTGAAAGCCAACTTAACACTTAAAAACTCCAAAATTGTGATTTCCATTTTAGAAACAGATGATGTTGAAACCCCACATAACATTAAAACATTAATTTATTCAAATTATTTCCCAACTTTTGAAAAAATCCATAACAGTATATTTTTTAAAGCATAAGTATTAAGGGTAATTATTGATTTTAAATATTTTAGTGATCTATTTAATCTAAAATTTAGTCTAAAATTAGTCTAAGCAGGTCTGCATTCTTATATATTTTTTGTAGAAAACAATTTACTAATGTTAATAACTACATACGAAACGTATAAATCTCCGTATATTTCTAATAATAAGTATTACATATGTCTATTTACGCTACACACGTCGGAAAAATCCATTCACTTAATTTAAACGAAGAAATTTTCTCATTCTGGTAAAATAAAGCCAACACGGGTTCGGTGTATAGAAATCTACAGAATTCCTATAGATTTCTAAAATTGAATTCTTGAAAGTTTAAATTCGAGAGCAATCATGAGTGAAGAAGCTAGAGGTCTGCACGGGCCGGAATTTCCAAGCCCGGGCCCGGCCCGGCCCGTACGAAAGCTGTCTTGGCCCGGCCCGGCCCGTGTAAAAATTGGAAGTTCGGCCCGAGCCCGGCCCGGCCCGTTGTAAAAATTGGAAGTTCGGCCCGAGCCCGGCCCGGCCCGCTGTAAAAATTGGAAGTTCGGCCCGAGCCCGGCCCGGCCCGTACAAAAATCAGTGAAAACGGGCCCGGCCCGATACAATTTCTACAAAAAAAAAAAAAAAAAAAAAAAAAAATCCGTTTTTTCTCAACATACAATTAAGATTCTTTTAATGAATACTACATACATATTTATGGGAACATTTTACAGTATATTTTACATTACTATGATGTTCGCAAAACAGAAAACGCACAATAGTAAACATTAACGATTATTTACACTCATCGTGTCTACAGACATTTCAAAATGGAAATAAAGATTCATTAAAAGATTAATGTAGTTCAGAATAAAGGATTAAAAACAAGATAACATTTGAAGCTGTATAATAAAAAGTAGATTTGTGAAAATATTTCTCTCATTTTTAAGACTTTTCTCAAATCCAAAGGAGCTACATTTCGACACATTTATGAAGTCTTTTCTTTTCGGAAACGTGTAAGATTGGCAGGTATTCTTATTCAAAAGCTATGTAAATGTCGTTTTTTTCATAGATAAAAGTAATATATCTTTCTGAAAATACTGTCAAAGTTAGCGTTTTGAATCGAATTTCCGGAAGCGATAGCACAGGAAAGGAGAAAAACGTACAGTCACGTGACAGGAATCGCTGTTATCTCTGTAAGTAATTTATTAAATATGGAAAAAGCTATTCGTTTCCAAATGCCTTCAATAGGCAGGCCTGTCAATTTTATGCCTTTATAGTTAAAGTTTTTGTCAGAAACATGTGTCTGAAAGCTTTGCATTGTTGAGCAGTGAATATGAGAACCACCTTAAGGTATATTTCCAAAGATACTGTTAAGAGAAGTTCATTATCACTATTAATATTACAAAACAAAATGACTGTTCTACACATCCTGAGATCGATTAAGACCACTTCCTTCCAGGCACGAGTCTGCTGAAAAAAAATTAAACTCGGAATCAGACATCTTGTAACTGTACGATGCCGATCTCTACGATGGACACGTTACATTTCTGTATTGATGTTGTTAAACTCGCATCGGCTCGTGACGCATATTTATACTTCACGAGAAAATCGTATTCATTGAAAATGGCTCGTATTTTATCTGCTTCGCTTAAATTCTTATATCGGGCCGACAGGCCCGATTAATTTTTTTGCCGGCCCGGCCCGTTTATTTTGTCTGTCGGCCCGGCCCGGCCCGTTGAAAAAATTGTCCTAATTCTGCCGGCCCGGCCCGGCCCGTTTGAAATTTCGCCTTCATTCCGCCGGCCCGGCCCGCGGGCCGGGCCGGGTACGGGCCTCGGGCCAAGCCCGGGCCCGTGCAGACCTCTAGAAGAAGCCTCTGGAGGAAGAAGGATGTTATGTCTGAACTTTATCAGGAGATAGGTTCTGAAATGCGAAGAACTGGAGTGGAATAGTTTGTTCTATTTTAAGGAGGGGAAGTCGGATTGTCTCCAAAAGGAATGAAAAAAAAAAAAAAAAAAAAAAAGATTTCAGAAATAAGTGGAATTGAAAGTATTTTATTTTTAGAGCTTGAGAATTTCAAGAATTTTGTGCTGATGAAATAACATATTTGCTAGATAACATTTTATGGATGCTTCAGTATTATTTAATTAATGACTTTAATTAAATAAGCAATAGGCAACTGTTTAAATTATCATAGCTTATATAGAAAAATGCATTTATCTGTATGTTTATCGCTTTTAAAATTCCCGTAAATGTTTTCCGTGATTTGAAGATAGACGAAAATTTTAAAAACTTTCAAAACTGAAAAAAAAAAAAACAAAAACAGAAGAAAAATTATATAAACTAATAATTATGTTTATTCTAAAATTCCAAAATTAATATTTATCTTTTTAGTAACTTTTATAGTTAACTAAAATTATTTCTTTAATGGAATAAAATCAAAAGTTACACGGTTAGAAAAAGGACTAAAAAACCAATCTTGAAATATTAGTAGCTAATAATAAGTCAGTATTGAACTATTTCTATTTTTTATTAGCATGTCGAAAAACAGCTTACCTATATAGTTTAATAAAGAAAATTGAAGCATTATATGTGATTACAGATCTACCTTATTGTTTATTTTTAATTTTTTAATTTTAATTTTATAATAAATTAGGTGACATTATTAAAAGACTTATCAGTACAATAGTATTTCTAATGATAATGATGAAATAGCATAAATTTCATTTTGAAATACTATTTAATGATTATTTTTAAAACAGTACTAACTCATATTTTATCGAGTCTTGAAAAGAAAGCCTAATATGCAGAAACTAGATTCTTTTGTAAAGCATTATGTGTGATTATAGATAACCAGGACTTCGTCATTTCATTTAAAATAGAATTTAACAAATACATCTGTCAGTTGTCTTATGAGACACAATTGTCTTTTTGTCCACTTGGGAATTTCTAGAATTCTACTCTGGTAAAGTAATTGGCAAAAGTTTCTTTTCTCTGGTATATTTTACAGATGTTTCAGTATTAAGCTATGTAACTATAACTAAACAGATAAAAAAATCAGTGATAGTTTATATAATATAATATATGTCGCGGAAAATGTTCACGGAAGACAACTGCTATTTCATAAAATTTAAAGATCATAAAAATTCAAGATTCTGATAATCTATAAATTTAAACGCAGAACTAATTCATTGTCAGAATTAAGATTTATATTTTCCACTAAGTTTTACCAATAACTTTGAAATTTATTTTAACTATTTTGGAATAAACATGCGAAGGTATAAAAAGTAGCATAACTTTAATTGTGAAATTTTATTTTATTATTATTATTAAAATAGTAATAAAAATATTTTAGTTGAATTATTTCGTGAAGACAAAATTTAAACATGCAATTTTAATAAAAATATAAGTAATATGTGTACTTTTAGATTTTTTTTTAATCTAAATTTTTATAGCTAAGAAAGTTACGTTTTCAAAAGACATTCATCGTTGATATTACTTCTAAAGTTATATTTAAAACATTTGAATCAAAAACGATTAGATATATTATAATTATCCACGATATCTATATATAAAAAAGTCTATTAAATTTTGTTAACTCTAAATAGGAAAATTTTCTCAAATTCCTATTAAGACAGCCGTAAAAACAGTCTCCATGCGACAAC
Organism: Maratus speciosus; assembly: GCA_963932465.1. Classification (NCBI taxonomy): domain Eukaryota; kingdom Metazoa; phylum Arthropoda; class Arachnida; order Araneae; family Salticidae; genus Maratus; species Maratus speciosus. The sequence goes on along the minus strand of OZ010786.1, from coordinate 166,452,274 downwards.
TGAAATATTCAATATGACGATATGTAAGTATGATATTATAGAAGTATAACAAGTGATTAAACATTTTAGTTTGTCATTAGTTTACTTTTTAATTAAATTTTTAAAACTAAGAATGTTTCATTCTCCAAAGGAATTTTTACGGTTGTCTTATTTCCAATGTTGGTGTTTAAAGACATGCATTATAATAATATATTTCACATATACTATTCATGTGAGTAGTAAAAGTTCATTTAGTTGTCGTAACTATAAATGTGATTTTTTTTTTCATTTCTGTAAATAAAGCTCCGATGGATTTCGTATATAGAAATTTACAGAATTCTTAAAGATTTTTGAAACGGAATTTTCGGAAGTCTGAATTCGAGAGCAATCGTGAGTGAATGAGAAGCATGTTTCGTTTAAACTTTATCAGAACATAGAATCTGAAAAGCGAAGAAGAACTGGAGTGGAGAATTTGTTCTATTTTAAGAGTAATATTGAAAGTTGGATGCCTCAATAAAGACTGAAAATAAATTCAGAAAAAGACAAATTGAAAGTATCTTATTGCAGGTCTTGATAATTTCAGAAAATTTCCGCTGGCAAAATTAAATGTTTTGCCCTTTCACAGTTTATTGATGCTTAAGTGTTAAATTAATATTCTATCCACTTAAACATAAGCTAATAGAGCACAGTTTATGGCCTGAAAGTTTATTCAAAATGATATATTTATCTAGAAGAAATATGCTTTAAGCGTCTTTAACGCTTTGATTGTCTTTTTTCCTTTTATAGCAATAAAAAAATGTGAAAATTTAAAAATATATCATGCAATGTCAATTAATTAATGTCTTGATATCAGAATTAAGGGGGTGATGAACTCTGGAAAATTTTATTAGATTAAAGTTGTAGCAATTAAAAATTCTATATTGATGTAAATTAATACATAAATATTTTTTATTTCTCAAATCATAATTTAATACTGATACACATGTTTAAAAACAATTAATTGCTTTTTATTTTTTATTATTTTTTAAATGTTCTTTGCGTTCTAATTTTTAGTTTTTTCTTCTTAGTTTTGAATTATTACTATTTATAAATACATTTTGAACAAATCTGTGTTCCAGTTTTAAAATTCGTTGAAAAGTGCATTTTTAAGAAGTATTTTTTGAAATATATTGAATTTTTATGTAAATTTCAAACATTCGTATAGTTTTTAAAATATAAATGAAGGCGAAATTTGAAATGAGTGCAGAAATTTCTTATAAATATGTAATAATATTCTTAACTATAGTCTTTTTTTTACAATTTAAGCTAAAATTGGAGCGTTTCAAGGAAACTAAAATCTGAAATAAAGAAAAATGTCACTATTTAAGAAATTAGTTTTTTAGCATCTTTTATTACTTATCTTTGAACACTATAATATTTTTCAAACCATGTATAACATTTAAAAATATTAACCTACACCGCTTTGTTTTTTGCCTAATGTTCAGATTTAAGCCTAGGGCAATAATACGACAAAACCGAAAATTCGATTTCCGGTAGATGTTTATGAATTCCAAAGCCCGCCATCTCTTTAATAGTTATAAATCGGATTAGTTTTAATGATGAATTTTCATTTTTTTTTTTTTTTTTTATTTAGTTGAATTGAATCAATAGCTAAAATGTAAAATGTTAGTAAAAGTAACACAAAAATAATTAAAAATGATTATTTATTTTATTTATCTCTCGAACTTATTCATGCTTATATGTTTATTTAGTACTCTGATGTAATGTAAAAAATAATAATAACAAACCAGTTTTTAGAATCAACAAATGAATAAAAAATGCAAGTTTTATATATATATATATATATATATATATATATATATATATATATATATATATATATATATATATATATATATATATATATATAAAGAAAATCTGTTAAGGTCTCCTGTTAAGGCCTTTTAAAATCTCTGTAGCCAGTTCAAAAGTGATGCGGTTTCCAGTTGTCATAACTTTTTAAATACATATTAAAATTACATAAAAATTTGTAATATATTTAAGCCATATTTAAGGCTTTATAAACTATAAAAAAACCACTTATAATATAATATAATATAATACAGTTCAATTAATAATGCTTTTTTTTAGGGTTCCGTAATTAAAAAGTAAAAACGGAACCATTATAAGATCACTCTTGTATCTGTCCGTCTGTCTGTCTGTCACAGCCATTTTACTCGTAAACTGTGGAACTTGGAAAGTTCAAATTCGGGGAGGTAATAAAGAATGTTGACCCACATATTTTCAGATTATTAAACATTTATAAATATATTTAGTAAAAATGTATAGGGGCAAATTCAGTTGCTTGAAAAAAGAAATATTTTCTTTGTATATCGTGTGGGGTATCGTGTGAAAGCTTTCGTAACGCTGAATTCAAAAATGCATTTCTTTTAATTTTAGGTGTTACATTTTCAAAGATATAGTTGAAAATGTAGCGCAAAAATATGTTTCCCCCCATCTAATTCCGAATCTACTGAAGCTAAAATTATGAAAAAATTAGAGGGGGTAGACGTTAATTTAAAACTTGCAGGAAAATTATAGCGATTACCCTAGGTCACACAGTTTTTCAGAAAATCGCATTTTTCTGTTACACACAAATTTCGATTTACGGGCGTTCAGCAAAACTGTTGAGCAGCGCTGGAGGTATCTATCGTAGCAGAAGTATAAAAGCATTGTTGATCATGATTTTCGAAAAAAATCGTCAGTAATTAGCCGAGATATAAACCCTTAAAAATATGGACGGTTTGGACACACATAATGCCAGGGGCGACGTACTCTATGTACCATTGGCTTTTAAAACATAGATGACAACTTTTAATGATATATGTGTGAAATGCAATGGCCAGTAACAGTATAAAAGCAATATACGTCAAATTGTTAAAAACAGACTAATTCAAGGGGTCTCAGGACTCTTAAAGCTTCAAAATGTTTCAGATGTTAATCTTCCATCTTTTCTGAATATTTTAATATAATTGTTTCCTTCAAATTCTCATTAGAACAGAATATATCGCTGTTATAATTATACCCGCTCAATAGCTTAAGCGGCCTTTTCGAAACTTTTAAGTCATTTTTCTCCAATTGATTTTTTTTGGCATAACGCGCACGATATCTCAAAAACTTTTGAATATTTTTTCATGAAATTTTCAAAACATACGTTTTATATTAATCTGTATAAACTGAACCTAAAGTTTCCTTTTATTGTTCAAAAAAATATTTTTTTAAGTAATTATATTGTTCAAATTTTCAAAATTTTCTATTAGCTAAATACAATTTTGTATTAAAAATATAAAAATGCTTTAAATACAAATTTATTTAGGTTCATGGTAATTATTGCAATCTGAAGTATAAGTAGGCGTCAAAATTTTTATTCTAGTTACAATATTTATTTTCTAATCGTGCGCGCAAGCTATTATACCAATATTCTGCTTATCAAATGTCTGACTGTTTGGAGCACCCTGTAAATGCTAATTCTTCATCTTACAAATTTTTAAATACATAAAATGAAAGAACGTACTTATCTTTCATTTCAATAAAAATTGTGTTTTAAAATCATATACATTTTAAGATATTAAATGTTGAATATGGTCTCTTTTTTTAATTTTTTCCAATTTTTGAGAACCTGAGATCCCTTAATTAGAATGAATTACATAAATACTATGGGATTCCGACAATTTACATTGAATTGCTCTTTCAATACGCCTCGAGTGGCTTTAAAAGTTAATTAAAAACCTATCTGGAAAACGCGGCAAGGACCAAGGCGGCGTTGCAATTTTGTGACCTCCTTTCGAAGCGCGCTTAGCACAATGCCAAATGTGAACTTTGAACGAATGTTTTGTTTTAGCTGCACTTTAGAAAGAAATGTTATTACTATGATGAATTAAGTTTTATGAAATGACAAATGAAGTTTAAATATGCATTTCTTTTATTGTCAGTACCGAATTAAGTTCATTATAAAGATATTAAAATAATACTAAACTAGTCGGATGTATCAATCCCAAAACTTTCTTCTATCTCATACATGTCAATACTTCCTGCACTGTAAAAAAAATCTGTAGCTCTACAGATGTAAAGTTACATGCTTACTAAACTGTCATCTGTAACTGTACAAAAAAAGCTGCAAATCTACAAAACTTGTTTTTGTAAAGCTACAGAAATCTGTCACTTTACAAATGAATCTATTAAAATTGCAGTAATCTTACTAAAATTTTATCTGTAAACCTGGCTGTACTTACATGAAAAGTACTAGGCATCCCAGTTTCCTAAAAAATTCTTAGTAACCTTACAGATTTTTTGATTTTCGGCGCAAAAGTGTGTTTGTTACATGAATATTTATTGTTGCCGTTACATAAATATTTCTTGGAATCCCAGTTTCCTAGAAAAACTTTAGTAACTGTACAGATTTTTTTTTACAGTGTGATAAATGCAGCACAGCAACACCACCGGTTAGGCGATTTATACCAAAATCTAATCAGGGACAACTTTCGTGAACTTCTAATTGAATTTGAAATTTGGTGAAAATTCGTGCATTAGTTTTTGAGATAGAGCTATTTCGGAAATCGTGAAAAGTTCTGAGTTACAGTGGCACCTCTTGGGCAATTTACACCAAAAACTTATCAGGATCATTTCATATCAGGGACTAACTGAATCTAAAGTTTGATGAAAATTCATGCATTAGTTCTTGAGATACAGCTATTGCGGAAATCGGGAAAATTGCAGCATAGTAGCGCTACCTGTTGGGAGATTTACACCAAAAAGTAATCAGAACCAATTTATATCAGGGACTAAATCAATCTAAAGTTTTATTAAATTCAGTTCAATAGTTCTTAAGACAGAGCGACCACAATATTTGTGTCAGACACAGATAGACAGACTCACAAACAGACATTTTGTAAAAACATGTTTTTCATTACCTCTGTACCCTAAAAAGTATACATCCGTCGAAAACCGGAATTCGAAAATTTTCACGAACCCAATACTTTCTTCCTGTAAAGATAGAAGAAAGTAAAAATGAGTTATACAGAATAGCTGTATTTAATATTTTTTAGGTTCCATATCTCTTTGAACTTTCATGGTATATCCATTTACATTTTTCTAGTATATACTGTTATACCCAACCCTACTTTGCATAATGTTTTACAAAGTGTTAGTATTCTTTTAGCAACTTTTTTTTAAATAATACAATTACTAATTCATATATTTATTGTACAGAACCCTCTGTACGCGAGTAATACTCGCACTTGACCGTTTATTTTTTATATGGCCTGTGACTATCCGCACGACAACTTAACTTCAAATCGATATATCAATATAAAATTTAAGTTAAAATGAACTTGAAACTCTACTTTATGGAATGAATTAATTATATATAAATTCCGTGAGAGAAACTATTTAAAAAATTTAATTGAATTTGAAAAATAGAAAAAAAAAATAAAAAAGTTATTAATTAATGATAAAAAAATTAATGATCATATTTACTTATCTCAATAATATTATTTCATTCTATAAAATATAGGTTAGATCTGATTTTAACATAATTTTTATGTTTATTTATTTATTGTAAGTTAAGTTATCGTGCAGATTCTGAAAAAACACGAGAAAAATGTTTGCAATATTAACTGAACTGTATTTTTTATTATATTATAATATAAGGGTTTATTTTCACATTTTATAAATCCTTAAATATGGCTGAAATATATTACATATATATGTGTCATTTCAATAAGGATTTAGAAAGTTATCAATACTTAAAATTACATCATTTCTGCACTGGCGACGGAGATTTTAAAAGGTATGAGACCCCTTAAAGAAACTGTTGAAATGAAAATCTCAAAAAATGTTATCATTTCTAAATCTTCACCTTAGCTAAGTGCAAATTTACTAATTAAAATCAACAATTCAAGAGATGATTATACACAACATTACTTCGCTAAATCTGGAAGATACATAATGAACGTTCACTTTAATAGATAAAACTTACTTAGGCTTCCTGAGCCAAGAAAAAACCTTATCGAAGAAATCAAAATCAACATTATTTGTTAGGGAAACACAACTGCTAAACAGGATCGATATCGAAAGGGCGCCTAGTAACATTAAGAAATGCAATTCCTTTGAAGGAAACAGACCGAGATTCTCTGAAAACACTTACCTCTATTTACTGAAACCCAAAATTTATGAGGAATTTGCATGTTTATAAAAAACACAATTTACTTATCACATTTTTGCCTTATAAATCAACTTAGGAATCGTTATGGCCACACAGACCAATCGAATCAGAGATCTTTTAATCATAGCCCGATCAGATCGCGTGATTGCTTATGTACATTAGGGGTCATAAAGATGAACAGAGAAAGGAAGATATACCACAGTAATTTTATCCGACAGTGACGTTAGCTGCCTATTCCACGTACATACCCAAGAATTACCCACGAAGCTACGTGTGTACCGCATTATTATTGCACGCAACCTACTAAGAAAAATCGAAATTGTACCCTCTCATTTAGAACATCGAAAAATTAAGGTTGTTGGTCAGTGAAATTTCAAATTTTCTTGCTAATGTTAAAATTATGTTATGTAAAAATGTGCATGTAAAAATAATGTTAATGCATTAAACCAGATTCAATGGAAAATTTCATAAAATGTTGATTTGTGTTCCATTTCTATTAGGACATCATCCTCAACAGGTGGTGGACTGTTTGAGCTGTCTCCACGGCGGTAGTGGCAGGCGGCAGTGCATGTGATTCCCTTTTTTATACATCCACATTTTTGCCTGCAACTAGTTGTATACTGATGAGGCTTAGTACCGCCTCAGTGGCAACAAGATCAGTAGTTGTGATAGGCACTAACGTATGAACGAGCTTACTTTTCCAACCCCAAATCTCAGGAGACAGTTCATTTCCCTGCCACAGTTGTATCTGTAAGCATATATTTTTATCTGAATAGGTTAAGGATGTAGAAGAACAAGTATATTCACATCCTGTCCAACAACAGTAACGTTGTCACTTTCACTCAGTGCATCTATAGCAATCTGAACAGTCAGGGCGTCAGAATAATTAGGACTTTGCTGACATGAGACGAATCGAATCAACATTGTCTTATTGTTCTTATTTGAGAGAAACTGGTTTTGGGGAACACTGATGACAATATGTTCTTCATAATGTATGTCAACTGACGTTTTTACTCAGCACCTGATATTTTATTCAGCTACTTTGGTACTGTTTACATGGTCGGTGTATTCATCGAAAACTATTCTGCGTCCCTTTCCACAATAGTGTTTCTTAACGTACTTTATTTAGGTGTTGCAAATATCCTGTATTGTTGATGCCTTCTTCCACATCACCTCATGTAACAGAAAGACACCATCCATAACTATTGTTTGTTGTTGGTCTATTATCTCACCTGATTGTTCAAATATTTGACACAAAGCACTTTTCTTTGTCTTGCACATTCCGCAATCATTGAAAAGAGAGAGAGGATAAGGAACCAATTCATATTGTAGGTAATTTCCTAAATCATCATTACTACGTCTGCACAAAGAAATCCGTTGGAATATAACTAGAGGATACACAGTTTTAGTAGTATCGTGAAATTTTATTGAATTGTACACACGGTTGAGTGATTGTGCTATATCTTTCCGAGTTAGTTTCAAATCCGAGTAACATTTGTTAGACACCTGAATCATCTTTTTACTCCCGATTTCCAAAGTTTTGAAACAGGTGATAATTTCATCTTTAATAATCCCAGGAGATACTGATATAATTATATCTATCTGAGGAAAGGGCGGGTGATTTTCAAACCAAGTTGAAAGTTTGGAGATATCCAGAGCATCCCTATTCATCCGAGCTTCAGGAAAATCCTTATGTTGTTCACCAGAAGAAAGAGTTAAAACAAAGAATTCTTCCAGGAGGGTACAAATATGAAAGGTAGCTGTGGCGCCCAGAACCCACTTACTCAAAACGCTGTCACTTATTCGTCGTCCATATGTGAGCCCTCCAGAGAATTTTACAGATAGCATTAGTGTTTGCTCAACGGTTATGTCAGACCAAACTCCTGACCAAAACTTATGGTTGCCTCGAATCGTGAAATAACTCTGTCGAACAAACTTGTCGCATTCCTCTTTGGTCATGAAGGTTTGAAGGCTCAACATGTCTATAATCTATGTAAAAAAAGTATACTAAACAAAATTTACAGAAGAAAATTAAATTAGCATTAAACCACGCTTTTTAAAATGACTTCAAACCGGATTACGGAACATATAATCTATATAACATAATCTATAGTTAAGAAAAATGTCATTTGTTGACGTTATTGTTCAGGCTTCTATTCACCTGACCACAACATTTTTTAACGCTTTTTAAATTTAAGCTAAGTAGATGCAATGTAAGTGCCATTGACCCGCTCTCTGGCACTGGTGTGACTTTAGGCAAACTTCATTTTCGAATGCGATTATCTCGTTAACTATGGCCTCTAGAGAAAAATGTCTAAAACCTTTTTTGTAGATAATTTAATTGTCTTTATCTTTTGTGCTAGCAATTTTTCAATAGGACTTATAGATTACGAGATAGTAACAAAAATAAAAACAAAAAAAAGGTACCTTCTTTTGCCTCCCCTCCCTCGCGCTCACCCCCCGTTCAGCAGGACTTTTGGTATGTTTATTAGTAGACCCTTCCAAACAATATTACCAAGTTTCAGAAATTTCGTACATTACCAAGTTTAAAAACTTTCGTAATTGTTCTGTCCAGAAAAAAAACCTAATTTGACTGGACTATATCTTCTGTCCGCTTAGCACCAACTTCCACACTTCATTCGCATACTTAATTTCGTTGCTATGCAATATTTCCCATTCATATACCTCTATCCTTTCGACCGTTGGCACTTCTAATCATCATCTCAAGTTTTTTTTTCGGGGGGGGGGGGGGGGCACGTATAAACTTATTTCAGTATAGATGCATTATCTCCAATCTCTTATTTTTATTTAACGTTCATAACGTTGTGGTTTTGTGGTTTTACAGTACTTCCTTTCTCCTGTTATCCTTTGGCGTTAAAAATTTCATATTTGCCTTTTTTCACTCTCATTAACTTTACATTAACGGAAAATAACAAATGTCTCTTCTCAATCTAATCTCACCATATGGTACACTATTGACCATTTTCATGTATATGTATTCTGCCAAAAGCCCAAGGTTCTGGAAGAATGTAATGATGTCGTTCTTCTGTTTATTGTTGGTCTGTCAATGTAGAAATTGGTCACCCTTCTCCAGGGGTCAACGGCTGGCTGCCGTTAGGCTCGCTCTGTGATTACCCGACCTAGATCCTGATGTTGCAAGCTGAAAAAAAAATTACATTTTATGTACGATATGTTTCTATATTCAGTGTTCACGGCCTAAACACCATTATATAGTATTAGATTATGTCTAACCCTAACACCTAGAATCGTGTATGGCAACAAAATATATCACACTCCTGAAGAGATATTTTAAAAATATGAATTCCTTCCAAACCTATAGGTTAAATATTAGAGAAAGGAATTTTCAATATCCAACAGTCTTAAAAGCAGTGTTTCTCAGCCTGTGTGCCAGGAGAGATTGTCGAATGTGCCGCGAGGTTTTTTGACAAATAATTAAAATTGTATGGTGTCGTATCAACAATACGATATTTTCTATTTATCTTGTGCTTAACACTTAAAAACTACTTTCCTTCGCTTTCAGTTGACGAATATGAATGGTTGTTAACGAAGCCATTTGTAATTTGCCAAACACCAAATTTTACAACAACAGGAAAAGAGCAGCTCATTGATTTGAGAAACGAGAAGTCTTACCATTCAACAATCTTCGAGAAAAATTTGCATGAGTTTTGGATTTCTGTCAAAAATTTGTACCCCGCATATAAGTTTGAAAGGCTATTAAAATTTCTTTTTCCTTTTGCATCTTCATGAATGTGTGAATTTGGATTTTCAGCATTGACAGAAATCAAGTCCAAAAAGCGAGTAAGGCTTTTAAAAGTTGTCTGACGACTTTAGAACCTTGTTTTTATTTAATTTGTTCAAGACAATACGCTGATCCCTCTCATTGAATAAATTTTGTAAATAAATATATAATTTTTTTGTATCATACAACTTTCACATTCTTTATATTCAGATGTGCCGCAAATAATTCCTGATATTTTTAGTGTGCCGTCAACCAATAAAGGTTGAGAAACACTGCTTAAAACCTTGAAAGAATGGAACCGCCATGCACACAATGTTAGATACAAAAACTAGACGTTCGAATTGAAGGCGAACATTTATAGTGGACCAGTATTTATAAGCCGAAAAACTAATTCCTAGTAAATACGTAGGCTATGAATGGTCGAGATTAGCGCGTTTTTTTTTTTTTTTTAACTTTCTACCAGAATACTTGAAAGGTCGTCTTCGTTTTTTTTTTTTTAAATCCCGGAATGTTTACCATTAAATAAAGAAAAAATTGCTAATTGAAAATTCTGGTACATATTTCGAATGAAAAAAACGCTCGAAAGTGAAAATACTGATTACATGCGCGGACCATTGTATAGCGCGTTCATTTTGAAATGCATACTACAACAGTACTTGTTATGGCAATTAACAAGTTAATTATTATCAATTCTAATCATTAAAGAAATTCTAAATTAATATTGATTTTTTTATTAGTCCTTTAAAAGGCAGCTTAAATATGCAGTTTGAATGAAAATATACATATTATATTAAGTTACATTAAGTAGTCATTACTTATTTTTTTAAATAAATTTCTGTGAATATATATATTTTTTATGAAAGATATTTTTACACTTGTTATTATTTCTAATGATTAGACGTAAAATATTTGTCCCAGAAGCATATTGTGCCTATATTACTTTTCCATTCAACAATACATTAGGAAATCTATTGAGTTATCTTAAAATTAAACGGCAAACTTTTCTAAAACTGTACGGGTCGTAAACTAAGTCCAGACGGATTTAGTGTATAGAAATTTACAGGACTCTTACAGGAATCTGAAATGGAAATATCTGAAGTTTAAATTCGAAAGCAATTGTGAGTGAAAAAAGCACTTGAGAGAGAAGTATGTTACGTTTGAACTTTATCAAGAAATAGTTTGTGAAACTGAAGAACTGAAATAAATTAGCTTGTTCTGTTTTAAGAGAAGTTATGGTATCGGATGTCTTCATGAACATTGAAAGAAGTCTGAAGAAACAACTAGAATTGTCTTTTTCAGTCTTAAACATTTCGTGAATTTTGTGTTGAAAAAATTAATGTTTTGATCGTGAATTTTTACACATGTTTCTCCTAAGACAATAATAAGAAAATAGTTTAAAGGAGTTGGGTTGACAAGTACGAGGATGTATCAATAAGTTTTTGCCCTCACATAGAAATAATTGAGTGAAATTTATGAAATTGGTACATTGTATTAATCCTTTTTTATATAGTCACCGTGCATACTAACACATTTCTGCAAATGATATTTCAAAGAGAGAGTGGAGGGTGTATTCCAGGAGGCGCGTTAGTAGGCTCAAAGGGGGCAGTTTTCTACTTTTTGCAGGCCCCCACATGTGGCATATTGTTGGAAAGGCCTGTGACCACTTATTCATGTTACGCACCTCCCGAGCCCCTCCCTTCAAATTTGCCCCCGGGGGCATGAATGATATCCGCAAAATTTAGAAAAGTGCCTCCGGAGGGCAAATTTAGAGGAAGGAGTTCGGGGGGTGCCTAGCATGAATATGTGGTCACAGGCCTGTCGAACGATATGTCACATATGGGGGTCGGTAAAAGTTAAAAAAAGCCCCCCTTTGGGTTTACTATCGCGTCTCCTGGAATAATCCTCCCCCTCTCTTAGAAATACCGTTTGCGCAAATGTGTTATTGTGCAAGCTGACTATATAGAAAAGAACTCATAAAATGTAGCAATAACATAAATTTCACTCAATTATTTCTATGTGAGGGCAAAAACTTATTGATACACCCAAGTATTGATTTTGGTTCCCCGATAGGATATAAAAAATTATCTAAGATTGTTGTTATGTAATTTAGGATTTGTATTAACTGCTTCTCTCATTGATTTTTACTTTAATATTATTATTATAATAAAATTAAGAATCATTTTCTGAAAAGTGGCTGTATTTTTATAAAAACTGGGTGTAAAGGCTTCAAATTTTGTGTACATACTATTCAAGACATGGAGAAATGGATTACTAAAAAAAATATTATTTCTAGAACAACCGATAGATGGCGCTGTATAACAGAAAATAGGGGGAGGGAAGACTAAATAAAAAACCAAACACGTGGGAAATAAACTTTTAACGTTTTAATTTCTATTGCCCTAATGGAAAAAAAAGGAAAGAAGCTTAAACTGCCATTGTAACTTCAATTTCATTTTGTAAGCACAAAACTTTCCATAAACTCATAGTTTGCAGCCATGTTCTGGGTATAAAAAAAGATAAAAACTGGGGAGAATATTATCTGTTCTTCGGATTTTAATCTGTGTATTTTTTTGCTGTGAGGACACTTAAAAATCTTGCTTATTGGGGGCGTGCCTTGGCATATCAGAAAGAAGGTATCACTCTACTTGTGAGAAACATATCAGTAGACATGTTAAGATCTGCAGTTGAGCAAGCTGTCCACAGACGGCAGGTTTTACATCTTCATGAAGAAAACCATATTGAGCAGCATGCCATGAGTAGATAACGCTCTTGCCACTTCAAAATTTGGTACGTTCAAATAGTGTTTTAGAAATGTATCTTTTCAGCGTATAACAATTTATAGAGCGCCATCTATTGGTGGAGTCTGAAATTATTTTTATTTTCTCGCATAAATCGTTTCCCCATGTCTTGAATATTATGGGCAGAAAAATTGAAGGTCATACACTGCGTACTTCAGGTAGACAGGTAGAAGTAGTGGTGTTTTAATCATGGCCACCCTGTATATTAAAATAACGAGGAAATGAATGTGAGGGGATGATGAAATACTTATGAAAATTACTCTATACAAAAAGGATTAGGCCTAGGTATATTTTCAATTGTTAAATATTTTTTGAAAAACATTTCCAATAATATGTTAAGAGTAAAATAATTTTTATTTGCTCTTATTAAACTTACAATAGATGTAAGTAAAAGTTTAAAAGATCAAAGCAGATAACAAAATATTTACTTTGATCTAATAATTGAAAGCCTGTGCTAGCTATTGAAGAATGTTGTCAAGCAAATAACAACAATAACGCAAATAAAAAACTCCCGATAATGTTATTATTTTACCCCTGTAAAAATTACCCTAGACCTTAGTGCACACGCTACCATTTATTGAGTAAATTGGGACGCATTTATAGTAAAGTGAAGGAATGATGTCATTTACTAAGGAAAACAATAAAAGTGTCCAAATGTCTTTCCTCGCATAATATATTAAGTGGCTACTTATATATTTTATCTTTGATGTATTATATCTTTACCGGGTGAGTCAAAATTGTTCTACAAATTCAGATGGGGTGATACTAAACATCATAGTAAACATCAACCATCCATAGACCAAGGGGTCTCAAATCACTTGTAGTCACAAATGCATGGTATTTCACCCTAACTGAAGTCAGCTTGAGGGTAATAATTTTACAAAAACAAATATTGCTATGAAAACGTAACAAAATGTACCTTGTTTTGTATGAAATGTGATAACATCTCAAAAAACTGTGGAAATTCAGTCTATTCACGCAATCGATGATACTGTATGAACTGATAATCACATCCAAAATGGAGAGCGTCAGTTACATATTGCTGGGGCATATAATGGAAACTTATACCACTTTTTATTGGTCTTATCATATTTACAACGAAGGTGAGCATTTCTATTAAAAGTTTCATTATAATATACTTCATTTTTCAGAATCTTATCACCTTCAACCAAAGTTGGGTTAGAGTAGGACACCCTGTGTTTTTATTAAATGGGGGATTTGTGACCCCATTTGTTATTGTAATTTTTCATCCTCTTGATGCCTACTATCACTCCTTTGAATTTGTAAAAACAATTTAGACTCACCCTGTATATATATATATATATATATAACCATTAAAACAATTACAATTTACCACAAACATAGTAAAAATAAATAAATAAAGGAATAAAATGGTAATTTGTGGAACGAAGGTAGAATCCTCAGGCCCTAAATACCTAGGCACTACAAATAAAGTGTGTAGTTTCATCTTCTTATTAGCTATAAAAAAGAGAAATAATACGAATTTAGGGCTATAAACACGAAATAAAAGCAGAAAAAATTTGAAAAAACAATTATATGAAAAAATAAATATGGATGTAAATGGATTGAAAAAAAAAAAAAAAAAAAAACGTATTATCATATTGTGATCCTCTGTAACCAGCAATGAGGTATTAAAAAAACAAACAAGAGTAAGATTATATGCAACTGTTGCCAAAAAAAGTTTTAAAGATAATGGACCAGGGAGTAATAATGCACAGTATAGTCAGGTACAAACTGCAATAAATTTGACCATCTCCTCCTATACTACATCTAAAAATGAATTGCACATTGTCAAAGGAATTACTGAGGTACTGCCATCTGTAGAGTTTATCATTAAAATAGATTGTTTTGGAATACAAAGTAATATATGTAATTAATTAAATATTTATAACTATTATTAGATGATGCTTTAAAGCACATACTTTCTAGAGCTATATAAGTGATAATTAAAAACATTTCAATAAATTACTAACATTTAAAAAAATATATATAAATGATTCATTAAATATTAACATTAAATATTGTAATTTTTTAAACATATGAAATGAAAGAACACACTTATATCTTGCATCCCTCTAAAATTTGTGTTTTAAATCCTATACATTTTACGATATTAAATGTTGAAAATGGAATTTATTTTTCCTTTTTTTCAATTTTAAGAGTCTTGAGACACCTTATCAATGAAAACACTTTAGTTAAAATATTGTTTTCTCGAATTGGGTGGGGATGGGGAAGGGAGAATAATTTTTATTTATTTGCTTTTGATAATTTATAAAAACAATAATATATTTATCTTGAGAAAATTTTCTTTTGAAATTTATTTCTTTGTTCTCTACATGCAGTTAACATTTTATCAAATTTGAATACTTTAAAAGTTAAAAAAAAAACTCAAGCAATTTAAATCAGTTTATATTTTAATTTCAATTTAGGATTTAAATTTGTTAATTTTAACATTGACATTTTAAATCTATTTCTGTAACCTAATAGAACCAATTTCAAAAATTATTAAAAGTTGTACAAATTTAGATTTTATCACTAGCATTAAATCAGTGTTATATTTATCTTTATTTCAGTCTTTCCAAAGACGACTGAAAACAGTCTGAATGAGAAATATGAGAATGTTTACGAGATTTTCAATCCATTTGGTTATATGTTTTTAAATTAAATTTTATAACTAAGCAATTCTTATAAACAGAAGGTATTTTTTGCGGTAAATATTATTTCTAGTTTTAATGATTGTACGTCAGTGAAAAAATGAAGCGTTCACCCCCTACTAACTCTACCTCAAATCATCCTATAAAATGTTACGAGGATCAATCCATCAGTAATGACGTCTACTAATTAAAGCTATGATTAAATTTTGCTTAGGGGATCATCTACATATAGAAACTGCGAGGAATATTAAAATTTTCAAAAAAAACACCTAATTTTGACTTCATATTTCTATTCTTCTGTAAAATATAATTTTGGTTCTGTGCATGTCCCTTTAAGATCTGAAGATTTTTGGTGGAAGTTAAAAGTTTTGGTGGTTTCCCATAATTAATAGGATCATAATTGATTGCAAAAAATATTTTAAAAATACCTGGTGTCAGGATATGCCAAGGAAGGATCCACACAACTGTGGGGATGCAAATCGCACAAAAAGAGGAAATTGTTTTTTCTTTTTCTATAGGATCACCTACACAATTGTGTAGGCCAGGTTTTAAAGGGATATATAAAGTTAGCACTTTAGCAGGGATAGGGGATCTAGCACTTGCTATCGTAAGATATCTCTAGGGGGAGTAAGCGATTGACTTTTGATAGCTTTATCATTTTTGATCAAACCAAGATTTTCTTTATTTCTTTTTTGTAACTTTTTCGTTACTTCAAAATTGTCTCTGATTTTTTTTAATAGTCTGTTATCTATTTTTATGCAAATAACAAATTTGTAAATAAAGCCATTAAATGAGTATACAATTATTTCATTCCAAAATATGGAATACCCCAATTTTTGGCCTTCCTATTCTTCTGTCATTTGCGCATGTAATCCGCTGTTGGAGAAATCAGGTACGAAGAATGTTTAAAATGAAACTTGTGTTTATTAGTAAAATAAAGAGAACAAAGGTTGTCTACCTGTTTTGTTGATAAGAAGTTATGCCTACGCTCTCTCCATGCAGGGGTTAACTGCAAGAAAACAAAATTATTGTTTAACCCAACAGTAGTCGCGTCTTTTTTCAGAACATTATTAGTCGCGCTCGGTCTTTTTGCAGCCGGTCCCGTATACAGAAAATGTAAAAGAAGAAACATTTTTCACTTAATATTCGAATATTACATTTTGATGAAGTTATAAATTTGCAGTTTACTTAAATTATACATTTTATTCATGAGATTTGGAATAATTGGAAAAAGTAAAGATGAAGTGACATTGGCGATCGTTGCGCAGAATTTTCACTGTAAAAAAAATTCCGCAACGTTCCTGGGAAAAAATGGGCAGCTGAGTTGCCCATTATTTCCAAGAAACATTTCTTGAAAATGACTGGAACTTTACTGTATATGTTAAAAACTTTCTACAGAAATGCCAGTAAGTTTCCTGCGAAATACCAGGAATATTTCTGTTGACAGCAAAACATTACTGACATTTCACAGCAAGCGGGATCCGCAGACGATTTTTACATTTCCAGTTGACAATTTTCGCTTTATTATCATTATTTGTTAGAACGAAAAAATATTTTGAAATTGACATCAAAATTATTATTTATAATTTACACGAAAAAATAAATTTTCAGTTAAAATTCAATAAAGTAAATATAAATATGATATATTGTTTCTGAACTTTGCTTAAAATATAAAAATATATAAATGTAAATAATAATTAGAAAAAAAATCTAGACATAAAATATTTTGGATTTTCGTCAGTAATTATGTTAGTTTACAAGTTAGATAAAATACATATAAATTTTTATGAAAAAAAAAAAAAAAACCTAAACGTAATTGTATATTTTTTCCGAAAATAAAAAAAAAAAATTCAAATTTGCAGCAATTCAAAGTGTCAAATATATATCAAATTTAAATCAAATTGTAATAAAGTGTTAAAATATAAAATTAATTAAAAAGGAAAAAAAAAGTCAAAAGGTAGCATAGAACTCGGGCCGTACGGGTGGCGTGCGAGCCTTCTGCGTCCACACCACGAAAGACACGTTGAGAGCTGCAAACTAATGGGTATTTGAAAGGTATGCTAAACCTCGGCATCTAATTTCTGAAAATCTAAGGCCCATTTGAAGAAATCCTTTCACAAGAATAATTAGAGATAAGAACTCTAAAACATACTTTAAATTAATCAAAATCGGTGAGAATCATGTTTGATGGTCCCCTGGTTAATGGAGATCCAAATAATAGGTGTATTTTTTTTACATGGTCTGCTCGTTAAATATTCCACAGACAAGTACGAGAGATAATCTCTTAGCGATGTCACAGAGGTATTGTATTTTCATCTGAATTGTCTTGACAATAGAGACGTAAAGGATTATGTCGTCTATTGATTTATTTGCATTCCATATTGATTTTTTTACATTCATTTAAGGAATTTGTTTTCGACACTCGCGCGCGAGCAACGGATTATAGCAAAAAAATAATAAATGGCGGCCGCAGCGTTTTACTGTTTCCAACTTTTGTTCAGGAACGTTTCAGATAAGAAAACCAGAATTTCACAGGAAAGAGCTAAATTATTCTGAAAACCTGAGAAAAGGCGAAACGTTCCTGGATTTTACATGGAACGTTACCATTTTTTTTACAGTGTTCCACGAATTTCAACTTCTGTTGTAAAAATATACCTGGAAGAAAAACACAGATGTCTTGTTATTTCACTATGGTGGTGGAGAAACATTTAAACTTACAAGGAAGGTTTCCTTACAGGGCATACTCAGAATATGCTGAAAAAAATGCTAGTGAAACTACTCGTGTATGTAATAACAGAACAGTTAAATTTAACGGCGGAATTTTAGTAGAAAGTCTGTAAAAAAATAAAATACTTTCGAATATTTGGCGCGAAAATACGAAAGTGACAAGCAATTTGGAGAGCAGGATTTTTCCTCGCCAAAAGCAAACGATTTTAATGCATCTGAAAATTGTTTATTAATTCTTTTTTTTTTAATGCACGGTATTTAATAAATTTAAACTTAATCAATGAAACAGATTATTATATTTTTTTATGTTACACAAATATGTTGCTTGTTGCTGTAATTATTTAATTTTATCACTGTAAAAATATTTTCTATGCTTTGAAGTTACAATTATCTATTTTAAGTTATAGCCATCTGACATTTGACTGCCATAATATACTTTCATATCGAAGACGAAGTCGTTTCCATAGCAACAAAATCAAATCGACAGTGTTCTATCTGCCTTATTTTTGAGAAACAATTTAAATCAATTTAAATTTTGTTTTAAATCATAAAATATGACATTTAAATTTTATTAGAAATACATATAAATATATATGACAGGCCATAGTTAAAACAAACTAAAAGTGACAAAACTATTGTTAAAACAAACTAAAAATGACAAAACTAAAGTTATTTAAATTAAACTTATATAAACAAATTCAACATATAAAGTTTTTTCCTACATAAAAGCATATTTTTTTTTCCATCGCCAACCGGTGATACATCGCCAAATAAACGAAAATTTCATTTTTTGTTTATTAACGCTGTATCGGTATTCCGGCAATTTTTTTTTTTTTTTATAAACATATATATCCATATGAGAAGAACATTCTGTAATTTTTTCAGATTTTTCTGAGTATGCCCGTATTGAGACCTTCCTTGTTAGTTACATGGTAATTCCCCAATGTATTCCTAAGGGGATATGTGTTAAGAGAAGATAATTTATATGGAAGACAAAAAGACCAGCATACGACTACTGCTGGGTTCTATTATGCAGTAAAAAACTATTATTTAATACTTAAAAAAAGTAACTATCTCTTTTAAATTTGACTTGATATACTGTTATTTCATATACCGGGTGTCCATATTTAAACGATCCTTCTTTAAAGTTGACTACAGACAAAACTCTCATTCATAAAGTTGTAAAATTTTGTGAAAGACGTAATAAAGGAATGGAATTTGTTTAAGCAAAAAGAAAAAAAAGTTCAAAATTTCCCCAGCAGAGCGCGATTTTTAATAAATTACACATTTAGCATTACGATAGTTTAGAAATTTTATTTATTAACTTAACCTGATTCTAAAGATAGAATTTTACGACATGCTCCGAACATTTCGCAGTATACACTGCGGACAACTGCGGAACATGCTACCTTATGATTCCAGATGATATCTGAAAATGATGAACGTCATGCGGGAATGGGCGTGTTTGATTATAACAAAGTTTGTTGAACTATCGCAAATGTATGCTAAATGTGTAATTCGTTAAAAAACGGCCTCCTAATTTTTATTCCGCTCAAAAAAATTCTCATACCTTTATTATGTCCTCCACAAAATTTCGCAACATTCTGAACAATAGTTTCGTCTGTGGACAACTTTATAATAGGGTCGTTTAATTATGGACACCCTGTATATAAACTTTCTAAACTATCGTAATCCTAAATAAGTAATTTATTAAAAATCGCCCTCTGGTGGCGAAATTTGGAAAATTTTTTTCCTTAAACAAATTCCCATCTCTTTATTATGTCTTTCACAAAATTTTACAATTTTATGAATAATAGTTTTGTCTGTAGAAAATTTTGGGTCGCTTAATTATGGACACCCTGTATATTAGTGGCATGTTATTGACTTCTTATTTTTTGAATCAGTAAAGTATTTGAATAATAAATGTATGGCCATATCTGTATATCCCAAAAGTATAAAAGAAAAAAAAATAAATAAAAATAAAAAGAATTTTTAGACACTCATAACGATATCATTAGGGGCGGGATCGAGGAATGATAGCGTAATATACCACAACCAGGGAAGGGGGTCCAAAATTATCATACAGTTGATAACGTTATATATGTACAGCCCCTTTACCATAATTAGGTTAAGTGCATGTTCGTTACTCATAATATTAAAAACATTTTTAATCATTTTACCAAACAAATTTAAATACGGGTAGGTTTTTTTAAATATAACTCAAAAAGTACGATCGGTATGGTCTGAAATTTTGGATTCACATATTTAAAGCTTTATAAAATCGATTTTTGTTTTTTAAAAATTATAGGTTACAATTCTCATTTTTACAAAAATTAATTTCGAAAATATATAATAACTTTAAAATTATTTTTCTAAAAAAAATATGAATTGCAACTTATTCATTTTTTAAGAGAAATCAATTTTTACAACATTGAAATATAGGAATACAAAATTACAGTTCATTTCTCTATGTCGTTTTTGATTTATGATTATAAAAATAACCGCATTGCGTTCTGTGTTCCAGCAATTAAAAACGAATTTAACATTAAGAGTTCAAAACTTTAAACTCGTATAATTCCTAAACTACTTGATCAAATGACATTTCATTTGGAATACGGTGCTAAAATTTTGCGAAAAAATCCAAATAAGATGTCAAATTTAGGTGTAAATGTTGAAAAATATAAAATTCATTACTCAAATTTATATGCAGAGGATCTCCTATACGCAGTTTAAGCATAGAATTAATTAGTAGACGTTATTACTAACCAATTGTTACAAGTGGAATTTCTTTCAGGATGAATTACGGCAGAGTTAGTAGGGGGGAGGGGGATCACGTTTTTTGCTTTCTTCTATCTTTACTGTCTATTCGTCTGTCTACATGTGAAAAAATCTTTGTGAGTGCTTTATCTCAAGAGTTAATGCACGGGAATTCATAAAAAATTAGATGCAGTTAGAACTAGATATGAATTGGAGATGATTAGTTTTTGGTGTAAACCGCCCAATAGTTGACTTTGCTATGTTGCATTTTTGACGATTTTTCTCAATAGCTTTATCTCCAGAAATTATGTAGGATTTTCATCAAACTTCAGTTTCCGTTAGACGTTGGCATAAGTGTTCGCTGACTAGATTTTGATGTAAATCGCCCAACAGGTACTGCTCCTATGCACCACTTTTTAAGATTTACATATATCTCAAAACATAATGCACGGAATTTAAGCAAACTTCATATTCTGTTATACTTTCACATACAGGGTGTTCCAAAAATGAGTACCTATTTTTAAAAATAAATAATTAACAAACTAATAGAGTTATTAAAGAATTCTTGCAGGAAACAACTGTGTGAAGTCTGGAATTTTGCATAGAATGCTTTATTATAATAGTTCAAAATCTGACTGACAGATGGCCTTACAGCCCATTTTGTTATCGATTTGAACAAACGGACCATACGAGAAGAACAGACTGAAGTAGACGTGGTCAGTGAAAGTTCAGTAGTAAACATTTCAAGGTAAACAGTAGTTGTCGTTGCATTCTTCAAAATGGTGTATTTGTAGCCCATATAGCCACCAAAATGTGCTGTACTGTACGACCATCTGTGGGTCAGATTTTGAACTATTATAATAAAGTGTTCTAAACGAAATTCCAGACTTCACACATCCGTTTCTTGCAAGAATTTTTTTTAATAACTCTATTCGTTTGCTAATTATTCATTTTTAGAAATAGGTACTCCTTTTTGGGACACCCTGTAAATAGATTATTATTAGGCTTGAGTGTATAGTGTCCAATAGGTGTCACTTTTATTAATTTGGGTTCGAAATTTCGGTTGCAGACATCTAAGAGTGTAGATGAAGACATTCAATGATTTGTTTGAAAAAGACGATGTTAATATCTCCTTTTTAAATGCACACAATTCAACGAGCCTACACCTTTAGGATCCTCGCGATGGGTATATATTGTCATTTAATTTTGGCATTGTGATAGCGAATTTTGAATTATTAGAATATACTAGATAGGAGAACGTTTGGGGATTGGGACATCCAACTAGTTTTTGCAGGACTTCACATAAAATAGACGCACCAATAGTATCTTACATAAGCATATTTCATGCTTAAGAAAAGTTCAGCAAAATTCTCGTAACATTAAACTCAGAACGGAGTAGCGTTGTTTTGGCTTTAAAGGTGGGTCGTGCGACATTAATGAAATTTCAAAGCATGACATAAAACAATTATTAACTAACAATTCAAAATTAAAATTACTTACAAAAATGTTAAGCATAAATCATATAATGCATATTAAAAATGGTTCAATATAAATTAACGCTACGGTAATATAAATTTTTTTATCAACAATTACCGTAATATGACGTATTTGTTGACATTACACAAATGCAATTTCATACAAATATACAAAATAATTAATAATATAATAAACTTTACTTATATTCTAAATGAAACATTTATTTTATTTCAATTATTAGCGAATTGAGGTAACAATTGTGTGTAATGTTTTAAAAATTCTTATATGCCTGACAAAAAAACAAACCAAAAAAAACATATAAGTACCAAAATGGTACTTTCGTTCGACCTGTGTGAAAAAAGTGTAAAATTGTAAAATGTGACCGTGACCCCTTGTGTGTGTGAGGTGTGCATGAGGTGGGTGTGCTCACGAAAAAAAAAAAGAGTTTGTTAATATCATTGAATAAATGTAATAAACCATCTAAAAATTTAAATAAAAAATCTTTAGAAGAAATTTTTACGTTCATCATTGAAAAGGGCTATCAACAATACTCATTTTGGCAATTTTCCTTTCACTTAAATAAAATACAGATGGATTCAATGTAGAATTTGTACAGGCTTCTGAAATAGAATTCTCGAAAGTTTAAATTCGAGAGCAATCGTGAGTGAAGAAACCTCATGGGAGAGCGGGACGTTATGTCTGAACGTTATCAGGAGATAGTTCCCGAAAAACGAAGAATTGGAGTGTAATAGTTAGCTCTTTTTTAACAGAACAGTTCAGGCAGTCTGATATGAGCATAATAAAATAAATAGATAAAAGAAATAACTGGAATTGAATGCATTCCTTTTGCAGCTTGAAAAATGTAAAAGTTTTGTGAGGCTAATATAAAGTTTTTGACTCTAGATATTTTACATAAGTTTTAGAAATAAAATGTGCAACAATTAATAAATAGAGTAAATTGTGATCGTAGGTCTTTTCACTTTCTTTTCAACACTTACCACTTTCTGACACTTGACCGGGAAAAAAATAAAGAGTCATCACCGGACAAATTTAAAAGTAAAAATTCATTAAATTAAAGACGAAAAAAAAATCGAAAAGCGGGAAAGGGTGGTCTTAGAGACCTGCAGCAATCGGGTGACCGATAAGAATAAAGATATTAAGATTAAGAGTATTAAAGGGATTTTCTTTCTTTGTAAGTATGGAATAATGACTGAGTATTATATGTAATCATATCGTTAAGACTTAAATATATTAATATTTTAATTTCAGAAATACGATTTTTACAACTCCATAGAACCAACTGTTGAAAGTTATAAAAATTTACACCAAAATACTTTTTTAGACTGTATTATATTAGTTATCACTATTACACAGGTTTTTGTAAAGGCAAATAAAACAGTACGAATAAAAAATATAAGCATCACATATGTATGGACTTTATTTCTTTATTTTACTCTATAACTAAAATTTATAGCTAAGCAAGTTACATTATTAAAAGATATTAGCACAGCCAATAGTATTTCTAGCGTTAATGATTGTATATTTAATAAGTATGTATCAATAATACTGTGCACATACTACTCACCCACACCTACATACCTTGATACATAAGAAATGCTCATTTAATTTTCTTAACGTTAAATGTAAAAAAAAATTATAAAGTTTCCTTCCTCGTAAACTCAGCCCTGACGGATTTAGTGTAGAGCTCCTTATAGTCTTCTGAAATGGAATTTTGAAAAATTTAAAGTGGAGGGTAATCGTGAATAAAGAAGCCTGCTGAGGGAGAGGGATGTTATATCTGAAAATTATCAAGAGATAGGTTTTGAAATGCGAAAAAGGAACTGGTGTGGTATAGTTCATTCTATTTTAAAGATGTCTCAATGAAGACTGAAAACAGACTCCAGGAATAACTGGAATTGAACGTTTCCTCTTTGGAGCTTGGGAACGTCGGAAAACTTGTGCTGGTAAAAATTATGTTTTTCCTCATTTATATTTCAAGATATTACAGTAATAACGTTTGTAACAATAATTAAATAAATACATGTGTAATAAATACACTAATCTGAGAGTTCATATAATATAATGTCTTGAGGGAACTTTGTTCTCAGTGCTTTGAAAATAGTACTTCTTAAATTTTAAGGTATATGGAAACTAAAAGAAAATACAGCTGTTTAAACTACTTAATGTTTTAAAGTAAGAATTAAGATTTATATGCTGGATTCACTTTATAACAGACTCTTTGAACTTGTTCCAGTAAATGAAATTGAAAAGTTATGAAAAGAAGTCCAAAATTAAATTTGAAATCTTATTGAATCATTATTTTTACAATACTAAATTATTATGAATCTTTTTATAAGGCTTTGAAGAGTCAGCTTAATAAACATAAAATATGAATAAAAAAATAATATGTATATCCGGTTAAAGATTTTTAGTCCGATACTGACTTATATTAAATGTAAAAAAAAAATTTCATTGTAAAAACGTTTTGCCGCGTTTAGTTTCGACATCACAGGTTTTATACTTATAAAACAGTTTCATTATTAAACGTCCTTTTTACAACAATATTATTTCCACTGTTAATGTTTATACAATAATTATATTCATCAATGATATTTCACATATAATTATCCTTACATAATATATTGCACATATATACAGGGTGTCCCAAAAAGGAGTACCTGTTTTTAAAAATGAATAAGAAACAAACGAATAGAGTTATTAAAATTTCTTGCATGAAACGGATGTGTGAAGTCTGAGATTTTGTTTAGAGTACTTTATTCTGTTAGTTAAAATTCTTACCGACAGATAGCGCTGCGGCTACTCCATTCATCAGCAATAGTTGAAAATTAAATGACAATATTTTCAATATGTCCTCCATTCATCACAATAACATGTCGGCTACGGACCTTTCTTTACATTATATCTTTTCTGGAAGTTCCTTCTTGTTGACGTGAAACTTTCACCAATCGGTGATATTCTAAAACAATGAAAATTCTCTATTTCAACGAATACACCATTTTGAAGAATTTACGCAACGACAACTATTTCAAATGAAAACCAAATTTCAAAGTAATTGCTTAAGAGGTGCAAAGGCCAACATAGTGAAAAAGATTCCATGCCGGGACTCGAACCCGGGCCAAGTCCAAGATTTTGTTAATTTAACTAAAATTTGCATCACTCAAACTACTTTTGAATTTGAGAATACATTTTTCAAACAATCAGATGGCTTAAGTATGGGTAATCCCTTATCTTCAATTCTTTGTGATATTTATATGCATTATTTGGAGCAGAAATTATTAAATCTGGTTAACTTTAAATGTTGGATGCGTTATGTTGACGATACTTTTGTTTTAGTTGATAATCCTTTTGATATTTCTATCATCCTTCAAACTGTCAATTCTATGGACCCACTTACTCAGTTTACTTTTGAGTTAGAAAATTGTATTTAACTTCCTTTCCTTGATGTATTAGCACTAAGTGAGATTCTTCTTTCAAAACTTGTGTTTATAGAAAACCTTTTTCTGTCTCTAACCCACCTCATGCTCTCTCATATCATCCTGTCAACCTAAAAATCGATGGTTTTTACACATATGTAAATCATGCTCTCAAAATTTGTTCCGACTCTGCATCCCTTATGTATGAACTTAATTACTTAAAAAATGTTGCTGTCAAAAGAGGTTTCAATCCTTCTGTTATCAATAATGCTGTGAAGAAATTCAATAGACCGTCTAATAATTCTACTCTTTCCAAATCTGTCAAAAGCAAACCTGATAATTTGGCTGTCCTCCCCTTTTATCCTCCTTTATGTTTCAAATTAGCTAAAGTTTTACGACGTTTCAATTTTAACGTTATCTTTAAACCTGTCAATAAATTCAAATTACCCTCCACTAAATCTCTTGTTCCTGATCTTCGTAATGTTCCTTGTAACGGCTGTGATTTATCTTATATTGGTCAAACTAAAAGGAATCTTGAAATCCGTTTAAAAGAACACTCTCGTTATGTTATTAATCAAGAAATTTCTAAATCTTCTATTGCCAAGCACTCTTGGGATTCTGGCCATAGTTTTAATTTTCAAAATGCTAAAATTATCTTTAATGCCAATAGTGTCTCTGAATTGGGCTTTCTTAATTTTTTTAATAACTCTATTCGTTTGATTCTTATTTATTTTTAAAAATAGGTACTCATTTTTGGGACACCCTGTAAATAATAGTCTCTCCGATCTATATAGAAAAGTTAATTTAATTCTACTATTAAACGTAGAAAATTTCTCAAATTTCAATTCCCGAAAGCTTTGCCTTGTCGATTTAATGTATAGAAATTTACAGAGTTCCAACAGACTTCTGAAATGGAATTCTCGAAAGTTTAAATTTGAGCGAAATCGTAAGTAAAGAAGCCTCTTGAGGGACAAGAATTGTTATGTTTGAACTTTATCAGGGGATAGTTTCTGAAATACGAAGAAGAACTGAAATGGAATAATTTGCTCTATTTTAAAAGAGCAGTGTTGGGAGTTGAATGCCTCAATAAAAATTATAAAAAAAAAAAAATCTAAAGAAATAACTAAAATTGAATGTATTCATTTTGGGCCTTGGAAGTTTCGAAAATTTTGTAATGGTAAAACTGAGTTTTTTCTTGTACATATTTAAAAATACTTGAATCATAAAATGCAACATTAATTAAACAAAGTATTTTATGCTGTGTGAGCAGATTTAAAGTAATATCTCAAGTAAAGTTTCTTCTTTGTGCTTTGACATTGTTAATAATTTATGAAATTTAAAGCACGTGTAAACCAGGGGTAAATGAAGCAATTTAAAATACTCATAATTTAGAATTAAGAATTCAGATTTAAGTGATTTTAGCCTTTTTTTACAGACTTTTAAAATTTATTCATTTATTGAGTCAAAACAAAAGGTGGTAAGTTATGAAAACAAAACAAAACTTAATTTTGAAATCTTATTTCATTATTATTTAAAAAATAATACTTAACTATTACTTTTTCATTTTTATAAATGTTTGAAAAGACAAACTCATCAATATACAATGTGAATTAAAAACTGTAAGATATATATCTGATTGAAGTGTTTGTAGACAGTCTTTGGCCAATTTTCACTTTTAAGTAAACTTAATTTATAAAAAGAGGTTTCATTGTTAAAAGGCATTTCTGCTGTAAATATATATATTCTTTCTACTGTAAATAATATTATACATAAAATGTGTGCATCAATAGTATATTTACATATAATACTCAGCCATTCCCCCATACTCACAGAGAAAGAACGTCCCTTTAATACTCTTAATATTAAACGTAGTTTTAAGTACTAATATTAAAAATAGACATTTTCTGAAATTTCCATTTTCGTAAACTAATCCCAGACGGATTTAGAGCAGAGTTCCAAAATGGAATTCTCAGAGGTTTAAATTCGAGAGCAATCGTGAGTAAAGAAGCTGTTTGAAGGAGAGGATGTTATTTCTGAACTTTATCAGGAGATGTGGGATTCTGAAATGTGAAAAACTGCTGGAGTGGAATAGTTTGCTCTATTTCAAGAGAGTAGTGCTGGGAGTTGGAAGTATCACTGAAGATTTAAAAAAAGGGGTTGAATATATATGTATCCCTTCTTGAATATGGGAATTTAGGGAATTGTGTGCTAGTAAAATTGTATTTTACTAGTAGAGTATATAAATATAAGAGCTATAATCACATTTTTATTCAAAATAGTTTCATTTGTAGCAGTTAAAGTAGAAATATTTTTATGCTGAAGCATATATTCCCACATGGAAAAATCCTTCTCTTAAAAATTTTAAATTTTTCAAGCTTTTAGAGATTGCCCATATGAATTAAAATTCTAGGTTTTACGAAAAATAATTGACGATTTATTTTCTTATGAAAATAAATTAGACAGACTTAAATGGTAAAATCACTTCGACACCTTGAAATTAATTTAAGAAAAATAACTCAAATTTACTATCCGAACCCCTCGCATTACTAGCAGCCATAAAATGGTCTGTCTATAATCGATTAGATAAAGCCTGTATATACGTACACATATAGGAATTTGCACTCAAAGCTCTAAAATAAGTGAAACATGGTAGTCATTTAAAAATTAAACTATTTCAATATGCAGAAAAAAAACAAAATATAAAAATTACAATAATTTATCAGTCGGGAGTTTTGAGCAAGAAAGATGGCATATAACAAATATAACTATAATAATTTAATAAACTAGAATAAAATACTATTTATTATATGTATTTCTGATCTATTCTGATTTAATTTATTATCTAATTTTAAATATCGAAAGTATTATAAAAGAAAATCTTTTATATGACTGACAGACTCTCAGTAATTTTTCAGATAAAGGAAAGAAGAACAACTCATAACAACATGGACATAACAACAAGTATTTAAGGACTTCCTACCTTCATATTTAAAATAAACAAACATCAAATTAATATGAATGTGGCTCCACTGGTCACGTATTACGCTAAATTTTTGAAAATATCCTGATCGTGCTGTAAAATGTCCATAACAATCCATCTTTATAGCAGGAACAAAATTTTCTTATAATCATTTCAAAACCAATATTAAAGAAAAGAATCAAAGCTAATGATTACTATCTTACACACTTATTACTTATTTATAAAATAACGCATTCTGTTCATGCGATATGACTGTATTTTGTGAGTTTTTATTGTTTTATCAATATTTTACTTTTATATGCATTTATAAACATCCATATTTATTTACATTTATTTGTAAATGAAACAATATACTTTCAAAATTACGAATTATCGTTTATTTATTATTTAATTTCCCATCAAGTAGTATGTATATTACTAATCGTACATTAATTCATAAAAAAAGTAATTGTAAACTACACTGTTAAAAATTTGCAGCATTCTGGCAGGTCATTTGACCGTTTTTTCCGAAAACGGTTACAAAACCGTGAATTCAACATTATTCTGACCATATTTTTGGCCATTTTATGGTCAGAATATAGTTAAATTATGGTTATGAAACCGTTTTTCAAAAAACGGTCGAATGACCTGCCAGAATGCTGCAAAACTTTTAACAGTGTAATGTTTATGCATTTATAAGATATACTTATATATATATATATATATATATATACACATTTTTCTTTATTTTATACTACTCTAGATTTCATATGTAATTATAGGAAAATACATATTCGTATTTTTAAGTATGTACAAATACATATATTATAATTGTATTAAGTTGTAAATACTCTTTAGCCTTTTTAAAATTTTCAATAATCGAAAATTTCTATACCAGGGGATTTTTGGGGCTAAATTTTTATAACAATAAAGTTTAATATTTTAAACTTTCAAAGTTAAGATTTATCTTTTATTTATTATTAAATTTATCATCAAGTACTAGGTATATTACTAATAGTATATTGGTTCAAAAAGTAATTATGAATTACTGTTTATGCATTTCAAAGATACTTTTTATATATGCATATTTCTTTATTCTGTATTACTCTAGATTGCATTATGTAATTATAGAAGAAACCATACTTGTATTTTTAAGTATGTACAAACACATATATTGTAATTGTATGAAATTGGCTCTTTAACCATTTTAATTTTTTCAATAATCGGAAGTTTTTATGCCAAGTATTTTTTGGGACCAATTTGCTTTTTTCTGATGATAGAATTTTATTCCTAGACCTTTGGAGATGAATGGTCTTGGCTAAAGCCTCTGATTATTCCTATTGGTGGTAATTCCAGTTCCAGGTCAAAAGCTAGTGAAATACCTTGAAATAAAAAAAAGAATAAAAAAAATCATATATGCATTTGTAGTCTAGAGGCTATATTCAAAGTAAAATATAATTTTAAGCTAAAAATCCCGTTACTAAAAGTTACATAGGAAAATGAGATATCAATTTTTCGAAAAAAAAAACAGCATATTTCCATAGAAAATATGTGGCGATTAATTTTTACAAAGATCAAGCTGATTGATTGAAAATTTACCACCACCGATTTTAAAGACCACCGATTTTGGAAATGTTCTGTAAAAATACACTTTCAAAAAATGCACTTCTAAAAAAATGCATGGTTTTCATCACTGTTTATTCGTTTTTCCGATCATTAAAATGCTCAGGATAAGAAAATGATTTGTAGTCTTTCTTCTGAACACCTTCTGTCTGGTGGGCACTCCTACTTTGAAAGGTAGTTCTTAAACAAACATAGGTTTAAACTTTTTAGCCGAAAAGGAATCGGACACACTTTTCCTTTTTAGACTAAAAATTATTTTTATTTTATTATTAAAAGGGAAATTTTTGAAAAAAAAGAGAAAAGCTTTCCCCCCGAAGCCACTTAAAAAAAAGAAAAGAAAAAAGATAAGACTGATAAAGAATTATTTAATGGTTTAGCACAATGTTTTCCATAGTATGGTACGCGTAACCCTTGGGGGCAGGCGACGAGTCTTTCTTAACAAACAACATACGAGACGATGTAGGTAAATGAGTCAGTGAAAAGATTTTTCTTCTCATTAATTTACAATAATATAACGACACAGTGGATTTTATTATAATGCTTTTTTAATATTGCCTTCTGCTTGTATTTAATATATTGTTACATCTATTCAGTTCATTACAAGCACCATTTATTATTATTGTATTTGCCTTATAAAAATGCTAACCAGATTTCAAGCATGATGACACAAAAATTTAGAACGAAGTTCTAGGTGAAGAAACGAATTCATAATAAACTAATGCAACGATATAACTTTTCATTGATGTAAATATAAAGCAGTTGATTTATGTGTATTTTTAGTCAGATCTCACACTGAGAAGACAAGCAGACAAAATCGTGTGACGCGATACAAATTGTAGCGTCCAAACCGGTTTCTTCTTTGTTATCAGGATGAAATGTCTCCTAACTTACGTGTTTTTGTCGCTTGTCCTTTCAGGGTGTGATATACCTTATACGACTTTTGTTATTTTATATGAAGTTTGTATATAAAATCGAGATAATATTTGTGATACAAGTTATTAAAATATCATACAGCTAACAACTTCTGTGATTTAGTAGAGGATAATGGAAGCATTTTAAATAATAATTATGCAAATCATGTGAAGTTCTTAAACAGATACTTCGCGTTTCATATAACAGTCCATATTTACACAAAATTATTTTTACAAATAAAACTAAATAAAATTTGCATTCTTAGAAAGATGGTAAAAAAATACATGTATAAATATATATATATATATATATTGAGATAATAGACACCTTCTAAAATATATGTTTTGTGAATTGTCGGTATTTGAAATTTCTGTCCTAATGTAAACAAACCGCTTGAAAAGAACTTGAATCGGTTGTGATTTTTTTTTCTGAAAAACAACGGTGAACAATGCGCCCTTCGTTTGTTTGCAGAGAATAGAATTATATGTATATATATATAAAATTTTGAAATCATTTGCCTATGAAGTAATGAAGTCTGGTTTTAGTTTCAGAAGTGAAATTTTAGACATATCTTCTCGATTTATTTTTCGTGTGTGTAAATTAGGAACAATTCTATCATATCAAATAAATATAAAAAGAACTTCTTAAAACACCATCAAAAACTTGACCATTTCTGTGATATTGAAAACAAAGGTTGGCCTTCTCTGCTTACTTTCAAAACTGCTCATCAAAATAAGCTTGATAAAAAGTTTTCTACATTGTGCAATAAGCAAAAAAAGTCTCAATTTTCAAATAAGTTTCTATCAAATGAGAATTACATTGTTAATCTCTCCTCTCATATCTCAAGGGGTCTCAGGACTCTTAAAGCTTTAAAATTTTCGAAATTTTCATTTTTTTAGATGTTAAACTCCTATCTTTTCTGAACATTTTGATATAACTGTTTCCTTCAAATTCCTATTAGAACTGAAGTTATGGCTTTTACATTTATACACGTTCAATAGCTGAAGCGGCGTTTTGGAAACTTTGAAGCCATTTTTCTGAAAATGACATATTTAGGCATAACGCGCACGATATCCCAAAAAGTTATAAATATTTTTCATGAAAGTTTCAAAACATATGTTTCATGTTAGTTTGTATAAACCGAACTTAAAATTTCCTTTTTATTGTTCAAAACAATATTATTTTTAGATGATTATACTGTTGAAAGTTTCTTAATTTTGCATTAGCTAAATACAACTTTGTATTAAAAATATAAAAAGGCTTTAAATACAATTAAAAAGGGTTTAAAAATTAATAATTATTACAATCTGAAATATAAGTAGGTACAAAAATTTTCATTCTAGTTGCAACACTTATTTTGTAATCGTGCGCGAGGATGTTATGCCGATTTTTTGCTCGAAAAATGTCTAACAGTTTGGAGCCCCCTGTAAATGCTAATTCTGCATCTTATAATTTTTTAAATACATGAAATGAAAGAAGATACTTATATGTTTTATTCCAATTAAAATTGTATCTCAAAATCAAACACATTTTAAGATATTAAATGTTCAAAATGGTCTCCTTTTTTTCATTTTTTCCAATTTTAAGAGTCCTGAGACCCCTTAACTCCTGAGCAAAAAAGCATTTTAGATCTTGGTTTAAATTTTTCTCAGTCTTGCAAACCTTCTCTTCCCAAATTGATTGCTCCTATTGAGTCTTCCTTTAAACATAGTAAAGTTACTCCTTTTCAAAAAGAAACTCTTCGTCATATTCTTGTTGATATTATTTCTTCTAATAATTCAAAATATAAACATAATCTTTCACGCTCTCAACATATTGCTCTGAATGAGCTTAAGTCCAATAGTAATCTTATTATTACTAAAGCTGATAAAGGTGGTCTAATTGTTCTTATGGATAAAAAACATTATTCTGATAAAGTTTATGCTCTCTTATCTGAAGGTCCTTATGTTGAAGTTAAAAAAGATCCTAATAATTCGCACCTTTCCACTCTCAAAAAAGCTGTTAAGAATTCTGTTGTTTTAAATGACAACACTAAACATGGTGTTATTTTTTCTTCAGCCATTTGTGCTCGTTTTTATGCTTTGCTCAAGTTCATAAATGCAATGTCCCCTGAAGACCTATTGTCTCTAATATTGGTACTATCACCTATCCTCTTGCCAAATTTTTAACTTCCATTTTTTCTCCTTTATGCATTTCTAATTCTCATACGATAAAAAATTCTTTTGATTTTGTTAGTAAATTAAAAAATATTAACCCATCCAATTGTTCCATGCTTTCTCTTGATATCAAATCTTTATTTACTAATGTCCCAATTGAAGGTGCTCTTTCTCGCTTGGAAAAAAGATTACGTGAATTTCATTTCTCTGATATTGAAGTCCAAGATTTTGTTAATTTAATTAAAATTTGCATCACTCAAACTACTTTTGAATTTGAGAATAAATTTTTCAAACAATCAGATGGTTTAAGTATGGGTAATCCTTTATTTCCAATTCTTTGTGATATTTATATGCATTATTTTGAGGAGAAATTATTAAATCTGGTTAACTTTAAATGTTGGATGCGTTATGTTGACGATACTTTTGTTTTAGTAGATAATCCTTTTGATATTTCTACCATCCTTCAAACTGTCAATTCTATTGACCCACTTATTCAGTTTACTTTTGAGTTAGAAAATTGTAATAAACTTCCTTTGCTTGATGTTTAAGTTACTAAGTGTGATTCTTTCAAAACTTGTGTTTATAGAAAACCTTTTTCTGTCTCTAACACACCTCAAGCTCTCTCAAATCATCCCGTCAACTTAAAAATCGATGGTTTTTACACATATGTAAATCGTGCTCTCAAAATTTGTTCCGACTCTGCATCCGTTATGTATGAACTTAATTACTTAAAAACTGTTGCTGTCAAATGAGGTTTCAATCCTTCTGTTATCAATAATGCTGTGAATAAATTCAATAGACCGTCTAATAATTCTATTCTTTCCAAATCTGTCAAAATCAAACCTGACAATTTGGTTGTCCTCTCCTTTTATCCTCCTTTATGTTTCAAATTAGCTAAAGTTTTACGACGTTTCAATTTTAACGCTATCTTTAAACCTGTCAATAAATTCAAATTCCCTCTACTAAATCTCCTGTTCATGATCTTCGTAAATGGGGAATTTATAATGTTCCTTGTAACGGCTGTGATTTATCTTATATTGGTCAAACTAAAAGGAATCTTGAAATCCGTTTAAAAGAACACTCTCGTTATGTCATTAATCAAGAAATTTCTAAATCTTCTATTGCCAAGCTCTCTTGGGATTCTGGCCATAGTTTTAATTTTCAAAATGCTAAAAGTATCTTTAATGCCAATAGTATCTCTGAATTGAGCTTTCTTGAAAATTTA
The DNA here is from genome assembly GCA_963932465.1 of Maratus speciosus. NCBI lineage: Eukaryota > Metazoa > Arthropoda > Arachnida > Araneae > Salticidae > Maratus > Maratus speciosus. The sequence goes on along the minus strand of OZ010786.1, from coordinate 166,417,591 downwards.
GCTATTTATCTTAATCGTGAAGTTATTGTTAATGATAAATCTGATTCCACAATGCTCTCTGCAGCTTGGAAAAACCTTTTCAGTACTACCGTATAATTTTTTTGTATTAATTAACATTAGTCTGTTTTTATATTTTATTTCATGTGTTCACATTTTAATATGTGTGTGTGTTTTCCCTTTATGATAATTTATTTTTAATTTTATTTTCATGCGGTTTTTTTCCCAACTTGCTTCTTTTCCCCCCTTCTAACCCGTGTTCTTTTGTTTTGATTATACTCTTCTGTGATTGGCTGTTGTCTTCTGCTTTCCTATTGGCTGTTGATTTCTAATTTCCTATTGGCGGTTTCTTCAGCTTGTTTCCCCTTCTCTTTTCTCTCATTTCAGTCTTGCTGCTGCTTTCATAGTAGAAGTACGTCTTCTTTGCGCCTGACGAAGAAAGATTCAGATCTTTCGAAAGGTTTTTGCTTATTTAATAGTTTTTGATGGTGTTTTAAGTTCTTTTTACACTTACAATTCTATTATGTTGAAATAAAATGTTTTGATTGATGGTATGATTTTTCTTTGCATATTAAATGAAATGAGTAAAATGCATGTATTTAAAATGTTTGTACTTTAAAGGAAATATGTGAACAGTTTATATTTTATAGGAAATAAATTCAATAAGAATGCTGGTAATGGGAATAACATGTGGTTATTTATCACTTGCACCGGGAAACAAAGTGCTCTTGCGTGTTATGAAAACGTACTGCATTTGTGGTTACTCAATTTAACTTAGTCTCTCATCACATGACGTAATAACATTGCATCTTTAATTTTGTATAATATTTCAATGAAATGACGAGATTGCACTGCTGCCGCAATTAGAGAGTAACTCAAACGAAATCAAGTGTGTTTATCAATTTTCAGAGTCGTATTTGTCTTTTAATATCAGTTCCTAGTTTACCGTGATAAGGGAAAAAAAGATTGATAATATTTCTACTGACTGCAGACTGGAATTAAAGAATTTTGGATTATTATTATATGATTCTTTTTCAATTTTTACTCTTATTTATACCATGTAATACACCAGCAGTGATTATAAAAAAGGAAAAAGGGGCGATTTTTTACTACTATTCCTCTATATGATATCTACATAAATACATTTGGAATTACGTTATATTGCCTTGCAGGTAATTGTCCACTACTTTTCCCCTCTTCGTTATTATACTTGTATTTTGTAGAGAAAGTTTGAGGGTGCCCCCACAGAAAATTTTTCAGAGTGCACTATGGCATAAAATTTATTTATGATTTAGATTTAGCATAATTTAGATTTAAGTATTTTATTTATTCATTTTCTGTTTGCATGTAAATACATTTTGAGGGGCCCCTGTGGAAGCTAGAGTTATATGCTGCCGAGGACAGCCTGACCCCTTTCCTCCAAGTGACAGCGTAGACGGTCGAAGTCCGGCAAGTTTGAAAGAATATTTAAAATAAAGATGTTTTATAAATAATTTTTAACAACTACAACAACAACAAAATAATAATATAGTAGGATTTTTTTATATTTTTGTTTTTTGTGGCAATCTTGTAATCCACAGTAGAGTTCTGTACGAGCAGGGTTATGCCTACCTGAACAAGAATTTTCTATTTGAAGTTAACCCCAAACCAAAACCGAATCTCATGCAGTTTAACTCCATATTTTAATGCAACTATGAAAATATTATCTATAATTATAATTCTAATATCAATTTTATCTTTTATATTAAAAATGAACAAAAATATATAAATTCATTTATATTTAAATATTTATAGTATATGCTTCTTAAATAATATTGTGAACATTCTTTTGAAAAATATGGGTTACCAAATTCGATACCAAATGATATCTCTTAGTGAGACAATTTACCTCATTTTTGTGACTGTTATTATTAATTTGAAGCTTTTGCCTAATGGTTATTTTCATATTCTTACTATGTGATGCAAATTTAAAATAATCCTTTTTAAAATTTGACGTTAATGACGCTTGAGCGTTACTTTACAATTCATGGCATATTGTGCAAAATGTTCTATTCTATCAATTCTGATGTAAAGTGATTATAATTTTCCAAGAATTGTTATTTTACAGTATCGTAGACATAAAAAATAACTTTATTTTAACCATTTCTATAAAAATTTAATGTACATTAAATATGTTATACATTCAGCAGAAGTCATATTTGAAGGTACCATATTTTCTTTTTTAAGGGAAAGATATAATTCCGTTTTCCTTATTTTTTATTCACGATATTTTTTTTACAGTTACATAAACTGAAAAACGTAATTTAGGATACGTTATGTGAATTGTTATTCTCAAAACTCACGTAATACTGTCATCAGTGTGACAGCCTGGATGTCGTATCAGTTTAACTTCTCTACAAACATGGGTGTGGAAGGAAAATACACTTGCATCACGAACAGGGTGGCGGCATATTGATGTTTTAATCCTTGTTTGGTTAGGATTATGGAACAGCTAGACATTAAAAATTTATTGCCTGAAAATTCATCTTGAAATAAGTACTAAAATGGATGTATGTGTATAATGCGTATTTCGCAATTTCTTTATGTTGTATTTAGTCGCTGTATGCTTGAAAATTTTATTTGAAGTAATTAAATTTAAACAGTTTTGTAAAATTTTATGTGTTTTGGTTGTTTCCAAAATTATCTTCATATATAGTAGTTTTATTTCTGTTATTATAAGTGGTTTATGACGTACAGTCGTGGAAAAAAAAAAGGTAAACACCCCCTACTAACTCCTCAACAAATTATTGTAGAAGAAAGTTGCTGGTACTGAACGATTGGAAATAATGTCTACTTTAAAATGATGTATATAAAATTTGCTTAGGGGCCCATCTACATATTAAAACGAACCCTAACTTTGTTTTCTTCAACAGCAGTACACAATTCTGACAGCATAAATGAACTCTACACCCTTCAATTAGCCTAAAAACGAATTTTTATGCAATTCGTACCATAAGTTTCTGAGAAATTAATTATTTTAAAACGAGCGTATTTTAAGGGCTGTATCCAAATTGAAGTTCGGAACTGGATTGTTAAACGAGAGAGCCCCAATCTTGATCAAGGCACCTTAAGAAGTCAATGAAGCCTGCTAGATTACAGGACAGCAGAAGAAATTTCAAAATATCAAGTCACTTCTATTATAGACGGCTCCTTAAACCATCATTTTGCCGTTTTTTAAGCATAATTTGAAAACTACTTGGAAGAAAAATGTGAAATTTTGGATTTCCATAAAGCAGGACTTAATAAATCTAAATCCATCAAAAAAATTGCAGTTTGCAATAAATAATTTTTTTCGAGTATTAATTTCATAAATCATAATTCATATCATAAAATTATCAAAATTGCTAATTCAGCGTATTTATGTTTGGGTATATTAGTATTATTGCTACACAAAAAATTAGCACATTAGGAGCATAATTCCTGGAGATATAAATAAAAATATGAAAATGTAATTTAACATTAGGAGCACTCAATTTTGAATGTTTATAATTCAAAAACTTATTATTCAAATGACTTGAAATTCCGTGTCTAGGCACAGTTTGAACTGAAGATTTGAAATATATCGTTAAAATTGGGTATTGTCGTTGAAAAAAAATGAAGTTTGGATTCGTTTTAATATGTATATGGCCTCTTAAGCAAATTTTATACATAGCATTTAAAAGTAGACTTTATTTCCAATCGTTCGGTACCAGTAACTTTCTTCTACGATAATTTGTTAAGGAGTTAGTAAGGGGTGTTTACTTTTTTTTCCACGTGTGTACATGTGTCTGTGCGTAATCCTTTAACCTTCTTCTACAAAAAATCTCGTTTTGGTAATATCATAAAACGTTGCTTGTTAAAATACGCAATCAATATGCATTATCCTCTAATCCGTATACAATAAAATCTCGTTACAACGAACCTCTTGGGTGCACTGATTAAATTCGCTATACTGAAAAATTCGTTAAATTGAATATTGTTATAATGAAATACATTAGTAGGATTTTTTTAAACAATCCAAATAATATTTGTTAAACTGAAAAATTCGTTAAATGATATTTGTTGTAACGAGAATCTACTATGTTCCTGTTGATTTCTTCGTTTACAGAGTCATTTTATTAAATATTGCTCACACGCAAGAAAAGTGACGCGTCTCGCAAAAATTCATTTTGTGTTTTATTCCATAAATAGGTGGATCATAGGCTCTTTTTATTACAGGCAACGTATTTTTCGGATCGTTATACAGAAAATTTCTATATTACACTGTGTGTCACTTTTCCATTACAGACAATGCGCAGTTATGAAACAAGAAAAACGACACTCCATAAGCTCTTACACAACAATTTGTAAAACAATTTTTTTTGCTTTTCTAAAAAAAATGATAAAAATTTTCTTATTTCGCAAATATCGGTCTTTGGGTTTAATTATAGTGGAATAGGTCGCAGATTAATAGTTACAACTTTGCAATTTGTCAGCTAGGTAGCGATGTTGTCGAATATCATTTTTGGAATGAATGCAAAGATCAACTCGGCGAAAATGAAATAGGTACTTATTTATAGATGTATCTGCAAGACACTGCTTCAGGTGTTGACGATGAAAATTTGAAATTAGCTTTTTACTGTGTAAACTGTAGCGGACAAAATAAAAATAAATATATTATTTCATTATTCATGTATGCTATTAAGGTATAAAATTCAAAAGAATAACTATAAAATTTTTGATCTGTGGACACACGCAAAATGAAGGCGATGCTGTCCATTCAGAAATAGAGAAACAAATTGGAAAAAAAAAATTGCAGCCTAATTTACATCCCTCAAAAGTAGGTGACATTGATTAGACCTGCCAGAAAGAAAAGGCGTTATTTTTCAGTGAATTAGTTAGTTCATTCTGAATTTTTATATTTAAAACGTTTGAGTGGCAAAATGGGATGTGATAAGGTTTTGAAAAATAATGAAGGTAGCGTTCTTCAGTTTTCTGGAATCAAAATTTTAAGATTTGATGAATCAAGACCTTTTCATTCAACGTAAAACATTCTTATGACCGGTGCATTTTCCGCGGTTGAAATTTTACCTTTACACAAAGCGCATTTGAAACCCTTTCGTCTCAGTGAACGGGAGAAACAAGATTGCTTGTTTTTTACCTGCTTCCAAGCATATTTCTCACAGCTATGCCGCCCCCCTTTTTTTCATTACAACATGAGCACAGTGGATAAAGGACTGGTGTTGTATCCAATCATAACTTTTTAAAATAAATTTCCAGTTTCAGAAAGTCCTGTAAAATGCTGCAAAATTTATTTTTATAAGAATAGAAATTACAAACAAATCATACTACAAAACATACATAGTAACAAAGCTACAAAACATCCATAGTAATCTTTTAATGCTTTAGTAGAAAATAACTTTGAAAACTAAAAAAACAATATTTGTTTTTGAATTGTTACTAAACAACAAACAATAATTATTTTATTTTTATTTTCATAAGTAAGGATCCTTTTTATAATAATGTAATTTATAAATATATAGAATTTTTTTTTGTACTAGTAAATAGTTATTACTATTGATGTCCTAAAAATAACTTACCCATTTCTCTTATTTTTCAATTGTTACAGAAAATATTCTGATGACGTAATTACAACTATGTGATTTATTATAAAATAATCAGATCTTGTATATTTTTTTTGTGGTAACCGCAATTTTGTTTCGCTGAAATGCAATTGTAAGATTATAGTTGAATAATAATTTCAAAAAAGATTTTGAAATATGCTTATTCTTTTAATTGAATTTTCTAGAAATCTTTTTATGAATTTGTGGTTGTTTCTTACTTTGATACAAAATAATATTTTTGATAATGTTTGATAATGGATTAAATTTAAAACATTGTTATTAAAAAAAATCTAAATTTGTGTACGTACTATTTTGAAAGGCGACAAGAATTTAACAAATTGTGCAACAAGAAAAGACTCACTACTCAACAAGCGGTTACGTTTATCAGGGAGGGGAGGTATAAATCTACTAAATCCACCCTATCTCTTTTATGTCTTTATTTTTAAATCTTTATTGTACACTATTACGGCTACATGTAAGGTTAAGTACTGTCGTTTTATGTTAAATTAAAAAATGTGAAATTTCATTTGACTCTCCTGTGAAATTTACTTTTGTCGAGAATTGTCGCTTTTCTTGAGGTTTCGGCGATATGTACTATTAAAAGATCTAATCATTTCCAGCCTAACCTGTACATTCATGAAATATGTATAAAGCTTTTATAAATTTGTAGGATAAACTTTAAGGTACTGTTGAATGAACTAATAGGATCAAGAGAAACAGGTTTTCATGAATGAAATTAGGTTTACAATCTATATATTCAATAAAAAAAATACAGTGTTTTACTATCCAATCAAAAACATATAGTGTTTCACTATCCAATCAAAAATATAGTGTTTCACTATCCAATCTAAAACATATAGTGTTTCACTATCCTAGTAAGAGTTGAACTTGAATTTCCGATGACAACTTTAATAATAATGAAGAAAATTTAGCGTGATTTTCTTCATATTAAATTTACTGTTTATGAAATGTAATGTTGCACACGCACCGAATTTGATCAGTGACTCAGTAAGTACTCTTAGCTATATTCTGAATTGTTTGTTTGTGTGTCGGGGGGGCATCTTGTTCAGTGTTGTTTGTCCACGAATGTTATTCATTTTTAGTGCTTTTTGTATTGTAATTATAGGTAACAAAAATCTAAATTACTATGTGAAAAATATTGTTACATATACTATCTTCATTAATATTGAATTTATGACCGAAAATAATATTTAGAGTTAGAGGAACATACGAAGGTTATTCGGGAAGTAAGTTCTGGAATCTAACAATTTCCGCACCTAACAGATGGCGCTAATCTGCTAATCCGCTACCTCAATGACTGAAACAGTCGTCATAGCAAAAAAAGTTAGTATGGTGAAATGCTGACACGTGTAGATATTTTGCTAAATATATTTAACATTTAGGAGATCCCGCCAACAATGAAATTCTTTCTGTAATTCGCTTTTTGAATGCTAGTAAGGACCGCTTTGTCAACACAGTGGAAGTTCAAACGGACCATTTCCATACACAAAATCATGCGCAGCAATTTCTGAGTCGGAAAATGTGCCATATAGTTGGATTTCAAACACAGAAACAGCTGTCAATGCCGATGCTTACGGTGCAGCATTGAAAATGCTGCGATGTGCCTTTCAAATCAAGAGACATGGCTTGTTTTGTGATTTCTCGTTTTGTTGCAATACAACTATGCCAGGCCACATGACGCTCACGGTGCTCAAGATCTCATCGAGCCTTGCAGTTAGCGGCACCTTCTTTAACCATAGTATAAGATTGTTTAGCGGAAGATTTACACAAGTCTGCTTTTAACCATAGAAACTTTTTTTTATTATGACACATTCTTTATCTTTATTCATTAAGGACACAATAACGCAGACACATAATAGCGCCATCTGTCGGTATACAGAAATTATTACATCACGGAACTTCCCAAATAATCCTCCTACTATGTTGTTTTTACTCGACGACTTTAATTACGTGATATTATTACGGATATTGACGCTTATGTCCTATGCAAAAACTGCTTGCCTTCATCAATATTGTCATTCAAAAAGTTTTCATTTCATTAGATTAGTTGCATGTATAAAGGTTGCATTGTAAAAATATTACAATAAAAGTGATAGTAATCATAAATAAAAATTATGATACACACAAAAAAAGTATTTGTAGTTAACATAAACAATGAGTAATTTTTAAAGCGTTGATAAAGCTTTTCAAATAAAATGGTTAAAAAGTGCTGTCAAGAAATATTACTTATACGGAAATTGATATTATAAATATAGCAGTTAATGGATTGAAAAAGAATGAAAAAATAAAGAAGAAATGAAATACGAATGAAATAAGGTGGGGGAGTTACGGTGTACTATTAAATATCCTGATGTTTAGACTGTATCTCTTTATAAGATAAAATTCAATTTGCCTTATCAAAAGTTAACAATCAAAAGCATGTTTTCATTGGTGAAAATGACATTATAGCTAAAAAGAAAATTGCATTAATTTTAAACACATTTTTAATCAATTGCGTAAAATTATTCCCTAGTCCTAAAATTATGGAATGGTTTCAATGGGGAACATAATGCCATTCTTAAAAGAAAAGTTCATTTTTATCCATGAAAATAAAACATTTTAGCATTATTACATAGCTTTATACCCAGCAGCCTTGAATTTATTTCCGTACGTAAAGAGATTTATTAAAATGTCATTGTTTTGCTTGATTTGTAAGTGTATAAAAAAGTTTCAATGTTAAAGACGTTGTATGCAAAGAACTTGTTTGATTACCAGAAACTAATACAATCAAGTTTTCTTTGAAGTGTACCATTTACTTGGATCTTACAGCGTTGCTTAAAGCATATTTCCTGGAGTTGGGGAGTACCTATGTCGAACAAGGGCATAACCCAGTCGTGCAATAATATAAGAAAAATACTTTCATTTCATTGTGAAGTAATGCAATTAATCCTAAAAAGCCAAAAGCCACGTTGCCACTATGCATAAAAATATCAACATTAAAAATTATCCATTTAGTTTATTACATCTTTTTAATAAACTCATGCCATTAATTCATCTACGAATATAATCTTCAGTTTTTAAATTGAGTCATTTATTTTTTAAATTACTGGGAAGCTCACAACACTCATTGAATTATTGGATTTACAAACATCATAAAACAAAACCATCCTTGCGTAACGAACTGCAATAAAAATTTATGTATCTGTACATTTTGCAATTCGAAAGAATATTTTCTTTTTAAATCATCCTAGCGCTATTAAAATTTTTATTTGAATATTATATGACTGCACTAAAAGTTATAGGCCTACATATTTTAAAATTTGATATTTTCCTTAATGAAAACCATAATTGCGTATTTGAAATTTCTACTTTATTGAATTAACTCGCAATTATTTAGTTTTACATATTAGATTCTAAAATTCCAAAATTCCACAATATTTCTCATAATAGTTTTTTTTTTTCTATTTTGATCACTCTGAATTTGATCTGCGAAAGGTGTAGTTTTAAGAATTACTCGCAAGAATTTTTATTATCTTTGAAGAATCATTTGGTCTACGATTAATATACATAAAAGGAAGTGTATAGGTTAAATCGTATAAAATTGCTTTTTATTTTGTTATCAAAGGATTGTTCATTTTAGTAGTTGATATCCCTACCTTAATGAAATATTTACTATTATTTAGTTTAGAACTTTTGATTCAGAGTTTGAAGTTTTAAAAGTTCGTAATTTTATTCATAACCTTTCTTTTAAATTCCGATTTGATTACTATTTTCAATTTGATGTATGAACGATTTGGTTATAAGTAGCATTCTTAAGAATATTATTCTTCAAGATTCATTTGGCCTTGTAATTTTTATCTTATCTATACTAATATTATAAAGAAGTAAAAATTGTGAGTTTGTTTGAGGTACCTTGCTCTGGAGCTACCGAATCGATTTCAAAAGTAATGGTATAAAAATGATGGTGTTAGTCCAACTTAGAACATAGGCTATATTTTTTGTCGGTGACACTATCCCAAAGGGAGTGCAGGTGCAAAAAACGTTCTAAAATTGCAATTTTTGTATTATGGAAGGGCCTAGAATCATGAAATATGGAATGGTAGTTACTTATAAGATATAAATGATATCTAAGAACATTTTCTAAACAATTCGAAATTTAAAAGAGATGAAAATGCACAAAAAGCGTCCTAAAAAACGTTCTAAATGGCGGTTTATACACAATCTCAAGAAATACTAAACCGATTTAAAAAATAATGGTGTCAAAATGATGGTGACAACGCTTGCTCCAAGATAGTCTATATTTCATGTCGGTGTCACTACCCCAAATGGTGTGCAGGAGCGAAAAACGTTCTAAAAATGCAACTTTTGCGTTACTGAAGGGCCTAGAAATATGAAATTTGAAATATTGGTTACTTATTAGATATAAAGGATTTCTAAGAACAGTTCTTAAAAAATTCGAAATTTAAAAGGGGTGATAATGCGCGAAGAGGGCTCTAAAAAATATTCTAAATGGTGATTTTTACTCAATTTTGGGAAGCATCAAATCGATTTCAAAAGTAATGGTTGTAAATTAATGGTTACAGACCTTGGAACTAACATGGCTCTGTTTAATGTTTGTATCATTACCTCCTTGGGGTTGTAGAAGAAAAAAATAAAATTCTAAATTGCGGTTTTGTGTTATGGAAGGGCCTAGAATCCTGAAATTTGGAATGGTAGTTACTTATAAGATATCAATGATCTCTAAGAACATTTTCTAAAAGAAAATTGAAATTTAAAAAGGGTGAAAATGCGCGAAAAACGTTGTGAAAAACATTCTAAATTGCGATATCTATGCAACCTCAGGAAGTACTGAACCGATTTCAAATATAATGGTATAAAAATGATGGTAACAGCTCTTGCTCCAAGATAGGCTAAATTTTATGTCTGTTTCCACTACCCCAGAGGAGATTCAGGAACTAAAAAGTTCTAAAATTGCGATTTTTGAATTATGGAAGGACCTAGATTCATGAAATTTCGCATGGTGTATATATATATTAGATATAAATGATCTCTAAGAGCATTTCTTTAAAAAATTGAAATTTAAAAGGTGTGAAAATGCGCGAAAAGTGTTCTAAAAACGTTGTAAATGCCGATTTGGGAGCAATCTCAGGAAGAATCAAACTGATTTCAAAAGTAATGGTAGGTAAATTGACGCTAACAGCCTCTGCTCTAACATAGACGCTATTTCATGTCGGTGTCACTATCACCTGAATGTTGCAGGAGCATAAAAGCTCTAAATTTCGATTTTTGTGATCGGTAGGGGCTAGCAACTTGAAATTAGGGAAGATACATATTTATTAGATATAAATGATCTTTAAGAACAGTTTCGAAAAAATTGGAAATTTAAAAGGGGTGAAAATGCGCGAAAAGCGTTCTAAAAACATTGTAAAAACTTTCTAAATTTCGATTTCTACTCAGTTTCAGGAAATATCAAACCTATTTCAAAAGTAATGGTTGCAAATTGATGTTGACAGTCCCTGCTACAACATAGGCTATATTTTATGTTGCTGTCACTACTATCTGGGGGTTCAAGAGCAAAACATGTCCTAATTTGCGTTTTTTGCACAATTGAGGGGTCGAACATTTTGTAATATGGCATGCTATTTTCTTACAAGATGCAACTGCTTTCTAAGAACAGTCGAAAGAAAATTCCAAATTTAAAAGGATGAAGTGAGCGAAGAGCGTTCTAAATTACAATTTTTGTACAATCATATCAAATACCAAACCAATTTGAAAAATAATGGGGACAAATTGATGGTGATAGAATCTGCTCAAACATAAGCTATATTTTATGTCACTACCACCAGAGGGTTGCAGGAGCAAAAATCTTTCTAAATTGCGATTCCTGTGATACTGAAGAGGCTAGAAACTTTAAATATGGCATGGCACTTACTTATAAAATATAAATGCCTTCGAAAGACTATCGAAAATAAATTTGAATTAAAAAGGGGTGAAGCGAAGGGGAGGTGCGAAAAGCGTTCTGAAAAAGTCCTAAATTATGAGTTCTATGCAATTTTAGAAAATATAAACCGATTATAAATTTAATAATTTGAAATCAATGGTAACAGTCTGTGATCCTACTCAGGCTATATTTTATGCCGATGATTCTACCACCTGGTGTTCACAGGAACAGCAAAAGTTCTAAAAAAAGCCTTTAAAAGCTTTCTAAATTACGTTTCTGTGGAATATTAGGAAATAATAGACCTATTTCAAAATTAATGTTGGCAAATTAATGGTGACAGTTCCTATTTCAACATAGCCCTTTATGTTGAGGGATGTGGTAGGACTTGGAATTTGACATGATGGTTAATTTTAAGATGTAAGAAGATGGTTTCTAAAATATTCAAAACTTCAAATGAATACTGAAATAAGCGTATTGATTGAGCATAAAATTTCAAAATATTTTCTAAATTATAATTTATTTAGTTTTATTTCTTTTTATTAATTTAAGTCTAATTTCTGCCTAATGCAGTGTAATAATGAAGTTTAGTCAAACTATGTTTTAAATAGTAATTTTTGAATTATTCCTAAAAGTGTAATTTCTTTTAATAAAAATTATACATATAAATATCACTTGGCATATTTCAAATATTACGTGAGCAAAGCCGTGGGATTTGCTAGTCCTTCTACATATATATAAAAGTAACGATTTGGAAATGGACCAATGAAAATCTGCATAGATACCGCGAAACACATCTGATTGGTCAGAGATTTCGAACGCTACAAAGAGGGTTACCAAGGTTGGGGGGGGGGGGGTAGAGAGGCTCTATCGCCAAACGTTGCCAAGTTTGTCGCGACAAATTGGCTTTATATCCCCAAATTTGGCAACCAAAATTGTTCGCCAAAAGGGACAACAACTTGGCACTATTTCCAGTATTTCGTTAAATTTCCATAGACTCCCATTGAAATCCAATAGAGTTTACTTGCTTGCAGAAAATCAACAAATTGAGATATTTCATTGCAACAAAAACTAGTATTAGCTTATGAATAGAGCTTAATTGAACTATTTAAATTATTTTTAAGCACAAACACTAACTATTTACAATATTCTTAACGCTATATATATAATTTTACACATATATGTTGTGGGAGAAAAGGCGGCAAAGTGAAAATTTCGGAGCAGAGGAGATTTATATGATAAGATTATTTATTGTAACTACAAATTAGCGACTTCATTATAAAGGTAAGGGAAAAAATCCCAATAACTAATAAATTTGCACTTTTTAAATTTGTCATATTTTTTAAATTTACAATATTTTTAATTTGAATTTAATTTAATTTAAATTAAATTGAATTTGAATTTAAATTATTTTAATTTTCATTAGTTTATAATTTTATTTAATTATAAATTTGTTTAATTTGTAATTATTCAAATAAATTATAAAATTTATCTTTTTTTAATGATTTTATATTTAATAATTCTTATAATTATGAAACACTGTAAGCACTAATGATTATGTGCTTGGAGATAAGAAAATAAAATTTTCAGGAGTTGGGTAGGTGCGCGTTTTTACTAAGTTGCTTTTAAAAATTGATTTGCATAGAAAATAAGGGATCGCAAATCGATCCAGAATGGAAACGTGAAACAATTGCGTCTGAGGTCGGCTAAAAAATAAGGATTTCTTCGCGATTATGCGGGGGCGGGGGGCGTAGGGAGCAGGGGCGCGGAGTCCCCCTAGTTTTTTTTATTAATTGTTTATATTAGCGATTAAAACTACTGTTTTAATGAAGAAATCGCAATTATTTAGTTTCACATTTTTGCTTTACAGCTTAAAATTTTGAATTTTTATGTTTCATAATCTTTCATATAATGTACAATTTATTTATTTATTTGTATTGATATGTTTAATCTCAATTTGATGTATGAACAGCATGGTATTAGACTACATTCTTAAGAATTTTTATTATTCTTCAAGAGTCATTTGGATCGGTCGTAATCTGTAATGAGAGGCTGAAGAAACTGCGAGAATATACTTTTTCTTGCACGCAGTAGACTTGCATTTTGTTTTAGCGAATTTTTAATTTTCTCATTATTATTATTATTATTATTTTAATTTTTCAGCTTACTGATAGGTTATCGAACATCCCGTTTCTATCAATCTCAACTTGTGGTTCACAATACCAACACCTCATGGTAGCCTATTTGATTTTTAGATGGGGAAATTCCAGAATAGGAACTAATTCTGGTAAACGATTATTAAAATTAAAAATTTTCTACAATAATTTTAAAATCCTGAAATTAAATTTTATCACTCAACTTCTGTTTTCAAAATACTATTTAATGTACGATGCTTGCGATGTAACCTTCTCCGCATTTTAATTTAATCAGAAATGTTCACATACGTTAAAACTAATCCTATTATTTTTTAGTCATGAAACATTCTGTTAAACATTCTTTACCAAATCACTGTGATTTCATGCACTAAAATTAATAAATCACAAACAAAGTTTGATCAAACTCGTAAAAAATATATAACAAAATATTAATAACAAATAAAACTTTATGTCTGCTAATAAAGGCTGCGTATTTGTAGAATGAGTCTCGATCAATTTGATTAAACTTAGAGAAATGTTTATCAGGGCCGTTGCTAAGGGAGCAGAAATATTTTTTCAAGATTTCCAGAACTAAAAAACTGTAATGTTCGAATGAAATTTGAATTAATTACGTTATTTTTGGAGGAATTCACTCTCATTTGTGTGCTAATGAAATTAGCCCATCTTATTTGCTTTTTAATTAGGATTATGATGATAGATTTTACAATCAATATTATTAAATCAACAAAGTAAACTTAAAATTTATTTTGCGTTTTACCTTGTTATGATTTGAAACAGTAAGTAATAAAAGTCATTTCGGCTTAGTTGGAAGAGGAAGCTGATTTCTCTCCTTTTTTCTTCCCTTTTTTATATACGTACATCAAGATTGTAATACAAATTAGACAAATTTACCTTACTCTTCTTAATTTCGGTGTTTTGGTGATAAAATGACATCTCAAGAGATATTTTAATTGTAGTTCACTAAATGTAATTAACTTGATTAATTTTTTTAAAAAAAGCTTCGAATTTTGTAGTTAATTTCGAGAAAGTTCCGTCTTTAATGAGATTGTGACTGGGATTTTAATGTTTTAGTATTAAAATAGGATAAAAATATTAATTATAAATATTTTAATGTAGATTGCTAGATGGCAAACACGAATATTATGTTTTTATACGATTTTTTTTTTTTTTTTGGAGTAAAATGGATTTTTTCCATTTAATATTTTAATTAAAATATCTATTTTAAATATGTTCATTTAAAATATATTTTAAATGCGAATATTTTTTTATTACTTTAAAAAATAAATTGTGAATACTTTTAAATGATTGAGAAAATTAATTGTTATTTACTTTTAAATTCGAAAACGTTTCTTTTCTCTCTTGTTCAGTTAGCTTTTCTTGGTTTTTTTAAATTTAATTAGAAATCTTAATTTATAGAATTTTTCATTTTTCGTTTTTAAAATGAATTCGGTTTTTAGTATTAATAGAACCAATACGCATGCGTGCTAGGAATAAACGAAATTTCTCACTTTTTTCAGACTTTCGGGAGGAATTCACGGATAAAACATGTTTCTAGGAGTAAGGGAATTATTTGTTAAAAAATGGGGAATAATTTGTGTATATAGACAAGTTTTTCTAATATTGTAATTAATCTAGTAATTTGGACGCTAATGTGCCACTAATATGACACAAGCCATAACATGCGATGTTTTCAAGGTATAATATATTTTCCACGCTCAAGTGAGGGTCTATGCCAAACCGTTCAATGTCTACCAAAGAATGTTTTGTTAATACCGTTTGTTATGTCTCATTTCTCAAAATAAACAACTTCAGAAAATTTATTAAAATTCAATAAATTTAACATGATTTATTAATTGCTTCAGGATCACTCTTACGCAATTTTTATTTAGTTTACGGCACTTAAAAAATGTTCCTTTACTTGTCTTGAATGTCCTCAAATAACCTTTACTTCTATAAAATAAAATGTATAATTAAATAAGTTATAAAACTACTTTTCTTTATTACTAGTGCAAAAAAAGTTCTGTATGTTCCTTTAGAAGGAGCTTATATGCACCCATACTCTCGAATTCATGCCCATAAATGATAATGATTGACGAATTTTTGGGAAGTTCTGTATATCATCCTTAAAATTTATACACAGACGTAATAAATCAAAATTTATTTAAGATTAGAAACGCATACAACAACACAACGGAAAACGCTCTTTCAACAATTATCGCTTTTAATGTACGAACATTATTTTGTTTATCCCTATAACTGATCGATAACTGCTAAGCTCTCTATATTTTACAGAAAGCACGTTGTACTGCCGATATTTCTTTATTCTTTATGCTTAATTATAATAGTTTAAATCCTTTTTAAAATCTACCAATTTATGTACATTATACATTTTGAATATTTTGTAAATCTTTCAAAGACAAATATATTTTTTCCTGGTAATCATAAATAAATATGAAACCACAATCTCTCTTTAATGTAATCGCAGACTATTAAATTACCCTGCTGAAATAGTTTTCGTAAATTATTTGAAGTGTCTTTCTGCAAAAAATATTTAAGATTTCACTTAAAATACATTGTTTATTGCAAAAATCAGCATTAATAACAATACAATATCATTTACAAATCTACTTATATTTTCTCCGTCAAAGTTTAAACAAATTAAAATGTCAACATAGAATCACCAATGATAATTTTATTCATTTATATGTTAATTTAAAATTAATTACAATCTGATTTTCAAATAACCGATTCAATGAATTGAACATTCAATATATGTTATCGTTAAGGTTATTTAAATAATTAAAACAGTTAACTCCCATAAATTTTGCATTCCTTTTATTGAGAGCTAATTAACTAAGATTAATTAATTCTTGCGTTTTAAATAAAATGTGAAGGATGAATTTAAACATTTCTAAATAAAGCTATATTTCTGAATTGATTTTCATAATTCAATGTCTACGCAGTTTCAATAATATTTATCATTGTAAAACAAATATCTCGAAGTTCATGTTTGTTTAGTGTTTGGTAATAACATCTGAGAGAAAAGTAAGATCTGTGCAACTAATCTATGAAAAACATAATTGTGAAAATAGGGAGCAAAGTTCCGAAAAAAAAAAAAACTCCCAGAAAAGATGTGATATGTAAGACTATATTTCTGAATTGATTTTCATAATTCAATGTCTACGCAGTTTCAATAATATTTATCATTGTAAAACAAATGAAGTTCATGTTTGTTTAGTGTTTGGTAATAACATCTGAGAGAAAAGTAAGATCTGTGCAACTAATCTAGCAAAAACATAATTGTGAAAATAGGGAGCAAAGTTCCGAAAAAAAAAAAAAAACTGCCAGAAAAGAAGTGATATGTAAGTGGATGCCAATTTCAAATAAAATTCACTCAAACTTATCTACTGAAGTATTGTAGCATTATTTTAATTATTTAAAAATAAAAACTATTGAAGCATTTCATCAAACATGACTCATTTGTTTATTATAATAAGAATATTGCAAATTATTATAATGACATTGTTATTAATATTATTATCATCATTTTATTAAAATATGAAAAATGTTGGCATAACATTTAATCAAAAACATGCCAAGTTCTTCATTTATTATTAATATACTATCAATAATTTTTATTTTTAAACAATTGAAACAATGCAAGGAGGAGGCAAAGATTAGGCAAATTAAAATTTCGCCTAATAGACTTAATGTTAACGTAAAAATGGACCCCCCGCCCAAGTGGGTAATTAATCAATTTTCACATTTTTTTTTTTTTTTTTTTTTTTTTTTTACTCCTTAGTTTTATAGTGTAAACGAATTTCGCATTATATTTGAAGTCTGTAGGTGTAGTAGATATATGAAATCTTTTTTATGAGTGAGTGAGTGAGTGAGTGATAAAATTATCGATTATCAGACATTTTTAAATGTCATTATCACGGAAACTAATTGTGCGTTATTTATAAAATTTTGGATTCTAGGTAATTAGGGTAGTCTTACTACGTTAAATTTAAAAGCAGCAAATTTATTCAAATTATTTGGAATTTTTCAGTAGATAAGTTTGAGTGAACTTTATTTGAACTTGGAACACACTTACATATCACTTCTTTTCTGGCAGGTTTTTTTCTTTTCTTTTATTTATTTATTTATTTTACGGAACTTGGCTCCCTTTTTTCACAGTTATGTTTTTGTTAGAAATCATTACTTTTTGTAAAGTTACAATATATTTAGACACTTTACTTAATGCCGTTTAATGTGTTTACATGTGACTATTTTATTCATCAAGCAGCATTCAATTTTAATTTTAATTTCCTACAACAAAGTATTTTGCTGTCAATTTGCGGCAGAAATCTATATTTTAATGCTGCTGTATTCAATGCATGTTTTGAAACGAAATGCATTGATTCGAAATCTTTATTGTTTCTGAAACAACAATAACCATATTGATAATTAAATAAAATTATAAATTAATAGAAAATTTAAAAAAATATATTGTGAAATTAAAAAATATGTTAAATTTAAAAGCAGCAAATTTATTCAAATTATTTGGAATTTTTCTTCCTTTTTTTTAATGAAATCGCTAATTTGTAGTTAAAATAAATAATCCTATTATATAAATCTTCTCTCCTCTGAAATTCTCACTTCGCTACCTTTCTCCGCCAACATATAATGTGTTAAATTTGATATGTGTGTATATATATTAAATATGTTCTTCTATTTTTTTATAATAATAATAATTTAAAAATTTAGATACCCTAATCACCTCATGAATTTTTAACACGTTCACGCCGGCATGCATCACCGGATGCTCATGCTCGACTGTCCCATTAGGCGGCGTGAATCACAGGTAGGTCACGCTTGACTGTCGCATCAGGCGGCGTGCATGAACAGTGGGTCACATTCAACTGTTACATAGAAGGCGTGTGCTACAGGTGGGTCACACTCGACTATGCTATAAACGGCTCGCACTACAGGTGGGTCACACTTGAATATTCGAGAATTTAGTAGTAAAAACAATTCATTATTATAAATTTAATGCATTCACGACGGGAAACGAGAATTCTCGTTTTCATAAAAAAAATATCGTTGACTAAGGACGTGTCTTCTACCTTACAGAAATGCATTTATATTATGTTGTCCATATTTCTTTAGATTGTAAGACATTTTATATTAAATTCGTACACGTGTAGTCAATAAAATCATGTCTTTAAGTAATATGCTTATTTCTTACGAACTTTCAGTACTACATTCACAATCAACTCTGCTTGTTAAATTCGAGTTCTATTCAATAAATATGAAAAGGGCGGGTCAACATTGTTTGAATAAGCGACAGCACCGCGCCGCCAGATGAACGAAATATGAATTCGAAAGCCGTATCACAGTTAAAAACATGAATATCGGCGCAGGCGTGAACGTGTTAAACAAGAAAGAAAAATTATACGTGAAGCATAGATTATGAAACACTTTCCAATACTTCCTGAATACTTTAACAAAACTTCTTTATTTAGGGAAATAAGGTAAATGAGATAACTAAGTAAACATTTTAGAAAACTCTTAAAAAACTGATTTCAGCAGTTACCGTCCATAGTCAAATATGTATTCCATTTCTTTAGAACAGCCCTGTATTTGATATTGCGCTTTTTTTGGCAAATTAAAATTTCGCCTAATAGACTTAATGTTAACGTAAAAATGGACCCCCCGCCCAAGTGGGTAATTAATCAATTTTCACATTTTTTTTTTTTTTTTTTTTTTTTTTTTTTTTTTTTTTTTACTCCTTAGTTTTATAGTGTAAACGAATTTCGCATTATATTTGAAGTCTGTAGGTGTAGTAGATATATGAAATCTTTTTTATGAGTGAGTGAGTGAGTGAGTGATAAAATTATCGATTATCAGACATTTTTAAATGTCATTATCACGGAAACTAATTGTGCGTTATTTATAAAATTTTGGATTCTAGGTAATTAGGGTAGTCTTACTACGTATTTCGTATAACGAGTACGTAGGTCGCATAAGTTTTCAGTAGTAGAGTGTCGTCGAAATTTGACGAAAACAGCTCGAAATGGTTCGTGTAATATAACACACGAGTATGTCAGAGGAACTTGGCCGACATACTGCCATGTGTCTAGATCGCAGCAAAATAGGCTTTCTTTTACGGATAAAAAAATGACTGAAGAGTGATTCATATAATAATGTTAACTTGATATTGAAATATTATAAAAACTAGTGTAATGCACTGTATAAGAAAAGCACTTTTAAAAAATTAAAAAAAAACTGTTCCTATTTCATCAGGCGCAAAGAAGACTGCTATCACTTTGAAAGCAGAAGCAACAGCGAAGGGAAATAGAAATGAAAGGGATTGGTGGGAGGTAATAGCAAATCGGAAAATAGAAGATAATAATCAACAAGTTAGAAATTGTACGTCAAACGTGGAAAATGAGGTGCGTTCGTACTATACTAGTTTCATAAATGTTTAGATATTGGTGCAATAGCTGTTACACTCTTATGAAAAAATGCTTGCATACAAATTTTATTACGATTACATATATTAAATTCAGTAATATGGGAATATTATGACTCAAACTTAAAAAGGACTTAATCACCATGGCAATCTAGAACCATTACCTATAATGCACTTTAAAAAAAAAATGTTGATTTTACAGTATAGTACTGGTAGCTGGGGCGCCAGTATTATACTGTAAAATTAACAATGATAAACCGTAAAAAAGTAATATACCGTCTAATCAATGAAAAAGCAGCAACATACCATATATTACTACTTATTGGTATGTTAATGTTTATTTTATGGTTTGTTATTGTTAATTTTACGGTATAATACTGGCGCTCCAGCTGCCCGTATATACTGCAAAAAAAAAAAAAAAAAAAATTTCCCATGTGCAGAATATTATTGAATTAATTACGTACGATAGCATTTAATGGCATGAAGAAAACTTTAGTTAAAATCTTTTTAAGTTTTAATTCGATTTTCGTAAAATATCAAATGACTCGACAAAATTCTGCTGCGATTATATATATTATATTTCGAATCATTCGGTTGGGTAGTTTTTGAGCTGTTATATGCGGACAGACGGGCGGACCAGACGACGACTATCGGTGCTACATATTTATATAATTACGAACGCACCTAAAAAGTTAAAAATCTGAAATAAATTTTTGAAAAATAAAGTAAAATAAACAAAATGAATAAGTGATTGTTACTTTAATTGAAATAAAATTTATGCAGGACTTATAAATACCTAATTATTTTCTGGAGTTTCGTTTAGCTAAAGAAACTTTCACTTGTTAGAATAAATAGAAAGTAAAATAAATTAATGTAATGTAACATACAGTTTTATCCTAAAGTAAAAACAAAATGTATCATTACCTCAAATAGTGACGATTCCTTCAGTAGCACACATTTTTTTTTTTTTAACCATTTGGAAAAATGGTTATTGTTCTCGTCAGGGTAGGAAATTAAAAGCATATCTGAACGTTTTCATTGGTTTAATCCGCAATTTATTCGTTATCTGATTGGTATATACAGTAATCTGTATTTCCCTTTGGTTTCAACAACGATGGACAACAGAGTGCTGCCACTATGACAAAAAAGTAATAAAAACTACAATAAATAAATAAATAAATAAATCAGAAACAAATTGAGATACAGCTTTCAAACAAATTGCATTTAAAAGTACATTTTTTTTCTCTATCCGACAGTATAAAAAGTAATATTGTCGGATGTTTCGAAGTTTAAGAATGAAATTTTATTTAAAATTAATCGTGAGATTTTTTGGAAATCTGATGATAGAAAAGCCTTTTCCCGAACAACCAATGAAATGCTTGGCTATTACATAAGTTTCATAGGAAATCTGATGAGTCGCAGGCAATTTTTCTTGCTTGCAATTTTTACGTGCAATAACACTATTAATCTTTAATTCATGGCGTACGTAATATATGACCAGCTCCGTAGAAGTTTAAAAATTTACAGTACCGAAAATTGTAAAACTGAAATTTCTCTTAAAATTTGTTCATGATGGGTCCAGGAATGTCATCGTTTAATCCATGGCGTACGTAATGCAGGATCAACTCCGTGCGATTTTTTATGTCTTAAATTTTAGTCTTTGAAAAAATCATTTTCCAAATGGTCGTTGTAATTTGTTAATTTGCTTTTTTTTTCATTTTCTATCTGTTTATAATTTTATTTAATTATCAATATGATTATTGTTGTTTCAGAAACAATAAAAATTTCGATTCAATACATTTCGTTTCGAAACATGCATTGAATCAGCAGTATTAAAATATGGATTTCTGCGCAAATTGACAGCCAGACTTTGTTGTAGGAAATTAAAATTAAAATTGAATGCTGCTTGGTGAATAAAATAAAACACATTAAAAAGCATTAAGTAAAGTGTCTAAATATATTGTAACTTTACAAAAAGTAATGATATCTAACAAAAACATAACTTGAAAAAAGGGAGCCACGTTCCGTAAAATAAATAAATAAATAAAATAAAATAAAATAAAAAACCTTCCAGAAAGTAAGTGATATGTAAGTGGGGGCCAAGTTCAAATAAAATTCACTCAAACTTATCTACTGAAGTATTTTAGCATTGTTTTAATTGTTTAAAAATAAAAATTATTGATAGTATATTAATAATAAATCTAGAACTTGACAAGTTACGCGATTGATTATATACTACCCGATTTCAATCTAACACAACTCATATTGCGTTTTAAAATTTTAATAAAACACGAATGACCATAACTAGTACAGGACATCATTACACACAATAAACACAAACAACAATAAACATCATTTTTCACTGACGAAAGAAATGGCGAACTATATGTTTTATAGTTTTGAAAGTAAGACAAACAATCCAGATTTCCTAGAATGAAGAAAACTTTTATTAATGTCTTCTTAAGTTCTAATTCGATTTTCATAAAATTTGAAATGACTCGACAAAATTCTGCAAAGATTACATAGATTAAATTTCAAACCATTCGTGTGGATAGTTTTTGCCCTGTTATATTCGGACAGATAGATGGACGGACTAGCCGACAAATATAAGTGCTACGTATTTATCATAGAAACTCCACAGAGTTTCTCGCCAAGCAAAAGAAACAACAGTGCAATGAACCGTAAATGAAAGGAATTTCCGCCAATTAATGCCAAACGATTTTGTAAAATTTTTTTAGTACTCTCTCTAGTTTATATTTTCCGGACTGACCAAAACGAGATTTTGACACACCTATAGCTCGAGAACTATTTATGATAGAAACAAAATTCTTGTTCCTAAGGAATGGGGCGTGCCACGTGACTCAGAAAACGAAAGTAAAATGGAATCTGGCGAATAGGTTTCAAGTAAATGCGATTTTAAAAGTGCTGTTTTTTGCACTTTTTAAATTCTTGTTCCGACCAAATCTGTTGACAGGGCTACAGCTATGTGTAATTATCGGATTTTTACGCGCTTTACGGCATTTGAACTGTTTTTATGAGTAGTTCAAACCTTTGAAAGTTTCATGTAAAAATATTAATTAGTTTTTGATTTATACCAGTTTAAAGTAATTTACTCCTATATTTCAGCATGGCGTACGTAATAATATCACTACTTATATTTCCATGTGAGCTCAGCGTGGCGTACGTAATATGTAAGGTCATTGTGCCTAAATGAGACGCGATTCCCCATAGTTTTGTCGTATTTAGGGTATATAGTGAAACTTCTCTGTGCGACCACCTCCATTAAGCGACCAACTCCCTGAACGACCATTTTTTCATGGAACGAAATTTATTCCCATAGGCTCAATACTAGTATCCGTCAGGCCGCAATGTCGGAGCATGGAGGCGCGTAAACTTAAAAGATATAATTTTAAAAAATGTTTTATTTTCTAGATTGCTGTTTAATAGTATAAAAGTAAGCTTTAACTAACAATCGTCGATACCTTATTTTAAAGAGTTCAACTCAGTCGTCAATTGCCTCGGGTAATGCACAAATTCTAATCTGTCAGCAAGTGCTCCCATACTTCTAATTTGGGTAAAGCGTGTCTTTAGCGAAAATTGCTTCCATTAGAACTTTCTCTAAATGACAAACTACAGTAAAAATGACATAAGTTGTTTTATGTGACAACACCTTTAGATGGATATCCACAGCAGTTTTTGACAATGTTAGACTCGAGAATCTATGTATGGTGGCAAGGTATGCAACAGTTAAAGGTAACTAACTTCGTGTGAATGAAGCTTTTTCTTCTTTCCAATACTGACAAATAGGTTTGATAAAAAAAAAAAAAATTACAGTTAGAAATGGGTCATGATACTCAACAAAATGAACTATTATGGCCTGTGGCATACCTCGAGGTAGAAAACGTGGGCCATAGGGAATATCTTTTATCGTACTTACGTTTACCAATTCTCACTCCGTTCAGATATTGGTATGTAGCATAATCCATAAACCTGCATCCAGCTGACGAGGAAAGTCTAGACTGAAGTCCAAACGCGTGATCATCTTCACTCCATCTTGCTATTTAATCATTGTGATCTGCTAAAATTCTTGTTTATTGGTTCCCGCTTTGATTTTAGAAGTACTTCTTGATTATATTCTTTAGCTTGCTTGGTTTTGAGAAAAAGACATATGGCACCTTCAAATCATTCAAGTTACCGAAAGCAGTATATCTTTGCGTCGTTGCATAAGGGGTGGGAAGTAGTCAAAAACTTGGCTCACGCAAAGTGAGTTCAGAGTCTTTCGGAACTGTGTCTGCTGTTCGTCGGTTTGTCTCAATGGGTTTGTTAATGTGAAACATTTTTTAAAAGCTCTAAGCATTTTTTGCCCGCGAAGAATCAAAATGACTTTTAAGGAATGTCTCTGATATAGAGGGATGTCTTTTACGCGATGTAACTACCTAATATGTCCAAGGATTTAAACAAATAAGCCTCTAAAAGGCTAAATGCTTACCTTCACGATATCTTTGTTCAAGGTCACCCATAAGACGACATCCTATCATTAAAAATTCGTCAATAACGAGAAATAACACTGTATCCATTCTGAGCTGTAGATGTTTTGCTGACTTTTTAAATTAGCGAACTACTTAAAACACGTTGGTTCTTTAAGCACTGAGTGAGTTACCTTGTCTTTGAAATTAAATGCAGCAGTACCTGTTAGTGCCAAAAGAATGATAGCTTCTGATCCTAACTGCTCTATGATTGTTTTACTAATTTCTTTGATTTTTGTACATTTTACAGCTCTTCCTTTTCCAATAATAAAAGTTGATTTAGGGAAAATTGTGCCCTTTGTTTGCAAAGGCAAAAGCTGTCCACTACATAACTGAAGGCAGCATAATTTGTTGTTCTTTATAATAATTCAGAAATGTTAAAAGTAAAGAGAAACCATTGGATAAGAGAATCTACGGTAAAGATAAAGAATTATCCCCGGATGTATTTGAGAGATTTCAATTTTTTTAATTTAACTCCGATCTTTGAAAACTTGATCCATCGAGTTAGCTGCAGAAAACTTCAAAGCTCCTTCAAAGACTTGCTCGTCTGGCACAGCGCATACTTATTTAATATTGCAAAAGGTAAAGGTTTGTAACACGTATGTAACACACACTCATAGATAGTCTGCTATACTCCTCTATCAAACTTGATACCTTTATTCATCTGAGTTCTTGTTATATCGTTATTATGAAAATATTAGGAAGCATCTGGGTTATTTTTATGCGTCTTTTCCACATAGAATTAAGCTGAATAACTCTATACATTTGAATTACTTTCTTTTAACTGTCATTTTCGAAACTTCTGTGTATAACGTTACACATATAATATATGTATATTTCTTAAAATCCACACTAAATGTAGGCAGCAGATTAAAAAAAATCAGGGATTAATTTATGACTTTTAGTGAACACGATTTCTCACGCATTAACTTTCATTGTTGTATCCATTTCTCCGATCATAAGCATAAGCGATCATAGTCATATACATTAACGTCGCATTTATCGCTAAGCTTCGCGAAATTTGGACGAAATATAGCCAAATTTGGCGACCAACACTATGTCGTCGAAAATTGAGCCAATTTGGCTGTATCTGACTAATTTGGCGAAATTTCCATTGAAATTCAGTACTGATGATTCTTCTCTAACCGGGTTCTTCGCATTTTAATTTCGTGTTCTCCAGTAAAATTAGCTAAAATCTTAAAACCAAGAAATAGGGAAGCTATCTTTCCCAACCTGTACAGGATTTTTTTATTTTGTAATCTACATATTTCTGTTTTCTAGTGTACATCTTGACAAAAAAAAAAAAAAAAAATGCTTTTATCATTTACTTCAGAATGTTCACTTGCATTTCAATTGAAATATATCTACTTACGATGATTTAAAAAAAAAATGAGTAATCGTCAGTAATTGGGACAGCTACTAAATTGTTAAATTAGCGCATCAAACAATGCTCAGTAAATTATGAATTTGTCTACAAGCCCGATTACGAAAATTTCCCAATAGAAACATACATTCGTCTGAATACAAGCATATATACATAAGAATACATACATATAAGTGATGCATACATGACATTATATTTTTCTCAATTTCTTTGAGTATCACTCGTAGCCATTCGACTAATACCCAAAATCGTATTTTCCGTATTCGATTTTCTTTTCGTTTCTCTTAATTTAAAATTCAAAATGAATTGTATCGATTTGGAAGCTTACAAAGAATGAAAAGTTCGAAAAAAAAATAGTGGTTGTTACATACGTAGAACGTAAAACTTCTGAAAGGGGGGGGGGGGGGTCAATCTCCATCTCAGGTCACCAATGAATGAACATCGACTTCAACATTCGACTCCATAATGATTCGTATGAGGTTAAAATGTATAATTTACAGCAATGGAGCTAATGTTTTAATTAATAACGGGATGAATCTCGTCGAATTTCGACGAAAGAAATTGTTTAAAAACGAACTCATACATAGGTTACTACTTAGTCTCTTAAAACAAATATTATTTTTAACTTAGTTACCAAAATACTAATTCCATACACTTCGACTGTACAAAATATAAAAAAATTAAACTGAATTATTTATTATACCTAATCAAGATATGTAATTTTAATGAAATTACCCATTGAGGCTGTTATGTTTAAAAGGCACAGATGTCATATACGCCCCATATTGGCACGATTTTTTTCCCATGCCAATTCGGGGAAAACTTCAACAGCACAAACAATAACATCCGGCTTACCATATCAAGGAAAATAACGACACTTTGGCGCTAGTTAAGTACCCGTTGCGTATATGATATTGTCGTCATCTGTGCCGTTTAAAATTGCCGATTGAAAATTTTAAAAAATGATTTCACCTTAAGTTAATCATGGAATTATTTTTCGCGTAAAATCTAAACTTTATGTTATTTTCACCGTCTCATAATTGGCATACGCATCTCTTATATTTACATTCACCATTTCAAAAATATTACAATGCACAGTATGTGATTAATACATATATTTCTAAACTTGAAATCAAGTTTGTCAACTACGACTTTGCATGTGAACATTCGCACTCTTGAATTGTGATTCTAATCTCTGTATCGGCGAGTAAAATTCTAGAAATTTATATATTTTAGAGGCGTTCGTAGTAAAATATTTACTTTTATCAGAGAAAATGATCGTTTTCATTTAAATATGATGTCATTTTGCCTCATTGAAGCATTTCACCAAGCGTCTCAAACTCAATGAATGAAAAAGAATTGAATTATAACAGCTTTTTACGGAAAACATGAGTATTTTATTAAAGCATGACGTCATTTTCTGTTCAATTTTTTCAGAAAGTTTATTTTAAATTTTATGAAAATGGCATCAATAAAGATAAGCAAACCTTATTACTTTTCCTTTCTTTACAACAATGGAAGTAATCCAATTGCTACCATTTTGAAACAAATTCATAGAATTTTTTTAATTTTAAATTTAAATATAAAAATGGGAATATTTGAAAAAAAATATCTAGTGCGGGCAAATCTACAAAGAAACAGCTTTCATTTAAAAAAAGAATGATTAAACTTGGTGCAAAAAAAAGCTCAAGGTACATGACTAAAAAAAAAGAAAGCCTTATCTTTCAAATATATAGAATTAAATTCGCAATGTTATCTATATGGGAAAATCTTGAGCAGACATTTCAGACTGTTAGGGTTGACGAATATTTATGATTTTCTATACGCGCCGAGATTTTGGCCCTGCCAACACCCAGCTCATTTTTTGTGTCGATGCGTCAAATATTTTGGACGCTATCGTGTTAACAATAAGTGTAATTTTTGCAGGGAAGCCGGGGCTGTGCTCCGACAACTAATTTTACCTCCATTCAGAGAACATCCCAGTAGAACTCCCTCCATGTGCGACCCATTTCTTTGAAGAAAATAAAACAAATTCCGTTTTTCCCTGAACTTGAAGAAGGTTTTATTAGAAAAATAATTCCATAGAGCGCATTATTCATCAAACTTCTGAACTAAGTTTAGAATTTTTTTTTATTACAATAACATTTAAGTGTTTAAACACCTTTGTGCCTTTTTAGGCAATGAATTTAACTCTGATGACAAATTAAGAATGACGGTCAATAAACTCCCCTGCCCTATTCTGCCAGGAAACTCTCCCCAGCAAAGAGGAAATTGCTGGCCAGCAGCAAGTTAGGTGCTGGCAGTGATGGAGAAGTGCTGGCTCACGGTCTACAACTGCATGACCACTGCTGGACAGCTTCAGTCAACTTTGCTGTTGGAAATCATCAGATAAAATTCTGGTGGGCATCCATTTTATCTCATGCGCTGGCCCACCACTACATGGAAGTGCACGAACTTTTGCAGTATTATTGCTGGGATCCCTTACGCTAGGTGGCGCTGCGAATATCGAAGACATTGAGTATTTGAACCCAAATCTGATATGGATATCCTAACACAATTTAAGCTGTGAAGCTATTTTTTTTTTTAAACTGTAAAAAATATAGCACCACTGCCACCAACAAAATAAATAAGTAAATGAATAAATAAATAAATTCTTTATTTCAACGCACTTTTTCTCTCTCCTTAAATCTGGTTTTACTAGGTTACAAAGGATTTCAATTTTCATAATTTACGCAGTTTAGAATCAATATCAAAAAAAAAAAAAAAAAAAAAAAAAAAAAAGCGTATAAAATACATAGGATTTCTGTACAATAGAATAACTTCTATACCAGTTTAATGATTGGGAACGTAAATCACAAAAGAAACTAACTTGAAATAGTGTAATGAGAGCTTGCAAGCTACGAGCAATCGTAGCGTACGCTGAAAGCACTTGTTCATGTCCGATGACGATAACCAAGCAGCATCGAGCGTGGTCAGTACTTGGGATGGTGACCACACGCAGTTCAAATATTTCTATAGATATTTCTATTATAGACACTTCTACAGATGTTTCTATAGCTCTTGGTGAAACTAGCTTATAGAAAAAAGAGCCATCATTATAAAATACTTTATTTTTTTAATAGAATTCTATAATAAATCTTTGTAAGGGAAAGTGCTGGGCCAGCAAAGGAATAGCAGTGGGATAGGTGCTAGCACTGCAGGAAAAGTGCCGGACTGATGTAACGTGATGGCATACCAATGCTGGCCTGCTGTTGGCCATCACTGATGGGCCAGCTGCATTGGACACTTTTCGACAGGTTTAAGTAATGGTACCCTTGCACTTTACCGCTGATAGCACTGCTGGCTGCCATCTTTTCTCCAGCTGATGGCCCACTGTTTCTTTCTTTGCTGGGTCAAAGAAATAGATAAATTAATGAAATCTTCATTATTTGTTCCCGTCCAAAAAAAAAAAAAAAAAAAAAAAAAAAACATTTATTTACGGAACTTTGAAAGGACTTGGTAATAAAAGTTATAAAAGATAAAACGGTAAAATCAAAGCAAATGTATTCATTTTTTAAACTCTGCAGTAGTTAATTTATCTAATTAACATTTGCTCTTATACTTAAATTTGCATATTTTTCCCTAATGCAAGGCTCCCAAATGGTCCGCCAACTGAATACCAATATTTTTTTAGAAAAATTTTCTTTTTAGATTTTTCTTGCAAACCGCCCCGAAATCACATTTGAAAGTTAATTCTAGCTCAAACCTACCCTAAAATGTTCTGTTAAAATTTATTGGTATTCAGTTGGCGGACCATTTGGGAGCCCTGCTACTGTGAAAAATAAATTTTAGTAACATTAGTTGTTACCTTTTTTAAACAGTTAAAATCTAGATTTAAACATGACCTCCATTAAGAGAACGTGGTCTCTTTAGGGAGGTTTTACTGTATTTGGAATTTTATTATATAAACATACATTTTATTAAGCAGCAAATTACTGAATACTGTAGTTATAGTTCAAAACTAACTTGTTTTGCATGAATTTAATAATTATCACCACAATATACGATTGTCGGTCGCATTTAGGTAATTTTTGTCGCATTTACGGCAGTTAAAACCTGAATGAGATGTCCATAGTCCTAAATGTAATAATGCATTTTACACACGAGAATTCATCTAAAAAGTTCATTTAACCCTTAACTGCTGTTGTAGAAAATTGCCACATAACAATTCAGAAAGGTTTGCGAAACCATTCGATTGAAAGATGAATAAAAGTCGCAATTAATCATAAAATACTGTTTTTGCACTAAACTGTTTGTAGAGTAATATTTCTAATAAAATCTTGCTTTTTCAAACATTTCAAACAATTGTACTTGGACTGCAAATGAAGCAAAATTTTACTGTATTGATAGTTAAACTGGAAATTAGAAGTTAAACTGTGAAAAAAAAAAAATAGCAGCACTAACAGCAGATGAGGGTTAATTGCAATTATATTTTGGAATTACTTAACCATTAACTGGTGTGACAGGAATTGTCGCATAACTACTGCGTGTGTTCTCCGAGACCGTTTAAGTAAAAGATGAATGAAAGGCTCTATTAACTCACAAGTACTGTTTCCAGGACTATTATAATTAACTTCAAATATTCAGAATGTCTAGCAATAGTTCTAGAGCTCAGAATGAAAGAAAATTTCACCGGTATTCATAGCTTAACTGGAAATTACAAGTTTAACTGTGAAAATTGAAAAATATAGTGGTCTGCGAGATCGCTAACAGCAGTTAAGAGTTAATAAAGAGTTGAAATACATAAAATTGAAAGATAAATAACTTATTATTGAACTACTAAATATATTTTATTTAATACTAATTTAAATCAAAAAACATTAACTGAGATGCATAATCTTAAATAAATTATAATTAAACATAGTACATTTCAATATTCATACTTTGCAACAGATCCATCAAGTTTGAATTGTTTATCGCGGGCGGAGCAGCACCGTTCTGTTTGCCAATTATACACTGCTAATATGCAAAAGCCCCTTGTTGTTATTTGAACGTTGCATATAATGCTTTGTTCCTAATATAAATAATTCACATCCCTCTTTCCCACAGAGCTATGGCTATAACTACAATGAAATGATTGTCGCAAAAAACTTCGTTTAAAATTCGCACGTGAATATTAACCCATAATTTCTACACTAGTACAATTTGGGTTTCCGTAACTTCAACTCCGCATAATTTTACTCACAATCTAGTGATAATGAAATCTAACAACATGATTCATATACAAAATTTAATAAGAAACGAAATGAGATATTGGATTCTATCCAAAGTCTTATTTTGTTAATGAAAAATACGAATTAATTAAAGCTCGTTTTAAATAGCACCGACATTTCGGTCGGTGCGAATTCGCATTAGTGTGGAGTTTACGTGTTAAAAGGATATTTCCAAGATGTGTATAATATTGTTAACCAGAATATTTATTACATATAACTTTATTTATTCTAAAATGCCACATGATAAATATATCAGTTTTATAAATAGATAAAATCGAATAATATTTCTAATAAGTCTGATTAAGCCAAAGAGAAGCAATGTGCCTGGCATTCTGTCGCACCCCCCCCCCCCCCACACACACACATACATTCCTCTTCATTTTTCTAGCACTTTAAAAAAATTGAACATTTTCTGTACCTAAAAATACGTATATGGAAACAAATACTCATTTAGATAATTAGTTTTATTTATTTTTTTATCGTTTTCTAATTTAAAAGTATAAAATGTCGATTGTAATGAATAAAAAGTGAAAACAGAATTAAGATATCAGATTTCATAAAAAGTGCTGACAAAAATTATGGACTCCTAAACCAGGGCATAACTCTATTGCGTCATGTTATAGTCAGATACAGCATTTAAGCTACCGAATCGTATAATGCTGGTAAAATTAACTTACTTAACCGCATTAAAATAAACATTATTTAAGAGTTTTCAATCTACACAAGATTTTTCCAGAATTTCCATCATATAAACTTATTGCAAATTCCAAAATCATGTGTCTATATTATGTTAAGGGAACATACACCGCGTTTCTTATATCTTTTTTAAAAATTAAAACTTTAAAATAAACGTATTTTTCTATTTCGATCATCTTAAAATATATATTTAAGTGACTGGTTAAAAAAGAAAAAAACATTAATGGAGGATTATGCTGACTCAACAAAGCTTAATTAACCCATTCGGGACCATGGGTGCATATATGCACCCTCGAAAAGTGTTTAAAACGCCTGAGTTTGATACCAGAAAAAAATAAGTAAAATTGATTTTATTTAATTACGACATTTTCGTGACTTATAAAGTTAAGTCAAATAATTAAAAAAAAAAAAAGTTACCAAACGAATAAAATTCGTGTAAAAGATGCCGGTCCTGAACGGCTTATACATAATATTTGCTTTAAACATTATTTTAACACAATATATGAAAATAAAGATATAAACTTACCTCGTTAATCTCCTAAATGTGTCTACGCATTTACAGCAATCTGTATGTCGCTATTAAGTACCTGCAGAAAACAAAGTCTCTAAAATACGTAGACTATTTTAAATTGTAATCCGAAAACAGGTCGTCTTTTCTTAAGTTTAACTAGCCATGTAACCGAAACCGGCAACGTGGTTCTAGAAGTTCATAAGGTTATTTGAGATTTAAAGTTAAAAAAGACAATCCGTGAGCCAATTTCGGGAATTTTTGTCGCGTTAGCGAAACACCGGAGCGCAATAAAATGAACGATATCTATTTGATTGAAGATTTCTTTTAAAAAAAAGTTTTAAATGCAGAAAAATGTTTTGAGTTCTGTTCATTAAGATCGGATGCCTCATTATGCAGTATTTATTTATAATTCTTGCATTAAGATTTTAAGTAAAAGAACATTATCGCATTTAGGGTTATCATATTTAGGCGCAAAGACCTTATATCTAACATTGCAGTAAACATTTAAAACGGTTTAGAACTCGCGCGATTACGTGTTGAACATAAAAAGGGCAAAAATTCGTCAAAAACATAAAAAAAAATCGATTTAATATATTTTTTAATTTTGGGCCCCAATCGTTCATGAGCTCACAAGCAACCCGTGTGCCAAATTTCGTATCCTTGCGCCCTGTGGTTTCCCTGTTTCTGAGGTTACATTGATAGATACTCGCAAGCATTTTAATAGGGTAGATGTTATTGCATTCGACCCAGTTAAGCTCTCTATTGTAAGGCGGCTTTGAAGCATTTACAGTTCGTTTGCATGGTCACTTAAAAGATCTTGATTACATTACAACCGATGGATATTTACTGCGTGGCGTGTATTTTAATGACTTTCTACTATCTTGATTACATTACAACGATGGATATTTACTGCGTGGCGTGTATTTTAATGAATTTCTACTATAATGATTAGATTACAACCAATGGATATTTACTGAGTGGTATGTATACTATTGAATGAATGTGTACTATTTCAATCTCTAGAAAATTTGATCATGTTACTTGAAAGTTGAATATGAATTCAATTTGTTCATCCAAAAGCTCAACTATCCAGGTTTCTACTTTATTAAAGATGTTTCTATTATCCACTTTATTAAAGATGGTTCTAGATTTTAGCACACACCCTTTTAAAATTCCAATACTATGGGTATTTTTGCACACAAAATTTAGATAACAATTAAATGATACTTTATTTTGCACGAAATCGGAATGATTTTTGACGAAGGTACTGCGCACAATAATCATCGCGGAATGTCCTGCTGATATCTGAGGAGAAACTAGATTATAGAAACGTGCCATTGGACCTCGATTATGGAAAGATTTTAGGTAAACACCAACTACGGAGGAACCACAGAACATGCTCAGAAAGATAATGTAAACACTTTAGTGAATCACAGAATACTTATAGTCATGAAAACAATTCGACAGAACTTTAGGAATACTGTCTAGTGTACGGGTGCACAACCTTTTTAAGAGAAGGGCCACTTACAAAAATGTCTGGGTTGTCGAGGGCCATATCAGTAACACGGAGAGAATTCTATTTCGGGAAGGTGATCTGTGTCCTATAATCAGATGAAAAATATGGTTTCAGACGAGGGGGGGGGGGGGGGGATTTACACCTCTAAGTTCCCCTATCCAGTCAATATATCCAATTCAGCTGGTAAGGATATATTAACAGTTTACGCTTGTATATATAACAGAGATATAGAAAGGACTATTTTCAAAGCGTGATAATATTCCTTGACTTTGTTTTATTAAAAGGACTAAAAAACAAACACAGGTATGAAAGTGGCAAGTGCCGAAAAATATTTGAACTTTATGAACGAAGGGGTGGGCGGAGGAGCCAATCAACGAAATTTGAGTTTTTTCCGCGCCCAATCAACAAAATTCGCGATTTTTAAGTGCCCGATCGATGAAGTTTGCGATTTTTCCGCACCTAATCGACGAAATTTGAGCTTTTCCCGCGCCTGATCAAAGAAATTCGCGATTCTTAATTAACTCTGACGAAATCCGCAATTTTTTCCCGCGGCCAATTGACGAAATTCGACAAAACTTGGAATTTTTCCGTGCCCGATCGGAAAATTTGCGATTTTTCCGCACCTGAACGACAAAATTCGCGAATTTTCCATGTCCGATCAACGAAATTTGCGGCTTCCCCCTCCTGATAGACAAAATTCGCTATTTTTCCGCACCCGATCAACAAAATTAGCGATTTTTCTGCGCCCGATTAACGAAATTCACGATTCTTATCTGACTGGTGAAATTTTTAATTTCCCCGCAGTAAATTGACGAAATTTACGATTTTTCCTGCGACCTATGTGCAAAAATTGCAATTTTTTCTAGTTATAAATTGAGGAAGTTCGCAGGCCACACGTTAACCCATCGCGGGCCACTTTTGGTCCGCGGGCCACAGGTTGTGCATCCCTAGCCTAGTGTCTATCATATTGAAATAAGCGGGTAAATGTTCTCTTCTCTATTGCTTTTATATTAAAACTTACATATACTCAAATATTTTGTTCAACATTCCAAACTTTCCAATTTATTCAATTTAAACCATTTTACAAAGGTAACAGAGTCAGTCGGGTTTTTTATTACACAATTGTTTTTTTTTTTTTTTTACAATCCTTTTATATTAAATAAATTTGTGGCAGTTTTATTGAAATTTTTCGTTTTACCTTTCATTTAAAAAGATTAATAAGGGGATGTATTAAACTAATCGACTCTTATATTGGACTTGGTAATTAAAGAATGCTATCAATATGCCAATAGCTTTTGGTTAATTTTTAATCATTTTATAGAGCTACTTAAAAATTTACAAATATGACAGAATATTTGGGAAAGTCATTTCATAATGATGAAATATCGAACTTTGAACTTTTATTGAAATGAATGTAATTTATTGGATGAATTATCCGAAATACATGAGAAAACACATGGAAAGCATGCGACTTAGTATGTCTTGTTAGTCACGTAAAAAACAATTAGTAATTTAGAAAGTACATGCATTGAAAATTTGGAAAATCCAACATGTGTTAGAGCTTATGAAAATATTTGAAAATAAAATAATAAAAGCTTAATCAGATAATCTGAGTTTCTGTCGCGCTTTTCGGAGGGACGTTGGATTTCCTGAAATAAAAAAAAAACTAATTTTATTTAACAATTACTTCAAGCATGCCCGGTGATAAAACAAATAGTCGGTATTCAGTCTGTTTTTAAGTCTTTACATATTTTGTATAAAATTATGTGAATTTTGAGAATGTAAAGGCAGTTTTTGAAAAGTCATTAGGATAAAATCCTTGCTGAGTTAATTAATGAATCACCATATAGCTTATTGAACAACAGCAAAAAATATTTCCCGATTAGTTCGTCAGATTTTATCATTTCTAAAAAATAAATTATTTCTTCTGAGATTTGTAAGGATTGATAAAATAGTTCTGAATTATTTTTAAAAAAGTCCAACATTATGTCTTACTAGATATATTACACTTTTGAAAAGTTTATAGCATCACTATTAAATTATTTTTTTACTTCTATCATCTTTCGTTTATCTTTTCTTTTCTGAATTAAAATGGAATATGTATAATGCAAGAAATACCTTACAAAATGAAGTGATATCTAATCAAAAACAACTCGTTGTAAATGATCCCGCCAAGCCACAAACCTAAAACGTCAGTCATAAAAAAGAAGTGATATCACATAAAAATAAGCGATATAGAAGTGCCTACTACGAGTGCCGTGTAAAAATCTATCACTACTCATAATGTTTCCAAAGGACTCGGAGTGAGGTACAGTATGTGAAAACTGCTTGGCGACCTGCAGGTGTATATTTAATATATGCAGTACCTACATCAATTTCGAAAAATTGTGAAAGTCGAAAAAATTAATTTTAAATTTTCATTATATAAGTCTTATAAATATTTGTAGGAGGAAGATCTGTAATAAATCAGAAAAAATTGTAAGGCAAGCAGAAAATAGTATGTAATTGTGGTAATCATCGATTTTTACAATTATACTTTTCAATATTTTAAACATAATATTTAATTACATAAATACGTTTAATAATACACTGTTTCAAAATTAAAGGGAAAACTGGTAAAATGAATCCCTTTTATGACAAAATTATTTTTTAAACGTAAAATGTCATGTTTCCGACATAAGGAATATTATATAATACTATTGTAACAAAGCCTTACTAGAGCAGATTTTTTTTCCTGTCATGTGCAATTCCGTTAACGCAGGCAATATATCTTAGTTTAGTTAACGTCTATTATTACCGGGTGTCCCAAAAAGGACTGACTGATTTTAAAATTCAATAACTTGCAAACGGTGACAGATAATTAAAAAATTCTTGCAGGAGGTTTATGCATAAGGTCAAAAGTTTTATTACAGTGATTTTCGATTTTAGTTCGAATTACAAACAATAGATGGCGCTGTAAGCAATAGTCGCTAAATACAGGCTCGATTTCTAGTCCTCTCTGTTGTTCCATGCTGAAAAAGGAGATGGAAATGTATTATCCGGGCC
The DNA here is from genome assembly GCA_963932465.1 of Maratus speciosus. Classification (NCBI taxonomy): domain Eukaryota; kingdom Metazoa; phylum Arthropoda; class Arachnida; order Araneae; family Salticidae; genus Maratus; species Maratus speciosus. The sequence continues at coordinate 166,380,492 of OZ010786.1, read as the reverse complement.
ACGAAGTACCAAAAATCGAGCCTGAATTCAGCGTGTATTGATGGCAGCGCCATCTATTGTTTGTAATTCGAACTAAAATTGAAAATCACTGTAAAAAAACTTTTGACCTTATGCATAACCCTCCTGCAAGAATTTTTTAAATATCTGTCACCGTTTGCAAGTTATTGAATTTTAAAATCAGTCAGTCCTTTTTGGGACACCCGGTAGGTGCATTGTTAGTAATATTCATATGATCATTATTTTTTATTATTATTTCACAAACTCAAAATGTTTATTGAATTTTTACTTAGAAAATCCTCCGCATAAAAGTGGTCTTTCTTGTTCAAATGATGGTAAATAACATCAACAAATCGATGCTATGATGTTAAATAAGAATGGGCATGTAAACACCAAAAGCTTCAACTTTTCACAGTTTAATGGGATCAGTAATTAAAGAAGAAAATTGTTAAACAAGTAGTCATATGCAAGTGCAGGAAGAACAAACATTATAAAAGCCTGCAGGTCGCCAAGCAGTTTTCACATACTGTACCTCATTCCGAGTCCTTTGGAAACATTATGAGTAGTTATAGATTTTTACACGGCAATCGTAGTAGGCACTTCTATATCGCTTCTTTTTATGTGATATCACTTCATTTTATGACTCACGTTTTAGGTTTGTGGCTTGGCGGGATCATTTACAACGAGTTGTTTTTGATTAGATATAATTACGAACGCACACCTGAAAAGAGACACAATACGAAAGAGATAAAAATACGGAGTAGTTTGAAAAATAATTTTTATATAGGGGAGACTAGGGAGGGTTGACCTACTTTTTACAAAATGATTTTTTATTTTTTAACTATCGAATCTAGAATAAAGTTTTATATATCATTTTATTCGTTATATAATCAGTTATCAAAATAAAAGTGCTACATAAGTGTAATATATAAGAAATTTGAAAAATCATTGATTTTAATCATGAGAAAATAATGGGTCAAGGCTTCCCACATACGGGAGGGTTGACCCACTATATGGGAGGCTTGACCCACTTTGTTTTATATTGAAATATTTGTGAAGAGGAATAAAATCAGTTTAAAAAAAGCAAAATAACTTTATGCTACATGCTTTAATTATTATAAAAAAATACATTCTTGAAAATATGATGCTTAAAAAACCCTGTTTAGACGCAATTGCAAGTCAGAGGAGAAAAATTTTGTTTCAAACATGATTTTGTCAGAGCAGATATAATTGTACAGCAGGGAAAATGAAATTTTGACATTTAAGACAGTATGCCGTTAGAGACAGGTTCGTTTTCATAGGGTTTCATGTATTATTATGACCCGATTTGGGAGCCCCTGTTTTTGTCTCTCTGTCCTACTTTTTGTGACACTCGATCTGACAACTGTAGTTTTCAGATAGTTTGGCTTCATCTCACTATATTCATCCTAGTGAGATTTGTCTATAAACCTTCGTAAAATTTTTGATCGATGCTATATTCTTTTTCAACCGCATAAGCACTGGAGTTATCATTAATATCTTTTAACGCTTTCAGTGGCAAAGTACTTTCAGGACTAAAATGTTTAAATAAATGACTGGCTCCGGAATTTACGAACAAATTGATTTGGAAATAAGAAAAAGCTATATTTCACATACACATTAAATGAAAAAGATTTTAGCAAAATTCTGGTGCCAGTGTGGCGTTTTGGAATTAAAATTAAGTGGTTTGATAAACATGCCACTGCCACTGAAAGGGTTAAAACTGCTGCTTTCATACTTTCTAATTTCCACTGTTTCTATTTTCCTATTGTAAGTAATATTTAAATGGAAAAAAGTTCCTATCAACTTTCCCATTTATATTTCATTAATTTTTTTCTTGCTAGTGGATACTATAGCAATTTTTCACATCTTTCTTTAATCAGTTTTAAACATTTTCTTTTTCATTCACACCATTTTACTGTAGCTTTATACAATAAATGTACATTATTTTTATATAACCATTAACTTTTCATTTTGCAAAGTGCATAATAAAACGATTTCCAAAACCACTTAACTAAGGGAGACTTGAGCATCTGGTCAACCCTCCCTCACATTGACTGGGTCAAGCCTCCCCACATATCCCTTTTCTAAAGAATAGCACATTGTTATGTTAAGCCTAACTTACTATACAATCTTTATGCCTGGAATGCAAGCTCGATATTTCCGCATTACTTAAAACCTACTTACTTAAATTTCTATGATATATTTTATCTGAAAAAGGCTTACAAAATATTTCTAAAAAACACAACTTTTAGGGTAAAAAACCTCCACAATTGATTTTTTCCACACCTATTTTGATTATCTGTGTGAAACAAAGACTATTGTTTGAGCATTCTAGCAGCTTTGCTTGACACCTATTGATAAAACTCTGAAATTCTTTTAAATACGAAAACTGACGGATGGGTCAAGCCTCCCGTATGGTCAACCCTCCCTAGTCTCCCCTACTGCATATAATACATATATGTATTTTGAATGTATACTAAATTTCAGATTTTTTTCTCATAGTAATAAGCAAATGAATAATTTTAATTTTCCATTGTGAATAAGCGTAATTTTTTCAAATACTTTCTTAAAAGAGGCTTTTTATATGTTTCAGGTGGTATGTCTCTTTATAGGAAATAGTTAAAATTTAACTCAAAACAACCAAATTCATTAAAACCTCTAAAACTACAGATAATGTTAGCTTCCTAATTTTACTTTTTTTTTGGTAACACTAAATTTGAATAGAAGTTGAATTTTCGCATTATTTAATCGAAAAATATCGTCAAAATATATGTCAAAAATTACATTTTAAAATTAGCGGTAGGGAAAAAGCTTAAAAGTTGGCAGCTCTGGATAATGCAATACCGCTTATACTTTTATTCTGCAGACGTATTAGCAAGCTAAAACGTGAACATACAATTACGAATGAGAATTTCCTTTGATATCTATTTGTGTTAATTTAGAATTCACTATAAACTGATTTTAAAATAGCCGGTTAAATGAATTCAACATTTAGTATGTGTTATCGTTAAGACTATCTAAATGCTTAATACTGTTAACTCGGATAAAGTTTTCATTCCTTTCAACGAGCTTTCATTATTAAGCTGATTTAACTATTGTGTTTCAAACAAATAGTGAATGGTTAGTTTAAATATTTCTATATTGAAGCTGTACTTGTAAATTGATTCTGATAATTGTAAGTGAACAGAGCTTAATCGAAATTTGGAATAATAAAAGAAAACTTTTGAAGTAAAATACATATTGGTTTAGTGATTAGAAGTAATACAGTAGAGAATTTTAAAACTTATAAGTGTTCTTTATAACTAATCACTCGAAATGTTTACTAAAGTCTTAGCGTTTTAAAGTATTTCCTTTCATTCTGAAAATAACTTCTAACAAATTCAATGTGTGAGAAAAACATTATTTAACAGCTACAATGCTTTTGTGAAATGATTTATAATCATAATGTAAATTGTATAGAACGGGATATACAGAATAAATAAATAAAAGAAAAGTATCATTGCAGCTCGTAAAAATTTCTTTATAATTATACATTAATAATAGTGGATAATTATTAAAACCACATCTCTAGCATATGGAATTCAGAGTAATCAAAAAATAAAAACAAAGCTATCCTAAGAAATATTGTTAAAAAACTTAACTATTGTTAAAATAAGTAAAGCTGGATAATTGCGATTCTTTCAATAAGACGGGTATTTCAAATACAAAATAACGACTTTTAGAAGGAAATATCAAATCTTAAAATAGGCAGGCACATACATCTTAGTACAGCCATACAGTACTCATATAAGAACTAATTACGTTGGAATGACTTTAAAAGAAAATTACTTTCGAATTGTAAAGTATGGAGATATATAAATTTTACTTCAGCTGGCTATGCAAGTATGGTTGTTGTATGATGGCTGTAAATCTCATAAATGAGTGAATGATTGAGTTTTTCAGTAATTCAGAAGAATAAATGACAAAATTTAATTACTAAAATAACAGACCAATGAATGGAATGAGTATATTGAAAAATCATTAAGTTCTAATGTTGATTTTTTTCTGCATAGTTTTAATGTGGCAATACGGAATGGTTATGGAGTTTAATGATTAACTGCCTCACTTCGACTTCCCTATGAAATGAAAGTACGAGTATTTTTGCTATATTAAATTAAGGGGCTAGGTCCTTTTTCACCATCGGTTCACAAAACTCAACAACTCCCAGAAATGTGCTTTAACCCCTTGAGGGGCAAGCAATTACGTTTGTGAAATGCTGAATTCCCACCGGAATCTTTGAAAAATTCTATTTCAAAATAAGTAAAAGCAATATTACGGCTTTTTTCCACCAAAGTTAGAAAAGTAAAATTTAATAAAATTTAAAATTTTTCATTTAGCTATGTCATTTTTAAGGTTCCGCACCTCAGGAGGAAAAACATCATATTAAAGCGACTTTATAGATTCGCTTCGTAATTAGTGTGCATTTCCACTTTTTCACATGCAAGACGTGAAATTTTTTCACAGGGTATCAAAGGGAAATTATTATCAAATAATAAGATCCATGGTCCCATTATTGTGTAAATATTTCGTCCTTCTAACTTAATGCAATAAAAAGTTGCATCCTTAAAACCAAGTTTTTCGAAATCCCGATAGTAAAAATTCGCTTAATAAATCGACATAAATATACTCCGAGATTCTAATTTTCTTTCATTTAAATGCATTGCGAAAACTTCCTTTTTGCCGAATTTCAAGTTTCTAAGCCAATGGAATGTACCCTACAGGTTTCGAGAGTAAAACCTATAGCATACTTCCCGCTGACTTAAGAATCTTGTAATTAGACACAAAGGATGGTCTTACAGTACATGTAGAGGAAAACGAAAACCTGAATTCATTTACTTATAATTCTATATCGATTCATTACTTTGATCGTATTCCCGATTATGGAAATTCATAAGTTTGTCACGTAATAAATACAGTGTTGAATTCCAATTTTTCAGCCCCATTCTTTTTTTCCCCACCCACCAAAAAAAAAACACCAGACTGTCTTAATCGATTTCGAATATAGCTATCTTTCAGAACTTAGAGGTCTGCACGGGCCCGGCAAGGCACATTTTCAATTTCGAAAAAAAATGGTTGGTAGATTTCAAAACTGAAAGTGTCCTCTGAATGAAGCTACAAGTAAAATAGACAACCTTGAAAGAAAAAATATTAGACATCGAACTAACATATTTTATGCAAAATGAATTATTTAAAAAAAATAAATACAAATGAGAAATTTGAAGCTAACGTTTCCATTGGTTTAACAACTAACGAATTTTATTCTCACTATTGTGAGTTCTTAAGAACTGCACTTTTAAATACAATCCGGTGCCGTTGTAAAAAAGGGGCAAAATCCCAAATTATCAGTAAAGGCCATTATCAGTATAGGTCCAACCTATCACTCCAAATTTCATATTTTTTCTAATTAAATTTTCGACAAAAAATATGAACTGTAACCAAAGATTTTTTAAACAGAAATCAATTTTTAGAATTCAAATATGCGAATTCAAAATTAAAACATATTCCACACAAGAAGTTTTTGAGTTACGCTCCAAAAACTTCATCATCGCAATTTGTTTCGCAACGTTTAAAAATGAATTTTATGAGTTACAAATTTTAAACCTGCAGAATTCCTAAACTACTTGATCTAATGGCTTTCCATTTGGTATCCGAAAAAATAATTTCTTTTTGGAATTAATTCACAGAAATTTTTCAAAGAATCCAAGTGTAATGTCAAAGCTTGGTGTTAGTATTGAAAATGTTAATTTTTGGTATAATTTCTATTTGAAGACATTCCTCTAAACAGAATATAAGTATAGCACTAATTAGTAAAGGTTAATACTAAAAGATGGGTACCCATCACATTTTTATACTGTTATTTGCGGCAGAGTTAGTATGGGGTTTTGCGTCTTTTTTTTCCAGCACTGTACAAAATCACCATTGTCGGTTTATATTCATCAATCTCTTAACAACAGTTATAGAAATAACGGAAACAAATCTCTAATTCCCACCTTTAATTTATTCCGCAAAGAAATTATTTTTTCAAGAATAATTTAAAGAAGAAAAAAATTAAATCAGCTTTTCCGCAATACCAAATTGGACATTGGTCCTTTTCTACTTCCATTTACAAATGTAAACTCCTACTTTTCGAAGCTTCAAATATACGAATCCAAAATTACAGCTTATTCCATCAAGTTTTTTTTTTTATTTTTTAGTTACTCTTTAAAGTATTCAAACTGTAATAGTTTACAAAGAATACTTATATTGTTTTATAGGGTGGTTCAACAGTCCTTAGACAAAATTTAAGGGATGATTAGAGCACACTGTAACAAACAATTTGTGTATAGGAAATCAGGGTCATAATCCATTTATTCATTCAAAAATACACTGTGTTTCTCTCCAGTTCTGACCGGGATTTTGTTTTCATAATTTTAACACTAATAAAGATATTTTAGCAGAATTTGCAGTAATTTTACTTTGGTTTTGAAATCAAACGATATCACGAGAAGTGGTAGATGTAGAAGTTATCTACATCCAAATAGAAACCTCTCACTTCCGAATGTGATTATTATTACATACGATTTCACTGCTAGAAATACTGCTTGCTTCAAGCGCTTAACCCATTTATGCCTAGCATTCCATTTTTGGAACGCTTTGTATTTTAACAATTTTTTATAATTTTCTTCTTCATTATAACATGAAAATCGCAAAAATTATTCTCTATAAATGTCTTAATCTGTTACCGAGAGGTGGCAGCATAAGAGGTATATTTATTTGCTCAAATGAAGGCCTTTTTTCGGAGTTTATAGATTTTTCATTTTTCAAGATGGCGAAATATAAAAAGTAAGTTTATTTGTGTTTTTTCTACCAAGGATCTAAATAAATAAGTTATAATCTTAGCTTGTTGACTTCTTTGAAATATGTATTTTTTAATTTATGAAATTATATGTTCAAGTCTATTTTTTATGTATTTTCGCAAGTTACAGAATATAGGGCACTAGGCACAAATGGGTACACATTTTTATTAGTCATTTAGGGGACAGTTATTTTTGTAAAGTTCTTTTCAAGATGATTATGAAACAAATTGTTTTTGAGCCTTATTTACCATTATTTTTAGTTTATTATTACTAATACTTATAATGTTATTAGTCTCTGAAAAGGGATAAATATATTTTTTTAGTATTTCATAAAAATTCTAATTATAGTACATAATATACGATTTAAAAGCTTATTTTATATAAATTTAGTCAAAACATATAATTATGCATATTATATTATTACAAATATTATGCGTATTCCCATATTAAGTATGTTTGCATTTTGTCAAATAAATACAAAACATTTTTAGTGTGACTTTTTTTTTTAGTATTTTTACAGTTCATTTTGCAACATTTTAAAGTGATTTTACCAACAAACTTGCGAAAACAAAAATTCAGGCACAAATGGGTTAAGTTCGAGTGATGATTAGTTCATTAAAATGTCCTTTTTGTAAATAAAATTATGTTCCAATCAGAGTAAGGCACCTTGTATTTTTGTCTGAAAAATTGCATTATGTCTCTGGTTTCCAATGTGGAAATTGTTTGTTGTAGTATGCTTAACCACTTCTTAACCTACTTCACTGACACCTATACGATAACAGTGCCTTTGTGGTTAAACTTTCAGGGCTGACACAGGAGACTATTTTTCAATTCTTTTCGCACTACTATTAAAAAAAGAAAAGAAAAAAAAAGATTTTGTAGTCTATTTTTCTTGCAAATGTTCTCTAACAGTCTATCAATAATTTTTGTTTTGAGGTAAAATAAAAAAATAGTCGCCTGTGGCAGCCCTGGACTTAGTATGTGGGATGCAAAAGGTTAAATTTTGTCTAATGACTTTTGACTCACTCTGTATTTAATTGATACTTGTAAGTAAAATAGATTTTTTATATCGCCTTATTCGATTGATTTTATTAATGTTATCCCTAATACACAGTTAGCACATTTAACTTATCAGTAAACATTTTTTCTGTTGTCATATCTGACATTTTAGTATTAAATTGCAAGGTTATTTTTCAGCAAACTGAAATGTTTCCAAATGTGTCAGTAAAACGTTTCACCGGGAGGGACAAGTAATACGGTTGTCTGGTGACAGATTTTGATAATAAATCCCCAAATATTTTATTTGAAAATGCTATTTTTCAAGTACATATTTACTATTTATATAGTTATTTTTGTATCTTATAGTAGATTCGTTTGTAAACTCTGTAACTATCTGTCTTTCTGACTAACCTATATACAGTGCATTTCCCAAACATACCCGAATTTTAATATTTAATGAATATGATTAATAACTAAAATAATTTTAAACAGAAAAAAATTGTTTTTGCGGTTGCTCATAAATTTCGTATGCGATAATGATAAAATAATTCACATTTTGTCACAGGCGGCCGGTTCTTGCTGTATTAACCAATCAGAACATTCAAACTAAATTCAACATTTTAAATCTCAAGCATTCTCATTTTGTTTTAACACAACATAATGGCATGCAAAAACTTAATGATATTTAGTGCATATTTAGTCAGTTATGAGCAATCATCTTCTTTAGGACAGAATAATGACATATGATTTAAATTTGAATTATTTTTTTTTAATTGCAATATATAAAATTTGTGTAATTTCCATCTAAATTGAGCTTTGGATAAGTTTAATTAAAAAATAATGTCAACTTTACATTTTTAATATTTTTGTTGTTGTTATATTACTAAAATTACTGAAGTAAATTGTTCTAAATGTAACGTAAGTTACTATTGAATGACCCAGTATATTATAAGATAAATTGTCGGTGCTGGCATTATGCTCACGTGCAATGATTTCGGCTGATTCGCTGATCATGCTTTTAAATGGTTTATTAAAAGAAACGATAACTTTCGCCTCCTCAAAATTAAGACGATAGTCTTCGTAAATCAAATAGAAACGAGAAATAGCTGTATTCTGTTTATAAATTGTTTAATGTCCCCATGATGCTCCTTAATTCTTTCAAAAAATTTGCGTTTTGTAATGCCATTATAAACACTTGTATAGCTTTTTAACAATGAAATAGGTATTTCATATATTCTAGATTTTGATCAAATGAGATTTTGTCTATTTTTACCCGAGTGAAAAGAAGGGTTATGTGTTTCACGCGTATCTGTGTATGTGGATTTCTTTATACCCTCGAAACTTCCCAACGGCTGGATGGATTTTAATGAATGGGGTATCTATCAATTCGTCTTAACGACCCGATGGTTATAGGCTAGGTTTTGTTTTCATAAATTCAAAATGGCGGCCGTAAAATACAAAATGGCGGTAGAGACAAAAAAAATTACGCACCCTATTGAGTGGCATATCATTGGATAGGTCTTTCAAAATGAAGACGATGTTTCATTGACTATTTTACAGTCAGAAGCTCCGTTAAAATATTATGCAACCTGGAAGTTGTGCATGTATTGTGGCTCTCTATATTTGCTGCAACTCTAACCGTCATAGACATCTATAGACCTCATCAAAACAGTGTTTATAGATAGGAACTAACAATTAAACACAACTTAAAAGTCATTAATACAAGTAAATAAAAAAAAATAGGTAAGTAATATAAACAAGTAACATTAAAAAAGTATTTTAAGTTAATTCCTACTTAGGTCAATAAGATAATTTTTTTTCTTCTCCCATTCTTCGTACCTCTTGAGTGGCACTTAAAATGCCTTGATCAAGAAGAGGGCTCTCTCGATTAGTGAAAATTAATTAATTTAATTTAATTAATGAATAGATATTTGAAAAAAACTGGATTAACATCAAGTGTCATTCACTACAAATTTAAAAAAATGTATTTGAGCTTGATTGGATGAATAATAAGTATTTTATTAACGATTGAAAATTTGAACAAGATATATAGCGAGACTGTGAGCTAATAGTAGGAATTGAAAAAAAAATAGTTTCACATTGATGAGAAATAATTAATTAGTTTGCTTTTTACGCAGTCGGGTTTTTTTGTTTTTTAAATTTAATTGTTTATATTAATAAGGATATCAATAAGGTAAGATGGTGGAATTACCACCAACTTCATATTATATTTCTGTAGGATTACTTTTAATTTCTGAAATATGGTGGGAATGTAGTGAAATCTCCTACAAGTTGATTCCTGTCCCGACGCTTGCCTGAAGGAGAGGGGGTGTTGTACTGTTGAATTACGGGGTGCCCAGTGAATAAGACCCTCATTTCAAAATTAAATATCTCAAAAACAAAGATCAATAGAATTATGCGGTAAACGGTTTGTTTATTAACTAAGCTGTAAAAATTTTATACAGAAGTTTCAAAATTTAGTTGCAAAAACCGTTAACAGATGGCGCTGTAATCGCAATGCCTATAAATTGTGCTTCGAAGTCGATGGTCGATGGCTCCCTATTGAAGGACGAAAAGCGGGAAGTCCGCTTCTTAGTTGGGGTGATGTGCAGAAGTGGAGATATCTGGTCACAGAATTATTGCACCAGCTTTAATTTTAAAGAATTTCAGATAATAGAATTTTCAATAAAAAAGTTTAGAAATCATTATATAAGAACTTTTTAAAATATTTTATTAAATTCAATTTTAATGCCATACAATTATTTAAATCAAAATGCATATATTTAGAAAAAATAATTTTGTACTTTTTATTTATCTTTTATAGTTTTAAATTACAGCATAATATTTTGGTATTATTGTTTATACCTGAATTATTATAAATAAAAACGTACTTTTGCACTTTTCCTTTATATTTTTAAATCGCGGCATAGTATTTTGGTTTTAGCACAACACATATATTTCTTTTCTTTGTAAACAAAGTTTTAGGGACAGAAGTTATGCATTATATTATTTCATTTTTAAAAGGAATTGATTATAAGTCATATCATCAACGTCAAAGCAAAAGTATTTTGGATGTTGCACTCCTTTTCAAAACTTCGGATCATATCGCTGGAAGTTGCGCTTTACTTCTGTGTTCAGTGATAAAAAAAAAAAAAATTAAAATGAGTTTTTAAAATTAAAATGATTTTTTTTAAACTTAATTAAGTTTTTAAAGATAGAAAATTTGTATTTTTTCATTCAAACCATTTTCTACAATTAAAAAAATGATTTATGAATCATTATTATAAATGCTCAATGATTTAAGAAAAGGGTTTCTTTTAGCTTAATTATATTTTAAAACTAGAAACTTTAATTTTTTTTATTCAAACTTTTTTTTTCACAATTTAAATAAATATTAAAATGTAAAGATTTCCAAGTTTTTTAAATCTTCCTCTGCTTGGATTCTGTTCTACGATCTACCAATTAGGAGACAAAAGACATACCATAGAGATTCTGGTATCCAGACCGAAATAGCTTATAACAAAATTTGAAACAAATCTCAATTCTGTCAGCATATTGCTCCGCTTCTGCACGTCACCCCAACTAAAAAGCGGGCTTCCCACTTTTCATCCTTCAATAGGAAGTCATCTAAGAATGAGACGCTAGTGCTCTGGACTTTGAAGCACAATTAATAGGCATTGCGATTACATCGCCATCTGTTAATGGTTTTTGCAACTAAATGTTGAAACTTCATTTTTACGTTGTACATCATTTTTACAGCTTATCTAATAAACAAATCGTTTACCACATAATTCTATAGATCTTTGTTTTTGATATATTTAATTTTGAAATCAGGGTCTTATTCACTGGACACCCTGTATCATTTCAATATATTTTGCTGAAAACCATGCACGATCAAACGCTATTTTCTTTATAAACTTTATTTCTTTATATAATTGGTTATCTGAACAAATCATGAAGCTTCTTTTAATAAATGAGTGAAAGGCTGAGATTTTATACAGAAAAGGTACATTTGCTGAAAAAGGGATAACGGTGTTTTCTTTTATCGGTTTTCTATAAACTGAATAATTTAATCGGTAAAACTGCATCTAAATGTGTGAACATCCTAAAAATTGAAGCTAATTATTCTCTTCAAGTTCAAGGTTGAATTGTATACTATCTTGACATCATTGAATTTGTTGACATCTTGAAGAAAACATGTTAAATCTGATAAACTGTGAATAAGACGAAAACGTCATCTACATAACGTGACTAACATTGGGGTTTCAGATTAAACGTATCAAAGATCTCATTTTCCAGAGGCTTTAAGGCGAACCCTGTAAATAAAACAGAAACTGGTGATCACATCGGTTCACCATGTAGCTGTCTATAGATAGTCTTATTAAAAATGAAAATATTATAGTAAAGTATAAGGTTAAGGCCAGATTTTAGTGAGGTTTTGGATATCTTGAGATAGATGTAAATTGTTATCTAATATTTTGAAATATTTCATCCAATTATTGTTACAATAGGGTTAAAACATAAATACCTCCAAAGGGCACTACTGCCATTTCAATCAATAATGGCCAAGATATGACCAATGCAAGAAAAATTTGCCCAATATTTTTTCGCTACCGGATATGTGTACCTTTTTAATTCTGTTTTACCTAATTGCCCATTTTCAGATCTATGTCTATATACGTATCTCACTTATTCTGTACGTGCATGTATATGTGCATGATTACATGTTTTATATATTTTTATATGAACATTTTTAAATTCTAGAATAAATGCGTACAATTTAATTTTTGAAACTGTAGTTTTGAAACTGTAGTCGGTATTTTTTTACATATTTTTTTCTGTTTTGTATCAATGTTCATATATATATAAACATAAAATATCTAAACATATAAACATAAAATATGTATATATGTTTTTTAAAGATTGAAATATAATTATAAAATTACTCATGCGTTACAATTTTGATCTCAGAAACATCTAAATAAATAACGAAGGTATTAAAGCGCAGATCCTTAAAATTACGAGAAAATTAAAAATTAATGGTGACAAACTACAGCAATAAAAGAAGACAGATTTGTAATATATTAGTTTTGTTAATATAACGGAGAATTGCGTGTCTGTTGTGAGCGGGTTTTCCAATTTCCTGGTAATTTCGTTTTGTGCTAATGTGTTGTGTGAATGATTGTTTTAGTCATAATGTTAATTGCTTTGAAGTAAATAATGCTTAAATTTTATTTCGTTTTTGAGCTTTTCATAGCTTGTGACGTGATAATGTTATTTTATTGCTACTCTTTGTAGTATGTTTGAAGTTAATTAGGATGTGTCTTTAAATGGCTGTTTTCTTCTGAAATAATGCACCCAAGTTGTCTCATAATGTGATGACGTCATTCAAATGGAGCATTTAAAATGCATTAATCTAATATGGATTCATTAGGTGTCCTACCGTTATGTGATGAATATAATTTGATAGAAAGGTGTATGCATCATCTAAAGATAATAAGCAATAAAGGTGATTACTATGTAAAGAGTTCAGCCTTTAGAAAACAGGGAAATTTTTTAAAGGATAGTAGTAGAATTATTTTAATAAAGTAATGCGATATTGATATTAGTTGGATACAGGAAACATCTCTGTACAGAATTCTATTTTAAAAAGTTATAAATTTTTTATATCGTCTATTTAGCCAATAAGTGAACTTAAGGGTGTATTCGAAAAAATATTTTTCCACCCTCAACAGCTCGAAATTTTCTGAGACATTTTCAGACTCATTTTTAAAGGTAAAAACATGAAACTTGCTGGGGTGATTTCTGAAGACATGTTTAACATGATGTGATTTCATTTTCAGCTCAATTAATTAGAGTTTGATTTTTAAACAATTATTTTCCCAGTATGACCATTTTTTTCATTCCCAGATCGCCCGCTTCGGAAAATTCGGTTCAAAACGCCAACTTTTGACAGCGTTTTTTACAGTATTTTCTGCATTTATCAAAAAATTAAGAAGCACGGCACATTATATAGTTTCTAAATAAGATAATTTCCCAGTTTGATGCGTTTGAGAGCAAAAATGAATTTTAAAATGAATCAGAAAATAAGCAGTTTGGATCGGAATACACCCTTAATTCAGACTTCCAAGGTAAGCCGTTTTTGCCCGCGTTAAACTATATAACCATTTGAATTGTGTAAAATAATCCCTTTCTGTGACTAAATCGAATTCGGTGTTTGATAGAAATTATACTGGTTATCAACTTAATGCAGAAAAAAACAATAGGGTAAAGTCCCCATATTTCGTCCCCTTTCCTAATTTCATCCCCCCTTCTACTCCGCTTCTGCGAAAGTGGCGCTACTTATGACGCAAGGCACAGGGAACGGAAGGTAAAAGGGGCCAGTATTGAAAGTTTTGTTCGCCAAGACGCATATATAAATTAAAGACGCCGAATTTCTTCATTTTTAGAAGATCTGAGTTCTTATTACGTCGTTTGTAGAACGTTATTTACTGTACTGTAAATATTTATTTCATATTCATTGCATGTATTTTACGTATGTAAGATTCTGACAGTAGCATACAATGAGTTTTAGGCCGCTCAGTTCATCTTACGGGAACTGAAGCTCCGCCATATTGGTATGTAGCGTGGTCCCAATCCCCCTCCCCCCCTTTGCCGTTCTTATTTTCGTCTCGGAGACGAAATTAGGAATGATTTTTCATGACAATTTTGTCAATTTTTTCTTCATGTTTGGATGGCTAATATTTCGTTATGTTATTCTACCACTGATAATTAGTACATTTCTTTGTGCCTTACTTTAATGTAAATTAAATTACCTACTCATTTAGAAATAAATTTTAATTACTTATAAATTAAGCCTCGGCGTATTGGATTTTTTTTTTTTTTTTGGGGGGGGGGGAGGCGAAATTGGGACCTTTTTTTCTTTTGCATTTTTTAGATACTGTTGAAAAAACAATTTTTTGCATTGTTAAAATTATTTGCCGATGTTTCTATGTGCGTGGGTAGTTAGTCTTTGTAAAATCCAAATTTGGTAGGTTTTCACTGAAAATTACAACATCTAAGGCCTAAAAGGGACTGTAGGGACGAAATATGGGCACTTTACCCTATTTTCTTAATTTAGCCAATTAGTGAACTCAAGGATAGGTCATTTTGTTCGCATTAAACTATGTAACCATTTGAATGGCGCAAAATAATCCCTTTCTGTGACTAAATGGAATCCGTTGTTTGATAGAAATTAAATTGGTTATCAACTTAATTCTGAAAGAAACAATATTTTCTTAATGTAGCCAAAAGTGAACTTAATTCGGACTTCCAAGGTAGGCCATTTTTGTCCGCATAAACTATGTAACCATTTGAACGGTTTAAAATAATCCCTTTCATAAACTAAATCGAATTCGGTGTTTGATAGAAATCAAATTGGTTATCAACTTAATGCTGAAATAAAAATATTTTTTTAATTTAGCCAATAAGTGAACTTAATTAAAATTTCCAAGGTAGGCCATTTTTGTCCGCATAAAACTATGTAACCATTTGAATAGTGTAAAATTATCCCTTTTCTTGAATAAATTGAATTCAGTGTTTGATAGAAATTAAATTGGTTATCAACTTAATGCTGAAAAAACATTTTCCTTAGTTTATTAATTTTAATTGAAAATAATGTTAGTGTCGCTAAAGTATAATATTTCACTTTTCCTTGTGTGATTCAAACGAATAATCATTTTACAACATCACTTTCCGGTTTTGAGGCACTTTTGAAAATTTAGTTCACGATAATGTATAAAAAAAAAAGGTTACAAACGTAATAAAAACTTATTTATTATCAATAGACCGAAAATGCGAAAGTGAATTAACCCTCGGATAACCAAGTGGGGTCCTTTTATGTCACCACCGCAAGCTTCTGACGAATAGATTATAAAAAAAAAAAAAAAAAAAAAAAAAAAAATGTAGTGCTTTCAGCATCTGAGTTTTTCACTATCTTATTACGAATTATGAAGTTATCGCTTTCCCCTCGAAAACATAAAAAAATTGCATTTTGATTTGGGTTCAATAAGTGACCCCACCCGGTCGTTAATATTCTGAAATCCTTTGTTCCAACAATATTACATTTTCTATTTCTTCCTGTTGCTGCAACTCGTATATATATTATTAAATTAATTTAAAAAGCTATGTTTTTGGTTTTATTTTGTATGGTAAATAAATATGTGTTTTTTAACAATGGGGTCATTGAATGACCACACATGGTATTTCATGTTTCAAATTTTCCACGACAGAACCTGTCCTTTTAATGTCCTTACTAAGTTTTGCCGCGGTGTCATGGATTATCTGTGTGTTGCATTGAAAGTACGCGTGATATGATAAATAGTACCACTCCTAGCCAACAGAATAATGTCAACCCGTTTGTCTTTCTTTAGTGGCATTTCTTTTTAATCGGTTTGACGTCTTGATAATGAAAAAGAAATTAGTCACAGCTTTAACCATTTGTATGGAGATTTATACTCACTCTGTATTAAAGATAGAATGCTAAAATTGCATCCAGATAATGGTGTACAGAAAATATAGGCCAATTATTGTTTCATCACCATTTTCTGTTAGCAATAATTTATAGAGATTTAGAGTGGGGAATTTTCTTTTCAATTGCCAATTGAGCGTATTGAAAATCTGCATCATCGGCACATGTAGCTTGTGCACTAGAGAGGAAAATATCTTTGCAAAAATAAAATTGATAGTGCTTATTAAGAGGTTACAAGGGTTTCGAAGGTTAAATAAAAGCATATATTCTCTATTTTTTATAAAATAAATTATTTTATTCAAAATTTTAAGCATATATAAAAGAGCAACATTTAAACAATATTTTAAAATGTTGTATTCAAAAATTTTGAAAATTCAGCCTGTGGGACCTGGTTTTTGAGATACCTAAAAAAGAGTGATCTCTTGGTGGTCAGGATAACTCACAATAGCTTTATCTGAAATTAAAAAAACAAATATTTTCTGTTAGTAGATAAGTACAGCTCGCACGCAGGATTTAAATAAAAACAGAAATTTGAATTTTTGGCAGAGTTGTATGCAAAACAGTATAAATTTTGGTACAATTTTCACTACGTATACCTTGCAAAATTAGTTGTAATCGGAAAAAACTAAAAATACTTTCATTTAATCACCGATCAATTCTATTTTGAAGAAGTCTGCGAAATTTCAATAAGGGAATGTTTTGAGAAATCGTGTCAACCGACTTTAAAAATAGTGTTTTTAGAAAAAAAGCAATTAAAGTGTTAAGTAGGAATAAAACGAAGAATTTTCTTCTTTAAAACTTACGTAGAATCGTCGATTCCAGCTCCATAAAGCAAAGATCCTGCTACCGATGAAATGTCCAGGGTATCCTTTTACTTCTGCCTGAAATGAATACTTGCTTCTCGAGTCCCAGTCTCATCTTTTTTTTCTCGGCAATGAGAATGCGATGTTCATCCTCTTTCAGCGCGTACTCGGGGCTATTTCAACAAAGTTTCATACACATGTCGGACCCCATAATTCTGGAGCAAGTCCTACTTTCGCATCTTTTCGAATATGCAGAGTTTATTTGGGGTTTCACATAAGCAAATTAAATTCGTTCCAAACGCAAGATTTTTTTCAAATAAATCTGTACACGGTTAAACTAAAATATTTAAAATAGGTGACCCTTAGAAAGTGAGTGAAGCGAGGGAGAAAGACAGACAAACAATCGCTAAGCAGCTGTCTCAATATACCTACGTCGCTCCCGGCCGGTCTAGTCTAATGAGGGGAATTTTCAAAGACTCTCTCTTCTACACTTTTACTTCGATTGACTTGAAACATTGGCACAATATTCTAGGCATATAGACAAAAAAATGGATTTTATGAAAATTTTAAACACATGTAACCCCTTAATGTAATCCACTCTAGAGAGTAAATGAAACCTACAATTAAGAAGACGGGGATTTATCCCCTTTCCTATTAGACTTTTTTTTCAAAGTATTTTGTTTTAAAAATTTAATATACAGTCAGACCTCGTTATCCCGACACCCGGTTTTCATGTCACTCCGCTTCTCACGTCAGTTTTTCAATGTCCCGATTTTCTGTATATGATTATAATGTAAATAAACTCCGTATTTTACGTCGTTGGATAATTTTCAACTCCGGATATCCCGACGGTTTGGGAAAATTATCCATTTTTCATAATCCATCTTATAAGCACGGAAATAAGCGGTAAGACATGTCTTAGCCAAACTTTTCACAAAAGTGTCTAAAATACCCATTGAGATAAATGAGAAATTTTACTTCAATCCCTTATCTGAATAAATAAACACACACACTATGAATGACCCACTTAAGCTCCAGATAAATGTTTCAGTCTACTCGCGGTCTTTTTATCCTGGTCAGGCGACTCTTTCTTGTGGTTACACGGCACTTTTTCATCCGACTAAAACCGAAGCATTGCATTGCATTGAAACGATCAGAAATTATCAAACATCTATTTCTGATGCAACGAATATTGATTACAATTCATTGTATAATATTGAAAAAATAATTGTAGGAACCACATCTAGGGACAAGCAAACCTTAATTCATCAATATTTCATGTAACAATAAAAAAAATGTCATCATAAATCTGATTTTTATTATTTTCAATTTTATTATTTTTTTATTCTATTCAATTTTTATTATTTGTTTTTGGGTTTATTTTGTTCAATGATGTTTTATTGCTTAAAGCTTCAAGAATAGTTATGAATTTAAAATTATCATTAATTAATTAATTAAAAATATAGCTTATTATAAACATTTTTCTCGAACTCCAGTTACCGCGACACTCCGGTTATGACGACACTTTTTTCTGATCATTAGAGCGTCGGGATAACGAGGTTCGACTGTATAAACATATTTTTCTCCAACTCCGGTTACCGCGACACCCTGCTTATGACGACGCTTTTTTCTGGTCATTAGAGTGTCGGGATAACGAGGTTCGACTGTATATTATTATTATACAGATGAAAATACACATAGATTAGATGATATTACACATAGATAATAGATCAATTATTTAATCAACATTTCCAAAATTATTTCTTCATACGACGCATTTAACGGGCTATGGTATGTAATTTTGCTTAAAATTTTAATAAATTTATGTGGCTTAGTTAAAAACATTTATATTTATCCAAACCTGACAGTTTTCTGTTCCTAAAAGATAGACTCAAAAAGAAAGGATATCCGACACTTTACGTTTTAAGAAAGCAAGAAAACGGTATCTAATTTTAAGAGAAAGAATTTCAGCTTAAACGTTTAAAAGGATTAAATTAAATTGTTTTTCTTTTTTTCGTACAGCGCTCTTGTCTCTTTTCTTCCGTTTTAATTATGCTGGAGATTGAAAAATCCATTTAGAAATTGATCTGACTATTTAAGGAATGGAAGTGTGATTTTTTTAAATCTGGTTATTCACAATCAATAATGGTTCTTAAAATGGTAACTGTAGCATTGTATCGAAACTTACTTTCTTATGAATGAAAAAGGCACTAACTAAGTTTAAATCTAGTATGCTGTAACTAACAAAAAAATTTATTCTATAAAAATCAAACGGTCTGGAATCAGAATTAAATGACGATCTATTCGTCCTTGAGATGTACCTACCAGATAAATTGTAAAAAAAACAGAGCACGGCAGCGACGCCTGTTCGGCGATATACATCCAAACCTAATCAGCGTCTATTTATGTCAAGGTATAAAATAATATGAAATTTGGTGAAATTCTTTGCTTTTGAAATATAGCTATTGCGGAAATCGTCCAAAATACAACATGACAGTGCCACCTGTTGTGCAATTTACACCAAAACCTAATCAGCGTTTATTTATGTCAATGTCTGTGAGAATATGAAGTTTGGTAAAATTCTGTTTATTAGTTCTTGAAATAAAGCGCCCAAAAAAACTTGTATCATAGTCATACAGACATACTCACAGACCCACATTCTCTAAAAACTGTCAAATCGTGTTAAGGATCTTTTAAAACGTATAAATCCTACAAAAACCGGAAATTGAAAATTTTCACAAATATAATATTTTCTAATAAAACAATAATCTAGTAAAGATAGAAAAAAAAAACAAAGTAAATATCATTTTTAAAAAAGCTATGTAAAATTTTAATTTTTTTTTAATTCTTTTTATTACTAATAAAACTTTGAACAAAATTATAAGAACTATTATTGATGTTATAATATAGATCTGTATTTGAATTTTAATGTGTTTCATTTTCATATTTATCCACTTTTTAATAAAGTCAATCAAAACAGTAGTAAGATTAATTAATTACTTGAGCGAATAAAATGAACATGAGTGCTTCATGAAGCATTTAATCAACAGCGCGTCTAAAAAATATACAACCTTTATTTAAAAAAAATATTTAAATTTAATCTACTTTGAACGATTAAAATGTAAGATATATTTATTAAAAATTGAATCTTATCTAAAAGCATGTAAAATATTTTAATTGATTTTAATGAATGTTTTAATGCTTCAGATATTTTGGACGCAATTTGCACTCTTGATTGTATTTTGACAACAGTACTGTATCTAGTTAAATAAGGAATTTCCTGAAACATTCCAGCAATTTATTATTTCAACAGAAATAGTCTGCAGAATTTATTCTCTAAAGTAATAGAGTCCATTTAATTCATTATAGTGTATCACATAAAAAAGGCAAAGATAATAAATAAACAGGTTAGATAAAGTATAATTTAAAATTTATACTAGTAAAAGAAAAGAGAGTGTATGTGAATGATGGCTCGGAAAATCTGCCGCGGTCACAAAATATTCATCATTCCAAAGCTTTAAAACTGCCGGCGTCCCGAAACCCCTATCCACTTTTCTTAACAAAATACGATAAAACAAAAACCACCCATTTCATTACGTACTTTTACCTTTCTAACGGTGTAAATCCTAATATATACGTATAATTATACAAATTCGATGGTGTACGTTGCCGAGGGCAACTGGGGCATTGCATTAGTGTCGTTTTGAAAGTTTTTCCTTTAAATATATAAAATCATTTAACACTGATTTTAGGTGTATTTAATGTTGTTATCAAGGACCCGGGCAACGTCGGGCGCGTCAGCTAGTATGTATAATAAAAATTCATGTCATTATGAGACAAAAGTAAACTTCCAAAGTAACCTTCGTCTTTTCAAAATTCTACACCTGTGTTTAAATTATATACAGGGCTCTACAGAAAAAAAATTGTAAGCATTACTATGGCATGAACGTGAATTGCTTAAGAGTGTTTTTAATTGAGTTATGCATTTTCCTGCTGAACTAGATTATTGTACTAAGAGATGTTTGTCGAATATAAATAATTTCATATACATGGCTACGCAAAGAATGGATACATTGCCGTCTATGAATGGTTATTTCAGAAAGTACGTTTTCAGTTGTTTTCTAAATCGTTTACTTGAGACATTCATGTTATTCAACGGCGATGTTCTGTTACATAATTGTGGAAGTGTTGGAAAGTGTTTCATAATCTATGCCTGATTCATGATTTTTTGCCCTTTTTTGTTGCGAAATTGCATTTTTTTAGACTTAGTTATGCCAAGGAAATTTTAGAAGTTTCCTTAAAGCAAAGCTTTTAACTAATTTTCTTATTTATTTATTTTTTTAAATTTGAATTTAAAATTTCCTTTTCACTTCGGACAATGAAACTATTTAGTTAATTTTGTGAAAGTAACAAACTATTTGCAATGGTAAATAAACGAATGTGTTTTATTTATCAACATTATCTGTTTCCTCTTTGATCTTTTTCTTTCCATTGCTTTCATTATGTGAATGGCTTCTTTCCAAAAGGAGTTTTCTTTTTCTCTTTATATTTTTCTGTTCTTTCCTTCTTGTTACTAAATGTTGGGATATTTTCTGTTTTATTCTTTTGAATTAGGATTTGGCTGAACAGTGTTAAACAGGAAGTTTTTGAGAAAAATCCTTTATTTGCGAGCAGCGGAAACGAAGGTCATCAGGAATTCAGTAACATGTATAGAAATGGTGTTTTTTTTTTTGTTGTTTGTTTGTTTTTTTAAGTAATATTCTTTGTACTGATAATGAATTCAGGTACTCGCATATTGAGTAAATAGAAAATGGACCATAATAGAACTATTCATAAATAATATCCATCACAGTGAATACGAAGTAAACCCAATTTGCACACGAGAAATGTTACCATGATCCATGGTTTTTCAAACGTATGCACTCATGTTTCTGTGAACACATTTAATGAAAAAACAGTTTGGTGGTTAGATGGTAGAATTTAAGTGTAAAAAACATTACATCTGGATTTTCGATGGCATTTTCTTCAATATTTAAATGTTACATTAAATGTGTGTTTATTTAGTCAATGTATTATGATATTTGAAATTGCTTTTTATGTCCTTTGTTCCGTGTAAATATGTACGAATGTACATTTTTATTTCATTTTAGTATTATATTTTTTCTCGAGTTCATAAATATCCACGTAAACAAATAATAAATATTAATCAAAAAAATAACTCCAGAATTGTCAGCAATTAATTTTTCAAAATTGTTAATCAATTTTTTTTATTTTTCTAAAATGTTTGTTCTTTATTTCTTAATATTCACATCGATTACGAGATTTAAATATTTTATTAATATAAGACTTTTAACTGATTTCATTAAAATTTAAATTTAAAATTTCATTTTCATTTCGGACACTGAAACTTCTTTTTCCATTCTTTCAAGTAACAAGCTATTTGAAACAGCAAACAAACGAATGTATTTCTCTTGTATCAACATTATCTGTTTCCACTTTGATCTTTTTCTTTCTATTGCTTTGATTATATGGATGGCTTCATTCCAGAAGGAATTTCCTTTAACTCTTAATATATTTTTCTATTCTTTCTTTTGTATTACTGAATGTAGGAATGTTTAATATTTTTTTCATTAAAATTAGAATTTATAGAAAGAGTGTTAAATAAAAACATTTTGAGAAGAATAAGAAAATGCGACCAGTTGTATTTTATTATTTGTATAGAGAAGTCCTGTTGAAGGAATTTGTTTGTATAAAATATTTTTTTCCATATTACAGACAGGTTAATTCTGTTAAGTTGAAATACAGTTTTTTAGTATAAAACGGAATTTCTCTATCGTTTAAAAAGGGGTAAGCATAATATATCATGAGATATTTTTCTGCGAAAGAAAAATAAAAAAAGATTTTGAGGGGAATTAAAATGGTTATTTTTTATGCGGACAGCAGTAACATGAAATATTAGGAATTAAGTTACATGTATAAAAGCAGTTGTTTTACTGTTGAACGAGTTTAAAAATTCTGTAGATTGTATGTAAAGATCTCCAGTAATGCTATAAGTTTTCTTCTTTTATTTATACGCAGGAATCCTGTTAATTTGATGCCGAGCCTCTTAAAAAGGATTTTTTTTCATATTACAAACAGGCTAATCCTCAATGTTAAAAATTTGCAGCAAACTATCCAGTCATTAGACCGTTTTTATAAATAACGTTTGCATAACCATTATTTAACTCGATTCCGATCCTATTATTGACTATATTATGATCAGAATAGAGTTAATTTACTGTTATAGAACCGTTTTCCATAAAAAAGGTCCGAATGATTGGTAAATGTGTGTGTATAATATAATAGTATATTATAATAGTGCTGTTAAATTTAAAGTTTTTTTAAAAATAATTTCACTGTTTAAGGAGAGGACTGTCCTATTAAATATTAACACATTTCTTTACTATGATTTTTTTTTTTTTTTTTTTTTTTTTACATTGCATACTCTGAAAACAAAATCTGTAAAGTTACTAAATTTTTTTTAGGAAACTGGGATTCCTAGAACTTTTTATGTAACGACAACAACAAAAATTCATGTAACAAGTACACTTTTGCACCGTAAATCAAAAAATCTATAAGGTTACTAAGAATGTTTTAGGAAACTCGGATGCATAGAACTTTTTATTTAACTGCAACCCGGGTTACAGTTAAAAGTTTAGTAAGATTACTGTAATTGTAGTGGATTATTTTGTAAAACTACAGATTTCTGCAGCTTTACAAAAACTAGTTTTGTAGATTTGCATATTTTATTGTACAGTGTACAGATAAAATCTTAGTAACCACATAGGTTTCTGTAACTTTACATCTGTAGAATTAGAGGGTTTTTTTTTACAGTGTAGGATTTTTGTCTAATTAAAAGAGCTCAATGTAGAAAATAACTTTTATTTTACATTAAAATATTTCTGGTACTTACCTTTTAATTAGGCCAGAGCTGATATGTTCCGAATTGGTTATCATATAATCTCCGCTACCGGTCTCAATAGCTCATGAATTTTAAGTTTCCGCCAGAGGCGAAAACGATACCTATACTGGATAATAGAAAACATCCGTACTTTTCATGAAATGCAGACAATCAGTTTAAAATGCCGTAGAATATATGTTATAACATTAGAGTTTTTTACAGTGTATTTATTATACGTGCGGATTTGTTTATCATATATTTTCAGCTACCTGTGTCACTATCCCATGAAATTCAAATTTCCATTAGAAGGCAAAAACGATATCTATACTAGGTAACGGAGGAAATATGTACTTCTTATAAAATTATGATATTCAGTTTAAAATAACCTAGCATATCTGTAAACACAACAAAAGCAATAGTGAAACACAACTGTAAAAACAACAGTGTTTTTTTATGTAGATTTTCAGATCTGTCAACGTATACCAAATTACCGGACTTTTGAAAAATGTATAAAACATGACAAGCATATCATACTAGTATGTTTGTTTAATGTACGAAAGTTGTATCAAAATCATGCCTTGGATAAATGTTTTGCAGCATATAACTGGTTTTAAATGACACTAATAGTAGTGGAGGGATGTTTTTGTACTAATGGATCACTAGTTATCATCATCATCAATATTATTCTAATTATTCGTAATAATTATCGAATTATATTCACTAGTAGGCGTAACGGATCTTTCAAAGATCGCTAAAACCTATAGATATGTACATCACCAAACTTTTATTAGTAGTCTTTTCGAAAACAAAGTTACTGTTTAGTGCTATTTAATGGATGAGTATATTATACTATGATGAACACATTAATTTTTTTAACTTCGACTGATAAGTTAGTGCTTATAAAATTATTTTTACTGTTATTCTTATATTAGTCGAAAAGTTATTAAATAGCTATAAAAAATCTTTAAAGAAATAGATATTTGCTTTCACAAAAATGGATCTATTTTTCGATGCTAAAAAGTAAATCTCAATTCATGAAAGGTGATTTAGATACTCGACTAATAACTCATTCATTTTTTTTTTTTTTATTTAAAACAGTCACTAAATTCTTCATTCACTAAGTGGTAAAGTTAAAAAAATCAGCCAATAAAAACATAATAAAAGTATGTGTTAAGAAAATAAAAAAATATTATTAGAAATAATTGTGTGCAATATAAATTGAACTGAAAAAATAAGAAAAGATTCTCTAAGGAGAAATTCTTTGCTTTATTATGTGCACGGATAAGGAGGAGACAGAAAGGTCATATGCGCATTAAAAATTCAGAATAAATGATAAGGAAGTGTTGTTTGCCCTAAAAAAATTGTTAGGATGGAGGATTCTATTAAAACAAAACATGGTTGTCAATGAAAATGTCACTGATAAGGGGTGCAAATCGGAATCCATTTTGTAAAAATACGAAAATAAGGATGAAGAGTGGTGGTGGTGGCCGTGGTAGAAATTGATTTAACTGTTGAGAAATTGGTCGTGATGAAAAAAACATAGAGGTGTGCTGGAGGGATTATAACTGTTGGCTTGTTATAATTATCTGGATAGTTGTCATATGTCTAAAGAGTGTCCTAATGTAAGAAAACCTAGAGGTATTGGAGGAGATTGTTATAACTATGTAGAAAGTGGACATATGTGTAAAGACTGCAGTAATGAAAGAAAGGGTGGATCCAAAGTTGCTTCATACCGAACATAACTTTCTTGTTTAGATGTTATTATGGTCGGAATCCGAATTTTCGAAAAGCTTTCTTTGCCGTTTCTCCTTCTACGAGTTTCATTAGCAATATTCACTTGATAGTTTATGCTACATGCCAAAATGGTAATTAAATCGAAAAAAGGTATTCACCACGCAGTCCGTTCTTTTACTGTTACCCTCATCTGCATTCTTTCTAACGAAATCTTCACGTTAGCGCCCTCTAGGTGTAATTTTTTGACTGCAACCTCTTTTGCTGTTTTTTAAAAAATCTCTAATTCTGACAATGCTTTTAATGTAAACCGCACTTTCCTATGATTATTTTTCTCTTTTTTTAATGAATTTTTATTGTTCATATATACTTTCTGTTCATTCTGTAATATTTTCTTTAACTTTTAGACGGTACCTATTTACAGAATTACGAAATGTTGATAGTTTAAATCGATTTTAACACACATTGATAAAGAAAAATAAATAACGAAAGCAGCTATCATACCATTTAAGTTTATAGGCTTAATCTAATTTTTTTCTCTGCTGGAGCCAGAGCTGAAATTTTTTTGCATATCAGATGTCACATTATCTCAACAAGAAGTGATGATATTTATAACCTTTTCCTCAATGAACTATAGTTTTTTTTTTTTTTTTTTGTTTTTTTTTTTGCGATTTAGATATTCAATTTTGGAATACCATTGGCGGATTTAGCAACTCGCCAAATTTAGCATTACCCGAACTATGGCCTTTTTTTTCTTTTTCTTTTCACTTTCTTTCTTGTAGTGTTTCACTTATTTTAGCTTCGTGTTATTTTTTTGAGTAAAAATCGTATCTCCATTAATTAAATTCTGAAGTGTAAAATAAAATGACATTTTTTAAAGGGTTAAATTCCGGAAATTCAAGCTGCGAAGAATTTTTCGCCAACATTCTTTTCAATAATTATCTTTTGTAAGAGAGTTGATTAGTTTTAATTATCAGTGCTTCATGTAACTTTCATTAAATTCACGATTTATTTCCATAGAACTATTACTTGATTTAATCAATCAAGCTATAAATTTTTCTTACTTTTATGCTTTTATGCATAATAATTTCAATAATCTATATATTTACCGAAAAAAATGGTTACTGTTAACTTTAGTACTTTAGTAATGGTTACTGTTAAAATTCTAAATAAAACTGTTCAGTCATTTAACCGTTTTTGTAGAAGACATTTACATAGCTACATCGTAATTTATCTGTATTCTGACCAATGGGTACTCTCATAATACGACTGCCCAGTTTGCTGACGATTTTTAACAGTGCTGTTATAAAATTAATATATATATATATATATATATATATATATGGCCATTTCTTTTCACATTCAGACCAGAAAATCAGAGTTCTAACTTTTTACGACTGCTCTTTCATCTTCACCTAACGCTTCATTTATAATGGCTGTTTCATAATAATAGAAGCCACCAGTCCATCAGAAGAAAATAACTCGGTTAAGCGGGACTCCAATAATCGGGACTCTATTGTAGTGCAAAACATATTTCAATTTTAAGACTTAAAGCACACGCTTTAATTTTACGTAAAATGACGTCATTTGCATTAATATAGATACCTAAAATTAAGTATAGTTTATAATAGCTCCATGTTTCATCATGAATCAATCATTTATATTTTTCTCAAAATAGCTATTATTTTAATTGCATTTTTTTTTCAATTTTTATGAGAAAATGGCAAAAAAATATATAATTGCTCTTTTTCAACTATTTTCTCTTTACTTTCTACAGAAATAGAGTACTTGAATTGCCAAAACGAAACAAATGGTGCTAAAAACTACAAAAAAATTAATATTTCAAGAACAAATGAAGATAAAGTTTTCAAACAAATTGCATTAAAAAGTTTTCTTCCCCCCAATACGACGGTATAAACATTGAAAATGTGCTATGCTAAGTTTTAAAAAATGCTGTAGAGTATTTAATCGCACAATGA
This sequence comes from Maratus speciosus, assembly GCA_963932465.1. Classification (NCBI taxonomy): domain Eukaryota; kingdom Metazoa; phylum Arthropoda; class Arachnida; order Araneae; family Salticidae; genus Maratus; species Maratus speciosus. The sequence goes on along the minus strand of OZ010786.1, from coordinate 166,352,638 downwards.
AACATTGGCTTTTGTTTTACGGGTGGCTTATACAAGGTAACGATATTTATTGGAGACAAAAAAAGCTGGGAGAAAGAAATAGCATACCGAGGACTAATAAAATGTGACATTTTGAAAGAATCGCCTTTGCAATAAAAATAAGATTAGTATTATTTAACATATTAAAGAAAAATATTCACTGTTTTTTTTTTCTTTCATCATGCACAAGACTATCGTGAAGCTGCGTAAGACACATATAAACTAGTATGTTGTGGCCATCACAAAACTTTCTTCTATATAAATCACGTCAATTAAATCATTTAAATAGTACAAGAAATAACATCAATTTAGCACCAGTTCATATCAAAGTATATCTGAATTCGAAGTTTGATGAATATTCGTGCATTAGTTATTGAGATAGTGCTGTAGCGGAAATTCTGAAAAATGTAGCATAGCAGCGCACCTGTTGAGCGATTTACACCAAAACATAAACAGCACTAATTGATACCGAGGTATACTTGAATCTGAAGTTTGTTGAAAATCCAAGCATTTGTTCTTGAGATAAAGCTACTGCCGGAATCGCAAAAATGCAGTATAGCAGCGTCACCTGTTGAACGATTTACACCAAAATGTGTAAAACGTCAATTCATGTCAAGGACTAACTAAGTCTGAAGTTTGATGAAAATCCGTGCGTTAGTTCTTTAGATACAGCTCTTGCGGAAATCGTTAAAAATGTAGCACAGCAGCGCCACCTGTTGGGCGATTTACATCAAAAATTAAACAGGACTAATTTATATCAGGGACTAACTGAATCTGAAGTTTGATGAAAATCCGTACATTTTTTTTTAGTTAGAGCTATTGCGATAATTATGAATAATGCAGCATAGCAGCACCACCTGTTGGGCGATTTTCACAAAAAGTAATCCGCACCAAACTATATCTTGGACTAACTGAATCTGAAGTTTTATAAAAATCCGGGGAGTAGCTCTTGAGATATATCTATTGCAGAAATCGTGAAAAATGCCGTATAGCAGCGCCACCTTTTGGGCGATTTTCACCAAAAACTAATCAGGTCCAGTTTATATCAAGGTCTCACTGAATCTGAAGTTTTGTGAAATTCCGTGCATTAGTTCTTGAGATGGAGCACCCACAAAATTTTTGTCACATACTGACTCACAAAGTGACAGACTGACAAACAGACATTTTCTTAAAACCATCAAATCGTGTTCAGGGCACTCTAAAACGTATAAATCCGTCAAAAGCCGGAAGTCGAAAATTTTCACGAATCTAATACTTACTTCTTGTAAAGATAGAAGAAAGTAAAAAATGGTGATTCTATTACAGAAAATGGAATCGCATTTCCCTATTTAATTCTAATTTGCTTTACAAGAAGTTTTTTATGTATGTAGAGCATAAGAATTACCAGTATAACAATTTATTTTCTATTCTATTTCCAAAATTTCCAATATTTCACCAATATTTAGTTAAAATGAAAATATTAGAATGTAATGTGCACAAGGACCGTGATTGAAAAATGTTTTAGAATATTCCTCAATATCGAGTATTTTTATTATTATTATTATTGAAGAATACTGCCACCATCTCTCAAATTCAATAATATGTTGAATAAATCTAGTTATCTCTTGTAATTTTATAGAGCAATCTAAATGTCAGAAATTAAATTTTACATAGGTTTACACCCTGCTATTAGAGGGCGCTGTTTTTTCTAATATTTAGATTATCTTCAGATCTCGCCTCCTAATCTGACGGTTTTAAAGCGCTGTATGTAGTTGAATACACAATTCAATTCTCTCTCTCTCTCTTTTTTTTTTATACTAGGGGGCTCTGCCCCCTACGAGCTACGCTCGCCAACCCCCGTTCAGACACTACAGATTCTAAAAGCATGCTAATTTCATCGACCTTAAAAAGTTTGAATTATAATTTAAAAAAATAGTGAGGTCTCCCTGTAAATGGGTTTTCATTCATTTTCCTTTGATTAGAGATTTTTAAGACGGAATCAGCTGCTGCTAAGAGATACAAAGGCTGTTTTCGTCTTTGATTAAAAACAAGAAAGAAAAATCATGCGTACGGCATAGATTATGAAACACTTTCCAACACTCCCTGAAAGCTTTAACAAAACTTCGTTATTTAGGGAAATAAGGCAAATAATAACTAACTAAACATTTAAAAAACTGATTTCAGCAGTTACCATCCATAGCGAAATATTTATTCCAATTCTTTCGAACAGCCGTGTATTTGATCTGTAGGCTGATATATATACTATATAATAGAAAATTTAGTTTATCAAGAAAACGCTTAACAGGTTGAAATTTCTCTTTCAGCAATTTAGACTAATAGATGGAAACATACTTCAATACTTTTGTACAGCCCTTTTGTTTATCTAGTACCTTTATTACCCACCACTATTTAGCTAAACTTTAATTCAAACCAAATCACTCTTAAAACTACTGAAATCGTATTTCCAGAATTTATCATCTACAGGTGGCCATGTATCCAATTCTTTGCATGGCCCTGTATATCATTTTATCTATATTCTACAAACATTTCATAGAAAACTACATGCAGTTCAGCATAACACATTTTGAACCCACCTTTGAGCAATTTACGGTCATACTCAGTAACCTTTACGAATTCTTTTGCGTAGCCCTGTATATCAACTATAACATTTACACACACCATATAGTATGCATAAATATAGTGAAACTTAAAAGCGCATATCATAATTAAAAATGCATTCCCTACCATCGCCGCTAATATACAGTATTTCGGATAGAAAATACTTATCTGAAATGCTTTGTATGTTCCTGTAAATGCTATGCACTTCGTATTATACATGAAATAACTTAAGTAAGCCTCACCGACGTATATCAATTTTATTATATATGAATTTTTATAATTAAAATACGCCGCAAATAATTTCCCCCTATTCCATTTGTAATGGAATCCTTTTGTGTAGCCCTGTAAATGAATAGTAACTATTCGTTGCACCGCATATGCTACAGAATATTCTGCATATTTTAGTGCACTTCGTAAATGCATATATTTTTTCTTATGTTTGAAAGGGTGTAACATCTTTAAAATTCATTTGAAATGATTTTTTCTCATTGGTCGTAATGTAACGGAATACTTTTGACCGTCCCTGTAAATGAACTAAACATGATACAAACTTCATTTGAAATAGGGTTCGTGCTAGGCTAAACGTCAATAACCAAAAATTTCAGTGCGATACGAGTATATTTACGAGAGTTGAGCGCGAAGAGACAAACCGAAATCAATAACACTTTTCAACTGGAAAGTGTACTTTTCAGTTGGAAAGTGCTAAAAAATAGTTAAAAATTTGAAAGTAAGCTAATGTAAAATGAATTAAGTACACAGAGTCTTTGTCTCTCGGTATTTTTTAACACCGCTATGAGAAAGTTCTTTTAAATGTATCGTTTTAATTCTGACGCAATTTTCACCAAAGTTTCCTTTCTCTTTTTAATATTCACATGAAAATTCTTTTGTTGTTAGAAAGGAAATAGTATTTGCGCTGTCTTCGAATTCGCGATAATAGTTGAAAAGATTATTTCAAAATTTGAAATAAACGTCTCGTGCAAATATATTTTTTAATTTAAAGTGTTTTGCCAACTTTTATTTATTTGGCCTTTTTAAATATGACGTAATTTCCTTCATTTGTGACTTTTAACGCATAATAATGAATTTAGTATTTAAAAATTTTCTTTCCCTTTTAAAATTCACGTGTAACTATAGTTTTTATGATGTAATTTTCACTATTTTCCTGATTTTTAACGCGTAATCACTTAATTCTAATTTGAAAGTTTTTTTCTGTTTATAATAGCCACGTGTAAATAAATTTTTTATTTGAAGGAAATATTATTCTTTGCGCTGTTTTTAAAATTGGCAACAGTTTAAAATAATTGCCCTTTTCTAAAATGTGTAAAAATTATCTCTCGAAATGCTGAAAATTTGAATTTAAAATGGAAATGAATCCTCAAAAAATGCGTCAAATTAAAAAGATAATTGAATTTTGCACATCTGGAACTTCCAATGTATAAAATGATCTAAAAATGTTTAAGTTCCTATGTATAATTTTTCTCCTATAAAACTTTTTTGATGGAATGATTTTGACCATCTTTAACATTAAATATCTCTTAAAATAATTATTCGATTTAAGAACTGTCTACATCAGCGTGTTTATCAAACATGTCTCTATAACACCACCGATTTTCATATTTTTGTATGAAACAGTTTTCTTAATATTGACGAAGAAAGACCCCCGGTCATAAAAAATATGCGCCGATCTAGTAGGAGCATACCCGGATGATCTACGCAGATTTTCATTGGTCCATTTCCAAATCAAAACTTTTTTTTATACTAGGGGCTCTGCCCCCTACGAGCTACGCTCGTCAACCCCCGTTCAGGCACACCAAAATCCAAAAAGCACGCTAATTTGATCGGCTTTAAAAATATTGAATTAAAATTTAAAAACAAAAACAAAAACAATAAAAAAAACTTTAGCGATCTCTCTGTAAACGGGTTTCCATTCGTCTTCCTTGGATTGGGGATTTTTAAGGCCAAATCTGCTGCTGTTAAGAGATACAATGGCTGTTTTCGTATTTAATAAAAAAAATTAGTTAAACATTTGAAAATAAGCTAATGTAAAATGAATTAAGTAAACAGTGTCATTGTCTCCCGGTATTTTTTAACAGCGCTATAAGATAGTTCTTAAAAAAAATTCATTTTAAATGTATCGTTTCAAATCTGACGTAATTTACACCAAAGTTTTATTTCTCTTATTAATATTCACGTGAAAATACTTTTGTTGTTAGAAGGAAATATTATTTGGGCTGTCTTCGAATTCATGATAATAGTTGAAAAGATTATCTCAAAATATCTCGCGCAAATATATTTTTCAATTTAAATTGTTTTGTTATATTTTTGCAATTTTAAATATGTCGTAATTTCCTCAAATTACAAGTTTTAACGCATAATAATGATTTTTTTTATTTTAAGATTTTGTTTCTCTTTCAAAATTCAAGTGTAAAGATGGTTCTGCACAGATGTCATATACGCCCCATACTGGCGCATTTTTTTTTCTGACGCCAATTTCATATACGCAACGGGTACTTAACTGGTGCTAGAGTGTCGTTATTTTGCTTGATATGGTAACCCGGATGTTGTTGTTTATGCTATTGATGTTTTCGCCAAATTGGCGTAGGAAAAAAATTGCGCCAATATGGGGCGTATATGACATCTGTGCCTATGGTTCTTATGACGTAATTTTCCTGCTTTTAACATGTAATCATTTAATTCTAATTTTAAAGTTCTTTTTTTCCGTTTGTAATAGTCACGTGTAAATAAATTTTTAACTTGAAGTAAAACTTATTGTTTGCGCAGTTTATGCAACTGGCAACAGTTTAAATTAATAACATTTTCTAAAGTTTGTAAAAAATATCTCTCGAAATGCTGAAAATTTGAATTTAAAAATGAAATAAAACCACAAAAAATGAGTCAAGTAAGAAAAATAAATGCAATCTGCACATCGGGAACTTATAACGTATAAAATGATCTAAAAATGATTAAATTCTCATGTATAGTAGTAGGAGAGCTGTTGTACATTTTTGAGTAGGTATTTGAGGCACCCTGAAAATTTGTGCAACACTTCTTTTGTAATGCCTGAATACAAAATCGAATGTCTGGCTGAAGGATCGTGGCCCAAAAACTGTGCCAGACAAAAAATGGCACTTGACACGTGTCTGGCACAGGTTTTGTGCCGACTAAAGTGTCTGTCATTTTCAAAATATTTTTTTCTAAGCATAAATATTATTCTGTCTCAATCTCAGCGTGCCTCAAATACTTTTTTGGGGTAGTCAAAAAATGGCACTTGACACGTGTCTGGCATAGTTTTTGGGCCGACTAAAGTATCTGTCGTTTTCAAAATATTTTTTTCTAAGCATAAATATTATTCTGTCTCAATCTCAGCGTGCCTCAAATACCTTTTTTGTGTAGTCAAAAAAAATGGCACTTGACACGTGTCTGACACAGTTTTTGGGCCACGATCCTTCAGCCAGACATTCGATTTTGTATTCAGCCATTACAAAAGAAGTGTTGCACAAATTTTCAGGGTGCCTCAAATACCTTCCCTAAAATGCTTAACAGCTCTTGGACTATAGTTTTTGTTCCAATAAAACTTTTTTAATGGAACGATTTTGTCCAACTTTAGCATTAAATATCTCTTAAAATAATTCTTTGATTTGAAAACCGTCTGCATCAGCGTATTTATTAAACATTTCTCTATAATACCACCGATTAGCATATTTTTGTATGCAACAGTTTTTTTAATATTAACGATGAAAGGCCATGCTTAAGCATTCAAATTGGATGCTGATCTACCCGGAATATCTACGCAGATTTTCATTGGTCCATTTCGAAATCAAAACTTTTTTTTATATATAGAAGGATATAGAAGGACATATGGTTTTTTTTTTTACATATGTCATACACTGCCACTAGAGGGAGTTGTTTTTTTACCCATTTCATCAGGATTTCTTCGGAAATTAACGACCAGTTTGGAAAGTGTAATATATCTACGTGGTAGAGCGTAAATTTTACATAGGTGTAGACAATGCTACTAGAGGGCGCGTTTTTTTTAAATAATTAGGTTTTCGTCAGATATCAACACTTAATAGGTCCTTTGTTAAATCATAGTAATTCGAGGTCGTGCGTAGTACTCCTAGACCAGCTTCATTACAATACAGAAGTTTGCTAGATTAGAGGTTAATTTTATAAATTTGTCGTTAATTTACAAACAAAATATACATTAATTCGAGGTTTGTTTAGGTACAAAGTTTGAGTTTAGGTTTTTTTATATTCGAGTTCCTTTTGCAAAATTCGGTTGTAATCTTTTGAGAGTCGGTTTCAAAAAGCGACCTGCTTAACGACCAACCTCGCTAATATTTTTATGAAGCAAAATGCGAAAAACAAGTTACATTTTACGGGAATTTAAATGTATTTTTAATTTCATCTGTCAGCGAGCGCAATGTGATAAATTGTACGATAAAACTGATTTCTCCTACGTTTACCTCCAAATTAGCTCTGAAACTAAATGTCAATTTTTACTACTAATATGTATAATTGAACCTTTAGCATGTCTCTTATTACTTTTATAAAATGCCTTGCGTTTGTAAGAGCATGGGTAATGTGCGCAAAAAATATGCCACGTGCTTGTTCGTGTAAAATGTTTAAGCGCGTCTGCTAAAAGGTGGAAAAAAGTAATTTTTTGATCAGAATTAAAGAATTGAACATAAAAAATAGTTCTAACTTTACATTAATCAAACCTATATAATAAAGTTTGCGTCATAAATATCTTTTTACAAATATTGAATACGACTTTTACATCTCTAGTATTATAGAATATATTCTCCGGTTGTACATGCATAATGCATTATTCATTTCTATCAAAAAGTAGGGGAACTTATTTTGTTGCAATAGTTTTTTTTTTCATCTTTTCTAGTAAGGTATATCGTTTATTTGCTTAGATAAATGAGGCTTATATTTCATTACTCAGGAACTGCCCCAATGTTGTGTAAATCAAAGAAATTAAGTATCTAACCCTTTGTTTCCTTTGTTGTAGATGTCACAGGTTGAATGCCGAATCTATATTGAACAAAGAGGAACCGTATTCACCGAAATAATGTAGGAATAAGAATAGGAACAAAATGTACGAGATCCAATGTTTGTAAAAGGCTGGATTACAAATAACTTCTATCAATGAGGTGAAAGCTACAAGTTTTGTTATTTGTTGGTTGCATTCGTTGAGAGATCAGTAAATAATTTTATTTTTTATTTTTTGTATGTTGGAGAAATACTGCTAGGGAAAGTCATTTAGTTTTTTTTATTTATTTATTTTTATTATTTTTTTTTTGTTGTTGTTTGCTGTTGTTTTTTTCTTTTTTTCCCCCCTGAACACAAAGTAGATTAGTGAAGATTCTTTAAAACTAAATTATTTTTTATTGCTAAAATATTCCCTTGAATATTCTGAAAGGTCCAGCAGGTGATTCAGGGAAGGTGTATAAATTAAATAGTGAAAAATAAAACCTATGATTAGAAATTGTTGAAATTCCAAATACTTCTTATTTTGCGCGTTCTAATAATTTTGCAAGAATAGTTCTCATTGATATGGATATAATATTCGACAATTACTTTTTCACTAAATTAAAAAGTAATAGGGTTTCTACAATAAATTTTGAAATTACACAATGTTATGCATTACAGCACACTTATTTTCTATGTAAATGAGCGCTGTCGTATTTCAGAGGAAGAAACCAGTGGCGTATCTAGGGGGTGGGCTGATGGCGCTTCAGCCCCCTCCGAAATTTGTAGAAAATAAACTTTAGCAAAGTGTAATGAAACTTGTTAAGATAAAATTCAAAATGAACGAGAACAAATATTCCGTTTCAGACAGGTTTGCTTCTTAGAAAGTGTGTTATTTCACAAATGCCGTGCATGTATATGTTCCAAAATGAATCCAGGGATGTGTTGAGGGAGGTGGGGTAGATTGAGATTGCTTTTATATAATAAATGTGCTGTTTATTTCAGTTTTATTTACTATTCATTAAATACCTTTTAGTAGATAATTTTCAGTATTCCGTTTTAAAAAATGCTGTATAACAATGCAATTATACTCATGAAGACAAAAACCTGCTACGACATTTTCCCCTGTCCCATGCGATTTCATCTTAGCAGATTTCACTGTATAATAGATGCGTTACTTGCTAATAAGATAAAAACCTGTTTAAAGCGAAAATATTCCCATTTCTTGCGATTCCTTCTTAGAAGCTTTTACTGTATCTCAGCCCCCTCCGAAATTATAAGTCTAGATACGTCACTGGAAGAAACCAATCTTACTGGTATTTCAGAACTTTTCTCAATTTTTTTTATGGTAAATTATGTTCATAATATTTCAAATAGAAAACTTTATTAAATGAAATCATCTTATATTTTATGCGAAACTATGTGAAATATGTGAAGTATCTTACTTATGGGCTATCATGTGTAGTATATTTCTCAAAAAATCATGGATGTATTTTGTTTATAATGCAGGCAAAGAAACACTTCGTTCAGAGCTATAAAACCGTTTAGAATTACAGAACAGAAGATTTAGAAATATTTTAGAAATATTGAACTAACAAAAGTCTTTTTCTCGCGAGAAATATGTTTAACATAGTTAATCACAAATATTCACACAAAGAGTGTTTAAAGTTATAGAAATGTAAGTCATATTTTTTTTAAATCCTCAGAAAAGGGGAATTCTGGGCACGTTAAAATGTAGTAAAATATCCTCGGGTGCAGGTTCAGAATAAGTCTACAGGTAGTTTCGAGGAACCATCCTTTATACCAATATTCCAATTAATAGATTGATATGTCCATAATGGCACCATCCGCATGTTGATAAGATTATTCGCTACGAAGTTAAGAAGGTTTTATGAATACAGTCATGAATGGTTTTATGAATGCAAAGTCATGAATGGTTTTATGAATACAAAATTATGAAAACACGGATTTTGACAGTTTTAATAACCTTCAAGAAGTCAGATGATCCTGATTTTGATTATTGATATTTTGTGGGAGATTTAATAAGCTTAGATTATTTGATATGATATAAAGAACATGTTTTGAACATAAAATATATGTGACAAAGCTATGCTCAATAATAAAGTATAACTTTTGACTTGGTATTCATAAAATCTACCATAACTGTGTAATGAATGGTCGTATCGGCTGGCCAATGGTGTCATTCTATTTAGAATTAAAAATATATAATAAACGTCTCTTGACCTAATTAAAAAAGTTGAATTCCCTCCCCCAGAAATAAAAATGCCCCCCCCCCCTTTTGACATCTCCCCCAAAAGACGGTAAAGCAACTTTATTTCTTGGGATCCAACAGGCTTTCATTTCTAGTGCCAAACGAATTTTCTTCCTAAATTTTGACGAATGACCAGTTGTTACTGTAGAAACCAATTTTACCTGCATAAATTATAATTTTCGACTTTGTATTCATAAAACCTGCCGTAACTTCGTAAAACATTATCATATAGACTTACAGATGGCATATTTCCATTCAGAATTAAAAGTTGCATAAGAAACGATACCCCACTTCACCTACTTGAAATTTTTTGAATTTTCTCCCTCCGTTGGTTAAAAATGGGCCCAACTTTTGCTCCCACTCCCCCCCAAAAACATGGTTATAGACTCTTATTTTGGGGGTATTAATCGAATATTCATTTCTAGTGCCAAAACGAATTTCCTCCAAATTGTATTGAATGGCCATCAGTTTAAAAGAAAAACATTATTTCACATGTACTATAAATATATTTTTTAATTAATGATTAACAGCACAAAGATTTTAAACATCTAATATATATCAAGTGGTTATATTCAGTAACTGGGGTTTTATTAATCGTCTAAGAGTACTATCATTGTACTGCGTGATTATCCTGCGTAAAAGTAAGTTTAGTTGATTTTATACGATTTTTTATAACCAGAAATATAAATTTACGGTCAGAAAACACAGAGATTTGAAAGTCACAAATATTATAACGTTATACTTTTACATTGGTTTTAAACGTTATAACTTTACATTTGGCCTTACATATATTACATTTTTAATGACTTTTGCATGTCTTGCATAAGAAAAGTTAAAATTAGGATTTAAAAAATTTGCTAATTTTATATTAAATATGTGAAATGCATCTTAAAATACCATTAATGTAGATATTTTTTTTTTCAGGTGAGAAATAATTGCATACTTTTAGATCATGCCTATTTGATGTATTTTTCGATACACGTGAGTATGTTAATATTTTTTAATTATATAATAGCAGTTTTATGGCGTACTAAAGACAGTTGTAGAATTATGTTGAACATAAATGTCCATTTTTATCCTATGAGCATGAACAGCAACATTCATACTAAAATATACCGTCAACTAGGGCAACTTTGACCCATTAAGGGTAACTTTGGTCCAAGAGAGAAAAAAGATTAAATCTGCTATATTTTTTACATCGCTGGAGTTATGGACAAAATTTTTGTCTCATAATATAGGTGATAGTATTAGCTTGAGGCTGTCAGCTCACTGTAAGTAATTCACCAAGTTTCCACTGTGGCAGCACCAGTCAAACAAATACGTGTGAAGACGTTGAGAATTTATCTCTGACAACTTTTGTCTGTAAGCTGTAAATTAATTAATTTAGAACTTGAGAATTACGTGTTATTATCACTCAATAGTCTAGATTAAGGCCTAATGCAGCGTCTAATAAGACCTAAGACGTCTAGACCTAATAATGCGTTGTCTGTCCTGAGATAAAAAAGAAAAGCTTTTTAAGTTGGGGTAACATTGGCCCAACCAATTACCATTTAAATTTTTGTATATATTTTCTATCAATGCACAAAAATGCTATATTTGAAGAGGAGTTTTTTCTTGTTTTGTTGTATTTAAACATTCATGTTTTTTGTGGAAATGTTTCTGTTTATTTTTGGCATATTTATTAAAATAGACATTTGTGCTTATACAAACACTAATTTTGCTGAAAATGCATTCAGTGTGGCTGTAATGTTGGAAATATTGTACTTGCCATGTTTAATGGCAATCTCTATCCCGAAGGATTACTTTGAAATCAAAGGAGTGTTGTATTCTTGACTGCATGGAAAAGAAGTTAAAGTGTTGGCGTTGGACACAGCGACCGGACACGATGGTGTATGAATGGAACGATATTGTTGCAAAAATTAGTCCGTCTAAAATTCTGTCTGAAAGAAACCAGTATTCAGTAACATATCTAGAAAATCGACGTTAAACAATATTTATGAGTTCTGTAATAATTTTTATTAAAATATATGCTAATTTATGTCTTTTTACATGTTTACACTCCTTACCCTCTCTCCCACCTCTTTTACAATAGGGTAACATTCGTCCACATCATGTTGTAGTCCCTATAAACTTGTACGTTTTAACACATGGGCCAATGAAACCCAAATTCAAGGTATCATTGTCCCAAAACTCTCAAAAACACTTTTTGATAAAAAAAAAAATCAATATCGACAAATTTATGATAATGGTGCGGTTCCGTGTGTTCTAGCAAACAAAAAATTAATATGATATTCAATATTTAACTTAAATAATAGAATGGGGATGCTGAGCATGCCATGAAATAGAGAAATTTGAGCCAAAGTTACCCCAGTTGGCGGTACTCAATCAAATGTAACAGTGCACATACACATACACACGCTGTTATAAATTCATGGATGAGTACGAGAACACGATCGATGAGAATGGAATCGGATTAGTAGTAAAAGGAGATCGACAAAAACCAGTTAGTGAAAGAAGAAAAGCAAGGCTTAAAGCTTGGAAAGTTTAGCTAAAGAAAAGAGAAGCATAAGTGCACTCTTTATTTTTTTCTTATTGAATAGGCAAATAGCAATTATTACTATTCGGTAATCATCTGTTTAAGTATTAAATCTCTTTTTGTATATTTCACGTACCATTAAATATTTGTATTTATCTTTATATTCAAATGTGACCCTTGTTGTGGTAAAATTAATGACTTATCAACTTTAATCCGCCATACTCTCTCTCTCTCTCTCACACACACACATATATATGACATTATATATTTATTTAAAATTAAGGAGTAATGGCATAGGTTTTTTTTATTTTTGGGAAAGCAGTAGAATTTATATGTTAATATTTACTAATTTTTATTTTGAATTTACTCTGAAGGATTTATCTAACACTTCAAAACATATTTCTGAGTTAGGATTGACATGGAAGTTGAAAACAAATTTACCAAGTGTTTTAGATCTTTTCTTAATATTGACATCTTCTTCTCATTGTATGATATGCTCATAATCTCTTAAGTTGAAAAAACTCGCAGAATTAAATCCATCGCCTCAGAATTCGTCGAGCGCGGCGTTCCTCGTGCCCGTCTGGCATCCCCACTTACGCCTCTTTTGCCGAGTCTCTAGCGAAAGACAGGAAGAAAAAAAATTATTGAAAATTTGAAACGGGACAGATTTGAAAAGAAAAATGATTAAATTAAAGACATCGAAAAGAGGAAAGGCTCGTGCTCGGGGCATTGAACAATCGTACGACGGCAGCGACTTCGAGCTCATTATTAGACCTTTTAATCCATTAATTGTCCTACTTTGAATAAAATTTAAATTTCGTTGTGTTGTAATGAAATTTACTAAAATATTTTTTTTAAGAAGCAAAATTTAAATATTTTTCAGGTTACTCTAAAGCTGAATTTAGTTGTAAAATGTATAATATGTTATACTCAGGGCTCGCACCGTTCCTAAAATTTTTGCCCTTTGCTACCAGTATTTTAAATAAGAATTATTCTTGGTATATTCCGTTAACATCTATAAGAGAATTAATCAACAAACATTATCTTTTTAATATAATGGTAGTAAAGTGCGAAAATTTTAGGAACGCTGCGAGCCCTGTATACTACATCGAATGCTTTTTATAAGTCTCAAAATTAATATAATAATAAAGGGGGAAACTATGCTTGATATCTGAATCTCCGTTCTACAGGAGAAATCTTTCATTTTCCTTTTTAATCCATCGGTTAAGAATATGCTTTATTGTATTTATGTAATAAAAAATGTCCCTTAGAATAATGATTTTGTATATTAAATTTTCCATTTCCGAAATTCCTTTCGCAGTGTTGATCCTTTAAAAATTAGAATAATAATTTACCAACGAAATGAATATACTGGGCTATTCTGAATCTTGAAAGTTTAAATTAAGACGATAATTATAATAAACTTCTTCTTTCGAATGCATGTTCAAACTGCAAACTACCAGGTTTACACCCATCTTAAAAATTTATCACATGCACTCGTCTAACTAATGCATATATGTATTAATGACTAAATTTTGATTCTTCACTTTTTTATATATAATTAATAAAACAGTATTTCGTAACTAAATTGTATTATTATTATTTAAAAGAAACTTTGTACTAGATTGTTTCCACTTACTGTTACTAAACAGTTTTGTTTTTATGTAGAACTAAATTATATATTTAACATTCAAGAAAAGTTACATTAAAACATAATACCAGTAACGTACTTGTCATTTGCATACTATTTTTTGTTTTCTTAAAAATCTATTAACCGACATTCAATCCGATATACTCTATCTAGTACGAGAGTTAAAATGGTTTGGAATTAGTTTAAAAAAGGAAATTATTGAACTTGTACAAATTTAACATTTACTACTGTCTACAAATTGCTCCACTCGCTTCCTGAACTGGCACAACTGTTGAGTTGCTTGAGCTCAATATCTAATATAGTATCGGCTGTCTCGTCATATTTTGAATGAAATCCTCAGATTGACGTTTGGACAGAGAATCGTAGAGACATAAACATGACTCAGAGAAAGTCACATTTTTAAGGCTCTGTTAAGCAATGAGAATTAGAATATAGAAATGAGAGCTATTTCTTGTTCACAGGATATTTTGGAATAAACACGATTCATATTCAAATAACACCGGACAACAGTGGTTTTATCCTAGAACTACAATTAATTGATTCTAGATCAGTTTTTGGTGCTGATTCGAAATATACTTTCCGTTTATCTCTAGGTGATCCAGGTTTTGAGAAATTTGCATATTTAAGTTTATGCAAATTTAAGCTTTTTTGTGCTATTTTATGCAAATTTTAGATACAATATATGTCACATCTAATTACATTTTCTAGATAATGACTACTTGACTATTTGCTTCAGATAATGTCACGATTTGCGTATTCTTAACATTTATTAATCAGTTATTAAGCCTAATTTGCATATTTTTCAATGGTGTAATGTTTACACCACTGTCAACTTTAAAATAGTTGCCACAGAATTGATGTAATCTTTTTCTAGACTAGATTTTTATGCTAATTTCAAATCTGCAGTCTGTTTTCTTATGTCATGTCTAGTTTTTGAGTAAGATGAATTTCTACTTTTGAACGGCATTAACACTGGTTTGATATGAGATGCTTTTTATGGGTGTGTAATTCATTAACAAGAAGGTGAACAGGGTCCTATTCATATCAGAGACATAAACAAAAATTTATATAATCGAAAAAAAAATAAGTAGTAGAATCTATCCTAACTAGTTGAAGTTTATCATACAAAGTATCGTAAAAAGCTATTTCTGGCTTTTTTGACCAAAAAATAAAATTTCACATTTTTCAAAAACTAGACGTGATAGAAGAAAACAGATACAAGATTTGAAATCAGCTCAAAAAACTAGTTTAGAAATATATTAGCGTACTCGTGCGGCAGAAATATTTGAACGTCAAGAAACATTATTAGAAAAACATGAAAAATATGCAAATTAGGTACAATATTTCAAAGTCACATGTCAGTATTATCTCAGGAACAAAGTTTTTGTGAAGTAAATTAGGTAGTAATCATAACATAAAACAAAAAACCTTGTCTGATATTACTTTTTACCTTAAACTTGCAAATAATTGTATAAAATTTACTAAATTTGCACAAATTGAAATATACAAATATCTCTCAAACTTGACGTGCTGGAGTAAATCGAAAACTAGATTTCGAATCAGCACAAAAAACCGCATAAAAACAAATAATTTCTGTTTTAGGACAGAGCAAAAGTTCAAATTTGTTGACTAGTTTAATCATGAAGAATGCTGCAAATGCTTCCATGTCATAAATGTGTTTCAAATGAAATTTCATCGATGGTTAAAGGTTTGTTTACACGTTTAGCCTGCCATTGGGTTTTCATGAGTGGTGCAAGCACGGCTGATGAAATGATAGTTTTCAAAACTTGTGTGACCTTCATCAAAGCATTTATGCAACTCTTGTTCCCCTAGCCTTCTGCCAATATCTTAAAGATATCATATTTTTACATTAAGCGCCAATATATATATATATAAAAAACAAGATGGAAGTGATGATCTCAATGATAATGCTTTTACAGTTCAAAACTGAGAATCAAGCGCCACCTCCTTCTCTATTCGCCATCTCATGAGTTCATCTTGAGTCTTCAAGAGCTATTATTAACCTGCACGCTGCCTGATACTTTCTGTATGTAAATTTCCGGAATTTTTATCCTCTAATTATATAACGTTTTGCAAATGAAACGTTATTTTGGGGAGGGGGGGGGGGGATAGTGAATTGCAGATGTTTCACTTTTCCGGAGAGATTAATACTTTTAAATTAACACGCTAAATATTCATTAAGGACAATCTTTTTTGTTGACATACGTACAATAGAACAATAGTTGTCTACAGATGTGTTTCTATTAGTGTTGCATCCTTTACGGTTTACTTCATCTGCTATTGTTTGTTTTCAACCTTTCACAAAACAGGAAAACAAACAATTAAATTCGAATAAACATTTCATAAATTTTTAAATCTTTCGATTATTACTGTATTTTAACTGAAATGAAATCAACCAGAAAAATAATATCTTATTTACGTAAATTGCAATGATTTCCAAGTTGAATAATATCAGAATGCTAATACAATGATTGCTTTATACTGAAAGTAATTAAAATGTTTCTAATTTTGAAATTCCACTTTATCGGTATGTCTTTTCTGACATTTTGGGAAAAAATATTTACAGAAAATTGCCGCTGAGTTTGGTTCGAAACTGTTGATAGTTTAAAACTAAATAAATTGAAAAATGCTGTAATTGGAACGGAAACTTTGAAGAGGCATTCTTAAAAGAATTTAATCACTTGAAGACAGCGAAAGACGAGAGGGGGAATATGGGATTGGAGTAATAGTGAAGTAAGTGTGTAAAAGAAAGAGAGTGATAGGTATACAGAAATATTCGAAAGAGAAGAATGCTTTTTAGAAGAACATAATTCAGTAGTATGAATGGACTGAAGAGACAGAATGGCATACCTAAATATTACATAGAAGTTTTATAGTAATAAAAATTGCAATATAAGATTTTATGAACAATCTGCCAAATTTTCATATAGAACAAAAATTAATACCATATAATCTGATTATGAATTTATCATTTCATTCGAAATTGATTCTTTCATAATAATTTATCTATAAAAGAAGTTTAGAGGATCTTCTGCATGTCGCAACATGCCATTAACAAACTGCAAATTATTCAACAGCAAACCGCTAATTTCACGGTAGGTTAAATAAAAATAAATTGTACCAGAAAAATTACTTTATGAAATGTTTCTTCTTTCTAACTTGTAACTCGATGGTGTTATTTGACACTAAATCATAAAAAATGAAATGATAATCTTCATTTCAGTATTATTCTCCGTCTTTGCAGTAATACGTTTCCCGTTTTATTTCCAAATGTGTGTGATGTTTGATCATGTCACATTTATACATGATACATGCCCTTGGATTTTAAGTACAAAGGATTTGTCGAATTTATGGGTCATCATATTAGGCACACTGACCTTACTATAACTATAAATTAATTGAATTATGTTGGCAAAAAAGCCACTTCTGTTATACACAGTATGACTTGCGCACTAATATAGATATCAGTTCTGACTTTTCTTAGTAAAACAATCAAATATAATAACATAGGTAAATTTCTTACCTTTATGTGTCTTGCACAGCAATCCTCCCATGACAGTTTGGCCGTGTAATCCAGTACAGGTGTCCTTTCATCCAATATGGTTACATTGTCGTTGCACTATAGTGTATTAAAGAAAAGAGTTGTGGTTTTAATATTTTTTACATGTGTGAATTAAGTCCATTGCTGAGACTGATTTCTTTCCTTATATTAAGCTTATATTAAATCACTATCTTTACAGTGTTTAATTAATTAATTTTACATCTATATTACGCTGCGTTTTGCAGCAGCAATTTTATACATTTACATGTTCATGGATTAAAGTCAACGGAAAAACTGAATTAATAATAATAAAGTTTATAAGTCATTTTGAGTTCTTTTTGGTAGTGACGTCAAACTCTTGCTTCATGCGTCGGATGATATAAACATTTTTTATTTATGGCTGTAATTGTTCTTTTCGATGAGCATAATTTAGGTAATGTAAAAAGTTTGATGATTGCACAATGCTGGATTGCTCTCTGATCTATTTTGATAAGTATTAAAGAGTTGGCGTCCATGAAAATTATGACTTTGATTTCCTGTTTCGTTGTTTATTGCTCATCTGAGAATGGTTATAAATCCATAAAATTACACTTTCTGTTCTCTTCCATATAAATTGTCTCGAGCAAGAACAGTTTTCCCACGAATCTATAAAATACATGTATGTTAATGATCCAAAATCGTGTTAGAATGCTTTTGGCTGAGAATAATTGAACGGTGAATTTCTGTTCTTTTTATATGATTTTAAAGATATTTTTAACATTGTAGAGAACAGACTGAAAGCAAAAAGCCCTGTAATATTCATCTCTGACAAAGACTCACCAGCATTAAATTATATTAATTTTCGTTGACTTTTGGTTAATTAGTATAGATATACGGCACATTTACTCGTTTATGTGTTATTTTAAAATTAAATTACATGATTAATTACACTATTTCGACAGTTTCTGTTCCGAGTTATTCAGAGCTGTATTTACTAGCTATAATAATGAACTCAGAATTAAAGTTACAGTTACGTCTATAAGAAACATAATCCTCTAAAATGTCTTAGTAGACAGTATATTACTATTCAAAAGAGTTTTTTTTTTCAGAAATACATAAAACTTAATCTCTTTTAGATCTTTTTTTAAGGGGAGAAGTTTTTTTTAATAGATGTCTTTTTGTGAAGAAATAAATTATTTTAATTATTGTGCTGTTGTGATAAATATTAGATAAATATATAGTGTTTAGAATGTACTAAATGGCAATTTATTTAATGAAATAAAAAATACTTTTAAAAGAAGTTTTTATAGTTTAGCATTTCCCAGTCTGACACAGGTGTTGATATCATGATATGTGTTGAGATCATTATGCAAATGGCATAGTTATCTGATTATTTTTTGCTGTTTTTTGTTTGCTTAATGAGACTTTTTCAGGGAAGACATGTAAAAAAAAAAAAAAAAAAAAAAAATAAAAATTAAGTAGTTTGTTAACATTTTTTATCTTTATATCATGCTCATAATTTAAATAAATATTTCTTCATTTATAGTCAGAAACATAAAACATTTTCTTTTACCCTACATAATAAGTATGAGCTATGCGTATTCTAAGAATATTAATCTATAATCACCAGAAGTTGTGCGATAAAAGGATGAAACTTTTAGTCCCGGATTTTAGCCAGCGTTTCGTGAAAATTCGCCTGAGTGCGCGGTCTTCTCTGTTTGATTACGATGGTAACTTCTTTGAACATTTTATACAAATAAAGGATAATTAATGTGCTTTTTAGTAATCTGTGTTTGAACTTTGTTTCCTATTTACTATTTATGAAGACTCTTAATAGAAATCTATTGTGTGTCCAAAATAAATTTTACCAGCTGCTATTTTTCTCTTTATTATTAAACCATTTTAATTTTGTACATTTTTGAAACGCAGCAAGTCGAAGCTAAGACAAGCTTCCTATATTTCCCTTCCAATCTGAAAAAGAAAGGAACGATTTCTCGGCAATGGTTCAATCAACTACATTGTAACTTACCACAAACGTAGATCTTACAAGGGAACCACTTTAGGTGTTGCTCGCACCTAGAATCGAGACCTGGTGCATTTTGTAGCCCTATGCATAAAAGTTAGAGAACCGATAAAAATTCTTTGTTAAAATCATATTTTATATATTTTTTTATATTTATAATTTTTTATTATTGGATTTTTATTTGTTAATTTTACACCAAAAGAGAGTTAAGTCGCCAGATATGGCACTTCAAAATTTTCACTCGCTTTACACTTGTAATAAGGTTTACGTCCAAACCATTACAACACGGTGCGTAGCGAAAATACTGAGCTAGGGTTGCCGGAAAACTGTACGGGATGAAAAAGACGCCAATCTTTCCCCGCCAAATATGTAAATATAATACTGTATTTAAAAAAAAATCAAATTCGTAGGTTCTTGAAGGAATTTTAAAACTTTTTTCAACATTTTATAGTTATTATTGACTAATTTATATTTTTAACTATTTTTTTTTTTAACTTTT
Source organism: Maratus speciosus (assembly GCA_963932465.1). Classification (NCBI taxonomy): domain Eukaryota; kingdom Metazoa; phylum Arthropoda; class Arachnida; order Araneae; family Salticidae; genus Maratus; species Maratus speciosus. The sequence continues at coordinate 166,332,523 of OZ010786.1, read as the reverse complement.
ACTTTAACAGCCCGAAAAGTGGTCTCGAAAATTGCATTTTCAGAAAGTTAATCGACTGTAAAATCAAAAAATATTATTTTAACAAAAAAATTTTATCGATTCCCAAACTTCCTAATATAGAGCTTTAAAATGCACCAGGTTTCAATACTAGGTGCGAGCAACACCTAAAGTGGTTCCCTTGTTAGTAAGACTGAGGTAATAACGTTCCTCGATTTTCGAAATCAGGTCTGTGATTTGGGTAATTAATTAACAAAGTTCTAATGCAAACCCTATGTGCAACAAGCTTTCGTAACCAGACTAAGCATAAAAGAAGGCTTTAAGAACGCATTTTTGGTTTGTCGGTACATCTAAAAGTGCGCTCTGGAGGGGCGTTGTAATAAGCGAGAAAAACGTCTTTCGGATAAACGACCCTTTTTAACATATTTTTCAAAGGGTTAATTGTGATTTTTTAAAAAATTGATTGCGGCTATTGAGACGTGAGAGTACGATCTTTCAGAATATGTCTTATTTTTTACTCTTCTAAGCTGTTTGGCCGATGTAAGTTAATAAATAAGAACAAAATACCCCGAAAATTCCTTCTTTCCGATCTTCATTTTCTACCGATGCGTAAATAAATCTTTAGCATGTGCACCAGCAGTTTTTACTTCTCGCAAGGACCAAGATGAGTTTTTAATGAGAGTGAATTTAAATTTTTAATTAATAACTCAACTAAGTATTAGAATTTTTAAATTCTGAGTCTCGGGTGCATCAGGAGAGACTTTGGGCTAACCTTACAAAAATTTTCAACCACTTGCTTGTCGTAGATTTTCCAGCCATCGCATACAAGAAGATACACACACAGACAGAGCGAAACTTCCTTTTATTAGTATAGCTACTTAAAAATTTCTTCTTTGTTATAGTGTAAATATAGGATACGTATAGGATATTCTTATATTTCTTTCTTATAAAATATCTTATAATTGTTTCTTATAGAATATCTTATATTTCTTTCTTATAGAATACTAACTATTAAAGCACATTAAGTTGAATTTTTATTGCAATAATTTAAATAAGCTAATTTCTTAATGTCCTTCAGATAAATATTTTCCGATGATGTCACAGTGGGCGTTCAAACTTCCGATAAAATAAGTGTTTATGAGGAAGATGGGATTGAGTATTAAAAGACTGTCTGAACGTTTAACCCCTTGAGGGGCGGTGGGATAAAATATATCCCACCTAATTTAAACGAGATTCTCACCAGAAAATTTTAACTAAATTTTTTATTTTTAACTTTGGAGGAAAATAGTTGAAAAATTACTTTTCCTTATTTAAAAATACGATTTTTCGATTATTCCGGTGAGAGTTAGACATTTTTGCTTGCCCCTCAAGGGGTTAAAACAATATTTGTTTTATAAAGTTTTTTAGCTTTCATTTTGCTATTGTTCAGATAATGTAAGGTGATCTGAAAACCAGATTTAGTTTTTGTTGTTATTGTAATTTTACATTTTAGGCGGGTTTTTTTTTTTATTATTATTATTCAATGCACGTATAAAATAAGTTCTATTTCAAGTTTTGTATTGGTCTTTGAATTTAAGTTATGTATCCTACTTTAAATATTGCAACAGAGATTAGACTTTTTTTTTTTTTTTTTTTTTTCCCAGAACCTAAATATTGCATTAAAGATGAAAAATGTACTCTAAAAATAATGAGTTTAAAAAATACATTTATAATTTGTTGATAAAAATTATGCTCTTCTAAATTACAAAGATGAAAACCTTTAAAAAAATTAAATGCCCCTAATTAGTTAAAATAAAAAATGTCATGCAAAAAAAGTTTCTTTTGAAATATATATGTATATAATATGTTTTTTAAAAGTAAAATAAGTCTTTAATTATTAATATTTTCACTTTTGCAGTTAATATGATCCAATGTATTTATACTAGCTAGTTTTTAGAAGTAAGCTTCTTTCTCCATTATTTAATATTTACTTAAAAAAACAAAAGAAATTAAAGTAAAAATACATAAGAGGCTGTGCATGTATAAAAAGGAAAAATTTGTATTCCTTAGTCTTCAAATAAAAAAATTATACATTAAATACGTATTCTTTTTTTTTTTATAAGTAATATAAATCACATATACAATAAAGATCTAAGAATTACTTAAAAACAGCAAGCCGCAAATTTATTTTTTTAAGTGACTTAGTCTTATTCAAATGACTATGCCAAACTGTTTTCAGTTCTATGAATGCTGCTCATTAGCTCGGATAAAATATTTTCGTACATGAAAAGCTTTCTTTGAAATAACATTTGTTTGATAAAAAGACATGGGAAACTTAAATACCAGATTTTTTTTTCTCTTGGTTTATATAAAGGAAGGGGTTTTCAAAAGTAATACTTTTCATGCACTTTTCGGTTATTCTAGTTTTCCTTTTCGTGAAATAGTATTTTAAAAATAGTGCAAATATTTTAATAAATAAAAAATTGATAAACAGATATATACTGCAAAATGATGTTACGTCAAAAACATTAAAATTACATTAAAACATAAATCAACAGTTGTACCCTACATCCGTTGCCATCTTCAGGATATAAAGTCAATCATAGGTCGGTATGATTAACTGTTGATCTGTGTTTTAATGCCGTTTTAATGTTTTTAACGTATGTTGCAGACATTGATTTCACCTTCTTAAAAAAAAATCTGTTAGTACAGTTAAAAAACGAAACGAAAACAAAACACCCTATACATTTTAATCACCAAATCGTCAAAGTAAAAAAAAAAGAAAGGATCTTTCAACTGGAAATTATGCCTTTTTTCATTTCATGTTTATAAAAAAAAGCTTAGGGGTGTCTCCATATTGAAATTGTAACATATTTTGAATTTTCAAAACGGTCAGAGATCAACGGTCAGTTTCAAATAATAATTGGATAATTTGGTTAATTTTATCTTTGATTATAAAATGGGAAGTGGTTCTATGAGGTAGTTTAGGAATTATGTGGACGCCAAATTTCTAATTTTTAATCTTAAATTACTTTTCAATAGTTGCAAATTTATCTGCCGTGCTTTACTTATTTATTTTTCTTAAGCATAACTGTATAGCGGGATGAGTTGAAATTTTGTTTCTCATATTTCTAATTTTTTACGGATAAATTTATGTTTAAATGATTATAGGTTATAAAGCATATGTTTTTTTAAGTATTAATTTCCTAATTTTTGTGTAGTGGGAAACAAAACACAGACAATACAAGTATGTTTCATACATGGTGTTCATAAATTGTCGAGATTACCTTACCTCATACCTTTTGATTTAAGAACATGAAGAGAAATATTATTAATTTTCGTAAAGAACAACTCAAAAAGTTTTTTTAATAATACAGAGTTACACATGCGTAAAATTGCTACTCAAAATGTTATAAATCAAATAACGATTATAATCAGATAATTAGTATAAAATTTTTAACAAATTTATCAACATTTATTAATGAATTATGTAATATCTATCTATCTAACTCCAGGCTCATAATTCATTCATAACTTTTTAATAATTTGATAAAACTTTAAAAATATTTTTTTTGATTATTGTCGTAGTTTGATTAAAAACGTTTTGAGTTACAATTTTATGCATATGTAATTAAGTTATTGTTATTTAAGAAACTCTTTGATTTGTATTTTATGAATATGCAATAATCTTTTTCTTCCTGTTCTTAAATTAAAAGTTATGAGGCAAGGATACCCTGATAATAATTTATGTATACCCTGTATTTTGATCTAATTATGGTATTAATTTCCAGTATGCACTTTCTTTTGCTAAAACTATTTTTTAACCCCAAAAAAGCAAAAATGTGGCATATCTCGATATTTTTGTAGACTGTTTTAAGTATATAAATTGAAAAAATATGTATGTTTGATTAAATAAACTTAATTTGCTAAAGGTATATATAAATATTATACAGACATACAAACAATAAACCCAACTGGAGTGAAAAATTATCCAGAGCCAGGAATCGAACCCGGGACCACAGTATACAAGACTGCTGCTCTAACCACTGAGCTACTCCGGCCGATGCCTAAGTCTGCAATTTCTCACTAATAAACCACGTTGGGGAAGTCACCAGCCATCTAGACTCAGGCATCGGCTGGAGTAGCTCAGTGGTTAGAGCAGCAGTCTTGTATACTGTGGTCCCGGGTTCGATTCCTGGCTCTGGCTAATTTTTCACTCCAGTTGGGTTTATTGTATTTATTGTTTGTATGTCTGTATAATATTTATATATACCTTTAACTGTTGAATGCAGGCGTTATTTATGTGTGTATGTGTGTTTTAATATATATTGTAGTATGTGAGTTTTATTTTAATTTGCTATGTTTACTCATTTCATAGTTTATGTCATTTAAGGGTGATGCTTGCAAAAGGATTTTTTCAAAAGTTACTAATTATTTTAGCTTTATTTATTCCTCTAGAAACAGTACATGTATAAAATTGAAAATATGTATACTTGCCATCTCCTACTTTATGCAAATTCTGTGGCATAATTTATTTCAGCTGATTTCTTTTCTTTTAAATTGATTTTTATAGTGCGTTTATAGATTTCAGAAGAAATTATTGAGTTCTACTAAACAAGGAAAAATTTACAGTAGTAAAAATTTAATAAACTGTTCATGAATTAAGAATTATAGAACTTGCCATACATTTTTCTTTGTTACAAGCAGCGGGTTCAAAATCAGCCTTTTCAGTTAGAAATGCAAAAAAGTCTCAATGCAAGCGTAAATAAAATTTTCGTTCATAAATTTAATGTTAATTGAGATATTTATCTGTATTATAGAGGAAAAACGTGTCTGTGCGTAACGCTGACGTCATTTTGGCAGTAGCACCAGCAGACGACTAAATTTTATTTTATTGTAATTTTTTGTTAATTTCTGAATACCACATATTTTAAATTTTTACATAATCGAATACGGAAAAAATATACTTTCAAATTCAATTTGTTTGAAAACTATAACTCAATTTATTTCAAAACCGTAGCTAAAAGACCATAGCTAAAATTGAGCTAAAAGATCTGAAAACACCATCAAAACATTGCAAATGCGCTCATTTCATTTCTTGCTGATTCACGTCAGTTTCACTTATATTTTTTAATTTTTATTGCTTTTAACCCTTAACCGAAAACATTAAAATCCCGTGCATAAACGGAAACGTGCCGTCTGTGAGACTGCTAAATTAAAAAAATTGCTATAAAAATTTAAAAGGAAAATGACTCTTAATAATTTACCAAATAGTGAACTTAAACACTTAATATTTAATAGTAATGCATTAACAGGACCAATTTTTTAATATGAAAGCATAAAAATAAGTTTTGAATGTCGGAGACAGAAAATATTTTGAAATTACACATTATTGTTCTTTCTAAATATAAAATTTTCGTCATGATAATTAAATAAATGCTAATATTTTTATATATTTCGGTACGATATGAATTAGAAAAAAATATTACGCAGTAAAATTAACAAAACATTTAATAGTAAATATTGCAGCATTTTCTAAATATCTGCATTTTTTTTTTTTTTTTTTTTTTTTTTTTGCATTTTTGACAATGTTGAGTCACTTTCGTGTTCAGAATTTATATATTCATCGTCTGAAATACTTTCAATATCGCTTATGCCACTTACTACTTCATCAAACAGTCAAAAGCAGTTTCTGCAGTCTTTTTTAAAACTGTAGCGTACCCGCTTTGACGGCTCCTCCATATCAATACCCCAGAGCAAAAAATTACATAAACGGAAACATGCCGTCTCACAGACTGCGTAGAAAATAAAATAATTTTTATTTCAATAACTAAAAATGCGCAGGTGTTGCAAATGGGTGTGGGAGGCAGAGGACCAGCAGCGTAAGGATTAGATTGTGTGATAAGATTGGGGACGCGTTCATTTTTGTGTAAAGGGTAGATATGTAGACGCAGCCGTCTCACAGACGGCACGTTTTCGGTTAAGGGTTAAAATAATTTTCAATAGTTATTATTATTTTTTCAAATCTATCTGGATCACAGACAATTGCGAAAGACCATTTGCCCTTGAATTAATATAAATAACTCATGATTTGTTTCCAGCTTTCATTCCATAGCAAAATTTAAAAAATCATCAATCAAGAAATAAAACAATAAAATATAAATTAAACACAAATTTGAGACATGCAATCGAAATTAGCGCTTAAACCATTGAAACGAACAGAATCAAAAAGGCTGATTGTAAATAGCACGTTTTTGACGATTTCTTCGGCTGTTAACTCCTGACACGTGACCAATAAGAAAATATCGCTTTTAATACGTTACAAAAATTTATTTGAACGCATTATTGCTATTTTTCATATAAATATGATTTTTACTCACCCATCATATGTAGGGTAAATCTTGTAATCGTTTTAAAAATCGAAAAATTTTTTTTGACGGATTTACACATTTTAGATACTAGAGATTCCGAAAAATATATTTTTAGAAAAAAAAATTGCCGTCCGGCTGGGTGTGTGTGAGTGTGTATCTGTAAACGCTCTATCTACTGAACAAATTACGATAGACTTGAAATTTGGTGTGTACTTAGAAAGTAATAATGGGAAGAAGTAGAGGTCTGCACGGGCCGACATTTCCAGGCCCGGGCCCGGCCCGACTCAGAGAAGAAAAATTCGGCCCGGTAAAAAAGTTAAAAGTTCGACCCAAGCCCGGCCGGCCCATAGAAAAAAATTTATTGGCCCGGCCCGGCCCGAGTGAATATCTACAAGAGATTGATTTTTTACGTCGATTTGATTAAAAATTTGTCTCGTACGAGGAATTCTGGCCAAAAATATTTATCTTAACTTTTCTTTTCATGTTTATAATCTTCATTTTTATAGAAGTGCCACAGGGTGCAATATTTATTTTGTTAATGAATCTCCATTTCTTTTATGTAAATGTTTCAGTTATCTTTAATATTGTTAATCCATATTCCATGTATAGAAGTGTTAAAAATCTGAAAAATGCCATACAGTAAAATCTAAGACGGAATGGCATAGAAAAGACAAAAAAATTCGTTATAGACAAGTTCCCTTCTTAGCAAGTGTAAATGTATTATATATTCTTTTCTTGCTTAGTAGTATATTAATTTTGCATGGATCAACACGTTTTTCAGTTTAAAACAAGATTCTGTCATAGGCAGGTTCTTTTTCACACGTTTTACTATATTTTAATTTAACTATATTTTAATAAGTGTAGGAATCTACAATTCTTTAAAAAGAATGAATTTGAATGTTTAATTGTAGAATAATGGCGATTTTAAAATGTATGCATTTTCTGAAAAAAAATTTGTGCCAATCCTAATTTTACTGACCTTTGAACGGACCAGGATACGCCGAGACAATGATTTTCACACGGGCTGGGTTAAAACTAGCAATGAAAATTTTGGGCCGTGAAGATTAGGACTGAAACCAGTACCGGCTCTGTGCAGAAAAAGTAAGTTAGGCCTCGCCCGAACCTTCAGGAAAAAAATTAAGGCTCGAGCCCGATCCCGACCCGTAAAGAGTAGGGACTACGCCCGGATCGGCCCGAGCTTTTAGAAAAAAGCATGGCCCGAGTGCCGTGAATGAAAATAGGCCCGAGCCCGGCCCGTGCAGATCTCTAGGAAGAAGTCTATTAAATATCAGTAACCTCGATTATCCAGAACAATTTGTTTCGGACTCTCGAAATATTCGTTCTGATAAAAGGTGTACAAAAATTTTCGAAATTGTTTATTTGAAGGAGTGAATATAAAAGACAATAAAAAAACAAACTTTGCATAAAGAATGAAGTCGATCGGATAATTAGTTGCCGAGATATTTGTAATCATATTTTTCACACACTTCGATTTTTCATGACCCTGTATTTCATTCAAATTTCAATTCAAAGGTATATTTTAATTGGGAATGAGACGCTTAATCCTACGCAGTAAACTGTTATATGCAAATATGATTATAACTTTTCCAGTTACAGGGATGTTTCTTCTACGCAATTCGGTACTATACGATTATCCCGCCGATCAAAAAAGTATCGTCAAACTATAAGATTAAATGCCAATAATGGCTTATCGTAAATATCAAACATTTAATGCATCTCCATACCTATAAGGGGAGGCGAGTTACCATAGGAGAGACCATGTTCTGTCGCGAAATGCTGCCAAGCTTGTCGCCAAATTTTATGGTATCTCTACTATTTTGCCAAATTCCCATAGATTTCCATTGTAAACGAATACTGTTTACTTGCTTATAGAAAATCGTCAAATTGAGATATTTTAATGCAACAAAAAGTAATATTAGCTTAAGAGATTATATTAATTGAAGAACTAAGTGGAAGAACATGTTAAGTAACAAAAATTACATTTGAAGAAATTTGATAAGAAAGGTTTTTTGTCAATTTTAATGATTTATTTTCTGTTCGATACCATGTGTTTAAAATATTAACAGGTGTGGTTCTAAACACTATCAAAATAACTTATTTATGTTTAATTTTTAAATATTAAAAAATATTAATATTATTTGCATTATTAAATATTAAATATTAATGAATAATGTCTTAAATTTTCAAGGCTAAGCAGAACTTTGATATTTTAGCTTTACCATGGGATAGAATACCCGATAACATCTTCGTCCAAAAGATAAAATAATTTTCAAGAAAATGTAGCATAACATGTTCTTCCACTCAGTCCTTCAATTATATTTAAGGGAGCCCAGGTAAATTGAATTATAAATAAAAGTAACATGATACAACGCTTAGCATGTCCCAAACATAAATTTTAAGGGAGACCAAACTGGTCGCCAAGGGCGGCTAGTTTGTCGAAGTTGGTCGACGGCATAACCAAGTAGTACCCTCAATTCTGTAATAGAGTATTACTATGTATCAAATATATTTAAATATACGTTTAAATTTTATTTTGGAATTGCAATGCATTTTATTGCTTACCCATCATATGTAGTATAGGGTAAGTTTTGTAATTGTTTTAAAAATCGAAATAAATTTTTTGACGGATTTACACGTTTCAGACACTGGAGATTCCGAAAAACATATTTTTAGAAAAAAAAAAATTGCCGTCCGTTTGGTTGTGTGTGAGTGTGTGTCTGTAAACGCTCTATCTACCGAACAAATTGAGATAGAGACTTGAAATTTTGTGTGTACTTAGTATGTAATAATGGGAAGAAGCCTACTGAATATCAGTAACCTCGATTATCCGGAACGATTTTTTTCGGACTTTCGAAATATTCATTCCGATAAAAGGTATACAAAAATTTTCGAAATTGTTTATTTGAAGGAGTGAATATAAAAGACAATACAAAAACATAAATTTTGCCTAAAGAATGAAGTCGATCGGATAATTAGTTGCCGAGATATTTGTAATAATATTTTTAACACTCTTCGATTTTTCATGACCCTGTGTTTCATTCAAATTTCAATTCAAAGATATATTTTAATTGAAAATGAGACACTTAATCCGACGCAGTAAACTGTTAGTTAATATGATTATAAGTTTTCGAGTTAGAAGGAGGTTTCTTTTACGCAATTCGGTACTACTCGTTTATCTCGCTGATCAAAAAACTATCGCCAAACTATAAGATTAAATGCCAATAATGCGGCTTATCTTAAATATCAAGCATTTAGTGCATCATCATATCTATAAGAAGGGGGGGGGGGGAGGGTTACCATAATGAAGACCCTGTTCTGTCGCGAAATGTCGCCAAGTTTGTCGCCAACTTGGCAATATATCGCTAAATTTGGCGGTATATCTAATATTTCGCTAAATTCAAATAGACTTCCACTGTAAGCCAATAGTGTTTACTTGCTTACAGAAAATCATCAAATTAGAAATTTTAATGCAACAAAAAGTAATATTAGCTTAAAGGATTATGTTAATTATATTTAAGGGAGTCCAGGTAAATTGAATTATAAATAAAAGTAACATGATACAACGCTTAGCATGTCCCAAATATAAATTTTAAGGGAGACCAAACTGGTCGCCAAGGGCGGCTAGTTTGTCGAAGTTGGTCGACGGCAGAATCAAGTACTACCCACAATTCTGTAATAGAGCATTACCGTGTATTAAAAATATTTAAATATACGTTTAAATTTTATTTTGGAATTGCAAAGCATTTTATAAATAGTTTACACATGTTTTATTTTCCTATTTTATATTATGTATATCCCTGATGGGTAAGTATTAAGGTGGCCCCCAACGACTAGTTTAGTATTGTTAGTGGTCATCCTAAGAAAATATATTAAATGTAAAAAATGTATTAGTTTTATTAATTTAAAAAAAAAAAAAAAAAAAAAAAAAAAAAAAAAAACCAGATCCGTATGAAGCTTTTTCGACGCAATATTTGAGATCATTTGCTGATGCGTTTTTTCGTTCATTTTTGATAAATTGCTTTTTTATTTTTTTAAAAATAGAAAAACGTGTATTAAAGAAATACAGTCGAACCCCGTTATAACGAACTCCAAGGAAGCAATGGTTTTGTTCGCTATATCCGGTGGTTCGCTACATCCGAACCGTTAAGAAAAATGTTAGAGTTCACAAAATGTATAGCTCATTAGTTGCTATGTATATTCAATAACAATGTGTTACAAAATGATACATAAAATCTATTTAAAATGATCATTAATTAATTAAATTGACTAAATCCATTACAATAAACTGACACAATACTAATTAAATTAACTAAAAATGAAGACAAATGGAAATAAATTCATTTTACCTTTAACTGTTGCTTTAATTGTTAGTCACACCTGTAGATTGGCTATTGTAAGAGGAAAAGAATGCAGTTGTTTCTACCCTTTAATAAATAGACTTATCGCTGATTTGCACCGTGTTTCACTCACCGGCGTACATTTTCTTATGAAATTAGAGTCGAAGTGTTGTTTTCACAACTGCGGAAAAGTTAAAAAAAAAAATTCAGTGGTCGACTGAAAAAAAAATTTCGCTTTAGCCGATTCTTAAGATTTCGGAGGTTCGCTATAAAATGATAAATTAGCATTAAATACAATAGGAAACAGGCGGGACCAAAATTTTCGTTCGTTATATCCATGAGTTCGTTATATACCGGGTTCGCTATAACGGGGTTTGACTGTATAAGTATACTAAGTGAAAAGCCGCTTGCAGAACCTTTCGAAAAATATCTAATTCATCGCTGTGCATTTAGAATGTGCAGAGAAAAGAGGTTGTTTACATTAGAAATAATTTATATTATGTGTTACACCTATATTCTGTATTTTTTACTAGTAAGTTACATGATTGGTTTCTATATTAAAAAAAAATGTAGTTGGATCTATTACCCATTAAACTTTTCCAATGCGATTTGAATCACCTTATATAAAATAACTTTTCGAATTACACTGGTTATCAAAAATTAAGGAAAAGTCACAAAATGCTAATTTTCAAATACGCGAACACCCAAAAGGAAATAATATAATTCGAGTAATTACTATCTCTACAACACAGCTAGTCCATATAACATCTTATTCATGTCACACATGGTCACAAATGTCACAGTCACTACGGTGAAGCAAAAAAATAGGAAATTCCATGCATCTCATTATGAGTCTCAAATGATCACTATATGCAACTCCACTGAGACGTCACTGTGACTGCTGCTTTGGGACGAGTCACCATGTGACTTTACAATGTAGTTACATTGTGACTCTCATGTGACTGTCATTTGTAGACTCAATTTGAAAGTCATCGTGAACGCTGCATTGTAATAAGTTACCAAATAATGTCAAATTAAAGTCACATGATCACTTTCAGGTGACTACTATGAAGCCACCATTGTGCTCTTTTGGGAAAAGTCTCCATGTGACTATAATATGATATTATTTGGTGACTTATCATAATGCAACGTTCATGATAACTATGAAATTGAGTCTCAAAATGACAGTCACATGAGAATCACAATTTAACTACATTGTAAAGTCACCTAGTGACTCGTCACAAAGCAACAATCACATTGACTGCTCAGTGGAGTCACATATAGTGATCATTTGAGACTTATAATGAGATGTATGGAATTTCCTATTTTTTTGCTTCACCGTAGTGACTCCATACACTTGTGACCATGTGTGACATGAATGAGATGTTATATGGGCTAGCTGTGTTGTAGAGATAATAATTACTCGAATTATATTATTTTCTTTTGAGTGTTCGCGTATTTGAAAATTAGCATTTTGTGACTTTTCCTTAATTTTTGATAACCAGTGTAGTAACAGAAAATATCACATTACATGAAACGTATTATAAGCATTCATGAAGTATCTTTCTGCTACTGGTGTCATATATCAATGTTTTTTTTCTCCTCAAAAGACTAGTTAATTAAGAATTCTTTGTTTCAGTCTAAGAATTTTAAGTGAGTTATGCTATGAATTAACTCTCGGAATTTTTCCCTTTTCAAAATGAATGATACATAAGAAAATAAAAACTAGATGCACGAGAAGAAGCAAAATAAAGATATGTCTTCAAATTTCATTCAGATTTTATCATGCGTGTAATTAAAAAGTCTAGTTAATCACCTTGTGTAATTGGGAAGAAATAGCATTTTTTTAAATGCTACTTGCATTTGAAACACATAAAAAAAAATAAATTGCTACATAATGTTCAGAAAAATCGTTGGTAGATAATGAATATTTTCATTGTTTAAAAAACAGAAAGGAGGATTATTATTCTACATTTTATTTTTAGAGGAGGAAGAGAAATTACAATTCTTTTTTTATGCTTTTGACTTATTTTTATTCTTACTTTTTTTTTCGTAAATGATAAATGTTGCAATATTTTGATTTTAGTCAGATATTTCAGCCTTTTCTGTAGGATTTAGAAAACAAACCTGAAATATTTTAATTAGTTTACTTCTCATTTTTTTAGGTGCGTTCATAATTAAATAAATGCGTTGCAAATATAGTTGTCGTCGTCTGGTCCGCCTATCAGTCTGACCGTCTGTCCGCATGTAATAGCTCAAAAACTACCCAACCAAACGTTTTGAAATTTAACATATATAATCGTTGCAGAAAGTTTTCGAGTCATTTCAGATTTTATGAAAATCGAATCAAAACTTAAAAATATATTAATAAAAGCATCCTTCATTCCATTAAATCCTATCATACGTAATTAATTCACTGTTATTCCATGATAGATAATGATTCTAGGTTGCCATGGTGATTACGTCCTATCTATGATGGAACCCTATTACTTTCGCGTTACTAAATTTAATATATATAATAGTAGTAAATTTTGCATTCATGCATTTTACATAAAAGTGCAACATCTATTCTACCAAGATCTGAATCTTTATAAAACTACTTATAGTACGAACGACCCTCATTTTGCCACGTTTGACGTACAATTTCCGGCTTGTTTAAATATGGTGGTTTCTTCTATAGCTCTTTATTAATTTTAACATAATTATTCTAATTAGTAAATAAATCATATGAGCTGTAATTTTCCACTGAATAAAAATGTGACTATGCCAAGATTTTAACCAGCTACCTTTTGGTTTGCCAATACTCTGTCCACGGAGCTATCCTAGACAAATCTAGTTGGCGTAATTCACTCTGTTAACCTCTTGATAAGAGAATCTAGTCTGCTATATGAAACATCTCAACAGAACAAATCTCAGGTAATGGATCACCAAGTAAACGCTACATACGTAATTACACTTGATTAATTTTACACAATTATTGTAATTGGTAAATAAATCATATAAGTTGTAATTTTCAAACTCAATGAAATTGTGTCTAGACCAGGATTCAAGCCAGAGATCTTTTGGCTTAAGCTGCCAATGCTCTACGCACTGATCTATCCTGGATAAATATTGCTGGCACGATTTGAATACCCTTTCGTCCTTTAATTGCGTTAAAATCGTTTACTTGAAGTTCCATTACCTGTAATTTATTCTATTGAGCTGTTTCAAATAACATACTAGATGCTCTTGACAAAAGGTTACCTGGGTGAATTGTTCCAGCCATGTTTGTTAAGTATAACTCAGTTGACAGAGCTTTGGCAGCTTAAGCCAAAAAGTCCATGGTTCGAATCCTGGCCTTTACGCATTTTCACTCAGTTTGAAAATTACAACTCATTTCTATTGTTCACTATCAATTTTTACCCACTATTCCACTTTTCGATAGTCATTTATTTACTTAGATGCAATTGTTTGATGACTCGAGATATTCTAGTAAGATAAAAGCTATGAAAATTAGCGATTTCTCATAAACTGGAATCGGTCTTTATGGCAACCAAAATCATGCATCATTCAAAGTCATCTAAATCTCTTATTTTTCTCATGAATAGTTAAATTGCAAAGATTAATTAGTGCTTCTCTCCAAGGGCAAACTTCTTATCAGAAAATGCAGTTAATTGCATGAGTGCCCATGCTGGACGAGCGAAACGAAGTTTCACTGAAAATTTGCCATAATATTTTGGCCATCAGCACTTTATAACCTTATTCTCTTTTATATCTTATTTAACTGTAAAATTTTATACAGTTCAATAATACAAATATTAACATTCAAAAATAGCAGTAGTAAAGTACAGGGTCATCGAAAAAGCTGTCCCTAATTTTGAAATAATATAACTAAAGCCTTAATAAAGATAAATCATTTATTTTTACACTGTTATATTTGAAGAATCTGCGAGGGGTTTGTTTTTTTATTACTTAGAAAACTTCAATGTGAGCTCCTTCAGTAGCTCGGCAAACATCTGAACGGTAGTCGCTTTCCTTCCAGGTGCACTTTAAACTGGTTAAACCAACGAACAATGGTTTTGCTTGTAGATGGATGCTCTCCATAATTACGGCAAAAATTACATTGTACCACAATAATAGATTTAAACTCGGCGTACATCAACACGCAGTGCGCTATCTTCTATCCATTCAACACTATTGCTGTGAATTGACTGATGAGTGAAATGGCATCGCGTTGGCGCATGCGCTTTGTTACGTCAAGGTTAACACAATCATTATTACCAAAACCCTTTCAAATGTTCTACAATTTTACGTTAGTTTCGTACAAATTGGTTGCATATTTCTCGGACAATGGCACTGTTTTTACAAAAGTATAGGCTTCGGGAACCGTAAGGATTGAAAAAAATATCTAATTTACCAATGACTATTCTATTCACTGAAATAGCTCTGTTAATTTGTTATTACCTTTCATTGTGAAAAGGGTACGCCTCTGTTATTTATACTGTTGGTGCTTTTTCCAACAAGCTTAGTGCAATTGGGTCTTTAAAAAATGAGATTTATTGTCAAATGGTTTAGTTTAAAAGAAAAAAGTAAAAAGAAAAAAAAAACCATTTTCCTTTATTTTTAACTAAGAAATGAAAGAGTACGAATTACTTTGCGTTATTAACCACTTACCAGTCTCCGTCATCAGGTATGCGAACAAGAGCTTTTTATTACAAAATCGCGTTCACATCATATAGCATGCAATGCTCAAAATTGTTTATTATTTTCTGTTAATCAAAGTCCTATAGTGTATATTTTATAAGAACTTTATAAAAGTCTTTTTTTTTAATCTTATTTAATCACAGATTTTTCTATAATTAATTACGACGAAGTATTCGGAAATAGTGAATATAAAATTACAAAAGTAATGGCTATGGGAACCGTAAAAAATGAAAAACAAACCTAATTAAAAAAATAATTATTTTTGGTCAGTAAAATAGCTCTAAAATGAGATTGTTCAGTTGTTAAAATACTTCCTTTTATTCTCAAAAGCTTACTTTTAAGTTGTATGACGATTGGCGCATTTTCCAAAACCTTGGCGCAATTCGATTATAAAATGACGAGATTTTTTACCAAATGATGTAAAAAGCTGAAAAGATCAATGAAATATTTTGCATATGTATTTAAAAAATTGCATCTGAGTTTATGTATTAGATAAATTACTTTTTTATACATTTAAGAACAGATAAATGCTCTCCGTATATTAAATAAATTGGGAAAATACTGAAAAAATCGCTTGTGTATAGTGTTTGTCAGTGAATAAGTTACTGGAAAATGTCCAGGTTTTGAAAGTATTCCTTTTCTAACCAGGGCCATTTTTTTTACCTCGTCAATGAGGGACTGGGGAAATTTTTGCTCTGTTGTAATAGACGCGATGTCATCAAACTGCGGTGAAGCTAAACTGAGAATAAAGATTTCACCTTTCCTCGAAACAGAAACCAAAATCCAATCAAATAAAACTTCTTCTATCATCTCTCGCTTGAACAACCGATCGATAAAATGTGTCAGATTGAGCTGCCCTGCTATTGCAAGTGCAACTTTGGAAGACATGGGTTTAATTATTGAGGATGACATTTCAAGTGTAATAGATAGGAACAAATAGCGAAAAGAATGACTAAGAAAAAAAAACTGCGGCAAAATATTTTATAAGAATTACACGGTCTCTGTTTTGACGGTCGTAAAGTTTTCATCCTAGTTCAGGAACAGAAAGTACATAAGTTTTGTCGTAGGACTATAATGGAGGAACATTTTCCTTAGTGCAACAGCCCGAATCTGAGTACCTCGGCCATGTAACTCTACGATCAGGAAAGGCAAGGAATATATGTACTAGCATTGTCGCTTATTTAAGCAACGTTAAGATAAATTTGGATGTGCTTGTTGCTGTTGATTGCGACGGTAACATAGTAAATATGGAATTCGAATGAGGGGTAATAAGGTTTTTGAAGGAATTGCAAAGAGAAAATATAGTTTCGTTCGCTGAGTTTCCATGACATGCTGAAAGTGTAGAATGTTGTGTCAAAGTGGTCACTGAAGCTGCCGCGACACTTTGTGGTGCAAACAAGAGGGATGATTTCGTAAAATCTCGATTACAATCAAGAACCATCATTGTGCACTATTTTGAAACTAGGTCAAATTTTAGTGTTACAGAACTCCAACAGGACCAACAATAAATACCAAGTCGAAACATTGCGATTTATATTTTTATTTTAAAGAGCCCGAGCTGATTTAATTGAACTTTAAAATTTTTTAACACTTTTAACAGACATAAATGTTTGTATTTCATTCTTGAACTTTAATTGTTTGTGTACTTTTAACAGATAAAACAATTGTATCGTACTCTTACTTTTGTGTTAGGTATTCTATTATACATCTATAATAGATAAAAGGGAATTTACGACTATTTTTTTTAGAAATTTTGAATAACCGGGGAACTGGAAGATATTCCGTGATTACGAAAAAACTGTGCAGGCATATTACTACGTACCATATACAACTTTTCCGTGGTATGACAATTTTATTTTCCAACTTTATGTTTATTTCGATTTATAAGTTCTACGAGATCTTTTTGACGAATTCACCAAAAATTGGGAACTGGAAGATTTATATGATTTAAAAAATAATCTGCAGGCACATTACTACGTACCATACCCAACTTTTGCGCCTTTTTGATTTTCTGATTTTTAGTTTTTTTTTCACTTTATCCTTATGTAAGATAATGTTTTGATTTATTGATTTTGAAGAACTTTTACGTATGACCAAGTTTAGAAATATCATGTGCATTGGTGATAATTGAGAATAAACTGGCTATTATAAAATTTTCGAAATGTATAACTTCATTACAGTGTCTATTAATTTTTTTAATTAATTGATATTCTGCATTAGTTTTATGCAAAAAATAATCGTAACTTCAAAACTTCTTAAGTATCAAAAATAGTTACACTGAAAAACGAAAATGTCACGTTTCTATTCCCTTTAACATGCTTTATTTAAAATTAAACTTTTTGCTTACAGGGAACTATTTTAGTATGCAGATCCAAAAAGCAGGTACTTAAGCTCAAAATCCCACAAGAAACTGAAACAAAAACATTATTAATTATCTCAGCTTAAATTTAACCATGTGCGTAATTAGATGTGACGCATAGCTAAATTAGTATTTTAAAAACAATGCCTTTTTTGGAAGTTTTTGTTCGTTTTAGATTGTTTTTTTCATCGGAATAAATTATTTAGAGAAAAGTAATGGTTCATTTGAAGAATTTTAAATTTGGTATTAAATTGAATGGAGTTTCTAGATTAAGTGCATAAACATGTTTAGGTTATATATTTAGTATTTCAAAATCGTTAGACAGTTTTTAGAGTTGTTATCAGAGAGAAACATTGATTTTCTTAAATATCTTGTGCTAATAATGTTAATGCATTACAATTTTAGGAAGATATCGGTTTTTTATTAAAACATTTTTAATTCATTATTGTTTTCTCGTTAAAATAAATTGTTTTACAGCGCAGGGTAAAAAATAATTAGTTCAATAAATAATTATCGTATTTACTAGTGTATTTTATTAACTTATCTTAATTGCATAAACACGTTAATTTTATATATTTATCAGAGAGAAACATTGATTTTCTTAAATATCTTGTCCTAATAATGTTAATGCATTACAATTTTAGAAAGATATTGTGTTTTTAATAACCTCATTTATTTCATTATCTTTTGTGAAACAGTTTTACAATAATATATAATTAGTTCAGTAATTAATTACCATATTTACTAGGGTATTTTATGAACTTTTCTTAAGTGCATAAACTTGTTAATGTTATATATTTAGTACTTCAAAATTGTTAAAAAGTTTTCAGAGTTGTAATCAGAGAAGGAAACATTCATTTTCTTAACTATTTTGTGCTAATAATGTTAATGCATTACTATTTTAGGAAGATATTGGATTTTTATTAAAAGTTATTTAATTCATTATTGTTTTTTGTGAAATGAATTGTTTTACATCGCATAGTAAAAAATAATTAGTTTTGTAATAAATTTCCGTATTCACTAGGGTATTTTATGAACTTTTCTTAAGTGCATAAACATATTTAGGTTATATATTTAGCACCTCGAAAATTTTAAAAAGTTTTCAGAGCTATCATCAGAGTTGAGATATTGATTATCTGAAATATCTTGTGCTAATAATCTTAATGCATTACAAATTTAGGAAGATATTGGATTTTTAATAAACTTATTTAATTAATTATTGTTTTTGGTGAAATAAATTGTTTTACAGCATATAATAAAAAATAATTAGTTTAATAATTAATTACCGTATTCACTTGGGTATTTTATGAACTTTTTAGCCCCCGATATGCTATTTCTTTCGGGCAACAATTAAAGTGTAGACCCTAAAACATATCATTCTGTTACATAAGCCAGCCGTTAAACGAAGCAGATATATCATTGTATAGTTAAATACTGATGATATCTGCTGCAAATTTTTAAACTTCTGAACATGGCACATTTTCAATTTTTACGCCGTCGTATAGGGAAAAAAGTACTTTTAAATGCAATTTGTTTGTAAACTGCATCTCAATTTATTTTTGAGATATTATTATTTTTTTTTTGTAGTTTTTAAAGCAATTTATATAATGGTGGCAACTGAAGTACGCCATGTCTGTAGAAAGTAAAGGGAAAATAGTAGATTAGTATATCTTTTTGTTGCCATTTTCTCATAAAAACTCAAAAAAAAAAAATGTTAGTAAAATACGTGCTGTGCCAAGAATACCGTCTGCTATAAAAATGTATTTTAAAGTACAGCTCAGGTTCAAAATATTAGAATAATTGAGAAAAAGTAATAAGAAAAAAATATTTTTCATTTATTTATTTTTGATACTAAGTAAATGCAATTAAATTTCTTATAAATTAAATCTGGAATGTTTAGATAAGATTTTAACATTTACAAAATATAAAATATAGTACAATAAATTAGGTATACAGCTTTCTGAAACACATCAAAATATTAAAATAAAATTTAGATTGGTTCAAAATATTAGAATATTTTATTTTATTCGACAATATTACCTTATGAATATTAAATGGTAGTTAATATTTTGTAGCATCCCCTTTAGCTTTCATAATAGCGTATAATCGATCTTGCATACTATATATAAGGTGTTTACAAACATTTCTATCAATATTAGCCCAAATAGACTTTATACGTGCCACTAACTCAGTTTTACTTGAAGGAGGATTTTCTTAAGGTTTTTTCTTCACTATACACCATAAGTATTCGATGGGATTAAGGATCTGGTGATTTTGGTGGCCAAGGAAGTACCTTAATGTTGCGTTGGCGGAACCAATTCTTAGTTGATACCGAGGTATGCGGTGACACTAAATCTTGTTGAAAGATGAAATCATCTTCAAATAAATCTTCTGATGTTGGAATCATGTAATATTCCAAAATTTCTTGATATATCTGAGAGTTAACCTTTTCGTAGACGATGCATAACTTTTCAGGTCCTTCTGCCTCATGCAACTCCAAACCGTGACACTAGCAGAAAATTTTACGGAACGTTTAAGGCATTCTTTATCAAATGCTTCTTGCTTCATTCTCCAAACTCGAATATCTTGACTACCATATGAAACACATAACATACTTTCATCACTAAATACTATATTTTTCCAATCTTCTTCGCTCCATAAACGTCTCGATTTACACCAATTCATTCTGATACGCTTTGGTTTTGCAATCATGAGAAGTTTTATTTTCGGTACACGATATTCAAACTTAAATTTATCTAGACGTCTTAATGTTATCGATGTAGAAACTTCAACTCCTTCTTCTTTCCATTTTCGGTACAAGAATAGCACACTTTTAAAACGGTTTTTCTTAACTATACGCTTCAGTTTTCTGTCATCTCTAGCAGATGATTTTGGTTTTCGGCCACCATTTCGGCGATTATTTTGAAATTTTCCCTTTTATTCAATATTGTGTTAGTATTTTACTAACGCTTGGTTGCGAACAATGTAAATATTTCGCTATATAACATTGGTTTTAACCATGCCTGTACAAATCAATCATACGAGGTTTAGTAGATTCAGGAATATCACTCACACGATCCATTTTAAGACAAAAAAGCAAACAAACTCCAAAAAGAATAGTGATTTTAAATAAAATCGTCAGAATTTAATCAATGATGCCACCGGTTATGAATTGTTGATAATTAAAGGAGAATTAATGTGAAATATTCTAATATTTTGAACCATTTGAATAAATATTCTAATATTTTGACTTTTCAAAATAATTTTTTTTCAATTAATCGTTTCAAAAATATTATTAATTTTAAGATAATAAAGAAGTTTAATCAACAATAAGTTCTTAATAAAAATATCGTTTGCATATTTGCATTAAAAGACATTAAATTACAAAACGACATTTTCAATTTATATAAAAAAAAAAGTAATTATTCTAATATTTTGTATATGAACTGTAATATGTGTAACTTTTCTTCTGCGCATTTACTTAATTCCTATCAAAAAGATAAAAGAATGCAATTTTATTAATCCGTGTGTAATAAAAATTTCCAAATTTTGAAAAAATGTATATGAATGATTTCTGATAAATGGACTTATTATAAAATATCTTCATTTTTCCGTATCCAAATTAATGTTACAAAAAATTAAGGCATATGAATCATTAGATAATCGATTTTTTTTGTCGCGTTTTTAGAATGACGACATAGCTCTTTTCTGGGTTTGTATATCATTCCGCAATTGTAACTTCATCTGCATAATTTTCTATAGATGTTGTTTAAGACTGGATCGTAAATATGGAATTTTTCAGCGGAAGCAAATGGCGTCGTTTTATATAAAATAAGGGTGTATTTCAAGTCTTAAATTTTAAATATGTTTTGTACTATCTGTATCTATCTTTCTTTCTATTTATATATATGCTAGGGGGCTCTGCCCCCTGCAAGCTACGCTGCCAACCGCCGTTCAGACGCCGCAGAATCTAAAAACCCGCTATTCTGAAGGGTTTTATAAATATTAGAGAAGATTGAATTATACTGAAAAAAGCTGTGCAGATCTCCCTGTAAACGGGTTTCCATTCAATTCCCTTTGATTGCAAAAATTTAAGGCCGAATCAGTTGCTGTTAAGACATCAAATGGTTGTTTTCGTTTTTGATTAAAAAGGATGAGTTAAACATTTGAAAAGATGATAAAGTAAAATGAATTAAGTATACAGAGTCTTTGTCTCCCGGTATTTTAAACAATCTCTATAACAACAACCCAAGTCATGTGACTATCAACAACAGTTTCGGCGGACCACTTCGCTTTTTATACTCTAGGTGCCATTTTGGTACTTTAATGTTTGGCAGGCACAGGTGATAGGTCGCCAAATATTATTCTATCGCCATCATTTCATCTATATTATAATAGTCCAAGTCATGTAACTGCCATAAACAAATACGGTCTCATCCCTTCACTTTTCATATGAAAGTTTGGCACAGATGTCATATACGGCCCCATATTGGCGCGATTTTTTTCCGACGCCAATTTGGGGAAAGCATCAACAGCATAAACAACAACATCTGGCTTACCATATTAAGCAAAGTAACGATAATGTGGCGCCAGTTAAGTACCTTTGCGTATATGATATTGGCGTTAGAAAAAAAATCGCGCCAATATGTGGCCGTATATAACATCTGTGCCGAAAGTTTTCCATTTTAATTAACAACAACAACAACAAAAAAATCTAATAAAACTATATAAAAGTTGTCATGGTCGCAAAGAATTCTTGGTACTGTTACGCTAGCCGGGTGCAAATCTCGCCAATAGCTTTTTAGCTCACAGGCTAGCAAAGCCTGAGAGCTAATGTGCCCGCAGGTTCTGTATGTATGTATGTACGTACGTACGTAACGCGATAACTCTTGATAGAAACATCCGATTTGCTTGAAATTTTGCTTGAAATTTCTTTTCTAGGTTCATTCTGATAAGGCGCTTCCCTGATTAATTTTGGGGGGTTCATTGGTTAAGTATAAAGGGGGGAAAGAGGGCTATCCCCCCTTAATTTAGATAAATGGGTTTTTCATGCAGAATTATTCGATTTGCTCCAAATTTGGTACATCAGGTTATTATGTTAAGGAGCTTCCCTGATTAGATTTGGAGGTTCATTAGTTAAGTGTAAAGAATTAAAGGGGGGGCCAGCCCCCCCCCCCTAATTTAGATAAATGGGTTTTTCATGCAGAATTATTCGATTTGCTCCAAATTTGGTATACCAGTTTATTATGTTAAGATGTTGCCTTGATTAGATTTGAAGATTCATTAGTTAAGTATAAAGCGGGAAAGGGGGCTAGACCCCCCACACGCACTTAATTTAAATAAATGTGTTTTTCATGCAGAATTATTCGAATTGCTCCAAATTTTCTTTACCGGTTTATTATGTTAAGAGACTGCTTTGATTAGATTTGGAGGTTCATTAGTTAAGTATAAAGGGGGGAAAGGTGTTAGACCCCCCTTAATTTAGATAAATGTGTTTTTCATGCAGAGTTATTCGATTCCCACCAATTTTGGTATACCAGTTTATTATGTTAAGAAGCTGCCTTGATTAATTTTGGAGGTTTATTGGTTAAGTTTAAAGGGGGTGCTGGGACTAGACTCCCCCCCGTTCATTTAGATAAATGGGATTTTCATGCAGAATTAATCGATTTGCTTCAAATTAATATGCCGGTTTATTCTGATATGGTGCTTCCTTTATTAGATTTGGAGGTTCATTGGTTAAGTATAAAAAGGGGTAAGTTGGGGCAAGACCCATCCCTTTAATTTAGATAAATTGATTTTCATGCAGAATTATCCAATTTGCTTTAATTTTTTTTTCTATGTTCATTCTGATAAGTAGTTTTGCTAATTAGATTTGGAGGTTCATTAGTTAAGTATAAAGGGGGTTATCCCCCCCCCCTTAATTTGGCAAATGGTTTTTTTCATGCAGAATTATCTGATTTGCTTCAAATTTGGTATACCGGTTTATTATGTTAAGGTGCTTACCTGATTAGATTTGGAGGTTCATCGGTTAAGTTTAAAGTGGGGGAGCGGGGTCTAACACCCTTCATTTATTTTTTGTGGGCATTATTCTTTGAAATAAGAGTATAATATACAATTAGTGTGAATAGCCTGTGAGCTCAATGCCATCAGTTTAACTGGGCCCTTTCCTTTTTTTTTTCAAATTGCCAGTTAGCATTTTTTTTATTTTTCGAATGGTAAATTAAAACATTGATTTGAAGTTGAAATTAAATGTCATGGTTTGTTGCATTATTGGGAAGAGTTCCATAATGTGTGCTGGTTGGCGCGATTGACGAAGGAATCCAAAATGGCCCCAAAAAGCCATTTTAGCATCTTATAAAATTTTTCAGGATGGCGGAAAAACATGGTCTTTAAATATTTGTAAACACACACACACACACACACATATATATATATATATATATACATATATTTAATAAATGTTATGTATGTCACATGTTAAAAAAAATACAATGTTTATACAGATAGTTTATATATATTACGTTTAGAGATATATCTTATACATACATAATATATATACACCTATAAATAAATTTTATGTAAATTTTATGTATTTATTATACATGTCAAATTAAAACAAAAGTTATATATTTTCCCGAAAAATATAGGCTAAATGCAAAAAATTACGCAAAAAACATATGAATAAAGTCAATTCCAGAAAAAAGCAAACTACATCGATTCATTTAATGCCTAAAAAAGACCGCCAAAAAACCCAGCACACAATATGGAACTCTTCCCGCATTATTTAACATTTGGCAAGATGTCATATACGGCAGGTTTGGCGTGGTTTTTTTTTTTTTTTTTTTTTTTTTACGAAAATTTGGCGAAAACCTCGTTTTCGAATACCTGTTATATATGCATTTTTGGTATTACTTAGTTATGCCATCGACCAAAAATCTATCGCCAAACTATAAGATTAAATGTCAATAATGGTTGATCGTAAATGTCACATTCACTTGACTTTGAGTAAGTTACACATGTTTACGTCATCAAGTGATTTTTATTTCGGCACTTTATTCGTATATTTATTAATGTTACACTAATTTATTTGCTCTTTCGTTATTTAAAATAAAAATTATGTCAATTTGTATAATTTGACAATTTATATAATTTGGCGAAATTGGTCGACGAAATAACTAAGTAGTACCGTATTTTTTAATTATTTTCTATTATTTTCAAAAGGAAATAACAAAAAAAAATGAATAACTATAGAACTATAGAAATAATTTATATAATTTAAAAAAGAAATAAAAGTAAATAAACATTTATTATTAAATAAACAACAATAGCCAGGTTACCATGTCAATCAAAATAATGCCATTTTGGTGCCAATCAGAATCTTCCGATTTGGCGAAAGATTGTTCAAGTAAATTGAATTATGAATAAAAGAAACATGATACATTTCTTAGCATATATTTAAGTGAGGCCAAACTGGTCACTAAATTAGTTTAATATGATAACCTTTTCTGAAATACGAAAAAAAATATCTGTTCTGATTAAAATTTGAGTTGCCATCATTAGAAAAATGTATTTAAAATTAGAAAAAAATTAATATTTCGAAAACTATTTCGAATTTAAAAATCCTAATACCATTTTAATTAATTTTTCAACTACATTTCAGCAGTGAAATTACGCTTGAAATTAATGAATATTAATGATGTGAATTGTCACAATGCTAACAAAGCGTAAACCAGCTTAGTGAAAAATGTCCAAGGTGAGAAATGCCAGGCTGGATTCGTCCTTGTGGTTTAGTGGTAGAGCACTGGAGATCTATTCCAGGGACCCGGGTTCGATTCCCGGCTTGGACATTTTTCACTAAGCTGGTTTACGCTTTGTTAGCATTGTGACAATTCACATCATTAATATTCATTCTAATACCAGTTTTGAGATCTGCAGATCAATACGGATTTTTGGTGTTAATTTAATCGCAAAGTATTCCACATTTTAGGAGAAATCACCTCGAAACATAATCAATTGTTTAATCAGTTGTTTCAAAGAATCGTTTCATAAATTCGTTACATTTCAGCCGTTTCATTAGGATTTTATATATATAGGGTAGATATATTTCATCGGGGGCGACTCTAAATTCTGATAAAACAGAACTCCTGTTTTCTAGTCATCAGTGTTATTATTATTATTATTATTATTTATTATTTATTTATTTTTTTTTGAAAAACAAAATACTGAACCATTTAATTATTCTATTGATATGTAAACAACTTGAATGTCATAACGAAATTCCAGATTTTATATTTCCAATTCTTTGGAGCCAAAAGAGAGAATGCGTAAAATACTCAGATTTTTTAAAACGTATTTATTGATGTTAAATTTTTGGTGAGGGGTTATTAAAGAATCAGCTGCCTTTATGATACGTATAACATTATAATAAACAATTAATAGTACAAAATAATTTGTTTGAAAATAGTTTCAACATTTCTGAACAAACATATTTTTACATATTCTCAAGATATTTCACAAAATCTTCTTCTATTTCAGGGAATTTCCAAGATTTGGTATCTCGGAAATCTCTCATGCTTTTATTTGCTCTGATAATTTCGTTATTTTTTTATGTCCAATGTCAAGCAAGGGATTCATAAGATGTTTAATGTTACGTTAAAGGAACTTAAATATCACTTACTGGCATTGTGTAAGAGGATAACACGGGAGTGAATACCCTTTCACCATCCGATGGTTTTCCTGTATTTTTATAAGAATGCTTATAAATTCCAGGATAAATATATTTATTAATCGCATTTTGATGCTACACTATCTTTAATATCACTTCTTTCTATATATGGTTCGAAATAAAATTCTGTTTGAAATATTTTTTTCTACAGCCATTTTAACATGATTTCTAGAAACGGAAAAATCCGGGCCAGACAGTTAAAGGGTTAAAAAAACACACTTATAAATAACAATAAATGTATACAAAACGTACATACAAAACAAACATAGTTTTAGAAATAACATATAAAGAAAATAAGTATGAATGATTGTCGCGCGCACGATATTTTCGTTGGCGACAAGTGGTGTTTTAGGAGGAGGTGAAGAAAAAAAATATATTATGGCATTGATCTTGAGTCATACTTTTTAAATATTATCTGTGTTAGCACGGAGCCATACTGTAAATGCGAAATGAACGATATTAAAATTAGCGGGTGATAATGCAGAATAAGATGCAATGAAATGCCAAGTTAGGTTATTCATGCTTAAGGACAGCAATGGAAATTCTTTTCAATTTGATTTCATTTGTCGCACCTAAATTGAATTGATTCTATCATGTTTAACTTGAGAAGTAGCACAGCCCAATTTTTAATTGCGTTATATCTAATATTTGTCAATTTCCAGTAGATTATCCTTCTAATTTAGAATTAACAGAAAACCTTTTAACCAATAGTACTATTAACTTTTTATATTTAGAAATTAAAATCAAAGAAAACGAAACAATAGTTGATCTTTATGAAAAACGTGAAGATTTTCAATTCAAAGTTAATACTTTTAACCATTTTAAATCATGTCTACATATTTCAATTTACCATAATATACTCCTTAATCTGTATAGAATTAAAAGTTTATATATTTCTCATCTTATTAACAACAACATTAAACAACAATTAATATTTGATGCATTAAATCATAGTTTTCCCAAGAAATACATATATTCTTTAATCTACAATTACTGGTATCATATGAATGGGTGTCATCATGGGTTTCATATGACAATAAGTTGTCATATAAAATTAACATATTGCATAAAAAATGTATAAAAAATAAAAAAAATCATAAAATAAAAATTCAAAATAAAACAAAAAAGTAATAGGATAAGTGGGTGGGTAGATGTTAGATTACGCAGGAGGGCGGTGTTGTCTATAAAATTTATGGGCAATTGTTAATTATTATTATTATTATACATTTAAAAAAACGAGAGAGGGGTTAGTTGTAAAAATTACTTAGTTGCTTTATACGTCGATAGTTTAGTGATTGTGTTATGTTTTATGAGTCAGCACTCCATCATAATGCCCAAAATAGTTTTAATTTATACATTTATTTAATTCTATATTTATTTTATTTTTATAAATTGTAGACTCTATTACAGTATTTGATATATATATAATCATGTGGAAATGTAATTTTCAATATCTATCTACCCCCCCCCCTTCAAGAAAGGAAGAAAAAGGATAAAAATATGTTTTTTATATACATACTTTTTAATTAATCTAAAATTTATGTAAATGATTATGTAATGTTGAGGTGCATATTTAGCGTATTACTCAGCGAAAATGATTTATACATTTTTGTTTATTTAACAATCTTACATAAATTTTAATTTTGTATTTAATATATATATATTTATTTAACGTTAAATAAATTATAATTTATATTAACATAATCCACAAATTGTTATCATTCTTATATGTATAATTAAGGCGGAAATTGTTGATGTAATTAATGGAACTTGAGGTAATTTAGGCTTGAAAGTCTGCCATGGTTCCTCTAACATTTATATTATTCAAGCTTTAATGTATTTCCAATTTCATGCTTTTCTGTTATGCTGGTACGTTCTTTAAAATTTATAATGAACAAACCTTGATTTTTAATTTGAATAACCCTTGACTTATAATTTCTATTACGAATAGATAATGATCCTACTTAGTACTTAAACTTAAAATATTATGTATAAATGGCAGTACTAAAATTAATAAAATTCATAATGTTTGAATCTTGTCTTAAAATTTAATTTATAATGTACTAGCTAAAGCACCCGGCGTTGCCCGGAATTTTAAGAATGTTTATTTTGAAAACTTAATTTCAAAATTAAACATACAATATAAAATAAACAATAAAAGAAGCACTAAAGCCATCGTTATTTCAGTTCTTCACTAAGAGTGAGCTCTAGGGGAATAAAACTTTGTGAAAACTGAAATATACACGCATACACACACGTATATGTATGGAATAGATTTAAAAATGACGAGAAAAAAATTCAGAGAACCTCAAAATGTTGAAATATGCTACTATTTCCATAATTGGGTTTTTATCATGGTTATACGTTTTTTTTCAAACTCATATGATGTTGTATATTTACCTGCTGACGTCCATTATATTTCCAACATGACGTAATATTAACTGTTTTTTAAATTCCTCAAACTATCTATTTCATTTTAATTTTTCACGTGGAATGCTTGCAATAAAAATGTCATGACGTAATAACTTTTTTTAAATTAGTCAAACTGTTTATTTCATTTTCATTTTTCACGTAGAAATCTTCCAATAGAAAAGTATTTTTGCGGTAAGAATTTTATTGTGATTTTTTATTTCCTGGCAACTACTATAACGAAAAATGTTTCAGTTTGACAGAGCTGTTAAATTGGTGGGGTTTTTTTATTAATTAAAAATTAACTATAAATTATTTCGATTACCTTAATTGCCTCGGCCGTGTCTTAATACACATGTAAGTAACATTTCACAATTCTGGCTTCCAAACTTTGGATTTGTATAAAATTACAGACAGATAGATAGACAAATTTTCATTTTTATGTATTAGATATATTTAATATAGATGATAATTTGTAATATTTTATAATCGTTACACACACACATATATATATATATATATCATCATTTTTATTTTTTAAGCTTGATTCATTTACACAATTTTTCTTTATTTATATTTTCATTTTATAATAAATTGATTTTAAAATAATCAATTTAATCAATACTTTTTTCAACTTTTACTCAGTTATTTATTTTAAATTTTTTCCTATATGTATTCTTTATTCTAATTTTTAATAAATTTTTGGTTATTTCATATATTTCATTCCATTTTTAATAATTATCAATTAGAGCTCATTACTGTATATTCTTCAAAATTCTTCTTTTGATTTCATACTTCTCCACAGATGGCAGCCCTAAAATTTGTTAATTTTTTTTACAGTCTTATTTTTCAATTTTCACACCAGAGGGCAGCAATATATTTGTATTTATTAAATGTCTGCTTTTTTAGTAGTTAAATCACAGTCTCATGTTTATCCCAATGAGCTTCCATCTTCGCGCATTTTCCATTAGTAATTCAAATTTCTTCTATTTTAGATTTTTATCTATCATTGAAGTATTATCTTCTCTTCATTTATGTATCTTTTAATATCTTATGTGTGATTTTTCGTTTATTTTGGAAATGTTTAGATCTGTTATTAGGAGCTGGATTTTGTCATTTTAGGCCTAATGCCGACCAAATTAGTTGAAATAATATACCTTCACAATGAATTAAACCTGCAAGCACTTTTGATGATTCCGTTTGTTACATCATAGTTACTTATTATACATTTCTGGTTTCGACTCTTCATATTTTGTTTATTTTCTGTCATTTAATAATTTATTGTTCCTAATTAAAATTCATAATGTTTAAATCTTGTCTTAAAACTTAATTTATAAATTTAATACAGATGATAATCTATAATATTGTATAATGATTATATATAAGGCGCAAAACGGTGCGTTGCAGGATCGAAATTGCTTTGGGATATAAATTTACCTGTTATTGAAGAATGGTCCATATACGAGTATATTCTTGTTAATTTTTGAAATTAAAACTATTATCTAATCGGGTTATCTATTGAGATCCCACCGTTAATTTAAATATATAAGTAGAATCATTAGAGAGTCAATTTATTTTTAAGAAGATATTTATTAGCCAAGAGTGGTATGATATGGTATTTTAATTTTTAATTTTTTATATTTATAAATGTTGTTTCGGAAAAAAATGAAAAAATCCTTCCAAAACTTTGTAAATGCTTGTTC
Organism: Maratus speciosus; assembly: GCA_963932465.1. Lineage (NCBI taxonomy): Eukaryota > Metazoa > Arthropoda > Arachnida > Araneae > Salticidae > Maratus > Maratus speciosus. Next base: position 166,301,939 of record OZ010786.1, on the reverse strand, counting down.
GAATATTTACTTATCCAAAATAGTTAGGTACTAATTTAATAAACTGTGAGCGATATATACAGAAATTAAACTGAACTCCATCATTTGTGTTATAATATGTCACGTAAATTTACTCAAAGAAATACTGAAAAATGTTTTAGAAGTAGAAAAAAATATGGAGCAAAGCGATTGCGTGTATTCTTAACATTTGAAAAAAATCTAAAGATCTGACAAGATGGGAAAGCAATTCTATAAAAAAGTTTTCGTCTTATTTCGTGCCATTTTTATCACTAAATAATGCTTGGCACTTAGAAAAATAAAATGAAATAAAATAAAAATGATTAAGGATTATTTTAGAAATTCACTTACGTCGAAATATGATATACTCTTATAAAAAAAGAAATATTAAAAAAAGTGAAAAGTTTTAAGAACTTCTATCTTATTTTTATCAAAAATATCACGAGAAAATTGTAGTGTACATTTTCTTATCATTAAAAAAAAGTTACTTCAATTTGCTTTCTTTAGAAATATGGTGTCATTTTGGAAATGGATTTGAAAAGTAATTTAGGATAAAATGTATTTCGTTTCCAATATATTTCATATATATATATATACACTAAAATATACAATGCAAAAATAAATAAATAATCAGTGACATAAAGAAATAAATAAATTTAGAACGCAAGAAGGCAAGCGAAAATATTCTCAGGATAAAGATATTTACACCAAACTCTTTTATTTATTCCTATAGTTCTGTTATAACTACGTCTTCATCAGGAAATATACATGATACGTTTTCACTATTAAGATTAAAACATGTCGGTGTTAAGCAACAGGATACCCTCGTTATGTAACTCAATGAAGAAATCATAGTTTTTGCAGTCGTAAAATCGCGATTAAGAGTGGAAGGTCAGGCTGCCATTCATTGGAAGGTTTTCCGAAGAATAAAAAATCGAAGCCTTTAGATTCATCATACATTTATTATTTGACCATATAATGCACTAAACTCCACTAGCCATATGTTATCTATATTCGGGCAGTTACTACGTCGTAAAATATAAACCACTAGATGTTACGTATTAGAACAACATGTCGAAGATTCAGGAAAAAAGCTCTCCGGGTGACGTGGGTTAGTTAAGCAACTTAATAATCGTAAATGTCTCTCTCTCCTAGCCCATGCAACCGGTTAAATACTTGAAAAAACTGCATGCGTATGAATACAATACACATGAAATGAAAAACACGTAAAAGTAGCCGGAAGGACGCGGATAAGATGCAGAATACAATAGGACCTATCTGGGGAAGGAAGAAGCACGCGTGACGCCGATGCGAACTATTTAGCCTCGGCGTCAGAATTATTGCGCAAACAATGGCAGGCGAGATTTGCAAGGAATTATGGGAATAGAACACAAAAGAATAAATGCTACTAAAACATTCGAAATAAAAAGAATTCATTTTCAGAATAAAAGGAAAAAGTAATTTAATGGGTTTTATAAGATTAGACGAATGGATTAAGGTTTTAAGAATAATAAAAAAATACGCATTTAAAACATAGCAAAAAGATGAAATATATTCAAGATATTATTAAACCTAAGTAAAAAAGGTAAATATTATAATAATTTGGAATAGTTTAATAAAGATTAAAAAGCGAAAATTTTTATTATTACATACATATATATCTTTAAACGAACTTTGAAAATCTGAATGTGAAAACCTGTGTTTTTGCCTTCATGTGATTTATCAATACTTATTTAAATGCAACTTCTTCATATGATGGAAAACTTTCATCTCTGAAAACTTCTTTAAGGGAATCAAAACAAAGATATGTTCGGGCTATAAAGACGATAGTAAAATTTTGATCAATGATTTTTTCTTTCGTTAGACCTGTTGTGTGAAGTCTTTCATTTTCCAGCAGCAGAAGTAGATTCGGATTGGAATGTGGCGTTCTTAGGACAGATGTGCCGGTTTAATCTTTCGCAAAAATTACTGTACTGCATGCATTAAAGTACGCTATTCACAAAGAAAATCAACGTACGCAATAATCTGTAAATCCTCACAACTTTTAGTAAGCTGGGATCTGTTCAGAAAATTTTTGGTTCCTTTAAAGGACTCTTCATTAAAATTTTCATCTTAAAACTTCACAAAAAAATTTCACTTTAAAACAGAAACCTTCACAAAATGTGTCCAAAAAACCCTTTCACATTTTTTTTTTCATTCAGAATTGAAACTTTCACAAATTTAATTATTTTAAAATAGAATCTCACCTGCCTCAAAACAAATGAAGTTGCCAAGGAGGCTATTATTTATCATAAAAGAGAGAGGGAGAGCTTGTTAAAATAAGATAATCAAGAACCTGAACATAATGTTAATTTCAAATTTCCAAAAACTATGATTAATTTTTTTTGCAGATATAGAAAATTGCTCACAATTTCACAAAAGCAGGACTAAGTGAGAAATGTTTGGGCAGATTCCTACTGAGGATTTTGTTAGTTTTTGCTTCACCGGAGCAATTGCCCTTTTTGTGCGACAATCTTTACCAGATCCCATTGTTTCATATTTTTCCTGGCCATTTTTTGACACCTTGTGCAATTTACATGCTTGGGGCCTCGACAGGGTGTCATTTCCGAATAGTACATAGATTCTCTGACAAATTTTGATAGGTCTGACATTTTCCTTTATGGAAAGTTTAATAATTATACTTTGTGCAGTCACTCAATATTATTTGTTTTCATTCATAATGCTACCAAATAAATGAATATATGAACAAAAAAACAATGGTGGGCTAATTTTTTGACTGTAAATAAGTGGCCATACAACGTGTAGAAAATTATTGTATTAATTCTAAAAACGTATCCTTAATATTTGATCCACCCTCGCACAAATGCTAATTGCTATATATTGAAAAATACGTTAAATATAAATTAGAGAGTGTTCGTTAACTGTGGCCTTATTGAGAAACGCAGATTAAATAATTTGTGGTTAAAGCCATTGAAATAATAAAATTAATCTAAGTAAAAACTGGTGTGAAACACTAAGAACCAAATAACTTCTTAAATCACCATAAAAAATATATAAATGCGCTAGGCCTTTCGTTTTGGCCTTTCGTTTGTTTAATTATTTAATTATTTATTATTATTTTTTTATTTATTTTAACTACATTTATTTTATATATTTTTCTTTTATTATTGTAATCCATTTTATATTCCCCTGTGTTTCTCTTTATTTTTTGACTATGTGTTTATTCAATTTGCTTCATAATTCTCCTTCTACTCTGTGTTCTTCTGATTTGGTTATCATCTTGTGTGTTTGGGTGTTTCTTCCTGCCTTCCTCTTAACTGTTACTTCTGCTTGATTCTTTTCCTTATCATTCATTTCAATTTTGCTCCTGCTTCCAAAGTAGAAGCATAGAAGCACGTCTTCATTTCACCTGATGAGGAAATATTAAGTTATTTAGAAAGGCCTAGCGAATTTATATATTTTTATGGTGTTTTAAGAAGTTCTTTTGGTTCATTAAAATAATAATCTAAAAATTATTTCTGCATGAAAGTAATGATGCTCATATAGAAATCCATAAATACGTCATCGTCTTGATAAGTACAGGGTAGACACAGATTATTTCGGCAATTTCGAAACGGAATAATTTACGAAATGTTAGTTGTAAGGTATCAGTCCAATGTCAGATTAGTAGCAACGTATTCTAAATTTGCGGATATATGGTGCTTGCTATTGAAAAGCAGGTCTGAGTGAGATGTAGGTCGCGATTTTATGCCATTTTTTCGGTGTTCTTGTAAGGATGAAAACTTAAAACAGCACTGAAAAATCGAAATGTTGCCCGGGGTTTCATAATGATCATACCACAGTGCAAGTGGAAAGAAATTTCAATCGAGAGTACAAGAAAACACTCCGAAAAAAGACAGTAAAATCACAAATAAGCACTCATTTGGTTTGATTTTCGTGAACATGCTAGTAAACATATGGCATGAATAGATTTACTGATTGGACATTTTCAGGCTTAGCGAAGTGCAACCCCGTGGAATACTTGTAAAAAGAACTTTATCTGCTTTACTATCTTATAATCATGTGTACTCTTACGTTTGGCTCCGTAACTACTTATAATAAACCATGCTTTCTGGTTATGACGAAGTTCAGTGTTCGGGTTCAGGTAAATGTAAAAAAAACTCCAACCAAGCAAATACAGTAACTAATGAAAATTTATTAACATTTTTAACACAATAATAAAAGGTAATTTACTTCTAAAATATTAAACGGGAGAGAGAGGAAATCCACAAGTAAGGGGTACGCCTGAGCGTACCCTCAGACCACAAGGTCTTTTTACGTGCTTACATGATGAGAGCAGAAGTTCGAAGAGAGTAATTTCATAAGAAACATATAAGACGTGGCGCTACAACATCGCCAAATTTTCAGCATTAGAATTAGTGTACGGAAAGCAGACAAAGAGTCATATTTACACACCAAAATGATTAGCCCAGAATCTAGCATCCCGACAAAACAACGAAAATTGCGTGATGCAGAAAGGTTGCCAGAAAAACGGTTCTACATATGTATATATTACAGGCGCCACTAAGCCGGCCATAAACTATAAAAACAAATGATTATGTTCGATGACTGCTACTTAAAATTGCGAAATACTGAGAAAGATATGTTTTAACACAACTGACAAATAAAATTAACGAACATGAAAAGTGATTTTCAAAGACAGCCTCAATAAACTTTCATTTTACATTTTTGATATATTATTTCAACGGTCACTTTTACTAAGAAAAGAATGAGACCAACTTATATCCATCGCTGGCGACGCAAAAGAAATAAAAAACAAAATAACATACCTTGAAATCAAAAGCAGGTGGTTTTAACTTTTCTGTTTTTATTTTATTTTATCTTAACGGCCGCAAATGTTATTGCGAAACAATAATAAATTCTGAAGTGAAACTTACTGCATTAGGTTAATGAAAGAAAGAAAAAAAAACGGACAGATAAGATTCGAAATGGATTTTAGCGTCGAGTTAAATAATAAATTTTACTTAACGAAGGGAAAAAAACGACATGCTTCAAAAGCCAAAATAAATGAATTAAATTAATTTTGAAGAAATAAGGATATGTGATAGAACTCTCTCACACTGGTCAACTAATTTATACCCATCATGTATTTGACCCATGTATACCATCCATGTATTTGAGAAGCACTAAATGGTAGGACAGTTATTTTCAACTTTAACGTATGATTCCTTAAAGTTTCCGATTTTACATAAAGTGCAAAATTTATCTATTTAATATTTTTATGGTGAATGGGTAGGTTATCTATGCAAAATAATCTAAAGGGGACGGAATTGTATATGTTTCCATTGTATATATCTATTTTTCATAATTGTATTATTTATTAATAATTGATATTTTAAAAACTGTTTAATCCAAAATAGTCTTTCGCTTAACGCCTATGCTTTTTCAAATTATGACGCAAAAAAAATGAAATGAAATTTATAAATTATTGTTCACATGAAATTTATAAATTATGTTCGAATTATATTAATGTAACAAGAGTTTTTTTTTTATAATTGATAGCTTCAACCTAAGTAATTTATATGCGATTAATTAATCATTAAAACTAGTAAAAAATTATATTTCTACGTTTTTTCACATTCTGAATTTAAATATAAAATACAATAATTTTGTTAGAATGTTTATTTTGTTAAATTTACCGATGACACTTTATAGCAATATATATATACCGTATTTACTCGTGTATAGCGCGCACTTTTCCCCCCCAAATTTAAGGCAAAAACCCTAGGTGCGCGTTATACACGAGATAATTTTTCACTTTTGGATGTAATCACACGATATACATATCAATCAAGAAATGTATTCAAAGAACAAATGAAAACTGGAAAAATCTTACTTAATAGAAGTATTGCAGTATATTTATTTCACTCCTTGAATTTTTTTATACAACAGCGCTACTAACGTTATTTAAACACATTAATTAGCAGTTCTCATTGTTGCTACTGCTGCTGTCCAAGTCAGCACTGGCGCAGTCGATTTATCCTTGTAAATCATATCGTCTTCAGATCCATCCATCTGATTGGAAATTCCAGTCACTTTGAAGCTCTTTATTATCATCTCGGCTGAGATGAAATTCCTAGCTTCACATATCCACTCGTCATCCCACCTGGTATCACAACCAAATCACTTGATCACTTTCGACTTAAATCAAACTTCCGACTTAAAGGACGGTCACCATTTTCTTTTAGATACGGAACTATTTTCAACTTAAATGTCGCAGTATATCTACATAGATTCTCCATATCACTCGCACGTTGTTAAAAGACGCTCTCGAGTATTTCGTTAAGTGTGTGACATCAACACAACATGATATGAGATTCATTCCTACCCTCGTCACTCACTCACTCCCTCACACAATCCCTATTCGAAGTCTAAAAATAGATTTTCGCCTTTTTTCCTGGCCCGACGTAACATTTGTTTCGACTTTCTTTACTGAAATTCATTTAGTCATTCATTCACTTGCATGTCAAGTTGATGTAGCGCGTTATATACGAGATAAAAGAAATTCGCCATTTTTTCTTCTAAAGTAGGGGATGAGCGTTATACACGCGTGCGCGTTATACACGAGTAAATACGGTATATATATATATATATTTATTTATTGTAAACCCGCTAGTAGTTGTCCACTTGATGATATTTGTTTGATTATTTTTTAAGTGTTTATGAATTCCAAAAGATCTTATATTTTAGCCTAGTTCTAACTTTCATGTATTAGAATATCATTCAAAGTTTAAATATATATTCTTCGGAAAAAATTAAAAGTAAAAAAAATTACCTTCCTTTATGCTACAGTAATGGACCTAGTAAATTTCTGATGCATGAATCTTTAAGTTCTCGACTTATCCGACAAATTATTTATAATGTAATAGAGTATATCAGTAGTAGTTTAATTTAAAATGTAACATACTATTAAAGAAACAATGTTTAAAGAAAAACTTATCTCTTAATGAAATCTTTAAGAATTAGCTAAAAAAATCTGTTGTTGAAGACACGCTAGAAAATAAACAAATGTACCAGAAAAAAAAAAGAAAAAAATATTGAAAACAGTTTATAGGAAGTTAACACTTAAGGATCAATCAGATTTCTTTCAGTCGTTTTTCAGAAATGCATTTTGGGCTTGTTTTTAAACTTAAAAATTTAGTGGCCCACTACTGGGCTGTGGCTCACTATAGGTGCATTTACTTTAATTACGAAAGGTGTTTAAAGAATTAAAACGAAACTTTTCTTTTTTCTTTCATCAGTTAGCAATAAAGTTACAGACTGAAGCGAAATTCTTTCTTTTTATCTTATTGTGCGTGTGCACGTATCGCTATATCCAAAACTTGAAAATCTAGTTAATATTACTAAAATAAAGTAAGTTCTAAATCATTTTAATAGTTTAACATCAATATACTTAACAAATATCACAACGTGTCCTTAAAATCGATGGAAAATATCTGTCTTTTTCAGAGCATTTCGGTGATAATCATAAAATCCGCAGAACATTAAAAAAACAAGAGGAATAGTTAGGAAATTTGCAATCCTGGTACAGTTTGAAATTGTGTACTTTTCATGTTTTCTAAATAATCGATTATAAAGCTTTGAATCAAAAGAAAAAATGTCATTTTTAAATGTTTGGATTCTATTCGAAGGCAGACATCTTTCTAGAAAGGATTAATATCTATTGTAAGATGATAGAATGTGTAATACTAGCTTAAACTATATTCACTGCAATGTTATTCATTCAATAAATTCATTTTTCTAAACTCTTATCGATGGGTTAATTTTAAATGGATTTTGCAATATTTTCAATATCGCTTAGAAACGATATATTGCATTGTGTTTAATTAATAACTCATTCATAAAAGAGTAAATAAATATTTTTACATACGACTTAATATTTTCAGCATATTTAAGTATTTTCAAGATAGTGAATGTCTTTCAACAGAATTATTGCATACAAAATCATTTTAAAGTAAATCGCAAAGTTACTTCTTCAAATTATTTTCAAGCAATATACTGTTGTCGACGTTATATACAGTTAACTTTCATATTTTTAAAAAAATGACTGCCGAATAAATCTAATATCAAATCAAAATTGATTATACCGGAACCTGATATAGAGCAAAAATCGTATTCTTCCGATTGCAAATTACATGCCAAAAATGGTTAAATTTTGCCTTAATATTACAAATATTTGGAATAAAAATAATAATTAAGTTACAATGTCGTTTCATTTGGGAAAAATTGGCACAATATTGATCAATTGGTGCAATATTGGCAAAACGTAACCCCTAATGTTGAGTAAATATTTCATGTTAATATTGCCAATTCTAGAAAGAGATTTAGTCAGGCATTATTTGTATCCTACTGGTTTGCTGCTAGGTAAGTGTTTACCAGATATATAAAAATCAATTCCGTAAATTTCTGCTCCCATAACACTAGCATGCAAAATTTGGGTTGTGTCATGTTTTTTAGCTTTTGATAATTGATTTTGTATGTATTATGTAGCGCTGAATTCAAAATGACATGCATTTTTAACGATCACGCACTGTAAAAAAAAAAAAAAAAAAAAAAAAAAAAAAAAACAACAACAAAAAAAAAAAACATTGTAGATTTTCCAGCACAAACTGCTGGCGTCCGAATTGCTAGCACATTGTGCTGTTAATTATACGCAACTACTGTATTTTTTATGTTTATATAGTCAAGAAACCTAAGATAGCTACAGCAAATTCGACTGTGATCGAGTTTGAGCGCGAGATGAACAGTACTTTGTACTGTAAAAATGTCGTTTTTTTTTCAGTGTGTCAGGTTTTTTTTCGCAAATCGTACATTTCAAAGTTAAAAAGTAAAATATTGAGAAAATCCTATACTATAAAATAGATGTGATTGTTGTGTTTTTTATCTTTTGACTAGCAGGCTATGCCCGCTGCGCTGGTCAATATTTCCAAATGAACCTTGGATTAAACTAAACGGTGAATTTGAACTTGTATTTTAAACAATATGGATCTTCAGCTTGACCTTGCACATTACTGAAAACGATGCGAACGCCATTGCGATATAATGTTATCTTAAGCGTTGGACAAAATTTAGCAATTAAGAAGTAATTGTTTTAGTTGATTATAAACAGCGCACTTATGGTCGGGTAATGAGACCGTTATGACAACAGGAATTAATATCTCTGTAACTAATCAACATATAATGAAATCGTATATACTATCACCATTCCTAAAAGTCATGCAAAAGGGCCACTTGTAACAAAATATGTTCTGTAGATTTTTTTAAAAAGGCTAAACTTTCATAATCAGGTTCACTTAATTTTTGAACCTTTACTGTTGCTCTATAACTAAGTACCCTTGAACAATATGTATACACTAAAACCTTTCCAAAATTATTACCTAACTAATTGTGGTATATCCTACGAAAGTATTATAAACAATCGGAATGAAATATAATTTCCGTTGTAAATATATAGTAGATGATGATGATGCGATTTTGTGTAATAGAAGTCATAGTAAAGTTTTCGCTTCAAACAAAAACGATGCTTTCAACATTAAAGCTAATACACCAATATGTGAATATCCGATTACGGAAGGTTAACTTGAATTCTCATGAGCAACTACTCAAAGAAAAGTGAATATGTGGCTTTTGTGATACTTTTATGTCAGCCGGGCGCAGGTAATAAATCAATAAAGATTGTTTTCATAGCATATTCTTATTTTATTATTATCATTTAAAACACAAACCTTTCACTCATTTAATTTAAAATGCATGCCTTATACTAATTTCATTTAAAAAACTGAAAAGATAAACAATAACAGGAAATAATGCCATAATTAAAAGCAAAAAAATATTTTTAATTTACATACGCAAAATGTAACTACTGCTACTGGGAATTTTAAAAATGCTATCAGCGAGTTGTGCGCACGGTTGTTATAAATGTACCCATTTTTTCTTCTTATCGAGGAGCAATTTATAAATCGCACAATATTATTCCAATTCCAATTTCTTTCATTGAGGAACCTATGACCGGAAAAAATGGAAAAAGACTCTTGTAGATTCTTCGGATGACGCCATAAACCGAGTTTATATATATGAAAATAATTTTTAAGTCGTTACAAACATTGCTATCATACTTAAATATTTTCATTGGTACTACTTGTTATCCCGTCGACCCATTTCGCCAAATTATACAAATCGCCAAACCATTCGCCAAATTATATAAATTGACATAATCTTTATTTTAAATAACGAAATAACAAATAAATTAGTATAAAATTAATAAAAATACAAATAAAACGTCGAAATTAAAATCACTTGATGACGTAAACACGTGTAGTTTGTTTAAATTCAAGTGAATTTGATATTTACGATCAACCATTATTGGCATTTAATCTTATAGTTTGACGATAGATTTTTGGTCGACGGAATATCTAAGTAGTACCTTTTCCATTTTTGTTTTATAACGCTAAATTCTCAGTAATTTTTTCCCTTTTATTTTACATAAAATCACTATTTTTTTAAAAAATTAAGATGCTTGCATTTTTATTTCAAACTCATAGAGCCGTTTTTATTTTTTAGCCAAAAGGGTTGATTTGAATTTTTTCCGTTGCTAGAGTAACGGATGTAATGATAGATATTTTGAGGTTTAGATGCCAAAGACACCGCCAAATTAGAAAAATATGAAATGTGTCATGAACTGTTGGACTTATAAACATTTATTTGGTAGCATTCGATTCAGCATACAAAACTACATTAAAATATGCTATCATTTGACGCATAATTTTGATATTCGATTTTTTCCCCCTCCCCGTGCAAAAACCATTAGGGGTGACACTTTAGAAAATTCTTTCTTAGCAGAAGTTTATGTCATAAGAAGTATTTTTACCACGATTTTCAAGATTTTAGGTTCAGTAGTTTGCGCTGTGCGTTAATTACTCCCCTAATCCAGACATTATCTTATATACTATATTAGATATGCGATTTTGCGGTGAATCGATGATCGAAAATTAGTCCAATATCATTTGAAAATATTACATAACAGAAGAGAAAGTACGAAGAAAGACGAAGAAGAAATGACGAATTACAAAAGACTTGTAATTTTTTTTTTCAAAATGTTGAATTTTTCCATAGTAATAACGTATTAAAACATAAATTTCCTTAAAAATTATCATTATTTCCTAGATTTCGAATCTGTGAATTTTCCTATAAATGAAATTGGCGATATGACTTGAGAAAACAGATAATATTTGCTTAAATAAAATGGGTAATATTCGTTGATCTGAGTTCGAATTTATAAATATCACACGCTTTCGGAATTACGGCGAAAAACATTTTAAAAAGTATGAAATTATTTTACAATATGTATGTGTGGCAGAAATTCACACTGAAATTTAAGTATTCGATTCCATTTTTAAAATATTAACTGATATCTATATAAGTTACAATTGAATATGAAAATGTACTTAAAAAATGATCTCTTTCACCTAAAAAAACACCATTTGTGAGAACATCCTCAAGCTAATGTCACGCTTATGCATTTTTGGCTTAAAATCACATTGTTTGGCGGCAAAAGAAAAATAAAAAATTGTAAAGAAACAAATAGTAATTATACATGTGACTCGCAATTACATCTGCTTGTTTCTTCTATAAGTCACGTGATGGGACAATTAGATATATATAAAAAAGAAAAGAACAGAACAGAAAGAAAATGTCGTTAAAATTTCATCTAATCAAATTTTCAGATTCGTTTCCATATCTAACGCAAGCGTTAAAGAGCCAAATATTGCGTATCAAGTGTAATATTTCTTATTAAATTAATTTTTAAGCATTACAAATATTTCTTTCAGGTTTTGATTAAATGTTTCCGTTATTTAATATTATCACTCATTAAAACGGATTTTCTTCTTCTTTTTTTCTTTCTTTTTTTCATTTAAATAAAATCAGTAACATTTTTTCTTTTATTTTTCGAGGTTTAATAGCCGTTTAAATTTTTTTTTTTATCAACGATGAATTTCGCCAAGAAATAAAATGGTAACCTTATCGCCCAAAATAACATAATTTTCCGTCCTAATTCTAAAACTAATATAGGTAGAATAATGTGTTATAGATTAAAACCTTCCCTGAAACAATACCTATCTAACGGTATAGGTTCCGTAAAAATCCATGCAGTAGAACTCGAAATCTAGGCGTTCGGAACGAAATTTCCGTTTGGATTTTATATATATAATAGATAATAGAATAGATAATAGATTTTATATATATATAATAGAATAGATAATAGATTATGTGTTATGAACTATCTCAAAGTTTAAAACAGATCGCATTGTTAGATTTTCTAATTTTAACAATATCGCGTTATGTTAGTTCCACATTCCACCACCAGGGAGCGCACTCTATTCTTAACGAAAGCGTATCCGAACGAAACTCCTTCGTGCAACCTTTCCGTAGATACATGAATCGGGAGGGTGGCGGTCTTAACGAATAATGTAAGATAATTGCTGAAATTACTACGAAAAATATGTTAAAGGGGCCCTACGCGGGCCCCTAATAGAGTTAGAGGAAATCGGAAGACGGCAAAATAATCGCGGGGAAAAGTTTGCTTGGGTGCTTCGGAGCTACTTTTGGCGCGAGATCTAAGCTCTACGACCAATAGGAGCCCAGATATTTAAGGAAATATGAAGTTACAAAGTTCAATATAAAAGAATTTTCCGTAATAATTCTATAACGAATCTAGGTAGAATGATGTGTTATAGCTTAAAACCTTCCCTGGAACGATACCTATCTAACGGTATAAGTTCCGTCAAAATCCATGCGGTAGAACTCGAAATCTCGGCGTTCGGAACGAAATTTCCGTTTGGATTATATATATATAATAGATAATTGATTCTTATATATTTTCTACCGCTGAATCCGAAAAGGACCTTAATTTTTTACCATTACATCAGGATTGTTCGTAAAACGCAAATTTTAAAATTTTAAATGTCGAATTAATTCGAAAATCTGATACTATAAAATAGATGTAAAAAATTTTTTTTACAATAATTTAGTCATCTTTTGGCTTTTACTACGCATTTTTTACAGCTAAACCTGTAAAATATTGTGTATTTAAACTCCTTAAAATTTTATTTCATGTGTGGAAGTTTCTTTTAACCGCTCATGCTCTTCCTCGTGCTTTTACGGGGGTGGTTCAATAATTATTGTCTCGAGTGTGTATAAAATATGGGTACTGCGATGCACGGTGGGTGATTTACCTATTCTAGCTGGCCAAAATTGTTTTTGGAGTCAATATAATCGCGTCGCCATGAAATTGAAAAATGTTGTTTATATTCACTATTGAATGTTAGGTATTGCAAAATGTAGCGTGTAGCAGTCATAATTTCGTTACAGGGACATTAAAAAGTATTTCATTACATTATGGCCTATGGGAGAAAATCGTTTGCGGTGGTTTTTAACGATGTTTCATAATTTCAAACACTTTGAAATTTATATACATATCAATGAAGTGCACTACAAGATGATTTCTATAGAATATTATAGATCATTTACAGGGACACTAAAAATAATTATATTACATTACGGTCTATGGAGAAAAACTGTTTGTGGTGTATTTTGTTCATGTTACACTATTTCAAAAGTATTTAAATTGATATATATCTCCGAGGTTCCCTATAAGATCTTACTATTGAATATGATGTGCCATTCATTTTTCATATACAGGGGAACACAAAATAAATCAGTTATATTTTTCTCTGTATGAGCAATAATTGATGGAAGTGCGTTTTCAGTTGTGGAATACTTTCTTAAATGGCTTTTAAAAAATAGCATGCTATTTATTATGTATAAATTCTGTAAATCATATACAAGGCTTGCCAAACCCTCTGAAGTGCATTTCCGTTTATTGACGGAAATTGCTGACGAGGAATTTTCAGCTGTGCTATGCGTTCAGTAACTGTTCTAAATTTTAGCATATTGTGAATTGTATGATAAATCTAAAGTTCATATACAGGGATGTACAAAATTTTCAGCTATTGTTTCAACTTTGGTTGAAATTGTCTTTTCAAACGTGTTATATGCTTTACAAATTATTACTTAGACATCGTTTTTCGCGTTATTAAGCTTTGAAGTTTTATTATAGCAGTCCGAATGCGTTGTAAAATATTTCATAATCTGATTGACGCATGATTTTACGTTCTTCTTGATAATATTAAAGATACTTTCTTATCGGTATGGAAGCTAAAGCGATAAAACTATTTTTGTATTATTATAACAAATCCTAAAATTTCTTTTTATAAAAATTTAAGATACGTTGCAAACATTCAACATATTTAATGAAAATTGCTGTGTTGTATATTCTGTTGCATATTTATATTTATCTCTACACAGAGTAACCTTACGTAAAGAATGGGAATCATAAGATATCATGAGAAAATGCCTACATTATGTTTTGCATTGTATCAAATCCGAATTTGGAGAATTTGTCTGGATCAGTTTTGTAATCACTCGAAATTTACAGCCAAGTAACATATTTTAAATCATTTTTTCCTGAGATATCTACATACAACTGCAATTTCCGTCCAAATTTGGTCCTAAATTAAAACATTTCGCTCTTGCAAAACTTCATGTACTCTTCATTGTAATTTTCCTCTATAAACAAAATATTTTCAACCAAATTCACGTTTTCGCTAAATTTTAAATCTTGTTGCCGTTGCATAATGATGCAAAAGTTTATTTATGTGACTACCTTAAATTCAGATGTCTTTGATAAAATGAAAATGGTGCTTGAACTAAAATTTCCAAAAAAAATATTTGGACTTAATAAGCTAAAAACAATTCTAAAAACTGATGGGGCAGCTAAGGGCAGACAAATTTAATTGGGACGAAAAGGTAATAATCTAAACTATTTAACCATATCAAAAATTGAGCTTAATCGTGCTTTATCATATAACTTTTTCTATATTACAACTGAAAAATTTTTAAAAATATACAGAGTTTTTTGCGACATTAAATATGAAATAACAGCTGATGTGTGCAAACTTTATGCACATAAATCCGATAAAATAAAGTCCATATTTTGTTTAGAAGCGTCCATAATCGAGCAGTATATTTTATTCCACTTCAAGTAACAGATTAAAGAACTATAAGGTGCCTGTACCCCTTATGGACACCCTAAGGAAAATTGAAAATTTTCACCCCCGTGTACACGTCATAGGACTCCAAAAACATATGACCACTATCCCTTATGGACATGCATGTCCATATTAGGGACAGGTTGCTCCTTATTGACCTACTGCACAGGTTGTATGGAAGAACCACTCTTCGAAGGGATTTTAGAGGAGACGGGATAAAATAAATATACCTTAAAGTGTTGCGGGGGAAGGGGGGGGGGGCAGAAAATATCTTCAGAACATGCACTTTAGAAGACGGGGGGATCATTTTCGGTTGTGGCTCCTCGAAGACCCATGCAAAGCACCTCAGTTACTACAAAATGTTATGAAATAATATTGTTGATTTTGCTTAGCATTATTGCACCTGTCTGGAGAATTTACATCTGTTATTACCCGGTCCTCACAGGATGGACAAAAGAAAACTTCTTCATCATGGGCGGTAAGACCCACACAGTCCTCATGGACATATCTGCCGCATGTGATGCATAGCCGAATGTCTGTAACAGCATCAATACTGCATAAGAACCAGTACTAGCTCTCCTTTGTTCAGGAAGTCACACCGCTGGTACCTGCGATTTTGCCAACAGATACCCTACTGAGGGGAGGCTTCTTTTGATTTATTATTTTATTGATGCATTATTTTATATGATACATTATTTTATTATGAATTAGCTAAATAAAATAACATTATAAAGATATTTTAAAAATTTGTAAATCTGAAGATTCACTTGCTGTATTTCCAATGCGGACATGAGGTGCCCATATTGGGAATCGGGCATATTTTTACTAAATCTTAATAAATAAAAAAAAACTTTTGAAGCAATATATGCAATAGCAAACGAAAGTATGTTTTATCAGCTTTCCCCACTTTTCAATATTTAAAGTAATTTTACCATATCTAATAAGAATTTAAACATACCTGTAATTACGATCAGCACACCACGAAACAACAAGTTTCCTTCCAAATGGCGAACAGTGCGCTTTTTTGCACTTTCCAGGCTTACGTATCTTTTCAACTGCTTTTCTTCACGAACATGTAGCGCCATCTCTCGATCAAAATTATTACTTTTTAAGATATTAGGGTGTCCATATTGGGTACAAGTACCTTACTCATATTGATTGATTCATTTCCAACTAAGAAGCACCAACTTTGCGCTAGTCTATGGACCATACAATTATATTTATATCAAAACCAATAGTAGGGTACAACGCCGTAACTATTGAGCTATAACAGGCAAAAAATGAATTATGCTAGCATAAATTTTTAAAAATAGACTTTTGGCCAGCTAGAATCGGTAAATCATCCACCGTACGATGGTTGATGTGGAATATTGAAGCCTAATCTCTTAGATGCCCATATGCGCAATTTAGCAACCGTATTGACCTATTGGTTTTCGTTTTTGGTGAGAGGGGTTGCACCTAGCTTGAACTGTTGGGTTGGGGGTGACAATGAATGAGACGTGGCTATTGTCGTTTGGACATGGGATCATAGTGATGTATCCACGTCTCATCCATTGTCTCAAATCTATCACAGAACTGCTTCAGGCCCCATAAGCTCCAAACCAGATTTTCCCTCCCACCCCTCCCCTTTTCAGGCTTGATGTCACCTCTCACACATTAAACAAACAAACAAAAAAATGTTAATATAGCTGCTGTGGGCTCTGAAATTGACCATATAGGCATCTAAGACATTAGGCTTCAATATTGCATATCAACCATCGCAGTACAAATATTTTATAAACATTCGGGACAATAATTATTGAACCACCCTCGTATATTCTATATGGGATCCATCTCAGTGTCCTCTTTTATTTTGGCGGTTGATAAGGCTAGAACTTTGTCGCATATGTATTTAGAACATTTTCCTTCTTTTGGTAAGGCTTTGACAGATTTTCGTTATTTTTTGACTTTGAAATTTAACTTTGAAATTTACGATTTTCGAAAAGTCCTGACGTGACGGATCAAAATGAAGACAATTTTCGTATTCAGTGTAAAAAAAAAAAAAAATACATAAAAATCATTTATCAAAATTTAAAACACATAACCATCGTAGGCTTGTGAATTACTAGTCAAAGATCCTAGACAGTTTCCTGAAATTATCTCTGAATAATATAAAATAATATAATTTATGAATAAGTTATTACAGGATATTTCTCCGCATTTAAAAAGCATGAACCATTCACCTCACACAATCTCATAAAAAAAAAAAGACTTTTGCTTCTTTGAGTTATTAGTAGGTATTATTCTGATAGCATTATTTCAGGTATGCAAGTGTATTCATAAATAAAATTTGCGTGCTAGTTAAGAAGATGATGACTATCAGAATATAATCCATTCAGAAAACAGTTGGAAAATAAGCCGAATGAGATATTATTTTCCCTTTTTCATTTGAAAGGAAGCATAATGAAAGTACATAAAAAGCAATAACTTACACGCTTTCCCCACTGCAGTGGTTCTTTTTTTAATATATCAGAAATAATGTTTTATAAATTTTTTTGACTTTAATTTTTTTTCCATACCATATTTGATGATAAGAAAACAATCTTTCGTTTAAAGAATTTATTTATGTGAAAATCTACCCTATATATATAAAATTCTCATGAATCGAATTGAAACGAATTTATGTAACGATTCTATGAAACGACTGATTAAACAACTGATTACGTTTCACGGCAATTTCTCCTAAAATATGGAATACTTTGCGATGAAATTAACACCAAAAATCCGTATTGATCCACAGATCTCAAAACGGGTATTAGAATTTAAAGATTAGAATTAGTTTTCGAAATATTAATTTTTTTCTAATTTTAAATACTTTTTTTCTAATGATGGCAACTCAAATTTTAATCATAACACATATTTTTTTTTTCATATTTTAGAAAAGGTTATTTTAAATTAATTTGGCGACGAGTTTAGCCTCCCTTAAATGTATGCTAAGAAATGCATCATGTTACTTTTAATCAGAATTCAATTTGTATTTCATTATCATTTTATTTGATACAAAACTTTCATTTAAAATTGAAACCTTTAAAATAAATGGCTTTTACTTCATTCTTTTTTTTAAACTAAACGAAAAGAAAAATATTAGACACAGATGTCATATACGCAACGGGATACCTAATTGGCGCCAAAATGGCGTTATTTTGCCTGACATGTTAACCCGGCTATTGTTGTTTATTTATTAATAAATGTTTATTTGAATTTATTTTCTTTTTATTCACAAAAAATGTTATAAATTGTTTTGTTCTGTAGTTATTAATTATTTTTTTTATTTATTGTTATTTCATTTTGAAAATAACAAAAAATAATTTAAAAATACATATGTAACAGGTATTTGAAAACGAGGTTTTCGCCAAATTGTCGTAAAAAAAAAAAAAAAAAAAAAAAAAAAAATCAAGTCAGTACGTGACAATGCAACAAATCATGAGATTTAATTTCCACTTCAAAGCAACGTTTTAATGTTATTACTTCTCCCGTCGACCAATTTCGCCAAATTATATAAATAGCCAAATTATACAAATTGACGTATTTTTTTATATTTTAAATAACAAAAGAACAAATAAATTAGTATAACATTAATAAAAATACAAATAAAACGTCGAAATAAAAATCACTTGATGGCGTGAACATGTGTAACTTCCTTAAAGTCAAGTGAATGTGACATTTACGACCAACCATTATTGGCATTTAATCTTATAGTTTGGCGACAGATTTTTGGTCGTTGGGATAACCAAGTAGCACCCTTTTACTTTACCACCCGAAAAATAAAAAAATGCTAACTGGCGAGTTAAAAAAAAAGCTATTGGCGAGATTTTCACCCGGCTAACATAAAAGTACCAGGAATTCTTTGTGATCATGGCAACTTTTATGTAGTTTTATTCGAAAAAATAATTTTGATTCTTTAATCAGAATGGAAACCTTTCTTATGCAAAGTGAAGGAATCAGCCCGTTGTTTATGGCAGTTACATGACTTGGACTATTATAATATAAACGAAATAATAGGGATAGAATAATATTCGGCGACTTATCACACTTGTGGCTGGCTAACATTAAAGTACCAAAATGGCCGCCTGGAATATAAAAAGCGAAGGGATCCGCCTGGAGCTGTTGATGATAGTCACATGACTTAGGCTATTATTATAGAGATTGTTTTCAATTTTAAAAGCAGCGCAAAGATTAATATTTCATAACGATTAAAAATTTATTTTCACGTGACTATTAAAAACAGAAAAAAAACCTTTAAAATTACTTTTAAATGAGTACGTATTAAAGGCAGGAAAATATTGAAAATTATGCCCTGAAAATTGGATTTACACGTGAATATAAAAAGCAAAAGGAAACTTTAAAATAATAAATACATTAATATGCGTTTAACCGTTTCACGGACAAGCTCTTCTATTCGTAAAATCTTGAAATCAGTGAATGGCACCAGAATTTACAAACAAATTTCGAAATATGAAAATGCTTTTTTTCACTTACTTAATAAAAGTACCATTAATTTTATTAATAAATTTTCATCCCAATATTCGGATGATAATGTGGCATTTAAGAATTAAAATTAAGTGGTCTAAAAATGAAACCGAGAGACAAAGACTCTGTTTACTTAATTCATTTTATTTTAGCTTCTTTTCAAATGTTTAACTGATCTTCTTTAACAAAACACGAAAACAACCATTGGATGTCTTAACAGCAACTGATTCTACCTTATATTTTTGCAATCAAAGGGAATTGAATGGAAACCCGTTTAGAGGGAGATCGCTACAGGTTTTTTCGGTATAATTCAATCTTCTCTAATCTTTTTAAAACCGATCAGATTAGCGTGCTTTTAGATTCTACAGTGTCTGGATGGGGGTTGGCGAACGTACCTTGCAGGGGGAAGAGCCCCCTAGTTAAAATATAATACATAATGCTATCGAAGATGTTCACTCGTTCATCTGACGATTTTGAGTTTATCTAAAATTTGAATAAAAAAACCTCGACATCAGTAGGATATAGATATCGTCTGCCTCATTAAAAATACTCTTTGCTTTAAAATGCCGCTGCAAAATAAGCAATGGATTGAGACTATGTATTTGCGCCTTAAGAAGATAAATAGTCATATATATGTGATATTTAATAAAGGATAGACGTTTTAGGTACGTTATACAGGGTTTACCTGAAATGCTTCAACAGACTTAGGGGGATGATAGTACTCATCAAGACGAACAAAAAATGCAATAGAACATGGTGTGGGAGATGACGTTTAATGGGTGAAAATCGCAAAACTAATAAAAATATCGAAATCTCGTATGCTGCATTCCTGCAGAACTGGCTAGTAGCACGAAGCTGGTTTTCCTTTCAATTTGTGCATATCCGATAAGAAAGAGAAAACAAAAACTTGGAAGAAAACCAAATAAATCTGTGAGCAGGAGAAATTCAGGAAACTCCCGAAGTCTTCGAGCATGTACACCAGTCGTTCCTCCGTAGATGTACTCTGTGTAATAATGTCCGCGTTAGACACTTTGAACAATTGTTTTAAAATATTTGTTTCCTCTGGACATCACGAGCTGTGTTGTACCTATTCTGTGCAATAAATAATATTCTGGACTGTTTCTATCTTGTCTCAGTTTGTCCATTTCCAGACGTATTTATTCGATTTTCATTCTTTAAACGTCATTTGCGACTCCGTGTTCCATTGCATTTTTTGTTCGTCTTCATGCGTACTATCCTCCCTCCAAGTTTGTTCAAGCATTTCAGATACATCCTATATAGCTGTTTAAAAGTGCAGTTGGTCAGGAAAAAGAAAACTTCCCATGCATTTTAACCTCCAAATTCTTACCGAAATAAACAGAAATAGCCATTTGAATTATAATTGTGTTTTTTTTTATTTATGTTAAAAAAATAACCTTAGGAGATCGTATTTATATTGAAACGGTACAAAACTCTGAAATTTTCAATAAGAAGACATAATTTTGACGTCATATTTCGATTCTTTTGTAAATTTTACATTAGGCTACCAAACGAAAGTCATACGGTCAAGCAGTTTAGGAATTGTTAAGGTTTAAACTTTGAAAATCGAAATTTTAGATTAATTTGTAATCATTGCGAAACAGATGATTGCAATTCCGGTGGTAAGGTTTTTAAGCACAACTCAAAAACTACTTAGTAAATTAGCAGTAATTTTGGATTCGAATATTTAACGCTTCTATAAATCGATTTTTGTTAAAAAATATCTATATTAAAATCGATTTTAGTTTCATTTGTTTCGAGTACGTATATATTTTTTATTAATTTTTTAAAACAATATGAATTGTAATCTGTGAATATTTTAACTGAAATCAATATTTTGAAGCTGCTAAAAATTGATTTCTTTAAATAATTTCAGCTTACACTACATATTTTTTTCGAAAATAAACTTCAAAATATGAATATTTTCCAAATTAATTTTCAAACACAATATTAATTGTAATCTATGAATATTTTAACTGAAATCAATATTTTGAAGCTTCTGAAGATCAATTTTTGTTAAAAATTTCATAGCTCACATTTCATGTTTTTTTTTTTTTTTTTCGAAAATCAACTTCAAAATATTGAATAATTTCCAAATTAATTTTCTAAAGCAATATGAATTGTAATCTAAGAATATTTTAACGTATATCAATATTTTGAAACTTCTGAAAATCGATTTCTGGTAAAATTTTCATAGCTTACAATTCATGTTTTTTTTTTTTTTTTTTTTTTTTTCCGAAAATCAATTTCAAAATATGAATATTTTCAAAATTAATTTTCTAAAACAATAAAAATTCACTTATGGTTGTTTTAAAATTGAAAACGATTTCTAGAAGCCTTAAATATGTTAATCCAAAATTACACCTTATTCCGCTAAGTTTGCTTTTGAGTTATGATTTAAAAACTACCCACATTGCAATGTGTTTTTCCACGATTAAAAAAGAGTTTTATTTGATATGTACCAAACTTTAAATCTTCACAAATCTTAAAACATTTGGCTTAATGACTTCCCGTTTGATATCATACTGCACACTTGACCGGGAAAAATAATACGTTGTTGAAATTGAATATTCGTATTGAAAACTTTATAGTTTGGTACAATTTTTGGAGCTTGTTATGAAGTCGACTCGACCCATAAGCTTATTATTATTTTTTAATTTTTACTCAAGCTATCAAAGTCTAAGTAAGGCCATATGTACACTGTAAAAAAAATTCTGTAAAGTTACTAAAGTTTTTCTAGGAAACTGGGATTCCAAGAACTTTTTATGTAACGGCAACAAGAAAAATTCCTGTAACAGACGCTGTTACAGGAATTTTTGTTGTTGCCGTTACATGAAAAGTTCGTGGAATCCCAGTTTCCTAGAAAAACTTTAGTAACTTTACAGATTTTTTTTTTACAGTGTATGACATAATTTTATCATGAACGGTATAAGAAAAGGTTAAACTGTTTACCTCATATAATGTCATTTAAAAAAGACTTCTGTTTCTTTGAATTATTAGTTGATATTATATCGAAAACATTATTTCTGATTACTGTTATGTATAAGTAATCTGCAAAAATATGTTAATACAAATATATATTGACTCTAAAATGTTTTGCTATTAGATAAACTGGACTATACACAACTGGATTTTATACACAACTTTTTGCATCAAAATGTATCAATTGTCTTTTGTGTTATGGCTAAAAAAAATTTCCAAAGAAATACTTTTGATTCTTTGAATTATTAATCAGTGCTATCGCATTAATATTATTTTAAATTAGTGTGATTATAGATGAATATTCATAAAACAATTTTACATGTTAGTTAAGAAGATGACTTAAGAAGAATATAATCCATTCAAAGAATATTTTTATAAAGTTCGTAAAAAAAGATTGCTTTTCCTTTTTCTTTAAAAAAGGAAACGTCTAAAGGAAATACAAAAAAAAAGTTTATAAGCTTTTCCGACTCTTTTTTTTTGTTTGATATACTGCATTTGATGATAAGAAAAAACGAAATAATATATTCCATAATGACGTTTCTAAACGACCATAAGTTCCGGAAAAGCTCAATAAAATCGTAACTGCTTTTTTGAAGGTAGTTTTCTCTTATAATGAATGCAGGTATATATAAAAATTAAAACAGAAACGCACTAATATATTTATTTTTAGAAGCACATACGAAGAAAAGAGTAGAAAAAATAAGTTATAACTTTTAACACCGACACTGAAAAAAAAAATATATATATATATTCTATGTAAATATGTTACATTTACAAAAGATATGAAAAGAAAAATATATGTAGTAAAAAAAAATAATAAAAATAAAAATAAAAAGCAAAAAAAAAAAAAAAAAAAAGTATCTTAATGCGATATTTAAGAAACTTTATACAATGAAATGATGAATGTTTTTGGAACATTATATATTTGTTTTAATACGAATTACATTCTAAATTTTACATTGATGCTTCTTGAAACAAAACAGAAATGTATCGGAGCGGAAATATATACAGAAAATCTACTGAATTTTTTTCCAATGAAAAGCCAATATTTTTGCAATAGTGACTTTACATAGAAAATACTTCGAATGCAAAGCCAATATTTTTGCAATAGTGGATTTACATGGAAAATACTTCCAATGCGAAGCCAATATTTCTATAACATTGTCATATTATTGTGTATAGGTCCAATGAAAAGTAAATATTTCTGAAATAATGGCTTTACATGGCTGCTACTTACAATACGAAGCCAATATTTCTAAATTAGTAAATTTATATGGCAAAAAAACATTAGTATTTCAATGGCAATATGCCACAAATGTGTAGTTATTGGGCACAAATATAACTTAAACTTATACTGTTAAAAAAGACTAAAATACGGAAATTGTACTGGCAATCGAGACGCCACTACTATTTCCGTATTTTAACGGACATTTCCCCAGAAAAACGAAATTTTTTCTGGAATTTACCTGGAAAATTTTCCGTTAAAATACGGAAATAGTACTGGCATCTCGATTGTCAGTACAATTTCCGTATTTTAGTCCGTTTTTTTACAGTGTACTATTATATTTCACGCTATTTCATAAAAACACTTTACATCTAAAAGAATTGAAATTATTTTAAAGTTTGCTGCTGACTAAATATTTCCAATTCATTTCTCAGCATTAAAAGAGTGATAATGAGTTCGAAACTCACAGACTGCCATTTAAGAAAGACATTTATTTTTTTATATTATTAGTAGGTATTAGCACGAAAACATTTTAAGGTACAACTTTTACACAAGTAAATTTATAAAACAATTTTGCGCGGTAGTTAAGAAGATGACTATAGGGATATAATTCATTTAAATAATATTTTGAAAAATTGCCAAAAATGTTATTTTTTTCACTTTTCCTTTAGAAAAAGGAACGTAGCTAAAAAAAAAAAAAAAAAAAAAAAAAAAAGGAAAAAGAAAAAGAAAGAAAAAAACAGTAGTTTAAAAGAATTTCCTACTGCCTATCTTTTTCTTTTTTGATATACTACATTTGATAAGAAAAAACAAAATTATATTTCACATAACGACGTTTAAGAACGACCAATGATTCCGGAAAAGCTCAATAAACTCTTAAGTGTTTTTTTTTTCTTTTCTTTTATGGTAAATGCAGATACATATTAAGATAAAAATAAAAATCTCAATGTATTTATTTTTGGAAATTTATTTTGAGAAATGAGCGGGAGATGGATGTTGTAGCTTTTAACACTGAATATGAAAAGAAAATTAATGCTGTGTGTATAGTTTATAACAAAATAAATAGCACATTTAATTCTGTATACATAATTTATATTCACTAGGTTATGAAACACCTAAACCAGTAATATACTTTTGAGAAAAATGGACAAATATTTTTCTTAATATGAATATTAGGAATAATAATACTGACAGAATGATGGATGTTTAAGACAATTTATATATTCACTTTAATGTAAATGAGATTCTTAATTTTCATATTAGTTTTATAAAAATCAATAGCAATTTTTCTTTATTTTTGTTGAATCTGAAAATCAATATACTCCAAGCATCAAATTAATACAGAGGCAATATATTTATATTGGTTGTGTCTTGAAAATATTCTCAATATTGGTACGATGTATAGCTTGAAATTCAGTATTTATGTTTTAATATTTCTCAATTTTCTTTCCAATTTAAAGTCCAATGCAAAGTCAATATTTTTTAAATCGTGGTGTTTCATTGTAACTATTTTAAATATAAGGTAAATACGAGGTGTTTTCATAAAGTAAACACAAACCTCAGACAGCAGGAAAGAAAAAGTTTTATTGAGCGCGTTGAAAACACATATTATAATCTTGAACATTTGACCTTTTCCTCCCTGTCATTCGTTATTTGTACGGTGAGTTTGTTTCGTGTAGCATGTGTTTATAATGACTACGACAGTTCAGAATCACGCCATATATGAAGTATAATCATGGGGGAAAAAAGTAAACATCCCTTACTAACTCTGCAAAAAATTATCGTAGAAGAAAGTTATTTGTACCACACGATTGGTAATAAAGTCTACTTTTAAATAATGTGTATAAAATTTTCTTAGGGGTCCATCTACATATTAAAATGAACCATAAATTTGTTTTTTCAATAGCAGTACACAATTCTGACAGCATAAATGAACTCTACACCCTTCAATTAGCCTAATAACAAATTTTTATGCAATTCGTACTATAAGTTTTTCAGAATTTAATTGCTTTAAACCGAGAGTATTTCAGGGGGTGTATCCAGATGGAAGTTAGGTACTCCATTGTTGACCGAGAGAGCCCCCTTCTTTATCAAGGCACCTCAAGCACCACTCAAGCAGCCATTGAAGACTGCTAGATTGCAGGATAGCATAAGAAATTTCACAATATCCAGTCATTTCTATCATAGACGGCCCCTTAAACCATCATTTTCCCGTCTTTGAAGCATAATTTGAAAACTATTCGGAAGAAAAATGTGAAATTTTGGATTTCCATAAAGCAGGACTTAATACATCTAAATCCATCAAAAAATTATAGGTCGCAATTTTTTCTGTCATAATTTTTTCAAATATTGATTTCTTAATTCATAATTCATATCATAAAATTATAAAAATTGCAAATTCAGCGTATTTATGTTTGGGTATATTAGAATTATTGCTACACAAAAAATTAATACATTAGGAGTATAATTTCAGGAGATATTAATGAAAATATGAAAATGTAATTTAACATTAGAAGCACTAACTTTTGAATGTTTATAATTCAAAAACTTATCATTCAAATGACTTGAAATTTGCTGTCTAGACATAGTTTGAACCATAAAATTTGAAATATCCTGTTAAAATTGGGTTTTGGCATTGAAAAAAAAATAAAATATGGGTTTGATTTAATATGTAGATGGCCCCCTAAGAAAATTTTATATACATCATTTAAAAGTAGACTAATCGTTCGGTACCAGTAACTTTCTTCTACGATAATTTGTTGAGGAGTTAGTAGGGGGTGTTTACTTTTTTTTTCCACGACTGTACCTTTCGTCGTAAGTTTTCTTCGTGCAAAAGGTGAGCGTCCTGTGACTATCCACAAAGAAATTGTTTCCTTCTATGGGAACATCACGAATCGAAAAAACGTAACGAAATAGTGTCCTGCTTTCTCCGGAGATAGAACCAATATTCATGTAGAACACTGAACAAGCATCTGTGATCTCTGATGCAGCCCGGACCTTGTATTCAGCGACTACCAGTTATTCCTTTATGTGAAGAAACATCTTGCAAAACTTCCACGACGATGGTGAGATCAAAATCGAAGTTGAAATGTGGTTTCGATAACAAGCGGCAAACTTCTATGACTGTGGGATACAAAAGCTTCATCCCAGACTCAACAAATGCTTGGACAATGACGGCAATTATGTCGAAAAATAAGGCACATACCATTAAGTAATGTGTAATGGACCTTTTATCCATTAAAAAGATTTTTGAATGAGTATGCGGCATTGTATCTTTACTTTTCGAAAACCTCTCGTACATTACCAATATTGCTATTTCGTTGGCAGTATTTTGTACAGCTGAAACTGTGGCACAATGTTGGGTCCTAATATAACTTACTCAGAAATATATTGCTCTAAATTTTATAAATAATTTTTTTATTCTTAAGTATCAAATTAAATTTATCTTACAGCTGATCCAACATTTTGAAGATATTTATGGGCATTGCACTGCAAATAAAGGCGTCTTAAATTCAGACACATATGTGACTGAAAAAGTAATTCAGACACTTAAGTGTCTGAATATGTAATTTCAGACATCATAGGTGTCTGAAATTAAGACACTTAAGTGTCTTACTATGATCATGGTATAAACACTGTAAACTGAAATGTCTGAAATTCAGACACTTAAGTGTCTGAAAATGGAGTGTTCAATTTTCAGACGTTTTAAAGTGTCTTAATTTTTAAGACACGTGTATCCGTCTGAATTTAAGACAGTTCAAACGTCTGAATCGCATCCATCTTTGATCAACCTGCCTGTTCAGCAATAGGCAGCCGTTTTTTTCACTTTTTTGTAAGCTTTATACACTGTAAAAAGTATCCGTTAAAATATGGAAATTGTACGGTCTATTCATGCACCCATTTACGTTATTTATTTTAATGTAATTTTTTTTCCGTACATTCCAAAACATTTTCCATTTTTTTTTGCATATTTCTGTATTTAAAAAGTTCCATTTAAAAGATAAAATATAACCTTTCTAGGACAAACCCATATAATTCAATCCCCTTTTCAAAAATCACCTATATTAGACAGGATTTATTTATTTATATTCATACCAGTGTGTTATTTCCAAGAAATCATGAAATTTTTCATTTCAGCGAAATTTCCGTTATACAGAGGTTTACTTCAGTTTTATTTACTGTTTATTGAGTTACAGTTAGCAAATAATTTTTAGTAGTACGTTTAAAAATATACGATATAACCATGCTGAAAGCGAAATTTTGCCCAGTGTCATTCGATTCCTTCTTAAAAAGTTTGATTACATAATACTTGCGTTACCTAGTACTGTTATAGAAACCTGTTTAAAGAGGATCGCTTATAATTCGATAGGTAATTTATTCATCAAAAAATAGAAAACTTATTTCGATCACATATTTTCTGAATAACATCATCTGCCAATTTCATGATTTAAGAACAAAAATGAATTAAAATTTATACATTTCCAATTTGGAGTGGAAATTAAACCTTCAATTTTTGAAAATGAATAGTGGCGCCATCTGGTGTAGTCAAAGTAATCTATCTGGAAATAAAATTACAGAGAAAAGTCGATACATGACGTTAATGACTTTAGTGTATACCAGTGGTTCCCAACCTTTTTTTGGCCGTGCCCCACCTAGGCATCTCTAAAATCATGATCCCCCCCCCCCTCCTTTCTATATTATATAAATATTGTCACATAAAAAATAAACTTCCATTTTCCCAGATGGATCCGAAAATAGCATTAACTCCATCGTAAGTGATTTCACATTCTTTAATTTATCAAAATCATATTTTTTTAAATTACAAATATGCTTTTAACCTAACTCCATGAATGCAGTGATGCCATGGATCTTCGCATTTACATCGTTTTATTGTTTTTTGGCAACTTACCTCAAATTTTATAACTGATAAACAGTCTACATTTTTATTTTCGCAAAATTTCTTGAAAACATTTTCATATTTTGTATAACATCTGATAGAATTGATACATTTTATAATGGATTTTAGTACTTCATTAAGAATAAGTGATATTTGTTTATCGCCAAGACTCTATGGATAACATAATTCACAAGTAGCATTTCCGGGTTCACACTTTTATCCAGTTTAAGTTACTACTTACCTTTCCTTCCATAACATACTTCTTTGATAGCGGATTTTTTTCCCCATTATTATTATTTGGGCCCCATGTTTTCTCCAATTTAAAATTTTAAAATGCATATGTCATGAATTTCATATTCTGTATGTGGTCTGCAGAAGACCCATAAGAAGTTTACTTTCAACACTTTCCTTCCGTGATGCACACGGGGTTTTTTTTAATTTCATAAATGTAGCACCTCATTTTTATCATTCAAAACATTTTTTAGATTAAACATGCCCAAATAGTCAATTTTAGATATACTCTACAAAATTTCCTATGTAAAATATCCCTCGTGGGGCATATTACACTATGAATAGATGTACAAGTTTTTTTTTTAAATAAATAGTAAAAAAAAGAGGTGTAATTTACTAAAATAGTATTATAAACCAGAGAAATTAAATGTTTCTTTATTAAATAAAAGGTTTCAAATTATAGAAGATAATCCATATAATTATTTCGGTGTCAGTGTATATTTGAACTTTTAAATGGGATCGTTTCGGAAATTAATTTTTATTCAGTTATTTTTAAATTTTTTCATCTATTATTTCTATTTTTAGACTAAGACACTACTTTCATTAGAAAAAAATGACAGAAAATTTGTTAATAAGAAGTCTGAAATTGCCCCCCTGAAAAGCCATATTGCCCCCCTGTGGGGCGTACGCCCCATGTTGGGAACCACTGGCGTATACCCTCTGCCATACGTTTACCCTGTGTTTTTTTTTACGACTACAGCACTGTGTATAAACTGTTCAGAATGATACTAAATTGGAAAAAAACTTACTGCTACTTAAGGGGACCGGGAAAGCAAAATTCAACCAAAAAATCGATTTTTACTTTTTTATATCATTAAATATCCAACGATGTGTCACACATATTTATATATGAAAAAATAAGTGTTGAAATTATTCATTTATTATTCATTATTTCATATTTCACGACTTTTTCTCAAAACTTGGATTTTTCATGTTTATGTTTCTTTTTTTCAATATCTATTAAACTTAAGAACTCAGATTTTTTTTTAATACTTGTGTTATGTTATATTCTATACTTTAACTCTGGGATTTAATGATTTGTTAAAAATTATTTATTTTAGGCAGTGAAATCTTACCAAAAATGCTAATTTAAAAATGATTTTCAATAAATAATTAATAATTAATTTTGAGTTTCACATAGAACGAAAATGGTCTGTTAAAATACGTAAAGTATGTTATTCTGTCTACTCTAAAAAATCTAGATCTCTATCTTTCACAATTTCTGAGAAAAAGGTACATAAAGTTGGTGAATTTAACATGGCGGAGATAGGGCTTTCCCGGTCTCCTTAAAAACATTGCTTGTGCTTGATGAATAACATTATTTTGAAAAATCTGCCAACGAAGTCGTAGCCGAGTGGTTAGCGCGCTCTTCTCCCACGCAGAGGACCCTGGATCGAATCCCACCTGTGGTAAGTGTTAAAGTTTACTCTAGTTTGGAATGAATACTATATAATTCAGATGGCCAAGTTAGTGGTTGTATATAAAATATGGAGATTAGTTCTTGAAAAATTATGTTTTATCTTTTAAATGGAAATTTTTAAATACAGAAATATGCAAAATAAATGGATTTTTTTCTGGAATTTACATGAGAAAATTTCAATTAAAATATGTAAATTATACTGGAGTCTCGAGGGGCTACAGTTTCCATATTTTTAGGGATATATATATATATATATATATATATATATATTACACCGTATAATGCTTACGAAAGAAAAAAAAAGGTGAAAAAATGTTTGTTGAAGTGGTCAAACATGGATGCAATTCAGACATTTGAAGTGTTTGAAATTCAGACGCATACAAGTGTCTTAAAAATTAAGACACTTTAAAACGTCTGAAAATTGAACACTCCGTTTCAGACACTTAAATGTCTGAATTTAAGACATTTCAGTTTACAGTGTATGCAGAAAAATGAGGCAAAATGTTTTTCTAAATGTGATATTTAGGGAAGACACGCAGAATGGATATTTTTAATATTTTAAATATGGTGGCGCATTACATTTCTAATTTTATGTGTATAATAATAATAAAAAAAAATACCCATTACATCTGTCAGTAAATTTATTCCTTGTTGAAAACTAAATTTCTTTTGTAAGCTATATTATTGACTTGAAATATTGCCCGATATTCATGTGCTTACATTTTACGCATTTTTATATTTCATTGTCATTATTTTTATTTATTATGTGTATTACATTTCACATATTTTATGTATACAATGTAAATATTTGCAGATTTTCTGAGGAATATTTTAGATTAAGATGTTATTTGCGACCTTTCTTTAAAGAAGGAAACCTGAAAAATTAAATAAATAAGTAATGGTTTATAAACTTTTCATATTACATATTTCTTTTAATATAACTAGGGGGCTCGGCCCCCTACGAGCTACGCTCGCCAACCCCCGTCCAGACACCGCAGACTCTAAATGCACGCTAATTTGATCGGCTTTAAAAAGATTTCGAAAGATTGAATTATAATTTAAAAAACAGTGGCGATCTCCCTATAAACGAATTTCTATTCATTTCTCTTTGATTGGGGAATTTTAACGCCAAATCCGCTGCGGTGCTACTTGATTATCCTGTCGACCAATTTCGCCAAATTATATAAATCGCCAAACCACTCGCCAAATTATACAAATTGATATAATTTTTATTTTAAATAGCGAAAGAACAAATAAATTCGTACAACATTAATAAAAACACAAATAAAACGTCGAAATAAAAATAACTTGATGACGTATACACGTGTAACAACATTTCAAAATAAGCTAATATAAAAGGAATTAAGTAAAGAGAGTCTTTGTCTCCTGGTATTTTTTAACAAAGCGAAAAGAAAGTTCTTTTAAATGAGACATTTTAAATTAATTCTCAAAATATTAAATAAATGTCTAGCGCAATTTCTAAATTTAAACTTTTTTGCAATATTATTT
The DNA here is from genome assembly GCA_963932465.1 of Maratus speciosus. NCBI lineage: Eukaryota > Metazoa > Arthropoda > Arachnida > Araneae > Salticidae > Maratus > Maratus speciosus. Next base: position 166,269,924 of record OZ010786.1, on the reverse strand, counting down.
TGTGTTCATTTTATGTAATAACTATAATGTGACGTAAATATGACGTAATTTCTCCTAAGACTTCTAACGCATGTTAATCAATTTATTATTTTACAATATCCTTTCTCTTTTAAAATTCACGTGTATACTTTTTATGACGTAATTTTTAATAAGATCTTGCTTTTTATACGTAATTATTTAATTCTAATTTGAAAGTTTTTTTCCTGTTTATAATAGTCACGTGTAAATAAATTTTTAATTTGAAGCAAACATTATTGCTTGCGCTTTTTATACAGTTGGCAACAGTTTAAATTAGTAGAATTTTCTGAAATCTGTAAAAAATATCTCTAGAAAAATATCTCTAGAAATATCTCTAGAATTATCTCTGAAAATTTGAATTTAAAATAGAAATAAAACCTGAAAAAATGAGTCAAAAGGAAAAAATTAATGCAATCTGCACTCCGGAAAATTCTAACGCATAAAATGATCTAAAAATGATTACACTGCCATGTATAGTTTTTGCTGCTATAAAACTTTTTTAGTGGAACGATTTTGTCCAACTTTAGCATTAAATATCTCTTAAAATAATTCTTCGATTTGAAAACTGTCTGCATCAGCGTGTTTATCAAACATTTCTGTATAAAACCACCGATTTTCATATTTTTGTATGCATTATTTTTCTTAATATTAACGAAGAAAGACCTCCGGTCACAAAAAATTCAAAACCGGCGGCGGCGGCGGTGACAGCGGTAGTTACTTTTTTTTAGAATAGAGAGATGATAAGATAAAATATTTTATGATAAGATAAAACGAAATTCTATTTCACATAACGACTTTTTAGAAAGGACCACATTTCCGGGGAATAAATCAATGAAGTTTAATACATATGTATGTTTTATGTAAGTACAGATAGGAATAAAACCCACACGCAAAAGAAAAAAAAAGTAATACTATATTTATTTTGGAAGAAATTTTTTAGATGGAATTAGAAAATATATTTTTTATAACTATAAATTTGTAACACACCTTTAATTGGTAATAAAATAAGAATAAATAATAAGATAAAGAAGCTAATTTTAAAATACGGGTGTTTTCGAAAATCATGCATTAATTTTAATCTACCTTTTGTGTCAAAATTCCGTATTCATATTTTTTAGAAAAACTGAATAAAGAATTAATAATAATAATAATAAAATTAATAACCCTAGTAGCAAACCTGCATGTAGCGAATTCTACTTGTACTGACTGTATCGTTACAAATATTAGTTACGCCTTGGTTAAATCTCAATAATGGAATTATTGCTATAACGCTGGGAATTTTTTTTAATAAGTATTACATTCCAGTGTTTCATCAATATCGGCAAGAAGTATATCGGTATTTCATTGCCAGTATCTCCACTGTAAAGTTAATATTTCCGCAATATGCAGGATTCATTGTAAATATTTAGCCAATATTTAATATATTTTTTAAAGCACATATTATGAATTCTATAAATGCACAATATTGGAATACTATTAGCTTGTTACTGCAGTTCCTAACACCCAAAATTTACTTAAAAGGTAAATGACACACATTTTTCTGAAATCACCTGGTTATAATATATAGAACTATGTTTTATAAACCACTCTTTTTATGTATAAAGTATCAAATTGTTTCAAAATGCTGCTAAATAAATATTTTGAAATCATTCTTCGGTATACTCCTCCCCCGTCCCATAAACCAATCACTTCACATAATGTCATTTAAGAAATACTTTTTTTTTTTAAATATTATATGGTATTATCCTGAAAAAATACTTTATGTTCCTATAATCATAGAAGAAAAATTCTAAATTAATGTTCAGTGGTAGTTGAGAAAATGACCATTAGGAAATAACACATTCAAAAATATTCTGAAAATAATTCGTATAAGAGATTATTTTCGCCTTTTCACTAAAAGAAACTTTTCTAAGAAATTTCTATAACAAATATATAAAGCAATAGTTTTTGCGCTTTTCTGACTGCATTTCTTCCCTGATAAACAGCATTTTATAAGTAAAAAAGAAATTAAAGTTCTAATTTAGTATTTATTTCTAAATGACCCAAGCTCTGAAAAGCTCAATGAAGTTTAAAGAGTTTTTGTGGAGTTTTTTTTTTTTATTTTTATTTTTTAACGAATGCTGATGTACTTTAAAATAAAAAAAATAAAATAACGCAGTACTATATTTATTTTTGGAAGCTAGTTTTTGAATGAAAAAGGAAAAGGAAGTTATAGATTTGAACGCTGAAAGCAAAAAAAAAAAGAGTGACTTTTATTCTTTGTATATACAATGTATTTATATGCTTACTCTACAAAACAAAAAATTGTTGATTTTACAGTATTATACTGGCAGCTGGGATGCCAGTATAATACTGTAAAATCAACAATTTCACTGTTAAATAACAATAATAAACCTTAAATTAAATAGTAACTAATCATTAATATATGGTAATACTTCTGCATTTTCATTTATAAAATGGTATACTACTGTTTATTTACGGTTTATTACTGTTAATTTTACAGTATAATTTTGGAACCCCAGCTGCCATTATTATACTGTAAAATCCACAATTATTTTTTGCAGTATATGAAACCCCTTATCGATTATAAATGCATAAAGAAAAACAAGTACTATCGCGCCCCGTGGTACTTGTTTGCAAGATTTTGCAAATACCCCTTGGGCATCAAATTCTTAAATAATTTTTTTATGTACTATGAGGAAGGTACCTTATTCTGCGGAGTTTATGCATTCTTCTTTAAGAAAGGACATGTAGAATGTGCAGAATTTTTATCATGCAGAGAATGTTAGTTTTAAGGTTACAAAATTAAAGAAAAGATTGAGCACACTAGAAAAATCAATTTTTGCACAGAAGGAACACAGTCGCAATGAAAAAAATAGTCCTGAATCTGAAATCTCTCATTAACCCGACAAATAAAAATTTCTGGCACCGGAACCCGAAATATTCAAACTCGAAAATGATTTGAACCCGAAGTGAAAGAAAATTAATCCATATTTTATCACAATTATGGAAAAATAGTCTGCAATTTTATGTGTGATACAAATTATCTTTTTTGAATAAAAATGAACACCTAAGCACTCACTAATATTCAAATGCATTTTCTTTTTCATTCGAAAAAATATTCAAGACTTTTTTTTTTTTTTTTTTTTTTTGGGCGAAATTGGTTCAATCCGAAACCGAAAGGATAGAGTCAAAACCAACCCTAAACTACCTGAAACAAAAACTTTGAATGTCAATTCGATCAGTATACGATCCTCAAAAACAACAAAAAAATTAGTGCCAATCCGACCCGTGGTTCGGGTCGGGTTCGGATAAAATCGGGAATTGCAATCCACTCAATAATTGAAAAATACATTATATGTCTCATTTAAATCTGAATCAAGAATTCATTTCCCAACTTTAATAATAATGAGGAAATTTTAAGGAAATTTGAAACTTTCCAGACATTTTTAGATTTAACATTATCACGAAAATTGACGAAAATGGCCATCATATGCACGCAAACAGCGCTGAACTAGACTTGTTATATTTCTTTAGTTAATTTAGCATACGGTATCACTGACAGAAATATTTTGTAGTTTCAATATTTTTCTTGATGCTATCTCGTTTTACACAAAGAAAGGTCAGTTTCTTGATATTTTCTCTGGGAAATTTTCATTATTGTTAAATGCATGAACAAATATCTGGAGTAGGTATAAAGAGTGATAACGAGTGTTTTTATAAAAATAATAAAACGATTTCAATCCTGTTTTCCTGCGTATTTTTTTTTCTTGTATGCTCTACCGTGCTGTCAGTTGGGCAGGTTTTCTTTTAATCCAAACTGCTTGATTAAAAGTGCTTTTTTTTTTTTTTTTTTTTTTTGGAAATAGTAGCATTTGTCTATTTTAATCTGTTATTAAATAAGGCGTATTTAAACAAGTTGGAAATTGCTCGTCAAACGTGGCAAATGAGGTGCGTTCGTGCTATAACTAGTTTTATAATTATTTTTTGCACCCCATATTGTACTGAATGTATACTTTTTTGCACTTCATAAAGCGCATAGTCTGATACATCATTAAAATGCACTTCCAATAATTTTTTCCCATTCCCCGTAATGTAACGGAACACTTTTGACTGTCCCTGTAATTAAACTATACATCCGATTTTCCTAAAATTTGAAATAGCTCAACAAAACTTTGCAACAATTATATCTTTAAAATTTCAGACCATTCGGAAGGCTGTAATATCATTAAAATGCACTTGCAATAATTTTTCCCATTCCCCGTAATGTAACGGAACACTTTCGACTGTCCCTGTAATTAAACTATACATCCGATTTTCCTAAAATTTGAAATAGCTCAACAAAACTTTGCAACAATTATATCTTTAAATTTTCAGACCATTCGGAAGGCTGTAATATCATTAAAATGCACTTGCAATAATTTTTCCCATTGGCCGTAATGTAAAGAAAAACTTTTGACTGTCCCTGTAATTAAACTATACATCCGATTTTCATAAAATTTGAAATGGCTCGACAAAATTTTGCAACAATCATATATTTGAAATTTCAGACCATTCGGTTGGGTAGTTTTTGCTCTGTTACATGCGGACAGACGGACGGACGGACAGACGGACGGACGGACAGACGGACGGACAGACGGACGGACGGACTGAACGACGACTATAGGTGCTACGTATTTATATAATTACGAACGCACCTAAAAAGGGGTAGATATAAGACAATCTGATTTCCTGCTATCTGGCAACACTAGTACTTTACTGCTTTTTTAAGTTTAACCCATTCAAGAGCGGTGGTCATAAATGTGACCAATGAATTTTAATTCTGAAGTGCCTAATGGTCGCCAGAAGATTTTAATACAATGTTGCTTTTAAAATGAAAGTGAAATAAAAGTAAGTATTTATTTCTAAGAAATCTGGTGTAATCTAAATCTGGTATGCGGTAAATTCTGGTGTGAATCATTCATTTCATCATTTTACGAACAGAATTAGAGTGTTAAAACAATAGTATTGAAATGCATCCTATATTTATATCTTTAATTTATAAAAGTATAATCTCAAAGAAATATCTAAAATAAATAAAAAAACATAAGTTATTATTATTGTGTTTCTTGCATTATTAGTGATTTGTTTTAAATTTCTCAATGTTCTTAATCTCGATAATGTTCCTATCCCTTAAAATTGCTTTAGTGTTTTTCGAAACAGATGTGAACTAAAAATCTTTAAATCTTTTAAAACATTACCAAAAGACTTCTTTTCGAAAAAAAATTAAGCACCTAGAATAGCTGGGCTATATTATTTAATGATGCTATTACTAGTTTTTAAGTGAAGTAATGATTTCGTCATTTATATTTTTAATGCTTATCAGTTTTTTCTTTCTTTCGTAGAGCTAAAAAAGTTGATTTCAGAAGATTCAAAGGAAGCTACCTTAAAAAAAAAAAAAGTGTTTCGAAAGTATGCTTTTTGGTGCACGTATTTAAAGGGATTCCCAATACTATATTAAAAAAAAATCATTTATTTGTAAGAACAATAATAAAAATATTAAAAAATAAATTATTAATTGATGTATGTAATTTTGAAATGTTTTTTTTTAAGTAAATATGTATGTATATCAAATTGGAATTAATACTTTCGTATAATCGTTTCGTGAAAGGTCATAATTAATCAATATGGGATGGAAAATTCACATTACCTGCAGAATTTACTATGGAGATTTATTTTTTAAAATGTCTTGGTTCTTTATCGTTTATTGTAGTGCACTCTACCACCTCTTAAGAGGTTACACTAGTCACAGAAAAAAACGCTCACGTTAAAGTTAATCCTATGAAGAGATTCGTTACAGATATATCGCTCGCATTTTAATTTGTTTAACTGAATTTTTATTTATTTATTTTTTTTTTGTTGTTGTTGTTTGCATAGGGTACCTGAGGTCGATAACTTTTATTGTGTGTTTGTATATTTTCGATTTTGGTTATAATTTTTAACACTTTCCAACATGTTGAAAAGTATTTATTACTTCGGTTTGTCTGCTTGTCTGCCATTTGCCGTCTGTCTGACAATGCTCTAACTGGCGTAAATATACTCGGCTTGACATTAATTTATTTACGTTATTGAGGTTTGCCATGGAAAGTTTGGTATTCAAAATGAAGTATGTAGCATTCATGGCTCATTTACAGGGGCACTCAAAACTTTTCTGTCACATTATGGTCTATGAGGGGAAATCATTTGCGGTGTATTTTAATAATGTTACACAATCTTTAACAGAATGAAATTTATACACATTATTGAGGTGCGATAGAAGTTGGTTACTATCTAATGTGCTATGTATGTGCTATGTATGTGTATGTATCCCTCCAATGTGTATACAGTATAACCCTGCTAATCCGAACTAATTGAGACCGGTTCCTGTTCGGATTACAAAAAAATCGGATTACCTTAAATTCCGATAAAAATAGAAAAAAAAGATACATGCTAAAAAAATGTAAGTTATAAGTACCCAGTAGTACAGTAAACATCCTCTAATCCGGCATCCCAAGTTCCGATATGCTGTATAATTCGGCATGACTTTCGGAATAAAATAGTATTTCTTGTTTAATCACTCCTGAAGTTTATAATAATCCAGTGAAACTTCAGAATGAGGAAATACGCAACAACCCATTACAAACGGTTCAAAATCGCGAATCTATAAATAACTGTCTTCACGTCGACGAGGGGGCAAGAAAAGAACATTTCTATAGATAATTTGCAAAATCAAACTGTTGAAAGGAAAAATAAGTTTTTATCATCTGAATTAAATACTTTTTGGATTTTAGAAAAAAAAATATTACCGTGACTGGCAAACAAACTAACGTTCTAGATTTTTTAAGATGACTTCTACGAGTAGGCCTACAGTGCACGCTTTCATTTTATATTCGTATACATATGCTGTACTTTTACATTATTTAGTAATTTTTTTTATTCTATTCAAGCTGTTTAAAGAACAAAAAAACATGTTTTACATTTTTGTTTGATTCTAACGTCTACACGCTTCTCCCGACATTTGTCCTGTATTCCGGAAAATTTCGTAAGTTAATCTTTTCAGTTAATTTGTTCAAATATAATTTTCGAAACTAAATCGGTTCGGATTAACCGGAATTTCGGATTAGCGGGGTTCTACTGTATTTATAGTACAAGTATAGGAAAACTCAACAGTATTCCGTTACATTATGTCTATAAAAAAAAATCGTTTGCGGCATATTTTAATGATGTTACTCGGCTACAAACATAATGCAATTATGATGTTTTCATTTATGATATGCGTTTTAAGTTTAACTAATCATTTGCGCACAACGGGGTGTGTATAAATTCTATGGAGCATATACAGGGCTATACAAAAGAATACGTTACCATTACTGAATGAGCGTGAATTGCTTAAAGGTGTTTTTAACACTTTCCAACATAGGTGAGAAGTGCTTATGAATTCGGTTTATCCGCCTGATTGTCCGTATATCTGTCTATCTGCGTGTGCGTGCTCTAAATCGCGTAAATCTAGTCAGATTGTCATGAAATTGATATCTATTATTGGTGTTTACCATGGCATGTTCAGTATTGAAGAGTTTAGCGATTGCGGTTCATTTACAGCGGCCCTCAAAAGAATTCTGTTATAATACGGCTTATGGGAAAATATCGTTTGCAGTCTATTTTAATGATATTATATTATTTTAAATATATTGAAATTTATGTTTATAATTGATATGTACTACAAAGCGTTTATTGTAGAATTTTGTATGCATATACTTTATCATTCATTTACAGGGACACACAAAAATATTTGGCTACATCCTGCGAAGAATAAATGCCGGATGTGGTTTCCCGTTGTGCTACGCGTTTTAAAATTTAACTATTTTTTTCAAATTACTTGGTGTGTATAAATTCTATCGATCATATACAGGGCACTACAAAAAATCGCATGTGCATATCCATTCATTGACAGAAATTGATGAATCGAAATTTTCAAATGTTCTGTGTATTTAATTGAATTAACTTTTAACATACTATGTAGTATACATACAAATCTTACAGGTCATTTACAGGGAAGCACAAAAAATTCGGGCATTATTCCAACTGTTCTGACTATCTGTGGTAATTGCAGCGATTGGTTTTTCTACTACTTTATTCATTTTCTAAATTGACTATTTAGACTTCTTTCACCTTAATAAACTATAAAGTTTTATAACATTATTCTGAATGTGTTGGAAAGTGTTACATAATCTATCCTGGATGCATGATTTTTCTTTCTTGTTTTTAGATGAGGAAACTTTCTCTTTTAGAACTGGTTAGAACTGGTTCTGAAAATGAAACTATCCTCATGGAAAAGCTATAATGGAAATCGAAAAGTACAAACGCACAATAACAAATATCTACCTCACGTATCCTATGCATACAAAAATCATTTTAAAATATTAAAAGGCGAGTGAGAAATCTGTAACCAACTCTCCCAAAGGATCAACATTAGCTCTCGATTTTTTTCTACGTGACTACTGAAAGTACCCTGTGATTTCTAAGAGTTTCACAAATTTATTTTATTGACTGCTAAAAATAATCCACTGAAAAATCTAAAATGCAGTAACTAGTTTCATTAAATGATTTTTTCAAATGGACATTCCATACCTACAAAAGTAAGCCCATTCGCTATAAATCTATTTTTCTGATCAGTCAATGTAGAAAACACAATTTCATAATTCGTATTCAAAACATTGAAGGGGCAGTATATTATTAATTCAGCTTATATTTCGAGATTGAACAGTGCAGCCGAGCTTCATGATGCTTTATTGTGCTGATGATAATCAGTAAATGACTGTTAAATGCAGGCATCTTACGAAATGCCCGCAGATGGATGCCGTATATGAGCCTATCAAAAACGTTTATCTTCTGCCGTTAATAACAGAGGAACCGTATAATTTCATCGATGTGTTATCTTTATAGCCTTCTATAAAAGCAGTTTGTTAAGGCTGAAATTTATTTCCATGATAGTTGGAGAAATATTTATTAAAGGATTTGTTTATTTGTTTAGTTTAAATAGAATTATCTTTAAGGAGTAGTCTTTTATGAAAACAACTCACTTAGGTTCTGTGAGATGTATGAATTTTTTTTTCTGGTCGGGTATTAGCGGATTTCAACAATTAACTTATAACTCACAAACTTAAATAAGAACAAAGAAAATAATGCTCCGAGCATAAATTATGAAACACTTTCCAAAACATTCAGAATACCGTAACAAAACTTTACAATTTATTAATGTGAAAGATGCCTAAATAACCAATTTATAAAATGCATAACGCATTTAAAAAACCCATTTTCTGCAACTACCATGAACAGTCAAAAAAATATTCGAATTTTTTTTTAGCACCCCTGTATATGATCCGTATGTATATTACACAGTTCAATTAAACGCATAGCACAGTTGAAAGTTCCGAGCCAGTAATTTCCGACAATAAACGGAAATGCACTTGAGATCTTTTGTGTAGCCCTGTATATGATTTATAGAACTTATATGCACCAAATAATATGCAAGCAAAAAGTTAAATTTTAAAGCGCATATCACAACTGAATACGCATTTCCAGCAATTATTCTTTGTAGGGAGTACTGTAGCCAAATACCTTTGTCTTGCCTGTAAATGAACGATAAATTGCATGCACACCAGATTCTACTGTAACCATTTTGTAGCAAATCTCAATAATATACAACTTTTAATATATTTAAAATAGTGTAATATCATTAAAATACACCGCAAACGAGGCCGTAATGTAACCGAATTCATTTGAGTGTCCCTGTAAATCAACCGTAAGCGTTACATACTTTATTTTCAATACCGAACATGCCAGAGTAAATACCAATAAGATTACACTTACGCGAGTTAGGGGACGTACAGACGGACAAACAGACAGGAAGAATTCATAAACGCTTTTCAACTTTGTTAGAAATTGTTAAAAAGAAGAAAAATTATTTATTTAGCTTCTTTCCATGAACATCAACAGACAATATTGTTATGTGTAAGTGTTGTTCCATATAAAAATAATAATTCGAAATATGTTTCCAAATATAAAGCCTGGCTGCATCATTACAGGATCACTACAACAATTAATCTCTAACTATAAATATATTATTAATAAAATACGACAGTTTTTTTAAAGTCTAATAATATCCACGGGAAACATTAGCTATTTTGTGAAAACATGTACACTGTAAAAAAATTGTGTCGATTTTACAGATAAAAACAGTTAGATGACGCCAATTTAAAACTGTTTATTTTATACACATAATATATATTTATTACAAACTTTCGATTATTTTAAAAGATTTTGTCCGTAACTTCGCAGGAAACACAGTCTGTTCCCGTATTTTTTTTTTTTTTTTTTTTTTTTTTTTTTTGCTGGCGTCTTGGCTGATAGATTTTTCCTAAAAAATTAGCATTTTATTTTTTTTTTCAGCATAGGAAGAAAAAGGACAAAGACCTAACTTCATTTTTCGAGTATGGGATGCAACTTATTTAATATGTTGATAATGCTTTCAAATTTTTAGAATGTGCATAAGTAGAGCTGTAATTGATGTAAGATCTGATATACAATTTATTGAAAATGGGATAATAAAAGGTTAACAATTTATTTTCTGTTTAACAATACTTCGTATATATGTTTAGTTTTTCAGCAAAGAAGATTCAGCATTTATAACTAAGAATAAAATTCTTCAATTTACAGGAAAAAGCTCAACATATATACAGAGTGTCCACTCTCAACGGTGTCCAATGGCTAATTCCTAAACCGATAGGCATAGACATACAATTCCAATTGAAAAAAATGTTTTAATTGAAGTAAAAAGGTAATTTAAAAGCGATTTGAGTCAATAAAAACATTTCTTAAAAAGTAATGAAATTTAAATTGTTATACGGTTTTTATGTTGAGTAAAATTTCAACAGGTTATGAAGGTTAAGGAAGCATTTATAAAAACAAAAATTCTTTTGCTGAGGCGGATTTTCGGAAATCTTTCGGAGTAGGTTTAATTGTGTATTAATTAGTTTTCTCAATCCAGAATATCCTGTTTTTAGTATGCTATTAATTTTGAATTAAACATTTTAAGTTACGTAATTGAATTTATACATGCGATAGTAACAAAATAATACATATTAATTTTAATGTTAATTTTGTTAATGTATCATATTTGTCTGCATCACTTTAAAAGCGAGAACGCCCAATCGTGCACTGTAAAATCAAATCTGTTGATTTTATAATTAATTAATGTGTTCAGAAAACTGATTGACACATTATAAAAACTATCCGTAAACTTTTCCGAAAATGAATCTTTCTTTTTTATAAATGCTTATTCAAATCTCAAGAAGAAAGGTAAAATCATGCGTCAAGCACAGATTATGAAATACTGTTCAACACATTTATAATAATGTAACAATACTTCATTTTTTAATAAGTTGATATTTAATATCTAATTAACATTTAATGTCTTAACTTTAAAGTTAAGGTCTTCTGTGTTATTATCTTTTCTTCTTTTTTTCTGCAGTCAAATTCAGAAAATCCCCTTCATTATTTACACACTTTACATATCTCTTCATCTTTGGTACTGCTAGCAACATTTTTCTTTTGTGATGAATATTTCAGTCGACAATTCAATTAAAGTTGTTTTCGGGAAAATGAAAAAAGCTAGACAGCCGCTCAGACGACTAAGTAATACCAGTAAATATCAAAACCTCCAAAGCTTCCTGTCGCGATTTAAAATAATTAAAGTTAAAAAAAAATTTTTTTTTTCATTTTCATTTAGTAAAACTAAAAAATTCAAGGTTTAGGTCTTCTGCGTTCTTATATTTCTCTGCAGTCGAATTCAAAACATTCAATTCAATGCTGAAACACCTTACATCTCTTCATCTTTGGTATTGCTAACAACATATTTTGGGGGAAATATTTCAGTTGACAAATCTATTTAAGTAATTTTCGGAAAAGGGAAAAATAAGGGACAGCTGCTCAGACGAGAAACTACGGAATATGCCAAAGTCCCCAAAGAATTAGAATTGAAAGAATATACTTTTCCTTAACATTGATTAAAAGCTGAGGCCTCCTATGGTCTTACACTTTCTTATTTTTTTCTGCGCTCAAATTTAGAAAATCCTCTTCAATGTTAAAACACATTTCATGTCTCTTCATCTTAGGTATTGCTAACAACATATTTTTGTTCCAATTATTTTAGGCGACAATTCAACTTGTTTACCAACTAATCATTTGGAAACGCATAACATATTTGAAAAATCTAATTTGAGCAATTCCCATCAACAGTCGGAAAAAGTCCTTCCGGCCAGTGCCGGGAGGAAGAGGTAGCTTTCATATTCCTTATTTTTAAAAAGCAAGCTTATATTATTCAAACACACGAAGCTCAATTTAGTGGAAACAGATTATAGGAGATTCAATCCTAATCTTTATCAATACTAAATCATTATGAATGAGAATTTCGCGAAATTAGTCAGTTTTATCAAAGCTGCTTTTATTTAAAGTAACTTATATTTGGTTACCAAATTCGGCGATATCTTGAAGTGCCTGCCATTTTAAGACAACATGGTGGATGAGGCTAACGAGTCAACTTGGTCGAGACCTTAGTAATTCCTGTGCACATGCTCACTCACATCGGAATCGGTTGATATATACAAGTTCTGTCGCAGGTAAAAAATCAGATTTTTCAAAATGTCACCCACATTAGAAATTCAAACTGCTATATCTGAGCCATTTTCTAAGATAAAGACAAAACAAAAAATGCTCCGGAATCCTTATATCATGGTCAAATACTTAAGAAAGAAATCTTTTCTAATTTCTAATTTTTTTGCACCTCATTTTAAATATAATTTTTGTTATTTAATTTAATGGCCTCCATTTTGAAACAAGATGGCTGATGAAGCTGGCTAGCGAACTTGGTCGAGACATTACGATATACTATCCACAGGCCTTCTTACATCGAAATGGGTTAATAAATACGCGTGTTATCACGTGACAAATATCAGATCGTTCCAAAATTTCAGCCATGCTAGAAATTCAAAGTGCTATAATTCAATCATTTTTTAAGATATATACGAAACAAAAACTGCTCCGGAATCTTTGTATCAAGGTCAAACACATATAAAAATCTTTTTCTTTTTTCAATTTTTGATAACTCATTTTAAATTTTAAATTTAATTTTTTTTTTAAATGGCAGCCCTTTTGAAACAAGACGGCGAATGAAGCTGACCAACGAACTCGGTCGAGACATTGGTATGTACTATGTACACACCAAGTTACATCCAAATCGGTTCATAAATACGCCTGTTATCGCGTGACAAAAATCAGGCTGTTTCAAAATGTCAGCCACAATAGAAAATCAAAATACTATAACTCAGCGATTTTTTCAGATATAGAAGAAAAAAAAACTGTTCCGGAATCTTGGTATTAAGGTCAAACACATACAAAAAAATCTTTTTCATTTTCCAATTTTTTGGTACCTCATTTTAAATTTTAAATTTTTAAAAAATTTTTAAATGACCGCCATTTTGAAACAAGATGGCGGATGAAGCTGGCCAACGAACTCGGTCGAGACATTAGTAAGTATTATGTATACACCAAGGTACATCAAAATCGATTCATAAATACGCCTGTTATCGTGTGACAAAAATCAGGTCGTTTCAAAATATCAGCCAAGCTAGAAATTCAGAGTGCTATAACTCAGCCATTTTTTAAGATATAGACGAAAAAAAAAAATGCTCCGGAATCTTTGTATCAAGGTCAAACACATAAGAAAAAAATATTTTTCAATTTTAAATTTTTTGGTACCACATTTCAAATTTTAAATTTTTTAAAAAAATTTAAATGGCCGCCATTTTGAAACAATATGGCGGATGAAGCTGGCCAACGAACTCGGTCGAGACATTTGTTTGTACTATCACACCGAGTTTCATTCAAATAGGTTCATAAATACGAGAGTTAGAGTGGGACAAAGATCAGATATATATATATATATATATATAGGTTATGTTTAATTATTGGTTATATATATACGGATATATATATATATATATATATATATCAACATTTGAACGGAGGGTGGTTTCGGGGTCTGGGGGTCATGATCGATGAAAATATACCAAAATTTTTTGAAATCGCTTTCCTCCGAACGGCTGCAATAGGTAGCTTTTTGTAATGAAAGCTACCTAAAATATCCGAATTCTTTGAGCAGCCTGTATATGATATGCCGATTTGTATTTATAAACTATATGTATGCAAAAATTTAGTTCAGCTATGAAATACATACCACAGTTAAAAACTCACCTTCAGGAATTTCCCCCAATAAGGAGAATGGTGAATTCTTTTGTGCAGCGTTGTTTAGGATATATCGAATTTATATACAACGAGTAACATGCAGAAAATCAGTCACATTTAAAAACGCATGCAGAAATTAAACGATAGATGCTATGAACGCGTTGTGCTATAGTAATAATATTTTAGTGAAATTCAGTGACTTATATCAATTGTATTACATTTGAAATAGTGTTATCTCATTAAAACACACTTCAAACGATTTTTCCCGATTGACAATAATGTAACGAAATTCTTTTGAGCGGCCCTGTAAATGAATTATTAATAGTGGACACGAATTCATGAGCATTTTTCAATATGTTGGAAAGTATTAAAAATATGTCGGTTTCTGAAGTTTATAAAGATAAAGAAAGCTTTTCGGAATCGTTTAGTAACTCAGAATAGGTTATTGTACATTTTTGCTGGTGGCTGTATTATATTTTCCTTATATTAAACTGTATCTGTGTTTTATACTATCTTATATAATTATAGAAAAGAAGAACGTAACTGTACGTGTGTAGCAGGTATTTTAATTTATTAAAATTATGTATGAGAGATATATATTTTTTAAATACTGGTGAGATAATAAATTTCCGTTACTTTAAAATATCATACACCCAGAAATAAGGAAAACATTTAAAACAGACATTTAATAATTTTTCTTATTAAATGAACTCAATATATAAATCATTTAACTAGAGAGATCCATCGCATCACAGAAATAAAATAAATAAATTAATAAATAAAGTTAACAACGCAAGACGACTTAGGATAAAAATACTGAAGAAAAGTAATTCATTCCAACTTTACAAGAGAAAACCAAAAAGAAATGACAGATTTTGTTAAGAAGTCAATAAGAACGGAATAAAAATGTCATAAATCAAAGTCATTATATTGATTTTCTGTTTATTTTATTTTATTTATTTATTTTTTTTTTTACTTTAGCTGGATATTTCTATATTTTTTTATGTAAAAGAGTAACCTGTATACTGTAAAATTTTCTTTTAGTGCATTAAAATTTTTATAAATAAAATCGTTTTATTATTTTCTTTTCTCATTTACAAAATTAAAAAAAAATAAAAAGAAAAGAAAAGAATAAGAATAACATAAAATCGTTTATCTTCTTTTGCAATTGAATTGGAAAAAAAAGGGCGAGTCGGAATCGAATAGCAACTCGAAATACTTCACTGTCTCACACATCTTACCTCTATCATTCAAATTTCCGTAAAAATTTATAATTCTCACATTTTCTTAATTTTTTTTCCGTTTTCTAAATTTTTCCATAAATCCCGTATTCTAAAAGAAATAACCCTTTAATGGTAAAAGATTTTTCCTATCTCTTTATCTTGGGTATTGCTCAAACATATTTCTGTCAAAAATATTAAAGTAGACAGCTGATTTTAAGTTTTATTCGAGAAGCTGAAAAAAAAGGAAATAGCCAGAAGAGTAACTACAGAACATTTCAAGGCACCCAAAGCTTTAATTCGTGCGATCGAAAATCATTAAAATTGAAAAAAAAAAAAATTTTCCCTTGATATCCATTAAGAGGAAAAACTTCAACGTTGAGGTCTTCCGCGTTAACAGTCTTTCTTCTTTTTTCCTGCGCCCAAATTTAGAACACCCTCTTTAAGGCTAAAACAGTATACATATCTGCTTATTTTTGGTATTGCTAACAACATAGTTTTCTAATAAATATTTCAGTCAACAATTCAATTTAAGTTGTTTTCGGGAAAATGAAAAAAAAACTCGACATCCGATCAGATGACTAGCTACAGAAAGTGTCAAAGTCTCAACTGTAGCGATTTAAAAGAATTAAAGTCGGAAAAATATGTTTTTTATTAAAAGTAAGAACTTCAAAATTAAGGTCTTCTGTGTCAATAGGCTTTCTAATACTTTCCTGCGGTAAAATTCAAAACATTCAATCCAACGCTAAAACACTTTATATATCTCTTCATCTTTGGTTTTGCTAACAATGTATTTTGGGATAAATATTCCAGTTAACAATTCAGTTGAAGTTGTTTTCGGAAAAGCGAAAAAAATGGGACAGCTGCTGAGACGAATAACTACAAAAAATGTCACAGCCTCCGAAACTTCAACTCTTGAGATTTAAAAGAATTAAAATTGAAGGAATATGTTTTTTCACTAATATTCATTAAAAGTTGAGGTCTTATGTGTTTTTAAACTTTCTTATTTTTCTGTATAGAAAAATTCAGGAAATTCAGTTCTTTACTAAAACACTTTACATATCTCTTCATGTCGGTATTTTTGTCAAAAATATTTCAGTATTTAAGTTGATTAGTTCAGTATTAAGTTCAGAATCTAACTTGTATTCGAGAAACTGAAAAATAAATAATTCCTGGTCAGAATAGTAACTACAGAAATTTTCAAGACACTCGAAGCCTTAACTCGCACGATTGAAAAGAATGAAAATTGAAAAAAAATATTTTTTTTTCATTAATATCCGTTAACTTCAAAGTTAAGGTCTTCTGCGCTATTAACTTTTCTTCTTTTTTTTTTGCGGTCATATTTAGAAAATCCCCTTCATTAATACACCACTTTACATATCTCTTCATCTTAGGTATTGCTCGAAATATTTTTTTGCGATGAATATTTCAGTCAATATTTCAATTCAACTTATTTTCGGGAAAATGAAAAACGCTAGACAGCTACTCAGACGACTAATTAATACCAGAAAGTGTCAAAGCCTCCTGTCGCGATTTGAAAAGAATTAAAGTTGAAAAAAATATTTTTTTCATTATCATTCATTAAAAGTAAAAACTTCAAGGTTAAAGTCTTCTGTTTTCGTATAGTTATCTGGGGTCAAATTCAAAACATTCATTTCATTGCTGATACACTTTACATATCTCTTCATATTTGGTATTGCTAATAACATATTTAGGGATAAATATTTCAGTTGACAAATCAATTTAAGTTGTTTTCGGAAAAGGGAAAAATATGGGACATCTGATCAGACGACAAACTACGGAAGGTATCAAAGCCTCCAAAGAATTAAAATTGAAAGAATATACTTTTTCATTAATATTGATTAATAACTGAGTCCTTCTTTGTTGAACTTTCTTATTTTTTCTGTGCTCATATTTAGAAAATCCTCTTCAATGTTAAAACACTTTTCATATCTCTTCATCTTAAGTATTATTATCAATATACTTTTGTCATAATTATTTTCAGGGGACAATTCAATTTGTTTTCAGGAAACGAAAATTTACGAGACAGTCGCTCTGATGAGTTAGTATAGAAAATCTGAAAGCCTCGACTCAAATTCAAGATTCAAAAGAATTAAAATTAAAAAAACTACATTTATTTCGTACATAGTCATTAAAGGTAAATATTTCAAGCCTAAGTATTATTAATCTTTCTTAATTTTTTATGATCAAATTAAAAATAAACCTGGAAATATAAGCGTAACTCATGCATCAACTCATGCGATTCAAAAGAATTAAAATTGAAAAAATTGTATTTTTTCATTAATATTAATTAAAAGTAAAACCTTTAAAACTAAGATATCTTCTATGTTATTAAGCCGTCTTATTTTTTTCTTTGGTGAAATTCAGAAAATCTGAATATTTACGTACACTCAGAGAGAATAAATCACTTCCCTCAAAAATATTGTTTTATAAATTCCTACTACCCATGTTAAAGTTACAGAAATCGCAAATAATGTTTTACTTAATGTACTTGATTCAAATAAATTATTTGCACCATATTCTAGCATGTAAGTACAAACCCTCAAATTCATTATAACATTTTATTTGCAGAGGCCTCCAAATTACAACACTTAAAAGTAATACTATCAAGTTGCATCTACCTTCGTTAAACATCTCGAGTTTCTTAGGATCCTTAAATTGAAAGCCATATAGAAAATCTACTCCAGTTTGATCGAAACACTCTCATTATTTATTAACAAAGTTCTCGGGGAGATGTATTATACGCCTCAGAATGATTGTAAATGCATCCTACAGAATAGATGTGCATCTCTTAAAGCAATCGTTGCTTCAATTGAAAACTGAATTAGTAAATACAATCTATATTAAAAAAAGAGGTGAAATTAATACATTGAAACTTATTTTCACAAAACGAGTGCATGTAACAGTAATCTTTCTCTTGGAATTACGATGTAAATTTCAGATGTAATTAATATAAATTTCAGTTTGTTTATTAGACAAAACTATTAAATTTAGCCTTTACTTCCATAATATAAGCCTAGATTTGTTTGAGTAGAAAGTCTTTTGAAGCCATTTGCAAGCCGTGTAAAACTGATGAACGGTTCATTTACGTATGTAAGAATGACTTACGAAACTGAAAGTGACTACCTGCTCCCCCCCCCCCCCCCTAACAACATATTTCGGGGTAAATATGAATGCCAAAAAATGTCAAAGTCTCCAAAACACCATCTCTCGAGACTTAAAAGAATTAAAATTAAAAGAATATATACTTTTATTAATATTCATTAAAAGCTGAGGTCTTATGTGTTCTTAAACTTTCTTATTTTTTCTATGGTAAAATTCAGAAAATTTCCTTCATTTCTAAAACACTTTACATATTTCTCAATCTTAGGTAATTATAACAACATTATTTTTGTTTTTAATAGTTCAGTCGACATATCATGTTGTTTTCGGGAAAAGGAAATATACGGGACAGCTGCTCAGAGGAGTAACTACAGAAAATGTCACATCCTCCAAAGTCTCCTCTTAAGATTTAAAAGAATTAAAATGGGCAAACAAATTTTATTAATATTGATTAAAAGCTGAGGTCTTCTGCGCTATTAAACTTTCTTATTTTTTTCTGTGGTCAAATTCAAAAAATCCTCTTCACTGCTAAAGCCCTTTTCACATCTCTTCATCTTAGGTATAGCTAACATTATACTTTTGTCATAATTATTTTCATTGGACAATTCAATTTGTTTTCGGGAAACGGAACAATATGAAACAACCGCTCTGAGGAGTAACTACAGAAAATGCCAAAGCCTCAACACATGAGATTCAAAAGAATTAAAATTGAAAAAAAAATTTCGTTAATATTCATTAAAAGTAAATATTTCATACCCAAGTACTATTAATCTTTCTTATTTGTTTTCTGTGGTCAAATTAAAAAAAAAATCTCGATATATAAGCGTAACTCATGGATCAACTCATACGATTCAAAAGAAATAAAATTGAAAAAAAAAATATTTTTTCCTTAATACTTGTATTAATTAAAAGTAAAAGATTCAAAACTAAGATCTCCTCTATGTTATTAAACCTTACTTTTCGATTGGTCAAATTCAAAACAGCTGGATTTATAAGTACAGACACATAGAGTAAATCATTTCCCTCAAAATTATTATTTTATTCCTACTACACACGTTAAAGTTACAGAAATGGCAAATAATGTTTTGCTTAAGGTACTTGATTTAAATAAATTATCCAGGGTTGGGTTTTTGACGTCAAAATCTGGTTTTTGACATGACAAGCGTCAAAAAGTGGTTTAAACTGTCATAAACTGGTTTAAACTGTCGAAAACTGGTTTAAACCGTCGAAAACTGCCAAATACATGTAACACGCTAAAACATTTTAACAAGAGATAAACATTAAATAAGCCAATGATTTATGTGATCTCTTATTGAAATTTAATAATTTAAAAAATATATTATTTGCAATAAAATATTTTTTTTTTTTGGGGGGGGGGGGGGGATTTTTCAACCAGAAGAAAATAATTTTGTACAATTAAATAATCCGGATCAATTTTACCCTGCAGCATGCTGCAGCACACCACGCGTTTAGCACATTTATTTACACCCAAAAGATTTTTGAGTTTAGAGTGTATGAAGCGTTAGAAAATAGTCTGTCTCTTAATTGATGCTGAGCTAGTAGGACTTGATAGCAAAAGCATTGCTAGATGAGTAAGTTTTGAAGCAGGCTCAAAAAGCTGTTGCATTTAGTGATACCTTTCCACCAAACAATGGAGTCCTCCCTATAGCACTGAAATAAGAAGGCTGGAAAGGGGATTCTTCAGCTTCATACACAATCAGTATGGGTAAGCATCCATAAACTCTCTCCGTAGCTCAAGCATGAGCTGAATCAACTGATACAGCAGTCAACCCATGCCCCTGATGGTTGGGATGCAAAGTATAAGCCAAACGATGGTATGGTTTAATGATTTGATCCCTTCTATTATGCACTTTTTCAATATGGGCTTACAGGAATTTTCTTTTAGATGACCGAGCCAATTTTGTTCAGTTTTAAAATCGAAAACATTTTTATATATTGAAAGAAAGCATGTTTTAAAAAGATTGAATTTAAGCTTTTTTTTTTTTAAATTACTTCTCTTATTTTGTAAATGTTTAAAATTAATAATCCAATTTCAATTTTGAATGGAATGGTTATTGCCTAGACTAGAATAACATTGATGCACATTATCTTGTTATATATACAAAAAAATCTACACTTTTCTAAGTTTTTTTTCCCCATAAAAAAGCTAGCTAATGCTTTAAGCTCTCAAAAGTAAGCGAAATTAAAACGATTTTAAGTAAGAGAAAAAATGTAAAGCTCAGGTAACCTTAATGTCTACTTTTTAGAAACACACAATTTTACAAAAAGAAAAATTAAATAAAAATTTTACCCTGTTAAAAAGTTGTACTTAACAATAATACTTTACTATGTACTAATTACTGATATACAGTAAGAGTGAATTTAAAATATTACATGTAATGTTGTCATGTGTGACATTTAATTTGAATTTTTACAGATCAATTTAGTATTTGAGGTTTTTGACATGACGGTTCATAAACTGATACATGTCAAAAACCTGCCAACCCTGTAATTATTACTAATACTATATACTAATTATACAATTACAGTAATAGTGAATTTTAAATATTACATCTAATGTGTAACATTTAATGTGAAATTTTACAAATCACTGTAAGTATTTGAGGTTTTTGACGAGGTTTTTGACAAGGGTTTTTTGACATGACGGTTTAAACCGCAGTTTAAACTGTCAAAAACTGACATGTGTCAAAAACCTGCCAACCCTGAAATTATCTGCACCATATTCTAGAATGCAAGTAGAAATCCTCATCTTCATTATAACATTTCATTTGCAGAGGCCTCCAAATTACAACACTTAAAAGTTAAAGGATAAAGTTGCATATACTTTCGTTAAACATCTCGAGTTTCTCAAGATCCATAAATGAAAAGCCATATAGAAAATCTACTCTAGTTTGATCGAGACACTCTCATTATTTACTAAACAAAGTTCTCGAGGAATTGTATTATACGCCTCAGACTGCATGCACTCTGTTGGATATTTTCATGGTTGTAATGTAATTATAATAGATGTATTTTACAGAATAGATGTGCTTCTCTTAAAGCAATCATTGCTTCAATTGAAAACTGAATTAGTAAATAGTAATACAATCTTTATTAAAAAGAAATGAAATGAATACATTCCATCTTATTTTCACGAAATGAGTACATGTAACAATAATCTTTCTCTTGGGTTTACGATGTAAATTTCAGATGTAATTAATGTAAATTTCAGTTTGCTTATTAGACCAAACTATTAAATTTAGTCCTTACATCTATAATCCTATCCTATATTTGTTTGAGTAAGAAGTCTATTTGAGGTCATTTGTAAGCCATGTAAAACTGATGAACGATGCATGTAAGAATGATTTACAAAATTGAAAGTGATCACCAGCCCCCCCCCCCCTCCTAAAAATAAATAAATAAATAAAAAATAAAAATAAAAGATAATTAAAATTGTACAAATATATCCGTTTAGACGTGACCTCAAATATCTTATTAAAAAAATCATTAAAAAATTGAAAAGCAAATGAGAAATTTGAAAAGAATGCTACCATCAGTTTAATATTAGCTTCCGAGTGCCTTCTTGGTAATAGAATATGCTCTATAGTGCACAAATAAAGTTAGGGTCTTTTGAGCTGAAACATTTAAAATATGCTTTAGACACAGTGATTTAAAAATTCCAGGGATAGTAGAGCAAAAAAACAATTTTTGTCGGGAACTGAGGACACAAATCCTTTCTTCAGTTAAAGATACAAAATATTTCATTCCAGTCTGAACTCAGACTTTTGTTCATAATTTTCACAATAATGAAGATATTTTAACGATATTTGCAATAGGCTTATATTTCTTTGTGTGAGACGTAACTGTACCACTCGAATTTCTAGAAGTGGTCACCATTCACATCCAAATTGCGATGAATTAGGCGTTCCATATTTTCGAATGTAATTGGCTGTGCATATTTCTTTCATTTATCGAAATACTGTGCACTTCCATCAGTTTTCATGATGTCGTTGTTTTTCACAAACGGCAAGGCAAGTACCTTGAAACTTTCTTTAAAATAAGTTTTCTATTGAAAAGTAACTTTTCATAATACATAAAAGGTTAGTTGGGGCAACTGGGACATGATTTTACAATGTGACTCTGGAGCTTCTGACAATTCAGCTTCAAAAAGCTAATGTTCATTTCAATTACAGTTTGAACTTCTGTAAATGTGTTCAGTTAGGTTCCCTCTATCAGACAGAAATGCTCAAAATTACATTTTAATATTTAAAAATATAAAAATATGCATATTTCATCTTTCTTTCCTCATGGATCCAGTTGCCCCCAAAAATGGGGTAACTGGATTAGGGGGGTCTATGTTCCACACGCGTTTACATTTTTTCATATCGGATATCAGGTCCCGTTTGAAAAAGTGTAAACAACTTAAAAAAAATTAAACCAGGCAGATCATGTAAATTATATGTAAATAAACAGCGTTGTAAGGGAAACCTTTGCTGCCAGTGCGCCTAAAAAAAGCACTAAAAGTGAAAATATAAGATTTATTTATACCAAAAATATAAAACTTAAGTAAATACTTGTGTACTTTAGTATAGATAATAAGTATAAAAGTCACATGGGTATTTTAAGGAAAAAATAGCAAAGTAAATCTCTGAACAAAAGGCTACGTAAGTACTTAAGTACTTTATCTTTATCCAGGTGTCGCATTATATAGGGAAAATTTTATTGTTCCTTAAAGAAAGTTGCGATGAAGATATTATTTTCAAAATAGTTGTAGGGACGATAAAAGATTCCCTATAGCATAGTTGCCAACTTTTACGCTTTCCTCTTACCACTAAATTATTATAGTAAATGTTGTCTTATTTAATCGTTGAAATCTTATGATTAAACAAAACGAAAATCTCTGTTAAATTTTAGTGGTAGTAAGAAAGCGTAAAAATTGGCAGCTATGCCTATAGAATGCGACCCCTGTGTATAGTGCAATTTCAAGATCTGGCTATCTGGCTTTCACGGGCAAGGTACTTCCATTCGTAAAAGTTGAAATAATTTAATAACACCAATATTTACAAGAGAATCTATCTGAAAAGCTGTAAAAGTATATTTTCGCGTACTTAATAAAGGTTAAATTTTAATTATAAAATTCAGGTGCCAATGTGGCAATTAGGAATTAAAATTAAGTAATGCCATAACGGCATTACCGCCTCTCAAGGGATCAAGAAATTTGGCTTGATACCACTCAATATGCTTTTTTTTAAAATTTCATTACGTTATTTTAATAAGGTATTCTATCATTTTCTTTATTGTGAGCAAAAACCAATGGAGAAATTTACTTCCCCTAGTAAGAGAAACACAAAAAAATTATTTATAACTATTGGGGTAACTGGATCCAGCATGTCCCAGTTACCTCGGATACATGTCGCAGTTACCCCATTCTTGAAACATTTATGGGGTAACTGGGACACCGGGTTTACATTTAAAATATTAAGTAAATATGTATAGATACCTAATAATATTAATGCAGTTATCTGTCTAATCTTTAAAAAAAAAAGATTGTTTAATAAAAGTACTTACAGTATTTTAATAAAAATCCGAGGAAGTTCAACCATATTGACGTTATTTTTTAAAAAAGAAACGTAAATTTTTGACAACCTATCACAGCAAAGTGAGAGCTATGATTGAGTTGATACACGTTGGTTTAGGAAGTAGAGATAAAGGGGCATTGCTCACAAAAGCTAAAACTTAAAAAACACCAATATTTTTTTATAAAATAGCCTATGGCCCAGATACCTCGTACTTCCAGTTACCCCAACAAACCTTAAAACCTATCGTTAACCCCATGTGATTTTAGTTATTCAACTTAGTTATGTACTTAAATGATTATTTAACTTAATCTCTTTTGCATCAATCGTGAGTCACGTTCGCGATTGATTCATAAAGTATATTTTACTTAGCACGAGTCACACTTGTGATTGAGTCACAAGATACAGTTTACAAATTTTTTATTTATTTTCTACCACTATTTCAAATCAACAACATCTGTGGTAGAGTAGTTTAACATTTGCAATAGATATCTACAGTAAAGATTTTTGTTTTAAAGCGGTGGCAGTAAAGTGAAAAAAAATTTAGGAATGCTACAAACCCTGGTTTACTTTACACGAGTCACACACCTGATTATCGCACAAGGGTTTAAAATTTATTCGTGGAATTTTGATTCACACTGTAAAAATAAATGATTAAATATGTTAACCATATTCAAATACATGAAAACGGAAGAATCTTCTGTAGAAAAGAATAAATAATAAAACATATAATCAATCAATTGATAATAGTGAGTAGCAATGCTTTTGAACTACGTATGTCTTCCTTAAAC
This sequence comes from Maratus speciosus, assembly GCA_963932465.1. Classification (NCBI taxonomy): domain Eukaryota; kingdom Metazoa; phylum Arthropoda; class Arachnida; order Araneae; family Salticidae; genus Maratus; species Maratus speciosus. The sequence continues at coordinate 166,244,877 of OZ010786.1, read as the reverse complement.
ATCTCGAATTTCCCAAGATCCTTATATGAAACCTTATCTATAAAAGTTATTCTAATCTGATTGAAACACACTCATTATTTTCAAAACACCATTGCTTAGAAAACTTATTATCTTCTTCGTGCATCTTACTGCATTCTACTCAGTATTCGCATGCTTTTCACGCCATTATATTAGAATGTATTTTGTAGAATAGATGCTTTCTCTTAAAGAAATCATTGTTCTCGATCAAAACTATATTAGTGTAAGTATCCTTACTAGAAAATAAATGAGGTATATACCTTTTCCCTTTCATGAAATGAGTTCAAATAACAATATGTTTAGATTTATGACATAAATTAAGGATGCAGTTAAAATAAATGTCGCATTGGTTATTGGTTCTTATCGTTAAATTTAATATCTTATTGTTAAACTCTATGATTCAAAACAATGGTAACTTTAGGATCTTATTGATAAGTTTAATAATTTTTTATTGTTTATGAAATCTATTGCTTTTGAAATTATTTAGAAAACTGCTGTATGGAATGTATTGTAACTAGTGGCAATCTGTTAATAAATTGTGGTACATTAAATACGAGGACAGGTCAGTAAGTAGGTTACACAAGCCAATAAAAATGGGGAAATTAAGATACATACTTAACCCTTAAATGCCTGATTTTTCAAAAATCCTTGTAATAATGTTTTTCGGCTTTCATTTTTAAAATAAATCATCGGAAAAATACATTAAAAAATCATATTTTATTTTAAGTATAGTTTACGGCTAAAAAACAGTTTGTTACTAATCGGCAATACTGGTGTTTAATTGAAAAAATAATTTCCCTTGATAAAATTCTATAATATTAAACACAGAAGAATTTTAGGAACTATAATAAGAAATAAATTTTACTTGCTCACTGCAGGTCAAAATAGAGTATTTCGCAAGCTTCCAAACAAAACAAGAAGAACAAGTAGCAACAATTGAAAAAATAAATCAATCTTTATTCTTATAAAGCACAAGTGTTGCCATCTAAATGTTGAAAATCAATTTAATAATATTTTCAGAATGTATTTTATTGGCAACATTAGGCATTATAGCTTCAATATTATTCTAATAGTATTTTAGAGCCTAAATTGGGTATGTTGCCGAAAAGCAACACCAGGCATTTAAGGGTTAAAAGGCATGATTATTTCTCTATATAATCGTCATTTACATTGATACATTTTCCCCATCTCTTTATGAGTTTTCTAATACCTGCTGCATAAAAGTCTTTGAACTTCATTTTCAGCCATCTGTGTACCTCACATTCTACGTCTGCATCAGTCGGCTGTAGGCTAAACCATGTGAACACCCTGTTGCAGTTGCTGATGCTGTCTATTGTTGTTCGCCTGTCAACTCTAACCATTTCTTCAACCTTCCGTACTGTTACTTCTTTCGCAATCTCAACAGGACAACCACTTCGTTCTTCGTCAACAACTTTTGAACACCCCTGCTCATACTATTTGCGCATTTTAACGGAAATTTTCCCCCGTAAATGCCAAAAAAAAAAACCGGAAATTTTTCTGTAATTTACCGGGAAAAAGTTCCGTTAAAATACGGAAATAGTACTGGCATCTCGATTGCCAGCAGTATTACCATATTTTAGTCCGTTTTTTTTCTTTTTTTACAGTGTACAACTGTTGTCTCATAAATTTGAAATTGACTTCTTACAGTAGGACAGTGCAGCCACCTATTGGCATATTTGGAAACAATTTACTACTAATTTCCGACCTCTCATAGCGGTTTGTGGCCTACTTACTGACTTTTTCTCGCAATAAAGTTCTTGCAGGATAAAAAATTGAAAAAAAAGTTAAATAAATCGCAAACTGTACAGTATGAACATACAAAAGTTTTCTGTTTATTTAAAAGGTGACAGATAATAATAAAAAAGATTTTAAAAGTTTAAAATATACATTTTATTTAAATTTCTTCGTACTTTCGGTTTGCAATACCGCAGCCATCGTCAGCGAATATTTTCATTAATTGCCATTCTATTCATTTCAAATATATCGCTTCGTTTGAAATGGGAGAGTATATCATTCTTCAGTTACGGTCCAGCTACGCAAGTGAACAAAGTGACGTATTAAAATGAATGGATCGGCAGTTAAATATTTTTTCCTCTACAACAGTTTAATCCAAAGCACTATTACTTCTACATCCAGCTACACTAAGAATTATAGACTCTACCATTTCAAATGAAGTGACTTATTGGAAATGAATAGAAAGGTAATTAATTAAAATATTCCCTGACAATGGCTGCGGGATTTCAGACAGAAAGTACGAAGAAATTTAAATAAAATGTAAAACTTGTAACATCCGTATTATTATTACGTGTCACCTTTTAAATAAACAGGGATTTAAAGTTCATATTGTGTAGTTCGTGACTGAATGAAGCTAAAATATTGCATTTCGCCGTGTGATTTTACTTTATTTAGTTAAATAATGGTTAATAATTCACATTGATACGCTTGAATTAAATACTTCGTTGTTAAAAAGAACATCACCAAGATGCTCTTTTTAAAATTAATTGCTTATTTTATCAATTTTCTTTTCAATAAAAATATTTTAAGTTAAATGTAATATATAAATAATACTTAAATACACTGGTTTCCAAAAATTAAGGGAAAACAACAAAAGTAACGATTACTCAAAATGTTACAAGTAGATTTTAATAAAACTGAACCACATACAACACATAGTAAGGTATAAAGCAGCATTAAAAGTAATTACCAGGCGATTGTGGTATTTCAGAAATTAACACATTTATAAAATAAAGAAAATAAATGTGTCCGTTTGGTATAGGAAAAGCACTTTTAATATGGAATATGATCACCCCTAGAAGCAATACAGGCACATACAGCGATGTGTCATACTGTCAATTATGCGATTGATAAGTTCGCTGGGAAGTGCGAGCTATTGCTCTTGTAAAGCAGCTGTAAGCGTGGCAAGGGTATGAGGAGGGGGATTGACAGCAGCGACACATCTTTCTAAAACATCACAAATATGCTCGATGGGATTAAAGTCCAGTGATCGAGCTGACCATTCCATGCGCTGTATTGTTTGGTGCTAAAGATAATCTTATACGATGTGAGCCCTGTGCGGTCAGCGTTATCGTCCTGTAACAGGAAATCATTACTTATTGCACCGGCATAAGGCCTCACATAAGCTTCAAGAATGTTATCTCTATAGACGTCAGCATTCACAGTTCCACGTGGAAAGACATGGAGACATCTGTACGTCCGCCCAAAGCGATACCATCCCAAACACAGACACTGCCTCCTTCATACGAATCTCTTTTACAAATGTTTGATGAATGATAGCGGGTCCTCTCTTCTTTCAAAATCAAACAATGCCTACTATCCCTTTGAAGGCTAAACTGGAACTCATCCGTGAAGAGAACACACCTCCATTGATCAGCCGTCCAGTGGGCAAGTTGACGTGCCCACCTTAAACGTTCCCTACGGTGACATGAAGTGAGCAGCACACAAATTGCGTAAAGACCACCTTCACGAAGCCTTCTACGTACAGTAGACATTGATATCAACCTTCCAGTGGCTGCAACAAGGAAGGCTCTAAGATGAGAGGGGGTTGCTCTTCTATTCCTTCGTACACAAAACCGCAAATATCGGTCATCGGCGCTTGCCATAGCTGTTGCCCGTGCTTGGCTAAATCTTCTCGAGTTTGAACCAGTGGTTTGAAATTCTTTCCAAAGCCTCTGAACAACAGAAGAAGTCAGATTTAGTCTTCTGGCCCCCTCTGTGTGACTTTGGCTTACCTTCAATCTTTCAATAGCTCTATATCGCAGTTACGCGGACAAATGATACCTCGAGGTCATACTAATGAATTGGCTGTCTCAGTTTTCTTATCTCATGATCACAGCGACACCAGCAGTCGTACTCTCTAGCATGCATTTTTATGCTCCTCACAGATGACGCAATCCGATTGCAGCGCCACTAATTTGAATTTTGTATTTTATTCAGCATCTTTTAGTTAGCAACATATGCAAATTTCATACGGATAGGTTAATTTTTTAACGAGTTACCGCTCTTTTTGTGATTTTTTCTTAATTTTTGGAAACCAGTGTAAATATAAAATGTGGACCGCACTTCAAAACTTAAATACCCATTTGAAAAATAGTTAATAAAAATTCCATGCATGTAGAATCTTGAAATAGGCATTGCTAGAATTTAAGCTATTAGCATTACCTGATATTGTAATTTAGTCCCCACGTATTTGCCTTCTTGTGTCATTTCTTCATCAATCCGCAAGATTCGGATAACAATAAAAACGTGTATAAGTGATATACTTTTAACTTATTCAAGTGAGAAATACAGTCATGTAAAAATATCGTTTATTTTAGAAACAATAATTTTATTTATTTATTTTTATTTTTAAAATAAGCTATAATACTAGCTGGGACAAAATGGCATGGAGTATCACACATGGAGTATAAATATTTCACGACTCCACTTATTGATTAAAAATCTAAAAAAAGTGGGGGGGTGGGGGGTGGCAGCAGTATGAAACATTCAAAAAATCTAAATTTATTGATTTATTGCTTTATTATGATATTCTTGTTGTTGCGTATCAGGCAAGGTCGTCACTTTGAAGTGCAGATATCACGATAATTTTACATGAAAAGCCCATTTATCTTAAATTTAAGGTAACGCAGGTGTCCTAAGGCGAGCTCAGCGAAGACTGAAACGTCGCGTAGAGTAAAAGGGCAAATTAGGGGGAATTAGTCACGTTCCCCATTTACACTTAACCAATAACACTCCACAACTAACCAATAAAGCTTCAAAACTATTCAGGGAATCACCTTATCGAAATGAACCTATTTACAAAACTTAAGGAAATCGGAAAATTCTACATGAAAACCCCAATTATCTAAATTAAGAGGGGATTAGCGCCCCGTTCCTATTTTATGCTTAACCAATGAACTCCCAAAAATAATCAGGGAAACGCCTTATCAGAATGAACCTATTTACAAAATTTTAAGCAAATCGGATATTTCTATCAAGAGTTATCGTCGTACAAACAAACATTTACAATTTTTTTTGCATATAAATCTGCCCCGACCTGGGGAAAGCGAGATGATGGGTATTGGAGGTGCATAATATGAAAGCGTAATCAAAGGACTTCTAATGATATATCACATGACGGGTGTCGGAAAATTTTTAAAAAGCGCCCCCTGGTGGTGGTGAGGAAATTGTAGGAGGGAGGAGCGAGCCTCGTAATAGATATATAAAAACACTCGCGTATTCGAATGCAACGCAATCCGTGAATTTCAAAGCAATCGGTGAAGAACTTTCGGAGGCTTAAGATTTTGTGCAAACGAACATTTACAATTTTATTTATATGGAAATGAGCCCCCACGAGGGGGAAATGGGGCCAGGGGGTTGTGAGGTGCATAATATGAAAGAGTAGTCCAAGGGACTTTTAATGATATATCACATGATGGGTGCCGAAAAAAATTTAAAAAGCGCCCCGCGGGGTGCAGGTGAGTGGTGTTCATACGATCGATAATAAGTACATAACAACACTTCCGTATTCGAATGCAACTGAATCCGTGAATTTCAAAGCGATCGGCGAAGAACTTTCCGAGATTAGCGATTTTGCACAAATGAACATTTCCATTTTTATTAATATATACGAGATTAGCAATTTTGCACTAACGAACATTTACATTTTTATTTAATGATGCCCAATATAATTTATGAGAAGCAGCTGCAATACAATATTTTGGATGAGCTCTGGTGAGCAATGAATGACGCCGTAAGCGAGATCAACACGAATCGATTTCAATATATCAAATATCTGTACAAATTGATTCCCAAATTACAGATCGATGTTATTACTTCAAAGGGAAGCATACATAAATATTAATTAATGTTAATTTCACCGCCGATGATCGCTTTTTTTAGTTTATAACATTCTTTTTGGCGTTTTTAAATTAATAAAATCTTTGTGTTTTACCAATTGTTTGAGTTTTCTTTCCAATTTTTGGGTTGAAGCTTCAAATATATCTCGAGGTTTTAGTCTTATTTTTAGTTCTGAACTTTTTGCTTGTCGAATTTACTGGAGCCTTGCTTTTAGTGCAAAACTTTGCCTAACATTCTTTTTGTCGGTAAGTGTAGGGTTAATTTTTCCTTTAATTTTGATATTTCAGGAATGTTTGCGTGCGGTCAGTATACACTGCATTTTTATGACACCCTCGTTTGTGTGAATGCCAAAGACGAAGTATTACTTATTTTAACCCTTTTCGGCGCGGAATAAGTCTGTTTGTAAAATGATGAAATGATGGTTTGACACCAGAATTTACAAACGAATTTATTAGAAAAAAGAAACTTGCTAATTTTCCCGTACTTTATAAAAGAAAAATTTTAATTACTAATTCTTGGTATCGTTTGCCAGTTTTGGAATTAAAATTAGGTGTCCTTTTTTGAGGACACTGCCCGCTAACAGGTTAATGAGAAAAATTACGAAACACTCTCCAAATATATCCAAATATATCCAAATATATATCCTAATTTAATATATTTCAAAACCTTCAACGACTTATATTGTTATTCAAATCCACAAATTTCCCAAAGTATAATCTTTTTTCTAACGTTCAAACTGGTGTCGTTTCTAAAATGAAATCTTATCTAGAAAAGCTATTTTAATCTGATCGAAACATTCATTATTTGCAAAACAGCGCTTTCGAGAAAATTTATAATCTTCTTCGGGCATCCTACTACTTTCTACTCTGCATTCTCCTGACTATCACGCAATTGTATTATATACATATATTTCAGACCTGGTTTGCTTCTCTTAAAGCAATCATAGTTTTGTACCGAAACAGAATTAGTAATTTATTCTCAATAGAAAATAGATGAGATACAGCTATTCGTGTTTTCTTAAAATGAGTATAAATAATAGCCTAACGTTAAAATTTATAAATGTAAAGTTAAGATTCAACAGGAGTAGTTTTATCAATGTCATTATGCTTAGATAAAATTACTGAATTCAGCATTTAGTCCTGCCTAAGACTGAATTTATTAAAATTAGAAATCTAATTGTAGCTATTTGTAAATCACAGTGAACTGAGTAGTGAATTTTGGGGGTAATGATATTTTCATAAGGTCTTAAGATGTTCATATATGGAACTTTTATATCGCTCTAAAAATATATAAAGAGCATCAATACGATATTTCGTTTTCTTAAAATTAAATATATAAATAATATTAGCTGCTAATGCTATTTTCTTTTGCGCCCAAATAACTTAAATTAAGCTTAATATAGATATAAACAAGTAAAAAAATAATGTACTGATCATACTCTAAATCCGAATTCCTTTCTCATGAATAAGGAGAAAAAATTAAGGAAAACTAATTCACTGAATTGACAGAGTTAAAACGCTTTTCTAGAGTGTTCAGGAAAAGAAGGATTTACAGCATATTAAGCCTGGTCCTCTAAGAGATGTCACTCAAAATGAGATTTAGCCGCAAAACATTTTTAATACGTGTCTTTTTAAGTTTCCTTACCTGAAAGAAGAAAAAAGGGCACTCCTATATGTCTCGTTTTAAAAATCCCGAATGCGGAAAATTAAGTAATAAATCGACATAGAATTATAAATTAATGATTTTCTAGATTTTTTTCTTTACATGTGCTTTAAGGCCACCCTTCGTGCCAAATTTCCGTGTTCCAGGTCAACCGGAAGTACTTTATAGGTCTACGAGAATAAAACATACATGGTACTTCCGGTTGACCTAGAACATTGAAATTAGACACGAAAGAATGTCTTATAGCACATATAAAATAAAAATCCCGAAAATCATATAGATCTATGCCGATTTATATGATTGCTTATATGACGTTGCAAACTCATGAATTTCCATACTCTGGAATAAGAATCATATACTATAAATTAATGATTTTCGGATTTTTTTTTCCTTTACGCATGCTATAAGACCTTCTTTCGTGCCAAATTTCAAGGTTCTAGGCATCTAGGCCAAGCAGAAGTACTTTGAGGGTAAAATATATAGATTACTTCCGGGTGACGCAGAACTTTGAAATTTGTTGAGAAGGAAGATATTACAACGCATTGTGAAGGGAAAGATGCGAAAATCATACATTTACAAGTCTATGTTGATTTACGACGTGAGAAACTCATGAATTCCTATAATCGGGAATACTGCTCAGCTATTTCGAAAAAGGAGAAAAAATTATAAATTAATGAAGTTTCTTTTGAAAATTTTTTCCTTAATGTGGGCTGTAAGATTTTCCATCGCGCAAAATTTCAAGGTTGTAGGTCAACCGGAAGTACTCTATATGTTTTGAGGCTAAAACATATAGGGTACTACAGGTTAATGTAGAACCTTAAAATTTGGCCCGAAGGAATGTCTAGAAAGTGCGCGTGTAACGGAAAAAAATTTTAAATCATTAATTTATAAATCTATGTGGGCTTATTACGTGACAAACCCATGAGTATCCATCATCTGTATTAGCGCCAAATTAATGCATTGTAAACGGTAATATAACATAATGGTACGAGCCACTGTCAGTGTGAGAGTGACACTCGCACTAGTCTTGATTATTTTTATCATTCAATTTAATAGCCTCATGAGTTCCAAATGACCGAGAGGGTGAAATATCGTATTGGAAAAATCTAAATAAAACACTTCAATTATTTAGTTCTGTTAAATGATGAATAAACAGAATAGAAGTATCGCTATTCTATTACGCATGCTTTCCTTAACACCTAAACATTCCAGGAATTTTACTCAAGCTTTATAAAAACAAGGTGGAACCCGTCGAATTTCGACGAAAAAAATGTTTACAAAGGAGCTGTAGCATCAAATTTATAATACATGGACAACAATAATTACAATAAAATATCCATCTTACACTTGTGAGTTTAACTCTCCAAAGACATATTTTAACCTAAGATTAACAAAATACTTTTTTCATAAACTTCAACTGTTAAAATCAATGAAAAATTAAACTTTATACATATACGTAAGCAGTAAGTAACATATAATCAAGATAAGTAGATAAGTAATTTTGATTAAGTTATCAATTGATGACGGATTGATTGATTGATTACGGAATGAAAAATCAGCAAAAATGATTTCACCTTGACATACCGAATCAACTCATTTTCTACCTTTCACATCCATATTAACCCTTTAAAAATATTTTAACGCACAATAGGTTATTAATAAATATATTTTCAAGCTTGAAGTCACGTTTGTCAACTATTACAACCTTCCATGTTAAAATTCCCACTCGTGATTTGAGGTCTTAGTATAATCTATGTTCCTGCGCTTAAAAATTCCAGAAATTTATAACTTTTAGACGTATTCAAGGAGAAATATCTCATTTTAGCAAATAAAATTATCGTTGTCTTTTAAATATGACGTCATTTTCAGTCGCTGAAATATTTAGCCTATTGTCTCAAACTCAATATCAGCGAAATGAAAAAAATAGTGAAATATAACAGCATCATCAGGGAAATTGTGTCTTTTTTAAAGTGTAACGTCATTTTCTGTACAAATTAAAAAAAAGAAGATATTTTTAATTGTAATGAGAAAATGGCATCAGGAAGAATATAATCAATAAAGATAACTAAACCACTTTTAAAAGAAATGAAGTATTTCAGTTGTCACGATTAGAAAATTGGTATTAAAAACTATAAAAACTATAAAAAAATTAATATCTCAAAAATAAATTGAGATACAGCTTTCAAACAAATTGCATTTAAAGGTGCATTTTTTTCTGAATACGAAGGTGTAAACCTTTAAAATGTGGGATGTTTAGAAGTTTAAAAATTTGCAGTAGCGAAAATTGCAAAACCGAAATTTCATTTCAAATTTGAAAGTGTTGCCATTCGCAGAATGACGTATGCGTTACGCACAGATATGTTTCTCCTTTATAATATAGATATTTCATACCAGAGTATTTATATGAACCTTTCTACTGTTCAATTTTCTTATTTCTGTGCGATTTACATTTAATTTATTTTATGAAGAAATTTCTGTTTTAAAACGATATATTTTTATTTGATACCAATCAAATGACCGGCATTTTGTATGTTTGGTGATTTCTCAAGATCTCCTCAAATGATATCTTATCTAAAAATGCTATTTTAAACAGATTATAATTATTTTTGTCACAGTTATGAAAGTACAATGTGTAATATTGAAGAAACCCTTAAAATGTGAAACGTTTGAGGAATTTTGGAATCTACTTAACGATTCCTTTAATGAATATTTTGTTAAACATTTCATAATGTCTTAATAAAAAAAAAAAACTAGTAACTTTTAATTAAATGTTTCTTCAAAAAACAGCAATGCAGAATGTGTTAGCGTGATGTTCATCGATTTAGTTCAAAAGAACGCCTGGTGAACATGATTGCTAAAAGAATCTCGTTCTGAGCATGAATCTCGTTTTTGAGATATGAATACTAACTCAGATGTTTTGAACTAGGCGACGCTGGAAGCGGTGTCATCTGGTAGAGCATAGCCACTTTACTATACCCAGACACCACTTTTATGAATAGAGTATAGCTGCAACCGTTCGGCAATTAAGAGCGTTGGAAGGACTTTGGTGTACACCCTGTATAATGTATTACAAATAATGCGTTAAACATACTTATTTTACAATTAAGTAAAAAACAATTTAATGCGCACATGTAACTTAAAATTAATTTCTTTTTTGTATTTTTGTCTACTCAGAATTTCTCGAGAAATTTGTGTAGTCATCCTGAAATTGGCCATCCTATTGAAATTGGTTTAAAATTAACTTGCAAATTTTAATCTAAATTTTTGCGAAGCCCCGTAGAAACAGTATTCTAAACAAACTTCTGCGTTCTTTAAATCATAATAATATTGTATTGTCATTCGAATTACACATATATTCATTGTTTCGTCTCAATAGGATAATTAAAACTGATTTAAATTTGACTTGCAAGATTTGAACTAAACATGCAAACATGCACTAGAGGTTAATAGGATGCTCGTTAAATTAATAAAAACGTAATGATCTGCAGCTATCTGCAGGAGTTTATTTAATTTTTCAATACTTTGGGAATGGCACTTTGATTTAAAAAAAAAATGCTTATTGCTGAATAATGTTGAATAATTTGTTAAAAGTCAAGATGAAATTTGTAAACAACATCAAGGATCATCCAGAATTTCGGCCTATGAAAAAAAGCGTTAAAGCGGATTTAATATCGCTTATTTTCAAACAAAAATGGGTTAAATCCGGCCTTGATAAAGCCGTCACATTAGATCAGCAAACTCGTGCTTTCAAATAAAATAGAATAGTCACGACGTGCTTTCAAATTTAGAGGAAACTAGTGCAACTTTTGAAACTCCCTCAAACCAACTGCTACTTTACGGTCACAATTAATCGACAACTCTGATTTTTTACGCCAAAACTAGTACAAGTCTCGAAAATACAGACGTTTAGCTACCAGTACACGCGGTTTTGTCAAATTCCGAGATAAACGGAAAAATTGATTTTGTCCACCTAGATCGTCAAAACGTGCCACTATGCGGCGTTTCAAAATTGCGATTTGCTTTCGAAGCACAATACATATGTTTAAATTTCAAACTAGGTTTTATTTTAGTTACACTTCAAAACGAAAGATAAATACTATGCTAAATTTGGGTTTATGAAATGCCAAATGAAGTTTAAATATGCATTACTTTTATTGCCACCACCGAATTAAGTACATCATAAACAGATTAGAGTAAGATTAAAAAAAGAGTTATACAATATAGCAATATTGATACTATTTAGGCTTCAGATCTCTCTGAACTTTCATAGTATATCCATTTATACTTTTCTAGTATATAGAGTTATACCCAATCCTATAATGTATAGTTTTTTACAAAGCATTATTATTCTTTTAGCAATTTTTTTGGTAATAATACAGTTACTAATTAATATATTTATTGTACTGTACCCTCTGTGCGCGATTAATACTTGCACTTGACGCTTATTCATTCAATAGATCTTTTTCAAATACATTATCACAATTCCTCAGTTTTAACCAAACAACCAAAGTCGTCTATTTATCAGGTAGTAGTATCGTCCAACCAATCGAAATCGAGAAAATCCAGTAATATAATATTTGTAGTAATCTGAATAATATTTGTAGAACTGGTGAGTTTCTGGGTACGTCGAATTTAAGAAATCCTTCTCGAATGAAAGAGGTCCCGAAATAATACTGTGCTTCCCATAGCTTCAAAGGTTAATCGGGACATTTTTGTAGTAAGTCCCATTTAAATGGAGGTCCCGAACTGTTTAGAGATCGTGCGAAAAAGGTAACCTTAACACCTTTCCCTCAACAAACCTATCAACCATAACATTTTATTTATATTTTTCTGATCTTATCTAACTTTGTATAAATATGCTCTTTACAGTTTTAGATCACACTTGGAAGAAAAGTATGCAAAATAAACAGAGCCTGATCAACTTTAACTTGAACCCGAGGCACACAGACCCCACTTTCTCAAGGAAATTTCATTATATACATGACTAGCAGCTTTATGTACAGTTCAAAAGTTGAACTATAGCTTTATAAAAAGGAAAAGAACACATTATAGACACGTGTAAAAATGCATTAAAAAAATATAGGAAAATAAAATCTTCTGCACTATATGAGATTTAGAGTGAGTAAAACTGTAGATCTAAAGAAAGGCGAAACATGTTTGATGTAATTTCCACTCTACTCTGGATTTCGAAATTTATATTGCATTTTATTATCGTCAGTGAAGAACATGATGATAGTTTAGTTTGCTTGAACGGTAAAAAATAATATTTTCTGTGAACTATAAATGTAAATTAGTATCAATTTGTATCGTAAGAGAGTGAAAAAATGAATTTTGGAGCTCATGCCTCGTCTGCCCCTGAGATAATCAGGCCCTGAAAATAAATGTTTCAAAAAGTGTTAATATCTGTAGTAGAAATATTGTTTTAAAATTTTCATAATTTATAAAAAGGAAAAAATTAAATTTTATTACAAGGATTGCATTTTATTTTGGTTAATTCATTTAATCTTCATAGCACAATTTAATATTTTTTAAAAAGACATTATAAAATAATAATTTAAAAAAAATATTTCAAAGACTCCAGTGTCCCCTTAATTGTGCATACTAGGTGAAATTACTATAATCAAATTTTTCATGCCTTGGTTAAACATCTCGAACTTCTCAAATGAAATTTCCTCTAGAAAAGCTATTCTAATCTCATCGAAACATACTCGCTATTTACAAAATAGCCGTTGCCGAGAAAACATATTATATCTGGAACATCAGATTGTATTCCACTGAGTATTCTCATGTTTATCACGCTATTATTTTATATACAGTTTGCACAGCAGATTTGTTCCTCTTAAACCATTTGTAATTTCATCTCAAAACTGAATTAGAAAAGCATTCTTAAAATAAATGAGATACAAGTTTCCAAGAATTAAGTACACAATAGAAATCTTATGTTTAGATTTATAATATAAACTTAAGATTCAGTTTACAAAAGGTCTGGCGTCATATAAGATCTTATGTTTAGTTTTGTAAACGTTAATACGAATAGAATTACCGTAATTTCCGGCGTATATTCCGCGAATCAAACAATCATGTTTGGACACAGAATTTTTGTTTAATAATTGAAGTCAAATATTTATCGCTATTTAAGAAGTTACATTTTATCAAATACAATTTCCGGGTCCAAACATGATTCTTTGACTCGCGGATTATAAACAGGAAAGTACGGTATAATTGAGTCAATGAATCAGAATCGAATAGAAACTGTGATTCTGAAGAACAGACTTGTATAAAACCAAAAACTTTCTACGCACGCAAATATTGGGTCAAAAACTTTCTGCAAATTAATTTAATGTTTAATAAAATAATGTGTTATATTATTTTGAAGATATTAATTAAAAACATTAGTTTTAAAGTAATTACCATTTAAATTAAAAATTAATTGATATTAATTAAAGAATATTTATTTTAGTTAAAAAAATAATAAAGCTAAAAAATCCATGATAAGAAAAGGTGAATTCTTATCAATTATTTTGTTAATGTATTAAGAAACAGCCCAATCCTTAATATTGTAGCTTCTTCGCACAAAATGCCAGTCACTCTGTTCTGGCATTGCTTCTGAAATAACTGAATCACAATTTACAGGGAGAGGTCTATTCATAGGTATCATCATTAAAGAGACTGATGCAGTGATGAAAGCACACTAAAGCCATTTTGAATACATTTGGAGCAGCAAAAATCTGATTTTGGATCAGTAAAATCCATTTCTATAGCAGCAAAAATCCAATTTTGTAGCAATAAAATTAAAATTCTGTTTTTGAAGCAGACTGAAATTCTAATGCTAATAAACTCCTAAAAAATTATAATGATTTCTATCTTGAAAATATTTTCACATTTGAAACAATCCTCAGATACTCAGAACTCAGATAAAATTTCTCCACACATTTTGCTAACTCTGGGCATTCTAAACAACAATTGGGTACAGGTTGCAATAATGAAAAATTAGCAGCAGGAAGAAAAAAAATTGTTTATTTGACTTTAAAAAATATTATTTTAGAGCAGCAATTTTAACTAATCAAAGAAAAGCCTATGAATACAACATATTGGACTCCCACTCAACTTTTGCAGTAAGAAATGGTAAAAAGGGACCATTTTTTTTCAAAAAAGGTACCAAAAGAGACCATATATTTCGCATAAAAATGAACCTTTAGGGACCTAAATTCAGCAAATCACAAAATAAAATAAAATCTTCGCAACCATTTTACGAAATTAGCGTGTTTTTCGCGATCCTTTGACAAAATTCACGTGATTTCACGATATCTTACCAAAATTTGAGTGTTTTTTGCGATCTTTTACCGAAATTTGAGTTCCTTCAGCAATCTTTTGAAGAAATTTGCTTATTTTTCGCGATCTTTTGACTAAGTTCACTTATTTTTCGCGACCTTTTGACGAAATTCGCGTATTTTTTGCGATCTTTGGAGAAAATTTGCGTGTTTTTCGAAATCTTTTGACAAAACTTGTGATCTTTTGAAGAATTTTACAGGTTTTTTTTTCTATCTTTTGACCGCTTTTATTCGTTTTTTTTTTTTCACGAAACTAGCGATCCTTTCAGAAAATTCACGGTTTTTTTTCGTGATCTTTTGACGAAATTCGTGTATTTTTCTCGATATTTTGACTAAATTTGCGTGTTTTTCCCGATATTTTGACGAAATTTGCTGTTTGTTTCGCGATCTTTTGACGAAATTCGCATTCAGCGATCTTTTCACAAAATTCGTGTTTCTTTCGCGATCCTATGACGAAACTATTTTTTCTTTCGCTAATTCTTTTACGAAATTTGCGTTTTTTTCGCGATGCTTTGACAAATTTCGGGCTTTTTCCGCTATGCTTTTACGAAATTCGTATTTTTCCTGCGCTCCTTTGACAAAATTTGCTTTTTTTGCGATTCTTTGACGAAATTATCTTTTTTTTCCTTCAGGATCCTTTGAAGAAATTCGCGTTTTTTTCCCGCGGTCTTGACGAAATTCGCGTTTTTTCCGCGATGCTTTGGCGAAAGGGGTGATTTTTTTCTGCGAACGATTGACGAAATTTTTTTTTCGGTGATTATTTGTTCAAAATCGCAATATTTTTAAACGATACTTTTTTATGCCTGAATTTTGGGTTGATGGCCGATTTTTTTAAATTTTCGGAACCGAATGCCTTACATTTTCGGAAAATTCGGAACAGAATCACCCCTGGCAAACAATAAATAAATCGTGCATAAAACTGGGAAATATCTTTAACATTTCCGTATTTAAAAAAAAAAAAAAAGTTACAAGGGAAAAGAATTACGTTTTTTTTTTCCCCCAAAAAATTTTTCCGCAAAGTTCCGAATTTTGCGGAAAATTTTCCGCGCACGGTGTGCGCGTGTGCGTCTATATTATACAACTCTGCTGAAGAAATTTATGGAATAAGTAGCCTTCTTATGGTTACTTTGAAATCTTGATGAAGTAATTAATGAATTACTAAATGAACATCTTGTTGTACGTGTAATAAATTTTTGAATATTCAAAATGAAAATACTTGAGTAAATGTTTGATCTTAAAAAAAAAAAAAAAAAAAAAAAAAAAAAAAAAAAAAAAAAAAATTAGAAAGTATCAGTATGCTACTCTTTTTTCCGCATTTAATAGCAGTCAAACTGATAATGATCTTGTTTGTTAAGTTCAAATATTTTAAATTATTTTAAATCAATTTAAAATATTTAAAAAACCCTATATTATACTAAATCCTAATGTGTTAGTTTTACGCAACAATTTTATACAAAGTTGTATATTCCTAGGCCTTTCAGTTGCGAACAGTTGGAGAAAAGATAATTAAATTACACATATTTCCGTCAAGAATCTGAAATTTCTGAAGATCATGAAATTAAATCATATTTAAAAAGCTATTCCAATCTCTTCGAAATACATTCATTATATTCAAAACAGTGGTGCACAGAAAACCTTTTATCTTTTTCGTACATCACATTGTATTCCGCGCAGTATTTTCATGATTGTCACGCTATTGCGTTATAGGCGTTTTGATGAACTGATTTGATCCTCTTAAAACCCATCATAATTCCCATCTCAAAACTGGTACAGAAAATAATTCCTATAGTAGAAAATAAATAAGATGCATGCTTTCATGAAATAAATACAAACAAGAAACACTTACATTTAGATTTATGATGTAATCGTAAGATTCGATTAAAATACAATTTTGATTTGTTATAAGATACAAAAATTAATTTTGTTAGGATTATGAAACCAAATCTGTATGGATGTTTCTGTATGAGGAAGAAATTCTTGGAATGAGAAATTATTTTGTAGTTATTTTGAAATTTTGTGAACTCTTTTACGACTTCTTTAATGAACATTTTGATATACATTTAAATTTCTTTAATAAAAAGTTCAATGTTTTCACAACAGTGTGCGCAGAAAACATATTATATTTTTCGTACATCCTAGCATTGCACGCAGTATTTTCCTGATTGTAACTCTATTGCATAATATAAGTTTTGATGAACTGATTTTTGATCCTCTTAAACCCATCATAATTTCCTCTCAAAACTGATGTAGAAAAGAATTCCTAGTAAAAAATAAATTAGACGCATGTTTTCATTAAATAAATACGAATAACAAACGCTTACTATTTAGATGTATGATGTAATCTTAAGATCCACTTAAAATACAATTTTGATTGGTTATAAGATATAACAACCAATTTTGTTAGGGTTACACAAGCCTGTGGTAGTTGTGTTTTATAACATTTGATAATTGATTTTCATGTATTGTTTAGCACTGAATTAGAAAATGACATTCATTTTTCACCATCACGTCAGGAGTTAATTGTAAATTTCAAAGTTAAAAAGTCAAAAAAAGCGAAAATCTGTTGAAGCAATTTGTTAAAACCTTACCAAAATGAGGCAAATATTTTACTTTATTCTTCGGCAACTTTCCAGTCATATGAATCGCTAAAATAAATGAGGACACCGAGATAAACACCATAGAGAATATAAAAGGAAAATCGCGAGGCAGAGTATGAGCGGTTCAAAGAAAGTTCTACACATAAAATAAACTTGTAAGGATTAAAATACACAACATTTTACACGTTTACCTGTAAAAATTGCATAGTATAAGTCAAAAAAAGAATAAATTTTCATGGTTTTAAATATATTCAACAAGTTTTTGAAAAGTTTTAAACCTATTTTATAGTAAAATAAAACCTCTTTTATCCGAAATTATTTTAACCGAAATCCAATTTTAAAGATTTTTTACTATCACATATCTTGTGTGCAAAATTTATTTTGAAAGCTTTTTTTAAACTATCATGTTCCTTCTGTGCAAGCGGTTCTTTCCAAATTACAAGTACATATAAATATTTTCGATCCCCTTTCTAAGAGTTCCTTTGAATTTAACTTGAGCTCCCGTAAGCTGCGGAGTTGAACGAAGAAAACGAACAAATCAGCAATTCTAAAGCTTTTGAATGTTTTGCAAAAGGTTTGGCATAGCTGGAGCAGCAGAAAGACTGGGGAAATAATAACATTGAAAAACTCCGTGATAGAGCTTCAAAAGAAAGGCAATCAAAACTGCGACAAAAAGAAAAAAAAAAAAAAAAAAAAAAAACATTGTGTGAAACCTTTGTGATATATATAAAAGGTACTTAATTTCAAAATTAAAATTCAAGTAATTTATTCTTGTTTCTATTTTGCTATTGCTTTATTTTTATTAAGCACTTGTTACCATAATAAGAAATATTTCATAATCTTAAAATAGAAGCATTCTCGATTTTCCGAAATATGGTCGGTCCCAGTTACTTCGGATAATCGAGATTCTACTGCATCAGTTTTTGGCATTATTTATTTATTTTTTATTTATTTTTTATTTAATTTTTTTTTTTTTTTTTTTTTTTTTAATTTGTGATTAGCAAAAATTCCTGACGCGATGGTAAAAAATGAAGGTCATTTTCGCATTCAGCACTTCCAAATACATAATAATCAATTATGAAAAACTAGAAAAACACAACTAACACATCTATTTTATAGTATCAGATTTTTTTTTTCAACTTTGAAATTTACGATTTGCGAAAAAAAAAAAATGACATGATGGTTAAAAATGAAAGTTATTTTCGGATTCAGCGCTGCAAAATGCGTAAAAATCAAAAGCTAAAAAATATGACACAATGCAAATTTTGAAGGCTTCTGTTATGGAACTAAATTTGTAACACTGAAAAAATTCTTGGAATAAATAATTTTGTAGTCATTTCTGTTTTGCGACTTCTTTAATGAACATTTCGATATACATTTAAAATTCTTTAATGAAAAATTTCATTATTTTCTTTTGTAATATATAAAACTAATAAACTTTACTTAATTAAAATTAATAAAGAAAGTATTTGAATTCTACCGTGTTCTTAAAGTTAACGTGCATAACATACCGCAAACTACTACTTCAATTTTAGTTAATTTCAAATATTTCAAATCAGACTAAATAAAGAAATAAATATTTAGCTAATATTACGTTATACTAAATTCTAATTTGTAACTGTCAATTCCCAACAAATTCAAAACAACATTTCATATTCTTAAGTTTTTTAATTGAGTATAGCGGAAAATACTGTAATTAAATTGACCACGCGTTCATGAAACATCTCGGATTTCTCAAGATACTTAAAGGAAATCTCGTGTAGGAAAACTACTCTAAAATGATCGAAATATACTCATTATTTGAAAAATAGCGTTACCGATCTGACGTATTATCTTTCTCGAGCATCTAAATACATCCCACTCAGTATTCTCATAATTGTCACGCAATTAATTTATATACATTTTGAAGAGCAGATTTTCTCCTCTTAAATCATTTATAATTTCCTCCTAAAACTGAATTGGAAAAGTAGTCTTGATAGAAAATGAATTAGATACACGTTTTCGATAAACAGGCACCAAGAAAAACCTCTCGTTCATACTTTTGAGAAAAATACTTAAGATTTAATTAAAATAAGTTTCGAATATCATATTAGATCTATTAAATTTGACCATTATTTATATGGTGCTGA
Organism: Maratus speciosus; assembly: GCA_963932465.1. NCBI lineage: Eukaryota > Metazoa > Arthropoda > Arachnida > Araneae > Salticidae > Maratus > Maratus speciosus. Next base: position 166,225,263 of record OZ010786.1, on the reverse strand, counting down.
ATTAATAGGAAATCTAATTATAGATATTTCTAAATCATGCACGGAATTGATAACATATTTATGAAAGAATTTTTTGAAACATATAATAAAATGTATGGAATTGGTACATTTTATTTTCATACTAAGAAAAGAAAATGAAAAAGCAACAGCGTAACATTCTTTTTTTTATCTTATGTAAATATGCAAGGTGGCAATCCATAAAAAAAAACGGAGACGTTCTGAGTCTTTATGAACAAAGATAATGCCAAAATCCACATTTTGGTAATGTTTCAATGAAAAATGAATAGATTTGCATAATTAGTTCAAATGGGTTTGATCATGAAAATAGAATTAAAAGCTCGGAAAATCTTGCTTATTCGGAGACGAACTACTTTTTGCTGGCGCTTTACGTGACCACGTTTTTTTAGTCAACTTGTATTCAGCGAAGTGAGAATGCCAGATCACCGGCTCATCATTATGTCCTCCTAAGACGTTTGGTTATGAATAAGGACCGGCCAAAAGCGGTTTCTAGACGTATAAAGAAGCACATTTCTAACAAACAACAACAACAAAATATATATTTTTCGTTTTCGAAAGCCACGCCTAGCACTCTGGGACGATTCTACTAACCAAAGGGGTATAAAGCTGAGCTGGATATTTTCCGAAGTTGTACACTTGTTAGTTGTCACTAGGATTGACACTCAGCCAAACGCAGCTAAACAAACACCGTTAACCTTTATTTTGACAAAATTAAAGAAGACCTCACGCATGCGCAAAAGCACGGAGGGTTTTACTATTCGAAAACAAACAGTATGCATGTTTGTGTATAACTTTTAAACAAAAACAAAACATAAATAACCTCCCTCCAACGCCTCCCTAAGAAAGCTTTGAAATCGCACCCCTATTTAAAACTTTATCCCCGGACCCAAGTTGTCTCTCTGTGTCTTTGACAAAAAATTTTCATTTTTATATAAAATAAAATGTAATTAATTTATCCGCAACAGAGAATGATTTTCCAAATAGATCTAATTCCAAATACACCCAAATAGTCTGTTACTTTTATTATTATTATTTTTATGAAAATACAAAGCTATTATTAAAGCCATTAAATGTATGTAAAATCACTTCATTCCAAAATTTGGAATACACTATGACGCAAAAGTTTAGACAATGAAGAAATTCTTACATACTTTGAAAAATATTTATTCAATTTTCAAATCACTGCTTGAAATTAATGTGCTGTACATATAAACAATATTTATAACAAAGAAAAGTGGAATTGTGCATATTGCAATAAATTAAATGGTAACAAAAATAAACTGCTGTCTCAAAAGTTTAGACACAAATTAAATAAAATCGAAATAAACAATTTTTAAAACCTGGTTGCGCATCCATGCTTATGTATTACGTCATATACACGAGATTGCATGGAAGAAACTAAATCTTGCATAGTTTGTGGATCGATATCGTACCATGCATTCTCAATAGATGTCTTAAGTTCCTTTTCAGAAGAGTATTGTCTAGCGTTGCTATAAACTTTGCGACACATGATGCTCCAAAGGTTTTCTATAGGGTTAAGATCTGGGCTACATGCTGGCCAGTCAAGAACTCTTATATTATGGGAATTAAACCAAGATTTTGAATGTTTTGCAGTGTGAATTGAAGCATTGTCTTGCTGAAATTCCCACTGAGGACCCCCTAGAAGCTCAGCAAATGGCAGTAGGTTTTCTTCTAATGTCTGTGTATAATGCTGTGAAGTTTGACGACCACTGGTGAAAGTCGGAGATACTTGTCCATTATAGCAAAAGGCTGCCCAAACCATCACCGAGCCCCCTCCTTGTCTGCGAGTAAAAAAACGTCGAGGTTCCTTCCGCAAGTCATGCCAATACGATAAACAACCATCTGGACCATCCAGATTCCACTTTTTTTCATCGCTAAATATGACTGACTGCCATTTCTCTCCGTATGACATATGCTTTCGAGCCCACATAAGTCTTTGAAACTTATGATGTGGTTTCAGAGCTGGTTTCTTCTGCATTTTGCTATAAACGATTGTTCCTTTTTCCAAAATTCGTCTACGAATCGTATCATTTGATACAGAGAGTCCCGATGAGCTTTGAACTCCACGTACGCTCATTTGTTGAGTACTCGCTAGTCTTTGTATCAGGCGATCCTCTCGTACATTTGTCACACGTGGCCTCCCAGACCGACATTTTGCTTTATATTCGGAACCACTCGATAAAACTCGATAAATAGATTTTTTTGACCTATTAATAATAGCAGAAATTTCAGAAACGCTCTTCCCTTCACCTTTCAACTGCCAAATCCTTGAAACCTCATTCACTTGAATTTCTTTAGCTCTCGGCATGTCGACTATGAAGCGCAATCGTTTGCAGAACTTAAGTACTCCAAATTTGTGACATCATCGATTCTAAATTTGCATATGCCAGCGAATATTCAAAGAAATTTAGAATAGTGTCTAAACTTTTGCGACAAGCACATTTGAATTTTTATGAAAAAAATTAGTATTATATCAAATAAAACGACTGTCTTTTGTACATAGCATTTTAAATCAGTTTTTGAATATATTTACAGGTTTTTGTAATTCTGACGTCATAATTCTACATTTTAAAGCTGAATGACGTCATTGTCTAAACTTTTGCGTCATAGTGTACGCCAACATTTGGCATTCCTGATCTTCTGCCATATGCGTATATAATTCGCTGTTAGAGAAATCAGGAACATAATATGTAGGAAATGATGTTTGTGTTTACCAGCAAAGAAAGACAAATAATGTTGTCCACTGTTTTATTGACAGGGTTGCCACAGGCGACTATTTTTCTATATTGTCCGCCTCTCTATTAAAAGAAAAAAATAAAAACAGATTTTGTATAGTATATTTCTCTTTTAGATGTTCTCGAACAGTATGTCAATTATTTTGTTTTCAGAAAGTGGTGTGAGGTAGAATTAAAAAATTGGTCGCCTGTGGCAGCATTGTATTGATAAGTCCTGCTAGTAACTTCCCTGGGCAGGGGGCTAGTGCTAGAAGATAATGCTACTTTTGAATACATTATGTAATAACGTGCTATTATTAAATACTTTTAAATAGTAACTAACTCTTTTAGATGTTATTTGATATAAATTTATTTCATTTATTGATATTTTATTGATTTCTTGAATGTGTAATGTATGCAACTAATAAATGTATAATCTTATCACTGTAAGCGTATAAAAAGAAGGAAAAATAATCTAAAAATAAAATATTTTTTAGACCTTGATAACGATATCAACAACTAATAAATGTGTCAATGTAATCATGTGTGTTGTGTATATCACTGTAAGCGTATAAAAAGAAACAAAAAGAATCTAAAAATCAAATAATTTTTAGACACTGGTAACGATATCATCGGAATTTTTTTTTATTTTATTTTTATTTTTTCTTTTGGGGGGGGGAGGGGGTTGACGAATGATACCGTATGATATCGTAACGAGGTGGAGGGGATCCAAAATTAGTAAAATATTCATAACGTTTTATATGTAATAGCCCCAAACTATGAATGGGTATACCATCAAAGTTCAAAGAGATATGAAGCCTAAATAATATCAAACGTTGCTATTCAGCAGAACTCTTTTTTTAAATATTATCCTAATCTGTTTATGATGAACTTAATTCGGTACTGAGAATAAAAGTACCCATAATCCCACAGTATTTATGTGATTAATTCTAATTAAATTAGTCAGTTTTTAAAAAAATTACGTTTATTGCTTTTATGCTGCTACTAGGCATTGCATTACACAGATATATCATTAAAAGTTGTTATATAGGCTTTAAAAGCTGATGGCATAGAGTATCCCGCCCTTGTCATTATGTATGTGTAAATCGTCCATAACTTTAAGGGTTAAGATCTCGGCTAATTTCCGACGATTTTTTTAAAAATCATTATCAATAATGCTTTTATACTTCTGCTACGATAGGTACCTCCAGCACTCCTCAACACGTTTGCTGAATGTCCGCAAATTAAAATTTGTGCACTTAAATGTGCACTTAAAATTTGTGCAATAAAATGCACTTTTCTCAAAAACTATGTGACCTAGGGTAATCGCTATAATTTTCTTACAATGTTTAAATTATTGCCTACTCCCTCTATTTTTTTCATAATTTTAGTTTCAGTAGATTCCGAAATAGATGGGGGGGGGGCGACATATTTTTGAACTACCTTTTCGACGACATCTCTGAAAATATAATATCTAAAATTAAAAGAAATTTATTTTTGAGTCCAGCATTACGTAACATTTCACATGATACCCCACACAATATACAAGGAAACTATTTTTAGTCTCTTAATTAGCCCCTCTGCATTTTTCCTAAATATATTTGTGAATGTTTAATAATCTGTAAATATGTGGGTCAATAGTGTTTATTACTTGCCCCAATTTGAACTTTCCACTTTCCATAGTTTACGAGTAAAATGGCTGTGACAGACAGTCACAGGAGGGATCTTTATAATGGTTCCGTTTTCATTTTTTAAGTACGGAATTCTAAAAATAACTCTTTCATCGTTTAAGTTTAAATTCATTAAGTAATGTACATTTAAACACTCATTTAACTAGCAATTTCCAAATGCAATACTGGGAAAGATATTGTTTGCCAAACCGCTTGGAACGTTATGTTCGTCTTTTCGCGCCAAATACTCGAAAATGTTTTATTTTTTACAGCTTTTCCACTGGTATTCCGCCGCTAAATTTGACTGAACCTTTATTACGTACATGAGAAGTTTCATTAGCATTTTCTTCTAAATATTCTAAATATGCGCTTTAAGTAGACCTTTCTTGTTAGTTTCTTGCTTGCGAATTATATTGCCTTTGTTGTGAAAAATGTCGAATTAAAGAGCCCAAGCAATACGTTCCTGAACATGAAACTAATTTATAATACCTTTTCTCAACAGTATTCTTTTGCAAACAAAATGTATATTTCAACGAGCTGTTATAAAAATGTCTTTCTAGATAAGTATTCATCTATGGGTAGTAAGAAATAAAAAGAAATTGCTTGTACGAAATTTAATAGCATTATTTCTAATCTTTTAACTAATATTTATTTAATAATTCCTCATATATATGATTGCATTTAACTAGGTATTCTCATTATTGTCATTCTATTATGTTTCATATTTTAAAGTGTAGACATGCTTCTGTTAAATTTATCATGATTCTATCTCAAAAAGGAATTATTCAAAGCATCCTTAATGGAGAATAAGTTAGATATATATCGTTATGCGTTCGTGTAATGAGTACAATTAAGTATCAGGGGATTTTAAACTTGGATTTATTATGAATATTTGGGCATGAATTAAAACAAATATCTGAAATTTTGCTAGATCTTACATTTAAATCTAGTCTTCATTTCTTAATACTAAAATTGTTGGAACATCAAACCTAACACTTACGTATTTTAGATCTTGGTGAACTACTCTAAGAACTTATCTAATTAATAATTAAAACACACATAAATTAACGTCTGAATTCAATTTTGTTTCATTAAAGGTACACACATATTAAAACAGACTTGAACAAAATTAATACAATAACCCAAGAGGAGAGAAAAATTAGCCGGGACCAGAACTCGAGCCTGTGTCCACAGCGTACCGTGCTGTTGCTTTAACCACTAAGCTACCCTAGCCGACGTTATAATTCGGCAATTTCTCCCTAATAAATCATGTTGGGGAACGTCATCGGCCGGCTATCAGTTAGCACTGGATGACAGGAAATACGATGAAAAAATAAATATTCTATGGATCCACAATATATGTATGCTTTCGGACAAGGTAGCTTAGTGGGTAAGGCAGCAGCACGGTACGCTGTGAACCCAGGTTCGAGTCCTGGCTGCGACTAATTTTTCAATTTTGCTGTGTTATTGTATTAGATGTGTTCAAGTCTGTCTTAATATATATACTTTTATTTAAATAAATTGAATTCAGACGTTAATTTATGTGTGCTTCAATATATATTGTGGATCGATGAAATATTAATTTATTCATCGTATTTCCCTCCATCCAGTGCTGACTGATAGCCGGTCGGTGACGGTCGGCCAACATGCTTTATTAGTGAAATTTTGCCGATCCGGGATGTTGGCCAGGGTAGCTTAGTGGTTAAACCAAAAGCACGGTACGCTATGAACTCAGGTTCGAGTCCTGGTCCCGGTTAATTTTTCACTCCTCTTGGATTATTGCATTAATTTTATTCAAGTCTCTCTTAATATATGTACCTTTAATAATTAATAATTTCTTTAAAGTTTTAATGATTTCTTAATAAAATCTCACATAGAACTCTCAACTGAGAACTGTTAGAAGAATAGCTAGTAAACTGTGTTTTCGTTTACTCAGGATCTAAAATTTCTCAACATCCTTTACTGAAATGCTATTGTATGGAAAATCTATCATTACAATTGTTCATTGAAACATACTTATAATTTCCGAAACAGCGCTGCCGAGAAAGCGTATTATCTTCATTATCAGTAATATTATATTCAATTCATAATCCTCATTATTATCATTCCATCCTAATATGGTTAGCAAAACAGGTGAGATTCTGTGTTAAAACTATGATGACCATTCCATCTCAAAACTGACTTTGTAAAAGCATTCTTAAAGGAAAATAAATGAGATTTACACCTTTTATCAAAACATTTTGTATTTAGATCTATAACGTAAATATTAATTTGTATTAAAATAAATTTTTGATTAGTTATTAGATGTAATTGTTAAATTTTATCTTTAGTTCGTAATTTTGAAATCGTTGGAACATTAAATTTAAACACGATTTTAAAGTTCTAATAAGTTCTTTAAATATCTTATTTTACCCTTTATCTACTGACGGTACTTATAAGTACCACTCACTTTAAGCTTTCATCCCATAGTGAATATTACTAATATTCTAATGGTGCTTTGCAAAAACACTCTTTTAACTTCTTTTTGTCAGGATACATGGCAGCAGTAGTTCTAGGTTTGTTATTTTAGCGAGGAATAGGGCTATCTTTGAATCACTCGACGTGTTTTGTGCTGATATTTTGTACAGATTGTCACGCTCGTCTTTTTATTGCTGCAAACACAATAAAGGATATAAGATAAGTATTGGATTTTTTTATGAGTTCATTATGATCTTATAATACAATTTGACTAGCTATTTTAAGGTGAACGGTGTATGTATTTGATTTAACAGTTGAATTACTCAGTGGAACTTACAAGTACCGCCAATACACTATGGGTGTTGGAGAAAAATTTCTTGTTTACTTTTCGTCTGTGTATCCATCGTTTTTATCGGTTTTATAATATAATTACTAAATTCTAGTCTAGTAATGATTTTCCTGTTATTTCTTTTTTGTTTCATTTTTATTTTTTATAGGAAATCTAGAAAGACGGGGTACCGGCTCTTTTTTGCTATGCTAGAAATGGCATATGTAAATTGATATATTCCATATATGGAGATGCAGGTGAACATGTTATCCCTGGAATAGAGGCATTGCATAACAAAAGGACTGCTAACAAGTTTGAAATCTAAAAAAAAAAAAAAAAAAAAAAAAAAAAAAAGTTATTTTTTAATGCCATCAAATTTCAATTTTTACTCATCTTTCATGTGTAAAATAAAACTATTTTAATTTAATATTTTTTGTTGTTAAATTGCGAGTGTATTCTTGTTATTTAGCATGTTTAAGAGTTTAAACTTTATTTGAAATACCACGTGGATTTTCTGTTACGAGAATATTTTAGGCATAGTGTACTGACGGTACTTTAAAGAACCACTTTAATTAATTACCTCTAACGAATTCAATTTCTCACGGGTGAGTATTTTTTTTTTTTGTATATCCTTTAATTTGCATAATTTGCATGTAGTAACTGAAAAAAAATTACATGAAAAAATTGCAGTAGATCATAATGCAGTAGATAAAGGGTTAAGAATATTCTTGTTAAAGTTTAATCGATTTCTTTATAAATGGTACCAAGAAACTTCAACTAAGAACTAGTAGATGTAATTAGATTACTAATTAAATATATCGGATTACCCAGAATATTTTTCAGTTAAAAACGCTGTCTAGAAAATATCTATTGCAGAAGCTCATCAAAATATACTTCCAATTTGCAAAACAGAGCTGACGAGGAAAGTGTTATCTTCCTCATGCATATTTTTTAATTCAATCCGGCATTTCTCGTTGTTGTTCATTATATTAGATTTTCAAAAAATAGATGTGCTTGTGTTAAAGCAATCATTATTCCATTGCTAAGTAAGTATAGTAACATTATTCTTTATGAATATAAATTAGATATAAGTTAGGTGAGCCAAAGTTGGCCATAGATAAGTTTTGAGGATTTTCATAATTTTCTGGTTACACACTGTTAAAACACTATTCTTAAAAATAAGTAAATTGTACTAATTATTGAGCACTTCCCGATCTTAAAATAGCTCCGAGTACTTAACTCTTACATTTGAAAAACGCATGTATTGATTTTTTGAGTACATACAGGGACTCGAAAATAAGTATGTATAGAAATACACATACGCTATAAGAAAAAAAAAAAGCGAAATTGCAGAGAACCGACAAATCACCATTTTTAATTGCGAAGAACTACAATTTTCGGATTGAAAAACAACGAACTTACTATTTTAATTCTTGAAATTTTGTGTATGAGCCGCCCCGTGATTTAAACCCGAGTCCTCTAGGTGGGAGATCAGTATTGTACTGACTGTGCTATAAGAGCTCATAGAATAATAACATAAGAATATACCAGTTGCTTCCAAATGACACCTTTTATGAATCAGCGACGGAAAATCGCTAACAGCAGAGATGAATTTTCCTTTTCTTAAATATTCTAATTTCTAATAAAATAATTTTTAAACTAAATTTTCTTCTTTAACATTTCTAATGAAATTGTAAATAAATTTGAAAAGTGTGTATTATAAATTAAAAATTATAATAAAGATAGACATATCTTAAATAAAAGCTTGGAAATCCCTACTGTCAATTCGGTATAAGAAAAGGGTTTATGAGAAAACTCATATTTTTGAGCACATAGGATTTAAACATGAATATTAAGACTTTAAAATACAAAATATATATATATTCATTTCTGCATACATTTATAAATCAATTATAAGTATACACAACATCAAAATATCATGTACTCGTTTCTGAATTAATTGTACTTAAAAAAATCGAATACAAAGAAATTTTCATTTTTAAGTGGATTAATGCTCATTTTTGAAGCAATTGTACTTAAAAAATATGAGTACATAGAAATGCTCATTTTTAAGTAGATTATTTTTAACAATGTGCTTCTTTTTGAAACAATTGTACTTAAAAAAATACGAGTACATGGAAGTTCTCATTTTTAAGTAAATTATTTTTGAGAGTGCATGTATGAATATGTGCCTGATTTTTTTTTTTTTTTTTTGTAAAATTTTACGCTTGTCATTAACACGTATAGAGTTTACTTTTCTTTGTAAAACAAAATTTTATCGTTTTTATAATACAACCAGGTTACTTTCGGCTGGCAACCACTTGTGATAGGCATGGTAGTATCACTAGATTAATTTTAATACAATTATTCTAATTAGTAAATAAATCATATGAGTTGTAATTTTCCAACTGGGCGAAAAATCCTGGCCTGGACATGTTTCGGCCAGTTGGAAAATTGCAACATATATGGTAGTATCAGCTTGTTTGAGAGTCTCTTTTGGCAGTGTACAGCATTAGTTTTTGATTTTCTTATTATATTACTTACTAATTATAATCTTATGATTCTTTCTTTTGATATATTTTGAATTTTATTCTTAATCTTCTTATCTTCTGACACGAAAAGACTTTGAATCACTTTTTGTGCATGTTAGTTAGGATTTTTTTTCTGGGAGGTTACTGACTTCTTTTGGGGGATCTCTGGTGTACTGAATAGTGTGGAAATTGTTGGAGTAGCCTGACAATAAGTGGCAATAATTGATAATAAGTTTTTTCAGATATTTAAGTAGAAATTTTGAAAATTACCTTTACTACATTGATTTCCATATTTGTTTCGTAAGGTGATCCGGGTGTTGGGACAACTTGGGAACTTGGATATGGTTGCTAATTGCACGACAGAAAACTATTAATCTGACGAATTTATTAGAATTCAGGTAAATATGGTTAAAGTGGAAGAAATAAGCTTTCAAAAAATGTATCATAACTCAAAGTTCTAAGATTTTAAACACGTATAAATTAAAATATCTTATCTGGAAATTAGAGCGACTACTCCTTAAAAGTGAAACCACTGCATTCATAGTCCAAGAGCTGTTAAACATTTTAGGGAAGGTATTTGAGGCACCCTGAAAATTTGTGCAACACTTCTTTTGTAATGGCTGAATACAAAATCGAATGTCTGGCTGAAAGATCGTGGCCCAAAAACTGTGCCAGACACGTGTCAAGTGCCATTTTTTTTTTTTTTTTTTTACTACCCCAAAAAGGTATTTGAGGCACGCTGAGATTGAGACAGAATAATATTTATACTTAGAAAAAATATTTTGAAAACGGCAGACACTTTAGTCGGCCCAAAAACTGTGCCAGACACGTGTCAAGTGCCATTTTTTGACTACCCAAAAAAGGTATTTGAGGCACGCTGAGATTGAGACAGAATAATATTTATGCTTAGAAAAAAATATTTTGAAAATGACAGACACTTTAGTCGGCACAAAAACTGTGCCAGACAAGTGTCAAGTGCCATTTTTTGTCTGGCACAGTTTTTGGGCCGCGATCCTTCAGCCAGACATTCGATTTTGTATTCAGGCATTACAAAAGAAGTGTTGCACAAATTTTCAGGGTGCCTCAAATACCTACTCAAAAATGTTCAACTGCTCTCCTACTATCAATGGAGGCCGATCAAGGTGATCTCTTCAGCCACGTGCACCGCAGATACATAATTGAAGAGCTGAGTGGATGAACATGTTATGCTACATTTTCTAAAAATTTTTTTAACCTTTTGGATGATAGCGTTATAAGGTATCCTATCACATGGTGGAGCTAAAATACTAAGATTCCATTTAGTCTTGAAGATTTAAGACATTATTCATTAATATATAATATTTTAATATTTAATTATGTCAATAATATTAATAATTTCTAATATTTGAAAATTAAACATGAATAAGTTTTTCTGAGAGAGTTTAGTACCACACCTGTTAATATTTTAAACACATGGTATCAAATAGAAAATAAAGCATTAAAATTTTCAGCAAAAAACTTTCTCTTCAAATTTCTTCAAATGTAATTTTTGCTACTTAACTATTCTTCCACTTAGCTATTCAATTTACATTGCAGTAAGGCCATCTTATGTTAAAAATGAAATTAATTCTGCTTTCGGGGGGTGGGCTATCAAAGTCACAGTTTTATTATTTCTATGAACAGAATTATAGTTCTATTTGAAATTAATCGAATGACAAAAAAAAAAAAAAAAAAAAAAAAAAAAAAATCCCCCCAAAAATAGGTGCTACGTATTTATATAATTACGAACGCACCTGAAAAGCGTGTATTTCTAAAAGCGGAAATTAAAATCTGAAATATCACCAAATTTAAAACGTTTGAATTACATTACATTTGTATTCGACGGCTTACTTGACCGTGCATTCCTTATAGAATACGAAACACATCTTTTCACTAATTTAATTAAATAACACAACCTTTAAGCATATTACGTGTCATATCCCTTTCCAGCATAAACAAAAGATGTTAAATATGCAAATATTACGTTTATCACAACATAGCCAAAAAAAAAAAAAAAAAAAAAAAAATCTAGAAATATTTATTATGTATGCTGCGTACACTACTTTAAACAATTTCCTTACATTAGAAATTCAAATTCATCCCTTGTTGAATTAAACTCCCTTGATCTTATATCTTCGTAAATTACTATCTTTTTTTATTACATTATGTAGGCATAAAGAGTGCTGCTTTATATGTTTATGGGATTTTTTGTTTACCATGGTTATCAGTATCTGGATTTCATTTTTCTACTGAAATAATTTAATTTTTAACGAATGGCGATATATTCTTATTCTGTTATATTTTATTTAGCTAATCATTTTGTTAAAAAAAATGCTTCAATTTCAAAACAAAATGTATAGTCCTATTAAAGTTAAGTGTAAGTACACATCTTTCTTTTATATTATTTTTGTCTACATATACTTTAAATGCATTTCATGGCGAAAAATATATCCCTCTATATGCAAAAAAAAGGTTTGATTTGGAAATGGACCAATGAAAATCTGCGTAGATATTCCCGGCAGATCTTCATCCAATTTGAATGTTTAAACATGGCCTTTCTTCGTTAATATTAAAATAAAACTGTTGCATACAAAAATATGAAAATCGGTAGTATTATAGATAAATGTTTGATAAACACGCTGATGCAGACAGTTTTCAAATCGAAGATTTATTTTAAGAGATATTTAATGCCAAAGTTGGAAAAAATCGTTCCATTAAAAAAGTTTTATAGGAGCAAAAACTGTACATAGGAATTTAATCATTTGTAGATCATTTTATGCGTCAAAATTTCCCGGTGTGCAGACTGCATTTAGTTTTTTAATTTGACTCATTTTTTGAGGTTTTATTTCTATTTTAAATTGAAATATTTTCACCATTTCGAGAGTTATTTTTTACATATTTTAGAAAATTGTATTAATTCAACTGTTGCCGACTGCATAAACATCGCAAACAATAATGTTTGCTTCAAATTAAAAATTTATTTTACACTTCACTATTATAAACAGAAAATATAAAAAGCCCGAACTCATTGAAAATCATGTCATAAAAACTATATTTACACGTGAATTTTAAAATAGAAAGAATATTGTAAAATAATAAATTCATTAACATGCGTTAGAAGTCTTAAATAGGAGAATTTACGTCACATTACATTTATTACGTAAAATGAACAAAAAATAATATTGTAAAACAGTTTAAATTTAAAAATTGCGCGAGACATTTATTTGATATTTTAAGATGATTATAATATTTCATTTCTAACAAAAGTATTTTTCGTGAATATTAAAAAGAGAAAGAAAAGTTTGGTGAAAATTACGTCAGATTATAATTGTCAGATTCAAATTATAATTCAATTTTCCGAAATCTTTATAAAGCCGATGAAATTAGCGTGCTGTTACAGTCTGCGGTGTCTGAACGGGGGTTGACGAGCGTAGCTCGTAGTGGGAAGAGCCTCCTGGTATATATAAAAAAAAAAGATTATTTTTTTATCAACACTTAATTGGAATTCTCCATATATTTTTTAGAAAAGTTCTTATTCTTAACAACTTAGCAAAAAATTTACTTCTATGATAAATATATCTCTACCAGAAAAAGAACATTAGACCAAGATAGTTTGTAAGGATAATACTTTGGTATATCTACGAAAATTGCCAATATTGAACTTAAATATTGCCCCAACATCACAGTGTTTACATTTTACCAGTAGTGCACCAAAATGGACACGGAAATAGTTCGTCGTTTCTTCACTAACATTTCCTATGCAAAGCCAATCTTTAACAAATTTTAGCATTTACTTGGGAATATTTCCGATGCTTGCAATATTGTAGCAAAACACATTTCAGTAGAATTAACGTAACCAATGTTGGGTAGCTACTAGAGATATACTTGTTTTTATATTCTCCATGTTTATACATACCTGGAATACAATGGAATATGAAGAAAAAATTAGTAAAAAGAAATTTTTTGCTCGTAAAGATTATCTAAAGTAAAAGGAGAACATATAAGCAATAGTTCTTAATGTGGACACGAAAATGTGACTATTAACGCTTAAGCGGCGATTCGCAAGTATGCATGCCGAAAGAATTTGGAAGCATCTTTGCCATAAAAATGCTTGAATTTTAACACCAGTATTTTTGAACAGAAAATGTCTCCTCTCAAAAAATTTCAGGTATTAAAAAATACAAAATGTTTTGGCAGAAAAGTTGTGCAAAAAATAAATAAATAAAAGAAGTGTGATTGACATTCTTCGTGAACCTTTCGACCGTTAAGGTTTAAATTAAGGAATTAAATTGTTGAACTTCACACTACGAGCTGAGTTACTAAACGCACCACCATATCCTGAAAGGTATCTCCTGCTTCAAAATGTAATCGATTTCCATAACTGGCACATGAGATTTTAAATTTTAAATTAACCTTTTTCTCCTTTTTTATTCTCCTTAGTTGATTATTTTACTATAAACTAAGAAGTATTTTAACGAGATTCCACCTTTGGTGGATCTAAAAGCTCTGGAATTTGGTAAAGAAAAAATACTGCTCCGCAAACGTGAATCTGTATTTTAAATTAGTAATTCGGCGAGGAACCAACATTCCCTATGATACAATCTTCATGTTGTGTTGGAAAAAAAAAAAAAAAACTATTATTCACCATTACACTACCAGAACTTAATTATTCTTTAACGCATAAACAAACTGTCTGTTAAATTTCTTCATTATGAAATCTTGTAGCATTGTTGTATCTTTTTTTAAAGAAATTTCAGATAATAAAGTTTAGTTAATATTTTAATCAATCATATATAAAAAAGTAACTTCACAAATTTAGTTTGAAATTTTTGATGGATAATATAGTACAATATTTCAACATCACTGACATATCTGACGTTCAAGCTTAGAAAGTGACAATAAATAGAGAGTAAGATATACTGTTGATGATAAATTAGTTATTGATGATACTATACATTTTCTAAACATGATTTTGAAGAATATGATGAACGAGTTTATTATAAAAAAAAAGTTTGACATTAAGATTATTTTAGTGAGGAAACATCGGCACACTGAGATTAAATATTTTGAAGTTAACTTTAATTAAGATGTTATAACTAGAGAAATAGAATTGATATAATACTAATTAATTAAAAATTGTATTACATTCAAATCAAACATATTTTGATAATATTTTTTGTACTAAAAATAAAAATAAATATTTTATTTATTAATGTTTTTTTTATTTTTATATAGTGACAATTATACAAATTAACTGAGGATTTCGTATCACATGACTGATGAAGTTGAAATTTCTGTAGTCTCAACACCTGCCAAATTCGGAATAAATGAATATATAAAGAATTATAAATTTTAAAATAATCTAGATATTTTTAATATTATAAACTGTCCGCGATATATATGTGAAAATTTCACTATATCCTTTAATGTGTCAGATACCTTTAAATTAAACCACAAATTTATTTTTTATTCATTCATATTAAAATTTAGTTTATTTGTAGCATTTTAAATAAAACCGTATTCCACGTTTTGCGATAAAACAAAAATTATAGTAAAACCATTTCCACCGATCGCGTTATATATGGTGCCCACTTAGGATCTGCCCATATTTGTATTAACTTCAAAATAGCAACGGCTAAATTGATAAACTTAGTGTCTATGTATATTAACCACTTAATGGCCACGCCCAATATCTTCAAGGGCAGTTTCGTCACGCCCAATACTTTCAAGGGCAATATCATCGTGCCCGATACCTTCACGGGTATGGGTGCGACTATTAAGGGGCTAAAGTGCCTATGCGCTAACGCGATCAGATTGCCTACAGCATCACATTGCAACAAACTGCAATGTTAGTATTCTTATCTCGAAAATGGTTCAAGATACGGAAAATATCAATTACAAAGTTTTAGACCAGCCTCAATTTAGTATGAATTTACTCTTACATTTATCCTCAATTTAGTCTTACATGTAAAAATATCTTCATTAGGAGCCCTGAAATGTATTTTTTTAATATTCAATCACTTGCTTAAATAACTCAACAACTGCATGCAGAAGTGTGGCATTATATGGAAAATGCACATTTACTAAAAAAAAAAAAAAAAAAAAAACCTTGTAAGCAAAGAAAATTTATTAAGAAAATCAATTTTTCTGAATGTGTCCACTCTCGGCAGCAATGAATTGCCTGCATGTGTGGGTACATAGGGAATATTTAATTTCAATTTCTTCTATTATATATATATAATCCAAACGGAAATTTCGTTCCGAACGCCGAGATTTCGAGTTCTACCGCATGGATTTTTACGAAACTTATACCGTTAGATAGGCATCGTTCCAGGGAAGGTTTTAAGCTATAACACATCATTCTACCTAGATTAGTTAAGAATTATTACGGAAAATTCTATTATTTTGGACTTTGTTACTTCATATTTCCTTAAATATCTGGATTCCTATTGGTCGTAGAGCTTAGATCTCGCGCCAAAAGTAGCTCCGAAGCACCCAAGTAAACTTTTCCCCGCGATTATTTTGACGTCTTCCGATTTCCTCTAACTCTATTAGGGGCCCGCGTAGAGTCCCTTTAAAATATTTTTCGTAGTAATTTCAGCAATTATCTTAAATTATTGGTTAAGACCGCCACCCTCCCGATTCATGTATCTACGGAAAGGATGCATGAAGGAGTTTCGTTCAGATACGCTTTCGTTAAGAATAGAGTGCGCTCCCTGGTGGTAGAATGTGGTACTAACATAACGCGATATTGTTAAAATTAGGAAATCTAACAATGCAATCTGTTTTAAACTTTGAGATAGTTCATAACACATAATCTATTATCTATTCTATTATATATATATAAAATCTATTATCTATTCTATTATCTATTATATATATAAAATCCAAACGGAAATTTCGTTCCGAACGCCTAGATTTCAAGTTCCACTGCATGGATTTTTACGGAACCTATACCGTTAGATAGGTATTGTTTCAGGGAAGGTTTTAATCTATAACACATTATTCTACCTATATTAGTTTTAGAATTATGACGGAAAATTCTGTTATTTTTGGCGATAAGGTTACCATTTTATTTCTTGGCGAAATTCATCGTTGATAAAAAAAAATTGAAACGGCTATTAAACCTCGAAAAATAAAAGAAAAACTGTTACTAATTTTATTTAAATGAAAAAAAAAAGAAGAAGAAAATGCGTTTTAATGAGTGATAATATTAAAAAACGGAAACATTTAATCAAAACCTGAAAGAAATATTTGTAATGCTTAAAAATTAATTTAATAAGAAATATTACTCTTGATACGCAATATTTGGCTCTTTATCGCTTGCGTTAGATATGGAAACGAATCTGAAAATTTGATTAGATGAAATTTTAACGACATTTTCTTTCTGTTCTGCTCTTTTCTTTTTTTTTATATCTAATTGTCCCATCACGTGACTTATAGAAGAAACAAGCAGATGTAATTGTGAGTGACTTGTGTAATTACTATTTGTTTCTTTACAATTTTTTATTTTTCTTTTGCCGCCAAACAATGTGATTTTAAGCCAAAAATGCATAAGCGTGACATTAGCTTGAGGATGTTCTCACAAATGGTGTTTTTTTAGGTGAAAGAGATCATTTTTTGAGTACATTTTCATGTTCAATTGTAACTTATATAGATATCAGTTAATATTTTTAAAATGGAATCGAATACTTAAATTTCAGTGTGAATTTCTGCCACACATGCATATTGTAAAATAATTTCATACTTTTTAAAATGTTTTTCGCCGCAATTCCGAAAGCATGTGATATTTATAAACTCGAACTCAGATCAACAAATATTACCCATTTTATTTAAGCAAATATTTTCTCAAGTCATATCGCCAATTTCATTTATAGGAAAATTCACAGATTCGAAATCTAGGAAAATTTATGTTTTAATACGTTATTACTATGAAAAATTCAACATTTTGAAAAAAAAAAATTACAAGTCTTTTGTAATTCGTCATTTCTTCTTCGTCTTTCTTCGTACTTTCTCCTCTGTTATGTAATATTTCAAATGATATTGGACTAATTTTCGATCAACGATTCACCGCAAAATCGCATATCTAATATAGTATATAAAATAAAGTCTGGATTAGGGGACTAATTAACGCACAGCGCAAAATACTGAACCTAAAATCTTGAAAATCGTGGTAAAAATACTTCTTATGACATAAACTTCTGCTAAGAAAGGATTTTCTAAAGTGTCACCCCTAATGGTTTTTGCACGGGGAGGGGAAAAAAATCGAATATCAAAATTATGCGTCAAATGATAGCATATTTTAATGTAGTTTTGTATGCTGAATCGAATGCTACCAAATAAATTTTTGTAAGTCCAACAGTTCATGACACATTTCATGTTTTTCTAATTTGGCGGTGTCTTTGGAATCTAAACCTCAAAATATCTATCATTACATCAGTTACTCTAGCAACGGAAAAAATTCAAATCAACCCTTTTGGCTAAAAAATAAAAACGGCTCTATGAGTTTGAAATAAAAATGCAAGCATCTTAATTTTTTTAAAAAGTAGGGATTTTATGTAAAATAAAAGGGAAAAAATTACTGAGAATTTAGCGTTATAAAACAAAAATGGAAAAGGTACTACTTAGATATTCCGTCGACCAAAAATCTATCGTCAAACTATAAGATTAAATGCCAATAATGGTTGATCGTAAATATCAAATTCACTTGAATTTAAACAAACTACACGTGCTTACGTCATCAAGTGATTTTAATTTCGACGTTTTATTTGTATTTTTATTAATGTTATACTAATTTATTTGTTATTTCGTTATTTAAAATAAAGATTATGTCAATTTATATAATTTGGCGAGTGGTTTGGCGATTTATATAATTTGGCGAAATTGGTCGACGGGATAACAAGTAGTACCAATGAAAATATTTAAATATGAAAGCAATGTTTGTAACGACTTAAAAATTATTTTTATTTATATATTTTTATTTTATTAATAATTATTTTTATTATTGACGCCATAAACTCCGTTTATGGCGTCAGATGCCGTCATCCGAAGAATCTACAAGAGTCTTTTTCCATTTTTTCCGGTCAAAGGTCCATTCCTCAATGAAAGAAATTGGAATTGGAATAATATTGTGCGATTTATAAATTGCTCCTCGATAAGAAGAAAAAATGGGTACATTTATAACAACCGTGCGCACATCTCGCTAATAGCATTTAAAAAATTCCCAATAGCAGTAGTTACATTTTGCGTATGTAAATTAAAAATCATTTTTATTTTCTTCTATCTTCAATAGAAGAAAGTATTGCAATCGAATTTTTTTGTTTTTAATTATTGCATTATTTCCTGTTATTGTTTATCTTTTCAGTTTTTTAAATGAAATTAGTATGAGGCATGCATTTTAAATGAAATGAGTGAAAGGTTTGTTTTAAATGAAAATAATAAAATAAGAATATGCTATGAAAACAACCTTTATTGATTTATTACCTGCGCCCGGCTAGCATAAAAGTATCACAAAAGCCACATATTCACTTTTCTTTGGGTAGTTGCTCATGAGAATTTAAGTTAACATTCCGTGATCGGTTACTTCACATATTTGTGTATTAGCTTTAATGTTGAAAGCATCGTTTATGTTTGAAGCGAAAACTTTGATGAATTCTATTACACAAAATCGCCTCATCATCATCATCTATATATTTAAAACGGAAATTTGCATTTCATTCAAATTGTTTATAATACTTTCGTAGGATATACCACAATTAGTTAGGTAATAATTTTGGAAAGGTTTTAGTGTATACATATTGTTCAAGGGTACTTAGTTATAGAGCAACATTAAAAGTTCAAAAAGTAAGTGAACCTGATTATGAAAGTTTAGCCTTTTTAAAAAAAATCTACAGAACATATTTTGTTACAAGTGGCCCTGTTACATGACTTTTCAGGAATGGTGTTAGTAAATAAGATTTCATTTTATGTTGATTAGTTATAGAGGTATTAATTCCTGTTGTCATAATGGTCTCATTACCCGACGAAAAGTGCGCGGTTTATGATCAACTAAAAGAATTACTTATTAATAGCTAAATTTTGTCCAACGCTTAAGATAACATTATATCGCAATGGCGTTCGTATCGTTTTCAGTAATGAGCAAGGTCCAGCTGAAGGTCCATATTGTTTAAAATACAAGTTCAAATTCACCATTTAGTTTAATCCAAGGCTCATTTGGAAATATTGGCCAGCGCAGCGGGCATAGCCTGCTAGTATTAGAATAAACTATACCTTACGAATAGGTGTTATTTCTTATTAGTAAATGTACATCTTCCTCATAATACAACTCTTCTGCAAACGATTAATTACTAAACATTTAAGCCGATGATTGTATATTGAATAACCTACATTTCAGGGCTTATAATAAAAATATTTTTACATGTAAGACTAAAATGAGGATGCGTTGCAACTTTGAAATTCACTCTTTTTCAAGAACTACTGGCATGATATAGCGAAATATTTTCCGGATAGAAACATTTACTTCACAAAGTGATTTCATCAAGTATCCCATAGTCCCTTTGCTAGACACAGCGTGCATGACTATAACTGTCTGCATTCTGAAGTTAACGGAGGTGGACAAGATTTTAGTGGGCTACGGGATTAAAAGAGATACTGGTCGGAGAGACTTGTGTATTTCAGATTAATATTTACCATCATACCGTATTTTTTATGGTCTATAAAAAATAGTTTACGATTTTTACAGTAGACGGTACTGCTACACTGGAGGCAATGAAATGTAATAATTTTGAAATAATACACTATTCTTAACATGATTTAAAGCTACAGGTACTCAGTGTATCCAACACCCCATTCTAATATTGAGTCGATTCGTGGTATTATTCTTTATGGAGCATGAAACAGCACATCAGCGAAAAAAGCTACTGCTATCTCCTGTCGTATGGTGTTTTTCAGTGCTAGTAAAGATTCAGAATTTTTCGTACAAACGCGTAGCTTTAGGCAAAGTCAGTAGCAGACATTGCACTGTGTTTTTTGGGTGATTCTTATTTTTGAGTTATGTAAGCTAAAATGACGCTAGTCGTCCATGACATTACCTGCTGCTCCCTTTATTGTCAAGATTTTGAACTATTGTCTCTCCATGCCATACAAAATTCTGTACCACGGTGACTATTAATCCGCAAATCGAAAATCTCGTCGATCCTTAGATATTTTTTGTATTGTTTTCCACTTCTTTTTCCGGAATTTGCCAATACCCGGTATATATATATATATATATATATATATATATATATTACGTTATTACGTTAATTCAAATTACGGACATATTCTTACCGGGGATCTTACTACAGTGGCAGACACAAATCTCAGAAATTACATGAGGTATGGTACAAAATACAGATTGAGGAGAGTTGTGAGTAGAGGGTTAGCTATAAAACGTTTGTCAAATAATATAGATATCTTCATTCAAAAATTAATATATAAATATGGTTTACCAAAAAGCGTTTTTGAGGAATGGAGGCACTATATTCTAAAAGAATTTCAAGGCTTTTACCAAAAAGATTTTGAGGGTGTCTCGGGAGAATCTTACAAAGATTTGATTAAATCAGTAAAAAATCTACAGGATGATTTTATCATTACATATGTGGATAAAGCTAACACCAACTATGCTATAATATGTAAAAAATTATACGGAGATATTCTAAGGGAAACCTACAATAATGAGGGAAATTATCAACTACTAAAAACTACTAAACAAGTTATTGTAAACAGAGTGAAGGCGTTTTATAAAAAAATAAAATCAAAGCAAAATAGTGTGGAATTTCCTTATCTTGTAATGATTCCAAAATTCCATAAAAACCCAATTACTTTTAGAACTGTAACTTGTGGGTTTGGTTCTTACCTGGAATGTGTTAATAAAAAATTGCTGAATATATTACAAAAGATTTTCGATCAGGTTATAAATGAATATTCTTCGATAGTAATAAAAAATAGCTATGAACTTATAAAAAGTTTAAAAAAGCTGAAAAAAATTACAGGATTATATACATACGATTTCGAGGATTTGTATAATAGCATAAATTTAGATGATTTGAAGTACAGAGTTATGGATTTTTTCAAGAAATCTAAAGAGAAAGATATCAGTATTGAAATATTCACCGATTTATTTCAATTTGTTGTTTACGAAAATTATCTGTATGAAGGGAAACAAATATATAAACAAGTGAGAGGTATTCCAATGGGGGGGATTTGTAGCTCCATCCTTGCAGATATTTATCTGTTTACATATGAAGCCGGTTTACTGTTGGAAAAAGACTTAAAGATATACAGATATATAGATGATGTTTTGGTGGTTGAGCTGAATAACAATAAAGAAATTTATCAATTTGGATGTTATCCAGACACTTTGAATTTAAAGAGTGCTTCGGATGACCGGGGCAGTGTCAACTACTTGGATGTTAATTTGGAGATTATAAACGGAATTTTAGTATATAGTATTTATGATAAAAGAAATTATTTTGATTTTGATACAATAAAAATATTAAACTTTAATAGTAACGTGCATGTTTCAATTTTTAGAAATATATATTTAAATGGTTTAAATCGTATTGCAAATTTGTGTTCAAATGTTGATAAATTGGTTGGTGAAATTTATAACCTTTACATAAACGCCAGTAAACAAAATTACCCAATACATTTTCTGAATGATTTAACTTTCAATTTTATCAAGAAAAAAAGCTATCGAAATAAAATATTGGAATTGTTCGATGATGGCTATTTATCGATACGTGATTCCTATCGAAAATAGCTTTGCGGTGAGGATATTCACAGTCTTCATTTGACGGCTTTCGGGTTAGTTTGTGGTTTTCATTTCTTTCAATTTCTATTTGTTTGGTCTCGGCAAGTGAGGGGGAATGTTGTGCACGTAAAACATGTTTAACCCCGCAGTACAAGTCATAAGCCTTGACCACTTGTCTTCATGTTTAGTTTTTTCTTAGTTACTCTTGGTTTTGTTAATTATTGTTTTAGTTACAGTTTGTTAGATGTTTTTTCGTGTAATAAATTATGTGAATTTGGATTTTTCAATATATATATATATATATATATATATATATATATATAACCATTAATTAAACATAACCTACCACCATCAAATATTATGAATTAAAGCTGTAAGTATAAAAACAAAAACAAAAAAATTAATTTATTATAAGAATTATTATGGAAGAAAAAGAAAAAAGTGGACACCGACAAAAAATGGAAAAGCTTATATATTGAATTACGTTGTCAAGGGCACAGAATTCAATGATATAAGCAAAATGGTTGTTTTCTGTGAGAAAAATAAGCTAAAGCTAAAAATTATTTTCCCCTGTGTCCAAACAATCATTAAAATCAAGTGAATTGATTAAAAATGAAAACAGAACAGAAACAAATAATATGAAATGGAAGAATCAATAAAACCTATTTAAATATTTATAGGATATAAAATATAAATTTAAATAATAAACACCATACCGATTAATTTTTCAGTATTTTACAAATATCCACGCGCACATGTCTACCAGAATATCATAAAGATTAAGGTGAATAAAACAGTTAAGAAATCACAGATATATGGACAATTTTAAAAATAATTTTCATACATTTGTGTCCATGTGCAATGTATGTTTAGTAATATAGCAAACATTTTCATGGTTTTCTTGTATTCATCTAAACCCATCATCATGACAAAAGTTCAACTAAATCTCAAATGTCAATAATCTAAAACACGAAATTATACCCTGAAAGACACATTTTTCGATTTCTCTTACAATTTTAAGCTTTAAAATCGATGTGCAACACACATCTTACAATCTCTTAGTGCTCTTACAATCATTTAAAATCTTCTTTATAATATCGATTAAAAAAAAAAAAGCGTTCCCCAATCAAAAGAAGCAGAAATAATCAATAGCATTTCCATATCTTTTTTAAAGTTTTTCTTCGAACTATCAATAACAAATCGATGATTTTGGCAGACTTTCCGCTGCCTGATGCTATCAAAAGTAGCTGATTGAGTATCCTACGGTGAAAAATATAGTAGCATTTGCGCAAAATTAATAGTTAAAATAGTTGTATGTTTCTTTAAAAACAGATAAATAAAAAATATTTATTTGCCATAGCAATAAAGAACCGAATCTACTTCATAAAAATCTACATCGTATTCTACAGCTTATGATGCCATCCATATTTTCCTTTTTTTTTTTTTTTTTTTTTTTTTTTAACTTTTATTAGAAAGTCACACATCAATTATTTTTAAAACATTCAGAAATTTTCTCATGTATCACCAGACATAGATGGCGAAAATGCAGTTCGGTTTACCCCAAGTAAATTCAATATGTGCTTATATTAAAAACGAGATATATTTCATTGCATGTTATTATCTGCTAAAAACTTCCTTAATTCCGTTTAACGTATTTAATAAAGAACAGACGTCTGCAACTTTTGTGTCGTCCTATCGAGTCTTTGCAAGAAATTTATGTACTGGAATAAAATAGCAATATTGGCAAATAGTTTGATTTTATAACAAACAATGGGTTACCTAATGCTATACAAATAAATAAAGAATAAATATTGTTCTAAATTATTATTTCCAACATTTAAATATGTTATTTAAGTGAAAAAAAAATATGCTAGAAATACAGTTTCCTTTCAGTACGCTTGATTATAGTACGAGCCAAAGGGGCAAAGATCCTGGACCTTGATTTTAAAGAACCAGAAATTTACTGTGCATATTTTAAGAATTAAATTATTTAATCAGTTTTTGATCCTATAATGATGACAATCAATATGATGGACTATTAGTACAAGAAAAGTCAAAAAATAAAATACATATTTATATAAATTAAAATTGCATTTATATGTTCATATAGCTTAAGTTAAGGTATCGAAAAGTGTTTAATTTTTTCTGACTTTATAGGAAGAGGCATCAGAATAAACATCAGATACTGGGTCTACACCTTGGTTAGAGGTCGTATTACTAATAAAATATTTTTAATTTAGAGACAAAAAAAAAACATAAAAAAATTCAAAGGATTCAATAATGAGTTTTAATACATATTTTACATTACCATATAAATAATTTTTCAAAAAACATTTGTCCTCATACTAAATAGCTACACAAATTATAAAACAAAACTGATATGCTCCCAATATTGTAAGATTTTATTTATTTTTATTCTTAGGATTTTTAAAACTAAGTATAAAAGTTAAAACTTTTATATTAAAATGGAAAATCAGTGCATATAACATAAAAAAAAATCTAGAGATTTGGGATTGGTGAAAAAAAAAACGGTTTCGAACAGAAATAGTAGCTAGTACACGATAAAAATCTATTTTTGTTTTATTAGTTTTTCTTCAAAATAGTCGCTTTTCACGGGTTTTGGGCTATAATATTATCCGTTGTCGCCGGTTGCTAAAATTAGGTTCTTTTATAGAAATTTAATTGCAATTGGCAGCCCTGATTTCAGGATTTTCACTGAGTTTCGCAGTAGAAGCTTCTTCAAATAATAAATGAACGCATCAATAATATTTCGAAATTTTCAGCAAAAAATTTCATCGTAAAGACCTCACTTTGAAAATAATGCTGCAAATGATTCTTTACATTTCTCCAAGAATTATATATTACTGGGATAAAAAAATAATCTGTATAGATTCTGAAATGTATGAAAGAGCTGTTATTAATGATATATGAAAAATATATTTATAATAAGACATTTTTCTATTTCATGCTTTATCATTTATTAAATAATATTAGTTTTATAAAAATTGCGATAAATAATACACTCAAAAGAAGATTTTAGTTGACATGAAGAAAATCTCAAATACAAATCTAATCTAATTTTTTTTTTAATTTCACCACGAAGTATACTGTTTGTACAGCTGTAATATGTAAGACTTTTCGAATGTTTTTCCAATTTGATATAAGACTTAATAAAACAGCCTCTAAAATTCTTAACACTTTAATAAGAATGCTATCAACACTTATAAAAACTGCATATCATCTTAAAATTTTAATTTAAATTAACTTTAAATAAGTAACAAAGAACGAATGAAATATAAAAAAGTGATTTTTAACCCTTTTTATGAACATGTCCAACCTAAGAATCCTTAAAATGATTATACAACTTCTACTTCTTATTTAACCTAATTCGTAACACTTAGTATGTCAAATAATCAATTACTGAATCACATAATTTCTATTTATTTTGAAACATTCTCATGGGTGTAAATAGCTCTTTGATGACGATATTAGAATTTTATTTATTTATTTTTTTTTTTTTTCTAAACATATATATTTTTCAATAAATTCGACAAGGTGACAAATTACTGTCCATAACATATAATGGACGGGCATTTTATGAAAGACATGTTCTTCGATCTGTCTTGCATTTTAAACTTTAAAACCAATAAATTTTTCTTTCCACTTACAGTCAACTTACTACAGTCCACACAATATCGATAAAAGTACCAAAAGCAGCCCCATTCGAAAAAAAAGTCAATAGAGCAATCCATATCACTTCTAAAGCCTTTTTCCGAGCTATGAATAACCAATTCATCATTTTGGGGATTTCCATTGACTTCCCATTAGGATCCTCTTCATCTAACAAATGAATGCACCAATAATATTTCGACATTTTCGGGGAAAATTTTCATCGCAGAGACATCACTTTGAAAATAATGCTGCAATGATTAATCATTCTTTTTATTTACCCGATAATTCTGCATTACTGAATAAAAAATAATCCATTTATATCCAGAATTATAAAAAAGCGTCACTAGAGTGGCACTGTTATTGATTATATAAATACTGAAGATTTTTTTTTTCAGAAGAATATGTATTTCGGTTTCTTAACTATTGTTAGTTTTTTTAAAAATTGGATTGGGAAATATTATTAAATAGGATTTTTAATATGACATGAAGAAAATCTTGAACTAAAATCCAGTTGAACCTTTGTAAGCTTAAGCTGAGACTATTATGTGGTTTGTAAGTTGGCCAATTCCGCGAAAATTTGAATCTACGTGTGTCGAATCATTTGGTATTGTTATAGAAGACTTAAGAAAACAATGCATCAACAAGTCTTAACTGTTTCATAAGAAATATATTTCTATCAGTTGTTTATGAAAACAGCGTAAGATTCTAAAAGTTTAATATATAATAACCTTGAATAAATGGCAAAAAAAAAGGGTTTAAAATACAGGGTTAGCATAAATGAATGACCGGATTTTAAAAATTTATATTTTCAAAACAATTACACGTATTATAATAAGTGATATATGAAAATAAGGACGAATATTCCAAGTTTTTTTTTCAGTTGCAAATGTTCTATGTGCAAATCTTTGGTAACACGACAAACACTTAATCTAAAACCAAGTTCGCTTCACACATTTGCACAGTTTTGAACAGTTAACGATTTTTAATGCTGCACTGGTGCATTAAAGCACTAAATAATGCCCCACTGATGCATCGTAAAATGTACACGGTATGTGGTATATATGTCTTTTTACGTCATATACGTTTTATTCTCATGTAATATACACTATAGCCATTAATCACAGGACAATTTCAATTTTAGACATTTAGTAGAATATTTTAAAATATACTTGTCAGATTATTCTGGAACTTCAGGGTTATAAAGAATATGTTTGACCTCATATTTATCAACGTCAGTTTGATAAGGAGGACAATTTGAGGGCCAAAAAAAATCTAAGAAAAATAATAAGATTAGGGATCACCCTGTAAATTAATATGCACAGAATGATCTATCGCCGCAGAATACGAATATGTGAATACTGTACAATTTGTTTACTGATTTGTATAAGAATAGCACATGTATTTATGCAGATATAGCAATTTTTTTTTAAGTTAAACAAATTTTTCATGTTTTTAGCTTGTATTATGCAGGGTTTCAATCAAATTTAACGCCAGTTTCAGAAAAATTAGCAAAATGTAGCAGAAAATATAGTGCAATTGGAATAAAATAAAATAATATATTTTATGAAATATGGGCAGTTGTATGAAATAATTTTTATCTCCGCATGCGCGAGCGACAACACAGATTTTTTTACATAGTTTAATAGTCAACTCTATGGAGCAACTCATTATAAGAAATCTAGTCAAATATAGTGAAAATTCAGAAAGATATCGGCGGTAGAGTGATCTGATTTTTAGCTGCTCTCTAAAAGCAGTTGAATGATAAGGGATTTTTCACAATTTGTCATTTTTTATTAACAGACTTTTAGAAAAAAGTTAGTTCTTAGTGAATACCAACGAGTAGAATTGGAAAAAATGCTTCGATTTTGATTCTTTTTATCATGGAATAGGCTCGTTCTGGTGTTAATCCAAGAAGAACTAAAACATCAATTAAAAAGGAAAAAAAAATTAAAATTAAAATTGACAATTTATGGAAAATCCCTTACCATTCAGCCGCTTTTAGAGAGCAACTAAAAATTAACTCACTCTATCTCCAATATCGTTCAGAATTTTCACGATATTTGACTGGATTTGTTTTGAGTTGCTCCATAGAGTTGTCTGTTAAATTATGTAAAAAAAAAAAAATGTTATTATTCACGCATGCGCAGTTAAAAACTATTTCATACAACTGCACATATTTCATAAAATATTTAATATATTTATATTCCAATTGCACTATATTTTTTGTACTAAATTTTGCTAATTTATCGGAAACTGGCGTTAAATTTGGTTGAAAACCCTACATGACATGAGATAAAAACATGTAAGGATTTTTTGAACTTTAAAAAAAAAAAATTGCTATGTCTCCATGAACATACGCGCTATTCTTACACAAGTCAGTAAACATGTTGTACAATATCCACTTATTTGTATTCTGCAGCAATAGATCATTTCGTGCATTTTAATTTAAAAGCTGATCCCAAATATTAGTTAGCCCCTAATTGACCTCCTTATCAAATCGACGTTGATTAATACGAGGTTAATCATAATCATATTCTTTATAATCCTGAAGTTACAGAATAGAAGAATCCGACACATATCGTCGCTACCATGTCAAACTATCCAAAGTGAAAAAATGCATTTTTCATATTTTGTGCCATTTTGTTGTATTGTACATGATACGTACTAATCAAAATCGTCACGTCTCTAGCTCGCTTAGAAACTTAGATAATGACTGTCTCAAAGTATCCACTATGCTCTTATTTCTAAAATTTATAATGTCAAACTGTCCAATATGGCATATTCGATCCTTTGCCGCAAATGTTTGTATATTTTTCTTTTTCTAACCATCCGTACCATGTCAAACTATCTAATATGAAAATAGTCTTTTTATCAGGAAGACAAAAACTGTTTTATTTATGGATTTAAATTTAACGCAATTGACATATGTTTTGGACGTTTACTATAGAATATGTTTTCTATTGTTAATGGAATGTGAAAATTTTTAGTTCATTTACAGGGACACTCAAAAGAATACATTACACACAATAAGGAAAAAGAGCGGAGTCTTTTAATGGTGTTACGATATTTAAACATAATGAAATTAATATGGATTTATGAAGTGTTTTGAAACATGCATTATGTAAAATATGGCGTGCAAGCCATTTATTATTATTTACAGGTTCATACAAAAGAATTTTGTGGTATAATGGTTTATAGAAAAACAAATTGAAGCATATTTTAATTTTAATAATGTTAAAATATTCCAAACCAAGTGAAATTGGTATCCGTAATTGATTTACATTACAAGTTGCTTGCTGTAGAATATGTCATGTATGATAGTTATCGTTAATTTACAGGGACACACAAAAAAAAATCGGATACACTGCTGTCTATTAGCGAAAGTTGTTTGAAGTGCGTTTAAAATTTTAGCATGAGTTTTTAACTATTTGAATATTATGTGATGCGTATAAATTCTATAAATCATATACAGTAATATGCAAAAGAATTTGTAAGCATTACTTTGTATGGTGGTTAATTTCTTAAAGCAGGTTTTTAATTGATTTATGCAATTTCGGTTTTTTATTTCTTTTTACTATAGTAAAATATGTTAGTAGAAATTCCTAATATGCAGGGCTACGCAAGGAACTGAAAACATTGCCGGCTATGACTGGTAATTTCTGGAAGTGTGATTATACAATTTTTTGCCTGAATTAAATTCTACCATATTACGTAACAGGTATAAAAACCTGTAGATAATATACAAGGCTATACAAGAAGTTCGAGTATATTTCCGTTTAATGGTGGATATTGTTAAAGTTTCAAAGTGTAAATTGCGTTACGCATTTTCTAATTAAACTGAATTGTCGCATACTATCTAGATTATACACAAATCTATAGATGATCGGACGGACATGATAGAATCATACGGATTCGAGTACTTTTTCTGCCTATGGACGGTAATTATTTTTAGTGAATTCTTTTGTGCAGCCCTGTATACGTGGTCTGGAATTTTTATACAACATGCAAAAAAATAGATAAATTTAAAATCGCATACCGAAATATAAAAATGCACTTCCAGCAATTATTGCTCAAAGACAGACAGTAGTACTGTAACCCATTTCTTTTGTGTGACCCTGTAAATTAACGACAAATGCTATGAATTCCTGCTCTATTCTGTCGCTATCTTCTTGCAATGAAATTCAGTGTTTTATATCAGTTTTAATACATTTGAAATAGTGTAATATCATTAAAATACTCTACAAACTATTTTCCCCCATATACCATAATGTAATGGAAATCTTTTGAGTGCCCCTGTAAATGAAATATTAATGTTACACACTTTATATGCAATACCGAACATGCCATTGTAAGCAACATTAACGTTATTCAATTGCATGAAAATCCGAGTATATGTACATGAGTTAGAGCATGGACAGAGAAACCGAGTCAAAAGCACTTTTCAACCTTCTTGGAAAGTGTTCAAAAGTATAATAGGTTGAAAAATCACATTCAGTAATTTCTACCAATAGACGAGCATAACTGAATTATTTTGTACAATCATGTATATTATCTATAAATTTTTATACATGCCACACAATAAGCTAAAAATTTAATGCAAACTAAAATACGCTTAAAAGTACTAAAATGATACTTCTAGAAATTATCATCCATAACTATCCATGTTTCTAGCTTTTTTGCGTGGCCCTGTATATGATTTTACTTATATTCCACAAACATCTCATATACTAACTATAGTTTAGCTTTGAAATGCATAGCACGATTAAAAACTACGTTTAAGCAGTTCAGAATTATACTTAGTAATGCTAACGAATTATTTTAGGTAGTGCTGTATACAATCTATAGAATATATACATACCGCGTATTAAGCACATAGTTTTAAAATGCATACCATAATCTAAAACGAAATTTCCAGCAATTATCGCTATTATACTGCACTTTAACCGAAATCTTTTGTGTGTCCCTGTAAATGAATGATAACTGTTTTACGCGACATATTCTAACGTAGGCATCTTGCTGTGCACCTCAATAATGTATATAAATTTCATTATGATTGAAATAGTGTAACATAATCAAACTGAACCACAAACGTTTCTTTTCGCATTAAGCATGTAACGGGATTCTTTTGAGTGTCCTTGTAAAGAACCTATCAATTCTGCACGCTCCGTTTTCAGTACCAGACATGACATAGTAAACGTCAAACACATAAATAAGTTATATGGCAATTCGAGTATATTTACGAGAGTTACAGCACGGATGAGGCGACAGAAAAGTAAACCAAAATTCATAAAAACTTTTTAACGATCAAGAAAGTCTTGAAATAAATACATTAAATTTAAAAAATAAAAAAAACCGACTGTGTAAAAAGAGAACTAATTAATTATTTCTCATCAATGTGAAACTATTTTTTATATTACTTACCTATTTCTTTTATTTACTTGATGACTTTTAAGTTATGTTTAATTATTAGTTCCTATCTATAAATACAGTTTTGATGAGGCCTATAGATGTCTATAAAGGTTAACGTTACAGTAAAGGTAGAGATCCAACGTGCACAACTTCCAGGTTGTGTAATATTTAAACGGAGCTTCTGACTGTAAAATAGTCAATGAAACATCATCTTCATTTTGAAAGACTTATCCAAAGATATGCCACTCAATAGGGTGCGTAATTTTTTCGTCTCTACCGCCATTTTGAATTTATAAAAAAAAAACCCTAGCCTATAACCATTGGACGGTTAAGACGAATCGATAGAGACCTCATTCATTAAAATCCATCCAGCCGTTGGGATGTTTCGAGGGTATAAAGAAATCCACTTACCCAGGTACGCGTGAAACACATAACCCTTCTTGGCAGTCGGGTAAAAAGGGATTACCCCATTATCATTTCCTACGTTCGGGAGAACATTTGCAATTATTGTATTAAAAGAGCCTATTATGAGTTTCTTCAAAATTTTCTTCAAAATGATTTGTTCCAACTTTTCGAAAATAGTTGTAGAAAGCGGTCCATGAGTTTCTTAGAATAAATAGCGCAAAGATTAATATTTATAATTATGGGTATCAAGTGCCTGTTGTTGCCCACCCCATTATTTTGAGATATTTTTGTGTTCTTATATTTTATAAAATTAACAGAATGTTTAAAAATAAGCTTTTTTGTTTATTAATTTACTGTATATTCGTTATTAAAATTATTAAAGAAAATTCTTAAGAGTTTTATATTGAATATGTAAATAAAATTTTTTTACAAATTAAACTATTGAATGCAACACATTTGCTACTATGAAACGGTGAATCTGGGAAAGGGACAACATTTTTAGAAGTCAAACTATCCAATCTGGCATATTCGTTACTATGGAATGACAAACCTGGGAAAAGCACACAATTTTTACAAGTCGGACTATCCAATGTTGCATACACTGTAAACGCAAACGTCTAAAATTCAGTTTAAAAAGTGTCTTAAGTGGATGGTCACATTGTAAGTGAAAAAAAAACGTGTCTTACTTTTTTAAGACACCTTTTTGCATCTGAAGTTAACACATTGAAACGTCTTAAAACGCTGCCATTTTTTAAACACTTGAAATGTCTTAAAAAGCCGCCATTTTTTAGACATTCGAAACATCTAAAATGGTGCCATTTTTAAAACCCTTGAAACGTCTTAAAAAGCCGACGTTTTTTAGACATTTGAACATGTAAAATGAAGTCTTTTAAGACACTCGAAACATCTTAGAAGATTTTTTTTTTCTCTTATTTACACTGTCTCATTGACAGCAAGCTAAAACTTAAACTTACAAGCTACAAAGCAAAATAAATATTTGCCAATTATGGAAGACTACAACACACTGCATTATTTATTTTAATTTATTTATGTATTTTATTATAATTTTTTTTTTTTTTTTTACATTCATCAGATTCGATGCCAAGATATATTAATACATTTTCAAGTATTTAAAAATATTAATTTTTCTTTGTTTACTTTAGAAAATAATCGAAGAAGTTTATTAATCATTTAGTCAATTTAAATTATTAGACATACATACAAACCATATCTGGAATTATTATTTATGTTATTTTTTTCATAGATTCAATGTAATAAAAAACGAAATTCCCTACCCCTTCAACATTGTAGACAAAATAAATATAATGTTATTTTCCAATCGACAAATCCCCCCTCCTC
The DNA here is from genome assembly GCA_963932465.1 of Maratus speciosus. NCBI lineage: Eukaryota > Metazoa > Arthropoda > Arachnida > Araneae > Salticidae > Maratus > Maratus speciosus. The sequence continues at coordinate 166,191,868 of OZ010786.1, read as the reverse complement.
TTTATGAAATTTTTCTATGCTTCATAAGGTAAATCATAACAAGTTTTTATATTTCATTTATAATTCAAGGAAAATGTATACAAACATAAATCGGGGACATTTTCATAAACAAACATTTGAAGCATATTTAAAATATCTGATAACACTGTTTGTTTATTTATTTATTATTATTATTATTATTATTATTATTATTATTATTATTATTATTATTTATGAGGTGAAATTAACATCATCATTTACGTATGATTTTATTATTCAAAATTATCTTGCTGTAAAATATTAAAATCACTTAAGAAATCATTTTATGACAGAACAGTTAATAATATTATTGTTAAACAGGAGTAAATATTTTAAATAATTTTACACATCATTTCAAATTATTATTAAATTCAATATTTTCCATCAGATAATTAGAAAAATCTGCAAACATTGCATGTCTTTTTGCTTCAATTTAACATATAAGAGCATTTAATAATTAAAGTTGTAAAAAATTTATATGTTAATTCATTCATGTTTCCATTGGAAAGAAAAAAAAAGCTTACTTAATTAAGTATGTTTCAACAATAAAATAAATGTTTACAACTTTTGCAATAATACATATAGTTAAAAACGAGACCATTATTTTTTTTACGCAAAAATAAATAAATAAATAAACATGATTAAAGTTTTTTTTTATGTAAGAAAAACTGCGTAAAAACACCAAGTTAAACAATACTGTATTGCATTTTATAGTACCAAAAAAAAAAAAAAAACCCACAGTAAACAATAGCGTAAATATGGATTAATATTAATTTAAAATCTTAGACATAAATGTATACTTTAGAAATGGAACCTCATAAAAACATAGATAACATTTATAGTTGTTAAAATCAATTTGTTGTAAAAATAGAAAACATTAGTGGGACAAAATGGAGTATTATATTTTATAAGTCACTTACCCTTTTCATGGTATACATTTTCTAGTATATTCCTTTGTTTAGATGGAGGAAATATTTTTTCATATCCAACAAAGATTTCTAGATAACTGATTTATATATATAGTATTTAAAGTAACCAGCTATAATAGAAAATTCAATTAGACTGAAGTCAGAATCACCACGAGGTTCAATTCACATAGTGTTTCTTTTACATGTGCCACTGCATTCCACAGAGGATTATCCAGAGGTCAGGGGGGAGTATTGCATTTTCACCTGAAAGGTCTTGACAATAGAGATTGAAATGTTTGTCCACTGTTCATTTACTCGCATTTCACAGTGATTTTTGACATTCATAGAAGGAATTAATTTTCGATACGAGCATGGCACACAACAGCAAATATGGCTGCGGTGATAACACAGTGCAGTGAATGTCTGTAATTGGATATCTTAATTTAAGACGTTTCACCATATTAAGACACTTTATATTAGTTCATTTCTACGACCGGTGCATTAAGACACACACGTGTCTTAAATTAAGGTATCTATTATGTCTAAACTCTATATTAAGACATTTACGTGTCTTAAATGCTTTTTCAGTCGTTCTTCTGCCATATTGTAAGACTCCTTTATTTGCAGTGCATTGGATAGTTTGAAGCTGAAAAAGTTCAACAAAACTGAAAACGCACAAATAAGCATACCATATCAAATTATCCAATGTGATTTTTTGGCGAGTAAAATTATTCAAATGATTTATCTCAAAAGTATGCATAAATAGGATATAAAACAGCACCTGAAAAATATAATAATTGTTTGCTGCTGCTTGGCGCTGATTTTGAATCCGCAATTAAAACAGTTTTTTTGCCCTCCTGAAAAGTGGCTATTTCACATTGGATAGTTTGACATGGTACCGACGATATATTTTTAAATATCCGACTAAGATTGAAAGTGTCCGGTGATTAATGGCTATATAGTGTATATACGTCATATATACTTCATACATGAGTATAACTTTGTCATATGAGTTATTAAAATGTCATATAACTTGATAATACATATTGGTCCCTTGGTAACTCATTCTTGTAAGCCGCTATAATATGAAGTACCAAAATTTGCATGGTTTTTTTGTAAGCATTTTCACCAACTCGGCAAAATGGCCAATTATTATCGATAACATGAAACAGACAAACATTTATTGAAAAATATATTCTTTAATCTTTTTTGCATTTTAAATTTTATAAAATGTATTTTTTTTCTTTCCACTTATAATCAAGCACAATCTTCTTCACAATATCGATAAAATTACCAAAAGTTACGCCGTTCAAAAATAAATTAATTAATAAAAATAAAATTAATTTAAAACAAAAACCCTATATCACTTCTAAATCCTTTTTTGAGCTATCAATAACCAATTTATTAATTAGGGGATTTTCATTGACTTCTCCATTTAAACATTCTTCATCTAACAAATGAATGCACCAATAATACTTCGAAATTTTCCTCGGAAAGACATCCCTTTGAAAATAATGCTGCATATGATTAATCATTCTTTATATTTCTACAAGAATTCTTTATTACTGAGATAAAAAATAATCCATATATATCCAGATATGTATGAAAATGCCACTGGACTGGCGTTGTTATTAATGATGTGAATATCGAACATTATTTTTTTCTTTTAACAAGAATATATATTTTTTTCGATTTCGATTATTATATTTTGCTGGATACGGTTAGATTTATTAAAATATTATGGAATTCTCTGTTTTAAAGTACGTTTTTAAGTACGTGATAGTTTTATAGCGCAATAGCTTTAAAATACAACTTTGAAATTTGTATTAAAAAAATTTCTGACGGAAATCAAGTCCACAAATTTATAGGGTACGATTCAGAGTATGTGGTTTCTGCAGTTATATTTATGACCGATCGAATCTTTCTGCATTGTCATTTAGTAGTTAATAAACAAGCTTATTGAATGTATATACTCTTTAAAACAGCTTCATCTATTAACTGTTTCTGAAAGCACAATGTCACTTTAAAATTTTATACAAAATAGCCTTAAATGAGTATGAGATAATATATGAACTCTGGATCATTAATGGTCATCGTTCCGAATTACGAATAAAAAAAAAAAAAGAAAAATCTGTGCAAAGATGAACTACTGTCTGTAAGTAATATTCGACTGAAATAGGGTTTTATATAATCAATATCAGTGTTAATGAATTACAGTTGTTTGTGAGTAGATGAGAGCAAGCTAAGACTGGATATACATATTTGTATGTAACATGTTGTCATGTTAAAAGTCTTTTTCATTATTACATCAAAGATTATAGTGTTGATTCCTTTCAGAAAATTTTCGAGAACTGTCTCGTATACTTGCGTGCGAATTAAATCATATAAGTTACTGTCTAAATTAGAAAGAATTTTATTTTGCTTTCAATTGAACTACCTGGACGATATCCCATACAACACTATTAACTCAATCAGCCATTTTGATAACATCTTCTTGTTAACATCTTCTGATAACATCTTCTTCTTTGATAACATCTTCTGTTATTTGAAAAAGCTTGGCAGAATAAAACGAAGGTAAAGTAACTTTAATAAACGATGGATACGTAATTACACTTTTATTACTCTAACATAGTCAAACGAATTGGTAAATAAATCTTACGTTTTTTACGACAATTGATCATCTTCAATAAGATTTATTTTCAAAATGGGTACATAAATCTTATTTCAGTTCCACTGTGATTTAATCTGTCAAGTTGTTCAAATAACAGATCAGGTGTTATTATTATAATAATTGTTGTATAAATGAATTGTGTAGGCTGGGATGTCGTCCAGATAGCTCAATTGTAAGATCATTGTAAATTAAAGCTAAAGGTTCTGTGTTCGAATCTCGAACTAGACATATTTTCTCTGAATACTACTAGTAAGTATGTAGAGATGGTTATCAATAAATTAATTACCTACTTCAATGGAATCTGGAGCCGTTCCATTGTTTGATAGAGACAAAATTGAAACTACAGATATTTCAAATGGTGTGCTTGTCATTTATTAAATACAAATTTTTAATAGATAAATATTTCGAAAATTTGCACAGTAACACTCAAATAAATGTTCAATAAGCTTATACAGTTTACAGTTAATCTTCTTTTAGGTTTCGTTTACTAACTTATTTAGAAGTCTAGACAGTTATTTCCATTGCAAATGTTACAAAAACCTACCACGAAAAGATCTCTTCGAAAATACTGATATTAAAAAAACCCGGACCACTGAGGGTTCTTATTCTAAGAGAAAACCTTCATTTGCAGAAATAACTATTGCATATGTCTTTCTTCATTTTCAACAACTTGCTATAATTTTCAAACTATATTTTTGATCACCGAGTGCAGTAAATCTGGTCGAATATCAATAAATACTTTCTTTCCTAGACAACATCGATACGAAAATATGATTTTGCGATACATCTCGTTGTTGACAACGAACTTGCTATATTAAGTATTTATTGTAACATATTAAAGTTACATATAAAAGCATTTTAAGTATTAAACTGTAAACTGTAAAGGACTAGCGCTGCAGCGTCACTTTTCGGATTTTCTGTACTATAATTTTTTTTAAAATAAATGACAAGCGCATTATTTGTAATATCTGTTTCTTTAATATTATATTAAACTACGAGAAAATATTGTGCGTGTTTGTATGCAAATTTTATCTTAAGAACGGCTCTAATGAATTTGGCTACACTTTGTATCCCACCATTTTATGGTACGAGAAGATCATTGGTAAGTAAGTAAGTAAGCACCCACCCTGGGAACCCGCTTTTGGCTTATGGTTAGGTGTAACCCCCAAGCCCAGGGCAGGGAAAAGTTTTACTATCTGCAAAACTCCTTCAATGATTTTTTTTTTTTGTAACATGTTCGAGAAAATTCGATTAGTGGGTCATTTTGAGACTTCTAATTGAGTCAATGTATTTCAATCGGAATGAAGTCATGCTGCTGAACAGTTGCCAGCAAACGAAGTCGCAAAGTTGGCAACAGTTCGTCAGATTTGGCTGTATTTGTCGAAATATTGGCAGGAAAATCGACTTTCAAGATTCCCGATGCAAAAACACGTACTTGGCGCCAAATAAAAGAATATCGCCAAATTTGGCGATATTTTGAGGGGAAATTTTAGTAACATTTGGCGAAAATTTTGGCTTTTAGAATCTAAAGGAATTTTCTAGAAATTCCCAATAGGAGCAGAGATACATGATTTAACCAATCAGAGTTCATAAAACGTTCTCGAAAACAGAATTCAATCACTCTGGATACATAGAACTTTCTTAACACATGCTTGGCGCCAAATGAAAGAATGTCTCCAAATTTGTCGAAATTTTGCGAAAGAATTGGCTTTCAGAATATGAAGGAATTTTCTAGACTGTTATAAAATAAAATGCTTTATGGGAGTAATACAGCGAGAATTTATGGTCATATCGAGTTGAACAAAAACGTTAATTTTAACCGAGCATAGTTCAATCTTCTCCGCTGGTTTAGTCTGAATCGGAGAAGTAGAAAGCAGATAAGAACCTTTCAACTGGGCAAGTTATTTCCTGCTAACCATGTACTTTGCCAACGAATTCAACATTATGATAGATTTTAGTGAAAATTTGAAAGAGAATCATGCCATGATAAATATTTTCTTTGGTTTGTTTCGCTTTTAAAGCTTTAAAATCAGTACGTTTGTCTTTCCACTTAAGTCAAACACAATCTTAAGCCTTTGCAATTTTCATCTCGTTTTTACGTTATCTCATTCATTTTTAATTTATCAATATAAATGATACTATTTGTATCTTACATATTTACTTATCACATTAGAAATTGTAATGATTTTCTTACATGAATATATATCTGTCAAGAAATTTATCAGTGACAAATTTTGTTGATAACTTAAAACCAAGAATCATGCCATCAAAGAAACTTTATTCCATATGTCTGGCTTTCTAAAGCTTTAAAACCAATACGTTTATCACATTCACATTAAACCACAGACATGTTTGTAATATCTATAAAATAATTAAAAAACTGAACAAATCGGAAAAAAGTGTCAATCAATTAAAAAAAATCACATAGCTTCTATTGCTTTTTTTTTAAACTATTAATACGCAATTTGTCATTTTGAGTATTTTCATTGAATTCCTATTAGAATATTCCTCATGAAACACATGAATATCCAAATAATATTTTGACATTTTCTGGGGAGATTTTCATCGTAAAGACCTCACTTTGAAAATAATATTGCAACGATTAATCATTCTTTAGTTTTCTTGCACAATTCTGTATTAGTGAGTTAAAAAAGTAATTCACATTTCCTCAAATAAAAGAAAGTGTCACTGAATTGGTGTTTTTACTAATGATGTGAATCCCAAATTTACAAATAAAATAACACAAGAATAAGTTTTTGATTTTTGTTTTATCATTATCATTATTGATTGCTAGATATAATTAGTAAAAATATTTATTGGATTAAAAAGGAATTGGATAATTTTAAAATACGATTTGGATTTGAAAAAATCTCGATATTTATCAAATTCAAGCTTTTATGCCCTTAAACTCAGTCTATGTGTTTTGTGTAATTACCATTTGTACGAAAGTTCGAATCTTGCGCAGTGTGACTCAGAACTTAATAAAACAAACATATTAAACCTCTTAATTGTTTAATTAAAACAATATATAGACTTCAACCAATAAATTCAACCTTAAGTTTTCCTTTCCTCTAACTGTCAACCACAATCCTCTTTGAAATATCGATAAAACCAGCGATAGTCATCCAAATCGGTATAAAAAGGATAATCAATAAAAAAAAAAAAATCCCGATAAATTCTAAAGCCTTTCTTCGAGCTATCAATAACCAATTTATCAAATTTGGGTATTTTCATTGACTTTCCATTGGGATTTTCCTCATCCAACAAATGAATGCACCAATAATATTTCGGCATTTTTTGGGATACTAAATTTTTGTCGGAAAGACCTCATTTTGAAAGTAATGCTGCAATGATTAATCATTCCTTATATTTCTGGAGGAGCTTTGCAATGCTGGGATAAAAAATAATCCCGATATATCCAGAAATGTAGGAAAGTGTCACCGGACTGGCACAAGAGTTATTATTAATGACATAAATACTAAAGAATTTTCCCTTTAAAGAAACGTATTTTTTCAGTTTTCTTCATTATTATTTTTTATATAATACGAGCTGAGTCGCCCGGTTTTACCCGGGTGCGTGAAAATAACCTTAAATAAATTTCAAATCTGTATGATTTGCCGAAAAAGGGGAGGAAGGGATGGAGGGTGCGTCCGGTATTTTAAAAGTTTTAAGGCGTTATCGTCCAAACTTCTTGAAATTTTTAAGAGTTAAAAATGTAATGTTTTCCTAGCCCGTGTGAAATAATCCAGATAAAAATTTGATATTAATCGATAAATTGGCCCATACGAAGAGTTTTTGTTTTTGAATTCGTCTATTTCAGTAGTTTAAAAAAAATCATTCTTGTTGTCCAAACTCTGAGATTTTGAGCGATTATAAATATGACGGTTATGCATCACGAGAGAAAGAATCATGAAAAAAAATATCGATATGTACTTGAAAACGAAATACATTTTCTTCTCGCTTTTTTTCTGGTTTTCGACTTGATTCCATTAGCAAAAAAAAAAAAAAAAAAAAAAAGTTGTTATCTTGGTAATCCTCTGAATTCGTTGAAATTTCAATAGGTTATAAATATAACTGTATCCGAGCATTCTTCAAAATTTCGTGAAAAAATATGCACATTTAGAACTGAAAACTTGAGCCGAAGGCGAACGAAAGCCTTCAAAACATGCCGGTTTTTAGTGTTTTCGTCGAAATTTTCAAAAAGTTTTTTTTCTTTAATTTTTCTATTCGTCCAAACATTTCAAAGTTTTTGTCCGTGATGCAAATTCGGTCTGCAGATAGGCTGTGAAAAGATTGTTCCGAAATACGAAGGCTTTGACACTTTTACAATAGAAAGATCTCCGTAGGGTGCAAAGTGACTTGCGGTCGCAAATTTTTTTAAACGTTTAACTTTCATATTTTTAAAAACCGATTACACCGTCTAAGAGATGAAGCTCTCACCTTTACACACATATTATTACATCTATTACACGTACCTGACACTTACGTCACACATGTGCGTACGCGTATTTGTTAATCGGTACCTCCAAAATTGCGCCCTTAGGTAAGCGCTGCCGTATGGGAGAAAAATGGGACTGCGAAAATGACCCAATTTGAAAAATGTATTTCAAAGAGTCAACAACGATGTTTTTACAAACTGATTGCGGAATGTAAGATGTAAAAGTAAGGTCTTTCAGAATACGTCTTTCGTTTTTAACGATACTATAAGGTTTGGCCATTGAAGAATAAAAATCTGAACCTCAGGTGCACCAAGCACTGTCTTGGACTATCCTCACCAAAATTTTGCGATATCTAAGTGCGCTAAATTTCGCTAGCTATCGCAGACAGGCAGCACAGAGACAGACAGGGTAAAACGTTCTTTTATAAATATCAGATTAATTCTATTTAAATGGAGTTGAGTATAATCCCTAAAACGTGATACTTAAATTGGCGAGATGAATTCTCGAACTGAAAGCAGAGATTTTTTGGACATATATAAATATAAATATGTTTTTAAGTTTTCTGCCTTTATGTTTGTTAGATTTTATCAATTTTATTGAAAAAGATTTAAGTTACAGACTTAAAGCACATCTTTAAGTTTTGTATTATAAAATATTTAAACCGAAATCAAGTCAATCAAATCAATTTTCATAGTATTCAGTTCAAAATATATGTTGTTTTTTCCAGCTATTACTCGTAATATCTTTCGACTCTTAGTGCTTGTCATTTTTGAACTGAATGAAAAGTCTGTCCGTCTTGATTCTTCAATGAAACAATTTTCTGTCTTAACTGCTTACAAAAATAGCATTATACCATCTTTGTAGTATATTTCACGATACCCTTAAATAAGTCATAGAATATGTGTAAAGTCTAAAATCTTAATGTTCATCGTTTTAAAATTTTAAAGGAAAAGCTTACACAGTGCTTAATCATTTGATAGGGCTTTGTCTGTATATAAAATTCAATAAAGTCTATCAAAAAAGCGGAAAAAATTCCTCACTTGAACATTTTTTTCGCCGTCACATATTTCTTATTTTCAAAATCTTTTAAAAAATTCGTATAAATCAAAGTTATTAATATATTTTAAATTTAATTAAACGATTCCCGAAGGTTTTCTTCGTATAAGGATATAAAATATAACATTGGATAGTTACGATATCAAATAGTAATCGGCTAATGAAAAACTTACTTCTCGTTTTTGTGAAATTCGAAATTTAAAAAAAATCAAAAAATTCAAAAACCGCTGAACGAATTTCGAATAAATTTTATTAAAAATAAGACAAAATTCACAATATTGTGCTAAAAAAAGATTGAATTTCGATTGCTTTTATGACTTGATTAAAATCGGTGTAAATTTGGAAAATTGAGAGTATATGATTTTTTTTTCACTTTCAATGTAAAATAACAAAAAAACCAAAAACCAGACTCTCCGTTTCTAATTTACTAACCTACGACAGATGTCTGTATCCATACCCAGAAAACGGACAGATAAACACACACATACACAGACACTCATCTTTCTTTTATTAACCCTTTTTAACACACTAGGACGTATCAATCGTCAAATGCCAAAAGTCCTGGAATTATACAATAGCTTTGTGCTTTTATAATGTACGCGACAAAAACATTTAATTACTTTCAAATTGATTTGTTCTTATATTCAGTATTCTAGAAACGAATTAATTTATCTGAAAAAGCATTAATATAGGTAAGATCTTGAAATATTCTAAAACGGAAATTTATAGGAAATCGTCATAACAAAAGAAAAAAAAAATCTCGAGAAAAAGTTAAATGGTAGCAAATATTGATGCTTTCGATGTGTTTATAAGATCATCCAAACACCATAAATACCATTTTGATCATTTTAAGAATGTTAATAATACACAAAATGATGGATTAAAATATATTGCTTTATTAACAATTAAATAAAAAAAATTAAATATATATATATATAACCGATAAGTATAATAATATATATATATATATATATATATATATATATAATATGGACATTAATTACTGGGCATTAATCACTGGACACTTAAATTTTAAACATTTTGTCGAATATTTAAAGAGATATTTGTCGGATTTTTCCGGAACTTCAGGATTATGAAAACACGTTCCACTTCATATTTATCAATGGCGATTTGATAAGAAGGACAATTAGGGGGCCAACAAAAAATCAAAGAAAAATAATAATGTTTGTGATCACCCTGTAAAATAAAATGCGGGAAACGATCTATCGCTTTACATTACGAATATATGGATAATATACAATATACGTAATTCATTTGTGGAAGAATAGAACGTATATTCGTGAAAATATATCGATTTGTTTAAAAAGTTCAAAAATTTTTTGCATATTTTTTGTTTATATTATGCAGGGCTTTTTACCTCATTTAATGCCAGTTGTAGAAAATTTGACAAAAGGTAGTAGAAATAGTATAGTGCAAATGGATTGTAAATATATTACATATTTGATGAAGTATTATATGAAGTACGAAATATTTTTTATCTGCGCATGCACACACTATAAAAAAAAAATATTTTTTTCATTATTTGATAGTCAAGACTATGGAGTAACTCATAAAAAAAGTCCAGTCAAATATCGTGAAAATTTAGAAAGATATCAGCGATGGACTGAGCTGATTTTTAGTTGTTCTCTAAAAACAGCTAAATGATGAGGGTTTTCCATAAATTGTCGTTTTTAATTTTTACATTTTACTTTTAAATTTTTTATTTATGGAATTTATTTTTTGGAAATTATTTTTATTTTATTATTTCTTCCCGGAAAACCACCAGAACGAGCCTATTCCAAGAAAAACTAGTATGTTGTGGCCATCACAAAACTTTCTTCTATATAAATCACGTTAATTAAATCATTTAAATAGTACAAGAAATTACATGAATTTAGCACCAATTCGTATCAAAGTACATCTGAATTTGAAGTTGGATGAAAATTCGTGCATTAGTTCTTGAGACAGAGCTATAGCGGAAATTCTGAAAAATGTAGCATGGCAGCGCCACCTGTTGAGCGATTTACACCAAAAATAAACAGCACTAAATGATATCAAGGTATACTTGAATCTAAAGTTTGTTGAAAATTTAAACGTTAGTTCTTGAGATAAAGCTATTGCGGAAATCGCAAAAAATACAGCATAGCCGAGCCACCTGTTGAGCGATTTACACCAAAAATTAAACAGCACTAAATTATACGTCAATTCATGTCAAGGACTAACTAAATCTGAAGTTTGATGAAAATCCGTGCAATAGTTCTTGAGATACAGCTCTTGCGGAAATCGTGAAAATGCAGCACAGCAGCGCCACCTGTTGGGCGATTTTCACAAAAAAGTAATCAGCACCAAACTATATCCTGGACTAATTGAATCTGAAGTTTTATGAAAATCCGTGCAGTAGTTCTTGAGATATAGCTATTGCAGAAATTGTGAAAAATGCCGCAAAGCAGCGCCACCTGTTGTGAGATTTTCCCCAAAAACCAACCAGGTTCAGTTTATATCAAGGTCTAACTATTATGAAGTTTTGTGAAATTTCGTGCATAAGTTCTTGAGATAGAGCGCCCACAAAATTTTTGTCACATACAGACTCACAGACAGACATTTTCTAAAAACCATCAAATCGTGTTCTGGGCATTCTAAAACGTATAAATCCATCGAAAACCGGAAATCGAAATTTTTCACGAATCCAATACTTTCTTCTTGTAAAGATAGAAGAAAGTAAAAAAGATGTATAAAAATCTAAGCATTTCTTCTAAATCTACTCGTTGACATTCTTTAAGTACAAACTCCTTTGTTGAAAGCCGGATAATAAAAAATAATAATTTGTGGAAAATCCTTTATCATTCAGAAGCTTTTAGAGAGCAACTAAAAATTCGCTCATATTATTCATATCTTTTCTGAATTTTTACGATAATTGACTGGCTTTTTTTAATTAGCTGCTTCATAGGGTTAATATCAAATCATTATATATATATATATATTATTTTTATCGTACGCGCATGTGCAGATAAAAAATATTTCATACAACTGCTCATATTTTATATAATATTTAATATATTTACATTCCAATTGCACTATAGTATTACTACTACGATTTGTCAAATTTTCTGAAACTGGCATTAAATTTGCTAAAAAGCCCTGCATGATATAAACAAAAAATATGCAAAAGATTTTTGAATTTCAAATACAATTCAATGAATATACGTTCTATTCTTCCACAAATGGCCCCACGAGTGGCCGAGAGGTTCTGCTCTCGAAACTAGTAGACGAGAGATGCTGGGTTCGATCCCATTCGCGCCCGTCAGCCTAATCGTTCGGAGTTTTCGTGGTTTTCTTCAAACCTTGATTTTCAAATACGGGTTAGGTTCCCTTAGAAAGACCCCCCACACTGATAACTGGCCGTTATAAACACAACCGTCCACAAAAGAATACATATATTGTACAATATCCATATATTTGTAATCTATAGCGATAAATCATTTCGTGCATTTTATTTTACAGGGTGATCCCAAATATTATTATTTTTCTTTGATTTTTTGTTTTCCTCGTAATTGTCCTTCTAATCAAATCGCCGGTGATAAATATGAAGTCAAACATATTCCTCATAATCCTGAAGTTCCAGAAAAATCCATCAAATATACCTTTAAATATTCGACAAAATGTCTAAAATTGAAAGTTTCCAGTGATTAATGGCCATATAGTGTATATACATAATTTACACAACATTTTCCTTAAAGCAAAATACTTTGAAGAACGTTGTAAAACATATTATGCTCTTGTTAAATACATATTTTAGAAAAACTAATTTGTTCTAGTATAAAACTTCTTTTAAATAAATAATGGAAAATCAGTTTAAAATAACTTTGTAAGTATATGTGTTTTTTAATATTTTAAAGAAACGGTGTTTTTTTTCTTTTTTAATACTTAATTATTTTATGCAGTTTGAATGATGTTTGTAAAAAGTACCAGCGGTTATAAACGAGCTACGCTCGGTCCAAATTAGCTTTATGCTCACCTTCATATGATAATAAATTCTTGTTATAAAGCATTTTATTTTATAATAGTATTATTTACATAAACAATCAATGTTTACTAATTTTCACACAATTATTCTAATTGGTAAACAAATCATATTAGATGTAAATTTCCAACTGGGCGAAAAATGTCCGGACCAGGATTCGAACCCGGGACCTCCTGGCTGAGCCAGGAGGCTGGCCAGCCAGACCTAACCTGGCCTCCTCCTGGCTGGCCAGCCAGGCCTATCAGCCAGGAGGTCCCGGGTTCGAATCCTGGTCCGGACATTTTTCGCCCAGTTGGAAATTTACATCTAATATGATTTGTTTACCAATTAGAATAATTGTGTGAAAATTAATCTAGTGTAATTTCGTATCCAGCGATTTCTGGAGTTCCAATTTCTGAGATTTATTCTGTTGAGCTGAACCAGGTTTCAGACCAGATGCTGTAATCTTCAAGGTTAGCTGGGTGAAAAAGTTCGACCAGAATCGTCCTCGATAGCTCAGATGGCAGAGCACTGGCGGCTTCAGCCAGGAGGTCCCGGGTTCGAATCCTGGTTCGGACATTTTTCGCCCAGTTGGAAATTTACATCTAATCAATATTTAACCTATGTACTATTTTTAAATTTTACATTCAAAGTTTTATGTACCCTGATTCATTGATTTATGTATGGACTCGGATTTGTCGAATCATACATCCCGGCTCCTATTGGGTGTTTCTAGAAAATTCCTTGAGATTCTGAAAGCCAATTTGTTGCCACATGTCGCCAAAATGTTGCTAAATTTGGGGAAATCTTGCCAACTTTGTGAATTCGTTTGCTGTCAAACGTTCAAAACTTAATAACTGTTTCAACCTTTATTCCTATTGAAATGCATTGACCAGTAATGACCCCAAAATGACCACTAATCGAGTTTTCTCAAACATGTGACCTAGCCCAATGGTCTTCTAGTAACCCGAGACGGTATGACACAAAATTTTGTCAAAATAGTAATAGCCTATTTTTAGACAAAATTTGCATGCACATACACGCGCACACTCACACACATACACACATAGAGCCAAGATTTGCTCGTATTACAATATATAATAAATCTTTAGTTATATATTGACGCAATATTTTTCTAATTGTTTTACATTTATTTTGAGACAAGTGTTATATTAAACATTAAATTTTCCTTTTCAGTATCTTTAAAACTTCTGTAAAATAAAATTTAGAATTTCTTAATAAGTATCTGATGAGTGCACAAATATAATGTTTATTTCATTAGGTTGTGCAAAAAATAATGGTATATTTTGTTATTGTACATTTTAATCTGATTTTTTTTTTTAAATAAAATGTAATGAAATATAACGTTGTTATATCTTAGTGGACGAGAGTTTTTTTGCCTATTTATTTAGTGTCGTGTTTTGTTTTTAGTCATTGTTGAGTTATGTTTTAAGCCGTTAAATGAATATGACAAAGAACCAAGATTTCAAGATTTTTTATAGAATTTCAAAATGCAATTAAAGACAATGAAAACGACTTTAAAAACTAAACTAGAGAACAGGAATTCTGCCTTTTCAGAATTTAGTGTCGCACCCGATGAAAATTATATATATATATATATATATATAGAGAGAGAGAGAGAGAGAGAGAGAGAGAGAGAGTGAGAGAGAGAGATGCAGTAGAGACCTGATTATCCGAGTTAATCGAACTTTTACCTTTGGAATGGATCATTTTCTTCTGATGGACTAATGGCTTTTATTATTATGAAACAGCCATTATAAATGAAGTGTTAGGTGAAGATGTAAGGGTTTCCGTAAAAAGTTAGAACTCTCTGATTTTCTGGTCAAAATGGTTAAAAAAATGGTCTTTTTTTTTTTTTTCTTTAATAAAATTATGGTCCTTTTTCTCCCCATTCTGACCAGAAAATCAAAGTTCTAACTTTTTACGACTGCTCTTTCATCTTCATCTAACACTTCATTTATAATGGTTTTTTCATAAGAATGGAAGCCATCAGTCCATCAGAAGATAATAATCGGTTAAAGCGGAAACTCGGTTAAGCGGGACTCTACTGTAGTTTAGTTTTAAGATTTAAAACACGCGATTTTATTGTATATCTAACGACGTCATCCGAGTCCGCTGAAGAATTCCTCATTTACGATCCAGTCATAAACAACATCTACAGTAAAGTACGTATAGGGCGTCACTATCTCATAACATTACACAAATCCAGCAAAAAGAAATCAATTCATTTATACTTTTTCAAAGTAGCAGTATTTTAATTACGTTTTTTTTCAGTAGTTATGGATAAAGGCAACAAAAACTATTTTTCAACTATTTTCCCTTTACTTTCTACAGAAATGGAGTACTTCAGTTGCCAACATGAAAGAAATGGCGTTAAAAACTACAAAAAAATTAATCTCTCAAAAATAAATTGAGTTGCAGTTTTCAAACAAATTGTATTTAAAAGTACTTTTTACTCCTAATACGATGGTATAAAAATTGAAAATGTGCAATGCTTAGAAGTTAAAAAAAATTGCAGTAGTGTATTTAACAATACTATGACACACCTGCTTTATTTTAAGGCTGGCTTATACAACTGAACGGTTTTTTTTTTTTTTTTTTTTTTTTTGTTTTGTTTTGTTTTGTTTTGGAGACGACATAGGTGGGAGAAAGAAATAGCATACCGGGGGCTAACAGGTATGTGATTCAGAGACAACTAATAGAAGCGCAGTTGAACATCGATACAAAAACTTTAGTGATGGAAATGACAATCTTTAAGATACAGAGGTTTATGAGTGTGACTCTGTCATTACAATAAGAAATTAAAAGCAGTAGTTGAAGTTAGTTTAAATACCATAGTCTGAGACCTTTCTAATAAAAACGGAATATGTTTTAAACTTTTTCGAACCATTTCAAAGAAAGTTGTTTAAATTTCAAAAATATAAACCGCTATTATACAGGATGTCCACTCTCAACTTTTTCCAATGGCTAATTTCTAAACCGATAAGTCATAGGCATATAGTTCCAATTAGAAAAATGTTTTAAATAAGATAAAAACTATTTTAAAAGTCGTTTTCATTAATAATAACATTTCTTAAAAAGATAAGAAATTTAAGAATTTATACGGTCCCCCGGTCATACAAGGGATATTTAGTAAAAATTTCCTATTACAATAACAAGTAAGACAAAAATATCGCATTTATCTAACACTAAAATTGACCGAGTCATGTGATGTTCAGTTGCATGACTTATGTCAATTTTCTTCATCTGAACACAGATGAGTTGGGCAATGCTTCAAGGAATCGTACACAAAAATGCTTAAAGTATAAGAAGGATTTATTTCGCGTGCACTTTTCAGAACTGCAGCCGAAGGGAGTCACTTCGAGCAAGTTTTAACACAACTTTAATTTTTATTAATTAAGTTCTAGATTAGATAATCTAATAACATTTTAAATGTGTATAATTTTGTAAATAATTGCGACTGTTGCTGTTAATCATTTCATTTAATAAAAAATCTGTTATTTTTTAACTTGTATTTTTAATACAAGTTGTACATTTATATTGTAATGTTAGTTTTACTTTCAACTAATATTATTTCCTTTTATATCTGACGATTATTTATATTTCTAGTAATTTTTTTACTCTTATTTCGCAGCAAAAAATACTTCAACTTTAAACAGCTATTAATCGTTCAGTTTTAATTGTAGAATAATGGGACGTTTCATGTCTTACTTCTTAATGTAATAGGATATTCTTACTAAATATATCGTATAGGATCGAGGGTCCATATAAAAAATTAAATTTAGTAATTTTTTAAGAAATTTGTTTATTGACCCAAATTGCATTCAAATTCCTACTTAACCCCATTTAAAACTTTTTTGTAATTGGAACTATATGTATATGCCTAACGGTTTAGGAATTAGTCACTACACACCGTTGAGAGTGGGCACCCTGTATTTTACATTGACTACTCTAAGTCACTATTATAGAAGGAGTATAATTTTTATGTAAAATTGTTATTTATATAAAATACTCACATTTCAAATTTTTCCCCAATCATATTAACTATTAAAATAGAAATGTTTTAATGAAATTTCTAAAAGTATATTTTATTTACTGTAAACTTTTAAATATATTTAGAAGAAAGAGTTAAAAAAGGACTTGAAAAATTTTAAATAAAAATCTTGTAATGAAACGAGAGTCTCATTTCACTACAGAAACAACTTTCGAAAAATTCCGAGAAATAAAATCTGTTTTCAAATACTTTTAAGTACACTGCATTCGCTGGATCTAGAATAAACTTAGTAATGAGATGTAGAAAAGGGGCGGAGGGAGCAAAGCATAAATTGCATCAAAAAATGTTCAGACCTTTATCACGCCGTTTTACTGCGTGGGTTTTGTTTTCTTTATAACGTGAAACAGTTTTAAAAACTTGTATTAAATTTACTAACATCAGCATATAATTTAGATATTCTTTGTAATTCATTCTTTGTAATTCTAGATAATTTGTTTGTCTTGTTGTTATAAAAAATAAACTTTATGTAACTTTATCTAAAGTCATGAAACTTAATTTTCGTCAAGCACATAGTTAATATAAGTGGGACATCTTCAAAAGAACTTCGCCACCCCATGTTTTTCAATCTAAAAAGGAATATATTGTTAGTCCATGATATCATAATGATTAAGTGCACTTTTTATGTTTTTTTCAAATGTTGGTACTGCTATACATTAAAGCAAGAATTCGTTGATTTTTTTTTTATTTATCTCAAGTATTGCGTTATTTTGAATATGAAATTTTCCTCTTCATTAACGTTAAAAGTTTTATAAAATTTGAAGTTCATTATTCTACAACAAATACCAGCTAGTGCTAAAATATAATGTTTTATAAGTTAGTTACTATTATGTAGAGAGCATATGTTTTCTGATTACTATTTTCTATTGTATAAAATATTCTCATTTAAATATTTAAACATATAGATTAACTGTTATAATATAAATGGTTTTAAAAATCACCTAAAGCAGATTTTATTTACAGTAAACTAAGTACATTTAGAAAAAAATATTAAACGTATTTGAAAAGTTCAAAATAAAGATCTTGTAAATGAAACAAGAGTCTCATTTGATAACAGAAACTCTCGAAAAGTTCCGAGAAATGAAATCTGTTTTGAAATACTTTTAAGAACACTCCAGTTGCTGGATTTAGAGTAAACTCAGTGATGAGAGATATAGAGGGGAAGAGAAGTAAGGAAGGAATTGCAACAACAAATGTTTTGACATGAAAGCCGGGCTTATAACGTTGATTTACTGAGCAGAATTTTTCTTTAATGTGGAGTAGATTTTAAAAAAATGTTTCCAATTTACTTACATTAGCATATAACTTAAATATTTTTAAAGTAATTTGTTTGTCTTTGTTTATGCATAAAAAATTGCTTTTATAGAACTTTACCGACAGGCATGTTTTAGAAACTTAAGTTTCTTCTACAAGAGAAGAACTACTCGACTTATAAAGAAGCCGGAGATGATTTCAAAAGAAATCTGTGTTGTCTCTTGGATAAAAAACATTGATTGTAAATGTGGCGATTTTATTTAAAAAATAACTACACTTAAAATTTTAAATATGCCATTGTAAGTGAATCAAACTGATGTACAGTTTAATACTAGTGTGCACTTAGCGTAGTTTATTATTTTTTTAGAGCAATCAGCCAGACAACAAATAAACATCGAATAATAAACTTAAATTTTTTAACGGTTTGCTTTTACTCGTTTAAATTTCAGCTAAAAAATGTCTGGATGAAACAGATTTTTTTTAGAGTAAAATAACTACATTTTGAAAAAAAAAATTAAAAAACGGTCTTGAAAAGTTAAAAATAAAAATCTTGGTATAAAAAAAGTCTCATTTCATTACATAAAGTCGAATGAAATTTGAAGAAATGAAATTTATTTCGGAATACTTTTAAAGGTGCTCAAGACGCTAAATCTATCAGTAATGAGATGTAGAGGAGGGGGAAAGCAAGAAAGAATTTGCAGGAAAAAATATTTGGACTTTAAGGTTGCATTTATCACGTTGCTTTACTACGATGAAGTTTTTACTTGAATGTAAAATATTTATCAAAACTTGTTGTTAGTTTATTAGCATTAGGATATAATCGAAATATTCTTAAAACATTTTGTTCGTTTTTATGTACAAATAATGGATTTTATAGAATTTTACTTAGGTGAATACTTTAGAAAATTAATTTTCTTCTACTAATTTGTTACTTTAAAAGAAATGCAGAATCACTTCAAAAGAAAATTCTGTGGTTCGAAAGAAGGCATTGTTAATTATAAAAATAGGCATTTTATTCAAAACAGTGCCTAGAGTAAGAGTGATTTTGCTGCACGTCATTCGTTTGTTCTAGTGAAAATTTTAATTTTCATCTAGTTGCTCCTTATTTTGGAGCTTTAAATGAGTAGGGATCAGGACATTTTATTGTACCATTAGGTATTTAAGATAATCTTACCCGTAACCTACATGCATACGCTGACATTTTGATGCAATTTGATGAACATGTTTGGTTCTTCTTTCGGCTTTGCTTGGGGATTTCCGCCATATTGTCCTCTCGGGGCTATAACGCCATCTTCACTCGGGGTAATGCCGCCACGTTGGCTAAGGTGGCAAAATGCAAAAAGGAGAAGTCATTCTACAATACTAACGGGAAGTCCGATGAAGAATAAAATAGAAAAATCAGTCGCTGAAAGGGTGCAAAATAAATCAAATAAAAAGATAAACGAGAAGAGCTAAAAGCTGCATCAAAACTTTTAGGCATAAATCCATCAAAAAAAAAAAAAAAAAAAAAAAAAAAAACAGTTATAAAAAGGGATAAAGTTATGCCGAAACAAAAAATCGACGGTGCAGCTAAGAAGACGAAGCCTTTAAGTAATTTCGTCGTCTTCCGACCATGAAAATATTTTTGATGACAACGAAAATGATGATACGTTTGACATTCGTTTAAAAGATGTTGAGTGGTGTATTTTTTGTGGGAAATATGGTTTAAATGAATTTTGGTTTAGCTACAAATCGTTTGAGAAATGGGCTCATTCTTGCAGTGGAGCTGATTAAGAAGACTTTTACCATTTGAGTTAAACTATAGGCTTAACATATTCATAAATCTAGCGTAAGAAGCATTGTAATTATTCGTTATTCTGCTAAATTACATTGCTTTCTAAATATTTTCAGTAGGTTATGTGTTCCCAAGTACCCATTCGATGTACCTACTGGGTCGTTAAAGAATGGCGTGATTTAGGACCCTGTTCACTTGACTTAGAGGGAGCCTGAAAGGAGAGTGTGGGCCTTGAAAAACTGGGTCTCGGTGCTCTCTGGTGACGACGGGGCTCGAGAGAACACCATGCAGGATCTCCCGGAGCCACCGAATGGTGAGGTTCGAACATCGACCGATGTACTTTATGCGTCGGGTCACTACCCCCTACATACTACATGCCTCTCGCATTTGACTCAAAAATGGAAGTCAGCAAGGTTGATAGATGGCGCTACTATTTGGGGTATGTTATTGCTGTATTTACATGGATCGCCCCATAGACCTGCCTTTGAAAGCTATTATTTTTTTTTATTTTTTGCAGTAATTTGTGATTTTTTTAAACAGAATGTTTACTTTTAATGAAGTTAATATATTCTCTATAAATTGCCATATTGCTGTGTGCCTTACTGCTGTTCATCCAGCAGAATAAAGGAAAATATTTCTTTTCACCATTCCTGTAGAAGACAGTCAACGAGTCTTTTTAACTTTTTTTCATTGTATTTTTAAAAATACAAATAGATATTTTTACTACTATTATTTGCATGTTTCTAATAACATTCCGTTGAATAATAATAAATTAAATTAATGTACAGTTGCTATTAATAAGATGTACTTTTATTAATTTACAATGTCTTAAAAGGAAAAGAGTACCTTAATCTGAAAGAATCTGAAATAATATTGTTATTATTAATAATAAAAATGATAGATCAAAGTATTTCTTTTTATCAAATAATTATGCTAAACCTTTTCTGTATGAAAATGAAAATACAATAACATTCAAAATTATTTAAATTTCTTCCAGCAAAATTATAATGATAATTGAAATATATCAATAATTTCATTCCCGAAAGTACTTGATTATTACTTGTAATAATTAATAATACAAATATAAAATAAATGAAACTAAATTAAATGTTAAAAAAAAAAAAAAAAAAAAAACTGCAGAATTGACGTTTTGAGGCCTTGACCGGAAGACTTGCTAGTTTTATTATCATAATAAATGTAATCAATATATATAGTATTATTATCACAATATCAATAAATTAATTATTTTATATAGAAAATATAAAATAGGGAATTAAAAAAATACTATTATCAATTTATTGAGGCAACGTGTGTGTGTATCGGGGGGGGGGGGGGGATAGTAAAAAATATGAAAAAAGTGTCTTGGAACATCAGTGCACAGAATCGTATTTCCAACTTATTAAATTTCTTGAAAGTACTTGATCTATTACTCGTAATAATTAATAATGCAAATATGAAAGAAATGAAACTGAGTTGACTGTTTTAAACACTGCAAGAAAAAAAAAAAAAAAAAAAAGAGAGAGAGAGAGAGAGAGAGTTCCAATTTATTAAATTTCCTGAAAGTATTTGATATATTACTCGTAATAATTAATAATGCAAATATGAAAGAGATGAAACTGTGAGTTGACTGTTTTAAACGCTGCAAAAAAGAGAGAGAGAGAGAGCAGAATTGATGTTTGAGGTCCTGACCCGAAAAAAAGATGAAAAAAGTGTCTTGGAACATCAGTGCATAGAATCGTATTTCCAATTTATTAAATTTCCTGAAAGTACTTCATATATTACTCGTAATAATTAATAATGCAAATAAAAATGAAACTGTGAGCTGACTGTTTTAAACACTGCAAAAAAAAAAAAAAAGAGAGAGAAAGAGAGACAGGGAGAAAGAAAAAAAAAGCTGCAGAATTGACGTTTGAGGTCCTGACCCGAAGACTTGCTAATTCATTATTACAATAAATGTCACTAATATTTATAATATTATTATCACAATATCAATAATTTAATTATTTTAGATAGAAAATATTAAATAGTAAATAGGGAATTTCAGAAAAACATTGTAATCAATTTATTTAGGCAACATGCGTGTGTATGTGTGTGTGTGGCAGGGCCAAAACTAAGGGGGGGGGCATGTGCCCCGGGCGCCAAACGAAGGATTTTACCTTTAGAATGGATCATTTTATTCTGACGAACTGGTGGCTTTCATTATTATGGAACAGCGATTATAAATGAAGTGTTAGGTGAAGATGAAAGAGCAGTCGTAAAAAGTTAGAACTCTGATTATCTGGTTAGAATACGAAAAAAAAATGGCAAAAAAAAATTATGCCCATTTTTTTCCCATTCTGACCAGAAAATCAGAGTTCTAACTTTTTACGACTGCTCTTTCATCTTCACCTAACACTTCATTTATAATGGCTGTTTTATAATAATGGAAGCCATCAGTCCATCAGAATAAAATAACTCTGTGAAAGCGGAAACTCGGTTAGGCAGGACTCGGATAATCGGGACTCTAATGTATATTTCATTTTAAAAATGATCTTTAGAATATTTTTGCTTGTGTTCAGAGGGACCTCCCCCTTGGATCCGCCACTGTAGATTACGTAGTTCAGTATTACATATTTTATGATTACATATTTTAAATTTTGAAATATGTCGTCTATTATAAAATTAGTAAAATTATCTTTGTAAATATACTTTGTGGAAGAGGGAGGGGGGAGGGGGTGCGCCAAAATCCATGTTTGCCCCGGGTGCAAAAAAGGCTAGTTTCGGCCCTGGTGTGTGTGTGTGTATGGGGGGGGGTAGTCAAAAAAATGAAAAAAAGGTGTCTTGGAGCATCATTGAAAAGAATCTATATTTCCAACTATTTAAATTTCCTGAAAGTACTTGATGATTACTTATAATAATTAATAATTCAAATATAAAAGAAATGAAACTGTGAGTTAAATGTTTTTTAAACACTTAAAAAAAAGACTTGCTAGTTTCATTATTATGATAAAGGTAATTAATATTTATAGTATTATTATCACAATATCAATGATTTAATTATTTTAGACAGAAAATATTAAATAGGGAAGTTCAGAAAAATATTGCAATCTATTTATTGAGGCAACTGTATGGTACTAGTACTGGAGTGTCAAGTAATTATGTTATTAGAATTAAATTTTAATTCACAATGGGAAGTACAACTATGAAGTTAGTTAAATATTGTTGATAGATTAATATAATGTAAAAAAACAGGAATATAATAATTATAATTATTAATTAAAAATTATTTTTAAAGCAATTCCTTAAGATTGTCCTTCACTGACACATTCACCCCACATTAACTTTGTTTATTATTAATATTTTGCCTGAAAGAAATACATGTCTTACTATTTAGTAAAATTTAATTTAATCAAATATGTTTATGTTTTGCAATAACCTTTTTAAACTTGCTCATAGTTTTTGATCCATTGATTAAAATTCATGTAACATTTTATAGTGTTAATAAATATTTTCACTTCATAAACCTTGTTTATTTTATTTTTGATGGAAATCTATTTACAAGTAAATGTAAGTGCTATTAATTTATATATTTTAATTAATTTTAAAAAAGAACATATAATTTAAAATTCATATAATAAAATAAATTATGTGCGTTATTTTATCATTCATCATTTGAAATTGAAGAGAAATTATGAAATAATTTCTCTTTTCAAATATTTTATAGAAAAAATATCATTTAATACAACAATTAAAATAAATACGAAAAGAGAAAAAAAAAAGTGAAATTCTAGGAATAAATAACAAAATTTTTTTAACAAATTTTGCTTTTTAAGCTAATTTATTTTAAAATTTTCTATTTAAATATTCTCAAAACAATTTTTGTTTACGTTATTTATCTAAAATCATGTCAATTGTCACCGATAGATGGCAGAGCATTTTGGGGCTAAGCTGACTTCCAGTTCTTATATGGGGAAAACAGTGAATGCGAGAGGCATTTAGTATGTAGGGGGTAGTGGTCGGGTGGCTCATTCACCCGAGATTCCAGTAGTTGGGGCAGTTGTGAGCCGACCCCTAGGTAGGCGGAGAGTGAAGAAGCTCGTTTTTAGCAAAGGGTGACCGTGGAGGAAGGCTGACGCGTCCCGAAAACATGTCGTCTTGTCATGGGAGGTGTTCGTCCCATAGTAGACCACGACCTACTGCAGTACCTTTTCTGCGGTCCGCCTCTGCAGGCCATCGGACCGGTGGCTCGCCGATTAACGTGGCGACGCATCGAATCTCGGACGAACTCTCGGTCCAACTCAAGATCTGCGTATCTGTGTGCTATCGGAGTTCTCTGTGCCCGATGGTGAGGTCATAGCAGATTCTAAATCTAACTTTCGAACGCAAGCTCAGGGATTTCTGTGCGGGCCTGATTTGGGTCGATGGATGGATGTATTGGTCGAGCAGATTGCGTGGGTTCGTCCCCTATTCGTGTTTCCGGTCCACCGGTTGCCGGCTCTTCTTGGGTCTGTCTTGGGGTCTCGGAGCTTGCCATTGGTCGGTTGGCTGTGTTCGCGAGCCGCATGTGGTTTCGCCCCTGTCTGGGTGCGCAGCTACACGATTGGTGACGTGCTTTGGCGACGTGCTTTGGCGACGTGCTTTGGCGACGTGCTTTGGCGACGTGCTTTGGCGACGTGCTTTGGCGACGTGCTTTGGCGACTAATAGGTAGCGGACGCTACTGCACGGGGTCGGGAGCATTTGTGCTCGGTTCCCTTGGCGATCGTGAGGTAAGGTAATGGAAGTCCGGGCTTTGGCCAGTCTCCCACGGCTTCCCACTCTAGGGTAGGGCCGTGTTGTGGGGGCCTGACGGCAGTCGGTAGGATTTTCCCTGTCTCTCAGGGGTCCGCTAAGGGCACCTATTATGATCCCCTGAGCGAGACGCTGCCATTGGCGACTAACAGGTAGCGACCGCTACCTGTCACGTCGCCTGTGACCGCCTTTTACGTCAGGAAGCACTTTTCTCCGTCCCTCCGGGGCATCTCCCACTTCTATCGGTTGTTCCTCAAAAATGTCTCTACCGGATAATGGTATCTGATCTTTAGGAACCTCCATAAAGCAACCCCTCCATGTGAATCTTCGGCATCGGCTCGTGGGCCCGGCTCCTTCATAGGTAGGTGTTCGGATCCTGTGAATAGCTGGGGTGAACCGCGATGGGACCAAGCGAATGAAACATCTGCCTCTTCGGGCTGAGTGGGGTTCAGTAGTCTCGACTACACACCAATACCCGGGCGCAGGGTGCGTGACATACCTTTGGCAGTGCGCATCCTTGGGCGATTGCAGGTGGGCGGCGGCTTCACATAAGAAAACTCCACAGTGAGGACTCATCCCGTGCCATGGCCTCGCATTTCTGGTCTCTGAGTAGCCTATATCGCCAGACGAAGGCTTGCCGCTTCGCGGCGAGAGCTAGTTTTCTCCCCATACAGTAGCAGAATTACCCCAGTATCCTAGGTTATACTGCCACTGTGCAGAGGTTCAAAGAAAATTTTTTATGCGTGCTTATGTTACAGTTATAATTACGGTTAAATTTATGCAGATAATAAGCATACTCATTCAGCTTTAGAATTTTTATTCTTCAAAAATAAACATTTTTTAGAGATGAAAAAATTTAAATTCACTTAAGGTGGCAGTATTCCGCCGGTCTACCCTAATTGGGAGTTCTGATATTGTCTCTTGAATGTCAAATACATAATACCGGTTGCATGCCTAGTATCTTTTAATGGAATGTAAGCTGAGATGGATCATTGGACAAGAGGCTTCTATTTAAGTATTTTTATATCATTCTTTTCCAAAAATAATGACTCACAGCCACTGATATAGAGAAAAAAATAAAAACTTCCATACCATGTCACATACTTGCCAACCTTTACGAAATTTTGTAATTAAAAAAAAAGATACTTTTTACCAGAACATTTTTATTAATTAAATGTGTCTATCTTCTATACAGTATTCATTTCAAATTTACCTGGTTTCATTCGTCAACCCTTACCAAATGTTAGCAGTCTCACAAACCTCTATTTATTTCAATTTTCACAGTTTAACTTGTAATTTTCAGTTTAACTATAGATAATAAAAATTTGTTTCGTTCGGAGCCCTTATAGATACGAGGGTTGCTATATATATTTCTTGCCTTGGCATCAGGAAGTGTTACTAGGCGACCGCAGACGATTTTAATTGAAAGTTTGAAATTTTTAACCATAAATTCTTCAGAACGATTTGCCATTTTAGTTTGATTTGTATTATTTACAATAAATTGAAAAATTCATCTTGTGCAAAAACTGGAATCGACTGGTGAACATTTTCGTGCGGTAATTTTTCATAATTTTTGGTATGGACTGTCAAGACGAGTGCTTCCAAGAACTTAATTCTTTATACAGCGATAAAGCATCATCCCAAAGCACTATAAAAATCTGGTATAACGAATTCAATCGTGGTCGTCGTTCGCTTCAGGACGCATTCCGTGAAGGTCGTCCAAAATCGGTTGTTTTGCCAGAAAATATCGATGCTGTGCGTGCACTGCTGAAGCAAGATCGTCATGTGATATACCGTGAAATTGAGACATCTTTGGACATTAGTATGACAAGCATCAATAAGATATTACATGAACATTTAGGAGTAACAATAATTTATTCACGTTGAGTTCCGCATAATGTGACAAACACTCAAAAGAAGGCTCGTGTCGATTGGTGCAAGGAAATGTTGAGAAAATGCGTCAAAGTTCAGTGTTGAAAAAATGCCTCAAAAAAACGCGAAAAAGTTCATCAAAGGCTGTGCATAACATCTACACAGGAGACGAATCATGGATATATGCATGTGAACCGGAAACAAAACAGCAGTCGACTGTATGAGTCTTCGAAGATGAGCCAAATCCAACAAAAGTTGTTCGACATAAAGCTCATAGGAGTAAATGGTTGCCTGTTTCTTCGGCATTACCGGTCACGTGGCGACAGTGGCGTTTGAGCAACCCAGGACAATCCATTTTGAATGGTACACGACCATTTGTTTGCTAGAAGTCTTCGGAGAAATTAAAAAAAAACAGAAGAACAGGCGAAAAATTCTTCATCATGACAATGAGAGTTCTCACACATCGACTCAAGGAAAGGAATTTCTGGAAGGCCCAAACATCGGATTGATGGGGCATCCACTGTACAGCCCTGATATGGCAGCCAATGACTTTTTTTGTATTCCCATACATAAAAAGTAAATGACGTGGACAACCATTTTAGACACCCGAAGAAGCGTCTGATGCATTCAAAATGCATGTTTTGTAGTTACTTCCATCGGAGTGGAAACAGTGCTTCGAAAATTTATTCGAACGCATGCAAAAGTGTATTGATCTTCATGGAGAATACTTTGGAAAATAATAAATCCAATATCGATCATAAATATTTGTTTTTTAATTACTAGGCCAGAAATATAAACAGCAAACCTCGTACTATTGATAGAAACTTGTGTAATAGATGGATATTTATCATAGTAAACCTGTGCAAAATGTTTCGTACTGAATGAGTATCACATGTTTTAATAGAGCCTTTTATGCATTATTGAATCAAGCGGTCTTAGAAACCACTCACATTATCTATGTGACAATTTTTGTCACGGCAGTTAAGAGTTAAATATAGTTTCAATGAAAATAGATTTATTTGAACAGGAGTCTCACGCTAAAATAGGAAGATTTGGCAAGTATGGAGTCTGTATAATTTCGTCATTAGTATTTTTCATTTATACTGGCGGATGATTTTTCTTTTCGAAATTCTTTTAATCTTCACTTAATTTGCTTACCTACCATTCTACCAATCTTTCTTCTTTTTTTTAAGTCAGAAAAATATATTTTGAACCAAACAAAGAACTATTAAAAAAAATGTTTATTGTTTCTATGTAGTTATTTAATTGTTGCTTGTATTTTAACTCTTTGGTAGAAATAGGTTTATTTGAACTAGGTGTCTCGCGCTAAAATCGGAACATTTGGCAAAGTATGAAGTCGGTATAATTTCCTCATTAGCAGTTTTTATTTATACTGCCAAATGATTCTTCTTTTCGATATTCTATTAATCTTCTCTTAATTTTCATACCTAACAATCTTCCGACTTTTTTCAAGTCATAATTTTTTTTTTTTAACAAAAAGAGGACTATTTAATAAAATATTTCCTGTTTCTACGTAGTTATTTAATGATTGCTTTTATTATAAAATAAAATTGCTGCTTTTTTGTTAATTGGAAACCTCCCCCCCCCCCCCTTCTCCGCAAAAGAAAAAAAACACGGAAGTTTCGAAGTTATAAATTTGATAAAATATTGAGCCTATATTGAAATAGATTCGAATATAAACGGTTACATTTCAATTTATAAAAATCAAGTTGTTTATAATTTTATTCTATTTTGTTTTAGAACCACAATCAGGTTCGTGCCCCTGAATATTCCGTCGCGTGCCATATTTTCACAGTTCCTGATCCAGAATAAATTCAGTAATGAGATGTAGAATGGGAGGGCAGCTGCGGAAAAATTGAAAGAAAAAATATTTAGGCTTTAAAGTTGGGTTTATCACGCTGCTTTATTTAAACAGTACACTGTAAAAACGGACAAAAAAAAAGGAGATTCTACTGGCAATCGAGACGCCAGTACTATTTTCCGTTTTTATGGGGGGAAATTTCCGTTAAAATACGGAAATAGTATTGGCGCACAGTGGACTATTTGACCCAAAAATCTGGCCAAAAATGCAAAAATTAAAAATTCATCAACAATTGTAAAAATCATATCTTTTA
Organism: Maratus speciosus; assembly: GCA_963932465.1. Lineage (NCBI taxonomy): Eukaryota > Metazoa > Arthropoda > Arachnida > Araneae > Salticidae > Maratus > Maratus speciosus. The sequence continues at coordinate 166,162,901 of OZ010786.1, read as the reverse complement.
ATAGCTAATAAATTGTCGCGTCGATCAATGTCTATTTCAGGAATCTGAGCCATATGCGGTGGCTCCAGGCCTCACTTGAAGAGAAAACTTCTTAGAAAGAAGACATAATTTTTGTTGTTTTTGACATTGTTGTTACTTTTAAGTGTAATTTTTTGCGGCTGAATGAACTAAAACTGATGACTGATGAAATGAACTGATGACTTTTTTGAACTGAAATTGAATAATGCTTACGTATTTAAGAAAGGGCAGAGTTTAGTGTTAAACTGTGTGTTAAATTAAATAGTTTAGATTTTACTATAATAAAAAAACATTAAATATGTAAAGGGGTATTTTTAAAGCGCTTTTGGCTCTAGTTTAAACATACTGAAAGCTTTTAAATGCGTGCCGGGCTTTTCCGGGCCATTTTTGAACTACAATCGTATTGGTTATAGCTCTGAATGTCTGAATGCCAATTTCAGAAAAAAAAAAAATGTTCCGCATATTGTTGCAAGTTTTTATATAATTTTTTTTTTTTTTTGGGGGGGGGGGGAATGCTTAAATTCCATTTTTTGCGGCTACCGAGTTTTAGAGCAATCGGTGAACTTTCATAAAAAAAAATTATACGCGTCGAACTAAGATCCTCTTCCTTTTTTTTTAAGGTTGTTTAAAATAAAACAAATTAACGTGAGTTATCAGAGAGAGAATGTGCAAAACGTGAATGTGGCGTTTAAAATCATTGCATTATACATAGATCGTGGTTCTGATGAATAATTTCGTTTGTCTTGTGAATGGCTTCAGCGAAATTGAAACATGTAAACTCTTTTTATATAAAACGTTTTTACAGTTTTTTTTTTTTTTTAAACAGCTTTTAGCAGTTAATGAAATACATTATCTCTGGGTATTCGGAAATGATATACCTAAAATTTATCATTTTAAATAAATTAAACATTCTACAGTGACTGTAAATGCAGATTTTACATGCAGTAAAATGACTACATTTAAACAAAAAAAAATAAACAAAAAGTTGAAATAAAAAATCTTGTAATGAAACACGAATATCGTTTCATTACAGAAACTCTCAAAAAACTCCGAGAGATGAAATCTGATTTGAAATACTTTTAATGATACTTCAGTCGCTGAATCTAGAATAAACCCAGTAATGATATGTAGAAGAGAGGGGGAGGCGTGTAAAAAGTAAGAAATTGTAAGCAAAAATGTTAAGAATTTAAAGTTGGATTTATCTCGCTGCTTTACTCAGCGGAATTTTTTTTTTCGTTAATGTGAAGCACTTTTAAAACCACTGTAAGTTTACTAACATTAGCATAAAACTGAAACATACTTTAAGTAATTTGCTTGTCTTTGTGGATATACAAAAAATGGGTTGTATAGAACTTTACCAAAAGATTTATTTTAGAAAATTTTGCTCGGGAGAAGGGAGTGTGCGGTTGAGGATCACTGTAACAAAAAAATTTGCTATCTCCTGGAAAAAAAAAAAAAAAAGCGTTAATTGTGTAATGAATATTTTATTCGAAAGGTTATTTCAATTTGCAATTGTTTTGCAAATATTTTATTTCAATCTAGACACATTAAATACTTCATTGTGAATGGGTTAATATAGCGTGCAGCATTATATTTTTGTTACTTAAAAACATATGAATAAACTGAAAAATAAAACAAAAAAAAAATATTAGAATTAACAACATAGATTTTTGAACAGTCTACATTTAATTTGCTTTAATGTAATTTTATTTTGCAGCTTTAAGGAGACAAGGGACCTTCAAACTCATTTTTTAAATTATTTTTTTAATTGCACTTTAAGGGACAGTGGAGTTTAAAATCCTTAAAAATAAATTTTTTTATTCTTGTAAATTTCACCTTAAATATTATTCAAGGGTACATTATATGCATTATGTCATGCAATTATCACAAAAAAAAAAAAAAAAAAAAAAAAAATGGAATTTTACGCGTCGTCTTAGAAATTTTCGAAATACCCCCTGCGCATTCCATATCAATGAAAATCCCCAATATTTTTTATAAAAGTTTGGTTTATATATAGAAATAAAATAGATAATTGATTTGTATATATTTGAATTTAAAAGTTAAAAAAAAATTGAAAATTTTTGAAATTTTGATTTTTTTTTAATTTATTGTTATTATTTTTTTAACCTTTAAATTCAAATATATAAAATTCGATGCTCTATTTTATTTATATATATAAACCAAACTTTTATAAAAAGTATTGGGGAATTTCATTGATATGGAATGCGCATGTTGCATTTCGAAGATTTCTAAGACGACGCGTAAAATTCCATTTTTTTTTCTCAAAAATGAAATTTTTTTATTATTTTTAGTGATAAATGCATGCCATAATGCATATAATGTACCCTTGAATAATATTTAAGGTAAAAAAAAAATAATAAAAATATATTTTTAAGGATTTTAAACTCCACTGCCCCCTTAAGGCACACTATAGGGCACAAAATATGCATTATGGCATATATTTACGACACAATAAATTAAAAAAAAAGATTTGGAGGACGATAAGGAATCTTCATGAATATTTTGAGCGTTATTAAGAACTTTCAAAATGTCCAACCTCATTCCATATCAATTAAAATCCCCAGTATTGTTTATGCCAATTTGGTTTACATATACAAATAAAGCTGTGCATAGTGTTTTTAAACTAAATATAGTAGGAAGACTTAAAGATAGTTGAGTGCGGAAATATGATGCAAAAATGCTGAAAATTTCATAAAATTTAGAAAATATTTTCCCCGCCTTATTTAATGGCAGATTAATTAAGGCGAAAACAAGGGGAATTTTACCATTCCAAAAAAGTGGTGTCAATCAAGAAATCAGAATTTTTAAAAAGTAGGCCACTGGCAACTCTATGTTCACGACAGGATTTAACAGCCGAAGAAATCTCCAAAGATCGCTAATTCCAATCAGCCTTTTTGATTATATTCCTTTCAGCGCATTAAGCGCGAAATTCGATTACGTATCTTATGTTTGTGCTTTTTTTATATTTTTTTGCTTTATTTATTTTTTGCTGAATGTTTTAATTTCGTTATGGCTGGAACAAGTAATGTTAAAAATATCGCTGGAATAAAATGATGAGCTATTTATATTAATTTAAGTTCAAACGGATTTACCTATGTAATATCCTGTAGGCGATAGAGATAGATTTGACCAAAATTCATGCCTGAAAGTAATTTAAAAACAAAATTAATTCAGTAAACTTCGATATAGCTTTTAAATAAATTTTGATGCAGTTTTTAAACAAATTCATTTGAAAGTACACTGTTTTTTTTTTTCCATTTGATGGCGTAAGAATTGAAAATGTGCGGTATTTAGAAGCTTAAAAATTTCAATAAAAGTTAAATTTAATCGTCTGCTTTTGCCATCGTCAAAAGGGTGTCAGCGTTACGTACGGATACGTTTGTCCTTTATAACAGAGATATACTTCATGTAATTGTAATATTTGGGCTCAATTGTCATATACGCACTCACATTGGCTCGATCTTTTCTGACACCAATGCCATATATGCACTTAGTACTTAACTGGCGCCAAAGTGTCGTTATTTTGCTTGATCTGGTAACCCGGATGTTGTTGTTTATTTATTAATAAATTGTTTATTTACATTTATTTAATTTTTTTTAACTTATATAAATTGTTTTGTTCTATAGTTATTAATTAAACATTTTTTTATTTATTGTTATTCACTTTTTCAAAATATATACGCAACTGGTATTCAAAAACGGGGTTTTCGCCAAATTAGAGACAGAAAAAAATAGCGCCAATGTATGTGACATCTGTGGCAATATTTGTAATGTAGTTGTATTATAAAATATGATGAGTTGTGTCTATTGTAGTACAATTCCAGTTGGAGCTTGCGGCTTTTCTAAACTTTTGAGCGAGGCGTCCGTATAAGTGTTGTCTGTTCTCTGCTCTATATTTGGAAAATAGCAGGTAAAATACACAGGATCACAAGAACTATGTTTTTGAATAAGTTATCGTCCGCTATCTGAAAGTTTAGTTCATACGTTCGTTAAGAAGTCGGTGTTTGTATTATCTCCGAAAAAAAATTATTCGAACATAGCTATGAATAAGCTCGGTGTAAGCTACTTGTTTTCAATAATTGAAGGGTGTATATTTAAAATTCACACTCTTTCCGCTTAACCTAGTTTTAAGAAAAAAGCAATAAACTGATTATTATTAATAAAATTAATATATTGGCACAATTTTTTTTTATTATCCTATATTTTTGTCATACCAACTATTTGTACACAATCCTAAAACTCTAATAATTCTGGTAAAGGTAGAATTTAAATTTAAATATGGAAAATGTGAGTTTTACAGCAAACTTTTATGGGTAATGTTAGTTACAAACCAAAACAGTTATAAATATAAGGCGAGAACTAAAAAAAAAAAATCTGAATATTAGTTTTCATTATGTTATTTTGGAGGGTAAAAAAAAAAAAATTAAAAATAAGTTGTGGAAATATTTTACTATTAGACATGGCTCAACTTCTTCACTGACACTAGTGGAACATTTTTTAAAACTGCTTCTTACCTCTTTAAACAACGTAATTTACATCTGTCTTTGGCTCACAAGTTGGTTCGTGTCTTCATTGTTATTAGTAGTCGAATCATCAATAATATTTTTGTAAAAAAAAAAAAAAAAAATTACCGATCACCATAGTTTTTCTTCAACAAATTATTAACGTCATCCGTCTTTGACAGTTTTATTTGATTTGATTTAGAGATAAATAGTAGATTTATGTTGAACCATACCTTTTTGTTAGAGACTTGTATGTTCTTGTATGTTCTTGCGTGTTTAAAAACATCAACAGAAGCAAATCCTGTTATCCTTTGCAAACCTCCCTGATTTGGTTGAATTGGAGAGTGTGAGTTTTGCTGCAAAACAGTTGTTGGATAGTATGAGTTATGCATCAAAACAAGATCTTGAGCGGTTTTTTTTTTCCAGCTTTAATGTATTTATTGTGGTCCAAATCACTATTACAGTCCGATTTGCCTTAAAAAGATGAAGATGGTGATATGGATAGCTCAATATTTTAAAAAAGTGGTTAATGTGACTTTTGTATCTGCACCATTCAATCGAGCTCACGATATATAACGAGTAAGGTACGAACAAAAGTTATAAACTGATAACAAAGAAGACAGAACTAAAGGAAGATTTCATTAAATGTTCTGATTTTTCACCTAAATCGTATTACTAAATTCGCTGTTTTATTAGGCTGCCGTTGTTAATGGAACTGCATGCGTACCCCCCCCCCCCCCATAATGATGCTCTATAAATTCTTCATTATTCCAGGAATTGCAACTCATTTATAAATTATTTTGATATTGTAAGCAGCATTAAGTGGCGCTTGCGACCAGTTATACAAGATAATTTAGTGGTGCGCTTTTTGTTTGTTTACGGAATAATGTTTATGATGTATAATGTTTACAAATCAATTTTCAAGCGAATGTACATTAATACAGTCCCGTACCATGAATTAATACTTTAATTCTTTAGAAAGTCTTTATTATTTTTATGGTCTTTTTAAATGATTAACGGATAGTTTCCTAGTAGACGAATGTTTAAAAAAATTCACTTCGTAACTCATTTAACTTTGAAGTCTTACTCATTTACGTTAATTGACGTTAATTAAACGTCTCTTACGAAATTTAGTGATAATATTTATTATACAGTGTCCATTCTCAACGGTGTCCAATTGCTAATTTCTAAACCGTTAGTCAAAAACATATTGGTCAAATTACAAAAACTATTTAAATGGGGTAAAAAATTATTATAAAAGTCGTTTCGATTAATAAAAATATTTATTAAAAAGTTACGAAATTTAAATTTGTATACGATTCTCCGGTTCTATGAGTAATATTTATTAAAAAATTCCTTTTACACTAACAAGTCAGACAAAAAAGTAACATTCTTCTAACCTAAAATCGACCGAGTTAAGAAACTTTGAAATGCATGACTTATACCAATTCTATGCATCTAAACACCGATGAGTTGAGCCATGCTTCTAGGAAGCGTACACATTGTGCTTATCCTTTTATCGGGCAATGGTAATATATTAACCACTCAATTTTTATCGAAAATTGGTCGATTCACACCGGAATTTCCATTACAATATTTTGTTCTTATAATGTAAATGAAGAATTAATCGTTTTCTATTTTCAAATACATTTGTTTGCAGATTCTGGTGGCAGTGAATCTTTTCTACGTTTTATCTACAGAATTCATTTGCCGGATAAAGGGTTAAAATATTAGAAGGAATTTTATGTGTGTAATTTCAGTGCTGCAGCCGAAGGGAGTCACTTCAAGAAAATTTTAAGATAACTTTAAATTTTATTAATTAAGTTTTAGATTAGGTAATCTAATAGCGTAATAAAATATGTATCATTTTGTAAAGAATTACAACTGTTGCTTTTCATCATTTCATTAAAAAAAAATCTGTTATGTTTTAACTTAAATTTTTAGTACAAGTTGTATATTTTTCGTTAATATGTCAGAGTGAAAAAAGATTTCAAATGTTTATTGTTATGTTAATTTTACTCTCCCCTATTATTTTTAAAAATATCTTACGATTATTTATATTTCTAGTAAATTTGTGAATCACCCCTATTTCGCAGAAAAAAAGATGCTTTAACTTTTAACAGTTATTAATCGGTAAGTTTAAATCGTAGAAGAGTGGAATTTGTTTTGTCTTATTTCTTAGTGCAATAGGATATTTTTGCTAAATATAACTCATAGGACCAGAGGAACGTATAAAAGACGAAGGAGACGTCCAGAGGAACGTATTTTTTTTAATAAATGTTTTTATTGACCCAAATTGTTTTTTAAAATATTTCTTTACCTCATTTAAAATATTTTTGTAAATGGAACTATATGAGTATGTTAAAAAGCAGTAAACCAACGTTTAAAATGCACAAATAATGCGTGAAAAGCAGCAAACAGCTGTTTCGAATCTACAGCGAGATTTTTTCTCAGCCTTGCTTTTTCTAGCACGCTGTTCCTTTTTCCCTATCTTGCACTGAAGATGAATCTGGCTGTAGATTCGAAACAGCTGTTTGCTGCTTTTCACGCATTATTTGTGCATTTTAAACGTTGGTTTACTGCTTTTTAATATTCCTGCACAAAGGCTTTAATTGCGCTATTTTAATATATGAGTATGCTTAATGGTTCAGGAATTGGCCATTGGACAGCGTTGAGAGTGGACGCACTATATATTCAATCATTTATAATACTTTGTCGTTGTAAGAAAAAATTTCTTTCACTCAAAACGTATAACTGGAAAATAGTTACTTTTCTTTTTTTACGCCTAATATTTTTATTACAAACGCTTTTAAGGGGGTTGGTCATTCAGCCTCGCAATGCTCCTCCGTAATGTTAAGTCTATGGACTTTTGATGCGTATTTAAAACATCTTCTCGGGAAATTCATATTTTTAACATCTTTTTCTGTGTACTTTTCTTAAAGGATTTCTCTTTTTTTCTTAGTTTTTAAAATATTTCTAAAATCTATGTTGAATTTAATATTTTATGTGTTAAAAGCGGGCGAACTGTGAGTAAGATTTTAACACATCATATATATCTAATCGCCTTACAAATATTTTGAGAACTAAGCAAAAAATAGACATCTTTTAGGAAATGTGCACAAAAAATAGAAGTTGGAAATATTAATTTCCCTAGGAGGTATTTTAAATATATGAATGCATCAAATACCCATAGGCTTTACATTAGTGAGGTGAAATCGAAATCTGAGTGACCAGCTCGCTTAACAATATTACATACAAAAAAATAAAAAAGGAAAAAGAAACATTTTAAAATTAAAATGACATTTTTTATCATAAAAATCTTGTCACTTTATTTTCTAAAACACTGAACTCATTTAAAATATGCTTCTGCAGTACCGGTTCAGTTAATGCAGAAAATTAATTAAAACATTTCGGGGAGTACAATAGTCTCTCAGAAAAGAAAAATGCTTCACTGGGTTGTAAAATGTTTATAAAAGTTTTGAAGTTTTGAAATACTTAAGGGCACTTGAGCCATTAAAAATCAAACTTTATTCTGAAAAGGGGATGAAAAATAAAGAAGTCACACGTTGAATTTTGTAAAGTTTTTTTATCGCTAGGCAAAAACGAAATTGTTTTTCAGTTAAGCAGTTTGAAAACTAATTTATTTTGAGCACCATATGAAATTAAAATATGTTAATTAGTGTATCCGTCAAATTTTGTGACATTAAAACAATTTTTCTACTTTTAAAAATTTAATTTAATTAAAATAATTCCAAATTTATTTAACATTTTAAAATTATTTACCTAATTACGTTTTTTTTTAATGAATAATTTTTGTTATGGCATTAAAATAAATGGATTTTTCTGAAGCATATATTTTACGCGGTTAACTGTTTGACGTTCGCATAGGATGTGAATTTATAATATCGTTCCATTTACAGCTGTTATAGATGAAGGGTTTGTTAATATCACACTCAGCAATTAAAATAATAAATTTAAAAAAAAAAAAAAAAAAAAAAAAAAAACTAGAATAGTATTGTAAAGAATAAATATTGTAACTCTTGGGCATTTTTAAATATTTTTCGACTTTTAGAAACCTTGCATTTCTCTGAAAATAAGACCTACATCTAAATGTAATAAACCACAGTGCGACAATTCCGGTACTAACTCATCCAAACAATGGATTATTTTCATTGTTGCAGAGAAAACAGAAATGCTGAAAAATATGCAGCACGTGGCTTTTTAAAGGCAGGTTAAATTTCTTTAAAAAATATTTCTGCACATGTACTTCGTTTTTGTAAGTTAATAAAAATTCGAATTTACTGTGACGTCGCTGGAATAGTGGCTATTGGGTTTATTTCATCTTTATGCATTATAACTTTATTAATTCCACTTTTTATCATTACAATTAAATAGAAAATATATTTTTATTTGCCGTTTATTGAATACTATATAAAGTACTTGTGAAAAGTTTGCGCCGACGAAGATGACGTTATGCATAACTTGAAATGTATTTTTGCATTGATAAATCTACAAAAAATTGATACGATGGTAACAACATGACGTTTTTTTCACTGACTTTTCAATTGTTAATTATAAAAGTTAGATTGGAGTATTTATTGATTACTTCCGCTTAATTGTACACCTTGTTTACATGTTACCATTTGCTTTTCTTTAAACTAAATTATACGTAAGACCAATTAATGTTTTAGGAAATAATTCTGGAAAAATAAAATTTTAAAGAATAGTGGTATGGTTATAAAATAAAAAATGAAACTATTACGGAACATTAACACGTTTCCACTTAATATAAATTGTTCAGCATTTGTTTCCGGCTAATATACCATCACAAAATTAAGACTTCATAATAAGACACAAATTAGAACAATATCTATATCTGTTTCCTTTTACTAATTAAGAAAGATCTGTAATTTCTTTTCTGTTCTGTCATCTTATTTACATAAAATTAAAAGTTTGTTAAGAAAACTCTAGAGGATCTGTACTTAACGTTTCAGGCAAATTTTCCTTATTGTCGATTAATAGTATATTCATATGTTTATATAGTTTAAAGTACAAGTTATTTACTAAAAACCATTTGTATATTGATATTGCATTCAATATATATGTGTTTCCTTTTATAAATTAAGATGTAACTGCAATATGTTCTCTATCTTGTCATCTTATTTACATCAGATTACAAATTTGTTGTTAATTTCCCAGAGGACCAGACATTAATCAGGCCTGAATTTAACGTTTCATGTCAGTTTTTCGTATTGCCGACGAATAGTGTATGAATATTTTTATCAATTATTTCAAATTAAAAGTGGCAACCACAATTTCTGCTCACCCTCCTAGGACGGGCATTTACACTAATCAAAAATAAGACGTAGCGTGAATTTTCATCTTGCTTTAACGTAAGACTAGTCTAAAAAATAAACCCACCTCACTTTTTTACACGGTTAAAAATCTGTAGTAACTGGCCAGTCATTTGACCGTTTTTAAGGTAACGGTTACTTGACCATAGTATGCAGCTTAAATGATCATATTATGAAGGATATGTATCATGATATGATATGATATCATGCTCCAGGTGCATGATATCATATTATTATTATTATTAATTATTACTAAATATTTTATATATTATTATTAATTATTACTCATCATTAAATAATGATTATTATTAATTATTAGTAAATTATTACTAAAGCAGATGTCCAATAACTGACATTTATGAAACAGTAACTGACAAGTGGTGTCAGACTCAGTAGAACAACTTACATTTTAATTGTGTTTAAATACTACAAGATAAATTTAATTTATTAGTATGTTATTAAAACAGTTCAAATGATAGATTCAAACTTTCTTTAATATAACCAATAACTATCAGCTCTGTCGGAGACTGGTGAAATGTAACTCCTGGAACCAATGACTGGCAACCCCCCCCCCCCCCCGCTAAATGTAATAAATCATGTCCCTAATGTACCATAGGCATATTTTAACTAATTTCTACAAGTATAACTTCAACAAAAAGTTTTGGATAATTGCATTACAAATAAATTAATAAAAACGCCACCTTAGTTTTAGAAAGAAGATGGATGCCTAAAAATGGCATTTTTTTGTGTAATCAAAAGTTCCTTCCTCATTGAATATGTTTTTCGCCTACTAGTGATGAACAATTGACTCCAAAACAAATTTTGAAGTTTGTAATTATGGAGCTTGACCGACATCATTATAGACCATAAAATGGTCAAAATAGAGGTAAATTACTGTTATGTAACCGTTTACGATAAAAACTGTCGAATGACTGGGCAGTTTGCTGCGCATTTTTAACAGTGTATAACAGTCATTTTGTAAAACAATATTCCATATTTTAAAATGCTTAACATGCAGGATAAAAATGTTTAGGAATATACAGGGTGCCCGGACTAAAAGTATTCAAAAGTTATGGCTTATTTTTACGGAACTACCCATTACATTTAAAAAAAATTATATAAATAAAAATAGCGTCTCACAAAGTTTTAATATCAGTAGACTTCGATGTGTGCAACGTTAGTAGCACGACAAACGTCTAAACGGTAATCCAGTTCTCCCCAAAGGTTTCGTAGCATACCAGGAGTTATTAGACAAATTGCTTCTATGATATGCTTTTTCCACTCATCCACAGTTTCAATTTTTTGTTTTGTTCAATGTTTTAAAATCTCGGAGAAGATTTCCAATCCACGGAGGTGAAGTCTATTATATTTTAACGTGTAGTACCATAATAATAAGGCATAACATTTGGATACTTATAGTCCAGACACCCTGTACACTGTAAAAAAAACACTGTAAATTTGCCAGCACAACTCCATCACAGTTGAATGTACTGTATCTTTCTTTGGTTTTCTCACTATTTAAACATGAAAAATACAGTAGTTGCGTAAAATTAACAGTACAATGTACTGCCAATTTTGGACCACAGCACAAACTACTGGCGTCCAAATTGCCAGTACATTGTGCTGTTAATTTTACGCAACTACTGTATTTTCCATGTTTAAATAGTCAGGAAACCAAAGAAAGATGAAGAACATTCAACTGTGATCGAGTTTGTGCGCGAGATGAACAGTACTTTGTACTGTAAAAATGCCGTTTTTTTACAGTGTATATTTGTTTCAAACTGATGATTTTTTTTCCTCCGCAGAAAGTTATGTGTTTACAAATGAAAATCACTTTCCGAATGTCCAAGAAAATATATACTACAGTGGTTAAAAATAAATAAATAAATAAATAAAAATGCAATTTAACAAATTACAACGACCATTTGGAAAATGATTTTTTCAAAGACTAAAATTTAAGACATAAAAAATCGCACGGAGTTGATCATACATTGCGTACGCCATGAATTAAACATTAATAGTGTTAAAAAAAGTAACAATTGCAAGCGACAAAAATAGCCTGCGACTCGTCAGATTTCCTGAAACTTACGTATTATCCACCTGAAACTTACGTATTGTCCAAGCATTTCATTGGCTGTTTGGGAAAAGCCTTTTCCATCGTAGAAATCTGACGACCCATTTTAAATGAAATTTCATTCTTAAACTTCTAAACATCCCATAATATTACTTTTCACACCGTCGTATAGAGAAAAAAATGTACTTTTAAATGTTGTTTGTTTGAAAGCTGTATCTCAATTTATTTCTGAGTTATTAATTTTTTTTGTAGTTTTTATTATTTTTTTGTCATAGTGGCAACAGAAGTATCCATATCTGTTGAAAGTAAAGAGAAAATACAGATTACTGTATAGACCAATCAGAAAACGAGTAAAATGCGGGATTCAACTAATAAAACGCCTCAGATATGTTTTTCATTTCCTACCCTGACCGAGAACAATAACCATTTTTCCAAATTGTTAAAAAAAAAACAAAAAAAAACCGCGAAAACTGTTTTCTTCTGTTTAAATTTTATTAATGAATGTAATCTAATAACATGATATAATTTTCTATGTTAGCAGCATTTTACATATTCGAGATTAGAGTCTCAATTTCAATATTAGCTGAATGAAATAATTTGCAAATTATATTACTTTACAAAATAGCGTGAAACACCAGTAACTAACGCCTTAAGGCTGTTCTGAAATTCAAAAGGGCAATTTCCTGACATAAGTTTTAATTTACTTTTGTTCGGAAATGCATGAAACTAGCTGGTGTTGTTGTTCAGAAACTATGTCGTCGAGCTGTTTTTTCCATTTTTTTGCAAACGCAATAGATCTTTCAGAAAATAATGTCAAAGTGGACCTTTTGAACCGAATTTCGGCGCGAAAGTAGAAAAATCACTCAAGAGCGTGCGAAAAACGGGTTTGTCACGTGTTCGATATCGCTTATAACCCAGTGGGTAATTGATTGATCAAAAAATGGAAAAAACAGTTCAATTCCAAATTGCTTCCAAGGCCAGGCTTTCCAATTTTATATCTTTCCGTTAAAAAAGGAATTTGTAAATGTGTCAGAACGTCTTGCGCTTGTTCAGTGGAGCAGTTAAGAATAGCCTTAAGAATTCTTTCTTGTTAAAACCGATATTACGAAATTTTAAATCCCTTTTATAGTTATCTATCTTTTTGAAAGTACAGTAGACATACATTAAAAAATTATTGATGATAAAATTTTGAAAAATTATACATTGCATTGTAAAAAAGTAATTTTTTCATAAAAATGGTCAATAACTCCTGTAACTGAGACCAACCCTATTTTACAAAAACCAATAGCGACCTAAAATGAACCAGTATCTGATACTTCATTTACAAAGATATTTGAAGGGATTTATGCTTTCAAAATGCCTTAGTTTTTATTATGAAAATAAATACCTAAATATTATTTATATATGATATCATGCTACAGATGCATGATATCATATTATTATTATTAATTATAATTATCTTATATTTTATTATTAATTATGACTAATCATTAACCAAGGATTATTATTAATTATTACTAAATTATTAGTAATGCAGAAATATGCAATAATTGATATTTATGAAACAGTAACTGACACGTGGTGTCAGACTCTGGTAGAATAACTTAAATTTTAATTGTGTTTACTACAAGATAAATTTAATTTATTAGTATGCTATTTAAACAGTTCAAATGATAGAATTTAACTTTCTTTAATATAACCAATAATTATCACCTCTGTCGGAGACTGGTGAAATGCAATCCCTGGAATCAATAACTGGCAGCCCCCCCCCCCTCCTCCAACCCCAATTACGCTAAATTTAATAAATCATCTCCCTAATGTACCATAGGCATATTTTAACTAATTTCTACAAGTATAACTTCAACAAAAAGTTTCGTATGCTTGCATTACAAATAGATGAATAAAAACACCACCTTAGTTTTAAAAAGAAGATGGATGGTTAAAAATGGTATTTTTTTGTGTTTTCAAAAGTTCCTTCCTCATTCAATATGTTTTTCGCCTACTAGTGATGAATAAATTTACTCAAAAATAAAAATTAATTTCTATGTTACCACTATATGATATTAATTTCCAGAATTTTACAAGAAAATGCTTATTTGAGTCGGATTTGTGGCTGTTACAGGTGTCAATAATTGGGGATTTCTAATAACTGGCGGCTATCTAAACAGCACTAAAAATTTGCATCCTTTAAATGTTCAATGATGCTGAAATCCATAGGGGCAATCGGAGAGACCTCTGTGGTATATTTTCAAATTTCAGTGTAAATATCGTATTATTACAGCGTCTAGACCAAATCGTCTTAGAGATTTAGAAAATATCCTCCAGATTTCGCTGCGATCGACTCTTTGGCTTTCAGCATCATTTGGCATTTAAGAGATCCAATATTTTAGCAATTTTAAGTATTACTGGGATAGCCGATTTCCAGAAAAAAATATTATAGATGCTATATCGGAATTCTCCGTACATTCTGTGACACAAATCTTGATGTAATTATGACGCGGCGACAAATAAGTAGCGCGCAATCTATTCGCTTAATAAGAACATTTAATTAAAGTGTATTCCACAATTGACTATACTGACGTGTCGCTTGTCCTCAATAAAACTTTGTGTTAATAAACACCGACCAACTAATCCAAAGGATCTTACAATTCTTGTAAGTTAATTACACAATTCCACCTTTCTTAAATACAAATTTATTTTCAGAAAATAAGGGATTTTGATTTTATGCAATATAAAATGAGTAGAAATGTTGAGAAAAGAAGACAGCTTTAGAACATCATTTAAGCTTTATTATAAATGCATAACACTGTAAAAGCAGTAAAAAGGTTTTTATATATACAATGTCTATATGTTTCGACTTCACCGAAGTCTGTTCCGAGACAAATGAAAATTTTTTTCAGTTTCACGATCTATAATGTAATGATCTGAAACACCCTCATTCACATTTTCCATGTTCTTTCTCATATTACTGACATTTTTATTTTTTTCTTGAGTATTGTAATCGAAATTTTTTTCGACTTCCGGTTTTCAAGGGATTTACACGTTTTAAGGGTCAGAGATCCCGAAAAACATATTTATACAAACTGTCCTTGTGTCCATGTATATGCTTTGTATCATCGAAAAGTGTATGAAGTTATGCATAGAATTCAACCAAACTTCATATATGTGTTTTTGGCTATGACCAGCAGGCCCTACGTGCATTTGGGAACAATTCGACGGACGTAGGAGCTGTAATAGCAATTTTTGTCCCATTTCCAATGTTTTATCATCTAAAAGTGTATGAAGTTATGAATAGAATTTAACCAAACTTCATATGTATGTTTTTGGCTATAGTCCCCAGTGTAAAATGGAAGTTCCAGTGTAAAATGGAAATTTCCATTCGGAAAAAGGCGCTACGACAGAGATTTCTCTCGATTTTTCGTAGTTCTGTTGCACATCGGCTGTTTATGCAGCGACGTAAAATTCGCATCTAGATAACCCGGAGATTCTCAAGCAACTGATGTACAACAGAATAATGCACAATACTGATTTTATCAAATTTTATAATCGTTTTTAACTCATTTACTTCGATTTGTAGCAAAATGAAGCAGAATATTAAGATCAAGATTAACGTTAGTGTAGTATTCAAGTAATAACACATTAACATGTGTAAGAAATTTTAAAGGGTCTCAAGACTCTTAAAATTGAAAAGAAAATACCATTTTCAAAATGTAATATCTTAAAATGTGTTTGATTTAAAAGCACGATTTTTATTGGGATGAAATATTGCATGTTCTTTCACTTCATGTATAAAAAAAAATTACTAGATGCAGAATTAGTATTCATAGGGGGGCTCCAAACTGTCAGACATTTGTCAAGCATAAAATTGGTATAATAGCTTACGCGCAGGATTACAAAATATAAATTTTGCAACTATTATTCCTCAAACTGTAATAATTACTCTGAACCTAAATAAATTTGTATTTAAAACGTTTTTATATTTTTAATACAAAGTTGCATTTAGCTAATACAAAATTTTGAAAATTTCAACAGTATAATCACCTAAAAAAAATATTTTTTTGAACAATAAAAATGAAATTTTACGTTCAGTTTACACAGAGTAACATTAAATACCATGTTTTTAAATTTCTATTAAAAAATATTTAGAAGTTTTGGAGATATCCTGCGTGTTATGACCAAAAACGTCATTTGGAGAAAAATGATTTCGAAGTTTCGGAAAACAAGCCGTTTAATCAATTGAGTGGATATAATTCTAAAAGCTATAACTTCTATTCAAATACGAATTCCAAGAAAACAATTATATCAAACTGTTCAGAAAAGATAAAAGATTAACACAAAAAAAATTGAAATTTCAAAAAATTTGAAATTTTAAGAGCCCTGAGACCCCTTAAAACATTAAGATATGTGAGAAAGAAGAAAGTTTTGAGATTGACACATCCGACTAGTTTATTTTATATTTACTTGATGTTTATTTCCAGACGCATAACTTTTATAATTTATCAAAATTTTGGATTCACTCCATGGTTACGGGTCTGGAAATAAACATCAAATAGAAAATAAAATAAAATAACGTAAGATTCTAAGTTTCTTTTTTCTCATTTAGTTAGCGGGTGCAATAGTTAGAAGAAGAAGAAAGATTCGAGATGGCAGGATATTTTAAACGCATTTTTTCAGATTTCAGCACGGAAAAATATTTACAAAACTGCGCAAAAATATTTTTTAATACTTGGGTTTTAAAAAGTTATATCTGTGCCCATATTAAAACTAACCTTGCGAAATAAACTTAGTACAAGAGTAATGTATCATGTTTTTAAAGAACTTTCTATCGAATTTTCTGTTACATTTCTCTGTCATTATATGTTGAAGATGAAGGCTTCCAAAAATTTATATTACGAGAATTATATTTATAAGAAATAATTAAAGAATTTCTTCTCTAGTTTTTCTTATACTTTCATATACTTAATCGTTAAAAATATGTATTATTTATATTTAGAATATTAACTCAAACATTTGAACATATCTATAATAAAGAAAATAAATTAATATTTCCAGGTTCATTACGATTCTGTATTAACAGTTTTTTTTTTAAATATATGTAAAAAAAAAAAAAAAAGAAAAGAAAAGAAACTGAACCTGTATTTGAAATATTAATTAACAGTAATTGTATACAAAATATATAGTTTTTAAAATGTCAGGTATTCAGTTGTCAAATATTCAAATCTAAAAAAAAAATTCTAGAATTTTAATTAATTAATACTCTTTTTAAAAGTCCTTTTTAATTTCAAAACCTTTAATTTAAAAAGAAAATAATATCTTTGTTTAATCATAACAAAATTGATTGATTTGTACATCTTTAAAATGGAAAATTTGTAGACTTATAACTCGGTTTTAATTATATTTAAGGAGATTTTAAATGAGCTTAAATCAATATTATTTTGGGTTTTATCTTAATGATTGGTTTATTCAAAAATTTGCCCGTGAGTATTCTATAAGAATTTAATACATTATCTATATTGTGCACTGTTTGATGTAATTATCCATGGCCCGCATAAAAAAATAATGTTTATGTTTAAGCACATGCAACATTTCTGCAACTTTTTATTATGATTTTAAATTAATTTCACCAAAAGAAATCTTCTCTTTTTTAGATTGTGTAAATTTATGCATTAAAAAATAACGCAATTTTTTAAAATGAATTTCATTATACTTTGTTACAAATTATATTATAATTTAGTTTATCAATAACTTTTGATTGAAAAGAAAACATAAACGCATAGATGTTTCTAAAAGTAGAACATTCCACGCAGTTTAATAGAAAATATTGATTACTCAGTTGCAGTAGTGCAGAAAAATATAAACTTTTATTCGGTTGAAGTTTAAATAAAAATCAGCGTGTTTTTCTAAGCAGATGACTAAACTTTTAGAAAATGCTTTGTTATACAAGGGGTATACGTAATAAGTCATTAAATGATTTTTGAGACACCTTAATATGTGAAATAATCTTAGTGATTAGGTTTTAATTTTACAATTCATTTTAAAATATAAACTTTGGTATGAATCTTAAATTTTCTATGAAACATATAATTTTTACAAGAAAAATACAAAAAGATATAAAATACTACTAAATATTTTATCATTGCATTCTATTTAGAAATATCAAGATTATGTTTGAAAATAATATTACCATTAGAGAAAGTAATATTACCATTTGAGATATTTTCGTGAAATAAATAAAAATTTCTTCGGCATGGTATTTTAAACATTATTAAAATTATTTGTTTTAATAAGACTAATACCCTTTAACTGTCAAGAAATATTTTCCTCATTTAAAAACCTAACCAAAAAAATTGTATAAGTGATATTTTTATTATTTGTGCCAAAACTTTTTAATATTATATTATAAAGGTTTTTTTTTAATTTTAAACACATTACGTTATGAAAAAGGAACCTATGGAATTGAATTTTCATGAAATAAAAAAATCTTTCAGGTCTTGGCGAATGTAACTATACAGTCATACTTGTTAAAGCTAAAACTTGTCTTTTTTTTTTTTTTTTTTTTTTTACCGATTCCTCGTGATTCTGTATTAGAAGGGTTTTTATGTAAAATATTTGTAAAAAAAATTGAACAAGAATTTTAAATATTAATCCACTGTAATTATATATAAATTACATTTTTTTAAATATCAGATTATGCTACATTGTTTAACGTTAAATTAACAAAATTTGTGAACTGGTACTTTTTGTTTTACGTACATTTAAAAATGGTTTAATGCCTTAATATAATTATTAGTTTTCAATAAACACGAGATATCTTTTCTTGATCTTTGCTTTTAGGAAGCTTGAGATTTCGGGTATCTTCCTCATTAAACACTTCAAAGTCTTGTGAAAATAATTTATAATAAATCTTTGTGACCTTTTTTCCCAATTTTTCATTTAACTTGAACTTCATCTGATATTCTTAGCTTAAATGGCTAAAAACAAGGTTTTAAAGAAGTTTACAGACTAAATTTTATTTCAAATGGTTTCCCTTAAACATCCGGGTATAGTACAAAATTTTTACACACTATAGAACAGCCTTTTAATTACGCTGATTCAAACGAAGATTTTTTTCTATTGATTTTTCTCAAAACTTGTGAAATAGAGATTTAATATATTGGATTGTTACGAAATTTTCATGTATTCTAAATGTTAATTACTTTTGCCTTTTCCTAGACGAAAGTAACTATTTTCTACTGTCTTTTAAAACTTCTAGGAGTTTTAAAAAACAAAGAATCGTAGATTGGTAAAAAGTACTAGAAAAATATTTTCAAAATAAACTTTAAATTATTAGGGCTCATTAAGCATATTGCAGACTTTTTAAATTCAAGAAATTCAGCAGCAATGACAATACACAATTTACTTTTCGATAATACAGTTCGGTAGCTAGTTCTGCATCATGTATGGAGATCGCGGTTTATTCGTTACACCAGCTAATATTGAATAAATAACTGTTGAGCGCTGATTTTGGAAAAAAACTTCCATGACTGCTATTTTTTGTTCAATCGTGAATTTCCAGAATGCTTATATTGTAAATTAAAAAATATATATAACGAAGTCAAATATTGTAAACTTTTAGCATCACCTAGTAATATTAAAAGTACAGTAAAAATGTAAAGGTTATATATAAAAGAAAGAGAACCATGTGTTACATATAGCTTTTTACACACTTTCAAAAAATAACGGACATTCTTTATGAAATTTTATCCTTTGATAAAGTGAAAAGATATCGAAAAAAAAATTTAGAAAACACGTGATACTGTTGATAACACACTTTCAGCAAATACTACCCACGGTTATTCTATTCTCTTGTCAAAACTTACGTATTAGCTGATGATATATTTGCA
Source organism: Maratus speciosus (assembly GCA_963932465.1). Taxonomy (NCBI): domain Eukaryota; kingdom Metazoa; phylum Arthropoda; class Arachnida; order Araneae; family Salticidae; genus Maratus; species Maratus speciosus. Next base: position 166,143,049 of record OZ010786.1, on the reverse strand, counting down.
CATTGCATTGAAAACTAAAATTTAATTTAACTAAAAAACGGAAAACACAACTGAAAATGCACTCTAGGTTAGGCAGCTACTGTTTTGTAGGCGCCTATATTTCTAAATTGTCAAGTGTATCTAAATTTATATTAAACACACTCCAGATAGTAAACTAAATTTTATTTAGGAGAAAAACAAGCAACATAATTGAAAACTCATTTTATCAGTTCCAAACTATAGACGGGGATGCGTTTGATGGCATTTCAATCACCGTCCGTAAACCAAAATGAACTGAAATATTTTTGGCTGTCCCTGATGTAAACGAACTATAAAAGCTGTTCCTTTTATTTCCAAAAAGAATGATTCTGTTGTAAACTCCAGTAACATACAGCAATTTTGTATCAATTCGAGTACATTTAAAAAAAAAGAGCGCGTACGATGAGAAAAATGAACGGAAATCATAAACTCTTTCCGACTTTCTTGAGAAATGTTAAAAGTCATTTAAAAGATTTCATTGTACACTGTTAAAATTAATTCTTTATTTTACAGTATAATACTGGCAGCTGGGGTGGCAGTATTATCTTGTAAAATTAACAGTAATAAACCGTAAATAAATAGTAATATACCGTTTTATAAATGAAAATGCAGAAATATACAGTATATTGTTACTTAGTCCTATATTACTGCTTACTATTCTTATTTAGTGGTATAATTGTTGATTTTATAGTATTATGCTGGCATCCCACGTACCAGTATAATACTACAAAAATAACAATTTATTTTTTGCAGTGTAGTACTATTTGACTTTCTTTCTTTTTTCCAACCTGTTTAATTACTTATAAGCAACAATATATGTTACTAATATAATTTCTTTTCTTTTACAGGTAATGTATGCAATTTTAAATTAAAATTGTTCTGAAAAAGGATACAAATTTACAGAAAAATACAAAGTAAGATGTTTTTATCAATTTTATTTCCTTTTCCAGTTTTCCTGGTATTGTATTCTAGAGAAATGATGAAACTAAGAATATAACTTTCATATGCAATTAAATTGATTTTTTTTTTTCATCCAGCATCACATATTGTACATTAAAAGCAGTTGTCTAGATATTTTTCCCGTATATATACATACAGTGGTCGCCAAAATTGTGACATTTTTTTTTTTTTATTTTCATGTTTTTATAATTTTGTGTACTTATAGAATATATTACTTTTCACTTAAATACAAATGTTTATATATCAAATTCAAAGAAATTTAATGTAGAATTTAATAATAATAATAATAAACAGAATTAAAATGCCCATATTTCATAAAAATTTACACTTACTTTAGTCTAAAATTCAAACACAATTAGTCATGAATGATGAAGTTTAATGTAATAACAGCTTCCTAGCCAATCACAATGACTGTTTTGAGAACAAATCAAATGCCATTAACTAACCTGTAGTATGTTTTGATTTGTAAAAGCGGTATTTTGTTAGAATGAATTTTGCAGAAGGGTGAATACTAGTGTAACTAAATAGAATAATGTTTTTAAAAAAAAAATATGTTTCTAGATTTTTCTTAATCCAAATGATTTAAAACAATGTCATAATCAATTACAAGAACTGATTGGACATCTACAAAAAGAAGAAGAATTGTCATATTGAGAGAAAATGGTTTCTCTTATGCTGAAACTGCAAGACAAGTTGGTGGATCAGTCGCTTTATCTCGCGTACGAAAGTTGTGCTTACGTTATGAAGAAATTAATCAGTGATAAATAAGGTAAGGTCAGGCCAAAAAAAAAAAAAAAAAAAAAAAAATGCGCAAGTGCTTTGACGATAGACAGATAAAATGGATATGCCTCAAAGATAGAAGAATTTCATCAGATGCTTTTAAATGTGAAATGAATGCAATGGGTATTTCAGTTAGTTCAATAACAATAAGGAGAAAATTAGCAGGTTTTGGGCTGAAAGATAGAATTCCGAGGAAAAAACAATTTTTAAATCTTCAGCAACGCGAGAAACGAGTTCAGTGAGCAAAAGGACACATTAATTTGTAAGATAATCAGTGGAAGCAAATAATCTTGAGCGATGACAGTAAAATATCGCACTTTGGTACTGATGGGCGAAGATATGTGAGATGTAGAGTATGGGAAGAGCTGCATCCTAACTGCATTGAAGCAACTACAAAGAACCTAACAAATGTCATACTTTGGGCCTGTATGCCTGCAGATGGTGTGGGCAGAATTCAAGTGATTGATAGCATTCTGAATGAAAAAAAAAACAAAAACATCGAATCTGTCCTGGAATTAAAATTGATACTTTCCATCAGGGATCTCTTCCCCAATAAAACACCATTTATCTTTTAGCAGGATTCAGCTCCATACCATACGTAAAAATATGCAAAGAATGGTTTAAAAATAAAAGCTTACAATTATAACCCTGGTCAGGAAACAGTCCTGATCTGAATCCTACAGAAATTTTGTGGCGACGTTTCAAAATCCTTGTACAAAAAAAGTCCGTCTAACAAAACGCAACATATTGAAGCTATAAATTGATACTTGGCATCATGCGATTAAAAAGGATAAACTCCGAACACTGTTTCTCAGAGTGAAAAGACGCTGTGAAGCTATAATATAAAACAAGGGTTATCCTACTAAATACTGAATGTGTAACTTTAAAATACAATGAAATCTACGATAGATCTTATTTTTTGTAAATGAAACTTTTTTTTTTTTGTAATGCAGATGTTTTAGTTATGTTTTCTTTATTAAATTCTACATTAAACTTCCTTGAATTTGATATAGAAACATTTCTATTTAAGTGAAATTTATTATATTTTTCAAGCACGCAAAGTTACAAAACATGAACAATTCAAAAAATGTCCACAATTTCGACCTCCACCGTATATGTATTAGGGTGATGTAGGAAAATTTAATTAATTGAAATATGCAAATGATTACGGAAAACTGAAATAATACGAACCTGACTTTAATCTCTTAAAGACATTTAATTTTATAATGCACTATAACCAGCTTTTTCAAACATACCAGGATTCTTATTTAAAAGCAGTAGTTTATACAATAGCTGTAGAACATTCCATTAGGCCTAGTAGAGCCAATTGCCTTTGTGATCTCTTTCACAGTGGTCGCAATCTATAGGGAAACTTTTATAGTTCCTACCACTATTCTGAAAGAAACATCTTCATCGTACCTTTCTTTACATTATGTTAAATAAAATGATCATGAAGGTAACTCATTAAGGGTTCTGGTAGGAACAATAAGATTTTCCCTAGATAATGCGATCCCTGCTTTCATGGCAATGCATGATTGACGAAAGATAAGAGCCTGACCTTTTCTGATTTTCAAAGTGTAAGGTCATATTGCTCGTGATCCATGAATTTTGCTTTGCTATCTCATGCGTTTAAATTATAGACAATAATAAAATACCAGAGAGTTAGTTAACTTGCTGATCACGCACGTCATACATGAAATAAAGGATGCTCTCTAAAAATTCAAAACTTGCATATATATATTCATTTATATGTTTACGAAATATTATATACATATTGATTTATTATTTATTCTTGTAAATTCCTGTAAAAATTTGAGATTTTTTATAAAAATTATTTTTATAAAAAATAATACGCAAATACTTCCCATCATGGTGAAAATTACGTCATGTTTTGAAGAATGCAGACATTTTCATTCATAACATTGACATTTTTTATTATAAGACTCATCTCTTTTACATTCTATCTGATTAAAGTCTCGTAAAAAAGAAGGTGAATTTAATTTTTACACTTAAGCTAAACTCGGCTACAAGAAGGCGATTGCTGGCATTCCAATTTTCCATACACCAATTAAAATAAATCTTCCTTTTTAGCTCACAGGATATGAAAGCCTGAGAGCTAATGTGCCCGCAGGTTCTGTATGTACGTATGTACATGTGTACCTATGTATGTATGTATGTACGTGACACGATAACTCTTGATAGAAATATCCGATTTGCTTCAATTATTTTCTCCTATGTTCATTCTGATAAGGCTCTTCCCTGATTATTTTTGGGAGTTCATTGGTTAAGTATAAAGGGGAGAAAAGGAGCTAACCCCCTTAACTTAGATAAATGGTTATTTCATGCAGAATTATCAGACTTGCTTCAAATAGGGCATACTGGTTAATTCTGATAAGACGCTTCACTGATTAGATTTGGCGGTTCATTGTTTAAGTATAAAGTGGGAAACGGGGGTTAATACCCCCTTAATTCATATAAATGTGTTTTTCTATCCGATTTGCTTCAAAATTGGTATACCGCTTTATTCTGTTAAGGCTCCTGTCCCTCCTTGTGAAGACACTCACGAGCTAATGCTAATCCTATGGGGAGGGATTTTTCTAAAATCTCGTTGCATTTCGACATTTTTAATTTTTTTTTATTATTATTATTATTTTTATTTATTTATTTATTTATTTTGCATTGGATAACCGAGGTAATTCTCTACATCGCACCTTTTTTACTTTTTCTATTTTCGTCACAGATATTTTTTATAAAGTTACTTTCACTTCCAAAACCGGTTCTGAAAATGAAAGTTTCATTCTAAAAAATATCTGCAACCAAAATAGAAAAAGTAAAAAAGGTGCGATGTAGAGACGGACCTCGGTTATCCAATGCAAAAAAAAAAAAATAAATAAATAAATAAAACTGTCGAAATGCAAACGAGATATTAGAAAAATCCCTCCCCATAGGATTAGCATTAGCTCATGAGTGTCTTCACAAGCAGAGACAGGAGCCTTAAGGCACTTCCCTAATGAGATTTGGAGGCTCATTGGTTAAGTATGCAGATCAAAACAGAGGGTTGGGGGATAATCCCCCTTTAACTTATTTTTCGAGGGGCATTGTTCTTTGAAATAAGAGTATAATATACAAAAGTGTTAATAGCCTGTGAGCTCAAAGCCATCAGTTTAACTGGGCACTTTTTGTTTTATTATTTTTTTCTTTGAAATACTTTAATAAAATTGCATGAAAATAATGCTATTTTGATAACATTACTACTTTTACGAGCGTCTCCTGAAAGGGAACCTTATGTCATTTAAAGAAATTTCCTACAGGAAGGAATATCCTAGAGCCCTGTAAGATTTATATTAGTTGATTTCGCTGTCTATCAAACACTAGAAACCTTGATATTCCAAAAAATCACCTTTATCTACAAAAGTGCGGATATCCGTGTATTAATGATAAAAAATATGTTCGAGCAGACATTTGTCATAGAATACACACCCTTATAGATTTGACTGTTAACGCTGATTGCGAGTTACTTCTGTATGAATATCCACGGACAAAATTCTGACTAAGACTATTATTCAGCGCATATCTCGGCATGCATTTTCAAGAGATTACTTTGTACTTTCTACACAAAGTAATGCTTAACGAGTACTGAGACTCCTTCTGTAACTTGTCTAACACAAGCAAAATAGACTATCACGAAGAAAATTAATTTCTTATATAATCCAGTATAATGTGAAATGAAAATAAACTTCCTCGAATTCTCGAATTTTCTCTGTGAGTATTTAATGTAATTGTAAAAGCATGAAAGAAAACGGTAAAAAAATTAAAAGTTTACCAATTATGTACACTGTAAAAAAAAATCTGTAGTTCTACAGATGTAAAGTTACATGCTTACTAAACTTTCACCTGTAACTGTACGAAAAAAGCTGCAAATCTACAAAACTAGTTTTTGTAAAGCTACAAAAATCTGTAACTTTACAAATGAATCTGCTAAAATTTCAGTAATCTTACTAAACTTTTATTTGTAACCCTGGCTGGTGTTACATGAAAAGTTCTCGGAATCCCAGTTTCCAAAAAAATTCTTAGTAACCTTACAGATTTTTTGATTTTCGGCGCAAAAGTGTGTCTGTTACATGAAATTTTGTTGTTGCCGTTACATGAAAAGTTCTAGGAATCCAAGTTTCCTAGAAAAACTTTAGTAACTTCACAGATTTTTTTTTACAGTGTACGACTTGTTTTCTTCAAACATGATAAAAATCAGTTACTATTTCATTTTAATAACAAGGTTCTAAAGTGTCAAAAGAAGTTTAAATGATCAGAAGACTTATACTCAGTGCCTTGTCAGCAATTTCAGCGAAAATACAGGATGATTCAGAACTCATGGTACGAACATGATAAGGTGACTGAACATGCTAAGGAATGCATTTGTATCGAAAACCAGGTTCGATATCCATTTATTCAGTCAAAAAAAAGTGTTATTTATGTTACTACGTTTTAGGAACATCATCGATAATCGGGGTTCCATTAATTTCACATTGCAGTAAGGTGTACATGTTGCAAAGGCAACATCTCGCGCCAGAGCGTCAACTGGCTGACGTGTCCGTTATCTATACCATCCAAGCTATATCATATTTGTCAAAATATTCTACGCTAAAATTGGTTGCAAAAATATGATGCTGTATCCCGGTCTATTAGAGTATTTTGTCATTTTTATAAAAATTAATGCTATGATATTGGTAAGGGTGTCGAAGATATTTTTTTGATTCGAAAGTGCGAGTAAGTAAATTTCATAATATTTCAAAATTTTTGTATATTTCTTATGCATGATAAACAAAAAGTTTTGAAATTCCGAAAAAATATATTTGTTGTTATTATTATGATTAATATTATCTACAGAACTGTTAAGAATGTTGCACAATTGTTTTAACAGGGGAATTCCTAAAAGTACGGCCGGACTAAAGGTACCCAAGGTAAATGATGTTTAACTATGAATAATGTTGTCTAAAACATTAAGATCAATTTATCTCCAAGCACCGTTTTTCAACGGTTTTCTCACGACAACGGTTGAAAAAGTTACGGAATTAACATTTATTTATTTATTAACGGAAAATTAAATTCTCTAAAATCTGTATCAAACTCCCCCGCCCCCCCCCCCCCCAAAAAAAAAAAATTACATTTTTATAAACTTTTAATTTTTTTATTATATATTTTTAGATGTTTTATAATTTTTTTTTGTTAGCCCCCGATATGCTATTTTTTTTTGCCATTAATTAAAGTGTCGTGTCTAAAAAATAATGTTCCGTGGTATACGTCAGTCGTAAAACAAAGCAGATGTATCATTGTACGATTAAATACTCACCTGCAATTTTCTAAACTTCTAAGTGTCGCACATTGTCATTATTTATTCCGTGTTTTCGGAAAAAAAGTACTTTTAAATGCAATTTGTTCGAAAAATGCATTCCAATTTAATTTTGAGATATTATTTATTTTATAATTTTTAGCGCCATTTCTTGCATTTCGGAAACCTCCATTTTTGTAGAAAGTAAAGGAAAAATAGATGGAAGATAGTAATTATATATTTTTGTTGCCATTTTCGCATAACTGAAAAAAAAAATATGTAATTAAAATACGTGCTATTTTGAAAAAATATAAATGAATGATTTTTAATAAAACATGGAGCTATTATAAACTATATTTAATTGTAAGCATCTATATTAATGTTACAAACAAATGAAGGCATATGAATCATTAGATAGCCAATTTTTTGTGTCGAGTTTCTTGTATGACGACATCTGTTTTTTCTGGATTTGTGTATTATTGAAAAAGCAGAATTCCTGTTTTCTTGTTTTATGTATAATTAAGAGACAACATCATAAGCATTATTTTTATTTAGGTATAATTAAGAGACAACATCATAAGCATTATTTTTATTTAGGTATAATTAAGAGACAACATGATAAGCAAACTTAAGGGTCCTGTCCCTGCCGGCGAAGACACTCACGAGCTGATGCTAATCCTATGGGGAGGGATTTTTCTAATATCTCGTTTGCATTTCGATATTTTTAAATAATTTTTTTTGCATTGGATAGCCGAGGTCCGTCTCTACAGCGCACCTTGGTTACTTTTCCGATTTTGGTTGCAGATATTTTTTAGAATGACACTTCCATTTTCAGAACCGGTTTTGAAAATGAAAGTAACTTTATTAAAAATATCTGCGACCAAAATCGAAAAAGTAATCAAGGTGCGCTGTAGAGACGGACCTCGGCTATCCAATGCAAAAAAAAAATTATTTAAAAATGTCGAAATGCAAACGAGATATTAAAAAAAATCCCTCCCCATAGGATTAGCATTAGCTTGTGAGTGTCTTCGCCGGCAGGGACAGGACCCTTAAAGGAGAATGACGACACAAAAATATGAAACCTGAATTTCAAAATCGTAACAAAATTAGTTTTGCAAGATTCATTTTATCGTGAAATGTTAAAACTTTTGTTATTGTTATTTTTAATTTAGCAGATGATTTTTTCCTATAAAACATAAATAAACAGGAAAGAAAAAAAAAACATGCCTCAAACATAGCTTATGAATCCCTTTCCAGCACATTCAGAATAATGCAACAAAACTTCCCCGTTTAATAAGTTAAAATACAGATAGTGATGTCTAATTGAACCACATAATACATTTGAAAACCCAATTTCAGCAATTCTCATCTACAATCAGAAAATTATCCGAATTCTTTGAGCAACCCTGCATATGATATATATAGTTGTATGTATAAAGTACTTGCACGCAAAATTTTTCCAGTTAGGAAATACGGAACAGATGTTATATATTCCCGCGGCCGCCATCTTGGATTTTTTCTGGGCGTAAAAACCCCTTTCCCGTCAAGTAAATGTCGCCAAGCAGATTTATGCGCCTGTTAAGCTTAACGGGGTTGCCAGAACACGTCACTCGTCGGGGTTGCCTTATCGATAAACGTCAACGTAACATCGCCGAGAAATTCAAGATGGCGGCCGCGGGAATATATAACATCTAAGCCGGAAATACTTATCACAGTTGAGATTTCCCCTTCAGCAATTTCCTCTAATAAGGAGAGTGGTACGTGAATGCTTTTGTGCAACTCTGTATACGAGGTATAGAATTTATACACAAAGAGTAACATACAAAAAAATTAGTTAAATTTAATAGCGCATACCAAAATTGAAAACGCACTTCCAGCGATTGTTACTTAAAGACAGTACTGTAACCAATTTGCTTTGTGTGCCCCTGTCAATGAATGACAAATGCAATGAATGCCCTATTCTATAGTAATCATCTTGAAGTGAAATTTAGTGATTTATAGCAATTTCAATACATTTGCAATAACTTAATGTCATTAAAACACACTGCAACCTTTTTTTCGCCATTGTCCGTAATTTAACGGAATTCTTTTGAGTGTCCCTATAAATAAACTATTAATGCTCCAGGCTTCATATTCAATACCGAAGATGCCATGGTAAACGTCATTAAAATATACAGATTGCATGGAATTCCGAGTATATTTACGCGAGTTAGAGCTTGGACAGACAGACAGATGCTCAGACGGAAAGACAAACCGAATTCACAAACATTTATCAACTAAGAAAAAGAAACAACGTATAAAGGCACAAATAAAATGTGTTTAAAAGCATACAGCTGTTTCAAAACCTCTAAGGTTTCCTCATCAGTGCTTAAAATAAAAGTTAAATTAAAACTAAAACATTGTGTAAAAAGGGGGGAGGGAGGTGGACAGAGAGTCAGAAAAGCGTACCTTTCAGCTCTACTGCCAACGGTGAAATGCGACATACGGCTGACAAACAGCTACGGAGTTGATCTCACGCGCATATTGAAGGAGACCAAACAAAATCACCCAATTGCTCTGGAAGAGTCCAAACTTAGAAGGAGAAAAAGGGGGGGGGGGGGAGGGAGTGGAGAGAATTATAGAAAATTAAACCATATCTTTGAAAAATTGGGCGTACTGGATAAATCATTAACTAAACTGTTTGAATTTTTCCATATGTGGTAAGCCTTCCAGAAGTCCAGATCATAGATTGAAGTACATTTCTGTATTATGGTGGCTTCAGAAAATTTAAAATTATGGTTGTTGGACCAGTAGTGGTTGGCAATAGCGGAACGTTTAATATCACATTTTTTAACGCAAGTTTTATGCTCCCCCAAACGGATCTAAAACGGATCCCCAAAAGGCACGCTTCGTTTGACCAATGTACATTTTGTTCATTCGCAAGTTATCCTGTAAATACCCCAATTTGAAAAACTATCAGTTGGATGTTTCAGATTTGTGAATTGAATTTTATTAAAAGGAGTATAAACTACTTTAAAGTCAAATTTTGTCAAGATTTTAGAAATTTGATGGCTTATTTTCGGAAAATATTAGACTATAATTAAATTTTCATTACCGACAGTATTAGCCCTGGATTTTGTACGTTTACTTAGTTTGTTATGAATGGAATCGACGATTTCAGCTGTAAAACCTCGATCAATGGCAATAGATTTAATGTAGTCTAATTCTGTTTTTAGTAAACTGTCGGAAGAACAAATATTTAAAGCCCTGTAAACATAACTGTTAAAGGCAGCCAACTTTTGATTAGGTGGATGAGATGAAAGGCGATGGGGGGGGGGGGGGGGGTAAGGATACTGCGAAATAATTTTTCAAAGATATGGTTTAATTTTCTATAATTCTCTCCACTCCATCCCCCCCCCTTTTTCTCCTTCTAAGTTTGGACTCTTCCAGAGCAATTGGGTGATTTTGTTTGGTCTCCCTGAATATGCGCGTGAGATCAACTCCGTAGCTGTTTGTCAGCCGTATGTCGCATTTCACCGTTGGCAGTAGAGCTGAAAGACCCCCCCCCCCTTTTTCTGACTCTCTGTCCACCTCCCCCCTTTTTTTACTCAATGTTTTAGTTTTAATTTAACTTTTATTTTAAGCACTGATGAGGAAACCTTAGAGGTTTTGAAACAGCTGTATGCTTTTAAACACATTTTATTTGTGCTCTTATATGTTGTGTCTTTTTCTTAATATATTGGCACAAAGTACAATCCTTCCCCACTTTTTATTTATAAACTACATTGGAAAGTGCATTCTTCTTTTATGAAGACTGTACATTGTAATTTTCAAATCCACATTCCACAATTATCAGTGATTAATTGTAAACTGTTTTGAGTAGGCAATTCTCGTCGTGTACAAAGGTTCAGCTAATCCTCTAAATGTTAAAAAGAAAAAAAAGCTTTCTTATGTGAACATTTAGCCAGCATAATGCTAGAAATCACTACAACTTTTTCACGTTTTCTGTACTACAGTTCACTATAACTGAAAACACATGAAAGAAAACCGTAAAAAACGAATAAGAGCTTAAATTACTATTTAAAAGCTTTTAACAATAATTGTATATCTTTTAAAGCAGAAAAATGCTTTTATTTGAATTAGTAATTTAAATATTGTAATCTTGATTGTAATGATGAGGATATACCAGTTAGGGGTAATTTTCTAATTTAATAGCTATATAAAATTACCGATAAGAATTAAATTCACTTTAATTATATTAAATTTACAATAAGTCATGATTTGGAAAAGTTAAATTTACTTTTCAAAACTATAACAAAGAGATAATTACTTCATGTTTTAAGAGGTGTCGCACTTTAGAGAAGGTTTTCAATTTCTTTAATAACAAATGTTAATTAAAGCCATTAAATCCTGAAGTAAAAGTCATTGTTTTTTCTCACACTTTTTTCCAACCGTTGAGTACACAATCATTGAAGTTCGCCTTCTTGGGAAAAGGAATGTATTTAGGTTGAACTCTAGTTCGGACAATAGTCTCGAAGCATAAAGGTAGATTCGATTTTCTTAAAATTGTTTTATTCTCATTCCGTATCGCTTTAGAGGATAAAAAAAAATATTTGGTGCTTCTGTTTCAATTGCTAATGCAAAATGTGTCACTCGCAAAAAATTACAAATAAAACTGTAACTTTGTGTCCATTGATTTCATTAACCACTACACTCTGGAAACCTTATAATTTAGAAAATCATTGAATGTAAAATGCGTGTGTTTGTGTATCAGCGTCAAAAATTATTTTCATATTGACAACTAACCATAAGTACCTTAAATGTAACGGTATGACTCTTTTTTATAACGGATATGATAAGGTATACAAGATTAAGAGTGATTTAATCCTCAAAATACGCAATACTCCACTATAGTAGTATCATGGTCATGAAGTGTAACTACATAATTCCATCAATATAATTAAAAAGACCATTTTAATAAAATTTATTGCTTTTGTAAACCGGCATAACGTAGTAAGGCAATGTATTTTCCCACTTTTTTCTGCCCACGGTTTACTATAATTAAAAATGCATGCAGGAAAACTTTGAAGCCTATTGTAAGTTTACAAACCATGTAAAAGTTAAAAGCGATATTTAAATTGCTATTTAACGGCTCTGAACACATTCATCACTTTCGACAGTAAATTATTTTTAGTTGTAAGAATACTTTAAAATTTGTATTCCCTAAGAACTGTAATGATATAGATAAATCTGCCACAGACATTATTTTCAATTTAAAGTTTCGAATAAGAATTAATTAGCTTAATTCATGCTATAATAGTTGCAAATACATCATGATTTCGAAAAAATAGATTCAATTCGCAAAGCAGTATCCGACGAACTTGTTATTTCATGTTTTAAAAGATTTCTCATTTCAGAAAATCTTTTTGATTTCTTCAATATCAATAGTTAATTGTGGCCATTAAATTGTGAAAACATATTTATTGCCTTTTGAGTAAACAATCACTAAACTTTGCCTTCTAGGGAAAAATAATTTAATTAGTTCTGTTCGAAGCATGGACAATTGTCTTGAAGCAGAAAACTAGCTTCGACTTTTTTAAGTTTGTTTCTTTGCTCATTCTTTACCTCTTTCAATGGTAAAATAAGTACACTGCTTGTATTTCAATTAAAAAATGAAACTAATTAAATAATAAAACGTTATATAAATCACCATAAAATCAAAACAATACTCAAGACGCGTTTCAAACTGGAAAATACAACAGGCCGCCATCAGCCAATGTAAACACGTATCCATAAGGGGACAAGGTCACAAATGAATAGAAAAGGGGAAGTGAAAAGCTAACTGAAAGTGCGACAGGCGGCGTTTGCTGTAAGATAAACACAAATCACAGAAGAGCTCATGCAGAAAAGAAAAGTGATAATTTCTGCTGTGATCGGTGTTTATCTTACAACTAACGCCGTCTGTTGCACTCTTTGTAAGATCTCCTCTTTCCCCTTCTGTTCGCGTTTGACCCTTGGCGAGTTTTTTTTTTTTTTTTTTTTTTTTTTTTTTTTTTTTTTTTTTTTGTGATAAACTTTCAATCTTTTCTGCTTTGCCAAGCTCTTTCAAAAAATAAGCAACTATACAAAACAGAAAATTGCGTTGCTAAATTGCTATGGATTAACATTTTATAAAACATAGATCTGACGTAATATGTGCCAGGGAAACTGTGTGAGCTTCAGTATAAAATTCAAGTAGTTTCGTGCACTTAGTGAGTAAAAAAATTAAATATTAAAATTGCATTATTTTTAATAAAAGCAACTAAAAGCAGAATTAGTAATCTTGAAAAGTTATTATTTCAAGTTTTGTGATTCATTCAAAATTTATACGGAATATGGTAAAAATCCAAACATTTTTACGAGAAATACGTAATTAAACGGGAACGCATTTATTATTTGATGTCTTTTCCGTTTGTACTTATAACCAAAATCTACAGATACAGCTTCCCTGAAATGCAGCCGATCTCGAAAAATTATAAGAATATCTCTAAAAATATATAATTTCAGCGTAACACAAGAAAACAGAGCAGGTATTTAATTTTCTAAATCCAACGTATTACCTAAAGCAAACTAGTTTGCATTTTCTCTGGAAATAAATCAAATTTTATTTTCGATTTTTGGCCAGAATTTTGTTATATTTCGTCAATCTGCAACGTATGATTCTATAATCTCTCCAGCATAAGTAAAATAAACAGTTTTTATAAAATGTATTCCTTCATAAAATATAATGTGAACTTTAAGAGTTCATTGTTTACTTAAAAGGTGACCGTAAAAAATATGGATGATTAAAAGTTAAAAATATACTTTTTATTAACCTCCGAGTACTTCCGACGTGCATCCGCACCCTTCATAAGCGAGAAAAGTTTCATCAACCCTGATCAAACCCTCTCAATGATGAAGGCTGCGGATTCAAACCGAAGGTACTCAGAAGTTAATAAAATGGATATTTTAAATTTGTAACATCTGTTTTGTTTATGGTTACCATTTAACCTTCTAATGCCTATGGTAGCATTTATGCTACCATCAGTGTTCCCGATTTAGTGGATTTTTTTATTCACAAATTCCATATTCACATCAGAAATTTAAAAAATAGAAATGTTTGTTTTATTTAATAACAGATATTTCACTATTAAATAAACCGAAATTTACTATTTAAATTTTCTGGTATGAATTCCGATTTCCTGAATTGTTCAATTTCTGGAACGTATTCTACCATGAGGGTTATGTAAACGATGAACTTTTAAAGTTTACTTTATATTTTGTGATTAAATCAAGGTGGAATTTTGTATCTCGTGTTATGATTTCATGTATTCCTTCTGTGAAGTGGAATAATGTTAGATGACAGTACACTTCTGTACATTTTATATCCTACTCTTAGATAGTTATGTAAACGATGAAATTTAAAACTTCACATTATATTTTGTAATTAACTCAAGGTGGAATTTTTCATTTCGTCGTATGATTTTATGTATTTCTTCTGTGAAGTGGAATACTGTTAGATGCCAGTACGCTTCTGTCCCTTTTATACCCTACATTTGGAGAGTTATGTAAAGGATGAACTTTAAAAGTTCACATTATATTTCGTGAATAACTCAAGGTGGAATTTTGTCCTATGATTTTATGGGTTTCTTCTGTGTAGCGGAATATTGTTAGATGCCAGTTCATTTCTGTACGTTTTATGCTATCATTCACTATAACTGAATATGCATACAATAAAACGTTAAAAATTATTCCAGATTTTCCTACGACGTAAATGTTGAAAGAAAACGAATAAGAATTCGAATTCCTTTTTATTAGTTTTCGTCAGTTATTATTCAGTATTTGACGATTGGAAAATTCTTTAATTTGTTAGAGTGTTTTATCATTCGTATCATTTGATAACTGTAATCTTTACTTCAATGTAAATTATATTCATAAACCTGAGAGTGATACATATATTTTTTTTTCAATTTAAAATTACGTATAAGAATTAATTAACTTTAATTACATTATGATATTTACAATAAATCATGATTTGGAAAAATTAAATTTTCTATCGCAAAAGCAATTCTGAAGAGCTAATTATTTCACGTTTCAAGAGATTTCGCACTTCAGTAAATCTTTTCGATTTCTTCAATAACAAATGTTAATTAAGAGCATTAAATCGCGAAGTCAAATTTATTGCTTTTTTCCCCTTCTTACCCAACTGTTGAGTAAACAATCATTAAACTTCGACTGCTAGAGAAAAATAATTTAATTAGGTCTCTCTCTAGTTTGGACAATCGTCTCGAAGCAGAAAGATAACTTCAACTTTCTTAAGTTTGTTTCTTTTCTCATTCCCTCTCTCTTCCGACGGTAAAATAAATGAAATCGGAATAAACTTGGTTTCAACTTTGAATAAATTCCAAATGTCGTTCTTTAACGGAATTAAGTCTTTATTTGTTCTAGAACTAGAGAGAAAAAATTTCTTTCTGCAGTTTCCCAGATTGCTACGTTTGCATGATTAAACAAATAAATGGTTCCAGCTAGAATTTCTGGGTGAACTCTTTTAATTCCGTAAAATAAATGTAGTATAAGTGTATAGTACAAAATGAAATAAAAATCTAATTACAAAATGAACAGAGAATAGCTTTTATGAGACCGAGGTATAAGTAAAAAGTTTTTTTTTTTTTGTTGTTGTTAAAAAAATATAGAGCTACATTTTTTTTAAAACCTGAAAAACATTTTATTTAAGCTAAGTAAAAGTAATTTTGAATTAAGAAATGTAATTACGAATGTAATAATTAGTCAGTTGTTTTGAATGTTACCCAGTTTGGTTTAAATATACTTATATATTTTTCAATCCTCCTTTCTTTGGTCTTCATTTAATATGCATAGAAATACAAAATTTAAATGAAATGCCTTATTGATGGAAGCAATAGCTTTACCTTTGTCTATTATTTGCCAAAAAAATTATACCGAATATCTTTAGTCAAAAATTACTAACTGGGCAATGCATTTAAGATTTTGATACCGAACAGTTTTCAGAGAAACATAGATTTATGATAATTAATAAAATATATTAGAATTATAGAAAAAAAAAAAAAACTTAAGGCCGTACTGAAAAGGAAAAAACCTACACACTTCTTGAGGCAATATAAATATTAGCATTCAACAAATAAAGAACCAAAGGCTAACACGAGACGTCTAAGTATCGGAAAATGCTTCCGAAGGTTAGTTAGCCACCTTAGGTAAAAAGCCATACAGGCATGAGGCATCAGGTGGCACGGGTAATCGACTGACGCAAGCAGGAAAGGGGACAGTCAATGGAACGCACCATTCAGTAGTCATTACTTCTCCAGTTATCTTCGAATAATTTGCCGAGCTCACAGTCTAGAAAAAAAGAGATTATAGTAACATCAGTGACATGCAATACATTGGTAGTTGTCTGTGAATGATAATTTTCCATCTCTAAGGTCTTTGCATAGACTAATACCTAAGCAATAGTCTTCGTACTCCTTTGACATCCGTCGATGAATTTCGTTACCACCAAGTACTTCCACTATCAAAAAGCGTACAACTTCTTGCTGTTCCTATATTCCTGCTTTCATACTCTAAGTTTATGCTATCCAAACTATTCTTAGATCGCTTGGAGTGTTATGACAACTGTATGGTGTAAAGAATCGACTATTCTGCATTGTACAATCTGCATCGCATGCCTATGTGAAGATTTACCTAAAGTTCTTAAATAGCCAACCATGTTTTGCTAATATTGTCCAATATAAGGGCTTCTCTTACCAGCTTTTGTCACGTTATTTATTGGACAGACCTATTATGTAATAATGCAAGTTACATGCATCGACATCTTTTAATTATGAAAGTTTTTGAATTTAATGTTTATGTTTAATATCTTTAACATATAGGCAAATCGTTTTAGTGTCGTCTTTTATGTGACATTTGTTGATCAACAAAAGAGTTGTTAAAATAAACAATGAAGACTCCTAACATATAGGCTGCTTTTTCCGTTGATTTTTGGAAAAGCATTTTTTTTCCAAGTCTAAAAATTATGTATGCGTATCTCATTTATAATATTATTTTATGCTTTTTTCTTAATTTAGCATAACTGGATGCTGATTTACGCTATGTTTACATATATCTTTAGATTTCAAAATCAATTCTGTATTTTAAATGATCTTATTTTTATTTACCTTAAGCAATTAAAGATGTATCAGCGCCATGGCTTACGTACTTTATCAATATATACTCCCTCCTCCTCCCCCCCCCCCCAAAAAAAGCCAATAGAATTCGTAGGACAGGTTTTTATATTAAAAAAAAAATTACAATATAGCGACACACACATTTGTCACAAGATATCAATTACTGTATGACTTTAGACAGCAAATATCGAAATGAAGACGTTTAAAAAAGATGTTCATGCAATCATTTTGAATTCGTAATGTTAATTTAATTCTAATCATTTTCCAGCTAATAATTATTTTTTCCTCGGATTTTCTGTTATGTTAGTTTTAAATAGCCCAAGCATCGTTATTTGATTTTAATGCATTTTAAATACTTTTGTGTACAAAATATTAACTATAAAATATATTATAAAAATATGAATTATTACAAAGTAATATTGTAAACAAAATCAATGTTTAAACCCACCTTATGAATGTATAAAAATCTCTAAGTAGCATTTTATGTATGCTTAAACAACCATCACTTCTGTGTTAACTAAATTAAAAACAGTGAAAAAATGATAAATTTTAAATCCGTAGCAGGAATTTCAGTTATTTGATGAAATATTAGAATGATTAATTCAGCATTTTTTTCTATTTTCAATGATGTTATGTAGATTAAAGTATTTTTGTTTATTAACATGAAATAAATGTATTTTAAAAATCTCTAGATTTATTGCACTTTATTCTATTTTGATGAACTAACTAAACATCGAACTAACATCGAATTTTATATATTTGAATAAAAAGGTAAGAAAAAAAATATTTCCTAAATTTTATGAAATGTTCAGCATTTTTGCATCATATTTCTACTTTAATTATATTTAACTTTTCCGATTATATTTAGTTTAAAAAAACTATGCACAGTTTTATTTGTATATGTAAACCAAACTGGCATAAAAAATATTGGGGATTTTAATTGATATGGAATGGAGTGAGGTTGGGATATGTTGAAAGTTCTTGATAATTCTTGAAACATTCCAGAAAATTTCTTATTTTTCTCATTTTTTTTTTTTAAATTTCTTGTATGATAAGTATATCCATAATTCTTATAGTGTGCCCTTGAACAGTATTTAAGGTGCAATTAAAAAACATAATGAACTAGTCAGATGTGGATATCCCAAAACTTTCTTCTATCTCATACATGTTAATAATTCCTGAAAAATGCAACATGTCAGCACCACCGGTTAGATGATTTACTAATAATGATAATAATAGATGATTTACTTCTAACTGAATCTGAAGTTTGATGAAAATCCGTGCATTTGTTTTTTAGATAGAGCTATTGCGGGAATTGTAAAAAATTCTGCACAGCAGCGCCACCTGTTGGGCGACTTACACCAAAAACTAATTAGGACCAATTTATACCAGGAAGTAAGTGAATCTGAAGTTTGATGAAAATTCATGCATTAGTTCTTGAGATATAGCTTTTGCGGAAATCCTGAAAAATACAGCACAGCAGTGCCACCTGTTGGGCGATTTACACCAAAAATTAAACACCACTAATTTATATCAGGAACTGAGCGAATCTGAAGTTTGATGAAAATTCGTGCATTTTTTCTTAAGTTAGATATTTTCAATAATCATGAATAATGCAACATTGCAGCGCCACTTGTTCGGTGATTTTCACCACATTGTAATCAGCATCTAACTATGTCCTGGACAAACTGAATCCGAAGTTTTATAAAAATCCGTGCAGTAGTTTCTGAGATATAGCTATTCCAGAAATTGCGTAAAATGTCGCCTAGCAGCGCCACCTTTTGGGAGATTTTCACCAAAAACTAATCAGGGGCAGTTTATATCCAGGTCTAACTGAATCTAAAGTTTTGTGAAATTCCGTGCAATAATTCTTGAGACAGAGCGCCAGCAAAATTTTTGTCGCATACAGACTCACAGAGTGACAGACAGACTTTTTAAAAAAACCATCAAATCGTGTTCAGGACATTCTAAAACGTATAAATCAGTCGAAAACCGGAAGTCGAAAAATTTCACGAATCCAATACTTTGTTCTTGTAAAGATAGAAGAAAGTAAAAAGTGAGTTTGAAGGTCCCTCTCTCACGTTTACCATTAAAAAATTGTAGGCTCTTTGTTACATATGTCGAGTTCGTGTGTTCTAGACATGCTTATAAATCTGTAATAATATAGTTTCTGTGGGATGGGTGATCGCACTGAAAAAAAAAAGTTAGTATTTTAATCTAAGTGTCTAAATGTTAGTGTTATAAATATTTTGAAGTAGAAACTGGAATCATAATTTTTCTCTTTCATTGCAATCAATATTCCCTGTCAATAAAATTATGTTATTTTTATAGCAGGAAAGTGTCCGATAGATATGTCTCCAACACAAAAAAGTATTGAAAAATACCGATCCACTTTATTCAGTGTAATTATTGTTTGTATAGTTGTCATAGTATTAAATGGCTGGTGATTGAATAACATTTATAAAATACCGAGTTACCATTTTTTGCATGCTTTTTTCATTTTATTATTATTTATTGCCGAATATAAAATTAAACTAATATTATCTAAAAATGCAAAATTTAATGAAAATCTATATAAAGGTAAAAAAAAAAGTTTTTTTTTTATTTTTAATAGACTTTTTTATAAGAATTAAGCATTTATTCAAAAAATCACGCCTAATTTCATGCCTCTAATTCCTGATTTTTTCAAAAAATTTAGTTACAATACCTACTTTTGGCGTAGGTACCGAAGATGTTTATGGTAAATTCACCGAATTTAAACAGTATAACAATATAATATACACTGCTCAAAACAATTAGGAGAGGACATGGTTTTAACAAAATTACTCAACGTAAAATTAAACATCGATAATTTAAAGCGTAGTAGAAAACTTCATATGCAAATCAATGTTTATGACGTCAAAAACTAGAAAAAGGAGATAAGTGCAGAAATCGGAATTTTGCAGAAACGTCTGTTTCACGCTCCCGGTTATAAAATTCAATTGCTCAGCTTGTGTTTTGAGAAAAGTGACTTGAAAATGTCACAACAGTGTGATTTACCGGAATCCATGTCTTGGAGTGTTATCGGGACAACTGATCCTGGAAAAAGACAATGAAGTGTAGCAGACGCTGTTGGAGTGGCAATAAGTGTCAATGCAAGGGTGTGGAATCGATTCCAAGACATATGGAATGGTCGACAAGGGCAAGATTGGCCATGTGCTACTTCATAAACTTATGATCGATATACACTGTTAACTGGTAAACTAATTACACTGGTCGAGACGGAACGGGCAATACTACTCAGCTGCAAACACAGTTATTCTTGCCCACAGGGCGAAAGGTGTCCAGCCAAACAGTCCCAAATAGATTTCTTCTGAGTGGTCTCTATGCACGTAAGCCAATGGTCTCTATTCCGTTGACCTCAAGCAACTGCGCGGCCCAAAGAAGGTAGGCAACTGAACATCGAGTTTGGAGGCAACGTTGTTGGAGTCAAATTCGGTTTACAGACGAGTCCCGATACAGTCTGGATGCGACATCCGATGTGTTTTGACATGGAGAGAAAGAGGCATACAAAATAATCCCGCATTCGTTCGTGAGAGATGACAGACGAGGTGGGTTGATGCTATTTGCTGGAATCAGCATAGGTAGACGTATGGACCTGCGTATCATTCAGGTTGACACTTTGACGGTGCAAAGTTATACAGTCGAGATACTGTGATCTCAAGTCGTATTTCATGTTGAGCTATTGATGATTCCTTTCTTTCGATGCGTTATAATGCTACACCACGTACAGCTTTTTTTGTGGCGAACATTCTTAAAGTTGCAATAATACAGCATATGGATTAGCCAACATATTCTCCTGACCTGAATCCGATCAAGCATGTTTGGAATACGTTCGGACGACGCATTGCAGCGATACTGAGGTTTCCTTTTATTGTCCGGGACTTGGAGATTGTAATTCTTGAGAAGTGGAACACTACTCCCCGAAAAATTATCGATAATGTCATAGAATCCATAGAAAACAGGTATTGGACAGTTTTATCTATTCGAAATGACCACACGGCATATTAAATACCTTGCATCATTCCTAAACAGTACTTTTTTCATTTACATGTAACTAAATTTTTGCCCTAAACGATCTTTTCACATTCTACCCATCGTTTCAGATAATTAAAGCTCTCTTGCAAATGGTTTTGAGTCTATTTTTCTGCATTGCGCATTGATACAAATGTTACTTTCAAGTTTATGCCCATGCATGGCTGTCTCGCACTGTTCTCTTCCTTTTTCTTCTTGCTTCCCAAATTTTTTTGAGCAGTGTAGATACAGATATGTATTTTATATTCACAGATATAGTATGTGATTAGAATATAAATCTCATATTCATTGCGGTGGATATAAGATATAGGCAATAAAAAGCATCTTAGCTAATAGCCGTCAATCTGCTGTTATGTGTTTATTAAATGTATACTGAATTATCGTTTTCTGTTATTTTAGTTTTTCTATATTATATACTATTTTTAATGATGTTATGTGTTTAAAAAATGTATATCAAATTAATATTTTGAAAACAAGTGTCCATTGAAAATGGTAAATATGATTGGTGAATAACAATCTTTTTCGGTGATCTATCTTCCTGTTACAGATAATACGCAAGTACCAATTTAACAAACGATTCGTTTTAAAATTTTATTCCTTATGTATAATTGAATGAATTGACTTTTTTTACATTCAGTTTAAGTCAAGGAGAGATCGTGAAGGAAGTTGAGTTGTATAGCGCTTCATCTATCAGTATTACGCTAAACTTTGATTGGCTTGAAGGCGCGAAATATATTTTTTTGATAGCGCCGAAAAAAAGTTATTACTGGGGAACTTGTTTTAAGAATGATTACCTTCATTGTGAAATATTTTAATCATTCACGATGAACGAATCTCTTGTGTTTGTTTAATTTGATGGAATGATATATGGGGCTGTCAAACTAATTTTAACTGAAGTTATCTCCGAATATATACATATATTTGAATGTACTCATCTTTCAAACAATATTTTTTTAATGATCCCTCGAAAAATAGTATGTTTATGCATTTTTAATAGAAAAATAATTTTCCTTAAAAATGGCCGCCTGGCAAATGAAAACTGAAGCGGTCAGCCTGTATTTGTTTTCTTCAGTGTCTATTCTACGATAGATATGTGTCTGCTATTTGTTATATTACAGATATATATATGTTATATAGTGATAGATTGATCGACAGATGCAGACACATACGTCAGGCATAAACTGTAGCGCATACTATATTATGATTCTCGCTCATTCGATTTTTCATTTATATTTTGTTTATCTGTAGTCCCAATTCCTTTATATGCGATATAAAAATAAAAGATTTCATTTTTATCACCAACGTATATGACCAAACATTGGAAATGCAATTTAACAATGAAAAACTTTAAAGTTTCGAAAAATTATATTCTTATAATTGCGGCTACGATGTAAAAATGATATAGTTTTCTGTTCTTTAATACTAATCAGCGAGTAAAATCTGTCTTAGAGATATTAATTATAACGGAAATACCTTGATGTGCCGTTTCTTTTCACGTGCTGCAACGGATGATGCGTGTGACTGGTTCATTATATTAAAAGACAAAAGCAATCTGCCACTGCTGAAATAAACATTTCATAATTGGTTGAGCAAAAAGTTCTGGAAAATTTTTAATCTAATAGTTACCAGAATTTGTATCGTATATAGGAGTACTAGGGGTATATTTCTAGGAGTCCAGGAACTTTGGCTCCAAAATGTCTATTGAACAGTATGATTTGCGTGTGTTGACCCGGCATTATTAAAGAAAAGGCTTAACGATTTTGAAAGCCATCGATGAGATTAATGAGCATGAAGGTGCTACTAAAGGCGACAAACTTAGCCAGCAAATCCGGAATCTGGCAGAACGGTGGCAGAAAGTCGTGGACTATGATGGTCTCTACTTTAAAGAATAGCCCTTGTTGCTTTTGTTGTTAATTTGCGCATAACAACGCAACTTTCACAAATTTCCCAGAACTTTTTGCTCAACCGAGTATTACATGCATTTTTTGTATCGTGTCACAATCGTTTTGTCTCATTTTATAAAAATTCATTTCTGACTGACAGAGTTGAAAGAAAAAGCTCTGAAAATTTTAGAACCTCTGATATCAGAGTGAACTCTTTAATTGCTTAGAAATAATTATTAACATTTAAACCCCTATATGACTTATTTTTTAGTAAACTGAATATTTTATAATGAAAAAAAACCACACCAAAACCTGGATTTTTACATTTATTGCCGCCAAGAATACATATTATTTTTTTTTCTCATTTCAATTATTTGTCGATTATTTACATGTAAAAAATGACAAATAGTAATTTAAAAATACAGGTGTAAACATTTAAATACAAATATGTACTAGTAATATATGTACTAGTAATATTTACAAAAATAAACAAGCTATAATCAAATTTTTAAAAAGTTGATTTAATAGATTAAATCTGAAACCTTTCCTCTAGCATAAAAAAAATCTTATAAATTTTAACTAATTTTCTTTTTTTCCAAAGATACATCTAAATCTACTAAAGTAATCTGAAAAAGAGTAAAGGGTGATCACATCTTTTCTGCAATATACAGGTAAAAGAATTTTATCACATTCTTCGTGTTATTTATAAAAGAATTAGATAGTATCCATTCCATTTTTGCAGTTGCTATGAAGAAGAGATTGGTTTTTTCTTGTTATTGTCATCTAAACGACTTCTTTCAGCAGACGTTCACTATACACAAAGAGTTCTTATTTCTGTAAAAGAAATATAAAAAGTAGAATGTCTGTACTAAAAACATATATTTTGATATAAAATGAGAAGAGAATATGGAATATTGCACTGCTTTATGTACTCAGTACACTCTTTTCACGATTTTTTATCACAATATTTTAAAAATGGAAATTTAGTTTAATTGAAAAAAGCTTTGTACTGTTTATTTCTCCATAAAATGTTTTCTTATTTTTTTTTTCATAAGTTTACTTGCATAGGACTAAATAATATATAAATAAATAAAGGAAATAATGAAACAATTTATTAGAATAATAATCTTAAGTAACGAGTTACAATCTTGCTCAATAGTTTCATTTATAAAATATAACCTTGAATGACAGCTTACTTGGTGACAGCTTAAATAAACAAATCTTAACAAATTTTTCTATATAAAGAAAGAACTACTAAAACAGTGAAAGTAGTAAAGAACCCTAAAAAAAAAAAAAAGATTATTCTGATTTTTCTTATAATTGTTAAAATAGTTTTTTTACACTCTATATGTAACTTATGAAAGGATTAGATAGCACTGCATTCTATTGAAGACGATATTTTGTTTGTGACATCTAAAGGATTTCTTGCAGAAGAAACTCTCACAATGTTCGATAACTGATTGAAAAACTAGACAACATAAAACAAAAATTGATATGCCATGTCCCAGGAGGAGAAATCCATGGAGGAGACAAAAACTGAGTTTTGAATTTTTAGTACTTTCGTTTTCGGGTTACTAAATTGTGCGGTTTATTTTCGTTAAATGTAATACTAAATCTGCCTAAAATTTGTATTATTATTATAAATTAGCTTTTTTCTTATTTTATTTACAATTTGCTGTTTAACCCGCTCTACGGACGGGTGTTCATGAATGTAATTCTAAAACCAAAATTAAAAATAAAAATCGGTACAACCAAATTTAAGTTTATGAATATAAAAAATGTGTTATATCTGTTAAAAATCCGTAATTACACAACCAATATGTAGACAAAAAATCAGATATGTATTAAAAAATCAATAAAAGAAACAAATTTACACAAACAAATTAAAGTTGGGAATATAAAAATCAGCTACAAAGTCAATATTTACACAACCAAACAACCATTTGTAAGAAAAAATGTAATTTAGATCGAGATTATTTTAAAATGGAAAATCTTTGCACTGTTTTCCACGTCACCAATGAGGTAAATTGCGGTAGACTCGTTTTTTAGTGAGTATTTACACAACCAAATTAAAATTTAGGAAATCAGTTATAAAGTCGATATTTACACAACCATACAAAAAATTCTGAGAAAGAATGAAATGTACATCATCATTGTAAAGAAACCTGAAAAAATTGAAAATATTTCTTTTATAATAAAAAAAAACTTTGCATTGTTTTCCACGTCATCCATGAGGTAAAGTGCAGTAGACTCGTTTTTGCTTGTTTGTTTGTTTTTTACAATACAGCAAAATAGTTGCGACTTAAGATAAAATTTCACGGAAGACAATGTTTTAAGTAAATGACTGTGAAAAAAGTTTTCCTTGTTTTGATTCGTCCTTGACCCAAACACGTACACATCCTCTAGAAGTTGCTCTTGAAAAGGCTACATACAATATCCCATGTAAAAAATATGAATGGGGCAAATAGATTCAAACTTTTATCAAGGTTTGACCCTGAGATTTATTGATAGTTATAGCAAAGGTGATCCTAAGTGGAAACTGACGGCGCGTAACTAGAAAGGTAAACTCGTATCCGACGGTGTAAGCAGGATCATCGGTATGAAAATACGGGTCCCTCTCCTATGTCCTGTCAAAACTTCTGCATCTATAACATTTTGCGACAACCTTCTGATTATTAAACGCGTTCCATTACAGAGACCACTGGAGGGATTCATGTTTCTAAGCAACATAATAATAACGCCAGCTTGAAGATTTAACTGATGTGGTGGCATTCCAGAAGGTGTTAAACTATTGCTGAAATCTATTTGCAAATTGTTTTGTTCTGATTCATCATCACAAAGTATTGTATCAGCACTAAACTAAGTTTTGACTTCGCCAGGTACTTTTCATAAAACCTCTTCTTTCAATCTCAAAGTATCCTCATTCAATCTCAAAGAAACCTCATTTAATCTCAAAGAATCCTCATTCTTGGGACACAAAATGGCTCTTTCCGAAAGATGATTATGATCACTTTCAGACGAACCAAAAATATCACAAACTATAGAATACTGCACTAAACATTCTGGAGGTATTTCAATAATATCCTCTCCGAGTTCATAATCATTAGTCAACCGACCATCCCACAGGCGAATGAGCCATTCCACGAAATCAAATTCCTCCTGCTCCGTTCACATAATTGTAAACAGATTGAACTGTCAAAATGTTGGCCAGAGAGAAGAATTCTTGATACAACTTTCAAAAATGAGTGTTTTGTTTGCATGTATCATTGCCATCCAAATCTCGCAGAAGTCTATCAACAGCATTCAAAGCATGAAAAGGTGCTATGGTACATTCATCCCATAGAATGAGCTTAGCCATTTTCAGTAATATTCCGTCAGATGTATTTTGTCGATTTTTTCAAGCTGAATTATCCATTATGGGGACTGGTATTTTAAACTGAGAATATGCAATATGTTCTTCTAGCTTCCAATAGTATCGATGCGATGCCAGGTTATGCAACGGGAATAGCAATGTGTCTCATTCCTCTGACGTAACGCAGCAAAGTACTGAATAGGAACGTTTTTCCTGATACCGCAAAAGCATTGACAAAGAAAACATTAGCGATAGTAGCATAATCATTTTCAATACTTTCAATGACAGCATCAAAAATTATACGTTGTTCCGTATTTAACATGTTTAACAATAGTTTGCTCTCTGCTCTTTCTTCTTGTAAATCATAGACATCGCATTCCACAGAGTTCTTTAGGTTTGAGGGTTGAGGTAATTCAAGGTTCTGAAGTGTCACGTTGTGTATGCGTAGATGATTGGCTATGTCTTGAAGGTTTCTGTCTCTACTCTCCTGTAGCGGCAGATAGCGATCAAAATCTTCTGAGAGTTCTGACTTAAACTGTTCCTATAATTGAATCGGTATATTTGGATTGCGAAAGACACATATGAACGAAAACAGTTGTCTCAGTTTTGGTGGAATTTCAAAACCACATGCTTCAGTTAAAGAATATTGCCATTCATCATCATCTGTTAATAAATTTCTAGCACAGTATGCACCCTTGAATGTCCCATGGACAGTATTATGATACGTCCTTAATTCCTCGATAGACTTGGCACCTTGAACATGACAATGCAGCATACGAAGATGTAATCGCTCAATATCCTTTGGGCTTACAGAATACATCCTGATACTATGAAGCCACCTAATGTAACACGCATTTGCCACACATTGCCTTTCAATACAAAGTGCTTTGGAATTTCTGTATAGAGATAGATGTTTGCTGAAGGATCAGAACTGTTAAGTAGAAACCAAGCAGTGAGCATGGTGTCTTTATTTCTTGCTCTTTCAAAAGCTTCACGTTTCTCCGCTTCCCTAAAATGCACAGATTGCATGTCTTGTAGATGCACCGGCAATCTAATAATAACATGGGACCTGTCCTGCATGGGCTTCTCAAGAAGTCGCCACATTGCCTCTGGTGCCAAAACGTTTCGTTCATTTAAGCGTGGCGTACGTAATAAGTATGTCTCGAAAAATATTTTTCTACTACTGTGCATTTTTTTTAATGAAATTTAATTTATTATGTTGCTATGGCAGCATACATTATAAAATGATATATTTGGAATAAGGGAATAAATAGAATAAAAAGTTTTGTTGATGTTCGTGATAAAAAGTTTTCTTTATTTCTAAAATAAGGTAATAATTAAGCGCAATTAAATAATCTCTAATTATTTGCATGCGAGGTAAAAGAATTATCGTAATACCCGCTACATCTTCTTTCTATTGCAGCGTGGCCTACGTAATATGTATATCTCACATTGCAGTAAACATTTAGAACTGTTTTGAACTCGCGCGATTACGGATTGAACATAAAAAAGGCAAAAATTCGTCAAAAATATAAAATAAAATAGAAAAAAATCTATTTAAAATTTTCGAATTTTTTCCCCAATTGTTCATGGGCTTCCTACCAGTAACCCGTGTATCAAATTTCGTAGTCCTGCGCCCTTTGGTTTCCGAGTTTTTGTGGTTACAAACATACGCGCACAGATTTTAATAGTACAGATAACCGTGGAGTATACACTAAGGACTTCCCAAACTCCAAATGGAACCAATAAATTTTAAAAGATTCAATAACTTCACAACAAATCAAAGAGTTAAATGAAATTCGGCTATTATGGAATGGTCGGATAATATGAAATATTTCAATATATAGCCCATACAGTGCTACGGCCAGGTGTGTACTGTCACTGTAAAAAAAAATCTGTAGTTCTACAGATGTAAAGTTACGTGCTTACTAAACTTTCACCTGTAACTGTACGATAAAAGCTGCAAATCTACAAAACTAGTTTTTGTAAAGCTACAAAAATCTGTAACTTTACAAATGAATCTGCTAAAATTTCAGTAATCTTACTAAACTTTTATTTGTAACCCTGGCTGGAGTTACATGAAAAGTTCTCGGAATCCCAGTTTCCAAAAAAATTCTTAGTAACCTTACAGATTTTTTGATTTTCGGCGCAAAAGTGTGTCTGTTACATGAAATTTTGTTGTTGCCGTTACATGAAAAGTTCTAGGAATCCAAGTTTCCTAGAAAAACTTTAGTAACTTCACAGATTTTTTTTTACAGTGTGTGGTGGGTTCTGTTTGGATACCTGTTGTTAGAGAGTGTCGCGGTGAAACAAATCTTATTATAAATTTTTGCAGCTAAGTGTTATAAAATTCATATTAATTATAAGAGCTCTTCGTCAGGCATGTTAACAAAGCTCAGTATTATGTTGTGCAGTTATATTTATTGCTGGATAGTTAGTTTACTCCTATGCTAACTCTGTGACGCGAGAAGAGGTTATTTTTTTTTTTCAAGATGGCGTGTGGGGTAATATGGAATACACTCTGGACTATTTCTTCTAGACGAGTCTAGTGAAGACGAACAATCATTACACACCGACGTATCATTTGAGATAGGCTTTTTACCAGGTCTTACACAAGACATGAACATGCAATGTGCTTCTTTTGCTATAGAAAATATTCAGAGGATGAAAGAAGGAAGGAGTCTATAAAATGCCTGATCTGTGTGAATTGGGCTCATAGGGACTGTGGTTGGGCAAAACAAAAGACTGAATTTGTGATTTTTGTAAAAAATTAAAACCATTTTGAATGAATCTGATGATTTGTAGACGATGTACTACTGTTTACTCATTAAAAAATCTTAGTTATTTTTTAAATGGCTTTTAACATTTTCTTGCAATTTAAGAATTCCTTGTAACCCTATTGTACATTAGATTAATTTTAACACAATTATTTTAATTCGTAAGAAATTCCTATAACTTATATGAATTATTTACCGATTAGAATAATTGTGTTAAAATTATTCTAGTGTAATTACGCATCCATCATTTACTGGAGTTCCATTACCTGCGATTAAATCTGCTGAGCCGATTTATATATCAGACCAGATGCTATCATGAATAATATTAGGTGGGTGAATTAGGTCTTCCAGATTCGTCCGGGATAGCTCAGTTGGTAGAGCATTGGTAACTTCAGTCAAGACATCTCTCGTTAGAATCCTACCCGGACCTCTTCATCCAGTTGGAAAATTACAACTCCTATTCTACACTGCCCGACTCGTTCATATTACCCGGAAAGTGCAATTCTTTTTTATAAATCTAAATTTTGTCATGTGTTTTTTCCTTCCCTTTAAACGCATTAAAATGTATTAAGTAATAGTCAAAATTTGTACTTTACTAATTTTTAATGTATCCCCCAAAAAATTTTTTTAATGAGTTACAAATCAAAATTTAAATATTCCATAATACCCGAACATCTTCTACATCTAAAAAAGGAAGATTGATTTTTTTCCCCAAGCTACCTAATGATGAATTGGCATGCACTGTCATTTTTAGCACAGTTTTTAGTTATTTTCAATATCCACGGAGGAAACTTTTTTGTTTAGGGACAAAATCTAAAGTTAATTCCTTAGAAAAAATAAAACCATTTAAAAAATTTATTAAGTTAGAACTTATACTTTTAACTAGTTATTATTGAAAAAGAAATTGTAAAAAAAAAAATAAAATTTTTTAAACGTCAGTGTTTGCTTGTAATTGTTTAAATATTATTTTGTGCTTTAGATGTAGGGATGACCACGGAATGAAATTTCGACTTGTATTCATCAAAAGTTTAAAGTTAACTATTAAAATATTTTTATCAAAAATATATTTAATAGCTTAAGTAACACTTAAATATGCATATATATATATATATATATATATATATATTTATTTTTTTTTTTGAGGGGAGGGGGGCGTTTGCTACGTTTCCTGATATTTATTTTTTGTGACCGTAAAAAGCACATTTTAGTGAGAATCTTTTGAGCACATTTTTCTTTCCATATATAAAGTTCAAAAAAACTATTAAAGGTATATCGCGTTTAAAAATACGGTTGTACGGTTTATATATTTTTTAAAATAAAGTTAAAAAATGATAGTTAAGTTCTGATTTCAAACCCAAACTGCCTACTTTCTGACCCATTTTAAAATTCATTTTTGTTCTCCAACACATGAAATTTGCAGGTTCTGCTATTCAGAAACTATGTAATCGAAGTGTTTCTGGTTTCTGGTAAAGGCAGAAGAGCTGTCAGATAATTCTGTCGATGTTGGTATCCAAATCGCCTACTTTCTGACACATTTTAAAATTCATTTTTGTTCTCCAACACATGAAATTTGCAGGTTCTCTTATTCAGAAACTATATGTAATCAAACTGTTTTTGATTTTTGGTAAAGGCAGAAGGGCTGTCAGATAATTCTGTCGATGTTGGCACCCAAACTGCCTACTTTCTGACCCATTTTAAAATTCATTCTTGTTCTCCAACACATTGAGAACTGTTTTGTTCTCCAACACATGGAGAGGATAATTCTGTCGATGTTCGCGTTTTAAACCTAATTTCCAGACGCGACAGCTCTGGAAAGGAAAACAACTGCCGTTCTGAGACAATAATCGAGTATGACTGAAATTCTAATTAATTTATGCTAAAATGACGGAAAAACTGTTCAGGTAAAAATCACTTGAATAATCATGCTTGCAAGTGTCATGATTTTCCGTTGAAAACAGAGAAAGAAAATGTGTCAGAAGGTTTCGCGTTGAGGTGCGGAAATATTATTTTTTAGAGAATATCGTTAAGCGTGTAATCGCGTGTAGTGTGCGCAGTTGTATATATTTATTAATATCACCTTTCAAAGAGAGCATATCTTAAAATGCGATAGCTAAAAATTAATTTCAACAGAGGACTAAATGACATAATGCAGTTCTAATATTATGTTTTAATAATGCTAAATGTCGTTTATAACGTAAAGCGAGGGGAGTCTGCGCACATTTCAAAAGAATAATAATAAAAAATCTAAATATTAATATTTTGCTAAACTATGCATGGATAATTTTGACTTCATATTTTTTTTATGCATTTCCATTCTTATTTTATTGTTATACTGTAATTTAATAGAACAGCAGTAATAAAACCAAGAAAACTATTTTGCGCAATCTCTTCTTACAGGGTAGGAGAGAACGCGCACATGGGTAGGAGAGATTGCGCACATAGGTAGAAGAGATTGTTATTAATAATAACTACAATTAAATTGTTAACAATAATAATTACACTTAATCGACATTGTTGAAAGGTTTTTGTGAGTAAATATTATTGTATTAGGAGTTACTATTTCAACCAAATGTTTAAATAATAAATAAAAGAAAGAATTTTAACAACAGTTAAAAGTTTTAATTTAAGAAGATTAAAATATCAGAAAAAGCAAGCCCTACTAAGATTAAAAAATAACATTAATCTAGTTGATAACATGTTTAACTTGAAAATTACTTTATTTCCATTTCCACAGTTTCATTATTTTGTTTGCTAACCGAAGTTGTCGTCGTTCACAATCGATGCACTTATTGTTGTAAATCGTGCATCTTTCGTGCAATCACCTGCAACAAGCAATACATTGAATCCGGTCAGTTGTCGAAGTTGTCTCCTGGTGCAGTTCCAGACATTCAGTGCACTCATCCTCATTGACCTTCGGTTTTTTTTCCTTGAGATTTTTTTATCCCACTTTTTGTGGAAGCACCTTATCTTCAGCTGTTTTTTTTTTTTTTTTTTTGTAGCGACATCCTTTTTAAGTCTTTTTTCGTGTATATTTTGTGGATCAGTAACATTCGTTGCACTCGGTTTCCTTTTAATTTCGATGGCATTGCACTACTTTGGAATGGATGAAAGCTTTTCCAAAACATTGTATTAGAAAATTTATTTTAGTTAACAAAATTAATTTATTAGCAAATTAATTGCTCATAAATTAAAAAAATATATATAAATATTTAATTAAATTATTAACAAATATATTATTAATTTATTAACAAAAGTAATTAGTACATAAAATTTATTTAATAACAACTGTATTATTAATTTATTAATAAAATTTTCATCTGCAAAAGTATTTTTTTGCAAATTAATTTGTTGCCAAATTTAGTTTTGATAATTATGTGTTTTTTCCGCAGTTATTTCAAAATTGTTTCATTCATATGTTTTACACGTAATTTCCAATTCATACAAATTTATCAATAAACTGTGTAATCTCTCCTAGCACTTAAGTTTATGGGAAAATGCGCCATCTCTCCTAAGTAGCAGATGCGCAAACTCTCCTATTTTGGTAGGAGAGATTGCGCTGCCTTTTATTTAAATATGGCCACTACTAAAATGAATTTTTGGTGTTCGCATACTTAGTCCAGGTTAGTAGTTTATAAGAAATCGTTTAAGTTCAAAATATTTTGTATTACTGACGTTCTATAAAAATTCTGACGAACAGTTATGAAAATTCATGGAAAAACAAAACAAAATAGCCCTGCTTTATCCAAGACGTTTGGAACAATCAATATGCACATTCATGTAGACACTGAACTAATGCTGCTGTACAACTATCTGGAGTCGCTGGACGCGCACTCTACTCCTTCCCGTCGAATCTCTTTGTGCGCAATCTCTCCTACCGCGCGAACTCTCCTTGCTTTTCGTTAATAATAAGCTTGACGCAGCAGGAGTCGTTCTGTAGCTTCAGGGCCTTAAGCCCCCCCCCCCCTGCTTTTCGATGCCTTTAATTTGTGCAATTTCCCTTTTAAATTTGTCCGGTTTCAATTTCAATTTTTTTTTTCAAACTGGCTTCCGCAAAAGAGTCGGAATAAGAGTAGAATAAAGGGCTGCGGACGGAAAGAGCCGCCGCGGCGAGCAGCTCTTTATTCTACTCTTATTCCGACTCTTTTGCGGAAGTCAGTTTGAAAAAAATAAATGAAAATTGAAACCGGACAAATTTAAAAGGGAAATTGCACAATTAAAGGCACCGAAAAGCGGGAAGGGACGGCTTGGGGCCCTGAAGTTACCGAACGACTCCTGCTGCGTCGAGCTTATTATTAGAGCATTAGGACATTTTAAATTAAATATAATTTATATATACTAATTTTAAACGATGACTTTCGACCGAGAAAATCTAAATTTAATTACGTGAATTTTTATTCACATTGCTAACAAGGCGTAAAAGAGTAAAAAATTATCCATGCCAGGGTTCGAACCTGAGTCTTGGTTCAGCTTATAAACGCACTTCCATCTGAGTCACCTTGAACGACACACCTAGCCTGACACCCTTTACTCTTAAATGCTAAATGTTGGTAAGGCTGCGACCGCACCATCCTTCTAACAGTTATCAGTGTCGGCTTCGTTTGTTGTGGCCACGCGGTGTCTTTGATTTTTAACGACTTTAGCAGGAAAGGGACTGATGTCCGGCAAAAGAGGAACCTTTCCTTCAAGTAGAGTCGAGCTCCTTATCTCCTGACCCATTGTTGATTCCCCTCATTCTTTTGTTAATAAACTGCAGATGGGTTCAGAATAAAAGATTTTCCAAGAAAACTAGAGACGTAGGCAAAATACGCGTCAGAACGCAGCTTAAGGCTGCAACCGCAGCACAACAGATGGAAGAGCGTTGGTGCACTGAACCAAAGACCATGGTTCGAACCCTGGACTACCTTTCTAACTCTGTTGTTTACGTCTTGCCAACCATGTGAATAAAAATTCACTTAAATAAATTTAAATATAATTTAATTTAAACATAAAAAAAATCATTCCGATTTTTATTAGCTTTATGTTGTTTTATTCTTTATAAAAACTTTTAACAGTTTTTTCTAACAAGACATTAAATAAAAAAGAGAAACGAGGAAATAGTTTCATAGAAGGGAAAAAAAGAAATACGTTGTGAACTGTTTCAAAACTTTTATTTATTAAACATAATCTACAATTTTTGGTATCATGTAATAAGTTATTATGAGATTTAAGCAAGTTTTTATATTATAAAAAGCCCTTCTAAACTATGAAAGCAGTAAGGAAAATCTGAAAAAAAAGTAAAAGAATCATCGCATATTTTCTTCGATACACTAGTAAAACAATCTTATCACATTCCACGTATTACTTATAAAATAATTACATAGTATTCGCTCTATTTTTACAGTTGTTATGAAGAAGAGATTGTTTTTCCCTTGTGTCGTTTAAAGGATTTCTTTGAAAAGAATTTCTCCAGACTTAAAGAATACTTGTTTAAAAGTATGCAGAAAATAATGTCTACTGAAGTAGGTAAAAATAACATAAAAATAGCCTTTAATTAATTTTAATAAAAATAGTATTTCTGCCTTTTAATACTGAAGTATATGTTTCGAAATAAAGCGAGAGGTTAGTAGTTCAACGTTCAACCAGTTATATACGCCTTTATCTATCGAGATTCTGCATTTAAATTTGACGAATATCATATTATGAAGAAATTGCTTTGATTTTTTAGGTGCATTCGTAATTATATAAATACGTAGCACTTATATTCGTCGACTAGCCCGGAAACGTCTGTCTGTCCGGCTGTCTGCATATAACAGCGCAAAGACTACCCAACTGAATGGTTTGAAATTTAATATATAAAATCGTTGCAGAATTTTTATTGAGTCATTTCAAATTCTATGAAAATCGAATTAAAACTTAAAAAATATATTAATAAAAGTTTTCTTCATTCTATTAAATCTTATCACGCGTAATTAATTCAATGATATACAATGATAGGTTATGATTCTAGGTTGCCATTATCATTGTGATTACGTCCTATTTAAGATGGAGTCATATTATTTCCGTATTACTGAATTTAATATATAGAGTCGTAATAAATTTCTAATTCATGCATTTTTGTATGAGTGCAACAGCTATTGCACCAAGATCTGAATATTTTTAAAACTAGTTATAGTCCGAACGCACCTTATTAACCACCTTTGACGTACAATTTCCGACTTGTTTGGGAGTGTAAATGCTTTTGGAATTATTTTGGAGACGTATTTTTAGCATCATAAAAACACAAAAAAAAGACAGGCATGAAAAGGGACCAGTGCCATAAAACACGAACTTCCACGCACAGAATAGGTGGGAGGGAGGGGGGAAGAGATATGATTTCTATTTTTTTTTTTTTTTTTAATGGAGAAAAAGCATCTTAATATTCAGGAAGAACATCAGAAATCCTTAACAAAAACATTTATCGAGCTAAGACAGGGAGAAGACGAAGGAACAAAAAATATAACATGTAGAAAACTCGTAAATAACAAATCATCATCGAGATAAGAATGAACAAAATTGCTTGCGTCACATCTTATCTTACAATTTATATAAAAGGAACATATCAAGATTATTTGTCTTTTAGGACATCTAAAGTTGACATCCAAAGTTTAAAATCGCATTCACATCTTCAACAGCAAGTTCTACTTTCCCATTAGCTCACTTCCGCTCTTTAACCTTGGTAGAAGGTCTCGTTGTATGCGAATTCATTCTTTGCACTGTTTAGTGTGCAGCGTGAGGAGTTACATACAGTACGAAAGGCAATTTCTTCTTTGGTACAATTCATTTCTAAGAGTAAAAAATTAGCGGTGGTGATGATCTGTAGCTAGTCAAAATTGTCGGTGATGTTTTTAAATTTAGTCGTGAACTCTGTGTCATCAACTGCAACGTTGAATCTGGATAAATGAAGCAAGTTCTTAAAATTTTCTTAAAATGTATCTTAATTAAAGATGAGGGTGTGCAGCGGGCTAATTTTATCGGCTTTTTCTCGTTTTTAGCTATGTTTTTATGGGATCAATATCTTGTATTAACATCATAGTTATTAAAATTACAAAAAGACTTATTTGAATAAAAAATGGCAATACTAGACAGTAATACAACGATGCTATTAAAAAACCACACTGGAGTGTAACGTGTATTTGGCATTAAAATGTTCTGTTTGTCGTTAGATCAGCTTATTGGTTATGTTCGAAGATAAATATGAGTAGGCGTGATGATAAAATACATTTTGGACACACCAATTTGTACGAAAATCATCCTAATACACAGGAAGAACATCATAATCATTAACGAAGACATTTATTGAGCGTAGACTCTAGACAGGGAAAAGACGACGAAATAAAACATGAAACATACAGAAAATTTGTAAGGAGCAGGTCGTCGTCGAGATAAGCATGAACAAAATTACTCTCTTCACGTCTTACAAATGGCACTAAAAATGTGCAGAACAAGATATCAACACATTCCTCTTTTAGAACATAAAAAGTTTAGAATCGCATTCACGTCGTTAACATCAAATTCTACTTTCACTGTAGCTCACTTTCGGGCTTTAATGTTGATAGCAGGTTTCGTCGTTTGCGAATATACTCGTTGCATCGTAGTATGTATCATCAGGACTCACATTAATGCAATTAATCATGAAATGTGTACATAAAGTACAAGTTTCATAAGAGGGAATAACTCATTAAAAGTGTTATTTTTTAATATATAGCATTTTATAGTACAATAGTTTACAGTTTCGCAGCCAGGATGTAGTTTTGGGAGCGTAGGGCAGAATTTTTCTTCAATTTATATGTACAGTAAAACCTGCTAAGACGGAGTCATAAGTGAGCGGCGAAAAAATTCCTTTTAGATAGTTTTTCCATTTCATCAGGTGTAATTGTATGGTATTCCTTCCGTTATGATCAAAGAATTTTCTGTTTAAAGCAGGATACAGGTACCGTTTTGACATATTTGTCTTTATTTGTTATATATATGTATATACAGGTGTATATAAAAAATGCCGATATGAGTCGCTAGCGACCTTACTGTTGAAGGAAACGGGATAACATTTGGGATGTAAGTATTTTATAGCATAGGCTCGAGAAGGAGAGTAAAGAACCACAATCGAGGCCTTAAAGTTACGGTTAAAGTGATAAACTTTTAGAAATTTTATGTGGCAACACACAAAAAAACATTAATAGGGGGGAAAACTAATTTTAGCTGTCGAAATGGCAATATACTACAAATGCAAGCAAAAGGACTGAGAAGAGCAAATGCATTGACACAAGTAACAAAAGTTGATAATTTTACTCGGAATAAAAAAATTGTAAGGATTTACCAGATGTGATGTGTATACCTAAAATTTTAAATGACAGAAGATACAAAAACCGATTGAGGCGTGTTCGAGTGAACCTGCTGACCACAGAAAGGCGAAATAGTTTGAGATGTAAATGTCAAAAATTTGTTCTTGCAGCACAAGTAGACCTCGAAATGTCTTTCGCTTTGTTCTGTGTCGCCATATTTACAGACAAAATTAGTTTTTTTTAAGGCTATTTGTGGTTTTCCATCCTGATAATCATTATTCGATGGAAAAAAATGGAGTTGCTATGTGAAATTTTAGAGAGTTTGTGAATTTAATAGTAAATGTGAGACAGTGATTTTTATTTTTTACCTCGTTCTCGAGTCTTTGCCCATAAAATAACCATATGCTTTATGACAACCCGTTTCCTTTAACGGTACGATCATTAGGTGCCCATATAACGGCAAAGAATTTTTTTTTATAATCTCCCTGTTATAAATGTTTTGATAAAGTAAAAAAGAATCCTGTCTTGAACGAAAATATTTCATTATCCATACAGATGGAATGCCATACAACTTTCCGCCCTTGGCGACCAGTTTGATCTCCCTTAAAATTTATGTTTGGGAAGCATGCTAAGCATTGTATCATGTTACTTTTATTCATAATTTAATTTACTTGGACTCCCTTAAATATAATTAATATAATCCTTTAAATTAATATTAGTTTTTGTTGCATAAAAATATCTCAATTTGTTGATTTTCTGTAAACAAGTAAACCCTATTGGTTTACAATGAAAGCCTATGGCAATTTGGCGAAATATTAGCGATATCTCAACGTTGGTGTCACTTTTGGCAAATAATTTTGGTCTCCAAATTTGGCGATATATCGTCAAGTTGGCGACAAACTTGGCGACATTTGGCGAACAGGGTTCCTCTATGGTAACCCCCTTTATAGGTATGGAGATGCATTAAATGCTGTTCACTAACCAATGAGATGCGTTTCATTCTGACGTTGCCATTAAACAATTAACAAATAATCGCGAGTTCTGTGCCACGTACGATAGCGTAATACATATATATATAGATTATACACGGTGAGACAGAAGCCTCTCTGAAATCGAATATTTTACTGGTCCCTTGCATTTGCACAGGTCTTATTGCACACACACACACACACACACATATATATATATACGGTAAAACCTGTCTATTACGGAACCCCATTTAAAACGGAAGATTTACAAGATCTCGGCGAAAAAAACACAGTACACTAAAAAAAAAAAAAAAAAAAAAAAAAAAAAAAAAAAAAAAAAAAAATCAGCCACTGGCATCTAGAAAATAAGTTGTGCCTCTAGAAAAAATAGTTCCATGCCATCCTTATAAATTCTAGTTCCCTTTACTAGAGAGTTCGATTTATTCCTATTAAAATTCAAGGGCGTTTTCCTATATTATCGTGGTCGAACTTATTTAAAAATCTCTGCAAATAAATGCGAACATAAGAAGTGAGTTTTAGTAACTATAACTCTATGAATCTATGAATAAATGAATTCATATTTAATTAATTCTTGAAATCAAGTGATAATTTCTAGCAATTCAAATGCTTCATAATATAATGAATCGATTCATCATCTGCAAAAATATGCACTAGAAATTCTCGATCATTCCGTCCATTCAGTTTACCTTATTCGCATAACTCGGAAATGTATATTTATAGTTTAGAGATTTAGAAAATGATACCTATTCGTTCTAGAGGAAGGCGGTATATTTTTTATTTCAATGTACAACTATGCCTGATTAGACAGAAACATGCCTAGGGGAAAATTTATTTCCTGCCCTTTGAAATTCCAGTTACAAATCTCGTCAACAGCACATTTGTTTCTCGGCAATAACATCTTTTATTTTTCGCATGTGCAAATTATACACAATGATAAAATTATGAAAAAAATATTCTTTGATTTATGGTGTTATTTTTTTACCAATACCATGCTAAAATGTAAGCTAATGTGCCATTTATTTCAACCATGACCGTGCAAAAGATATTTATTCCAAACCATGCCAAACATTGTGACTCGCAATTTATTGAAAATTAAT
This sequence comes from Maratus speciosus, assembly GCA_963932465.1. NCBI lineage: Eukaryota > Metazoa > Arthropoda > Arachnida > Araneae > Salticidae > Maratus > Maratus speciosus. Next base: position 166,103,303 of record OZ010786.1, on the reverse strand, counting down.
ATTTTTTTATTATCATTATTTCATCGTAACCACGCACAACATCATAATTCGCTGTTTTTCAAATTAATTTTATTATTATTAGGTAATAACATTAATTTATAAAGTATATTTTTCGCTGACGCTGAGATCAGTTTTACAATCTGGTATAGTTACATGATGATTAGGAATCTTCAATAAAAGTGTTTCAAGAAAATTGAATTATACATAAGCAAGTTGGAAATTGCACGTCAAACGTGGCAAATGAGGTGCGTTCGTACTATAACTAGTTTTATAAATATTTTTTTGCACCGCATATTGTACTGAATGTATATTTTAGTGCAATTTATAAGTGGATATCAATTTCATTCTGTTCGAAAGGCTGTAACATCATTAAAGTGCACTTGAAATAATTTTTTCCCATTGGCCGTAATGTAACGGAAAACTTTTGACTTTGTAATTAAACTATACATCCGATTTTCATAAAATTTGAAACTACTCGACAAAAGTTTGCAACAATTATATATTTAAAATTTCAGACCATTCGGTTAGGTAGTTTTTGCTCTGTTATATGCGGACGGACGGACAGACAGACGGACCAAACGACGACTATAGGTGCTACGTATTTATATAATTACGAAGCACCTAAAAAAGGGTTTTTTTGCGAAATACTGGCTGCAAACAATTCATAGTAATTCAGAAATATAACTTTATTGAACCTAACACTACATATCATACCAACATTGAGAGATTATGGGGCATCGCAAAAAGGCGTAATAAAAGACAACACAGCGTTGTTCGTCATAACTTACAAATCTATCTAATACAGTTTATGTGGCGACGAGACGTTTTTGTTCAAAAAATGAAATGTTTATCTCAGTGCTAAGAGACATTTGCAATTTCACACCAGCGGTTAAAAGTAAATTTTATTTTATTTAATGTAAAAAAAAAAAAAAGTAAGCATATATTTATATTGATTTTATAACATAGTTGATGAAGGTGTATAGTTTTCAAGCGTTATAATTTTTGGCACTTGCTTATTATCGGGGCCCGGTTAGACATAACTGTCCCAAGCATGGTGCTAATTATACTAATTATAGAACTTTTATTTTTTGCAACTATATAGTTTATTTATTATAGTTTAAATATTATTTTATTCTTAAAAATTATAGTTTCATATTTTTTATTATAATTTATAGTATAGACTTTTTTTATTTATTTATTATAGTTCGTTTATTACATTTTATTTATTTAGTATTTTTAACGATGTTATATATTTAACTAGAACTTCCCTCAGAGGTATTATTCTGAGCGATATTGCCGAGAACATAGATTTAATAATAACTTGTTGCAAGTAAAGAAAATGATATACTATCTTTAATTGGCCATATACTGGATACTAATTCAAATGATGAAATATCTAGATTAGTGAACCTGAAAAAAAAAATCATATCAATTTTAAACCAGCTCTTCCCTCTGTTAAGGGCCCTGGCAAGAGATAGAATAGCCTAGAAAAGGAATACATTTACAAGTACTTTCGGACAACCTATTCGCTGTTTCATACCGACATTTTTGCATTTTTTTAAAATACATACATAAACCAGTATAATACTTCTTCAGTTTTATTTTCATAGTCGTTTATATCATTTGACAAAAAATCTCACTTTCTTAAACTCGAACTGCGTCAAGCTTTTTTAAAAAAGCAAAGCCCATATAACAATGAAATTCCATGAAGGGTATTAAACACGTGGTAATAAAGCATTTAGGTGAGCGCAATTGATAAATCGTCAACTATTGTTCTTATCTCCATCTTTCGTAATGCATTCTTTTAATTTAAAATACACACATTAAATAAATTTATAAACGCGATTTGACTCATTTAATTAAAAATAGTTATAAGTAAATAAATAAAAGTAATAAGAAGAGATAATAGCATAAGTCAAAACTTTTATTTCAACATTAACACAAGTTACACTTGCGGGGAAAAATGGCGGCTTTTGACAAAAAATAAAAATAAAATACTCTTGGCAAAATCTGAACCGGGCTAAAAAAAATGTACCGTGATTAATTCAAATATTATAGGAATATTCCGCAATCTGGTTTTCAATATATATCGTATTTTAAAAAGCTTCGCATAACTCCAATTAAATTTAATTGCTGTAACATTTTTTTTTTTTTTTTTTTTTGGGGGGGGGGTAGGGGGGGTGGAGGATACGAGATTGCATATATTTACGTTTAAATTTTAAACTTTCGTTTATGTAACGGTTGCTTGTATGAATCACCTGGATGATCGAGCTTCACTCCAAACATATGTAAAAAACTGCTTGTGTGCTTAAAGCCATTATTACTTAGCTATTATAACTCCCGTCCGTTATAATAATGTTGCTGTTAGTATTACTCTTGTTTGACGTCAACATTGCCTGTGTATCTGAATATGAATTATTGGCCATTTTTCTTGCACGAAGGGTGGTTATAACATAATTGTTTCATTTTGCATAGCATGTACCAATTGAAATATTGATACTTTTAAGCTAGTCAAACGCAGGTGATAAATTGATAATATTTTCCCATACTATATTCATCTTGCATTCATTTTATTTAAAATATAAAGCTTTCATTAAGTTCATTTAAAATACACGTTTTTATCTAATTTCACTGCACTTTAACAACATTACTTTGCATTGGAGTTTTTCTTAACCATTTGGTAAATTGGTTATTGTTCCCGTCAGGGTCGGAAATCAAAAGCCTATTGGAAGATTTTTATTAGTTTAATCCGCATTTTATTCGTTTTCAGATTGGTCTATACAGTGATCTGTATTTCCCTTCACTTTCAACAGAGATGGATACCTTCTGTTGCCACTATGACAAAAAAGTAATAAAAACTACAAACAAAATTAATAACTCAGAAACAAATTGAGATACAGCTTTCAAACAAATTGCATTTAAAAGTACATTTTTTTTTTCTCTATACGACAGTGTATAAAGTAATATTGTGGGATGTTTAGAAGTTTAAGAATGAAATTTCATTTAAAATGGGTCGTCAGATTTCTACGATGGAAAAGCCTTTTCCCGAGCAGCCAATGAAATGCTTGGATAATACGTAAGTTTCAGGTGGATAATATATACAAGTCGCAGGCGATTTTTGTTGCTTGGAATTTTTACATGTAATAACACTATTAATGTTTAATTCATGGCGCACGTAGTGTATGATCAACTCCGTGCGATTTTTTATGTCTTAAATTTTAGTCTTAGAAAAAATCATTTTCCAAATGATCGTTGTAATTTGTTAAATTGCTATTTTATTTTTTATTTTTAAAGCTTTATGCAGTTATGGCTTTAGAAAGTGAGATTCGTCACAAAAAGATACAAACCTGACAATTTATTACAAACCCGATGAACGTTTATGTTTATTTTTTACAAATAAATATAAAGCTTTTTGGCACAAATGTCACATACGCACCACGTTGGCGCGATTTTTTTCTAATGCCAATTTGGTGAAAACCTCGTTTTCGAATACCAGTTTCATATATATTTTTAAAAAGGGAATAACAATAAATAAAAAGAAGTTTAATTAATAACTATAGAACAAAACAATTTATATAATTTAAAAAAAGAAAGAAAAGTAAATAAACAATATATTATTAAATAAACAACAACATTTAGGTTACCATCAAGCAAAATAACGACACTTTGGCGCCAGTTAAGTACCCCGGTGCGTATATGACATTGGCGTCAGAAAAAAATCGCGCCAACGTGGTGCGCATGTGACATCTGTGCGTAAATGTCTTGTTTACACTAAATTAATTGTTTAAATCTTTAAACAATTGCTTGGGTACATGAAAGAATGAGTAGGTTACCAGAAAATATGCATGAAAAGTTTACTTCTCTCGCCAAACCCATTTTCTTTACCTATAAGACGCCTATTCTGAAAAAGTACAAATTTTGGTACTTGTTAGTTATCCCGTCGACCAAATTACTGTCGCCAAATTGTAAGATTAAATGCCAATAATGGTTGATCGTAAATGTCACATTCACTTGATAACACGTGTTTGCGTCATCAAGTGATTTTAATTTCGACGCTTTATTTGTATTTTTATTACTGTTATTCTAATTTATTTGTTCTTTAAAATATTTAAGTTATTTAGTATTAATATTAAGTTATTTTTTAAAAAAAAGTTATTTAAAATAAAAATTATGTCAATTTGTATAGTTTGGCGGGTGGTTTGGCGATTTACAAAATTTGGCGAAATTGGTCGACGGGATAACTAACAAGCACCAAAATTTCATTTAAAATACTAAAAAGACAAAAATAAATGAATTAAGAATAAATGATGCCACAAATAAAAATTGTTTATTTAAACATAAAATAACTGTTTCAAATTTTCACACGCAAAATATAAATGTTGGTTGCTTTTGGCGATTAAAAAATGCTATTGTGTAGATTATCGTATAATCTGAAATCCTACGTTATTATGGCTTTTTTCTTTGAAATAGAAAAAAATACAGATTTATTTTCCTGTTTGATTAAATGTAAATATGTTTTTTTTTTTTTTTTGGCACTTTAATATTAGTGCGGGCATATTTTCTTTGCTCCATGTGCTATAATTCGGTTTTCTACGAAAACATCCAACCGGTGAAAATGACATACACTAAATTTCCGTGACGTATGTAGATAAATTGTGCTTTTTCATCAGTTTTTTTAATATAATTTTGAAACGAATTGGATATTTTTCATAGTAGGTGCATTCAGTAAGTTACCCTCATAGGTACCTTCTGGTAAAACCAGAACCGAAATCCGTCAAATATTTTTTGAGCTGACGAAAGGTTTGACGAAATGTTTGACGATGCTTGACGAAAGGTTTTACGAAAGGTTTTAATATCGATCGTAGCTGTTTTTGAACGGAAAGTAATACTGCGTTGTGCATTAGCCTTCGCTTCGCTCAGACAATAATGTTAAATTTCTGTTTTGAACGTAATTGGCAGCGATAAACAAGATTGGCACGTGTCAACAATTTTTGGCGATTTATTTACTGTCCCGAATAATACGTATGTACCTAATTTTTAAATGATCATTGTCATAGAAACTATGGTAATTTTTTTTTTAATTTCTCAAAGATGTTACGCTTGGCGACAATGGTATTATATAACGGAAAAGAACTTTTATTTGTATTTTAAATGAAATGCATGGCAGGCACGTATTTCAAAAGTGTATAATATATTATCTAAATTAGAGCGTTTTTTTCAATGAAATGAGTGAAAATATTGTATTTTAAATTAAACTAATGCAATACGAATGATAACGATTGGAACAATATTTGGCAGTTTATCACCTGGACGCGTATAGTATAAATGTGCCCAGAAATTTAAAAAACAAGGAAAAGCATTTTACTCGACTCAGTGCAAAAATATATAATTATGTTTAAAAATTTATTTCTGTGTCTTTTTTTAATAAAAAAAAAAATCAATAATAATTCACTTACAAATTTTGCGCTGCTTCTTATCGTCCAGGTATTTTTTTTAACACGGGAATATGAATTTTAAAGCGATTTGCTTTCCATATTTGAAAGTGTGGGAAATAAGATTAATATTTCACGGAACACGTTTTCTTTGTTATTATAGATAAAAAGGAAATTTTCTTTATTTTTAACAAGATAAAGAAGAAGAAAAAAGTGTGAAATATTTTATTTTTACAGTTTTTTTGTGTGTAAACTAAATATGACAAGATATAATTTATTTTTAATGTAATGACACTGTTCTGTAATCTTTAATCTCCATATATTTTAAACACATCTCTCTATCGTATTTTCGACTGTGTTATTTTAAAATCTTACCTTTAAGAAGAAAATATGGTTCTCTAATGATTGTTCTGTGATGAATAAGTTTTAATTCTATGAAAATTTCTCATGAATGAAGTTAAAATCGATTGTATTTTATTTAAGTTAATACCTGAGAATGGTCTTTATTCGATAAAACGAGATTCGTTATCTGTTGCAAATGGTTGGATTTGCAATTTCCATTGACCATATTTGCCATATCTCCGTTTGTGTTATTTTCAAAGCTTAAATGAGACTTATGAATGACTTATGAAATAATTTGTTAAATTTAATGCATGTGGCATGATAAAAATAATTGTATTTGGTTAACAGGGTTACCGAGCCAGTAGTTGATCAAATAAGGTCGGTGCTACGGAGTTTTTATTATTTTTCCTTCCTTTTAAGTTTTAGAAGTAAAATACCATAATTACTACAACCCTTAAAGAATGTCCTATAATGGTAAAGAATGCAATCTGCTGAAATTAAGTAGCAACAAAATTATTTGTAAATAGTTTCTTTAATTGCCATTTACCCAGTAGTTTATCAATCGAAGAAATCAGTCGAAAATTCAAAAATTAATCGTTATAAAATATCATGCTTAAGCTGTGATTAACAGTAATTCATATAAAACTATAATTTGAAAAAAAAAGATGAAAGTGGATTATTTTAACTTACTGTTATTGTCTCCAACTAATCAAAAACTAAATTTTTACATTTTCTAATTTAAAAGAACCAACATAAAATGCTTCTCTTACAGCCGGCAGCTGACAACAGGTGCTCCAACATTCAAACAAAATTATTATGATTAGTGCCACGTGTAAAATTCCTTTCCGCCTGAAATGGCACAATGTTTCAAAAATTTGATCAACTACTGGAGGGGTATCAACTACTGGCGTGGTCACCCTATATCTTGCCAAGCATAATGGATTACATCCAAAACAATGATGCTATTAACATGTTGCCTTGACATTAACTTTGACAGAAATGGGATATAAAAATATGTTAAACATTCAATGTAATAATAACTAAAAGGAAGGACACATAATTTTATAATTATTGCTTATATACAGGGTGATTCAAAAAAGATGGGGAAAATTTTAAGAGGTGATAGTACACACCCAAACAAACATTTTGTATCAAAGAATGCATGGTCGAAAACTAAACGTAAAAAAGTTAGAGGGCGCCAAAAGTTATGTTCTTATACGAGGCAAAAACACACAATGAACGATTAAGTTTAGTTACGAAAACAAATTTAATGGCATTTGATTACAATAAGTGCTCAAAACATTGACCGGCAGCTGTTATGCACGCAGTACAAGGGCGAAGAACAGATTGGCGAATTTTCTGAAACACACCAGGCATATCGCGAACTTCCCCTACAGCAGCCGAAAGCTTGGCGCCAAGTTCTTCTGTGGATTCAACGGGAGTCTCATACACAAGAGCCTTTAGCTGTCCCCACAAAAAAAAAGAAAAAAAATCGAGACATGAAAGATCTGGCGAGCGCGGTGGTGCCTGGTGTGTTTCAGAAAATTCACCAATCTGTTCTTCGCCGCTGTACTGCGTGCACAACAGCTACCGGTCAATGTTTTGAGCACTTAGTGTAATCAAATGCCATTAAATTTGTTTTCGTAACTTAACTTAATCGTTCGTTGTGTGTTTTTGTCTCGTATAAGAACATAACTTTTGGCGCCCTCTAACTTTTTTACGTTTAGTTTTCGACCATACATTCTTTGATACAAAATGTTTGTTTGGGTGTGTACTATCACGTCTTAAAATTTTTTCCATCTTTTTTTAATCACCCTGTATATCGCACTTTAACTAATTTCATTATATATATTAACTACATTTTACAAGATAATATTTTTTATATACAGAAAGTCGGAATGGTAAAAGACGGATGTACGTCCAGTCTATTGCCAGATTTATATTTATATCAATAGGAACGTACTTACACTGTAAACTGAAATGTCTGAAATTCAGACATATATGTGTCTTAAACGGAGTGTTCAATTTTCAGACATTTTAAAATGTCTGAATTTTTCAGTCGCTTGTATGCATCTGAATTTAAGACACTTCAAACGTCTGACTCGCATCCATGTTTGACCACCTTTCATTTCTCGGCAATAGGCCACTTTTTCACCTCCCCCCCTTTTTTTTTCTCTCTAAGCATTATACATTGACAAAAAAAGATCCGTTAAAATGTGGAAATTGTACCGCCAATCGAAACACCAGTGCAATTTACGTATTTTAATGGAAATTATCTTCCGTAAATTCCAGAAAATTTTCGATTTTTTTTGGAAATTTCTATATTTAAAAAAATAAAATGCAAGCTTTCAGTGGATGACTCACACTTCATTCAATCATAGGTCAAGTATTCTACAGGATTCATTTATTTAATTCACATTACTATAACCAACAACACTTACCCCTCGCTGGATTTGAACTCGGGACCTCTTGCTTACTAAGACTGTGACTTACCGATTCGGCCACGCCTTCACGAGAGACGGTTGCAAATATTGCTCTTTATCAAGTACACGAAATGTATTTTATGGTAGTGGTAATTTTCTCCCCAATCTACTATACCTCTCAACGTTTTACAAATTTTCTTTCGCAAATTTTGGAATCTGAATTTTGAATCTGACGGTGGTATACGCCGAATACCTTCTAGAATTCTTTAAGGAACACCGTATACCCTCTGTTTCTCAAAAAAGCTATATCATTCACTCTCTAAGGTATACCCTCTGCATAGAGCGTATACTCTCTAATTTTTTTACGACTACACCACTGAGAACAACACTTTTCTTTTTCTTCTACTCACGGATGATTTTTTAGAACACAAATATTATTGTTTTATACAGAGAAACGTTATTTTTGAAATATTAAAATAATTAAAATGTTTTAACAATGTGTACAGTAAACTCTCTGTAAGGCGGACTCTGTGTAAGACGGAAATCTGTCTAACTCGGAAAGATTTTCAAGTCCCTGCGAATCCATAGACATAGAGTAAAATTTGTCTAAGGCGGAATATTGTCTACTACGGATAATTTTATCGGTCCCGAACTATTCCGCTTTAGACAAAGTTTACTGTATATATTTAGCAATCCCTTAAGATTCGCGAGTTTTGATTATTCCTCGAAGAATATTTCAACATTCGCGAATACTTAACTTGGTTATTTGCGAATTTTGTTTTGTTTACAAAGTAAATTCGTTTTGTTTTACCAACTTCGTAAACTAATATACACCGAACAACCCTGCAATGTACTGTATAGCCTAAGTTTGGAGAATTTCAGCCCTTGTATCGAGGCAAAATGTATATCGGCAATTCAAAATTAATTTAAAAATGAATCCGAAAATAAGCAGTTTGGATTTGAATGAATACACCCTTAATAAATATATTTTTGCATTTCAATTGCTTTTCTCAATTAAAAAAAATTATACACGCCAGATGGCGCTACTGCTTATCTGTGAAATCGTCTGATAATCTTACGAAAATAATTTTGCAAAGCTTCTAAAATCCAATTTATTTTAAAATGTAAAATATGAAATAAAAATATTAATACTAATTACTTAACCCTTACCGGCGCAGAGTAATTCTGTTTATAAACTGATGAAATAATGGGCTGACACCGGAATTTATAAACTAATTTATTAGAAAATACGAACTTGCTTATTTTCATGTACATTATAATAGGAAAATTTTAGTTAAATATTCTTGGTGCAGTTTGTCAGTTTTGGAATTAAAATTAGGTGTCCTTTTTTAAGGACACCGCGCCGGAAAGGTTTAATCAGCTTTGTATATAAATATATTAATTTTTCATTTAAGACAGGATTCTGTTATCGACAAATAATACATTATCATCTTAACTATAAAATCAGGGCCGAAACTATCCTTTTTTTGCACTCAGGGCAAACATGGATTTTTGTGCCCCCGCTCCTCCGCAAAATATATTTACAAAGAGGATTTTACTAATTTTCTAATAGCCGACTTATTTTTAAATTTAAAATATGTAATCAAAAAATATCTAATGTTTTATAATCTAATATCTATGTAATCTATTTTGTCAAATATTGATTCAATGAAATCTTGAAAATGGAATTGAAAAAAATTCCGCTTTATACAGGATCCTTGTGCCATATCATCCTTAGATTCTGCTATATTTTGGCATATCCCAGACAGGATGAATTTAACAATACCGTGCTAAACATAGACGTGAGAAAAATCGACAAACAAAATCTCCATTTGGCGCTCCTTCGTTCTGGCGCCCGGTGCACATGCCCCCTCTGCCCCCCCTTTGATTCGACCCTGTATAAAACATTATCTAGATGCTGAACATTATCTATCTAATAGAAGATAGTTAATGGCATTTTTTGTAGCAAACAACAAACAAAATTTTCATTTTGCGCCCTCTTCGCTTTTCATTATGGCGCCCGGGCGTCATGGCCATCATAACGCCACCTCTGCCCTCCCTCTAATTTCGATCCTGGTTTAATTTAAATAAATACATTATGTAATATATGTGACTTTGGATGGTAGTTGAAATATGTGAATTATTCCTTGAAAGATTGATTATATTTTATTTTTTTAAAGGGAAAATTGTAAATACGAAATATACAAAAATAAATAAATAAATAAATAAATAAATAAATAAAGGGGGAGGGGATTTCTGGAATTTACGGAAGAAGATTTACCTAAAAATACGTACAGTAGCAGTATAATTTCCATATTTTAACAGATATTTTTTTAAAGTGCAATAATGCTTTTAAAAAAATGGCTGTTGATCAAACATGTCTGCGATTCAGACGTTTGAAATGTCTTAAATTCAGATTCATACACGCGTCTTAAAAATTAAGACACTTTAAAATGTCTGAAAATTGAACACTCCATTTTAAGACACTTATATGTCTGAATTTCAGAAATTTCAGTTTGCAGTGTTTATGCCATGATCATATAGTAAGACACTTAAGTGTCTTAATTTCAGACACCTATGATGTCTGAAATTTCATATTCAGACACTTAAGTGTCTTAATCATTTTTCAGTCACATATGTGTCTAAATTTAAGACGCCTCTATTTGCAGTGTATTGTAATGATAGTATTCTTTTGTATCGTTACATTGATGACATCATTTTAACAATACTGACCAATGACATCATACTGACCAATCTAATATTTCTCAATTTTCTGTAGATTATCCAAGTAATTTAGAATTAATGGAAAACCTTTTATCCAACAATACTATTAATTTTTTAGATGAAAAAATTAAACTCACAGAAAACATAACAATAACTGACCTTTATGACAAACGTAAAAATTTTCAATTCAAAGTTAATACTTTTACTCATTTTGAATCTTATCTTTATATTTCAGTTTACCATAACATAATCCTTAATCATTTTTATAGAATCAAGAGTTTATGTTCGTTTTATCTTATTAACAACAACAACATTAAACAATTGATGCATTAAATCATAGTTTTCCTAAGAAATTCAAATATTCTTTAATCTACAATTAATATATTAATGACCTAAACAATGGATTGTAGGGATTGTCTGTTGAATTGTCTGTTTAAATTGTCTGTTACAATTAATATATATATATATATATATATATATATATATAATTCATTATTATTATTATTATTATTATATATTTATTTATTTATTTGGAAAGGTATATTGATAATAACTATAATTATTTTACTTCCTCCCTATCAGTTTGAAATAGTACTTAACTTAAAAAATCATCAATAGATGGCAGCATTATAATTTATTCACATTCATTCCTTTTTTGTATTAAAAAAATCTAAGGTTGCCAAATTCTATAAATTTTGTCAATTACTACATTTCCATTTAATACCTGTATTTCTTCAATCCTATTTCTTAATAATTTTTCTCTAAGTTCCTTTAATTAGCAAATAATTTATAATGTTTTGTATTGTTATAATAATATATTTAATAATTATTATATTTATATTATTAATATAATAATTCCCTCCATTTTCTGATTTTGAACTGTCAGAATTGGCTGTTAACTGTAACTGCTTCTTATAACACGTGAAAGGGTTTTTGCTTTGTCGGTTAGGATGAATGATTTTGTGGCTGTTCTGAAATTTAAGATATTTCACCTGTTTATATTAATAGAATAAGTTTTCCTCTTATATGCTTCATTTTTTAAATTTTTGTTATGTATGGCTTGATTAGGTCCACATTTGAACAAGCAATTGCTTTTTATTTCTAATTAACCATATTTTAGCGTATGATGTCGAACTATTTCCCTTGAAAACGAGTTTCGAATCATAAGATCAATTTTTGATCATGATCGTTCTCCTTGTTGCATTCCTTTCGTGGTTTTTCTTATTAAATTTATGTATTTTCCAATATGATATACTGCATTTCGGACATTGAATTTAGTGGTGCTGACAATGATTTCAGTTTTTTTTTTTTTTTGTCTTTTTTCGTATCTTATATATATATATATATATATATTTTTTTTTTTTTTTTCATTCGGCTTCCTGTTAATATTGATCTTTTGCCAAATTTAAATGTTATGATGTTTGAATCTTATTCAATACTTCATTTATGAGTGTTTGGATCAAGTCTTAAAAAATTCATTAAATATTAGTTAATTTAATAATTGTTGTTTCAAATTTAATATGTATAATGTTTGAATCATGTCTTCATACTCAATTTATAATTTATATTTAAAATAGAAGATAATTTGTAATATTCTATAATGGTTGTATCGCTTACCCGCAAGAAAAGTGACACATCTCGACAAAAGTAAATTTCACAGGAGAAGCAAAAGAAAATTTGCATTATTTTAGTGTTACATGAAATTATAGCACTTCGCTCTGTAGGCAGGAGGAAAAACGTGCATAAAAGTTTAGAACATTTAAGAATGAAGACATAGAATGAGGTTTGGAGTGTTGGGTCATTTTACTTCCCCACACAATCCACTACTCTTCTGTGGTCACAAATGGACATATATAGCATAATAAAGTGATTTTTCGTATAACTACACTTATGAAACTGCTTGTGAAGCAAGACGCACGTATGTCAGACCTATTAGTGGAATAAAACGCAAAATGAATTTTTGTGAGATGTGTCACTTTTCTTGTGGGTGATCGATATATATAAAGCCATTAAAAACAATTAAAAATTACCACAAAGAAACATAGTAAAAAACAGAATTAAAGGAATATAGACTCTAGGCAGAATCCTCAGGCCCTAAATACCGTGATACTACAAATGAAGTATGTTGTTTTATCTTCGTATTAGCCATAAAAATGCTAAATAATACGAATTTAGCACTACCAATACAGAATAATACCGGAAAAACATTGGAAAAACAATTAAATGAAAAATTAAATACGGATGTAAATGGATTGAAAAAAAAAAAAAAAAAAACATATTACCACTGTGAGATCCTCTGTAACCAGCAATGATGTAACAAAAAAAAAAAAAAAAAAAAAAGAAAAAAAAAATTGGTTCCAAATGTCAACGCTAGGTATATATATATATATATATATATATATATATATATATATATATATATATATATTTTTTTTTTTAAATTCATATTCTCACTTTTTTTTGTGTGTGCGTGGGAAAGACTTCATCCGCCGACGCCTTGTTTAAACATACTAAAAAAATCGCTCATTCTCGGAATTAGATCGTGACACAGTATGCCCTGAAAACCTTTAATTTAATTATGGAAACCTTCAGGTGGCTGTCCTTAAGAAGTCACCATGCGGAAGTCATTGCACCCGATTTAATTGCGAAAATAGAGCCAAATTATGTACATTAGGATAATTAAACAAAACAGAAGGAGAAAGATTCCACGAAAAACACAGCGCACACGTATTTCTTGCGGTGATTTTTGGAACTATTATTTCGCGAAATCTTTTGTACGGGCTGAGTAATGTGATTTTAATTATTTAATACAAATTAATATTATTGAACAAATTTATTCCATTTTCTGATATTTATATGCAAATTTGACATGTCGTCGGTTCTTGTTTAATGAGTCTGAAAATTACATTGAAATTTGAATATGCTGAATTTTTTTAAAATTTTGAAATACTTTTTTTTTATACAGTCGAACCTCGTTATCCCGACACTCTAATGACCTGAAAAAAGTGTCGTGATAAGCGGAGCGTCGCGGTAACCGAAGTTGGAGAAAATATGTTTAGAACAAAACCGTATTTTTAATTAATTTAATACAATTTTAATATGATAACTGTTCTTGCACTTTTAAAAGCAATAAAACATTAATAAAAGATACACAAAAACAAAATTGAAAAGAATAACAGTCAGATTTATGACGACTTGGTTTTTTAATCCTCCATGAAATATTGATGAATTAAGGTTTGCTTTTCTCTAGATGTGCTTACTACAGTTGTTTTTTCAATATTCTACAACGAATTGTAATCAATATTCGTAGTTTCAGAAATGGATGTTAGATAATTTCTGATCGTTTCAACGCAATGCTTCGGTTTTAGTCAGATGAAAAACGCCGTGTAACAACAAGAAAGCGCTACCTGACCAGAACAAAAAGACCGCGAGTAGCTTGATACGTCTATCTGGAGATTAAGTGAGTCATTCATAGTGTGTGGGTTTATTTCTTTAGACAAAGGATTGAAGTAGAATTTCTCATTTATCTCAATGGGTATTTTAGACACTTTTGTAAAAATTTTGCCTAAGACATTTCGTGCTGCTTAATTTCCGTGCTTATAAGATGGATAATGAAAAATGGACAATTTTCCCAAACGGTCGGGATATCCGAAGTTGAAAATTATTCAACGACGTAAAATCCGGAGTTTATTTTCATTAAAATCATATACAGAAAATTGGGACTTTTAAAAACTGACGTGATAAGCGGAGTGACGTGAAAACTGGGTGTCGGGATAACGAGGGTCCAACTGTATTTTGCTATTTAATATTCAATTGGACATTTAATAATTAACAGGTTTCTACAACATCAATTAGCAGTCCTTTAATATACTTATTTTAATTTAAATAGGAAAATATTTAATTCATGCTCTTTTGGCGTATTAGAAGTAATTTTTGGATTTATTCAAAGTCATTCGCATTTTTGGCTTAAAACATTTAATTTCATTGACGCACTTAAAATTCGTAATTAATAATACAAGTTAGTAAATTTATGTTCTTTTAACGCAGAGTTAACAACAACAAGAAAAGTAAAAGATTCCGCCTCTAAGAATTTAGATTGTTAATCTTGAACTATTAATTGCTTGCAATTTACCTTGTACTTTAAAAAGAAAAGACACAGAATAAATACAGGTTCAAAAATTGTGAAAATTTTCATTTGTGGATTGCTTTGTTGCTTTACGCTTTTATCTCCAAGAATTCCAAACATTTTACAAGTAACATATTTGCCATTATTGCTAGAATGTGCGTTTACGTTAACATGTCAACGTCAATATGCACACGAAATGGAAAACTAAGTTTGAATGGCAAAGCTTTCATTAATTATGACTAATGAAATACATAGAAAATCTGAATACACGTCTTATTTAATGAAATTGTGCTGTCACTTACTTTTAGGAAGAAACAGATACATTCTATTTAAACTCTCTGTTTTCAATGTGCGCGTCCTATAATTATTTATTTAAAGAAAATGGGTTTGATTTCCAGTTAAATTATTTATTTTGTCCTTAATAAACTTAGAATTGTTTTATAAACTCCAACCTGAGAAGTTTTAGATTTATTTTTTTGTTTTAAAATATTTGCAAGCAGACTGTGCTTTTCGAATTAAAGAAATAGAGTAAATACGAATTGAAAATTTGTAGGAATTATTTATTTGTGGATTCCATTGTATATTTCCTTCTTCCCATATATTTTTTTTACAATTGTCTTCTAATTCCACCCTAAAAATTTTCAGATTTTAATTTCTTTTAAGGGGTCTCAGGAATATTAAAGCTACAAAATTTTCGAAATTTTAAATTTGTTTAGATGTTAAACTTCTATCTTTTCTGAACATTTTGATATGGTTGTTTCCTTGAAATTCTCCTTAGAACCGAAGTTATGGCTTTTGGAATTATACCCGATTAATAGTTGAAGCAGCGTTTCCTAAATTTTGATGTCATTTTTCTCCAAATGACATTTTTGGGCATAAAGCGCAAGATATCTCAAAAACTTCTGAATATTTTTTCATGAAATTTTTAAAACATATGTTTCATGTTATTTTGTATAAACTGAACCTAAAATTTCCTTTTTATTGTTGAACAAAATATTTTTTTAATTGATTATACTTTTGAAATTTTCTAAATTTTGCATTAGCTAAATACAACTTTGTATTAAAAATATAAAAATGCTTTAAATACAAATTTATTTAGGTTCATAGTAATTATCCCAATCTCAAGTATATAATTTGGCACAAAAAATTTTATTCTATTTGCAAAATTTATTTTGTAATCCTGCGCGTAGGCAGTCTGTTATTCCAATTTTCTGCTCGACAAATGTCTGATCGTTTGAAGCTTCCTATTAATACTAATTTTGCATCTTGCAATTTTTTAAATACATGGAATTAAAGAACCTTATATCTTTCATCCCAATAAAAATTATGTTTTTAAATCATATACATTTTAAGATATTAAATGTTGAAAATGGGCTTTTTGTTTCCTTTATTTCCAATTTTGAGAGTCCCGATAACCCTTAAAAGGTTTGCGAGAAGACTTTGTGAAGTGCGATTTAAACAAATAGAGTATAAACGAGCTGAAAATTTGTAAGAGGCTATTTCCATGAGTACTTGTAGTGTGAGTCACAACTACGATTTTAGCTACCAGTATTTCAGAATGGAAAACTGTGACTTATTTTATCGTAGACATCTCATTAATTGAATAAGACCAAGCACACTTTTCGAAAATAACGTTGGCCAACAGTATAACAGATATTAAGTATGTGACTTACACTACAAAAACCCATGGAATTAGCCAAGAATTATTTATTTGTAAATTCCATTGGATATTAACTTCCCATATAATTTTCGTACATATTAACAACTTACGTGGTTGGTGTTATTTTTGGAATGAGTGTTTACATTATCATTTCAACACGCTCCCGAGATTGAAACCTACGATTTGAATGACAAAGATTTCTTTAATTTTCACTAATGAAATGCATAGAAAATCCGGATATCATCCAGCTATTTTGTCCTATTTTGCTTTAGACAAATTTAAAAATTGTCCTAAAAATTCCACATTAGATTTCACTTTACAATTCTACTCTAAAATTTCACTCTAAAATAATTTAGATTTTTAATTTTTCAAAGATACATAGTCTGAGAAAATACTTTATACTTCCAGATTAAAGAAAGAAAACAAATTATTGATTTGAATACTCTTTTGCATTTAATATTGTAATTTTAAGAATTCCAGTAATTTCAGAAAGTGTGAAGTGTTTGCTAATATTGCTAGAGTTTATGTTAGCGTATCAACGTTACAAGCACCACAGTCGGAAAATTATGAGTTACAAAGGTTTCGTTAATTATGACTAATGAAATATACTCTAAAAACAAAACCGTGAGATCCGTAATCCGTCTATTTTTCCGGGTTTTTTTTTTCTTTGCTCTTTTTTCTTTAAAATACAAAAATTTCCACATGGATTTAAGCATAATTCGTCAAAAAATTTAAATTTTGTCGATCTATCGTAAAAATTAAGTAAAATCTTCCAATTTAAGCTGCATTTTCGTCAAATCCCTGCGGTGTTCCGGAAACTTTGCTGTTAGCACTTTTTCGTTTTAGAAACAGAATTTTTATGTATGTGCTTTCTTCCTCAAATTACCGAAACCTCGAGAATTTAAGTTATAAATATCATGAAATCCTCCAATCAAAAGTCAGAAATTTCGTAAATAGAAAATATTTTTCAACTCATGGGAGGTGTTTTATCAACTGTTTTGCCAGTACTTTCTGTGTTTTTTCACGAAAATGTTTTTGAGAGTGTGCACAGAAAATGTCGATACTTTGCCGATCTGACGTAAAAAATTAAAGTAAAATCTTCCAATTTAAGCTGCATTTTCACCAAATGCCTGCGGTGTTCCGGCAACTTTGCTGCCAGCCCTTTTTCGTTTTAGAAACAAAATTTTTATGTATCTGCTTTCTCCCTTAAATCACCGAAACCTCGAGAATATAAGCTATAAATATCCTGAAATCCTCCAATCAAAAGTCAGAAATTTCGCAAATAACATAAAATATTTTTCAACTTACCGGAGGTGTTTTATCAACTGTGTTACCAATACTTTCTGTGTTTTTTCTGAAAAATGTTTTTGAGAGTGTGCACAGAAAATATTGATACTTCGCCGATCTGACGTAAAAATTAAATAAAATCTTCCAATTTAAGCTGCATTTTTGTCAAATCCCTGCGGTGTTCCGGCAACTTTGCTGCCAGCACCTTTTCGTTTTTGAAACGGAATTTTTATGTATGTGCTTTTTTTCTCAAGTCACCGAAACCTCGCGAATTTAAGTTATAAATATCATGAAATCCAGAATATGAATGTCATCATGTATATCATGAATGTCAGAAATATCGTCAAATAACAGAAAAAAAATTTTTCAACTCACGGGAGGTGTTTTATCAGCTGTGTTACCAGTACTTTTTGCGTTTTTTCACGAAAATATTTTTGAGAGTGTACGCAGAAAATATCGATATTTGACATATTTTATGAAATCCTATTTCCCTTATTTTTATGAAGAAATATATACAAGGTGTTCCGGAATTCGACCGACAATTTCAGAGGAGTGATAGTAGGCATCAATAGGATGAAGTATTACCATAGAACATGTGGTCGAAAACCACGTATTTAATAAAAAATACAGGGTGTTCTACCCTAAATCAATTTGGGTTGACAATAATAACTTTCAGAAAATTGAAATACATTATAATAAAATTTTTAACAGACATTTTCACCCATGTTGTTAATGAGATAACCTTCAACCCAAGTTCATTTAGGATTAAACATCCTGCATTTGTGACTAAATAAGGGGACAAGGGACCTTTAAAACCTTAAAAATCAATTTTTTATTTTTTGTAAATTTCGCTTTAAATATTATTCAAGGGTACATTATATGCATTAGGGAAAGCATTTATCACAAAAAAATGAAAGAAAAATTTTTTCTGAGAAAAAAAATGAATTTTACGCATTGTCTTAGAAATCTTTGAAATGACTCCTTCGCATTCCATATCAATGAAAATCCCCAATATTTTTTATAAAAGTTTGGTTTATATATATAAATAAAACTGTGCATCGAATTTTATATATTTAAATATAAAAATTTTAAAAAAAATTCAAAAATTTTCAAATTTTTTAAATTTTTTAAAAATTAAAAAAAAATTCAATTTTTCAATTTTTTTTTTTTTTTGTAAATTTCCCTTTAAATATTACTCAAGGGTTCATTATATGCATTATGGCATCTATTTATCACAAAAAATAAATAACAAATTATTTTTGAGGAAAAAATGGAATTTTACGCGTTGTCTTAGAAATCTTCGAAATGCAGCTTGCGCATTCCATATCAATGAAAATCCCCAATATTTTTTATAAAAGTTTGGTTTATATATATAAATAAAACTGTGCATCGAATTTTATATTATTTGAATATAAAAATTAAAAAAAAAAATTTTTTTTGAAAAATTTTCAAAAAATTCTGATTTTTTTTTTTTCCTTTATATTCAAATATATAAAATTCGATGCACAGTTTTATTTATATATATAAACCAGACTTTTATAAAAAATATTGGGGATTTTCATTGATATGGAACGCGCAAGCCGCATTTCGAAGATTTCTAAGATAACGCGTAAAATTCCACTTTTTTCTCAAAAATATTTTTTTTTTTTTTTTTTTTTTTGTGATAAATGCTTACCATAATGCATATAATGTATCCTTGAATAATATTTAAAGTGAAATTTACAAAAAATAAAAAAATTGATTTTTAAGGTTTTAAAGGTCCCTTGTCCCCATAAGTGTTCTGCGACCCCATGTCTAAGGCAGTTTTTCCTTATCTTGATGTCTACTTTCACCACCTCTTGCTGGTCGAATTCGGCAGCAATATCGTTCATGTGTTCGGTGTTTCATGATGCGCGTCCTATACATCTTTGTTAAAGAAAATGGGTTTGATTCGAAGTTAATTTATTAGTTGTGTCTTGTTTCATCTTACAAGGAAGGTCTCCATACTGGGCATACTCAGAATATGTTGAAGAAAAAATGCTAGTGAAAGTACTCATGTATGTAATAAGGGATCAGTTAAAATTAGCGGCGGAATTACAGTAGAAAATCTGTAAAAAAATAAAATACTTTTGAATAATTGGCGTGAAAAGACGAAAGCGGCACGCAATTTGGCGAGCAGCACTTTTCCTCGCCAAAAGCAAACGATTTTAATGAATCTGAAAATTGTTTGTTAATTGATTTTGAGAATATGCGGTATTTAATGAATTTAAACGTAAACCATGAAAGAACTTATTATTATTATTATTATCATTACATTTTGCTTGTTGCTTGTTGCCGATTTGAACGAAATTTTGCCATTGTTTTATTCTCCAATCCACAGTTATTAAATTTAAAGGGCTTTATCGGTTATAAAAATAACTCTTAACGCCACATGAATAATGCTGCCGTAATACATTTCCATACCGAAGAAGTTGTTTCCATAACAACAAAATTGAATCGACAGTGCTCGATGGGCACATTTTTGAGTTTGGAACAATTTTAATCAATTTAAATTTTGTTTTAAATCGTAAAATATGATAGTTAAAATTCGTTATAAGTACATATTACATATACATTTATATGACAAAACTATAGTTAAAACAAACTAAAAATGACAAAGCTAAAGTTATTTAAATTAAACTTATTTAAACAAATTCAACATAAAAAGTTTTTTCCTTAAAGAGTATTCGACAAGCGTATTTTTTTTAAACAAATTTCTTGCCAAACGGTGATAAGTCGCCAAATAAGCGAAAATTTCAATATTTTTTTGCGGACGTTCTACCGAGTTTCCGCCAAAATTTTTTTTTATAAACATATATACCCATGGGAGAAGAACATTCTGTATTTTTTTCAGATTTTTTTGAGTATGCCCGTATGGAGACCTTCCTTGTTAGATAAACTTGAGAATTGCCCTTTTAATTCTGCCCTGGAATTTAATCTCAAAATTGAGATTTTTAATTTCATATAAATAAAAGGTTTTTAAAAGAGACGTTTTCCTAATTTCGGGGTAAATAGATATAAAAGTAAAAATAACTTTTTTAAAAAGCACTTTTTTATACGCATTCAATATTTATCTTGAAAATTTCGCCTAATTTCAAGATTCAAAATTTCCACTAAATTACGTGAATATGACGTGGGCATCCAAACCAGAAAATTCACAGCTTTGATTTACGCTTGATAGAGAACCCAAGCTCGGAAATTTATTTAAGTAAATTATGATTTTTGGTGTGTTTCTTAGATATGGCTAACAGGAATGAAAAGCAAATACTATTTAAACTATTTTTTTAGAATTTCCAAATTGGTTTCTTGACGTATAATTATTTTAATTAATATGAAACTATTAATTGATAAAAGCGGATATTTTAAATTATTACTCGCTAATTTTTTTATTTGTGTTCTATTTTCTTCTTTTTAATGTTTAAAATTGAATGGTTGCAGTTTCACAGCCATTTGGTCAGTTTTGGCGAGCGTGGTTTATTGCTTAATTTAATCCATTGTTGTTGTAACTCGTATACAATTGTAATTCTCAATAATATTTTGTGATTTATCACCTGTGGCGTGTAAAACGAAAAATGCCTTAAAATTAATGTATTAATTTATAATTAAGTTCTAAAAATATTAAATTATTATGAAATGTTATGAAACACACTTGTGAACATATTGTGTTTTTATGATTATTCTAGCATATGAGAAATTTAGTGAAAAGTCGATTGCAAAATTCTATTTTTACATATAAAAAACAAATTGAGTTAAATAAAATAGTGTAAAAAATAGAACAAATATGATTTGAAAGAGTTATTAATTTGTAGATTTTATTCTTGTTTTCTGTTTCTATACATAAGAATTCCAGACTTTTTAACAAGCGATGTGTTAGACATCATTGTCAGAATGCGTGTATAGTCCAGGCAATAGAGACCGTATAGGGGCTCTACCTAGCAAAATTCATGGTAGTTCTGGAAAAAGGCTTACTATATGTTTTTTGGGTCGCTGAATCCGAATTTTTAACTTCCCACCAAAATTTCTCCCGGATACCCCCCCCCCCCAAATTTTGGTAAAATGCACCCCCCTAAATAAAGTTTTTATTAAAAAAATCATTTTTTTTTATTGTTTTAGGGGAAAAGTATCTAGAAATTTAGAAAGTAGACAAAATTTTCAACAAATTAGATATATGACATTATGACTTAGGATGAAGGGGAAGGGAGGATCTGTCTCGGAACATGCGCGCGGTGCTGCGTTAACTAAGTTGCACAATTCCACTTAACCACTCACACGTTTACATTCGCCTTCCGAAATTTCTCTATAAGGTTTACTTTAAGTTTTTTGGGTTGCTGAATCCGAATTTTTAACTTCCCCCCAAAATCCCCCCCCCCAAATACTTGTTTTTAACTTACATTTCTTATTGTTTTAGGGAAAAAGAATTACGAAATTCAGAAACTAGACAAAATTTGCAACAAATAGGATACATGACATTATGAGGTAGGATGAACGGGGAGGGGGAGGGCTGCCCCTGAACATGCACTCCGGCACTACGTGCACTAAGTTATGAAGTCCAGGCAATAGGGGATTTTACCTGGAAAAATTAATACTAGTTCTGGATTTCGACTCACTTTATGTTTTTTGGGTCGCTGAATCCGAATTTGTAACTTCCCACCAAAATTTCACCCGGCAACCCCCCAAAAAATTTATTTTTTGAAAAAATTTGGTTTTTGAGAAAAGCGCGCGGTGAATGTTCCGAGGCAGCTCCCTCTCTCCCCGTTTATCCTACGTCATAATGTCATATATCCTATTTGTTACAAATTTTGTCTAGTTTCTGAATTTCGTAATGCTTTTCCCCTAAAACAATAAGACATTTAAGTTAAAAACAACTATTTGGGGGGGTTTCGGGGGGGGGGGGAATTTGGGGGTAAGTTAAAAATTCGGATTCAGCGACCTAAAAAACTTAAAGTAAACCTTATAAGGAAAGTTCGGAGGGGAAATGGGAGGGCGAATGTAAACGTGTGAGTGGTTAAGTGGAATTGCGCAACTTAGTTTACGCAGCACCGCGCGCATGTTCTGAGGCAGATGATTTTTTTAATAAAAACCTTTTTCTCGGGGCTTTTTACCAAAATTTGGGGGAGTCGCTGGGGGAAATTTTGGTGGGAAGTTACAAATTCGGATTCAGCGACCCAAAAAACATAAAGTAAGCCGATTTCCAGAACTACCATTAATTTTGCTAGGTAAAATTCCCTATTGCCTGGACTAGTAGGCATTAGTTAACATGTCAACACGCAACAAAGGTAGAAAACCACAATTTGAATTATAAACGTTTTATTCTTAATGATTAATTAAATCTAAAGAAATTTGGATATTTATCTAACTTACTTAATAATATCTTGCTGTCACATATTTTACAAGGACGTATATATATCGTATTCATGCACTCTGTTTACATTATTGTGTGAATGCTATGATTCTGAACTATGTAAAATGTAATTGTTTTCCAGTGAAATTATTAACTTTGCTTTATTTTATTCTAAATAAACTTCAAATTTTCCTCTAATTCTACCCTAATTTTTTTTCTTTCTTTAACGGCTCACAAATAGACTTGGTGCATTTCGAGTTAAATAAATAGAGTAAATACGAGTTTAAAATTTGTCAAAATTATTTATTTGTAGATTACTTTGGATATTCCATACACCATTAAAATTTTTGTATTTTAACCCGTTATCTACTGACGATATTTATAAGTACCATTAAAATAACTTGTTATAAAATTCTTTTAACACATCGATTAGTAAAAATACAGTTTAGAATGAGTTATAGATACTTTACTTTATCTTGTTCCAAAAGCATTAATGGTTACACAAAACAAAAATATTTTTAAAAGGATGATTTCTTTTGCCTTTGCATCTTTTCAGCTTTTTTGGCGTTGGGGGGAGGGATTTTTCAATTTGGAAATATTTCTATATTTCTATTGTAAGAACCTTATATTTTTGCATTTCCTAATTCCACAAAATACTAAGAAAAATATTTAAAATAAAAGATTTGAGTGGGGTTATAAATATTGCACAAAATCTGTAATAATTAAAATTTAATTAGTCCTTCTAAATCCTTCAATCGTTCTAAAATTCTTGTAAAATTTATTAAATCATTATGTAAATCTTCTAATGTAGTTTAAACAATTCACGGAAAATGGTTTAAAAGATAAATTTTTCATGAATTAATAATTCAATACATAAAGGGTTAAACAATTTTTGTGATTGCTGTTATTGCCAGAATGCTTGTTTACGTTACAGGCCCCGGGGTGGTCAAATTTTTAGCCACATCTAATTTTTTAAAATTATTTTTATGACAGATTAATACAAGGATTCAAATGAAAATCTAATCACAAAGTCGATTTCTACGACATTTCCAAGATAAAATCTAAAACGAAAATTTTCGTAAGGAAATAGTGATGCTAAAAGTTTTCATTTAGTCTCTATGAAAAAGAGAGCCCGCCGAGTTCATTTCAATTGCGTTTTCATTTCAACACGCAACCGATATGGAAATCAACGATTTGAGTGACAACTCAAAAGGATTCATTAATTTAAATTTCAGAATTGTCCTCTAAATTCCACATTAAATTTAACTTTACAATTCTACTCTAGCATTCCACTCTATAATTTAGATTTTTAATTTCTCAATGATATTGTATAATATAGAATTTTTTTTGAGGCAAAGACTGAAAACAAATGATTGGTTTGGAAATTCTTTTACATTTAATTTTCGACCCATAAGAATTCCAGAAATTTCAGAAAGTTAATTGTTTATCAATGTTGTTAGAGTTTACATTACCATGTCAACGTCACCATCGAAGGGAAAGCAGAATTAACATAGAATGTTGTGACTAATGTAATACGTAGAAAATCTGGATAGCTGCCATATTTTATGAAATCTTGGTGTCCCCTATTGCTATAAAGAAACATATGCGAATCATTCGGTGTTTCATGGGACATAACACTAATATTTGTGTTACAAAGCTTTTATTAATTATGACTAATGTAATTCACAGAATTATAGATATCTACTTTACTTAATGCTAGCTTGCAATCACTTATTTTACAACAAAACTTATATATCTCATTCAAAAACTCGGTTTAGATTATTGTGCGCATGCTATTATTTCTTATTACCATACACAATGTAATTGATATCTAGTGAAAGTATTAATTTCGCTTGAACGAAAGACTCGGATAAATTTAAGAATTACTTATTCATATATCCACAACGACACATTCTATATCTGTCTTAAATATGTCAGTTTTAAATTCGTCAATTTCTCAGTTTTGGCTTGGATTTCGTTATTGATTTGGAAATTATTTTTCATTTAATTTTGCACCCATAAAAATTCCACACATTTCAGAAAGTTATTAATTATGACTAATGAAATCGATAGAAATCTGGATATCTACTTTACTTAATGCTATATCTTAGTATCACTTATTTTACAGGGAAACAAATATCTCATTTATATACTCGGTATAGATTATTGTGCGCGTGTTGTGATTGCATACCATGCACAATATAATTGATGTCTAGTGAAATTATTAATTTCTCTGGAACGAAAGACTCGGATAAACTTAAGAATTAATTATTCATACATTCACAACTACACATTGTAGTATATCTCTCTTAAATACGTCAGTTTTAAATTCACCAATTTCCCACTAAAGTCTTTCCCAAAGTGTGTTTAAGCATTTACATGAGAATAAGTTCTACTGAACAACACTCTCTCTTTGCCCCGAGGTTTACATTACTGCGGGCTTAAATCGTACGTAATTGAGATGGTTCGATTGTAGCATCTGAAACTAGATGCAACACACGCAATGAATGGCTTCAATGCAATCAACTGTGCGTGATTGGGAGATTAGAATGTTACATTGAAAAGTGAAACCCAAGCTCTTTGCATTTAAAATTTCTCATTAAGGGGTTGTACTACATGATGAGGAGCGAATACTAAATCCGGTGAACGAATTCGAAATCGAAATTGACTGAATGTAGTGTTTATATTATTTAGTTTAAATGTTAAGTAATCAGATGTTTCTGAACAATAAACGATTAAACACTGCATTATACAGCTTCAAGATTAATACTTAAAGGAATTCTGTAAATTTAACTTAAAGGCTAGGAATGCAATTTATTGTGAAAGATTTAAAACATTTATGCTTTTAAGTAAATCAAAGAAAGTCATAGAATCACTGAAATAAATTAGAATAAAGTCCTACAAAAGTTAATTTCATGTAAAATATTTAAAATTTTCTTATGGTTTTAACTTGGATTTTAGTTCTTAAAATTAAACATTAGTAATTTTTTACTGAAAGGTACTCGGTACATTTCATTTTACGTACAAAAGCATAAAACAGAAATGTTTGCTTAAGACGATTTAGACATCATTAGTAAATTCTCATAAGTGCTGTAAAAATCTAAATGTAAAAAAAAAACGCCTTTAACACCATCCATTTCTATGTAAATGATTCTGCGTTGCAATCTTTAAGTTCATTTCTCACAATTTGTGTTTTTTCAATGTATTTGTATGTTATAAATGACAAAACTTCAACCGATATTCTTTCAAATCACCCGTTTTATTCGGGTGATCCTTAACAGCATTTAATTAATAAAAGAATGATTGGAGTCTATACTGTATTGTAAAAGGTAACGTTTATGTGTGTGGTGACGAAATTGGTCGCCACAAACATACCATAGGTACGTGAAAGTAATAGGGGTTAGTACACTGTAAAAAAAAAAAGAACGGACTAAAAAACGGAAATACTACTGGCAATCTAGACGCCAGTACTATTTCCGTTTTTTTACGGAATTTTTACCCATAAATTACAGAAAATTTTCCGTTTTTCTGATTAAAAAGATCTATGAAGGTTTTTTTTACAGTGTACATGAAAGTATAGCAATATTACCTCGTCATCGCGTTGTGAAAATGACAAAATGAGGTAATATGGAATGCTTAATAAAATTGAGAGAGAGAATAATTTTGGCAATAACCGCTGGAACGCATTATTTAACGTCTACTTGATCAAACTGTTTTATATCAAGTAATACGCCAAATAAATACGTAAAATTTACCATAAAGAAAGTTAAATATAAGAGTGAGACTTGAAAGATAAGGAAAATAAAACATTTTAAAATTAAAGTGAAAAGTTATGAAAAGTACAATGAAATAAATACTTAAAACCTAAATGAAAATAGTAATTTTAGAAATGCATTTTAAAATTGATTGATCACTGCAAATAATATTTATATATATATACTTTTTATGAAATCACACATTTCTTCACTTAAATAAAGCGCGTACCTGTAAATAAAAATTTCAATGTAATATCGCGAATCTGAAATTTCAAAATTTAAGATAGAAACAAACTCTCAATTTGTTGAAAGAGACAGAGTCCTTAATTACATTTCAACTTATACTTTAATGATAAAATTCAATCACATAAAATATAGATTTCCGTTTTATAGCTTAACAGTACGCAATAGTTCTTCACACATGTTCAGTCGATGAGTATCAAATAGTCGATGAGTTTTTCATTACAAATGTGCTCAGTCGAGCTCTTATTTTATCATTTTAAACTTTATATTTAATTTTTCTAGGAAGAGGTGAGAATGTGCATCGGGATAATATCAAGACTTAAAATTTTGAAAGAGTAAGCCAAATCTTTTTTTGCCTTGGATTGTCCACGTGAATAAAATTTGAATTTTAGATTAAATAAAATTAAAATAACAAAACAAAATGGTAAAAATTATTTCATGGAAACCAGCATTGATGTAGTGAATAAGTGAATTATTATTTGTGGCTCACCCATTTTCCAGCTTAAGTTGCGGTCAATTGAGAGTAGAATCTAGTTGCCGTCTCCGGGTTCCGCTCGGCCTTTTTTTTTTTTTTTTTTTTTTTTTTTTTTTTTTTTTTTTTTGCCGGCGTGGGCCAAAGCCGCCTCAAGACTACAAGCCAAACACAAGGTTTCGTGACGTCACGACGCGGGGCTTAGATCAGCCGTGGAGAGCACATGCGTTATTAAAACATATTAATTCTTTCCTCGATATTTCACCTTATTATCACAGCATATGGGGAAAAAAATAAAAACTTATCGTTTAAAGACACTAATTAAGTGCTTTTTAATCAATTTCGATCACTCGAAACAATAATAATAACGATAACACAAAAACAATATTTATGAAATAATATCATTGTGTCAATGAAAATGTGCATCAGAATTAAAGTTACATTAAAGAAAATTCGTTCGTTAATGAAAAAAAAAAATCTCAAGTATTAAATTTATTTTAGTAGACAGTTTTTATTATTTATTCTTCTTTAAAATTTAGAAACAATATCAATTATCTATTTGGTATATATTCAAAAACAAGACATTATACATTATTACATATATATATATATATATATATATATATATATATATATATATATATATATATATATACAAATTTGTAGTTTAAACACATAAATTGAATTATTTTGCTTTCAGTTATTTCAAAATAAATAAATAACAATAAGTGTGCCAATCAAAACCCACATTTAAAAATTAAATTAAAGTGAAAGAAAAGTGAATGTTAAATGAAAACAAATTCAAGTTGTGTTCTATTTTTATTTTTAATCGGGCTTGAAATTATACAGTAAATATCCTATTAAATATTAAGTGATTTGAAACCTGCATATAATAAATAGTAAAATTAAAGTATACATGAAATTAAGTATTCTTATAAATAAATTTTCGTACTGTAAACTTTACTTATCAGAAATGGGTAATTTTCACATAAAATCAATTAAATTAAAAAAAACAAAACTGTCATAATACTAAAACAACACAAGTTCATGAAACAGAAAATTATTATTTAGTTTTGTATTAGTTTGATATATTATGTAAGGTACAAGCAATAGATTTTTTAAAAAGTGTATTGACATATGAAGAGAAAAATAAAAGAAAGAAAAAAAAAGACTTTCATCAATTGGAATTAAAATATTCCTAATTTATGTTCATTTTCCTCGAATGTTTAGGTAATAGCTGATAAAAAAGAAAAAAAAAGAAAAAAAAAAAAAAAGCAAACATCGAAAACACAAAAACCTTCCACGAAAATATTTCATTTCCAAAATAATGTTGTGTGGTTTCTTAAATGTTTGTTCACATCTTTTAAGCTTAAAATAATCAATTTTTATGAGATGAAGAGTATTTCCTGACTAGATCTAAAAGTAAATTTATAATTATAGAATAATAATTTTATTTATTGTTACTTTTAATTAAACATTAAAATGTATATGAAAACACATAGGATTTTTGCGAAGAAGGTGTGTGTGTGGGGGGGGGGGGCACTACTGTTTTGCATAAGGGTACTAACAACCATTTCTCTAGTCTTGCAAATAAATTGTTTACAGTTGTGGCAAAAATAGAGAGATTCAAAAACATTATCCCCATAGCTCTATTTACGCAGTACATAAGCATTTATAATTTAACAAAAAATTATAAAAAGAATTTTTATTAAGATAGCAAACGTTTAAGATTAAAAAACAACAATAAATTGATACATGTATATCGATCGGGGTTTGCTTTAAAAGAAGTAAACAAGATAAAAATGCTATGTATTCACAGCGACATTTATGAAAATTTCTGAACAAATTAGAAAGAGAGGATGGTGTGACAAAATACAAATTAAATGATATAAGTCTTGACACGATTTAGGGATGTTTGCCATTTTAAATTATTGCTCTATGTGGAACGAAACAGAACTACAATAATATAGTTTCGTTTTGAGACACGGTATTATTGATAGAATCGTACTAGGATTTGCTAGTTAATTTATTTCAAAGAAATTAAAAATAAAAGATTTTGAACACAAGAAATAAAAATTGTGCTGATAGCATATAAATATAATTTGAAAATAAAACTTACCTTGAAAAGAATATGTTATCAGGCTGAGTAAAACACACGTGCACGTAAAATAGCAACATACAAAATTCAAATGTTCGGGGCTGGCGCCTTGGCAGTTAGCCAGCCCCGGGCTGTGACGTCACACGTGGGGAGATGAAGGGCGTGTCTGGCTTATAGTCTTCAGGCGGCTTTGCGTGGGCACACTCCTTTTCCGGACGTCTACATCCTGCGCTTCCTTCCGAGCGACTACTGGCGTTATCAGTACCGGGGGATGCTGGTTTATTTGTAGAGGGTAATCTATGGAACTACTGAACCTATTTCAAATGTAATGGTAGCAAATTGATGGTAACCGGTTCTGTTCCAACATAGGTCATATTTTATTGCGATGCCACCACACCTAAGGGGTGCAGGAGAGAAAACGTTCTAAAAATGCGATTTTGATTTTTGTGTTACTTAAGGGCTTAGGAACTTAAATTTTTGCATGATAGTTACTTATATAATATAAATGCCCTGTAAGAACAGTTTATAAAAAAATCGAAATTTAAAATGGGTGAAAATGCGCGAAAAGCGATCTAAATTTCGATTTCTATACTATCTCAGGAAATACCAAACCGATTTCAAAAATAATGGTTGCAAATTGATGGTGGCAGTCGTTGCTCCAAAAAAGGCTATCTGGGGGTTGCAGGAAGAAAAACATTCTAAATTTCGATTTTTGTGATACTGAAGGAGCTAGAAACTTGAAATTTGGCATGGTAGTTATTGACAAACTGAAAATGCTCTCTAGGAATAGTTCCCACCTCCTTTAAATTTCGAATATTTTAGAAATGTCCCAAAAATGTTTCAAAAACATTCTAAATTACGATTTCTATGCAATCTCAGAAAATACCGCACCTTTTAAAAATGTATGTAGGCAAATTCATGTGACAGTCCCTGTTCCAACATATGCTATATTTTATATTGGCGACACTACCGCCATAGGGGTGATAGACTGTTAGACTAAAAGCTTGAAATATGAGATGATGGTTACTTTTAAGATGTAAATGAGTGCTAAGAATGTATTCTGAAAAATTCAAAATTCTCAAATGAAAATTGAAATGAACGTAAAAGTACCAAAATCCATTCTAAATTTTCATTTATATAAAATTAGTTTAAATTCTTCCTATTAATTTAATTCTCATTTTCATCTATTGCAGTCTAATAATGAAGTTTGGTGAAATTGTGGATTAATTAAAATTTTTTAAATTATTCTTAACAATGTAATTTTTCTAACAAAAATAGGCACACAAATACCGCCGCGGCGAGGATCCTCTCTTCGTCCGCAGCCCTTTATTCTCCCACTCTATCCCGACTCTTTTGAGGAAGCAAGTTTCGTAGGTCCCCGGCCAAGTCCCGAGTGAAAGACACTCTAGCGAAAGCGAGGTTGAAAAAAAGAAAATCAACTATTAAACTATTAAGTTAAAGCATGAGCAAAGCAGTGGGTTTTTGCTAAAAAATAAATTTAGACTACCAACAACAACAACAACAAAAATATTCGCTAAATAGTCATTTTTACTGTTTTGTTTACGTATGTCATGATATTTTATTTATATTTTCTTAAACTAATTAAATTTCTGAACATCTGATCCTTAAAGTTACAGACCATCACACTTCTAAAGAAAGTATACAACACACTGAGAAAAAAATATGGTTCTGGCATCTAGAATCTAAATTGTGGCTCTAGAAAAAATAGTTCCATGTCATCCTTATAAATTCTATATAGTTCTCTTTGCTAGAGAGTTCTAGAGTCTCCTACTAGAATTCAAGAGTGTTTTCCTATATTCTCGTTGTCAAACCTATTTAAAAATCTCTGCAAATAGATGCGAACACAAAAGGTTAGTTTTAGTAACTATAATTCTAGTTTATGAAACCATTCCAGAAATGAAGCAATAATTTCTCGCTACTAAAACGATTCATTATCGTTTCGTCACCTAGAAAACAAGAGACTAGAAATTCTAGATCATTTGGTCTATTCAGCTTAGTTGTTTACTCTATTCGCACAGCTCGGAAATCTATATTTCTAGTTAAGAGATTCAGAAAATGACTGCCTATTCATTCTAGGTGAAGGTGGTATATTTTTTTTCTCAGTGCAATGCTATTTCAAAATGTTTCAAATTGAGAAATGTGGTTTTCATACTTATATTTTTAATTAAAGTTTTCAAATTTTACTACACAAATTGAATTCTGGCTTGATCAAATCATTTTCCTTTATAAAACCATGAAGTAATATATTAATAAAGTATTATAAAACGCTCAAACAACAACAAAAAAATAGTTCAAAGGGTATTCCTAAAAACTATATTGTTAATTTATTTTTTAATTGAAACGTAGAAGGAAATACAAATATAATAGTATAATAGTCACAATGAATTAAAATGTATACATTTATGTATATGTCAAGTTAATTCTGCGAAGATCACCTCTAGTCCATGGTGCAAACACTTTTTAGAAAACGCTAAAGCGCAACGTCCTGCGAGGAGAGAATCGGCGTGCAGTGGAATTTTCCTTAAGAAATATATAGTCGCGAATCGTGTTAACTTTTATTCTATGCTTGTG
This sequence comes from Maratus speciosus, assembly GCA_963932465.1. Taxonomy (NCBI): domain Eukaryota; kingdom Metazoa; phylum Arthropoda; class Arachnida; order Araneae; family Salticidae; genus Maratus; species Maratus speciosus. The sequence continues at coordinate 166,070,790 of OZ010786.1, read as the reverse complement.
TAATGTCTTCAATGTGTTCGTCATATATATATATATATATATATACTAAACGTTCGTAAATGTGTAAGTGCATGTCTTCTGTTGTTTTCCCTGATGAACATAAGCAAATCTACAACAGGCGTGATAATTTGGCTCAGCCGGCAACATTGAGTATTACATGATAAAATTTTACAGCATTAAGTATTACATCATTAAATGTTACAGCATTAAGTAATTACAGCATCGTGAATACTAAGCAGATAAATTTGTGTTCACCGATACATATTTACTGTGACGTCGAACAGAATCTGATAGCTAGTCTGGTTATCGACTATCTCGCTATCAGGTATTTATTGCCCATAAACAAAGGTAATGCTAATACGGTGGCAGATGCTTTATCTCGCATTTATGAGTAGGAAATATACATATATATATCTTGTATTATTTCATTATTATATACTGTATAATGCGTATTTGTAATATGAATATTTTTGGTACATATATGTGTATAAGAATTTATATATGTAAGTAGTTTAAGTAAATGCTCTCGATGGGACGGGTAAGAAATAGGACTTTTAAGTAGGACTTTTGGTAGGACTTTTAAGAGTACTGTGGGACACCGTCAAACATGTAGAAACTGGAGGGCAGGTGTGAAGCTCGCCTCTACTCCATGGTTCTCCACACTATACGTGGCTACTCCATAACTATTATTCTGTGTTTGTGTAATGTCTTCAATGCTTTCGTCATATATATATATATATTAAACTTGTTTAAATATACAAGTGCATCTCTTCTGTTGTTTTCCCTGATCAAATTACATTGAGTTCACAACAGGCGTCATAAATTCATCCTGGGGACGAAGAGGTTAAAATAAAACAACAACATTGTCAGATGAATACCAGTAAGTAAAGCATTTGATTTAAGATGATTGATAGGTTGAAAATAGATTTAAAAATTATTGATATTTAATTGATGATGAAAATAGATAAAATTAATAGTCGCATAACTAATTCCTTAAACATAAATTTTACCAGAAACCTGTCCCTCCAAAAAAAAAAAAAAAAAAAAAAAGACATTTCATGATTAGAAACCAGTTTATATCTTTTGTAACTATTCAAATTATAAAAAAAAAAAAAAAAAAAACTTTTGAAAAATGTCGTAAAATTTCTTGTTTTATGCGAACATATAACACATGTTAAATAAATGATGAAACTTCCTTCATTTCGCGTTAAAAATAAGTGTCATATCATTTAGAAAGAATATTATCCAAATGATACATGTATGTCCCATTTTATGCCGGTTTAATGTATCTGTCTAAGGTAAAGAAACAGAGTAAAACGAAATGGTCACTAATTTCAGTTTTGTAATTAAAGAATGATAGAAAGTGCATTTGGCCCATTACGTGTGGCTACAGTAAATGTATTTTGTGAAATAAAATAATGTTATTTGAAGATTCTAATGTGTCAACCAAAGAATATTTTGAATGTGAATTGCATTTTCAATATTACGTAATAATCCATTTCATTGAAATCATTTTTGTCCATATTATTTATTAAACATATTTTGGTTTAGTATTTTCTACAACCTTTATATTTTACCTGATATGTTTTATAAACGCTTAAATGTACTCCATTTGTTTAAATTTGAGTATGCAGAAAAATTAATTTTAAAGATTGTAAAAGAGAAAAAAGTTATATTCAAAATTTCTCTAGCATTTTATGATGTTAAAAGCCGATTGAATATTAGAAAATTTTCTTTCTCTAAAACATCGGACAAATTAGGTTTAAACTTAGTGAAATTTTATTAGTTAGATATCACTAAATGATCGTGTGTTATATGTTTCACTTGTATATAACTCCCGTAAAAAATGACGTAATGTGAATGATAAATCTGCAAAACAATATTTATAAAATATATTTTTCTGACTTAAAAAAAAATAATGTCTCATGCATTTTATTAATCAAAAAGTATTATCCTTTGATTTTTGAGATTAGAACAAAGAAATTATGTAAACTACAGTTTAGTCACCAGCGCTTAAATGCGCCATTTCTAGCTACACATTCTGTGACAAAAATGGGTGTTTAGGTTCCCTCTACATTAAAATTTTTCCGTTTAGCGTATTACAGAATAATTCAAAATTAGTTTCTTAGTAGTAAAATAATTTGAAAGTCACAAAATTATTATAGGGTAAAGAATAATATATAAAAATAACCTTCTACTCAGTAATATGAATATGTAAAATATTTTATAAAACGTTTTATAGAATTACCTTAATTTCTCCTATATATATATTTTAGATATTCATATTACTGAGTAGAATGTTATTTTTATATATTATTCTTTACCCTATATTAATTTTGTGACTTACAAATTATTTACTCTTTAGAAACTAATTTTGAATTATTATGTAATGCGCTAAACAGCAAATTTTTAATTATTTTAATCTGCATCATTTCATCGTTTCTATGACTTTTTTTTTTCTTTTGCTACAAACTTACTATGTAAAAATTCCTAATTTTATCTACAACATAATTAAAATATGTTGTGTTATATGTTCTCTGTGTTTCAATTCCAATGAGATTTGATGAGAAATATTCATTTTATTTGTAATGCCTTCAAATCTGATAAAATGCATTAAAAGAGACGTAAGATTACAACAGAACGTTTTTGTTTACATTAATTGCTGATAGATGGAGCCAAAAGAATTAGCAAGAAACATAAGCTAAAAATTAAAACGGCCTATCGCCAAACAATTCAAAACAACAACAGCTGAGGGAACATACGGCATCTATGCCTAAAATAATAACCTTTTCTGAAAAAAAAAATATCTCTTATGATTGAAATTTGAGTTGCCATCATTAGAAAAAAGTATTTAAAATTAGAAAAAAATTAATATTTCGAAAACTAATTCGAATTTTTAAAATTCTAATACCAGTTTTGAGATCTGTGCATCAATACGGATTTTTGGTGTTAATTTCATCACAAAGTATTCTATATTTCAGGAGAAATCGCCGTGAAACATAATCAGTTGTTTAATCAGTCGTTTCATAGAATAGTTACATAAATTTGTTTCATAAAATCCGTTTCATTAGGACCCCACCAGTGGCCGAGAGGTTCTGCTCTCGAAGCCGGTAGACGGGAGGTGCTGGGTTCGATCCCAATCGCGCCCGTCGGCCCAATCGTTCGGAGTTTTCGTGGTTTTCTTCGAGCCTTGGTTTACCAAGCGTAAAAACAGGTTGGGTTCCCTTAGAAAGATCCCCCATTAGGGCATTCCCCCCCATTAGGGCCTATATCCCTCGTGCTGATAATTGGCCATTATAAACACAACCAACCAACCGTTTCATTAGGATTTTATATATACTAGGGGATCATACCCGGGCTTCCCGGGTTAAAGAATATAGGTGAAAACATTTTTTTTTAATTGAAAACTAATATATTTTTTTTATATGCAATAATTTTTTTTAGATTGCCCACTTACATTAAAAAAGCATTTTTCATATGGAAAATACGATTTATTCAATCAAATAATTTTTTGAAATTTATCAAAAGTGATATTTTCTTATTAGCCGTATGCTAAGAGTTATTTGACCAAGATTTTGCTACTTATGGCATTCTTTTATATTCTAAGCTTATACATGTCTGTTAAGTTTGTGTTTTATTTATATCATTTTATTTATTTATTCATAGGGCAGTTTTTTTTTTAATGGATATTACCCGTAAGAAAATTATGAACTCTTTATGTTGTTTTAAGAGCAAACGGATTAATCTTTCGTAATCGAGCTAACGCGATATAGATAAATTTAAAAATATTGTATGCTTTAAAATTGTTTTTAAAACCATAGACAATCAGTAAACTGGGATGAGTTTTGAAAACAAATTCCATTTGAAAAAAAAATCCTATTTGGGGATTTAAAATTTAAATTGTACGATTATTACAAATATGTTAGATTTTTGTTTTTTCAATATAATTCAGTTATTTGTTTATAAAAGAAGTATTAATTTCGTTAATTTGTCTTTCACAAATATGTTAGATTGGTGTTTTTTTTTTTAAAATAGTATTCTTTTATTTGTTTATAAAGCAAGTATTAATTTCGTTATGCAAAAATATTCAGAAACAAATGCTGAAAAATGTTTGTTACTTTATGTGCAAAATGTTTATTATTATTATGTATTGAAACCGGCACGTGATAAGATAAATTAAAACTAGTCGGATGTACCAATCCCAAAACTTTCTTCTATCTCATACATGTTAATACTTCAAAATCCGCTATCACACTGCCAAAATTAAATGGCAATCTATGCATCTCATGAGGATTCTAACGATATGAAATTCCGTGCGTTAGTTCTTGAGATATGACTATCGCTGAAATCGTCTAAATTCAGAAAAATGCTGCCTAGCAGCGCCACCTATTGGGTGATTTATACCAAATCCTAATCAGCAACAATTTATGTCAACGTCTGACTGAATCTGAAGTTTGGAGAAAATCCGTACATTAGTTTTTGAGATAGAGCAATAACGAAAATCGTGAAAATTCCTGCATAGCAGCGCCACCTATTGGGTGATTAACACCAAAACCTAATTAACAACAACTTGTGTCAACATACAACTAAATCTGAAGTTAGATGAAAATTCGTCCATTAGTTCTATTGATAGAGCTATTGAGTCAATCGTGAAAAAGGCAGCAGAGAAGCGCCACCTGTTGGGCGATTTACACCAACACATAATCAGTAGCAAGTCATATCAAGGACTAACTGAATCTGAAGTTTGATGAAAATCCGTGCGTTAGTTCTTAAGATAGAGCTATTGGGGAAATCGTGTAAGTCCTGCAAAATTCATCATAACAGCGCCACCTGTTGGGCGATTTACACCAAAACGTAATCATTATCAATTCATATCAAGAACTAAATAAATCTGAAGTTTGATCGAAATCCGTGCATTAGTTCTTGAGATAGAGCTATTACGAAAATCGTGAAAAATGCAGCATAGCAGCGCCACCTGTTGAGCGATTTACACCAAAAACTAATCAGCATTAATTTGTATTAGGAACTAACTGAATATCAATTTTTATTAAATTCCGTGCATTAGTTCTTGAGATAGAGAGCCCACAAAATTTGTGTCACATACACACAGGCAGACTCACAGAGTCACAGACAGACATTTTGTAAAAACATGTTTTTTGGAATCTCTGACCCCTAAAACGTGTAAATCCGTCGAAAACCGGAATTCGAAAATTTTCATGAATCCAATACTTTCTTCTTGTAAAGATAGAAGAAAGTAAAAAAATCATGCTTAAAAATTATTTTAGAAAATATAATACATCAGTCAATTAAGATACAGTTTTTAAACAAATTGCATTTGAAAATAAATTTTCCCTATGCGACGAAAATTGGAAATGTACGATGGTCAGAAAATTAAAAAATTGCAATACCCAAAATTTCAAAACCAAAATTTGATCGTGAAATGTTGCCATTCGCAAAATGACGTCAGCGTTACGCACAGATACGTTTGTTCTTTATAATATAGATAGATACTTAATCAGTAAAATATAATAAAGATAAGTTATTAGGATATGGTTATCAATTGAGTCTTTTATGCTTGGTATTCCGGAATAAAAAAAAACAATTTTCACCTTCTCAAAATTTGCATACGCACTTTTCATATCCATATAAATCATTTTTTTTTAAATTGTATTTTGTTTGTTCATTGAAAAATCATTTTAACTCTAAACTTGAAGTTACGATTGTCAACAAAATCTTTTATGTGAACAGACACACTCTTTACTTGAGATTCTAATCTCAATTCCGGAGAGTAAAAATTTCCGTAATTTATGTTTTTCAGACGCATTTGTGTTAAAATCTTTAGTTTTATCTAAGAAAAGGATCGTTTTCTTTTAAATATGACTTCCTTTTCACTTAAATAAGCATTTCGCCTAGTGTCGTTTAGTTAGTATCAGCACACATGCAGAAGGAAAAACAATATAGAAAATTTATGAGGAAATAATGCATGTTTTCAAAAGCAGTATGTCATTTTCCTTTATTATTCCCCTAATATAATATTCTGCTCCTAATGAGATTTTGCGACACTAAACCCTATACAATAATTTTATTAGCAAATTTGAATTTTTATCAGAAAATAGCATGAATAAAGATAAAATACCTCATTATTTCTCTCTTGTCTGCAATAATGAATGCTATATAATTTTCACCATTTTGAAGAAATTTATAAAATTCTGTTAAAATTAAAATATAAAAGTGGGGATATTTAAAAATAAACAGATAGTGCGACCACATTTACAAATGAAGAGCTTTCAGCTTAAAAAAGGAAAAATTAGTAAAATTGGCTCAGCAGAAAGATCAGGGCAGATGACTAAAAAACACACTTGTGTTTTAAATTTATAGATTATATAAAGTTAGGAAAAATTAAGCAAATTATGTTATTTTGATAAAATTATAGTAGAATGTCCCAAAGAATAGCATTAAAATTTTATTATTGGAGAGAATTTTGGACAAAAACTTCAGGAACATGATATTATTTTAAACCACGAATTATTTGTTTGATTGTCCAACTCGGCGAAGCAAATCCATCCAGGCGAGAATCATCAATTTCTGTAATATAAATCGCTATTATTTGCATGTCACCTCTCTTTTATAAAGACACTATAAATTTTTGTAAAACATTGCGTTTTATCAGTGTGTGATTTCGATTACATTATTTTCAAAAGTGAAGCATTTTCACCTGTGAAGAATTTCAAAGCAGCTGGGCTGTGAAAATGACGCACTTCTACAAAACATAATTCAGGTTTAAGAATTAAAATACACGCTTTTTTATAAAATGACGTCATTTTCATCCTCTAAAGCAATCCACTTTTACTATTCAGTCTTAAATATCGTCTATAGAAAAGTATGCATATGACGTCATTTTCACGGAAAAACAGACAATATTCTTGACATAGCCCATATTTTAATTTCAACTTTTTTTTCAGGTTTTATGAGAAAATGGCAACAAAAAGATACAGTATCTCCTATTTTCGACTATTTTACGTTTTCTTTCAAAAACTTTCAATAGAAATGGGGCACTGTTGTTGCCACAATAAGAAAAATGGTATTAAAAACTACAAAAAAATCAATATCTCGAATATAAATTGAGATACAGCTTTCAAACAAATTGCATTTAAAAGAGCATTTTTTTCCTTATACGTCGGTGTAAAAATTTAAAATGTGCGATGTTTAGAAGTTTAAAAATTAGCAGTAGAGAAAATTGCAAAACCAAAATTTTATTTCAAAATTCAAAGTGTTCCCATTCCCAAAATGACGTATGCTTTACGCACAGAAATGTTTGTCCTTTATAATATAGACTAGCAGGGTCGGCGAACCTTTTCACATCCGCGTGCCAAATTTTTCCAAAAAGTATTTTTATTGATCATGACGTGCCAACATCTAAAAAATTTATTTGATCAAATAATAAGGAATCAAAATTAATTAAAATTCTATTTTTAGGAATAATCCTACACTCTGCAGTGATACATATATGAATAAATTAAAATTAAATCTTTAAGGAATAAATTAAATTGCCTGCTACCACCCTATACAAATAAAAAAATCGCCTTATGTAATCACTACATTCTCCTTTTAAATAAGGCAAAGAATTGCTGCTAAAAATTTAAGGTATCTAAACCTAAACTTAACTATAAGTATAACAAAAAAACATACTTCCAAAAGAAAAATTCGTGCAGTGTAGGGTTAAAAATATATGGGTAACTATTCATGTCATACTTCAGTAATTAAAAATATACTATATCGCTTGTTGCATCTTAGGTGCTAAATAATTCCTATCTGCTTCGTATTTAGGTTTAAAAGAATAAAACTGAATCTGAAAAGAATGTCTGATTCCGTTTACTGAATGATCTGAATGCTTTCTGAGGACGAGAGGTTTCTACTGAAGTTTTCATAATATACATTTCCGAAGAAATTACTCATAGAAAAAAATTCAATAGATTGTTTAAATAATTCTTTTTGTCTGGAATTCCACGCTGCCATAATTTTAAAATCGGCATTTTCACTTATGATCTTTATTTTCCAATAATCTTCTTGTTTTCTCTTAATCTGAAAATCTTTTTGAGCCAATATTGAGCCAGATTGGGTTTCATTAAGTTGCATCTCAATTTCTCCAATCTGTATAACAATGACAAGAAATCGAATCCAGAAAAAGTCAACTAATCTAAATGTGCTGTCTTAGTATATGTGCTTGTTTCACTGTAAGAAGGGCTCAGATATAAAACATAGTAACTGACATTTTTTTGAGAAAATTAAAAAATAATTAATTTTTTTCTGATTGATTTTCATTAAAATCGTTTGACTGCATCCTGATATCCTTTTAAAAGTATAAAGTTCTTACGCAATATATTATAATAATCAAATATAGAATTTCCATATGAATTTTCATAAAGGAAACTTTTTGCAGATAAGTCCAAAAAAATAAAAGCAATCAGACAAAAAATGTTGTACATAAATTAATTACTGGTGCAGTCTTTAAAGAAACGAGCTGTTTAAAAGGAAGCAATTGCAATAATTTTGTTTGTACTTGATCAATTTATCAAATAATTTTGTTTGATCTTGAATCTATCGAAACTTGCATTTTGTTATTTACATTGTTTTACTGCCGAGCCCTTCAATATTTTGATTTAGGACCTGAATCTATGCCGTGCCAAAAATAATCTCCTGCGTGCCAACTGTGGCACGCGTGCCATAGGTTCGCCGTCCCTGGACTAGGGGATCGTACCCGGGCTTCCCGGGTTACAGAATATAGGTAAAAACCAATTTTTTTTTATTGAAAAGTAATATTTATTTTTACATGCAATATATTTTTTAGATTCCACACTAAAAATAAAAAAGCATTTTTCATGTGAAAAATATGAATTATACAATCAAATAAACTTTTGAAATTTATCAAAAGTGATCTTTTTTCGTATTAGCCGCATGCTAAGAGTTATTAGCCCAAGATTTTTCTGCTTACGGCATCCTTTAATTTTCTGATAATTTCAGAGCTTTAAGCACGTAGTTCAATTACGTGTCTGTTAAATTTGTGTTATTTGTAAGAAAATGAACTCTTTATGTTGTTTTAAGGGCAAACGGATTAATCTTCCTTAATCGAGTTCCACGCGATAGAGATAAATTTAAAAATTAACCTGTCATACCCGCAATCACTCTTTTAAAAAATTGGTATTTTAATTTGATCCTTTTAAAATCATTTTAATTCAAAACGTGAAGTCACGATTGACAGCAAAATCTTTGCATGTGAACAGTCGAACTCTTAACTCGAGATTCTAATCTCAGTACCGGAGAGTAAATATTGACTTAATTTAAGTTTGTTTTTTACGCATTTGTGTTAAAAAGTTTAGTTTTATCTAAGAAAATCACCGTTTCTTTTAAACATGACGTCATTTTCATTTCCTTAAGCATTTCACCTATAGTGTCTGAAACTTAGTACACATACAGAATCAAAATAAATTTGGAAACTTTATGAGGAAAATGCGTGTTTTCAAAAGTAGTATGTAATTTTCCATTCAAAATATTATGTCGCTAATGGGATTTTGCGCCATTAAACCCTATACAACAATTTTATCAACAATTTTGAATTTTCATGAGAATAAGGATAAATAAACCTCATTATTTCTCTCTTCTCTGCAATAATGAAAGCTATCTTATTCCCGTCATTTTGAAGAGTTTCATAGAATACTTTTCAAATTAAAATATAATAATGGGATATTAAAAGAAAGAGCTAGTGCAGGCACATATACAAATGAACAGCTTTCAGTTAAAAAAAAAAATATATATATATATATATAGTCAATTTGGTTTAGCAGAAAGATCAGGGCAGATGACTAAAAAACATTCTTGTGTTTTAAATATATAGATTATATAGAATTATGAAAAATTAAATTAACCCAATTATGTTATTTTGATAAAATTAAAGTAACATGTCTTAAAGAATAGCAATAAAATTTTATTAGTCGAGAGAATTTTGGACAAAACCTTGGGGAACCTGATATTATTTTAAACCCCTAATTATTGCCAAGATCTTCTGTGATTGCATGTCTAACGCGGCAAAGCGAATACATCCAAAAGAGAATCATTAAGTTCTGTAATATAAATTGCTATTTTTCGGACAAAGAGCATACTCACTGCATGTTACTGCTCTTCCATAAAGGCACTCTAAACGTTTGTAAAACATTGCGTTTTATCCGTCTGTGATTTCGATTAAGTTATTTTCAAAGATAAAGCATTTTCACCTGTGAAGAATTTCAAAGCAGCTGGGGTGAAAATGACGCACTTCTACAAAACATATTTTAGTTCTAAGAATTAAAATACACGCTTTTTTTAATAAAATGACGTCAATTGCATCCGCTAAAGCATCCCAATTTTACGACCCTGTCTTAAACAACATATATAGAACGATATGCAAATGACACCATTATCTCGGAATAATACATAAACCCAGCAAAAAGCAATGGCGTCATTTAGGAAGCTAGGCAAAACAATCTCGGGTATCTAATGATTTATATATGACATCATTTTTTTGTTTATAATAGCTCCATGTTTTATCAGATGTCATTCATTTATATTTTTTCAAAATCCGGAAAATGTAATTACACACGGATTGATAAAATTGCATTCTTTCAGATTTTTGATACGAATAAAGTAAATGCGAAGGAAATAAGTCACAAATATTCTTTAAGATGCATTTTTGTAAAGAGAAAGTGTTGTATCGTTTGTAAAGTTAAATTACAATGAACTAAAAATCATTTAATCTAATATATAAAAGTGAAAATTGTCTGTCTGCCTGTAATGCTATACAAATCCACAGTTTAGAAGCCAGGATTGTGAAATGCTATGTACATGTGTGTTAAAACACGACCTAGGCAACTAAATCAATCCGGAATCGAAATAATTTATTGTTAATTTTTAATTAATAAAAAACCACCAATTTTTCAGCAATTTCCTATCAAATTTAAACATTTTTCGTTATAGCAGCTGCCAACAATTAAAAATCCACAATAAAATTCTTACCACAACGATTACCTTTCTATTGCAAGACGCATTGCATATTACGTACGCCATGCTGAAAAAAAGCTACTAAAAAGCTGTAGCGGGTATTACAATAATTATTTTACCTCGTATGCAAATAATTAGAGATATGCATATTATGTATGCCACGCTGATTAAATTTCATTAAAAAAAAGGCACAGCAGTGGAAAAATATTTTACTAAATCGAATAGTTATTTTTAATTTTGGTTTTAGAATTAAATTCATGAACTCCCGTGCATAAAACGGGTTAAACAGTTAGTTGATAAATAAAAAGCGAAATAAAGCCAAAACTTATCGGGTTTTATAACAGACGATATTCTTAACATAGCACGTATTTAATTTGAATTTTTTTTCAGTTTTTATGAAAAATTGGCAACAAAAAGATACAGTAATCTATTATTTTATTATTTTCCCTTTACTTTAAAAAAAATGGAGTACTTCAGTTGCCACGAATACAAAAAAAGTAATAAAAACTACAAAAAAATTAATATCTTAAAATTAAATTGAGATACAGCTTTCAAACAAATTGCATTTAAAAGAACATTTTTTTCCTTATACGATGGTGTAAAAATTTAAAATGTGCGATGTTTAGAAGTTTAAAAATTTGAAGTAGAGAAAATTGCAAAACCGAAATTTTATTTCAAATTTCAAAGTGTTGTCATTCGCAAAATGACGTATGCGTTACGCACAGATATGTTTGTCCTTTATAATATAGATAGGGTAGATATAAAAGTATGTTTTAACGATATATAAGTATTCTGTTTCAAAAGCCGCTTGCAGGACCTTTCGAAAAATACCACATTCATCGGCGTGCCTTTGGTAAGTGCTGATATTTGGTATGTGCAGAGCGGAAATGCTGTTGACACCAGAAATAATATATATTGTGATGTAGTGGGCCAGAGCTTTTTGGTTCACTAAGCTCTTGTGAGATGATCGTTGAAAAATAATACATGTTTCTTACCAAAGTTCTTTATTAGAACAACTAAAATAGATTTGAAAAATGTAATAACAGACTTTACCATTCATAGGTAGACACTCTCACTTTTTATTAACAGTTCTATACTTCTCATAGCCAACCTGAGTAAAAACGATTTTTACTCGCATCTCTTCCGTTGTTAAAAAAACACCTCACTTTATCAGTGTCACCCAGTCTATTATCAGCCTCCACACTAGCTTCTGCATGAGTCTCTTTTTACTTTCACTTTAGGGACGAATTCCCACACATTGTCCAGCCACCCCTATTTCTTGGAAAAGTTGAAATACCCTGTTGAGCAGATCCCAAGGGCAGAAGTATGCCAGGAATTTCCCTTGCATGCCTTTACACAAAAGACCATTGTCCTCCTCGGAAATGCCTGTTGCTTTTCCCGTCGAAAATGTGTGGCGAAGGTACGATATCACAACACCTCCCCCCAAAAGAGATTTCCACAGGAAATATTTGGCATGAATTCACATAATAAGCCCTTTTAATAGATTTCCCGAGAGGTCAAGCACACCATTAAATCAGCAATAAAATATCATTTAGACTTTTGACCCAATTATGAAAGTTCTACTTAAATTCAAGAATACTCACTCTCAGTTTCAAAGGACATACCAAAATATGAAATTTTTAGAATTTTCCTTACACATAATCAATCAAAAGAATAAAAATAATATACATTTTTGATGCTAGAATAATTAATTTAAATTTAAAATATTTGAATGTAATACTAACTCAAAAAAGAAAAAAAACACTATAACACAATCTAGGTAACTAAATTTTTACATACAGCACAATATCTTAATAAAACGCCCTAATTACAAGTATTAGAATTTTGAACACTAAATTCCAAACAGAAAATCTAACTCTGATTCTAAATCTTCCTACTTAGACCATCTGCATTTCCATGTAATTTTCCTGGCTTATGTGTAATTTCAAAATTTAATGGCTGCAAAAATAGAGCCCAACGTGTCAAACGAGAGTTTGTACCAACCATTTTCTTTAAGTACACTAATGGATTATGATCGGTTTGTATTTCAAATTTTTGCCCATCCAAATAATAATTTAACTTTTTTAATCCATATACTATAGCCGCTAATTCTCTATCTATCGTGCTATAATTTTGCTCCGCACGAGAAAATTTTTTGCTAAGATACAAAATTGGATGCTCTTCACCTGCAATAATTTGAGATAAAACAATTCCTGCCCCATACAAACTCGCATCTGTTTGCACAACGAATTTCTGCTTAAAATCAGGCGCATATAACACAGGACTTTTCATTAATTTTAACTTTAATTCTTCAAATGCATTATTACACTTCTCGTCCCATATGATTTTTTCTTTTTTTATTTTCCCTTTTAAAGCATCTGTTAACGGCACTGCTATGGTAGCATAATTCTTTATGTACCTCGCGTAATACCCTACCATTCCCAGATATGCTCTTAGCTGTGTTTTCGTCGTCGGAATTGGAAAATCTTTAATAGCCTGCAATTTAGCTTCACTGGGAGAGCTTTTTCCTGACCCAACTTCGTGTCCCAGAAATTTTACGTGATCTTGCGCGAATTGGCATTTGGATGGTTTCACCGTTAGATTTGCTTCTTTTAACCGCTTAAGAACCGCTTCCACATCTTTTAAATGTTGTTCCCATGTCAAAGAAAATATAGCTATGTTCGGTCGTTTTTATGCTTTGCATTTTTGGCAATAACTTTGATCGTCTGCGTTTGTTTATGCGAGTTTATAGAATGTTTTGTTGTGAGAGAAGTAGCCATGAGCGGCTCTTGTGATATTATTTAAATAAAAAAACAGTGCACTGCAGTTTTGTTATTTTGTGTATTTGTGAGTATTTAATATGAGTTAACATAATGGTCCGCCGAGCAACGAAGAAGCAGCCTGGGATTAAATTCAACGACCTTCTAAAATCAAATTTTAAGTTGAGTGAAACGCCGAGATGAATGATAAGTTCTAAGAGTTCCGTGCTACGAAATTCGTCAAAAGATTATTCGAAAAGTAAGTGAACGTGATTTTTCTTATCTTTACTGTTATACATATATTAAACAATGTTTAAAGGTGCAAAAAAGAGGATTTAAGGCTTATAGCCACTGAAATAAATCTAAATGTTAATGAAAATATGACAATTGCGGATTTAAACGTTATTATTGAAGACAGTGAAATGTATAAAAATAAACCAGATCTTGTGAAAGATATAGCAAACGATATAATTGAAAATCGTAAACATGAAGCGCAAAGGCGAATTGATGAGGAGCAAAAGCAATATGATCTGGAAAAATTTTAAACTTGAATTAGAACTAGCTAAAATTAAATCTGAAGCTAAATCTAATATTAGTGAAAGTGAAATAAAATTAGAATCATTAGATCAATTGATAAAAAGTATTCGAACTTTGACTGTAAAAATACCTATACGTCCTGAAGGATGGGGGTTTTACTTTTCTTCTTTAGAAAGAGCTTTTAAGACTAAAAATGTTCCAGAACAATATAAAGCAGAAATTCTGTTAAATTTATTAGGGGATAAAGCATCTAACATATTAACTTACTTACATGATAGTGATATCGAGAATTATGCAAAAATAAAAGAATTAGTGTTAAAAGAATTTCAACCTACACCTTATTTTTGCTTAGAACAATTTAGAAAAGCTGTTAAACAACCAAATGAGACTCATGTACAGTTTTCTTCACGTCTAATGACAAACTGGGAATATTATTTAAATTTAAGAAATGTCTCTAATTTCGAGAGTCTAAAACAACTTATAGTATCGGATAAATTATATCAAACATTAGATAGAGAAACAGCTTCCCACATTAGTGTGAGACAAGGTGATAAATGGTTTTTACCAGAAGAGTTGGGACGAGAGATTGATTTATATTTCACATCACGCGGAAAATCTCTTACTGAGAATTTTAGTGTTAATCGTAAATATACTAGCTCCAAAAGTGTATCTAAAGTATTCTTATCAGATGTTAAAACATTAAGTTGTATTTTTTGCCACGAAAATCACACTCTTTCAAAATGCCCGCATTATTTAAAATTGTCTGTCAATGAAAGGGTGAACGTTATAAAATGTAACAAGTTATGCTTTAATTGTTTAAATTCACATTCAGTTGCAAATTGTCCATCAAAGTACACGTGCTTTTGTAAAAAACGTCATCATAAAACTATACATTTTCCAAAAACAAATAACAACACATACGTGAAAGAATATGTTTCATCGGAACAAAATAAACAAGGAAAAGTGAATGTGGAAGAATGTTCAGATTCTAGGCCAACAAATCGTGGCACGTCAGTCTTGAACGCTAATGCAGAAGAGTTCGTTCAGAAAACCTTTATTAGTAACTATTCGAATAAAAAGAGCAAAGTTTTACTTTCAACTGTTATATGTTTTCTAATTGATGAATCGGGATGTAAACATAGAGTAAAGTGTTTATTAGATGTAGGCAGTGAGTCTAATTTTTTATCCCGCCATTTAATAGAGCTAATGCATTTAAAAAAAGAGAGAACAAACATCTTAGTGTCAGGTCTAAATGATGCTACCTTAGTAATAAATCATAAAGTTAATGCATCAATATGCAATAGAGATGAAAGTTTTGTGAAAAATTTAGATTTCTTGGTTGTTCCGAAAATAACTGCAGATTTAACGCCTTCACGTCCAATTGAAATCTCAATACAAGATTTACCTAATGTAAAATTAGCAGATGCTAGTTTCAATATCCCAGAACATGTAGACATGCTCTTAGGAGCAGGAATTTTTTATGAGCTTTTGAGACCGGGACAAATTCGTGTTAATAATTCTGATCTTATTTTGCAAGACACAGTTTTCGGTTTTGTTGTATCTGGAAGTTTTCCGTCAGAGAATGAAAACAAAGTTCATTGTGGGTTTATTAAGAAAGAAACCAACCTAGACAAGACACTTAGGAAATTCTGCGAGATAGAAAATATCGAGGTTGAAAAACCAAAAAGTAAAGAGACTTTAATTTGTGAGAAACATTTCGTAGAAAATTATACACGAGACAAAAGCGGTAAATATGTTGTTAAAATGCCCTTAAAAGAGGATCCAGCTATTTTAGGAAACTCAAAACAAATCGCTACGAAAAAATTAAATTCTTTATGGAATCGTCTAGCAAAAGATCCTGAGTACTTAAGATTATATTCAGATTTCTTAAAAGAATATCAACAGTTAGGCCATATGGTTGAAGTTAACGAAAGCGAGGAAGAAAGTGGATCCTATTACATTCCCCATCTTGGAGTGTATAGAGGAATAGAAAAAAGTATATCAACGCCTTTGAGAGTTGTATTTAACGCGTCTTCCTTAACAACTAAGGGAAACTCACTTAATTCTATTCAATATAACGGAGGTGTAATACAAGATGATTTATTCTCAATTATGTTGAGATTTAGAAAATATATCGTCGCTTTCACTACACACATTCAAAAAATGTATAGAGCAATCTCTATTCATCCAGATCAGAGGAAGCTGCAAAAAGTCTTATGGAAGGAAGGTCTTAACGAGCCAATTAAAAATTTTGAATTAACGACAGTTACTTATGGTACTGTTAGCGCACCTTTTTTGGCCATGAGAACACTACTTCAATTGTCTAAGGATGAAGGAAGCAAGTTTCCTTTAGCAGTACCCGTACTGAGAGAAGACATGTATATGGATGATATTCTATCTGGAGCTGATTCTTTAAGTTCTGCATTGGAACTCCAAAATCAATTAATAGAAATTTTAAACAGTGCAGGAATGTTATTACATAAATGGTGCAGTAATGCTCCACAACTTTGTAAAACAAATGTCGAAATATACCCCTTTGGTGATTCAGAAGAATCTAAAGCGTTAGGTGTTTTGTGGAAATCGAAGAAAGATTGTTTAAGTTTCAATGTTAAAATTCATAATGATTTAAATGTCACTAAGAGACAAGTGTTATCAACTATATCAAGTATATTCGATCCCTTAGGTTTAGTATCTCCTATTATAATTAAAGCAAAAATATTTATGCAGAAGTTATGGTTATTACAATTAAATTGGGATGATTTGCTAACCGAGAAAGAGGCTAAGGAATGGAGAGAGTTTTCTGATACCCTACAATTAATTAATAAATTTGAGATTAGTAGGTGTATTTTATTGAAAGATGCAATTATGATCGAGTTACATGGTTTCAGCGACGCATCTGAAGCAGCCTATGGTGCGGTAATTTACTGCAAATCAGTGACAGAATCAGGTCAAGTGTCTGTAAAATTAGTGACAAGTAAATCTAGAGTTTCTCCCTTAAAGCAATTAACTGTTCCAAAACTTGAGCTTTGTGCAGCAGTTTTATTGACAAAGCTTATGAAACGAGTGATTTCTTCGCTCAAAATTAGTGTAAACCAAATCTTCTTGTGGTCCGATTCCATGATAGTATTATCCTGGATTAAAAAAGAACCATACGTTCTAAAAACTTTTGTTGCGAAAGGATTTCTACAATACAAGAACTAACTCAAGGGATGCAGTGGCGACATGTTCCATCGCAGCATAACCCTGCTGACCTTCTAACAAGAGGAGCTAATCCTGATAAACTATTATCAAATGAGTTATGGTGGAGTGGTCCATTGTTCCTAAAGGAAAAAGACTATCCCAATACAAATATTCCTGTAGCAGTTAATTCCAATGACTTTTCAAATGAACTGAAAAATATTAATATAAGTGACTTTAAAAGCATATCTGTTTTTACAGTTTCTATTAATTCTTTTGTGCATGATATAATTGATTTAAGTAATAACTATTGTAAAATAATTCGTATTTTAGGATTTATTTTCAGGCTCCTTAGTAATTGTAAAAAAGAAAAAAAGGAGGGTCCTCTGGACCTCGAAGAGCTCAACAAAGCAGAAAGTTTTTTGTTAAAAAGTGTTCAACGTGAGTTTTTTGACAAGGAAATAAAATCCTTGCAAAAATCAGGTAATATTAATCATGATAGTCAGTTAAAAAACTTACATCCATTTCTTGATAAAGAAGGTCTTCTAAGAGTAGGAGGTAGATTAGCGAACAGTAACTTAAATGCCAACCAAAAATTTCCAATTTTACTACATAATAAAAGTAAACTTACTCAAAGGATAGTAGAATACTTTCATAAACGGTATTTACATTTAAGTCCACAAGCTTTACTTTTTCAGTTAAGGCAGAAGTTTTGGCCTTTAAATGGTCGTGCAATATGTAGAAAAACAGTTCATAATTGTATTATTTGCTTTAAAGCGAAGCCCATCTCATGTCAACAGTTCATGGGAAATTTACCAAAAGAAAGAGTAACTGAGAACTATCCATTTAATTGTTCAGGTGTTGATTTCACTGGGTCTTTTCTCATAAAGTATAAGTACCAACGTAAAGGAATTTATCATAAAGTATATGTAGCCATATTTATTTGTTTTGTAACACGTGCAATCCATTTAGAGGTTGTTACTGAATTAACTTCGCAAGCTTTCATAGAAGCTTTAAAGAGGTTTTTTGCTAGGAGAGGAAAAATTGCTTGTCTTTTTTCTGATAATGCTCAAAATTTTGTAGGCAGTAATAATGAACTCAAACGGTTACATAATTTAGTTAGAATTCCTGACGATAATTTGTCTGGTTACTTGAGCAGTGAGGGTGTTAACTGGAAATTTATTCCACCAAGGGCTCCAAACTTTGGAGGCCTTTGGGAAGCAGGAGTCAAATCCTTCAAATATCATCTGAAGCGTGTGATGGGAAATTCAAAATTAACCTACGAGGGCTTTTTGACTGTAATAACACAAATTGAAGGAATCCTAAATTCACGTCCTCTTGTGCCTTTCTCATCTGATCCAGATGATTTGAACGCTTTGACTCCTGGCCATTTTCTTATTGGTAGGCCAATCAATTCTATTGTTGAACCTGAAATAACTAATGTTCATGATTCTAAACTAAAAATATGGGAAAGAACAACAAAAATGATTCAGTGTTTTTGGAAAAAAGGGTCCAAAGATTATTTGAGCTCCTTACAACAAAGAGTAAAGTGGATGTTTGAGAAAGAAAATGTTAAAATAAACGATTTAGTAATTATAAAGGAAGACAATGTTGCTATTTGCAATTGGCCTCTAGGTAGAATTGTAGAGTTATTTCCAGGTAATGATGGAATCATTAGAGTGGTAAACATAAAAACACAAAGAGGTGTTTTCAAGAGACCAATTTCAAAAATTTGTCCGTTACCTATGGAAAAATGATTATCTTTTGTAATTTGTCAATTTATTGTTTACTAGTACATGCTGTATTATTTATTTAAAATTCAAAGTGTAATAATGTATTATAATTGTGGTTGAATGAAAATCATTCAACGGGGGCCGGTATGTTCGGTCGTTTTTATGCTTTGCATTTTTGGCAATAACTTTGATCGTCTGCGTTTGTTTATGCGAGTTTATAGAATGTTTTGTTGTGAGAGAAGTAGCCATGAGCGGTGCTGGACAGATAATTACACCTGTTTATTTTTTATTAAATATATTCAAAATTGTTAATTGGTCCAAATCATCCAAGCAACCTCATAGCAAATTGGTATATAGTTTTATATACCTTAGATAAACTTAAATAATATAAGTGATCGTATTTACCTACATTCTAGTAGAAGAGCAACGCGAAGCATTAATAAAATTAAATTATAATTCGCGTCAAAAAGTAATTATTAAATTTGAATAATTACGAATAAAATTAAGAGTTTGCGTTGTGAATTATTTAGACGAACTCTTCCACTTATGAATTAAACTAAAATTTAAGCTGTAAAAAAAAGAATTGACACACTTTAAATATTATTAACTAAATAATTACAGAAACTTTTTAAAACTTGATTAAATATTTTATTTACATTGAACATATCTATTTACAGAAAAACATAATATTAATTCAAAAAATAGAAAGCAACACTTTTGTTTGCTTCTCATTATTTTAAGTATGTTTAATCTTTTTAAAAAAAAGACAATATTTTCACGTACTCTAATTATTATAATTGTTTCTTTTTGCTAAAAGAAATACTCTCTTTCATTTTTAAAATTACCTTAATCTTATTTAATTATTGGTTTGGTCGGATCTCAGATAACTCTCTACCGTAAAATATCAGAAAAGTATTTTTAAGGTTTTTCATATGATCTTAAGTGGTAAAAGAAAATGTTTAAAATAGTACCTTCTTTTAATATACGGGATGGTGGCCTTTATTCATCAAATTCCGAGTTGATGCGTTGCTTAGGATCATGGCAAAGTGTCATCAGGAACGCATCCTCAATTTGGCTTGATTAGGATCACTCCGATATGTACATCAGGAAGACATCCTCAATTTGGCTTGTTTAGGCTCACTCCGATAGGTACCTCAGGAAGACATCCTCAATTAGGCTTGATTAGGCTCGATTAGGCTCGCTCCGATAGGTCCATCTCGCCTGGGCTTTACTAGGGCTTACGGGACTCATTGCACGGGCTTTCAGGAGAGCTCTTGCATTCTCTACATCTTTTTTCAGACTATCCTTTTTCAAAACTTATTCTTCTTGCACACCAGCTCCTGCAGTGGGAGGAACTATTTTTGTCTAGTCCACTGTTATTGGATGTGAGAAGATTTTTTATTATACTTCGATAGGCCTATTAGCTAGCAGTCTGCAAATGGCCCCTAACATATACTTTAATATAATTATCTGCCTTAAAGTTTGGGTGGTCTGAAAAGTCATAAATTTATCCCAACACTTTTATTGAGGCCATAAATTGATTCCAACGTTTTTATGATTTTACGACTTCTAATTATACACCACTTTCCATTGGCTTGTCATAAAACGACACCATGGCGTCTGGCTAGTTGTTGTCTGAGATCCGAACTCCATTCAACGTTATACATTCATTTTACAATACAACAATTTTTTTTAAAATATATATTTACTATTTAAAATCAACTTAATAATTTTTGTATGAACTTACACTCTTATTTTACTTAAATATATAAACATTATAATTTTACACTCATAATTATATTTTATAAAAAATATTTATACAAACAGAAATAACAAATTACGCAATTTTACTTTGATTTAACCAACATGGTGCGGGAACATATCATAGTTATATGTTGCCCAGCATCTCTCCCGGTATCGGAAGAAAAAAAAATAAAAACTGATTGCTGGTTTTATTTTTTTTGTAAAGCTTGAAGGAATGTACGTGTCCATATGACTGTGTATCTACACAGTTTTTGAGCGAAGACTGTAAAGTTCAATTATCAATGGTTCTGGTATATTTTATAAGAAGTTCTTCTATTGTTTCATAACAGAAAGTTCAACACATGATAGCATAGTTGTCTGTTGACATTCACATTTATAGAGGACCTCTGTACTGACAATCAGACGTCTTTCTCGAAGCCTTTTTTCTTTACCACACACATGTTTACTAATTTTGTAACTTTACAGTTTAAGTGCCCAAAATACATTCAAAGCTATAATTTTGTCTGAAATTAATATGCCGAAATAAACCTCATTATAAGAAAAATAATGGCATACGCATTTGACATATTATTTCATCACATACAACCTTATGACACAGTGTTTTATCTAAAACACATTTTATACTGAATAAAAGTAAATACAATGCTTGTAATATGACATGTTATATTTTCACATAATTAATCTGATGTATTCAAATTATAATCAGAAAAAATATTGTATACAAACTTGTTACATTATTTTATTTATTTGTTACTTCTAACATGTATGATCTGTCAAAATGTACAAGCTAATTCATCTCCTTTAATATATCATTACGCAATGCTTTCCAACTTTACCCGATACGAGAAAGAGAGAAAAAAAAAAAAGAAGAAGGAGGATTGAATAAAACCAGTTCTGAACGTCCCCGATTCTTTCGAAACGAGGGGTTGGTCAAGCTACTAATCGCTTTCTGTGAGGTGAATTGTGCTGTGACAAAATTTTACGACTTCAAAAAGTAAGTATTTAAAACCATTTCATGCTTGTAATTACCTTATTAATTAGTATAATTTCTTGATATACTTCCTTCTTAACTCACTGTGCATGCCTGTATGTAATTTTAAACATAATCTATGCATAAACAGTGTATGTATTTGTATCGTATCTAAAGTAAACCTTCTGCCTTTTTTTTATTATTTTGCAGGGGAAAAATGGCGATTCTGGCATCTGCATTCTCCTGCCTCATACTGGAACTGAAGCGAGGGTGGCTTTTTATGCATTCAGGTTTAAATCTAAACCAAATTGCCTTTCAGGATTAAAAAAAAAATGCATATAATTTTCTTTAACTGACTACATTGTATATTTTTTAGACCTTTTTAACAAACACAAATTTTGATTCATGATATTGTTTACTATTAAAATGTAAACAACACGGAAAAATGACTTCTACGGCCTCTCAAAAATGCAAAATATGCATTACGCTGACCTTAAAAATGCACCTTCATTTAATACTATTAAATAGTGTTGTCAGAAAATGCCATTGACGAAGAAGAGAACAATTTTTTTTGTCTTAAATTATTATTTATTTAGCCAACAATTCTATCTTAAAAGATTGTTAAATTTTCATATTTATTTATTTTTTTACTGAATGAAATAAAAATTTATTTATTCAAAATTTTATTTATCATTAACATTCCGTATGTGAATTCTACTGTCTAAACTTTAATGATATGTTTAAAAATAAAATATAATAAATTATTATTATTAATCCAACATTAATAATTATTATTTAATTGTAAAAAAAAAAAATGTACTTAATACACTTGTATAATTTAAAAAAAAAAAAAAAAGTAAATGATAATTACTACGTAAAATCGTATGTAGTAACCCATGAGTACTCGGCCGAACCAAAGAATTTCTGCCAGCAGAAAAGAATCTTTGTATACTCATAAATATCTACACCCAATTGTTACAGATTAAGTTTTTTAAAAAAATAATTACTGTATGTACTATAAAAAATTAAGTAAATAAATTTATTAAGCCATACTACGTATTTTAATAAAATTAAGGCCAATATATATATATATTTATTTATTTATTTTGTTTTCTTATGTTAAACTGGCCCAAATTATATATAAAAAAAAAAAAAAAATTATGAACTCACACACTCAAATTTATCAATACTATGTATATTTATATGTGTTAAATTTAGAATTGCATTTAATTCTAAGGGAAAGTAAAGAGAAAAAAAAATGCTTAAATTCTAAATTAACATAAATTTATAAAATATTTCATTTAAAAAAAAAATCTAATTTCTAGCTGATTTCAGCAAGATGTCATTTAATATTTATATTAAATAATTTTGCTAATACATTTTATTAATTGTTAAATTTGCATATTTTTATATATACAATAAAAATATAATAGTCTTACATAAAATTTTACACTACAACAATGTTATTAATTAATTTAACTTGAATTTAAGCCTACTTTAATTCTAATTGAATACCGTTAATAAAAGTAAATTAGCTTATCAAGTTAAATATAATATAAACTATGTTTGTCTAATGTTAATTTTGATGAAAATTCCATAAATTTTAACTGTAAATGCTAATTGCTATACCTTTTGTTATTTATTTTGAAAACAACACGAACTTATATTTTTATTTATTATTTTTTTTTTATTAAATCTAGGAACTATACACTGAGCTAGACACTCCATAAATGCGTAAAACCTAAAAATCAAAAGTTTTCCTAAAGAAAACTCAAAATGCTGCTTTTTACAATATAATATTACTAATTTTATTGTTTCTGAGCATAACATCTAGTAATTATACCATACTTAATTTTTTTTTCGATTCCTTTTTCAGCCAAGAATCCTGAAATTTATGCCTAGGTGATGACTATATTGATGTATCTGTGAATAATTTTTCTACAAATATATTGTTGGTGTTGGTGCATACCCAGCCGTAGGCCAAAATTGTACCCTATACAGAAAGCCTTTGGTGAGAAAATTTTAATTTTACTTCAATTATTTATTTGTGTATTTTTTTTTTTTTTACTATTATTTTTGTGTGCAATCATGTTGAAATAACTTGCCTTGTCCATTGTTATACATATATATGTTTTTTTAAAAACCAATGTGCTACACCAAAATCCTTTTTTTAAATTTTTTTTATAACACTTTTGTTCATAAAACTTATCCCTGCTGTCTAAATTCTAGACTTTAGCATATAAGTTGTACTTGAACTACCGGAATAAATCTTAGCACTTTTTGTATATTTTATTATGTTTAGGCTTATAGCTGACCGCTATCCTAATATAGAGTGCACTAATAATTTATTCCTTGTCAACCATCTATTTATATAAGGAAAATATATATATATATGAGTATGCTATAAAGCTGTTCTAACTACCCTGAACCTATAGCTTACACCTACTCATTTTAAAGAGTAATTCTGAAATTTTGTCATCTAAATTGTAAGGCTATTAGCAAAGGCTACCCTTATAGAAGACAGAAAAAATTCTCTCTTTTTTTTTTTTTTTTTTTTTTTTTTTTTTATAAATATTGTACTACTACTTCGTAGTACGACTCATAAATTTTCTTTTGTATCAAGGTGATACAATTTCAAAAATCGTGATCTATTGACATTTCAATCAGTTTTATACCAGACATATTATAAAATTTTACTCATTATTCTTATTATTATTATTATTTATACATTATATAAAAAAAATTATTTTTACAAATGTGTCATCTGTGATGTGAATGCCATTATTTTTCAATGGTAACTGAGATCCAACCACAAGAGAAAAGAGAGAAAAAAAAAACAAAATTGTAATTCCTAAATTTACCTATTATAAATCCCAGAATTATTTTTTTCATTTCCTTTTTGTTTTTTACTAACATATATTATTCATTTTATTTATATAAAATTATTATATGTGTGTCAGTATTGTTACAATAATAAAATTAATTTTAATAAAATTTTAATCAATTAAACTTACATACCTACAATATCTTTAAAATTGTGACATTGAAATAATACTTAAATTTATTTTCCTTTTTTATTATTATTATTATTATTATTATTATTATTTCTAATGACCTCAGATGAACGTTCCTGAGTCATAGCACCATTTACCTATCTAATGACCTCAGATGATCGTTCCTGAGTCAGAGCACCATTTTTTTTTTTTTTTTTTTTTTTTTTTTTTTTTTTTTTTTTTTAAACTTGATTAAATATTTTATTTACATTGAACATATCTATTTACAGAAAAACATAATATTAATTCAAAAAATAGAAAGCAACACTTTTGTTTGCTTCTCATTATTTTAAGTATGTTTAATCTTTTTAAAAAAAAGACAATATTTTCACGTACTCTAATTATTATAATTGTTTCTTTTTGCTAAAAGAAATACTCTCTTTCATTTTTAAAATTACCTTAATCTTATTTAATTATTGGTTTGGTCGGATCTCAGATAACTCTCTACCGTAAAATATCAGAAAAGTATTTTTAAGGTTTTTCATATGATCTTAAGTGGTAAAAGAAAATGTTTAAAATAGTACCTTCTTTTAATATACGGGATGGTGGCCTTTATTCATCAAATTCCGAGTTGATGCGTTGCTTAGGATCATGGCAAAGTGTCATCAGGAACGCATCCTCAATTTGGCTTGATTAGGATCACTCCGATATGTACATCAGGAAGACATCCTCAATTTGGCTTGTTTAGGCTCACTCCGATAGGTACCTCAGGAAGACATCCTCAATTAGGCTTGATTAGGCTCGATTAGGCTCGCTCCGATAGGTCCATCTCGCCTGGGCTTTACTAGGGCTTACGGGACTCATTGCACGGGCTTTCAGGAGAGCTCTTGCATTCTCTACATCTTTTTTCAGACTATCCTTTTTCAAAACTTATTCTTCTTGCACACCAGCTCCTGCAGTGGGAGGAACTATTTTTGTCTAGTCCACTGTTATTGGATGTGAGAAGATTTTTTATTATACTTCGATAGGCCTATTAGCTAGCAGTCTGCAAATGGCCCCTAACATATACTTTAATATTATTATCTGCCTTAAAGTTTGGGTGGTCTGAAAAGTCATAAATTTATCCCAACACTTTTATTGAGGCCATAAATTGATTCCAACGTTTTTATGATTTTACGACTTCTAATTATACACCACTTTCCATTGGCTTGTCATAAAACGACACCATGGCGTCTGGCTAGTTGTTGTCTGAGATCCGAACTCCATTCAACGTTATACATTCATTTTACAATACAACAATTTTTTTTAAAATATATATTTACTATTTAAAATCAACTTAATAATTTTTGTATGAACTTACACTCTTATTTTAGTTAAATATATAAACATTATAATTTTACACTCATAATTATATTTTATAAAAAATATTTATACAAACAGAAATAACAAATTACGCAATTTTACTTTGATTTAACCAACATGGTGCGGGAACATATCATAGTTATATGTTGCCCAGCAAGCGGCTCTTGTGATATTATTTAAATAAAAAAACAGTGCACTGCAGTTTTGTTATTTTGTGTATTTGTGAGTATTTAATATGAGTTAACAAGCTATATCATCGATATACGGAACCGCAAATGACTCTAACCCATATAAAACTATGGCAATCAATTTACAAAAATAATATGCTGAATTTAAAAGTCCAAACATCATGACTTTAGGTAAAAAGGTCCCAAATGGTGTTACAAAAGCCGCATATCTCTGAGCTTCTTCCGTGAGAGGAATCTGAAAATAACCTTTCGTCAGATCCATAACAGTAATAAAAGGCGCTGTACTCACTTTCTCAACAACCTCTTCAATGTTTGGCAAAGGGAAAATTTCAGTTCTGGTCTTTGCATTTAATTTCCTATAGTCCACACAAGGGCGAGCGTCTTTACCCGCACTCTCAACTAAAATCATAGGCGAAGCATAATCTGATTGCCCGACCTCAATCACACCCAAATCTAAAAGCCTCCGAATCTCTTCACGCATAATCTCTAATTGCCTCGGCGACATACGATATGGTTTTGATCTTACCGGCACATCATCCGTTAAAACAATGTCCATTTTAACTAACGGGGTACTCCCAGGGTCCGTAGAAAAAACTTTCATATGACGCTCAATCATTGTCCTGAAATCTCCTATTTGCTCTGTAGAAACACGTTTTTCCAAATTACTTTCTTTTACTAATTCCCAAAAGTCTAATTGAGTGGGATCCGCAATGGGATAAGGAATTTCCGCTTGATCCTCAATTTCCTCACACTCCTCATCAATCAACAAATTTACAAATTCAGGTCTACTATAATATGGTTTAATTAAATTAACATGTAAATAGTAGACTTATTTCTCTTTTCCGGAATATCGATCGTATAATTAGTTTGAGATATTACGCTAGTAATAGTTCCCGGTCCTATCCAATTAACCGCCATTTTATTTGGTTTCGAAGTAGCCAGAACTAACACTTTGTCTCCAACATTAAATTTTCTATACACCGCATTCTTATCATACCATTGTTTTCGTTTCTCCTGACACTCTTTCATTCTTTTACACGCTAATTCTTGACAATGTTTCAATCTATTACTTAAGTTCAAAATATAGTCCACTACATTCTGATTTACCGTCTCCTTTTCCATCCAATTTTCATATACAAGAGTATGTGGCATTCGTAAATTCTTACCATGTACAAGCTCAGCAGGGCTAAATCCCGTGCTTTCATGACTTACAGTCCTCAAAGCAAATAAAGCCATTGGCAAGACTGCTTCCCAATCTTTTCCTGCCTCCAAACATAATGTCTTTATAACCTTTTTTAAACTACCATGCATCCGTTCAACGCTATTCGATTCTGGGTGGCAAACTGAACTATGTACAACCTTAATACCAAACCTATCAAAAAATTCCGATGCCAACTCACTTGTAAATGACCTACCCAAATCACATTGTACCTCTTTTGGATAACCAGTCCTAGAAAATATTTGTATTAGCCCCTCAATCACTGACGGAGAAGTTAAATCTTCTACTGGAATCGCATCTGGATATTTTGACGCAACACAAATTGAAGTAATCAAGTATCTATTATTTTTCTCGCTTAAACTCAAAGGGCCTACACCATCAATATTTATCCTGGAGAAAACTTCTGAAATTATCGGCACGAGCTTCAAGGGAGCTTTCTTTTTATCTCTATTTTTACCAACCTTTTGACACAGATCGCAAGTTCTTACAAATGCCTCAATTTCCTTGTAACAATTTGGCCAAAAATAGCATTTAATTACCCTATCTTTTGTTTTAGTTGCCCCTAAATGTCCCGCAACTTCCTCATGACACATCTTCATTATTTTCTCTCTAAATTCTAATGGCAAACATAATTGTAATTTCTCATCCCCACTATTTCAATGTGAAACTCTTACTATTTTATTTCCCATTATTTTAAATTCCTTTTCTTCTACATTATTTGCCTTTTCCCATAATGTTTTTAAAGATAAGCACTGTTTCTGAGCTAAGCTGAAATCTTTCGCTGTAATTTTATTCAATCCCACATTATCTTTCACCTCCCATTTCGGTAATAACATAAGATCTTTGATTTGACTTTCATCCTGTCTATTCTCATCCATTTGAACTACCTGCGTTTCTTTGTTCTGTGAGCAATCCCCAATTTTATCTACCCTACCTGGTTGCTCTTCTAACTTTGCCTGATCAACAAACGACATTTCCTTATCAACATCCCGTTGCTCCATTCCTTTTTTTAAAGAATTTGTCTTACTACGGGTAACCACCATATTTATAGGAACACCACTTCCTTTATTTTGCTCAATAAGCTCCGCAGTTTTATTACTTAAGAGATAGTAACCTTGCTCCGACTCCGATGGTTTAATCGCCGCCTTAGTGGTGATGCAACCAAAATCCCCTTTTATAGTCACCCATGCTAATGGTAAACATTTACATTCATTATCAAGAGGTTGACGTACCCAAGTTATATCTCCAGTAAAATCCTCTGTTTTAACCCAATTTCTATCGCAT
Organism: Maratus speciosus; assembly: GCA_963932465.1. Classification (NCBI taxonomy): domain Eukaryota; kingdom Metazoa; phylum Arthropoda; class Arachnida; order Araneae; family Salticidae; genus Maratus; species Maratus speciosus. The sequence continues at coordinate 166,041,773 of OZ010786.1, read as the reverse complement.
AGATCAATCCCTGCTCCCGTGTCCCTCAAATAGTGTCTTTCAACCCCGTTTATTAGAGCTTTTTTTAGATAAGGTTTAAAACAATCCCCTAAATCAACATCATTACCTAAATGATTAACTGTATTGAACTCATTTTTCTTTTTTAACCATTCCGCACAATCTGGTTTTATGTGCCCTGGTTGATTACAAAAAAAAACACCTAATCTGCCTTTTCCTCTCAAAAGCCTGGTCTTGTTTAAGTTTATCATTTTTAAATTTTTCCGTTTTATTCTCTAACTTCGATTTAGCTTTTACTTCACCCCTAATTTTCGGATTTAAATTGCTTCTTTGCATCTCTGAATAAGGTTTTTTTTCCCAAGATTTTTTTTCTGATTTCCTGAAACTACTTCTAATACTCTCATATTTGTCACATTTATCAGCAAGTTTCGAAGCCTCTTTCATTTCATCCCATTCATCCATAAATTTTTCTTTTACTTCAAAAGGAACGCGTTTTTTTACTTGCTCTGTGAGCATGAGCTCTTTTAAAGACTCGAAATCCTTTATTTCTAATGATTCCAACCAATTATCCAAATAACCTCTTAATTCATATACCAAGTCTACCCATAACGCTCCAGGTTTCCTTTGATGATTTTCAAACTTCTGTTTTAAAGCACCTGTTCCCAATCTAAAACGATTTAATAAAACTTTTTTTACATGTTGAAAATCATCTCCTAATTCTGCTGGTTGCTTCACTATAATTTCCGCGATATCTGATGGCAATAAGGGAATTAATTGGCTAACCATATCCTCCTGCGCAATTTTAGCTTTTTCCGCCTGTTTTTCAAAGATCATAAAGAAAATAGTGATGTCAATTAATTTACAATCAAAACGTGGAACTAATTCTTTCAAATTAATTTTTGGATTCCTATGCGAACCTACATTCAAATCACTAGACGAAAGACTAACAGTTTCCGAAGAATTTTGAATTCTTAATTTTTCTAACTCAAATTGTCTTGTTTTTTCGCGCTCTTCGTCTTCCCGTTCCAAAGCTAATTTTTCCCGTTCCATTTCTTTTCGTTCTGCATCCTCCTTAAGAATACATTCTAAATTCGATTTAGCAAAACTCTCATTATAATCCGATGCTGCTAAAATAGCCTGAATTATAGTTTTTTTCTTATCAGTTGCCGACACGTTGGTCTCAAATTCCTCTGCCAGCAAAAGCAAGATGTTTTTAGTATATTTCCCTAGAAATTCTTCCATTGTTTTCCCCCAAGATATACTAATCACAACAATACACAAATATATACAATTTGTAAAACACAATAAAAATTACAATAAGGAATAGAATTTTATCCTCTAGATATATTTCAATGCATAAAACAATAATACAATTTTCCTACCGAAAATTTTCATGCACTTGTTATATCCTTTGAAACTGAGTAAATCCTCAAAATTATTTTGATACTCACAGTACTATATAAATACAATTTATATATAAACAGTTAATCCTGCTTTTTCCTACAGCATACCCATAAAATTTCAAATAACTTTATTGCTGTAATAAACAAAAGCTGTATATGCCCCAACTTTATAACTAAAAGTTACATCCACAACTATGATTAATTTTAATGATTAATATTCTTTTATTAATCAACCGTAATTTACTATCCTCAAGTTAATTATGAAATACATAAATATTAAATTTTCAAAACCAAATGAATTACCGTACAGACCATAAGAAACCCGTTTAATATAAAAATTCTAACTAAAAATTTCGATCCCAAATTAATAGCTACCCTAGACTTTTTATCTATTAAACATATACAAATTACCAAGAACAGACATATACAATATTAAATCCTAACAGACCTCTCTGGAAAATTTCATAAAAGGGCTTACCTTCAAATGTAGACCTTTCTCCACACTGCTCCAAGGCTTTCCTGCACTTTTTTTTTTTCAGGTACTGCCGTATCTGCGGATCTAACTTGATTTCCGCCGGGAAATTTACACACAAGCTGTCTCCATGGATGAAATAATCTACTATCCACTGCACTGGATGTTTACTGAAGAAATTTTCTATATCGTCGAATCCTTAGTCCTTGTTACATACCAGCTAACACATTCGACACTCCAGATTTCACAGTTCCTCACCGGATACACTTGAAAATCTTTCTCGTCAAACACAAGATTTCATCACCGACTGTCCTTGTTTCTACACAGTTTCCTTCTGTACATCAAGTTCACGTGGGTCCAGTCTAATTTATGCTAGACCTAATTAATCCGTAAGCTGCCACCATTTATAATACTATAGCTGTGATGTAGTGGGCCAGAGCTTTTTGGTTCACTAAGCTCTTGTGAGATGATCGTTGAAAAATAATACATGTTTCTTACCAAAGTTCTTTATTAGAACAACTAAAATAGATTTGAAAAATGTAATAACAGACTTTACCATTCATAGGTAGACACTCTCACTTTTTATTAACAGTTCTATACTTCTCATAGCCAACCTGAGTAAAAACGATTTTTACTCGCATCTCTTCCGTTGTTAAAAAAACACCTCACTTTATCAGTGTCACCCAGTCTACTATCAGCCTCCACACTAGCTTCTGCATGAGTCTCTTTTTACTTTCACTTTAGGGACGAATTCCCACACATTGTCCAGCCACCCCTATTTCTTGGAAAAGTTGAAATACCCTGTTGAGCAGATCCCAAGGGCAGAAGTATGCCAGGAATTTCCCCTGCATGCCTTTACACAAAAGACCATTGTCCTCCTCGGAAATGCCTGTTGCTTTCCCCGTCGAAAATGTGTGGCGAAGGTACGATATCACAATATGATGTATTTCACATCAGTTTTGTATACCGGGAAGCCCGGGTTTATCCTTTTATAAATATAATAATAGGTTTAGTAGCATTAATATGTAACAGACAAATTCAGATATTTTAATAATAAACACGAATTTTTATATATATGCATACCTCAAACTAAGTATTATCCTTTCGCTATATACAAAAAAAATCATGTAACATATTCTTTTAAATCCCGTATAATTTATTCTTTTTGGATGAATGATTTAAGCAATAATACTTAAATTTATCTATAGAACAGATAGATATACATTTAATTATACATTGTATAGCCTGTTTATAAATCCCCCCCCCCCTGCCCGCCGCAAAAACCTCTCCAATGATAACCCCCATCTTAATAATCTGTACAAATGCATATTACCAATAGGAAATGTTCTTTAAAATCTGTGCTAAATATCGTGTTTCATGAAAACATGTAGAGAGATATTAAATAAATGATAATGCTTCTTTCATTTTAGGTGAAAAATAATGCATGACATTACTTTGGAAAATGTATTATACAGTGAATACGAATACATATTTTCCGCCTTATGTTTGTTTAAGTGATCGTAGCACAGTAAATAAACATAGCAAAACGAAATAGTCAGTCATTCAGTTTTGTAAACAAACTCTACAAAATGCATCTGGCAAAGGGCCATTATGTATGGTAACAACAAAATGTATTCTGTGAAATAAATAATGTTTTTTGAAGATTCTAATGTGTCAACCAATGGGTATTTTGAATGTGAATTGCATTTGGAATATTACGTTTATAATCCATTTCACTGGAATCTTTTTTTGGTCATCATCAGATAAGAAAAGTTTTTAGCTTTAACATCATTTTCTACAACATTTATATTTCCTCGGATATGTTATGTAAGCTCTTTGATGTACTACTGTATTTGATGTACTCTGTTGGGTTAAATACGAATGTCCAGTGAATTTCATTTTAAGGGCATTAAAGGAGAAAAATACTTATACTCGTAAATCGTCAAACATTAATTAGAATCTTAAACTGAATATTAAAATATCCGACTTAAAAAACAAATATTCAATATTTAATATATTTTCTTTGAATATTACAACGTCTCTTTCTTTAAAATCTCCAGTAAAGTGGGATGAAACCTCGTTCAAAGTATATTACTGGATACCCTATTAAATGATATTACATTATACGCATCTTTTTAACACTTTCCAACAAAGTTGAAAAGTGTTTATGACTTTGGTTTGTCTGTCCGTCTGGCCGTCTGTACGCGCTCTAACTCCCGTAAATATACTCGGATCGTTCTGAAATTTTTGGATGTTAGTGGCCTCTACAATAGCACGAACCCTATTGCAAATGAAGTTTGTAGCATGTTTAGTTCATTTACAGGGACAGTCAAAAGTTTTCCGTTACATTACGGCCTATGGGAAAAAATCGTTTAAAATGATTTTTAATGATGTTACATGCTTTCAAGCATAGTAAATTGATATGCATTTATCAAGTTGACTAAAATATGCATTTTCTGTACAATGTGCGGCCCAAACAATAGTTATTATTCATTTACAGGGCCGCACAAAAGAATTCCTTTACATAATGACATAGAAGTGGAGGGAATTTTTTCCGGCGTATTTTAATTATGTTAAACTGTTACATATATAATGAAATAGATATACGTTGCTAAGGTTTACTATAACTTATTTCATGGATAATACGAAATGCAGAGCATTTACAGGGACACACAAAAGATTTCAGATACTATATTGTACCCGAAGTACTGTAAAGTAGCGATGATTGCTGGAAATGCATTTTTAATTATGTTATGTGCTTTTATGTTTCACTATATTTATGCATTGTATATGGTGTGTATAAATGCTGTTATTGATATACAGGGCTACTCAAAAGAATTCGTAATGGTTACTGGGTATGATTGCAAATTGCTTAAAGGGGATTTTTAAATGAGTTAGGCATTTTTACGCTGAACCGCATCTGGTTTACTAAGAAATGTTTGTAAAACATATATAAAATGACATACAGGGTCACGCAAAGAATTGGATACATGGCCGTCTATAAATGATAATTTCTGGAAATGTGATTCCGGTAGTTTTAAGAGTGTTTTACTTTGAATTAAACTTTAGCTAAATAGTGGCGTGTAATAAAGGTATTAGGTTAACTGCAGAGTTTTACAAAAGTATACAAGTATGTTTAAATCTATTAGTATAAATTGCTGAAAGAGAAATTTCAACCTGTTATGTGTTTTCTTGCTAAACTAAATTTCTCCATTATATAGTATATATATCAACCTACAGATTAAATACAGGGCTGTTCAAAAGAATTGGAATACATATTTGCTATGGACGGTAACTGCTGAAATCAGTTTTTCAAATGTTTTATGTGTTTTCTAAAAGGTTTACTTAGTTCACTTATATACCTTATTTCCCTAAATAACGAAGTTTTGTTAAAGCATTCAGGAAGTGTTGGAAAGTGTTTCATAATCTATGTTTAACGCATGATTTTTCTTACTTGTTATTTAAATCATCTGATATTTTAGTAATACTTATTCAAGCAAAAAAGATATGTAAAGGTTTTACAGAATTTTTAACAGATATTCAAGACTTTCGGTAATAGGAGGGCGTGTCTTCGATTTAGCTTCATTTGCAGCTATATATTAGTATCTGGCTACATAAAAAAAATTCACAAAGTATATGAAACTTACGCTTTTTTGATTTAAAAAAATGGTATCTATCTATATTATAAAAAACAAACGTGTCCGTGCATAACGCTGACCAACATTTTGATGATGGGAACAGTATACGATTAAATTTAAATTTTATTAACTTTTATTGTAATGGTTTAAGCTTCTAAATACCACACATTTTCAATTTTCACAGAGAATAGAGAAAAAAATGTACTTTCAAATACAATTTGCTCGGAAACTATATCGCAATTTATTTGAAAACTGTATCGCAATTTATTCAATTTTTACTTTTTAAAATTAATTTTCAAATGTATTACTATCGCCTGCAGACGATTACCAAAGGTAAATCAATTTGAGCTTAAATTAATATAAAAAGCACATCATTTTATTCCAGCTTATAATCCATAACGAAATTAAAACATTCATCAATAAATACATAAAATAATAATAATAATAAAAAAGCAATTTAACAAATTACAACGATCATTTGGAAAATGATTTTTTCGAAGACTAAAATTTAAGACATAAAACATCGTATGGAGTTGATCTTACATTACCAGACCTGCCAACTGCTACGAAAAAATCGTAGCTGCTACGATTTGGACCTATAAACTACGATGCTACGAAAATCGGTCTTAAACTACGATTTTTTGCAAAAACACACAAATGCATTTTTTTGTTTCTAGTTGCGATTTTTATCCCACGCAGCATATTTTTCAGTTCTGTTCCGAAATTTCCAAAATTTCAAAGTATTCATTTCCGAAAGTTTAAAAAAATTGGCCATTCGCCCAAAAATTCGGACATTAAAAAATGCTCATGGGGGGGGGGGGGAATCGGGGCTACAAAACAAACTTTTTAACATAAAACTCTCTTTACCACGAGTAAATCGCGTTTCTGTAAATATTTATAGTACAGTAATATTTATAGTACATTCCCTTCCTTACAAACAGGGGTGCCATTTTAAGAATCTCAGGAGGGAGGGGTGTGTTCTTTGAGGGGCAAGGTTTGAAATAGTGTGCAAAATCTCACGATTTGCGCACTGAAAAGGAAAGTTCTACATAACGAAAAATGTTGTGCAGTATTTCCCCCTGTAAATTCTTCCACAGACCTATGATTCTTCTGCAAGTATATTTTGAAATTTCTTGGAAGTTCGCAATTTTTTTTTTTTCTTGCCGAATAAAGGAATTTCCCCAATTGGGAAAAAATTGGGAATATCCCGAAACGATTGCGGGAAAAGAAATAGCGAAATTCATCAAAATTTACTGCTCTGGAATAAGAAATTGGAACTAGGCTCCTTTTACAAATGTCAAAAAACGCTGTGAAATGAGAAGAAATTCTAAAAATCGTGAAAAAAATTTCTGAGGAAAAAAATTATTATATTGAGTTGAAAGACTGAAACCTTACTCATTTTACGAATATCAAAAGATGGCTGCGAAACACGAAGAACCAACCAACCAACCTCCAGATTAATTTTAATTTTGTGTGCTACGATTTCACATTTTCAAAGGTTGGCAGGTCTGCATTACGTACGCAATGAATTAAACATTAATTGTATTATTACACGTAAAAATTGCAAGCGACAAAAATCGCCTGTGAATCATCAGATTTAATGAAACTTACGTATTATCTACCTGAAACTTACGTATTAACCTAGCATTTCATTGGCTGTTCGGGAAAAGGCTTTCCCATCGTCAGATTTCCAAGAAATCTGACGACCAATTTTAAATGAAATTTCATTCTTAAACTTCTAAACATCCCACAATATTACTTTTTACACCGTCGTATAGAGAAAAAAATGTACTTTTAAATGCAATTTGTTTGAAAGCTGTATCTCAATTTGTTTCTGTGTTACTATTTTTTTTTCTGTAGTTTTTATTACTTTTTCGTTATAGTGGCGACAGAAGTATCCATCTCTGATGAAAGTAAAGGGAAATACAGGTTACTGTATAGACGAACCAGAAAACGAATAAAATGCGGATTAAACCAATAAAAAGCTTCAGATATGCTTTTGATTTCCTACCCTGATGAGGACAATAACCATTTTTTCAAATGGTTAATAAATAAAACATACAATTAAGACATGTGATTGAAATTCGCTCTTATTTCACTAAAATAAACAGAATCAAAAAGGCTAATTGTAAATAGCAATCTTTGGAGATTTTTCAGACTATTAACTCATGACGTGGGACCAGTGAAAATATCGCCTTTTTATACGTTTCAACGCTTTATTTGAATGTATTATTGCTATTTTTCTTATAAATATGATTTTAGTGCTGTTTGTACGCATTTAAAAAAAATATATTAAATGTAAAAATCTATTAGAATTATCAATTTAAAAAGAAAAAAAAAACAAAACGTAAACCCGTATGAGGCTTCCTCAACACAATCTTTGAGATTATTTGCTGATACGTTTTTGCATTAATTTTTCATTAATTGCAATTTTTTTTTTTAAATGAGATAACGTGTTTTAACGATGCATAAGTGTACTATGTGAAAAACCGCTTGTAGAACTTTTCGAAAAATACCTCATTCATAGCTGTGCCTTTAGTATGTGAAGAGAAAAAAAAATGTTAAGATCTGAAATAATATATATGTTTTTCCCCTATGTCCTGTAATCCGGGAAACCCAGGTTTATTCCCTTATTAATATTAAAATCATTTTCATATAAATTTTCCAATCTTTGCACAATTAAATTGGGCATAAATAAAGTTTAATTCACGTGTTTACATTTTTACCACTTTCCGACTTAGTTGAAAAGTGTTTATAAATTCAGTTTTTCTGTCTGACTATGCGTTTGTCTTCCCGTGCTGTTGTAATTCGCGTAAATATAGCCCGATTGCCGTAAAATTGATAGACACTATATGGCCATTGAAGATCGGACACTCTCAATTTTAGACATTTTGTCGAATATTTAACGATACTAGGGGGCTCGGCCCCCTACGAGCTACGCTCGCCAACCCCCGTTCAGACACCGCAGTTTCTAAAAGCACGCTATAATTTGATCGACTTTAAAAAGGTTTTGAAAGATTGAATTATAATTTAAAAAACAGTGGCGATCTCCCTATAAACGAGTTCTATTCATTTCTCTTTGATTGGGGAATATTAAGGAAAAATCAGCTGCTGTTAAAATATACTATGGCCGTTTTCCCTCTTCGATCAAATAAAACCAGTTAAACATTTCAAAATAAGCTAATATAAAATGAATTAAGTAAACAGAGTCTTTGTCTCCCGGTATTTTTTAAGAAAGCGAAAAGAAAGTTATTTTAAATAAGACATTTTAAGCGGACTCTCATGTCAAGCACACAAGTCGTATGTTTGTTGATCAATAAATAAATAAATAAATAAATGAAAGACATTTTAAATGTATCGTTTTTAACTTCACGCAGTTTTCACCAAACTTTTATTTCTCTTTTTAATATTCACCTGAAAATACTTTTGTTAAAAATGAAATATTATTTGCGCTGTCCCAACAAAAATAGTTGAAAAGTTTATCTCGAAATATCAAATAAATGTCTCGCGCAATTTTTAAATTTAAACTGTTTTCCAATATTATTTTTTATTCACTTTACGTAATAAGTGTAACGTGACGTAAATGTGATGTAATTTCTCCTATTTAAGACTTCTAACGCATGTTAATGAATTTATTATTTTAAAATATCCTTTCTCTGTTAAAATTCACGCGTAAATATAGTTTTTATGAAGTAATTTTCAATAAGTTCCTCATTTTATACGTAATTATTTAATTCTAATTTGAAAGTTTTTTTTTGTTTATAATAGTCACGTGTAAATAAATTTTTAATTTGAAGCAATCATTATTGTTTGCGCTATTTATACAGTTGACAACAGGTTAAATTAGTAAAATTTTCTAAAATAAGTAAAAAATATATCTCGAAATGCTGAAAATTTGAATTTAAAATAGAAATAAAAGCTCAAAAAATGAGTCAAATTTAAAAATTAATGCATTCTGCACACTGGGAAATTATAACGTGTAAAATTATCAAAAAATCATTAAATTCCGATGTATAGTTTTTGCTCCTATAAAACTTTTTTAATGGAACGACTTTGTCCAACTTTAGCATTAAATATCTCTTAAAATAATTTTTCGATATGAAAGCTATCTGCATCAGCGTGTTTATCAAACATTTCTCTATAATACCGCCGGGTTTCATATTTTTGTATGCAATAATTTTCTTAATGTTAACGGAGAAAGACCTCCGGTTACAAAAAATTCAAAACCAGCGGCGGCGGTGGTGACAGCGTAAGTTACTTTTTTTTTAGAATAGAGAGATATTTGTTGGATTTTCTGGAACTTCAGGATTATAAAGAATATGTTGGATTTACTATTTATCAACAGCGGTTTGATCAGAAGGACAATTAGGGAGGTAACAAAATATCAAAGAAAAAGAATAATGTTTGGGATCAACCTGCACAATAAAATGCACGAAATGATCTATTGCTATAGCTTACGGATACATGGATATTGTACAATATATGTATTCATTTGTGGAAGAATAGAACATATAGTCATGGAGATATATCGATTTTTTTTTTAAGTTGAAAAATTTTTTGCATGTTTTTTGTTTATATCATGCAGGGTTTTCTACCAAATTTAACGCCAGTTTCAGAAAAATTGACAAAATGTAATATAAATAAAATGGTGTAATTGGAATGTATGCATGTTAAATATTTGATGAAATATGAGCCGTTGAATGAAATATTTTTTATCTGCGCATGCGCGCACGATAATTTTTTTTTTCAGGATTTGATAGTAAACTCTATGGAGCAACTCATAAAAGAAATAGCCAGTCAAATATCGTGAAAATTCAGAAAGATATCGGCAATAGACTGAGCTGATTTTTGGTTGTTCTCTAAAAACAGCTAAATGATAAGATGTTTTCCTTAAATTGTCGTTTTTAATTTTTAATTTTTACTTTTTTTAATTTTAATTTTTTATTGATGCTTTAGTTCTTCTTAGAAAATCACCAGAACGAACCTATTCCAAGGGGAAAAAAAGTATCAAATTCTAAGCATTTCTTCTAAATAAGCCAGATAATAAAAAATGGCAATTTGTGGAAAATCCCTTATCATCAGCAGCTTTTAGAGAGCAACTAAAAATTTGCTCACTCTATTGCCGATATCTTTCTGAATTTTCACGTTATTTGATTGGCATTTTTTTATGAGTTGCTCTATGAATATATGTTTTTTCTTCTACAAATGAATACATATTGTACACTATTCATATAGTCGTAAGCTACAGCGATAGTTCATTCCGTGTTTTTAATTTTACAGGGTGATCCCAAACGTTATTCTTTTTCTTCGATATTTTGTTGGCCTCTAATTGCCCTTCTGATCAAACCGCCGTTGATAAACATGAAGTAGAAGATATTCTTCCTATTCCTGAAGTTCCAGAAAAATCCGACATATATATCTTTAAATATTCGACAAAATGTCTAAAATTGAAAGTGTCAGATCATCAATGACCATATAGTGTATGTTATTGGAGTATTCTATGGTATGTTTGGTATTGTAAATGAAGTGTGTAGCATTTACGCTTCATTTACAGGGGACATTCAAAACAATTCCGTTACATTGCGGCCTATGGGGAAAAAATCGTTTGCGTTGCATTATAATGCTATTCCACTATTTTAAAAATATTAAAATTTATATCGACATACATATCATTCAAGTGCATTACAAGAGGCTGACTGTAAAATATTTCGCGCATATAATTTATCGTTCATTTACAGGACATACAAAAGTGTTTGTCTACAGTACTGTCTATGATCAATAACTGCTCAAAGTATGTTTTCAATTGTGTTACGAGTTTTAAAAGTGAACTAATTTTATGCATATTACTTCGTGTGGATAAATTATATAGATAATATACAGGGCTATGCAAAAAACTTAAGTACACATACAAACGTAAAAATAAAAATCACAAGTTTACTAAACGGTGTATAAAATGTTGGAAAGTCTAAAAGCTACACGAACATTAAAATAAAGTTAAGATATTCAACGTTCAGTCATCATCTGTGACCTTCATCAGGAAAGCGTTGTCGTAATGCTTCCAAAAACAGAGCAAAACCGTCTTGAATTTAAAAGGTCCGTTATATTTCCAATTAAATATCCCTTTAACCAACCACAAGAAAGGAAACATGCAATGATACCATCTATTAGACAAAAAAATAAAATGAGAAAAAAAAGGATTTTATTTTTTTGTGTGATAAATGGTGCCATTGCATATGTTCTTGCTTGTGGTTGGTTAAAGGGATATTTGACTGGAAATATGACGAAACTTTTGAATTCAAGACGGTTTTGCTCTGTTTTTAGACGCATTCGACAATGTTTTCCTGATGTAGATCACAGATGATGATCGAAATGTTGAATATATTAACTTTATTTTAATGTTTGTGTAGTTTTTAGACTTAGCAACATTTTATACACCGTTTAGTAAATTTGTGATATTTATTTTCACGTTTATATGTAACTTTTCACGGTGTTCAACTCTTTTATTATGACTGAAGTACATTTCTATTTATTGACTGAAATTGCTAAATCCTAATTGTCAACTGTGTTATTCTTTTAATTAAAGTAACTTATAGAATACCATGTAGTATAATACAAATATATAGAATATATACAAGACTGAACAAACAAATTCGGATATTTTTTGACTCTTGATCGTAATTGCAGAAATCGCTTTTTTAAATGCGTTATGCATTTTCTCATGCGTTTACCTGTTTAAAAGGTGAGATGCTGTTACAATATTCTGAATATGTTGGAAAGTGTTTAGTAATACATGCTCGACACATGATTTTCCACTCTTCTCTTATATATATATATACATATTTTAACTTTTCCTGTAATACATATAGCTGCGTTTTGCCTTCGTCTTGAACTCGAATTATTCTATATATGATAAAAGAATGCTTCTACCAGTCTTAAAATAAATAAATAAATAAATAAATAAATAAAGCGATTTAACAAATTACAACGACCATTTGGAAAATTATTTTTTCGAAGGCTAAAATTTAAGGCATAAAAAATCGCACGGAGTTGATCATACATTACGTACGCCATGAATTAAACATTAATAGTGTTATTACACGTAAAAATTGCAAGCGACAAAGATCACCTTCGACCCGTCAGATTTCTTAAAACTTACGTATTATCCACCTGAAACTTACGTATTATCCACCTGAAACTTACGTATTATCCAAGCATTTCATTGGCTGTTCGGGAAAAGGCTTTTCCATCGTCCAAGAAATCTGACGACCCATTTTAAATGAAATTTCATTCTTAAACTTCTAAACATATCACAATATTACTTTTTACACCGTCGTATAGATAAAAAAAAATGTACTTTTAAATGCAATTTGTTTGAAAGCTGTATCTCAATTTGTTTCTGAGTTATTAATTTTTTTTTTGTAGTTTTTATTACTTTTTTGTCCTAGTGGCAACAGAAGTATCCATCTCTGTTGAAAGTAAAGGGAAAATACAGATTAGTGTATAGACCAATCAGAAAACGACTAAAATGCGGATTCAACCAATAAAACGTTTCAGATATGCTTTTGATTTCCTACCCTGACGAGGACAATAACCATTTTCCCAAATAGTTAAAAAAAAAAGAACAAGAACAAATGCATAAAAAAATAAAAGAATTGCTACAGGCCCATTTTTCAATCGCTTACTATTACCATTTTTGGAATATCTAAATGTTCCATCAAATTTTATTCACGATTTGTTTTGAGAGATGGGAACTTACATGGCATAAACATCTGAAAGATATAAACAAAAAGTTATAGAATGTTTCCTATTTCAGAACGAGATGTAAATATATTTCAAGACATCAGTTTCAATACATATCACTTTATTTTACACCATGATCATACTACATCTTAGCGGTAAAAGTATAGTATAGTTGAACGAATAAAAATCTTTTTTCCTCAATAAAATATATATGAGGCATTCTCACATATTTTTGACTTTTAAGTCCCTAAATAGTAATTTTTCTAATAGATATTCTTGTGTTTTTTTTTTAAATTTCTTATACGGGGAAACATCCCATTTCATGACTGTATAACAATATTTACGAGATAAATAAGTTTTGGACAATGTTGAGGGTCCGAATGTACTACGAAATTCCTATACCGTTCCTTGTCCCTGATGCTAATTTTTAATTTTGGAGCTGTCTGTATAAAATTGTTTCAATAAAAGTAATTCGATGTAATTTTTTCCGAAACTAGGACTATTGTTTTATATAAATATGTAGCAAAAAATTAACACAATTATATAAAAATTTTTACGATTGTTATTATATATTTTTTAACTCTGCCCATGGATTTTAGATTCCTTACCGTCCCTCTTGCTAAAATAATGCAAAAAATTCGTTCAGATGTAGCCACAGAAGTTTTTTAAACTTTTATCTTAAGCAGAAGTATGCTAGAGATAGAATGGCTAAAATTCTTTGACAGAAATTTACTGTAGAATTTAAAGCAGCATTTAAGTATCAATTTCAAGAATCGTGACTTTATTGATAATCTTACCGCCCACCAAGGTTTATTTCTGCACATCTCGAGGTAATTAAAAAAAAAAAAATTTAATTCAATGTAATTGTTTCTAAAAATCAATGAACACTGTGTCTATCACTTAGTCTTAACATGATTTCCCAAAAGATAAGTGGTAATTTTCCTTACCCATCCTTACCATCCCTTTTTTCCCCTTACCGTACATTTTTCCTTTACCCCCCCCTTTTTTTCCCTTACTTTCCCTTCTTTAACACCCGTTTAAGACAACGTTATACCAAAATTTTGTACTAAGAATATTACATTGTTATTATTTCTTATTTGAATGTTCTGTGGATACTATGCAAATTCATTATAAGTAAAAATTTAGAAGAAAGCAAAAAGTTAGATTGGTAAAACGGTAAGAAAAAATTAATCTCGCAAGTTTAACTTAAACCTTGGTTAAATAAAAAAATATTCGCTGCTGACCATTTTGTTCTTTATTTTGAATCATTAAGGCATATGTCTATAAGTTTAAAATGTTATTTTACTAAGTTTAATTTCACCGGATTTTTATTCCTGAAAGTTAAAAGTTTGTGAGAATGCCTCATATTTATTCCTATCACGGGCATTATATAAAATTAAATCTCTTTACAATAGAAATTTTAAGAATATTTTTATTTTGCGTAAAAATATTAAAATTAGCAAGAACTCAAAATTTTCATTATATAATCAAAGAATATTTCTGTCAGACTTTAATTAAAAGCAAAACAAAAGCGTAGCTCCACATGTTTTTTTTTTAATTTTCTGTACCATGCTATTGCCGTTCTGCAATTTCAAAATATTCCATAAAATTTTATTCGTGATTTATTTTGTGAGATGGAAAGGAAACATAGCATAAACATGTTAAAGATACAAATAGAACCTAAAAAGAATATTTCCTACTCCAAAACGAGATATAAATTTAATTCAAAACACTAATTTAAAAATCGAGAGCTTTATTTTATATCATGACGATGAGAACGTTTAGTGGTAAAGATATAGCAGAATTGGAACGAAAAAAAAATAATTTTCCTTGAGAATATATGTATTTTTATCGTGAAAATCTTTGAATAATATGTTGTTTTACAAAGGAAATTTTAAGTACATTTTTATTTTACTTAGAAATTATCATAAACTCAAACCATTCAGCATGTGATCAAAGAATATTTCTATCACTTGAAACAAAAGAATAAAAGTAGTATTCGAAATGCATTTTTCAATTTTTCATTCTCTGTCCGTTATGCTCTTGGAAATGTCAAAATGTTCCATGAAATTTCATTCATGATTTGTTTTGAGAGATGGGAACTCACACAGCATAAACATCTCAAAGATATAAACAAAAAAGTTAAAGAATGTTTTCTATTCCAGAGCGAGATGTAAATTCATTTCAAGACATCAGTTTCAATATCTGATATTTTATTTTACACCATAATGGTAAGAACATTTAGAGTAAAAATGTGGAAGAGTTGGAACAAATAAAAGTCTGTTTTGTTCAAAATTGTGGCTTTCATGAGAGTCTTTTATGATTATTTTGCATTACAAAGGAAGTTCAAAAATATTTTTCAGTTTCCATCGAATCAAATCTAAGAACAAAGTATAGTATTTAATACCAATTAGTATGTTTCTATGCTAATCTTTTAAAACGTTATGAATATGCTATCTGTTTTCTGTAAAGACAACATAAGGAACAATTATTTTTGGAAAGTTATCAAAAGCTTTTTGATATGCATCAGTGTGCATTTCGAAATATTATTAATAGAATCATTTCCACGCAGTTGAATCGCACCCATATAGATGAACCCTTCAGCACGACTCATTCTTAATGCTTTTTAAAATCTTCTCTTAATATGTATTTGATATTTATTCAGCATTACTTCTTCTATTCTTCTAAGATAAATATGATTGTTTGAAGATTAAATTGAAATTGCAGCATGAAATTTAACTAACGTTTATTGTAAAACTTTGGGTAACGTTTATTGTATATACTGTGACCCAGACAGTAGTTGATCAAATAAAGTCAGTACTACGGGATTTTTATTCCATTTACTTGCTTTTAATTTTTAGAAGCAAACTAACATGTTTTAAAAATACATACATAATTACGTCTGGATTATTTAATAATTAACACAATTTACATAACTACAGACATACACATATTAAAATTTTATTAAAAACAATTAAAATATAATTAAAAATATATAAAAACGTTTCGGCGATTTTCATAGCCCTCATCAGTAAACGAGCAGAGTCACAAAACAGCAAGGGCCACAGCAAACGAAAAAACAATTAAAATCACGGTTTAAGTAGGGTAAAATAATCAGCAGGAACCTGGTTCGCTTCGTTAATTTGTGATTCTATCGATCTATCTATGCGATTTGCAGTGACCTAGCCTTCAAGGAAAACACGCCTAAAATATACGGGGCAATTGGCTTCCACAATTCGTGCATTCTCAAAATCGGGGACATGATCGAACTCAAGTGTATGTGCAACCAATCTTGAATTCAGAGTACCTTTATTAAAAGAATTCTTATGTTCCTTGAGTCTAGCATTCAGCGAGCGTCCAGGCTCACCCATGTAAATCGAACCTTTACAAGGAATTTTATAAACGACACCATTCAAATCAAACTTCGAATATTTATGTTTAAAACTGCTGAAAAAATTACCAATGCGATTTAAAGGAACATGAGCTGTCCTAACATTAAAATCCTTGAGTACGGCTGAAATTTTCTCCGAAATATTACTGTAATAAGGCAAAGATATAGTTCCTATAGGATTGACACGGTGGTAAGAAGTGGGATACCGATCTGATTTGCTCGTAAGTTCCGAAATAACTCTAAGACACCAACGATGTGGATAGTCGTTGATGCGTAAATTATTCATTATCAAAACTAACTCTGTCACTGCAAAATCTCAGGGCTCTGTTGTATAAGGATCTGACGACTGCAATTTTATGTGAAAGTGGGCTATTGGATTTAAAATTTAAATATTGCCCGGAGGAAGTACTTTTTTTGTAAACAGAAGTTTTCAAAATAGAAATATTATCAACAATTTCTCTCTGGAGTAAAACATCAAGGAAAGGGAGTGACCTGTTATTTTCAAACTCTATCGTGAACTGGACTGAAGAGGAAAAGGAATTCGCTTTGTTTAAAACCTGCACAAGTTTATCTTCTTCAGCAATTATAAATGCATCATCTACATATCGCCTCCAAAACTTAATCTTATTACCCAAACCGAAAATAATATCTTTTTCAAATACTGTTTAACAATATCTGCTACTGTCACGGACAGGGGGGAGAACATTGCAATTCCTTTTAATTGTTTATAAAATGTATCCTAAAAAACGAAACAATTTGATGTCAGACAAAATTCAATGTGTTTAATAGCAACGTCCATATCTAAATTAATAGCATTAGCAAAATCGGACCACATGTTCTGAACAGCGAGGAAGGCTAGATTTATTGGTATAGACGGGAACAAGGATACCACATTCAATGATGCCATCACACATTTGTGAGGTGTAATGAAACTCTTCAAATCATCAAGAAATTTAAATGAGAAATTAATACTGTAAGGAGCGGAGAGGGTCATCGGTTTGAGAATAACTGAAAAAAATCTAGATTAATTTATACAAAGAGTGGCTGTAATCAATATTAGGTCTAAGAGGAATATTTGTTTTGGTGACTGTTTTAGCTGAATCGCCGATTAACGAAGCGACCCAGGTTCCTGCTGAATATTCTATCCCACTTAAACCGTGATTTTAACTGTTTTTTTTCGTTTGCTGTGGCTCTTGTTGTTTTGTGACTCTGCTCGTTTACTGATGAGGGCTATGAAAATAGCCGAAACATTTATATATATTTTTAATTATATTTTAATTGTTTTAATAAAATTTTAACATGTGTATGTCTGTAGTTATGTAAATTGTGTTAAACTAACATGATTGCTACAACCTTTAATGAACGTCCTACAATGGACAAACGTGACATCCGCTGAAATTAAATAACAACAGAATTATAAATAATTACTATATAAACGTTAAAATAAAAAATCACAAATTTACTAAACGTTGTATAGGAGGCTGTAAAATCTAAAAACTAAACAGACATTAAAATAAAGTTAAGATAACAACGTTTCGATCATCATCTGCGACCTTCATCAGGAAAACGTTATGTTAATGCTTCTGAAAAACAGAGCAAAACCGTCTTGAATTTAAAAGGTTCGTTATATTTCCACTCAATTATCGCTTTAACCGATCGCAAGCAAGAAAATATACAGTGGCTCTATCTAACAAAAAATAGGATAAAATTTCAAATGATTTAAGGAAGGATAATGCCATGGCGTCGTCTAGCAGGTGATAACGGAATGAAAGAAAATCGAATGAATAGTGTGGCATGCAGTGGCTACATCTATTTCAAAATGATGCAAATAAATGAAGAACTGAAAATAAAAGAGACAAACTTTGCTAAAAGCAAAAATAGCAGTGCATATTCAACGGTGAAAAATATAAGATGAATAAAATCAGTTACAAAAGATTATTTTAACATGTGCATCCAAAGTTTAGAGATATTAAATGAGATGTTATTGTTACAAACTTCCTCTTTTCTAACTATAATTTCAAGGAATCTTTCTGTAGGCCATCGATAGTAGTATTAAACGGAATTATTATCTTTGTATTACTAAAGTCTATGCAACTGTGAGGGTTATTAAAATTACATATATAGCAAGAGCTATTGTCTGACGATATTGAAAAATATCTATTTTATCAATACACTAAAATATCTCTTCTGCTTTAAAGTAGATTTCCATAGATCATGGGTTTCCCATTAAATACATTTATAATATTATTCACAAGAAACACTGCCTTCCCCTTCACAACTTGCCTATTAACCAGCAGAAACCAACATATTGTATATTCAGGTATGTTCCAGTCATTTTTGAAAAGTTAAGGAAAATTGTTCACGGATTTAACGTTCCTCTTGTGGCTATTCCCCTTCCTTACCTTACTAACTTGCTCAATAATAATTTGGATCCTACACTTGGGCATGAGCATGCCAGAGTTTATGAAATCCCTATTATTTTGGAAAGCGGTGCAAGAAAGTTTTACATTGGAGCTACGAAAAGAAAATTTCTTGAACGTTAGAAAGAACATAAAAGAGATAATTTGTAATATCGTCAGACAACAGTGCTTGCTAGATTTATTTCAACAACCCTCACAGTTACGTAGATTTTAATAATGCCAAGATAATAATTCCGTGTAATACTGCTATCGATGGCCTACAGAAAGAATCCATTGAAATTACGGTTCGAAAAGAGGGAGTTTGTAACGATAACATCTTATTTAATATCTCTCATTTTAATTTGGGTTCACATGTTAAAATAATCTTTTGCAACTAATTTTATTCATCTTATATTTTTCAACGTATATTTTATTCAGCCCAAGGTTGATATTTTAAAGATTATTTTTCAGAGTTTCAATTGACTTCTTTCGCCTGATCAACCACTGGGAAAGTGACATTTAAAAAAAAAATGATGCACTGCTATTTTTTCTTTTAGCAAAGTTTGTCTCTTTTATTTTCAGTTCTGCAATTATTTGTATCATTTTACAATAGATGTAGCCACTGCGTGCTGTAGATGTAGCCATGTACAATAGATGTAGCCATTGTTCATTCGATTTTCTTTTATTCCGATATCTCCTGATAGATGATGCCATGGCATTATCCTTCTTTAAGTCATTTGAAATTTTATTCTTTTTTTTCTTCAGAGATATTGTGCCACTGTATATTTTCTTTCTTGTGATAGGTTAAAGCGATAACTGAGTGGAAATATAACGAATTTTTTTAATTCAAGACGGTTTTGATGTGTTTTTTAGAAGTATTATGACAAAGTTTTCTTAATGAAGGTGATAGATGATGATCGAAACGTTGAATATCTTAACTTTATTTTAATGTCTGTTTAGTTTTTAGATTTTACAATATTTTATACACCGTTTAGTAAACTTGTGATTTTTTATTTTCAAGTTTATATTTAACTTTTCATGGTGTTAATGTCCAGCTCTTTTATTATAACTAAGTAGTTTTTTTTAAATGCCATTTTCCCAGTGGTTGATCAGGCGAAAGAAGTCAATTGAAACTCTGAAAAATAATCTTTAAAATATCAACCTAGGGCTGTGATTAACAATAATTCTTATAAAAATATTAGTTGAAATAAGCAAGATGGAAGTGGATTATTTTAACTTACCGTAATTGTCTCCAACTAATCAAAAAGTAAATGTTTACAATTTCTAATTAAAAAAATTTCATAAAATGTCTTCTCTTATAGCAGACAGTTGACAACAATGTGACAACGGGTGCACTACCATTCAAATAAAAATATTATGATTAGTACCACGTATAAAACTCATTTCCGCCTGAAATAGCGCGATATTTCAAAAATTTGATCATCTACTGGAAGAGTATAAACTACTGGCAGGGTCATCTTACTTTGAATTATTAAAAAAAAAAAAAAATAACAGCATTTGTTTTCTGACTATATTTTTGGTAATTACTGAAGTTACTGAATTTATAATAAATTTCTTAAACAAGGTCGCAGCGTTCTACATTTTATTATGTTACAACTACATCCAAACAAACTATTATATCGCTTACCTGCGATTAAAGCGTCAGAACTCCAAAATATTCCTTTTTCGTATCATTGTGCTTATTGGTCTGACTTAGGTGCATATTCCAACAGGAAAAGTACCATATAGCCCAGTGGTAGGGAGGGAGATAAACACCAAATTCGGAATTAATTAGGGGAAAGCTGGAAATTGTTTTAATCCCTTTAGTTTAGGTCTAGAATGAATGTGCTAAGTTTTTTCTCTCTATTACTAGGTGAGCATTAAAAAATATCCACAGATATATAGGGGGAAAACTCGTTTATACTTATTACCATAACAATATCTCAAAAATCTGTCAAGAACATTGTCAATAGAAATGTTGTAGAGCTTAAAATTCTGAACAAAATGAGTACCCACACTGTATTTTTGTTGAACATTAAGCTCACAATTCTACTACAAAGTTTTGCCTAAATCGCTAATCAAGAGTTTGAAGTCAGAACGAACAAGTTTATCAGTCTACTCTGCTTCTAATTTTTATACACATGTATTTTTTTTTAAAGTTATTGAGGCATTTAAGATTTTCTTTGTTATTATTTTAGGTCTTTCTTTTGGATATTTTGAGAATTATGGTTTAACCTCTTGATTACGGACTAGCCCAGTGCTATGGGATGAAAGAAAAGGACGAATTCGGAATTAATTAGGTGAAAGCTGGAAATTGTTTTCATCCCTTCGACATAGGTCATAGATGAAGTTTTCCCTCTTCTACTAGATGAGCTTTTGCCGCTACGAACAAATTAATAACTTGAAAAGTGCATTTTTCAGGATTTATAGCATATTTCAAAAATGATTCGTAAATGATGGGAAATATTGTTCATTATCTCCGATATTGTATTTGAAATCCGCTTAGTATTTAATATGAACTATGTAGTGTGAATAACAGTGCGTTTGTAATAGAATTAAGGAGGTCGAAAATAAAGTGTGAAGATGGGGGAGGGGGCGAGCGAACAAATGAGTTTGCAAGAACCTTGTTGCTAGAGTAATTCAAGGTCAACCAATAGCACGATTTTAAACTTCGGTAATTTTTTGAAAAGAACTAAGATAGTTTTAATGAAAAGGATTTTCGACTAGTATACGATCATCTTTAGTTAAATTCATAAAAGTTTAAAACATTCGGGATATTGAAGAAAACTATTATAATCTTTACTTAGAAAAAAATATTTCTTTTAAAATTATGATTTGAGGTTGGCGGTATCAGTTGCGAAATGACATGTAAAACAGCTGTCATTCATCTACAAGTCCCTCGGTAACTACTAAATTATAAT
This sequence comes from Maratus speciosus, assembly GCA_963932465.1. Taxonomy (NCBI): domain Eukaryota; kingdom Metazoa; phylum Arthropoda; class Arachnida; order Araneae; family Salticidae; genus Maratus; species Maratus speciosus. The sequence goes on along the minus strand of OZ010786.1, from coordinate 166,019,812 downwards.
CCTCAAAATATACAAAATAAAGCCCTAACATAATTAGAAAAATATCGTGAAAGCCTCAACAACTTAAAAAAAAATACATGGTATATAACAATTGGAGATAGGGCAAATTGATAACTTAGTCTATCCTGGCTTCATGCTCTTGATTAGGTATTAAGGCAAAATTTTGAAAAAGAATTGCGACCTATTATTCTAGAACTAAACTGAGGGGATTAAAACAATTTCCAGCTTTCCCCTAATTAATTCCGAGTTCAACCCCTCACCCCTGTGCTTATTAGTGTAGTCATCCAAAAAACGCAATATGTGACTGCCACCAATAGAAAAGAACAAGTTACGTGTGGGATAAATTTATTCAATCATCCCTATTACTTTTACATCTTGATTCTTAAGGGTATTACAATGTTATGTACGCTTGTACAGCTCTATGCAGAGGTAACTGGTACAGTTTTATGTTGCATTAAAAAAATACAACACTTATTTTGCGTCTCCTGTGAAAAGTAGCTCTTAAATTTTTGATTTGTGTCACTTTTCTTGCGGCTGAGCAATATTCGTAGTATATTTATGTAACATATGTAGTGACAAGCTACAACGAAATATTTATTTTGAAAATATTTGTGGCGAATAATTAAAATATATAGAACGCTTCGACCCCTTTTATTACCCGACTGCCAAGAAGGGTTATGTGTTTCACGCGTATCTGGGTATGTGGATTTCTTTATACCCTCGAAACATCCCAACGGTTGGATGGATTTTAATGAATGAGGTCTCTATCGATTCGTCTTAACCGTCCGATGGTTATAGGCTAGATTGTCTTTTCATAAATTCAAAATGGCGGACGTAAAATACAAAATGGCGGTAGAGACGAAAAAAAAAAATTATGCAGCATATTAAGTGGCATATCATTGGATAGGTCTTTCAAAATGAAGACGATGTTTCATTGAGTATTTTAGAGTCAGAAGCTCTGTTTAAATATTACATGGCCTGGAAGTTGTGATCGTAAGATCTCTATCTTTACTGCAACTCTAACCTTCATAGACATCTATAGACCTCTTCAAAACAGTTTTTATAGATATGAACTAACAATTAAATGCAACTTAAAAGTCATCAATACAAGTACATAAAAAAATAGGAAAGTAATATAAAAAATAGTTTCACATTGATGAGAAATAATTAATTAGTTCGCTTTTTACGCAGTCGGGTTTTTTGATTTTTTAAATTTAATTTTTTATGCAGGATATTAATTAGGTTTACGTTTAGTAAAACATGTATTTACTTTCATACTTACAATGTGGTTGAAAGTAATAAACTTATAGTACTACAGCGTATGTGCCATAACATTAAATTTACTTTTCTTCGAATGTAATGATTTGTAACATTAAAAAATGATGAGAAACATTGTGATTGCGATACAATGCCACAAAAGACGTATAAATTAAAATCTGACCGTATATATATATTCCATATCTTTGTTCCAAGAGCATGAAGAATAGCCGGCTGAAATGAACACCGATTCTTCGTAAGGTATCAATTATATTATACTATGTTATACTACTAGCTCTCTAGAATTTAGATTAATTCTCTAGGTGTAATTTTTTTAAATTCTTTTGATGAATTTTTCTGTAGTAAATACAAATTTATTTTGTTATTGTAAAAAGAAGAGAGAGAGAGAGAGAGAGAAAAGATAATGTGTGTTACTGCACTTTCTTGATGTCATTTTTATTTTGCAATCGGAAAGAACAATATTTTCAATTGGAATAGATGGTGTTCAGGAATTTTATCAAGGGAGTATAGGGTGAATGCTTTCGTAAGTGAAAACGACAACATATTTAAGCTAAAGTGCCGGCGATAAAAATGGAAACATCTTTGTATAACTGTGTCCAAATGACGTCATTCAAATTATATTAAATTCGAAATTGATGACACTGAAATCGTGCATTCTCATTTCAAAACTAGTGTGTTTTACTGAAATTCCATCAAAATCTAACATTTTTCTGTTGGCAAAAAAGCCGCCTCTGCTCTGTACAGTAAGGTACGCGCGCTAATACTTAGATAAATAAATAAATATTATTTTGTTTCTGGCCATTAAAATATATTTAAATATAATAATAATATAGGTAATCTCTTACCTTTATGTTGTTGTTCAGCAATTCCTCATACTTCGGCTTCGCACGAGTGTATATCCATATTGCATAATATCCTATAGTGTTGAGAATAGAAAGTGGATGTTTAATTTTTTTATCTTATTTATAAATGATTCCACTCTTGACATCTTTTCTTTGGTTTAAGAAATTATATTATTAAAACTAACTTTACATTTTCAGTTAATAATTTACATATTCATTTAAATTATGCTGCCTTTTTGCAGCAGTAAATTTTACATTACATTATTACTTAACGGGATCCACACAACAACTAACTTAATAATAAGAAAAAGAGTTTTTTGAGTCAGAGTTCTTTGATGACGATGATGTTGACGTCAGACAGCTGCAGCATGCGTGGGTTGATATAAGAACAAATTTCACAAACATATTTCACTTGTTAATATCATTATTTATTTGTAATTGTATAACATGAGTAGGATAATTTAGCTAGAATATAAAAGTTTGTTTATTGCAGAATGATTTATTATTACTTAATGTATTTATTTACGTGTTCAAATGTTTGTATTCTTGAATGGTTTCCTGTTTTGAAATCCGTTAATGATATCTGAGATGGTTACGAATTGATTTACTGCTACTAAATTAGTTCAAGTATCATAAAGTTTTTATGTCCTTGAAAGTTATTGCTTGTTTAATGTTTCTAAAGTAGTTTACTGTCCATATCTGAGAGGGTTATAAATCCATCATTTTCAAAATGTATTTTTTGTAATTTTCATTTAATGATTTCTTACTTATTAAAGACATACAGAATAAAATTAGACAACTCCAGAAAAAAAATAAAATTAAGAATAAGTTAATTTATAAAATAAATCCTGTATTATCTCGTAAAATGCAAATGATGCCACTCATCGGCGTGCCACTCAAACGGTGTACTATAATGCGTTTCGCGATTTTAATGGATGTTTACCTGGAAAATTACCACGTTCATGTAAATGAACTCAAGAAACAATAATGGTATGGTGCTCCAAGTCTAAGGTGTTTATTAGTAGACGAAAGGTTGGCTGGTTTTTTTAGAGCATGTGAGTTCTTTTAAATTAGACAGAAAACGATAGGCGCATAAAGGGAAATAAACAGAAAAGTGGGTAACATGTTCGACGCGTTGGCAATATATCATTACTATAAGTTGAATAAATGGTTCAGATCTTTTTCGAATCTTAAACACCCCATTGATCGCCTAGATAACTGGAGTATTTATCAAATCTCTTGCCAGTGTGGTCTATCTTATATTGGGCAGATTAACATGCTCTTAGATTTCGTTTAAAGGAGCATGAAGTTTATGTTAAAAATCAGGAGCTTAAACGCTCATCTATTGCTCAACATTGTTGGTCTTTTCAACATAGGTTCAATTTTTTCTCAGCCATCATTATCCAGAAATGTTCTTCTAACATTGATCTTGATTTATGGGAAGCTTACCACATTATTGAAAATTCTCACTCTTTAATCAATGACTTATCTATTATTCCTGATTTTCCAAGTATTTGGAAAGCAATAATTTAATGTCCCCCTTTTTGGTTTCTTTTTCTCTCATTCTCCGGTAGATGCGCTACTTATCCACTCATTCGTTTCATCTTCTTTTGTCTCATTGGCTGTTTTTGGCGCATTCGCTACCCGTATCGGGTATATAAGCTGGCTCGTCTCTGTCACTTTGCACAGCTTTGCTTTTTCTAGCACGTTGTGTCTTGCTCTATCTTGCACCGAAGAAGAATCTCGCTAATAGATTCGAAACAGCTGTTTGCTGCTTTTCACGTATTATTTGTGCATTTTAAACGTTGGTTTTCTGCGTTTTCATGGTTCAGATTATCCCGTTACTGATCTAAAGATTGTACTATGGCGTAATATTAAAAGAGGATTGCAATGTAATGAAGCATTATTTTATTACAACCAACAGCACAATAATGGAGTACATTCGCAAACGAGTAACAGTTAAAAGATAAATGAAAAATCCGTAGGAGACATGCTCTACTTGTATGGAAATGTTTCAGATGGATTCTACACTGAACGACAGTCTAGTCTTTTACCAAATCTTAGTTTAAAATTTTAAATATTTTGGAGATGATTTGTCTATAAACCACTTGGCCAGATAGCTCGCCGGCTACACTGCGGATCGTGTAACATCCTCGTGATCGCCTCTCGGCGTCCGTATTTATCGTATCGTTGTTTGAAGCGCTCTGAACAGTCTTTTAAGTATTGGCAAGTCAATGAGGGAATAAATTTCTTTATAACGTCAGATCAAGAGTTTGTATTAGATTTCATAGTTTATAGTGTCTATTCGAGGGTTTTCGAATTAACGGTAACTTGATGTAAACCCTGTTGAAAATTTAGCGGCGCTTTTAACCGATATCATGGAGAGTGGAGTGCGGAGGGTGGGGTGGAGGAGGGCGGGAAAAGTAATTATTTGTAATAAACCACATTTAATTAAATATTGATTAGAAAGGCAAGGCTGTTACAGAATCCTTTAATTTGGTTTTCTTATACCCGATGAATGTAGACGGATATAATTTTTAAATCAAAACTGCAATATTTTTATTACATTTAGTAGATTTTCTTAGATTTTCCAATAACTTAAAGTTTCACTTTCGTTTGGCAATTTATTTACGAAATATTACACGGAAACAAACAAATGCTGAATTATTTACATTTTTTGTGCTAACGGGTTAATGTTTCGTAATAGGTTTGCACGTTTTAAAAAAAATCATGCGTTAAAAAAAAAATAATAAAACCTGAACAAATCCGTAATTTTCAATTAATTGCGTTTGAAAATACATTATTTTTCCATTCGATGGTGCAAAAATGGAAACTATGCGAAGTTTAGAAAAAAAAAATACGATAAAACGAAATGAATTATTGAGTTTGTTGCCACCGTCGTTATGACGGCAGCGTTACTCTCGGACATGTTTTTTCTGTATAATATATATTCATTATTAATTTAAGCATAATTGTTCTCAAACAAAATAAACTGCTATCATAGTAACATAATTTTCATTGTAATAAGTCTGCCTTTGAGTCTTTAATGTTTGTGTACCATCAAATTACAGCAATTCCGTTAATAAAAATTCCTTTGATCACTTCTCTTCTACAATCGCCTGCATACAATTAAAATATCTCTCATTTATTTAAAATAATGGTAATTACAGAGAACTACACAACACAAATTTATCTCGAAATCAATTACATCACTGATCTTCAATCATAAATCCGGTTTGTTAAAGCACGCAATTTTATAACTAAAAGAATATCAGTGAACTCGTTTCAAGACAAATTTTAAACTAACGTTGGAAGAAAGCCAGAATCTTTGTCGCTTAATGATTAATGAATATAAAAGTCTCATGAGTAATGTACTTTTAATAGCTCAAAAACACATCAGATCTATGCACAAGCCATTATTAGCTTTTTTATCGAAACATTAATCTATTTCGTGATTTATTAGTCTTTTTATATTTGCAATGCACTGAAAGATAAAACTTTAACAATTTTTTATGCATGAAATATGAAGTAAAATATTTTTATGATATCAGACGTGAAATGAGTTGTGTTGTTAACAGCATAAGACTTTGAAAGAATTTAAAAAATATTTTAAGGATCACCACTTTTGCAAGAAAATATGCACTGATAAAATTCATAAGGGAAAAGTTATACAATATTTTTTATAGGGCGTACAGAGACATCTATTATCTATTATATATATATAATCCAAACGGAAATTTCGTTCCGAACGCCGAGATTTCGAGTTCTACCTCATGGATTTTTACGGAACTTATACCGTTAGATAGGTATCGTTTCAGGGAAGGTTTTAAGCTATAACACATCATTCTATTTAGATTATTTAAGAATTATTACGGAAAATTCTATTATTTTGGACTTTGTTACTTCATATTTCCTTAAATATCTGGGCTCCTATTGGTCGTAGAGCTTAGATCTCGCGCCAAAAGTAGCTCCGAAGCACCTAAGCAAACTTTTCCCCGCGATTATTTTGACGTCTTCCGATTTCCTCTAACTCTATTAGATGCCCGCATAGAAGCCCCTTTAAAATATTTTTCGTAGTAATTTCAGCAATTATCTTAAATTATTGGTTAAGACCGCCACCCTCCCGATTCATGTATCTACGGAAAGGTTGCATGAAGGAGTTTCGTTCAGATACGCTTTCGTTAAGAATAGAGTGCGCTCCCTGGTGGTGGAATGTGGAACTAACATAACGCGATATTGTTAAAATTAGGAAATCTAACAATGCGATCTGTTTTAAACTTTGAGATAGTTCATAACACATAATATATTATCTATTATATTATATATATAAAAAATCTATTATCTATTCTATTATCTATTATATATATAAAATCCAAACGGAAATTTCGTTCCGAACGCCTAGATTTCGAGTTCTACTGCATAGATTTTTACGGAACTTATACCGTTAGATAGGTATCGTTTCAGGGAAGGTTTTAAGCTATAACACATCATTCTACCTAGATTAGTTATAGAAGTATGGCGGAAAGTTCTGTTATTTTGGACGATAAGGTTACCATTTTATTTCTTGGCGAAGTTTTAGGTTGTTGAAAAAATTGAAACGGCTATTACACCTAGAAAAATAAAAGACAAAAAACTGTTACTAATTTTATTTAAAATCTTCAAAAAAGAAAAAAAAAGAAATCCATTTTAATGAGTGATAATATTAAAAAACGAATATATTTAATTTAAACATGAAAGAGAATGTTCGTAATACTTAAAGAATTAGTTGAAATATTGCAATTGAAATAATATTTGGCGATTTATCTTTTGCATCAGGTTAAGAAAAATGCATCTGAAAATTGATAAAATGATATCAAGGAAGTTCCCTATAAGCGCATGCTCAGCATTATTTGAAAAAAAAAATATGGAATATTCTTCTCATAAATATATATATATATCCATAAAAAAAACGGCAGATCCTCTATTTAGCATTTCTAAAAAAATAATGAAAATTTCATTTTTTGCGATTTAGCGCTGGAAGGCGACACGATAAAATTTTGAATAATACTATGATAAATATTCTTTAAGAAAAACTTTTTCAACTCTCGATACGAAGTTAGTTTAAGTAAGTTTAACTTAAATAAACACATATTTATAACTGCAGTTTTGTCATATACAATTATATATGTAACAATGAAATTTAACGATCGTATTTATGCCGTTTACAATGAAATTTAAATGGATTAAAAGTGTTTCAAACTCAAATTAAGGTCCGATTCTGAGCATTGGCAATTTGACTTCGATATTGTTAGTGTCAGAGACAACAAGAGAGTTTTATTGCTATGGAAACAACAATTTAATATCGAAATGTTTAATGATAGCATTCTTAATTAAAATACCCTTAAAACTTATCCAGCCGGTGACACTGTATAAAATTAAATAGCTCAATACAAGTAACACGCAATTTGCATATATTATATAAGGTTACAGCAAAAGTAGTAAACTAATCCATAGTTTAAGTTTAAATTCATTGAACATTAGGCATTTAATTACTTATTTAACAAGGAATTTATGAATGCATTTCAATCTCTTGCATTTGGCGAGGAAACCTATTGGTTCGCCAAAGAGCGTCGAGCGTTCGTCTGTTCGCGCCAAATACTCGAAAAAATATTTTTTTACAGATTTTCTACTGCGATTCGACCGCTATATTTTTACCGATCTTTTTTACATACACGAGTCATTTTATAAGCATTTCCTTTTTCAAAATATTTTGAGTATGCGTTTTAAGGAGACCTTCCTTGTGAGTAACATTTATTATTATTATTATTATTATTATGTATCTCTTACAGAAAAAACTAGCAGATGTAATTATAAAAATAATGATATTATATAAATAGCAGTTAATATTATAAAAGTGGAGTTCAAATATTTAAATTCTAATGCAAACGTTTGCCCCCCCCCCCCCACACACACACACATATTATAAATAATTTAATTTCAGATATTTAAAATATTTTTCGCGTACTTTACTACGGATACACTCTAAATTAAAATGTCTGAAATTCAGACACTTAAGTGTCTGAAATGGAGTGTTCAATTTTCAGACATTTTAAAATGTCTGAATTTTTTCAGACACTTTTTGCGTCTGAATTTCAGACACTTCAACGGTCTGAATCGCATCCATTTTTTTGTAAGCATCATACGTAGCCATGTTTGACCACGTTGAATCCTGGAAAAATATTTGGCTGTGGTCCTGCCCCCCCCCCCCACCCCCCAAATACAGCCTGATTTTTTTGGTGCTCTCAGTTTTGGTATACAATTTTCGTTACGTTGATAATTTAAATCTTTTACGACATTGTACTGATTATAATCAATATCGTGAACTTCAGGAGTAGAACAAGATTAAAAAACAAAAAATATTTATCTAAATATTAGATTTTTTAAAATTTATTTTGTTTTTAACCTTATTTTACTTTAAAAGTTCAAAATATTGATTATAATCAGTACAATTTCGAAACAGATTTAAAATATAAGCTTTACAAATATTGCACATCAAATTTGGGGGCACTACAGTCGTAGGGGGACGGGACACTTCCCAGTTTGCACTTCCTTTAATCAAGAAGTACTTTTGCAAAAAACGCAACCCTGCATTATAGTTGTCTAAATTGAGATGTCCGGTATTCGGGAGTATCCGTTGTGGAGGTTAATGGAGATTCTCGAATAGCGAACACCTCTATTTAACGAATACTTTTTTAATCAGCAGACATACATATTTGTATATTTTTACCTCAAAAAAGTAGACATCTCCAATTATCGGACAAATTCCGCGGTCCCGAAGTGTTCGCTATTAAGGGCTTTTAAGGTACATAGATAAATATATATATATATTTTATAATCTTGTCCTACTCTAAAAGTTCAAAATATTTATTATACTCGGTTGAATGTGGAAAAAGATTTAAAATATCAGATGTACGAAAATTGCAAAAATCCCCCCCCCCCCCCCCAAAAAAAAAAAATTAAAATATAAAAAAATATATTGCCACATAGGCAATTTTACATATACATCACTTGATAATCACAACAGCCATTTAACTATGAATAATGAAAATAAATAAATAAATATTCTACTTTAATAACATTGGGGAAAAAATGACTTTGGTATTTTGTTAAATATATTTGCGTTTTTAAACTTGTCCTACTCTAAAAGTTCAAAACTTTCATTATAATCAGTGCAAGATTTAAGATATCAGCTTTACAAAAATTCATGCAAAATCCCCCCTCCCCCCCCCCCCCCAAAAAAAATGAAAATACTTATTTAAAAATTATGTTTTTAAAAAATTTATATTTCCACATGGACAAGTTTTTATGTAGATCAGAGGGTACTCACAAAAGCTATTCAACTATCAAAAAAACAAATAAGTACATATTCTATATTAAAAACATGAGGAAAAAATAACTTATGATTTCCAAACTTCTTTCGTCTTAAATATATACAGTAACATCTGTCATTTTTGTATTTTTCGTATAAGTGCATATAAATAAAGTTACCACAATTTTAAATACGAAATCTAGTTAGAGGTTTTTACTTTTTCCCATTATAAATTTCAAATTACTTTTTTATTAAAAATAATAAAAAAATCAGTATTAGAGTTGATTGCAAATCAAATACATATGTATATTTTTACAGGCAGGTTCATATAATAGACCAGTCTCATTTACTTTATTTATCTTTTTTTAATCTGCGGTTTTATGCCAGGAAGTAAGAAAGCATTAGGTCATCTTTCAAAGTTTTTTTTTTTCTTTACTTCCTTGTGGCCGTCATTTACTGCGAGATAAAAATTATCCATTTGAAACTAAGAACTGACATTGAATATATAATTCGTAATAAAAAAGAACGTCATAAGTTTAAAAATATATACTTCTAGAATTAGTGGGGTTTTTTGCGAACAGATTCAAAACTAATTAAATTTCATGCAGGATTTTGTTTAGTACAATAAATAAAATCATAAAATACACTAATTTTACTACTATAAAGAAACTTACTTGAGTTGCTGCAAGAGGTAAGAAATATTCCTCGATTTGAAATTTTAAAAACTACCACAACCACAGTGAGGGAGAAAGACTTTCATCAGTTTAAAAGGTAATCCCATAATACATCCGACTAGCCATATTTAAAGAATGAGATGTTTCATCCTAAAAACAGGACCCGCCAGACAAAAGTTTCTTTTTTTTTGCCAGTTTCGACAGGACGAAGATGAATAACACAATATTATTGATATAAATTGATACGAGTTAACACTAAGCCCATTGCACACGCTTTGTAGAATTTCCGGGTGTAATCTTCAACCGCCGTCTACTTCTGTTCTGTGTCTATCCCGCCCTTGTATCGACGACAGCTTCTAAGAGACATTTGATGTCGAGCACACACGTCAGATGTATGTATTCAATAAATAAATACTCCAAGTTAATACGAATTAAAATCACAGTACTTCACATTTCGCAAAAAACGAATTAAAATACACGCGTACATAAAAACAAACTTTGTTTGAATTACAACGTATACCACTTCGAACGAAGACATCTAAAACGCATGCGCAACTGGGAGTGCTAGTGCCCCCTGGTGGTTATTGCGTCGGAAGAATCAAAACATCTTAAATTAAGACACGTTTAAAGCAATGAAGTGTCTTAAAATAAGACGTTTGCGGATATTTTAGACATTATTCTCAGTTCGTTTACACCATGGTCATAGTAAGACGCTTATGTATCTTAAATTAAGACATCTATAGTGTCTTAATTTTCAGATTAAGACACTTAAGTGTCTAAAATTCTTTTTCAGTCACATATGTGTCTAAATTTAAGACGCTTCTATTTGCAGTGTACATGCTATTTTGTTTTTCCCCAAACTTATGACTTTTATAACCTCGAACTCAGATCAACAAATATTGTCACTCTTTTTTTTTTTTTTTTTTTTTTTTTTTTTTTTCATATATCGCCAATTTTTCTTTTAGAAAAGTCTACTGTTTCAAATGTTAAGTACTAAAGATTATTCTTAAGAAAATTTATGCAATTTTGCGTTATTAATACCACAAAAGAAAATATTTTGCAATAAATATTGCTTACTGAAATACATTTTCGATTGTCTTTTTAATTCGTCATCCCCTTTTCAGTTTTTTTTAAAGTTTTTTGATATTGGATTAATCTTCCGTAATCAGGTTACCTGTTAATTAGTGTATTTACTGAACTATTAAATGTTTCTTTTATATTTGAAAGAGTCAGAACAGTGATCAGACAGTGACTGTCAGACAGTGATCGCGATTGTAGGAGATTACATGAAATTTGTACTTAGCCATTAGTAAATTTATGTTTTTTCATTATGAAGCAAACGGAGAACAGAAGATTTAGTATTATATATATATTTATTTGCAGTTATTTTACTGTCACTAAAAAATAAATACTTGGGAAAAAAATTTGAAATTCCAATGGTGGCTGGTGGAACAATATTTGTTGATTTATCATTTTAGCCTAGATAAGAAAAAAAGTACCTGAAATGCAGATAAAATCGAAAATAGAAATCATTATAAAGCAAGTTCTTCTGACGCACAATCCTATTCGCTAAACTGAGGAAAAAATTAACGATTTCAGGTTTATTTAGGCAGCAGACTGAAGAATAATGTAATTTTGAAAATAAAAAGTGTATTTATTTATCCGTGTTATTGCCCTCTTTAGAGGAATAATAAAAGGTCTTCGGTGTATCAAAAAGATTATTTCGTTATATTATAACGTGTTAGGTTATTAAGTTTTGTATAACTGACTTTATTTGTCATTTACAAAGAGTATTTTTGGCGAAAGATCTATAATTCAGCCAACAGCAATTTGATTTTATTTAATGGGATGTAGTCTGGCGCATAATTACGTATGTTTTACGAGTGTTAACTCTGGTAAATTTGTAACCATATAGTTTGCAAACACTTCTAATGTTTGCCGTAAAACTTAGCTGTGCACCCGATTATGGACGATTGGGAAGATTTTGATTGGATGAAAACAAGAGGTTTATTTTTCTATCATAATGAGTTATCGAGTTTTTTATTTTCAGGTTAACAGTTACATAATTGCAAGTGGTATATATATAAAAAGGTAATGGTATTGAAAATGACATTATTTTAATTTTATTCAAACATTTCATTTTTAAAAATCCACTTTTATGTGGTTTACATTTCTTTTAATGGAAGTTAAAGACTTTTTGTGTGCAAAGAATTTATTACATTTTTTTTACCGTATTTACCCTGCTGTAATCCGAAGATAGAAAACTGCAGTAGACCTGCTAGAAGACGTGTATTACAAAATATAATGCAACGTAGAGAGAAATTGCATTTAAGCTACCAGAATCACACATAACACCGAGCTGAGAAGCCCGGAGTTCAAGAACTATCAAACAAAAGTGAATATTCCGAACATAAGTAATGTCCAGTGGTCACTCTCTGCAATCATTGTAATTATCTCTCCTTTTAGTAGTGTTGTGACTAGAGAACATTTTAACATTTCTGATTATCACAACGGCCGTATTTTCTTCCCAACCTCTACTTTAAATATATATTGTAAAAAGAATTTCTTCTGAATAGTCCGAATTTTGCCTAACCCACAAGATATTATACACTGTTAAAAATATACAGCATTCTGGCAGGTCATTTGACCGTTTTTTCCGAAAACGGTTACACAACAGTAATTTTAACACTATTCTGACCATATTATTGGCCATTTTATGGTCAGAATATAGTTAAATTGTGGTTATGAAACCGTTTTTTCAAAAAACGGTCGAATGACCTGCCAGAATGCTGCAAAATTTTTAACAGTGTAATAGCTAAATAGCGTTCGCATAGTATTCAGCAAATGCGGAAAGATTTTCCCGGTGAAGGTCCATATTAATTTAAAATACAAGGTCGAATTCATAATTTTGTTTTATCAATGATCATTTGGAAAATGGACCAGCGAAGCGGGTGTAGCCTGCTAGTAATTTAATAAAAGCATTACTCACAAAAAAATGTTACTCTGTTGTAGACGGGACCCACCGGTGGCCGAGAGGTTCTGCTTTCGAAGCTGATAGACGGGAGGTGCTGGGTTCGATCCCAATCGCACCCGTCGGCCTAATCGTTCGGAGTTTTCGTGGTTTTCTGCGAACCTTGGTTTTTCCAAGCTTAAATACGGACTAGGTTCCCTTAGAAAGATCCCTACGGAGGGCACTCCGCCCCCCTTTAGGGCCTATAATCTCCTGCTGGTAATTGGCCGTCGTAAACAGAATCAACCAACCAACCTGTTGTAGAGTGTTAAAAAGTTTGTATTTCTCGCTCAGAATAAATGGCTCATTTCTCTTTCGAGCCTGACAGAACTCTGATTCTCCTTTTCGCTAGATAACGCATCAATAACATCGCTAAAGGTCTGCACGGACTGAAATTTCAGCAACGGGACCTGTTCCATGATCAAACATTATTGATGCAGTCCGGCTCGATATAAAAGCTAAAAGTTCAATCGAGAATGGGCCACTGACCACTGCGAAAGGAAACATTCGTCATGGGTAATTTCTACAAATCATGCAAATATTTCTGAAGCAACCTTACCCTACAGCCTTTAATTAAAATTCTTTAAAAAGTGCACTAGCTTATGTATATTTTTTTCATATTACGTGTTCACAATTCATGGAATACGGTGTAACAATTCTATTAATGACCACTTAGACAATTACGATCATAAACATGCATTTAAAAGATTGACTTAGAAAATTACTCTCAAATAAATATTCAGTACAGAAATCAATGTATTTTGAATGAAAGAAAAATTGTGTTAAAAAAATAATAAATTTAAAGATTTTCATTGAAAACGTACATTTTAAAATATATTTCTTTGTTATTTATTAAATCAAATGAAATTTCTAAGTATTTTATTAAATAAATGTACAAAATCATTATTATTATTGAAAAAGTAAATATACAAATAACTGCGAGCCCAATAGGGGCTCCGTGGGAAAAATGAAGCCGAGAACCGGAAAAAAAAGTCATGTCCTTCTAAAGCCTGTATAATTCTAACGAAAGAAAATTGACCTATGAACACCCCGAGCTAAGTAATGTTATTATCGCTGATTACGTTCCATGTATTTACATACCTCCACTCCTTGCACTGTCTTTAAACATTCAAGATATACTTAAATATGGTATTATCACAATAACATAATTATACAAATGCATAATTTTAATATTACAATTACATAAAGGCAAAAAGAAAATCACATTATACTAATACAATGATGTTGCACTTTTACAAAACAATTACAAAAAAAAAATAATTAATTTAATTATTAATTCATGATAGGAGGCAGCTTTGAAATAGATCGTTTTAATTTACACATATCAGTTTCAACCTCACTTAATCTAACTTTTTGTAGTATTTATCTGAGTAAATTAATAAAATTCTCTCTAACGACCGTTGACAAGGAGGTTATTTATTATCCTTTGTAATTTGTAATCTCCCCATTTTTGCAGTATGTTACTCAAATTTTCACATTCCCCTTCAGAAAATTACTAACTTAATTTGAATACTAACTTTTCTAAATTATCTACATAAATTTGGCTTGATTTTAACAGTGGTTAAGCCTATTATCACCGCTGCTTGTTAAATGAGATTCAATAATTGATGTAACAGGCCACCCAATTAAAAAATGGAAAGAAGTTAGAACATTTAGATAATGTATGTCAGCAGATATCGGAGCAAGTGGTCGAGAGTTTAACATGTCCACAACCTGAATCAAAACCATCAGATAGTCTTCGGAATCCAGTTTTAAATTTTCTATTCCTCTTTTTAATTAATATTTAATGGATTTTATTTCTACTTTCAACTGCATCCGAAATTTGGCGTTCTAAAAGGAAGAAACATCCAATCTATTCTCTTTGATGACGTATAGTTTGCAAGAGTCCCATCTGGTTGATTTATTAACCACTGCAATTTTTAAGATTCAGAATTTGTTCCTACAAAGATTTTCGCATTTTTACCAAATATCTTAGCTAAATATCACAGGGAAAGCTTTTATGAAATCTTTCTTCGGAAAAATTGTCCGACACATTATCTGTAGTTTTGCGCCAAAACACGCAATGCAACCGTGCACAATTTTCATACATATACTTCGCCCATTGGTTATACAAAACTGTTGTCAAATTTGATCGAATATAGCTGCAGTCGCTGAATTGAAATACTTGCTATTGTTCAATCTGCTTCCTGCCGTTAAAATACCATCCTTATAGAAAAAAAAAAAAAAGAGTTTAAACGTTATGTTGAGTTTGCCTTGCCGCCATTATTGACGTTTTTTACATTACATAACGGGATCTTTTCAACGATTCTGTATAAAATGACCAACACTTTGCAAATCTACACAAACCTGAAAATAAAACTTAATACAGTGATAATTTTAAATTTCAGTAGAACCTCGATTATCGGAAGTAATTGGAACCGACCATCTTTCTGAAAATCGAAAATTTCGGATAATGGAGAAGTGCTTAATAAAAAGTAAAGCAATAGCAAAATAGAAACAAGAATAAATTACCTGAAATTTAATTTTGAAATTAAGTACCTTTTACATATATCAGAAGGGTTTGAAAAAATGTTTTGTTTGTCGCAGTTTTGATTGCCTTTGCTTTGAAGGATCACGGAGTTTTTTAATATTATTGGTTCATCAGAATCACAGTCTTTCTGGTATGCTTCAGCCATGCCAAACCTTTTCCAAAACATTCAAAAGTTTCAGAATTACTAATTTGTTCGTTTTTTTTTTTTGTTCCACTCCGCAGCTTACGGGAGCTCAAGTTAAATTCAAAGGAACTCTAAGAAATGGGATCGAAAATATTTATATGTACTCGTAGTATGGAAAGAACCGCTTGAACACAAAGAATATAATGGTTAAAAGCAGAAAAAGCTTTCAAAATGGATTTTGCACACAAGGAATGTGATAGTATAAAAAAAGCTTTAAAAGTGGATTTCGGCTAACCGAGAGCTTCGGTTAAAAGTTTCGGATAAAAGAGGTTCTACTGTATTTGTGTATCGTGTTTAAAAAATTATTCACAAATTTCTGAATAACGATATTAAAATTAATCACATAACTGTATTAAAACTAATCATATTAGAGACATCAGAAATAAGTAGGGAAATATGCTCTTTTTTATGACTGTTTGAGGAATAAATCTATTAGGAGATTTGTTGGTTTTATAAATACGAGGTGGAACTCGTCGAATTTCGACGAAAGAAAATGTTTACAAAGGAAGTGTTGCATCAAATTTATAATACATCGTCAAAAAATAATTAGAATAAAAAATCCATCCCACACTTGTTAATGTAACTCTCCAAAGACATATTTTAACCTAAGATTAACTAAATACTTTTTTCGTAAACTTCAACTGTTAAAATTATTGAAAAATTAAACTTTATTCATATACGTAATAAGTAACATATAATCAAGATAAGTAATTTTGATTAAGTTATTAATTGATGCTTGGTTACGGAATGAAAAATCCGCATAAATGATTTCACCTTGACATAATCATAGAATTTTCTACCTTTACTTCTAAACCGAATCAAGTCATTTTCCACGTTTCACATCCATATTAACCATTTAAAAACATTTTAACGCGCAATAGGTTATTAATAAGTATTTTTTCAAGCTTGAAGTCACGTTTGTCAACTATTACAACTTTCCATGTTAAAATTCCCACTCGTGATTTGAGGTCTTAGTATAATATCTGAACCTGCGCGTAAAAATTCCAGAAATTTATAACTTTTAGACGTATTCAAGGGGAAATATCTCGTTTTATCAAATAAAATTATCGTTTACTTTTAAATATGACGCCATTTTCAGTCGCTGAAATATTTTGCCTATTGTCTCAAACTCAATATCAGCAAAATGAAAAAATAGTGAAATATAAGAGCATCATCAGGGAAATTGTGTCTTTTTTAAAGCATAACGTCATTTGCTGTTCAAATTTTTAAAAATGATATTTTTAATTGCAATGAGAAAATGGCATCAGTAAGAATATAATCCATAAAAATAACTAATCCACTTTTAACCCTCCGACTGTCTTGCAAAAGGGCAAAATTGTAATGTTGTTTTCTCTGCATTTTGTTTTAAATGCTAAAAAAAATGATTCTTTGAACATTTTATAAAAAAAACTTAATAACGAATATGAATGCAATCCTTGGAAGTATTAATCATTGTTCAATGTATTAAAAATACATTAAATCAATAGAATTATATTATTTTAAATATTGCTTGTATTGCAGTGAAACCTGGAGCTTAGTGAACTTATTAACACGGGCTTGTCAGTGAGGGGGTTAATAGAAATGAAGTACTTCAGTTGCCACGATTAGAAAATTGGTATTAAAAACTATAAAAAAAATAATATCTCAGAAATAAATTGAGATACAGCTTTCAAACAAATTGTATTTAAAAGTGCATTTTTCTCTGCATACGACGGTGTAAACATTTAAAATGTGGAATGTTTAGAAGTTTAAAAATTTGCAGTAGCGAAAATTGCAAAAGCGAAATTTCATTTCAAATTTCAAAGTGTTGCCATTCGCAGAATGACGTATGCGTTACGCACAGATATGTTTGTCCTTTATAATATAGATAGGTGTTTCATCAAATTCAACTGGGTTTCCGTAGGATGGTATTTCGCATACCACCGAGACACATTACACAGTTCTTGAATTTTTCACACGTGTTGAAGATGACAGGGATCCGTTTTTAATAAAAGATAGAATGATCATGGAATCGCAATAGAGTGAGATACAAGGTAAATTGCACAGAAGATTTAATTTTCCGACCTAATTTTGTGAGTAATAAGGCTGCACAATGCTCCAGCCTAGGTATGGTTACTCGCAATGTCTGAGGATGAACATTAAGATGTCTGTTAAAATTCGTTGTTGGTAGCTTAGTTAGATTTCATAAAATATTACCAAAATTATGTAACAAAACACTATTGAAAATTGTTACACGTTCTACAATCATTCTCTTAAAATTAGCCAAATAACAATGCAAGTAAGTGCCTTTGAAATTCATTCAGTTGAGGTAAAGTTATAAATTATGCTTTTTACACATGATCGAAGCTTTATATACGAGTAATATTCTTCGTTTTTCAACAAATGAAAGTAATTTAGAGTGATAAGTAATCTTCTATAGGGTAATCGAAAAGTCGCGCACCCCTTGAAAAATATTTTGTTTACTAGCATGATTCAAATTACAAACTTAAACTTAAAAGAATAAAAATACTGAGACACAAAACTAGGCGAAAACTAGGCAAAACTAGGCATTGTTACAAAAGATATTGAAAATGTGACTCTTTTTCTGGGATACAAAGAAGTTTTTTTCAAATTTCAGGCTACTCTTTTCAGTGTTGGAACACTTATTTTATGAATCTCATGTTCAAAATTTGTTTCCAGGTCAATGGTGGAGTGTGGATTTTCGTAAAAACATGTGCTTTTAGGTGAAGCTATAGAAAAAAAAAAACAGGGGACCGTGGGGACTGGGTGAAATAAGGCGGTCATTTATAAAGTCAATCAAACATTATGTTGTTTCATTAGAATTATGGCACGTTACTCCATCCTGTTGGAACAAACAGATTAACATTAACAAAAACAATTAACATTAACGCAAGACTTTGCTACGAAATAACGTTTAACATAACAATTCTCCGTGCTTTGGAAAACTTTCACAAAACAAAAGTCTTACATGTTACAACATCAACTGCAACTGTAATTTCTACTGGTAAATGAATTTCAAATATATAGTGCTGTCATCTATCGAAAATTAATCCCATTATTATTTATTTCGGATTTTTTACAATTTTTGAAAATTTGAGTTGAGGACTTTTCGATCGCTGTATTTAATCCTAATCTAAAACACGATTATCACAAAAATGGTGTCTTTCCATGACCGAGAAATTTATATCACACAAAATGTTATATTTTTTCGGCCATTGAAAATTCTAAGCAACTTCGTTGTTTAAAAGTTTTGAAAATTATTACAGTCCAGGCAATAGAGACCGTATAAGGACTCTACCTAGCAAAATTAATGGTAGTACTGGAAATCGGCTTTCTATATGTTTTTTTGGGTCGCTGAATCCGAATTTGTAACTTCCCACCAAAATTTCCCCCGGCAACCCCCCCCCCCCAAATTTCGGTAAAAAACCCGCCAAAAAGGTTTTTATTAAAAAATTCCATTTTTTTATTGTTTTAGGGGAAAAGTAGCTAGAAATTCAGAAAATAGACAAAATTTGCAACAAATTAGATGTATGACATTATGACTTAGGATGAAGGGAAAGGGGGGATCTGCCTCGGAAGATGCGCCACAGTGCTGCGTGGACTAAGTTGCACAATTCCACTTAACCACTCACACGTTTACATTAGCACTCCCATCTTCCCTCCGAACTTTCTCTATAAGGTTTACTTTAAGTTTTATGGGTCGCAAAATTCAAATTTTTAACTTACCCCCCAAATTTTTTTTATAATTTTATTGTGAAATCACGGCAGTTAAATAACTGAGCTTCTCTTCATGAGTTATATTTAGGAAATAATGTTTTCCCTTTTAACATCTTCACAGAAAGGAGAAAGATAAAATTGGCATGCTCCTACCTTTATTGTCCAGCGTTGATCGAATCCCCGTAATTCGGTCATCCAACGTGCGATAAATCTAAGTGAATCAGCAAAAGAAATCCTTCCACTCATTTGAACAAAAGAGGGCACAGGATATTCACTACTCTATTTTAATTAGAAATAAAATTAAAGAAAGTTAGAATTAAATCTAAAATTAAAGTTATATATTTGATTTACATATTAAAGTATTAAGATATTTGAGCGCAGGCATACTGCGTGTTTGCTTAGGGCATATATGTTAAAGACTGGCTAAAAAAAGAAAAGTTTTTCAGTTCATTAGTCCTTTTTGATTTCATCTCGTTGTGCAAGAGTCTTTTATGTATACCAGATGTTGGAAATTCCTTTTTATCTCTCTGCATGTGGAAAAGAAAGAGTGAGAAATGGGTAGTTGCTTTCCACTCAGATAAAACCGATTTCATCTATCAAATGCAATCTTGAAACACAGCTGTAATTATTTCACAATGTCTTGCAATTTCGGTAAATCATTATTCACTTTCTAACAATTTTTCCCCCGAAGTCCCCCCCCCCAAATTGTTGTTTTTAACTTAAAATTCTTATTGTTTTAGGTAAAAAACATTACGAAATTCAGAAACTAGACAAAATTTGCAACAAATAGGATATATGACATTATGACGTAGGATAAACGGGGAGAGAGGGGGCTGCCTCTGAACATTCCCCGCGCGCATTTCTCAAAAACCAAATTTTATCAAAAAATCAATTTTTGGGGAAGTTGCCGGGTGAAATTTTGGTGGGAAGTTGCAAATTCGGATTCAGCGACCCAAAAAACATCTAGAAAGCCTATTTCCAGTACTACCATTAATTTTGCCAGATAAAATCCCCTATTGCCTGGACTTCATCATTTAGTGCACGTAGCGCCGCAGTGCATGGTCCGAGGCAGCCCTCATCCTCCCCGTTCATCCTAATTCATAATGTCATATATCCTATTTGTTGCAAATTTTGTCTAGTTTCTGAATTTCGTAATGCTTTTCCCCCAAAACAATAAGAAATTAAAGTTAAAACAACTATTTGGGGGGGGGGGTTCGGGGGGGGGATTTTTTGGGGGAAAGTTAAAAAAATTCGGATTCAGCGACCCAAAAATCTCAAAGTAAACCTTATAGAGAAAGTTCGGAGGGGAGATGGGAGGACGAATGTAAACGTGTGAGTGGTTAAGGGGAATTTCGCAACTGAGTTTACGCAGCACCGCGCGCATGTTCCGAGGCAGACCCCCCTTCCCCTTCATCCTAAGCCATAATGTCATATATCTAATTTGTTGGAAATTTTGTCTACTTTCTGAATTTCCAGATACTTTTTCTCTAAAACAATAAAAATATTGATTCTTTAAATAAAAACCTTTCTTGGGGGGCTTTTTACCAAAATTTGGGGAGGTTGCCGGGGGATATTTTGGTGGGAAGTTACAAATTCGGATTCAGCGACCCAAAAAACATCTAGAAAGCCAATTTCCAGTACTACCATTAATTTTGCTAGGTAAAATTCCCTATTGCCTGGACTATTAGTTGCATGGAACGAACGGTTTTATCAATATCATTTCATTTTAAATTATTAATATCCTAATCATTTCGAGATATCGGTAATTTTGCGTAATTCCAATTCGAGTTGCAGCGGTTACTCTCATATTCACGAACACACTGTGAAATTAAATTAAAAAATAAACTCATGTAAAAGTAGGATAAGTTATTGCAAACACTTTTATCGAATCCTACAAATACATCAAAGATAACAGAAAATTACTTTGTATATATTTCGTTATTCTTTTGCAGTTTAGAAATTGAATTACATTAAAAATTTTTGGAAAAACCAATTTTAAAAGTGTATCACATATGTTTATGGAATGCGTTTGAAAAAGAATTAAAAAAAAATCTTTTTTTAAATTAATAAATAGATTCTTTAATTTTATTTAGAAATAGAAACAAATTGTGTTACATGCATCCGAAAATAAGTAATGCGCAATTTTAAAAATCAATTTGTTTGATACATGAAAAGTTTTGCCTTTGAAACTTCTTTTTAACGCTAGGTATTTCTTTTTTATGATTTAATGTTGCTATTTTTCAATGAATAAATAATTAATTAGTCTGTAAAAAATAACTAATTAGTTTTCAAAAGAATTTTTCTTATCTTTTCTTTTGATTTAAATTTAATGAAGACTCATTAGATTAAATAATATATTTGACTCTTTCTTTTAAATTTATTTATATTTAACAATTATATAACATAAATAATTATTATTTTAATTATTATTTTTTCAGCTTTAATGCGAATTTAAACTTATATATTTTATTTAAACACACTAAGTAAGTTTTCCATACTAAAATTTGAAAATATCTGAACTTAATTAAGATTTATTTAGATTTATGATCACTTATATCAATCTTTAATAAAAGAAAAGAATACTTAGAAAATTCAATCCAACACAGTTGAAAGGTGTTAATGAATTAGGTTTCTCTGTCTGTCTGGTCGTCTGACCGTACTCTAACTCTTCGTAAATATACTCGAATTTCTCTGTAATTTTAATTTATTATTGTCATTTACTATAGCATGATCCTTACTGAAAGTGAAGACGGTTGCATTTATAGTTCATTTACAAGAACAGCCAAAAGCTTTCAGTTACATTATGGTCAATGGGAAAAAATTTTTTGAAGTGAATTTTAATCATGTTACACCATTTCAAACATAATGAAATTAATCTGCACTCATGAAGTGCCCTAACACTATGAGGTGCACATTAATTATGTTACATTATTTCAAATATACTGTAATTGATATACATTACAGATGTTTACTACAACAATATACTTGCTGCAGAATATGATGTGCATATCATTTATTATTCATTTACAGGGACACATGAAAAATTTGTATGCAATACTGTATCCGAAAAACTGTCTATTAGCGTTAATTGCTGGAAATAGCGATAATTGCTGGTGTTTTTAAGATTAACTAGATTTCGCATATAACGGGGTATGTATAAATGTCATACTTAATTTACAGGGCTATACAGCAGAATTCGTAAGCATTACTGAATATGAGCGGGAATTACTTAAAAGTGGTTTTTGATACAGTGATGCATTTTCAAGCTGAATTATATTTAACTACTAACAGATAATTGTAGCATATAAATAAAATCATATACCGGGCCACACAAAGAATTAGATAAATGATCCCTTATGGATGATAATTTCTAAAAATGTGATTTTAGCTTAATATGTGGCATGTATAAAAATCTGTACGTAATAGACAAGACTGTTGAAAATAATTCAAGTATTTTTCCACAAAAAAATTGAAGTACTTTTCCGGCTATCAACGGAAACTTCTGAATCTTTCTTTTCAAATATATTATGCGTTTACTAAAATGATTACATAAGTATCTTATTTACCTTATTAAAGAGCTAATTATTAAGTATTCAGGAAATGTTAGAAAGTTTTTTATAATTCATGCTTAATGCTTGATTTATCTTTCATGTCTTTATTTAATTAAACGTCAATAATTTTATTTATATTTAAAATAAGTAATTTTTTATCGAATAACTTTTGACCTATAAAACAGAGATCAACACTGGCCTAATTTTATCATTAGTTTCGGCCCACGTCGAGTTTTCAGATTTCAAAACTGGAATCGGCGTGTCTTATGTATGATCTATTCTAACAACATTTTATACTATTTTGAAATAAATTAAATGTGGAGTTTTCATTTAAATCAAATGTTCTAACTAATCATCAATGCTGTTATTCCGTCTTCCATAGCTTCGGAAGACATAATTGGAAAAATGCTGTCCGTTAAAATTTTTCTCATAAATACACTATATGGCCATTAATGACCGGCAACTTTCAATTTCCGATCAACTTTCGGGACACTTTGTCAAATATTTAAAAATATACTTGTCAGATTCTTTTGGAATTTTAGGATAAAAAAGAACAGGTTTGACTTCATATTTATCAACGTCGATTTGATAAGGGTGACAATTAGGGGGGGGGGCAACAAAAAATTAAAGAAAAAAATAATACTTGGGATCACCCTGTAAAGTAAAATGCACGAAATGATCTATCATTACGGAATATACATAAGCAGTCATTGTGCAATATGTGTATTCATTTGTGTAAGAATAGCATGTATATTAATAGAGATATAGCGATTTTTTTTAAATATTTAAAAAAATCTTGCATGTTTTTTGCTTATAGCATGCAGGGTTTTTAACCAAATTTAACGTCACTTTCAGAAAAATTGAAAAAATGTAGTATAAATATAATAGTGCGATTGGAATATTAATATATTAAATATTTAAGGAACTATGGCAGTTGCATAATATAATTTGTATCTGCGAATGATAACAATTAACCTTTTGCATAATTTAATAGTCAACGCTATGGAGCAACTTATAAAAAGAAATCAGTCAAATATTGCAAAAATTTTGAGAGATATCGGCGTTAGAGTGAACTGTTTTTTAGTTTCTCGCTAAAACTCGCTGAATGATAAGGGATTGTCCACAAATTGTTATTTTTAAATTATCTGACAGCGTTCGTAGCAAGTTTTTTGAAAAACCTATTTAATTATAGTTTATGCTTATATTTAGGAAGATTTTGAATCTAAACTACGATGAAAAGAAAAATATTAATAAAACATGAAAAATACATTGATTACATTTAGGAAAATTGAAGAACTTATGATAAAATTTTGTGAAATTTAGCCCAATACGTAAAATACTCTACAGTAAATTCTATCGCTTATGTATGCATTTTCTGTATACACGTAATTTGTATGACAGTGGTGAAGACAATAAACTAAAATTTAAGATATATTGGACATTTTTCATGAGTTATGAGTCAATAACTTGCAATTTCATTTTTATAGTTATATTTCAATAGCTTTTTTTAGAAATCCGTTTTGCGTATGGAATTTTCGCTGATAAGTATTCCATAAAATACATTTATTTAACTGAAATATTTACTTAACTATATTAAACTTTACTTAACATTTAGTTAACAGTTATGTGAATTTGAAATTTACTGTATTTATCGATCAAGGTCTTTTTTTGTGCCGTTTATATATAAAAGACAGTTTTGGCGGTTTTTGTTCAAAGGGGAAAAAATTTAACGATGAAACGTTTGGCACTTCCAGTTTCATTTACAGCTATTAAGTAGTTTTTAAATTCTGATAACTTAGATTTTTTTATAATACAATAAATGTAAGCGTAGATTTGGAAAGTTAAAATATGGGCTTTAATGACATGTAATACAAAGAAAACGAAAATTTTAGACAAAAATCTCATTTTAAACGTAATCGGATATCCTAATTTGTAAACTATTTTTTTATTTTTTATTGATACTTTAGTTCAAAAAAGTTAGCACAAAAAAAAAAAAAAAAAAAAAAAAAAAAGACCTTGATCGATAAGTACAGTAAATATCCAATTCACATAATTGTTAAGTAAATGTTAAATAAAGTTTAAAATAGTTAAGTAAATCTTTCAGTTAAATAAATGTATTTTATGGAAAATGCACTTTTCCATGAAAATGCAATACGAAAAACACAATTTTTCAAAAAGCTATTGAAATATCACTATAAAAATCAAATTGCAAGTTATTGACTCTTAACTCATGAAAAATGTATATCTTAGATTTTAGTTTATTATCTTTACCACTGTCATACAAATTACATGTATATAGAAAATACATATTATATATGCGATAGAATTTACTGAAGAGTGTTTTGCGTATTGGTCTAAATTTCATAAAATCTTACCATAAACTCCTCAATTTACCTAAATGTAATCAATGTATGGACTATATTTTCCTCTTCATCGTAGTTTAGAGTCAAAATCTTCCTAAACATAACCGTAAAATATTAATAGCTTTTTCAAAAAACTTGCTCCGAACGTTGTCTGATAACTTAAAAATAATAATTTTTGGACAATCACTTATCATTCAGCGAGTTTTAGTGAGAAACTAAAAAACAGCTCATTCTAACGCCGATATCTCTCTGAATTTTTACGATATTTGACTGATTTGTTTTAATAAGTTGCTCAATAAAGTTGACTATTAAATTATGCAAAAAGTTCCTTGTTATCGTTCGCACATGCGCAGATAAAAATTATTTTATACAACTTTCCAATTTCCTTAAATATTTAATATATTTATATTCCAATAAATATTTAATATATTTATATTCCAATTGCACTATATTGTTTCTACTACATTTTGTCAATTTTTCTGAAACTGGCGTTAAATTTGGTTAAAAACCCTGAATCGTTATAAACAAAAAACATGCAAGAATTTTTTTTTAAATAAAAAAAAATCGCTATATCTCTATTAATATACGTGCTATTCTTACACAAATGAATACACATATTGTACAATATCTTCTTATGTACAATACGTAGCGATAGATCATTTCGTGCATTTTATTTTACAGGGTGATCCCAAGCATTATATTTCTTCTTTAATTTTTTGTTGGCCCCTAAATTGTCCTCCATATCAAATTGACATTGATAAATATGAAGTCATGTTCTTTTAAATACTAAAATTCCTCAGGAATCTGACAAGTATATTTTTAATTATTCGACAAAATGTCTAAAATTGAAAGTTGCCGGTCATTAGTGGCCATATAGTGTATATATGCTAAATTCTTTTAAAAACAGTTGTAATTGTAGGATAATGTTGGTTACAAATCTACCGTATTTTTTGTAGAAACTGAGATGGGGCAAGCTTCATTTCACTGATTTTTGCTAAAGTGGAACCCGGTTTGAACATATAATTTTTACACCGAGCCGCGCGAAGACATCCTTTTACCATGATCGGTCTGAAAATTTCGAACCGTGCATACCTGGACTGGGTGTCTACAAATCATTTGGGTGATTTCGTAACATAAAAACTTCCAAAATATTAAATGAAATTAACTAGTTGAAAGTCAGACTAGTAGTAATATTGCCGAAGTTTATTCATACATGGCGATAGGTGTCCTAATTGACGCTATTGCTTAGCGAACGGAGATGTTATTCAATGGTCATCACGATCGCATGATCTTTCACTGCTTGATTTCGGTGTATGGGGTTTTGTAAAGGACCAAGTGTACAAGCCCCCGCTTCCTGCATCCATTTCTGAACTAAATTCAAGAATCTGTACTTTATTTAACCCTTAAATGCCTGATTTTTCAAAAATCATTGTAATAATGTTTTTCGGCTTTCATTTTTTAAATAAATCATGGGGAAAATACTTTAAAAAATCATATTTTGTTTTAGATATGGTTTACGGCTAAAAAACAGTTTGTTACTAATCGGCAATACTGGTCTTTAATTGAAAAAATAATTTTCCTTGATAAAATTGTATAATATTAAACACACAATAATTTTAGGAACTGTAATAAGAAATACATTTTATTTGCTCACTGCAGAATGAAATAGGGTATTTCGCAAGCTTCCAAACAATACAAAAAGAACAAGTAGCAACAATTGAAAAAATAAATTTATCTTTATTCTTAAACAGCACAAGTTTTGCCATCTACATGTTTAAATTGATTTAATAATATTTTCAGAATGTATTTTATTGGCAACATTAGGCATTATAGCATCAAAATTATTCTAATAGTATTTTAGAGCTTAAATTCGGTATGTTGCCGAAAAGCAACACCCGTCATTTAAGGGTTAATTTGATCGACGAAAACATGCTGACAAATCTGTGGAAAGAAATGATTTACCGATGGGACATTTGCAGAGTCGCGAAAGGAAGTCACATCGAACATTTGTAATAATGGTAAGCTTGAACTATTTTTTTTTTTATCTTATAAGAATATTAGACCAGGCAATAGGGAATTTTACCTAGCAAAATTAATGGTACTACTGGAAATTGGCTTTCTAGATGTTTTTTGGGTCGCTGAATCCGAATTTGTAACTTCCCACCAAAATTTCCCCCGGCAACCTCCCCAAATTTTGGTAAAAAGTCCCCCCAAAAAGGTTTTTATTAAAAAAATTGTTTTGTTAAAAAAATGTCTAAAAAATTGTCTAAAAAATTTTGTCTAAAAAATTTTATTGTTTTAGAGAAAAAGTATCTAGAAATTCAGAAAGTAGACAAAATTTCCAACAAATTAGATATATGACATTATAACTTAGGATGAAGGGGAAGGGGGGATCTGCCTCGGAACATGCGCTCGGTGCTGCATAAACTAAGTTGCGCAATTCCACTTAACCACTCACACGTTTACATTCGCCCTCCCATCTCCCCTCCGAACTTTCTCTATAAGGTTTACTTTAAAATTTTTGGGTCGCTGAATCCGAATTTTTAACTTTCCCCCAAAACTTTCCCCCCCGAAACCCCCCCCCCCCAAAATAGTTGTTTTTAACTTAAATTTCTTACTGTTTTAGAGGAAAAGCATTACAAAATTCAGAAACTAGACGAAATTTGCAACAAATAGGATACATGACATTATGAATTAGGACGAACGGGGAGGGTGTGGGCTGCCTCTGAACGTGCACTGCGGCGCTACGTGCACTAAATTATGAAGTCCAGGCAACAGGGGATTTTATCTGGCAAAATTAATACTAGTTCTGGATTTCGACTCACTTTATGTTTTTTGGGTCGTTGAATCCGAATTTGTAACTTCCCACCAAAATTTCACCCGGCAACCCCCCAAAAAATTGATTTTTTGAAAAAATTTGGTTTTTGGGAAAAGCGCGCGGGGCATGTTCCGAGGCAGCCCCCCTCTCTCCCCGTTTATCCTACGTCATAATTTCATATATCCTATTTGTTGCAAATTTTGTCTAGTTTCTGAATTTCGTAATGCTTTTCCCCTAAAAGAATAAGAAATTTAAGTTAAAAACAACTATTTGTTGGGGAGGGGGGGTTCGGTGGGAAAATTTTGGGGGTAAGTTAAAAATTCGAATTCAGCGACCAAAAAAACTTAAAGTAAACCTTATAGAGAAAGTTGGGAGGGAAGATGGGAGGGCTAATGTAAACGTGTGAGTGGTTAAGTGGAATTGCGCAACTTAGTCCACGCAGCACTGCGGTGCATGTTCCGAGGCAGATCCCCCCTCCATCCTACGTCATAATGTCATATATCGAATTTGTTGCAAATGTTACCTACTTTCTGAATTTCTAGATACTTTTTTTCGAAAACTATAAAAAAAATTGATTTTTTTAATAAAAACCTTTTTTGGGGGCCTTTTTACCAAAATTTGGGGAGGTTGCCGGGGGAAATTTTGGTGGGAAGTTACAAATTCGGATTCAGCGACCCAAAAAACATCCAGAAAGTCGATTTCCAGTACTACCATTAATTTTGCTAGGTAGAGTCCCTATACGGTCTCTATTGCCTGGACTATATGTACTTTATTTTTTTCCTGTCAATTCCATTCAATAAATCATTCTTTTGGCCCAATTAATTTGTAGGCACCCTGTATTATTAATTCTATACTGACTGGGCGGATCCCGACATTCTCGTATTTATGAAGTATGACACATATAAATATACTTCCAATCAGAAAATTTATTTATAACATGTTACTTTTATTTGTATAGCATGAATTTGCATAAATTGTATAGACTAAATCTACCTTGATCAAACACACGACATACGACTCTGGCTAGTTTGCTGAAAGACACTATGATCAGCTTTTACGTCAAGGGTAAAAGTATAGAGTCAATCCTACCCTCTGCAAATATCCAAGCTTGAAACGAAATTTGATGGGACCGCTTCACTGAAATTCCCCGACCGCGAAATACCAATTCAGCCTATGGCAAAATTTAGAAGCGCGATTGCCTAATATAATCATTGAATTAAGGTTTTAATCTTTATAAAATAGGTGTCAAATGCCCAAGCTGAGCGTTTTTAAAAATTGTCTCCGTAAATTTTAAGTTTTTGTAAGAAGATGGTAAAATTTTATCGATTGGAAACTTAAAAGTTTACATAGATTTTTAAATACGTAAAATTTAAGGAGACATTTTTTTTTTTAAACGCATATAGTTGTCAGATGATGTCTACTTTTTAACGGTGAAACTGTCTTTTAAAAATCATATTAGGTAAAGAGCAATTGCGCTTTTTATTTTTCACATTTTCTAACATGGGATTTAACGATCGGGGAGTTTAAGTAGCGACTAGAGACCGTTTAACGCTCTCTCAGGCTACCACACTAAGCCGTATACAATATCACATAGGAAAATTTAGGAAGGATATTTCAATTCTTTACTATTAACTTCTGTTATTATGATTTTATTAAATTTACGTGCTTTTTTATAAATTTATGTAATATCTGTGATTTCTTTTGTACAAGCTATTAAAATCAAAATATAACCGAATTATTATGTAAATCTTCGTCTTAAGGGGAAATAAAAGATAACATGTAGAACACCAAAAGAATTTATAAGCTATTCTGTATAACACAATTTTCAGCCTCTATTTTGCATGATACAAGCGATGGATTTATTTTACAATATTTTATATTAGCATATACACTTTGTAAAAAATGTGATATCTGTTAAAGAAAAGAGTTTTTTATAAAAAAAGTATAGAGTATCAGATTTTTCCCTTGTATGCTTTTCGTCTAACTTAAAACAAACCAGTGAAGGATGCTTTTAAATTTCACACTATTCAAACAAAAAATATAGGGGATATAGAAGGAAAAAATATGTTTAGAATAAAATGTTATCTCGCAGTAGAGCCGAAATTTTAGCTGTAAATTTATTTTTCTGCAGGAGGGTTATGCGCTAAAAATGCAGGTTTTGTTAAAGCATGAAAACAAAGATCTTGTTGAAAGTAGAGCAATATTTACTTTTTCGGAAAGTTTTTGAAAAACATGCATTATAAATTAAATTAGCTTATCGTATTTGCTACCGCGAGTAAGGAACGTATCATTTCTTTATAAAAAATATGGAGTATATCCAGAAACAATACCGACGCGTTATAATATAACAATTCAAGCGTATTTTATCCTTTTTTCTCAGTCTTTAATACAATACGGGTGATGCGCATGTACATTCTGATTACATCTATTTTTACGTTTTATAAGGTTCGCGTTTATTTAAGTGGTTTTATAGATTATAAGAATTTTTACTTGTCGAATCACTTTAAATAATGACCATAACCTTTTTTCTTCTTTGCTATGAATGTCTAGCTAAATATGAGAAAAAGTCTGAAAATATTTCCGTTCTTGTTTTTCCCGAGAAATATTAAACGAATAAAGCAGTGCGAAAGAAATCTATACGTTGTTTAGTAATGTACGAATAGATCATGTAGATGGCGCTGATACGAATCTAGCAAAAATATCGAATGAGCGGTCTAGTAGAAGTCTTTCGGAATTGTGTGAAAAGGAAGAATTAAGAAATGATCAGCGATGTGAATGGGTTTGGGTGACAAAGTATATGGCACAGGTTTCATTGACACCCTCGATTGAGACCGTTTTGTCAATCCACCTTACAGCCCTGACCTGGCGCCAAAAGACTTTTATCTCTTTTCGCCATTGAAGAAGGAAATGAAAGGAATGTACTTTGGCATCAATAGAGAATCGATGTTTGCAAAGTAGTTATTTTTTATTTAAAGACACATACCGTTTTCAACAGGTTTTTAAACATCGTCTACCAAGATGTTTAAAAACTTCTAAAAAGAAAATATTGGCATTATTCAATTTTATATTTCAAAATCCAAAAAATACGATTGAACTTGAAGAATGTTTATATCACATATTTAATCACACACACTTTGTGTTGCTATTTTTCTAGAAAATATCATTGAAATGGCTTCATTTTTGACAAAAGTATACACTCTCTTCTTCATTAAATAGTATTGTTCACTATATAAAAAAAAGTTAACGTTTATTCTTTTCGGTATCTGATTCGTCTCCATTATCCCGACGACCGCTTTTCATAAATCTGTCACCAAACTATTCACCATGCTATAACGCCCTATAAATAAATGGAAGAATGTTGTAATTGATACATTAATTAATTAAAAACATCATTTAAAGTACAGAAAAACCTGGAAATAAAAATCCCATGATGGATGTTAAACCTATTGTCCATTTTTATTTATTTTTTATTATCCTCTCATCTTTTATTCACGTGATACTTTGTTATATCGGTGCAACGTGAATCGGAAATTGTATTTTCTAATGTTTTGAATATTTTTATGGAAGAAGGTAAAAAGCTTTACAGATAAATAAATTATTTGGTGTTTCAGAGGTTAATTTACTTCTTTTTGTACATTTTAACACTAAAACGCCTGAAAGGAGCCTATCCGACTCCGACCATACGATTAAATGTCATCTGGAACCAGAAATTCTTTCATAAAATAAGTTAAATTTAAACCACCCAGATTTACGTTAAATAAATCAGTCAAATAATTTTAAATAAAAATTCTGGTGTCACACATTTTTATGAAACTTTAGTAAAATTTCCGGGCGTTCTAGTGTTAAATTGATAATTGGCGTCCGCATTATAACCCTGGGTTAAGCTGGGTTATTAAAATAACATCCTGTTTGAACGCTTTAAATAACATTGACGTAACGGAAACGTGCAACGAATCTTATGTCAAGTGGGAGCTAACGAAGAAGACATCGCGGTGCATCCCACAAGTCTTTTTTTTTTTTTTTTTTTTTTTTTTTTACAGACCGCTAGAGTGACGTGATGCTCTTTTCGTGCACCTGCATCGGTGCATTCCAGCATCACGTGGTTCCAGCGGTCTGTAAAAAAAAGATATTTGGAATGCGCCGCGGTAGCCTGTCTTTTTCGTTAGCCTCGTGTCAAGTGAATGTGACGTCATGATCATGTATTTTTGGCGTTAAATCACGCAATTTCGCAATAGTTTTTTTTTTTTTTTTTTTTATGGAAAGTGGCTGACGGGATAATGAAAAAGTATTCTGTATTTAATTTCGAAAAAAGCTTGCAAATAGAGTTATTTATTCTAAAGATCATTTTAAACATGGATAAAATTTAAACTTTTCAATCAGGAATAATCTAAAATTATTTTTTTTTTTCAAAAAAAAAATTATATTTCATAGAAAAAAAAAAAAAAAAAGAGAGAGAGAGAGAGAGGTCAAAACATATTTAAAAATAAAAGAATAAATTTTTGTGCTGTAAAAAACATATTAAACAAATAAAATTATCATAAATTTCAAGCTAAATTATTCAATAAGTGAATTAAAAATATTTCTTTGAAGAAAAATAAGTAAAGCTGTATTATTTACGAAAATAATGTTAATCTTTTACTTCCAAGTGAAAATTTATTAAAGAATGAAAAGCCTTTAAATTAATATTATATATATTATAACCTGCCGGATTATTATGAAATCCTTGTTCAGGCATTGGTTAGGTTGCAAAAAATTCGTACCACCTAGTGAAACTTTGCTGCTGGAGGCACCAAAATTGTAGAATATTTTCAGCTGTGGACAGGCTGAGTACTTTGCTGTTAACCAGTTTAATCAACTATATTGATTTGCTTGTAGTAATGAGATTGGCTAAGTCCAATCGAAACATCAGGGATTCATGAAATAGTCAAATTCTATTTCGATTGTAAGGACATATGAGTGGTAAGAAAAATATTAAGAAATCCGGCAGTTTCCTCATTAAAACAGAGGCCAAAATCACTTTAAAATGTTTATTCAACCACAAATAAAAACGTGAACAACTCCTTTATTACAAAAGTTTTCGTTTAGCCTTCAGGCTAGACCACGAATTACTATTCCATACTAAAAAGATCTTAATGCACAAATTTAGATGTTCTGCTTGACGATAAGACACCTGGTAACAGAGATTTAAAACAATCGAACAGCACAGGATTGTTCTTCTGACCTCATGCACGACGGTTTTGTCAGGACTCGCGTAGGAATACAGATTGAAATGTAAACTTCATATGAACCAAAGAGATTCAGGAACGAGACACAGAACGAAATTCGCTCTGTTACTCAATCAATCGAGAGCGAGAGACCAGCGTAATAATAGGAATTGAGTTCTGTATCTGCTCACGGAGGGATTTCGTGTAATACTTCCGAATCCAGACAGGTGCGGGGGAAGCTGATTCATGGAATTAAATACGAAACAGTAAAATGGCTTTTAAAAACATTCGAAAAATAAAAAGTAGCTTCTGTCAGAATATTACAGTTTTGGTAGCAGATAAAAATTAATAAAGGGATTAAAAGTTTTAGATTAAGATTTAGAATAAGATAATTATTAAGATACTCGTTTTAAGTTTATAGGAATTTAACTAGAAATAAATAATAGAGATTATTAAGAAATAGGGAAATAATGAATATGCCGGAAATTTAGAATAATTTTAATGAATGTTGCAAGTAAAAGTTTTATAAAACATATATACCTCCTTTTATTCAAAATATTTAATGTCAGTTTGTATCCAAGGTTTTAAGTTGGTTTATTGGGTGTTTAAACGAATATATTTTTATATCTTTAAAATAGAGAAACTAAAAGAGTACAGCGGAAATTTTTCTTCATTTTGAACTGTAGACTTGAATCATTAAAAAAAAAATGGCTTTATTATTAGATTTTGTATATGTACAACTGTAGTAAAAATTCAAGGAATTGCGAAGAACGTTTCAAATATTTAAAAAAAAAATGTAAGACCGACAGGAATCATAACTTTATTTAATGTTTTTCCGATATAAAAATTTTTGAACCGAATTATTATTCACAGTAATGCTTGAAAATTCAATAAAAGTTTTGTTTCGTTGTTTTATCAGAACGGTAGAATTAACTTTAAGTACTCATGAATAGAAAGTGGTGGTTATTTTACCTTTATTGCGTTAAAAGCTTTTGAGTTGGATTATGTTTAGACAGTTTTGATTTTCATAAAGGAGTAGTTTTAAAGTGCTTAAAAAGCTTAAATTAAAATGAGTTTTCTTTCGCTTTCTATCAAACGGGGTTTTTATAAACGATCCTAAGAAAAAAGAAAGAATAAAATGTAATTATTATTAAAGTTTTAACTACCACAATATAACTCAAATTACACGAAATCATATTTTACGAACCGACAAATATTTGAATCGAGTCAAGTGCGCGTTTCTCTCGCGCACAAACGGTTCGGTACCATAAAGACATTGTACAAACATTGCATTGTGCCGAGAGCGCTTAGAAAGGAGGTAGCAAATTTTTATCGCTGCCTTTGTCCGTGCCGCTGTTTCCTATATAGGTTTTTAATTAATATATCGGCTAATAATGAAATATTTTCGAAGATCATAATCAACAATCCTAGGATGATTCCGCAACGATAAGTCCTTCAAGTGCCCCTCAACTCCATCGCTGAATTAATGAATGTTCACAAATCAAATGTTAACCCTTTCAGGGGCAAAGTACTTCTATACGTAAACTGCTGAAATGAGTGAATGGCACTATAATCAAAACAAATTTAAAATAGGCAAAAGCTTTTCTTCAGGTACTTAATAAAATTTAAATTTTCATACTAAAATTCTGGTGCCAATGTGGCATTTTGCAATTTAAATTAAGCCGATATATTATACTCGCCTTCCCCCCTCCCTTAAAGGGGTTAACCCTACGAGTACGGGTCGGGACATATACATGTCATGGATTATATTTTTATTCTATAATTACCACTTTTTAAAAAGTAATCTTTGCCGTATAATTATAATGTGATATTTTTAAGAGAAATGTACCCACGAAGAAATTTTTCTGTAAATTGTTGTATATAAAAATATTCGTGAGCCAAGACTAGTATTGAAAGGGTTAATGGATGATCTTCCTGTTGTGAAGGACTCTACTTCTGCTGATTTTGACGCTCACGATGATTTAATAAAGGTAGCTAATGAGGATTTAATAACTAATGCTGACTGTTCTGCCAGTACAAATTTTCACATTGATAACCATGAAGGTAGCAATACTTCTCTAATAGTATATGAAGTGTATGTCCAAAGAAATATAACATTTGATATTGATATAAGTGATGGAAATTTTGAAGTTTTGCACTTAGTTTTTATAATCCCTCATTTATAATTTCCTAATATATCCCTCATTTTTAAACAAATAATTTCCGTACTCCTTTTTTTCCGTTAATTCTTCCAGAAGTCTTAAAAAGAGGGGGAAATTCCGTTTATTCCTTGCACGAATGCGTTTTGGCTGTATTAATACCAAAGTTCGAATTTATTTTTTAAATGAAAAACCGAAAATTCAATAAATTAAAATTCCTAATTTATATAAAATCAAACAAACAAAAATAATGCTTCCTAATTTAATAACCTAGCAATTTTCTCATCATTTAAACTTATCAAAATTTATTTTTTAGAGTGTTAAAAAATGTATTCGCATGTAAAATATATTCTAAACGAACACATTTAAAAAATATCTGGTAGTTCAATCAAGTTAAAAAAATGCATTTAAAAACAAAACTTTTCTTCTCGAATTTAATTCAAAATATAATCTTCACATTTTTAATCTAACAATCAAATTATTTCTTATTAAAAAGGTGTCTAATATGTAATTTTATCTAATATCCATATCCATAATAAATATCTAAAATTTAATTTGTAAATTTTATCCCCTATTATTTTATAAGTTCTAAAACACCAACCATTATTTCATAACGACGAAATGGTCCTGCAATTAAGTTTAAATTTTCGAGCTTTATGAATAATAAATTTAATAAGCCTTGCAATCCCCCATTAAAAAAACAAACAAAAAAAAACATATTTTCATTTTAAACCCTCCCTCTACAAAGTGCTCGATGGGCGAGTAGTTAAGATGCTCGAATCGAAACGCGCGGTGCCAGGTTCAAAACCAAGTGCATCCAGAGAAGAAACAGAGAATTAAACAAGTATAAATTAAATTTAAAAAACATCAAAAAACCCGACTGCGCAAAAGCGAACTAATTATTTCTCATCAATGTGAAACTATTTTTTATATTACTTACCTATTTTTTTTATTTACTTGTATGGATAACTTTTAAATTGTTTAGTTGTTGGTTCCTATCTATAAACACTGTTTTGATGAGGCCTATATATGTCTATGATAGAGTTGCAGTCAAGCTAGCGGTCCTACCTACACAACTTCCAGGTTGTATAATATTTTAACGGAGCTTCTGACTGTAAAATAGTCAATGAAACATCGTCTTCATTTTGAAAGACCTATCCAAGAATTGGCCGCTCAATAGAGTGCGCAAATTTTTTTTTTTTTGTCTCTACCGCCATTTTGTATTTTACGGCCGCCATTTTGGATTTATAAAAACAACACCTAACCTATAACCATCGGTCGGTTAAGACGAATCGATAGAGACCTCATTCATTCAAATCATTCAGCTGTTGGGATGTTTCGAGAGTATAAAGACATCCATATATCCAGATACGCGTGAAACTCATAACTCTTCTTGGCAGTCGGGTAAAAAAACCCTCCTCTATTCAGATTACGGAAATTTTCTGTCCTTGAACGGAAAAAAGATCAGAAATTACTTCAATACTCGGATATATTCCGGTAGCAGTGCTACCAGGAATATTTCCGTGAATTGACGAAAGTATTTCTGAGAGTGCAAACAAAGAATGCATATTTTAAAAACAAGCGTTCAAAAACACTTTAGATTGTATTGAAGAACAGCCTGGATTGCAAACTGAATCGCACTCACAAATAACTCTTCCTACGGCTAATCCATCCCATGCTTTTTAAAGCTATTTGTTAAAAACAGCTTCACGAAGAAATGAAAATAGAAAGAACAATTAAAGCTTAAGAAGCAAAAACTCAAAGTTAGCGGCTAAAACTATCTGGAAGAAAAGATGCAACAGAGACGGAAAGTATGCAGAAGTCAAAGCGTCAAAAATGTCTCAATGAGTTAAAGTCAAACTGAAAAAGAAAATATTTGTTTAAAATATACAATAATAAACTTGCTTTAGTAAAATGTACGTTGCATTGGTCATTCATTACTTACTTCTTGTTTCACAAATGGTGAAGTTTGAAAGTGTTGAAAATGTGAAAAATGAAATGTTCATTATTTAATTATAGTGTAGTCAATATTATGCATCTCAAATTTATATATATTTTTTTATTTAGATTGTTATTAAATTAAGTTATTATATATTACGTATTTAAATAATGTTTCAACTTTCGATTTTAAGTATTTCAACATTTTATTTAGTTATGTAAAATTTGATAGTAATTAAATAATATTTTAAGATGAACTGATATGCATAAAATCCATTATCATATTTAGGTAGTTCTTTGGAGGTTTCATTTAGATTTTTATATGCGACAAAAGTGACTTAAATGAAGTGGTCGTATATTGTTTGCTTAATTTATAGATAATGATTAAATTTACGAAACAAGTTTGTTTTGAACTAAATGCACAGTATTCAACCATATTTTGCTCAATAAAATATACATTTATTAAATAAAATGCCAAATATATCCTAAATGTGACAAAACTAGAGGTATCTCGTCGCATTTAGGCACAATAACATTACAAATTATTTTCTAATCTTATTCTGCATTTATTTATTCTTTTACAAATCTGGCATTAAATGATACTTATATTGATTATTATTTTTAAAAAAATGAAATGCAGTATTCTATTTTAAAATGAGCCAAATCTGCATTATTGTTAAAAGTACTTTTTGTTTCTTTATCCCTATTTATATCAAATTTAAGAAAATACGACAATCGTTTAAGAACCAACTTGAAAATTATATTACATAAAAAAATTGTGTTAAGAGATTTAAAAATCGTTTATAGTAATATAGTATTATTTATTGTGCTTTTCTCACTGTCAGAAAGTTTTTACAATAAAAATAAAAAAATATTTTTTTTATAATTAATAGTATAAATTACAAGGCATTTCGTAATATTTTATCGAAAGCTACGTATTTATTTCTCATCAACAGATAAAATTTAAATGAAGGACAGATCGAGAAAGGTTTTGATAGGTTCTCATCAGTGGTGGCTCGTGACTGGAATTTTTGAGGGTACTAAATACATGGCTGCCAAATGTAATCTTTCTGTACCACTAATTTTTAAAAGAAATATTTGCCTAATTTATTGAAAGATTGTTCTGACGTTAAGCAAGGCCAAAGGTTTCTTAAAAAAAATAATGATATGAAAATAATTAATTTTGCAGATATGCATTTAGTGCCCCCCCCCCCCCCTCCAACAAATCCAGTCACGGCCGCTACTGGTTCTCACACATATATTTCACATGAAGTAGTTTAACTTGTGAGTGTTTTATGCTATCTTTGAATTAATCATTAATAAGTGTCTACAGTGTGTATATTTTCTACAAAATAGAGATAAAATATCCTACAAAAACATAAGTCATCTACTTTTATTGCAACAAACGTGTCTCTATCTCTTAGAATACATGAAGTTCCTTTTTATACTTGTGACTTACCTTTAACAAGGCATTGCCTGTCTTCTCATTGATGTTTATGCCGTTAACGGAAACTTAGCCACAGTGGCGAAGTCCATAAAATAAAGACCAAATGCTATCGTAAAGAAAGGCCCCTAACATTTTTCTTTTACTTTTATCGTTTTCACCTCCCCTCTGTTCACTTAATTGCGCCCATTTCATGAATGCTTCTTTCTATAGTAATTTTATTTTCCTTTTTTTTCTCCCTAAAGGACAACATGGGTTTCACAAATGCATTTCGCACTACGAAAATAAACATAACAAATTAAAAAGTGTCACCTTTGTTCTTTTAGAAGCCATAATTTTCAAAATTTCCTAATATGAAAATTGAATATCGTATCATCGTTCTCTCTCAAATTCAATGTAGATCTGGTTAAAAATAGCAGTAACTGACATGAGCCTTTTATTTCATTATGTGGTAACTTATTTTTAGTATTCGTTATAACATATGGTAAATCCAATCAATGTTATGTATGCTATTTTATCAGTTACATCCATACTATACAGTATTCCATTTTTTTTTTTTTTTTTTAAATCTTCGATGACAGAAAAATGTTCATAATTTAATATCAACGAAAATTTGAAAGAAATATGTAGTGAAAGGTCTAATAAATTGATTTTTTCACTTCTTAATAATATACTATGACAGAAAAGCTTTAGCTAACTGAAAAATAAATAAATAAATAAATAATGTGTTAAAATAATCTCATGAATAAATATGCAATCTGTGACATTCGTCTATAGTCTTATATTTCCATTTGCAGAAAATATTTATAAATATAGACACAGTGTACAATATTTTTAATTGAATAGAAAATAAATTTTAGCATATATTAAAGTTATTCTTTCTGGAGATTAATGGGTGAAGTCACTAATTGCTTTAGTACTCTTCATTTATTTAGTATATAATATCATCAACAGAAGGCACTGTACTGTTTTAAATTGAAAGAATACTAAAAATAGCTTTACAAACTTTAATCGCAAACCTCTTTTTTTCCGTTTTCAAAAAGTTAAAAAAAATGAGGGGTAGCGAATATTGATCCTTTTAAAACGTTTGAGCTTTCTTACAATTTAATTTGGTAAAGATGAACCATTCACGGGTAACATTTGAACCTAAAACAAAAAGGCAATCAAAATAAAGTTTCAACTTTGCGCATAATCTACTGCATTAATAATAATAGCTATCACAGTATGCTCGTTATTCCATTTTAAAAACAAGAATCCGTTTTTGGATACCTGTAAATAAATACATTTATTTACGAATATAGCACGAATTTTACTTTTCCAGTTCCATAATTGCACTTCAGTCTTCTACTATGTTTTACGCCTTATCAATTTTCTTGACTCATAAAAACACAGATCTGAATGCCAGTTTGGCCTCCATTTTTATTCAGAAAATCCGAACCCATGCCAGAAATTTAAAATAGCATTTTTTTGCTTTATTTAACGACATATATTTTGTGATTACATAAAATACAGATTCTTCCTTCAAAATTTCCGGTATGAATGTGAAATTTCGAAATAAAAATAGAGTCCAAACTAGCAACCCTGACACAGATACAAATTAAATATCAATCAAAATTACAGTATGAAGTATATAAACAAAAGAAATGGTTTTGTAAAATCTACTATTCATTCGTTAAATCTTTTGTGAAATATATAGCCGTGTTTGGACATTTAATTATAATAATGTTTTAAAAACAAATATATTATCAAAAAATGTATCAAGATTTAGAAGTTTTGCACACAAGAAGCTTCTTAAATCATTTTGAAATTTTATTCATTTTAGACCCTAATATGTCGGAGAGAAAAATCTTGCCAAACATTGAAAATCGAAAACTTATTCTGTCGAGACAAATTATGTTCCACATTGCACTCTTGTTTAGGATAATACCTAAAGTAGGTTAAAAAGAAAACACATTAACACTACACGCGGATTTCTTTCAGTAACTAAGATATATGGCACTTTAAAACATTTATGAAATACCTAGTCTATCTATCTATATTATAAGGGACAGACATATCTGTGCGTAACGCATACGTCATTCTGAAAATGGCAACACTTTGAAATTTAAAATAAAATTTCGGTTTTGCAATTTTTGCTACGGCAAATTTTTTAACTTTTAAACATCGCACAGTTTCAATTTTTACACCATCGTATAAGGAAAAAAACGTACTTTTAAATGCAATTTGTTTGAAAGCTCTATCTCAATTTATTTTTGAGATATTAATTTTTTTATAGT
This sequence comes from Maratus speciosus, assembly GCA_963932465.1. NCBI lineage: Eukaryota > Metazoa > Arthropoda > Arachnida > Araneae > Salticidae > Maratus > Maratus speciosus. The sequence continues at coordinate 165,978,455 of OZ010786.1, read as the reverse complement.
TTTTAGTACCAATTTTGTAATTGTGGCAACTGAAGTGCTCCATTTCTATTCAAAGTAAAGGAGTGAAGGGAAATTAGTCTTGGTTTATTTATTTTTATTGATTATATCATTTTTGATGCCATTTTCATATTACAAATAAAAGTAACTTTTTTCTAATTTTTGAACAGAAAATGACGTCAGACATTTATAAAAAAACATGCATTCTTCTTCATAAATCAAAAGATTGAAGAAGATATTTCAATATTTTTACATTACGCTTGCTACTGAGTTTGAGTAGCTAGGCAAAATGATCCAGTGAGTAAAAATGATGTCATATTTAAAACAAAATTTTCTTTGATTTTTTCATTCATTTTCTTTGAAATTTTATTTCATTTTCTTTGATAAGACTAAATATTTGACCAATACTAAATGGCCAATACTATGACAACTAAAGGCAAATTTCTGAATGGTAAGTTTTTGAGGGTACTGAGATTAGAACTTAAAGTTTGTGCGAGTGTTCACATGAAAAGTTGTATCGGACAAACGTGACTTTAAGTTTGGAAATACATTCATTAATAATGTATTTGCGTTAAAATACTTTTAAATTGTGATTTGAGTGGTGCGTATGTAAATTTTGAGAATGTGAAAATAACGTACAGTTTAGATTTTACGGGGAGAAATTTTATGATGTGACAAAACGAAATCCTTTTTACTGATTTTTCATCCCGTAAAAACAATCATAAGAGCCTCAATCGATAACTTCAACATAATGACTGATCTTGATTATGCTTTCTAATACAGTTTAATTTTTCAATAATTTAAGCTGTTGAAGTTTGTAGAAATAATATTTTGCTAATTTTAGGTTAAAACATTATTTGTTTTAAGAGTTAAACAGCCAATGCAAGATGAATTTTTTATTGCAATTATTTTTGTATGTTTATTACAAATTTGATCTAACAGTTCCATTCTAAACATTTTAATTCGTCGAATTTCGACGGGTTCCAACTCGTTTTTCTAAGGATAGAATGTCGAAAATATTATTTTATTTTAACCTCGCGCTGCTGTGTATTTGTTTCAGAAACATATTCAACTTTTATCACTGAACACAAAAACTATCATTAATCATAATATTGCAATACGTTTCTTAATGAATATTCTATTAAAATATTTATAATAAATAAATAAATTTAATATAAATGATAAATAAATAATAAATAAATTTCTTCGAGTCAATTCTCAAATAAGCGCAAAGAAAATAATAACATTTAAATCCCGCTGACGACGGCATTGTAAAGGTTGAAAACGTTCTGGGTTTTTTTCTAATGTATTTTAAATACAGTAGAACCTCTTTTATACGAAACTCTTTTAACCGAAACTCTCGGTTAACCGAAATCCATTTTTAAAGATTTTTTTTCTTATCACATTTCTTGTATGCAAAATCCATTTTGAAAGCTTTTTAAAAAACTATCATATTCCTTGTGTGCAAGCGGCCCTTTCCAAACTACGAGTACATATAAATATTTTCGATCCCCTTTCTTAGAGTTCCTTTGAATTTAACTTGAGCTCCCTAAGCTGTGGAGTGGAACGAAGAAATCGAACAAATTAGCAATTCTGAAGCTTTTGAATGTTTTTCAAAAGGTTTGACATGGCTGGAGAAGCAGGAAGACTGTGGTACTGGTAGTCTAAGAGATGTTAAACATTTTAAGGAAGGTATTTGAGGCACCCTGAAAATTTGTGCAACACTTCTTTTGTAATGCCTGAATACAAAATCGAATGTCTGGCTGAAGGATCGTGGCCCAAAACCTGTGCCAGACAAAAAATGGCACTTGACACGTGTCTGGCACAGTTTTTGTGCCGACTAAAGTGTCTGTGATTTTCAAAATATTTTTTTCTAAGCATAAATACTATTGTGCCTCAATCTGAGGGTGCCTCAAGTACCTTTTTTGGGTAGTCAAAAAATGGCACTTGACACGTGCCTGGCACAGTTTTTGGGCCGACTAAAGTGTCTGTCATTTTCAAAATATTTTTTTCTAAGTATAAATATTATTCTGTTTCAATCTCAGCGTGCCTCAAATACTTTTTTTGGGTAGTGTCAAAAAATGGCACTTGACACGTGTCTGGCACAGGTTTTGGTCCACGATCCTTCAGCCAGACATTCGATTTTGTATTCAGGCATTACAAAAGAAGTGTTGCACAAATTTTCAGGGTGCCTCAAATACCTACTCAAAAATGTTCAACAGCTCTCCTACTATGGTGTAATAATATAAAATAATAATATTAAAATATATGTAATAATATTAAAATACTCCGTGATAAAGCTTCAAAGTAAAGGCAATCGAAACTGCGACAAACAAAACATTTTTTCAAGCCCTTGTGATATATGTAAAAGGTACTTAATTTCATAATTAAAATTCAGTTAATTTATTCTTGTTTCTGTTTTTCTATTGGTTTATTTTTATTAAGCACTTGTTACGATAATAAGAAATATTGCATATATTTCTCCATAATCTTAAAATTGAGGCACTCTCGATTATCCGAAAATTTCGATATTCCAAAAGATGGTCGATCCCAATTACTTCGGATAATCGAGGTTCTACTGTACTTATAAATTATATATATGCACCTGAAAGTAATTCTTGTACAGGTTTATATACCTCACAGGTTCATTGTCACAAGTTATATTTTACTGTTTATATGAATTTAATTAAAATATTTATGTATCATATTTTAAACCTAGAAATATCGTGGCTTGGTGAATCTGTGAAAAAGGTATTCAAATAAATATTATGTATTTTTTTCTGATTTAGCAAATGAAAAAGTGGAAAATCGAACATTCAATATTGTTTGAGTCAGGGAAAGAAATTTCACGTCTGAAGGCAATCTCCAGACTAAAAATAGTATTAACCGCAATTTTATAGCAGCGGGAAACCCATTATTATATAGAATAATTAAGACCGTTTTTAGGGTTTCGTTCATCTGACGAAACAATATTCGTCTTAGTCCTCTGTCTGTCTGTCCGTCACAGAGCCCGTTCTCGGAAACTATTTGTTGGAGCCATGAAATTTTGTGTACTTATAGCTGAACATCTGAGATCACGCGACAAATCGTAAAAATTTGAAAACGTCTTTTATTTACCTTCCGGGCTCTAACTTGTGTATTTTAAGCATTTTTTTTCTGAGCCCCTAATTAAGTTTGAAACTTAAAATTTTGCATAGTTATAGCTGAACACTTGCCATTTCACGAGAAATCATAACATTTTCAAAACGTCTTATATTTATCTCTGCGGGTTCTACTTGTGTATTTTAAGCAATTTTTTCAGAGCACACTTGCGATCATACTACAAGTCATAAAAATTTCAAAAAGTCTTATATTTACCCCTACGGGTTCTAACTTGTGTATGTTAAGCAGTTTCTTTTCACCGAGTCCCTAAGTAAGATGGAGACTTGAAATTTTCCATACTTATAGTTGAATAGTTGCGATCACACAACAAATCCTAAAAATTTCAAAAATCTTATATTTATCACACACTCCTAGGTCTATAACTTGTGTATTTTAAGCAATTTTTTTGACTCAGCCCCTAATTAAGTTGTAGACTTGAAATTTTCCATACTTATAGCTGGATAACTGCGATCACACGAAAAATCATAAAATTTTCAAAGACTTACATTATTTACCCCTTTGGGCTCTAACTTGTCTATTTTAAGCAACTTTTCTAACTCGTCCCCTAATTAAGTTGGAGACTTGGATTTTTGCATACTTAAGCCGAATACTCACAATCACACGACAAATCATAAAATGTCAATAAGTCTTATATTACTGACACCCTTGGGCTCTAAATTGTGTATTCTAAGCAATTTTCTAACTCAGCCCCTAATTAACTTGGCATGGGTTCGGCAATAAACTACAGCGAGATTCGAATTCAATAGAAGAATTCACCAAAGGGGTATTTCGTCAATGCCTTTTGATTGGTGGACAATTACGGTGCATTCCACCCATGGGGAGGCAGGAAATGGATATTTTCATGTGACATATCATTTTAAACCTCTTGGCCTATACATAATTACTAAGACCCACTCCTCCATCTTAACTCCTTTTTTCACCACTAGTTTCTTACTTTACCATGATATGAGTCAAGATTTTTGGGCCGTTGGTGAAGGGAGAGGGGGGGGGGGGCAAGTTTTGAATTCGTAACATTTTCTACAATAAATATAATTTTGGATTTTTTTTTTCTTTACACAGCTTTCTGATAAATATTAAAGTAGCGCTCAAAAGTATTTTGACAACCTTATATTCTCTCTTATTTTAATTAATATAAAAATGTAAAAGAAAATATATTCCCTATAATTGAGAACACTATGACTGCAGTTATTCAAATGCATCAAGTTTCAATTTGTTTGTTTACATTCGGCGCCACCGAAGAAATATGACTCCTCCTTAGCTCAAAAGTATTTTGACAATTAGTTTGCATTTAATTGTTGAAGGTGTCAGTGGCACTATAGCTTCGATTAGTGTTTATAGTGACTTATTGTGATTAATTTTAAGGATTAGGAATGAAGAAATGTAAGAAATATTGAAGTGATTCTAAAAAAGCCGCTGTAAATGCACTTAAGAAAAGTAGACTGCAAGCAGAATCAGCTCGTTCTTTTAACGTGTCTCGGCAACTTGTTATTACATGGAATAAAGTTTTTAATAAACAGAAATACGTCGAAAATAAGCCTCAAAGTGGCCATCCGAAAAAAAAAAACAACTTGCAATGTTTACTGTATTAAGATGTCTACAAGTAGATATCTACAAGTGATTGTCGTAAGTCCGCTGTAATAATAAAAAATGAATTGAAAGAAAATTACGGCATACACATATACGTTTCATCCGTCAAACGACTCCTAAAACTCTATGGTTTACATGGCAGAAGACCAGCAAAAACACGTTTCTATTCTACTAAGAATAGGAAGGCTAGAGTTGCATTTGTAAAACGGCATAACCCTTTCAGGGGCAAAGCAACGCTATTGCTGAAGTGTTGAAATTAATGACTGACACCAGAATTTTGGTTAAAAAAAATCGGTTTATTATGTGTGTGAAATATAGCTTTTTCTTATTTAAAAATAAATTTGTTTTCAAATTCCGGTGTCAATAATTAATTTCAACACTTTAGCAAAGGAATTGCTTTGCCCCTGAAAGGGTTATGCCGTTTTACAAATGCAAATCTAGCCTTCCTATTTTTAGTAGATAACAAGCGTGTTTTTGCTGGTCTTCTACCCTGTAAGCCATAGAGTTTTAGGCGTCGTTTGACTGATGAAACGTGTATGTCTATGCCGTAATTTTCTTTCAATTCATTTTTTATTATCACAGCGGACTTACGACAATCACTTGTAGATATCATTTTTATAATATAGTCAACATTGCAAGTTGTTTTTTTCGGATGGCCACTTTCAGGCTTATTTTCGATGTATTTCTGTTTATTAAAAACTTTATTCCATGTAATAACAAGTTGTCGAGACGCGTTAAAAGAACGAGCTAGTTCTGCTTGCAGTCTACCTTTCTTTAGGGCATTTACAGCGGCGTTTTTGAATCACTTCAATATTTTTTTACATTTCTTCATTCCTAATCCTTAAAATTAATCACAATAAGTCACTATAAACACTAATCGAAGCTATAGTGCCACTGACACCTTCAACAATTAAATGCAAACTAATTGTCAAAATACTTTTGAGCTAAGGAGGAGTCATATTTTTTCGGTGGCGCCGAATGTAAACAAACAAGTTGAAACTTGATACATTTAAATAACTGCAGTCATAGTGTTCTCAATTACAGGGAATATATTTTCTTTTACATTTTTATATTAAATAAAATAAGGGAGAATATAAGGTTGTCAAAATACTTTTGAGCGCTACTGTATTTATAAAGCATAAAATTTTCAAAGAAGGAGTGTGTGTATTCCTGGACCCCGCGGAGATTTTCAAACTTTTTCCGAACCCCTCATGTGATATATCATTGGAGCACATTTTATTACACATTATAATTTGACCACCCTTTCATATTATGCACCATATACTTAAATAATTTACTATATCTACGGATAGCTTGTAAAATCGAGTTTCGTTCGGATAGAGGTTTGTTCAGAATAGAGTGCGTCCATGGTTGCGAAATGCGGAACTAACAACATATTTTGCAAAAGATTAAAGCGTTTTGAAAGGAATATTAAACAAAACCCTTTGTGCGATCTGTGTTCATACTTACCTACTTGATTCATTTGCTATTTGTTTATTGTTAAACTAAAAAAAAATATTCAATCTACAACCACGATTTGGGGAAAGCTTTTAAAACTTAATATCAAATCGATGATACAATCATGACCGGTATGATGACATAAGCACACATACTTTACAAAATGAGATAAACTGTAAAGGAAGATTATACGGGGTGTTTCTACATGAATATCCGGGTTTTAACGCTTGGTAGTATTTATTACATAAAACTTAAAATTATAATTAATACATAAAATGAAAGAGCAAAACAGTTTTACTTACAAGCTCACAAGTGTTCAATGTGAGCACCCTTCGTCACACGGCATATATCAAGTCGATAGCTCAGCTCTTTACTTTATAACATTTTACTTTACTAGGGGGCTCAGCCCTCTACGAGCTACACTCGCCCCGTTCAGATACCCCCGATTCTAAAAGCACGCATATTTGAATGGCTTTAAAAAGATTGAATTATATATATATATATATATTAAAAAAAAAAAAAAAAAAAAAAAAAAAAAAAAAAAAAAAAACAGTTGCGATCTCTCTGTAAACGGGTTTCCATTCGGTTTCCTTTGGGGGGGGGGGGGTTCAAGAAAAAAGCAGCTGCTGATAACCCCTTGAAGGGCTGGGGTTCATTTTTAGACCACTTAATTTTAATTCCTAAATTCCACATTGGCACCAGAATTTTGGAATTAAAATTTTCCTTTTATCAAATACGTCAAGAAAAGCTTTTACCTATTTCCAATTAAATTTGTTTTTAAATTCCGGTGTCATTCAATAATTTCAGCATTTTACGCATATTAGTGCTTTGACTCTGAAAGGGTTAAGAGATGCAATAGCTGTTTTCGTCTTTGATAAAAAAAAAAAAAAAAAAAAAAAAAAAAGTTAACAATTTGCAAATAAGCTAATGTAAACTGAATGAAGTAAAAAGAGTCATTGTCTCTCGGTATTTTTTAATAACGTTGTAAGAAAGTTTTTTTAAACAGGTCATTTTAAATGTATCGTTTTAAATCGTAATTTTCATCAAAGTTTTCTTTCTCTTATTAATATTCACGTGAAAATACTTTTGTTGTTAGAAAGGAAATATTGTTTGCGCTGTCTTAGAATTCACAACAATAGTTGAAACGATTATCTCAAAATATACAATAAATATCTCGCGCAAATATATTTTTAAATTTAAACTGTTTTGCATTATTATTTGGACTGACTTTTTAAATATGACGTAATTTCCTCCATTTACGACTTTTAATGCATAATAATGAATTTTTTAGTTCAAATTTTCTTTCTCTTTTAAAATTACTTTTTCTTTTAAACTTTACTTTAAATTAATTTTCTCTTTTAACTTTTTCTTTTAAATATAGTTCTTATGATGTAATTTTCAATATTTTCCTGCTTTTAACGCGTAATCATTTAGTTCTAATCTGAAAGGGTATTTTTCTGTTTATAATAGCCATGCGTAAATAAATTTTCAATATGAAGGATACATTATCCTTTGCACTGTTTTTAAAATTGGCAACAATTTAAAATAACATCCTTTACAAAAATATGTAAAAAATATCTCTCAAAATACTGAAAAATTTGAATTTAAAATGGAAAAACATCCTCAAAAAATGACTCAAATTAAAAAAGTAAATGCAGTCTGCATACTGGGAACTTCTAATGTATAAAATGATCTAAAAATAATTAAATTCCTATGTATAGTTTTGGCTTCTATAAAACTTTTTAATGGAATGATTTTGACCAACTTTAACATTAAATATCCCTTAAAATAATTCTTCGATTTGAAAACTGTCTACATCGGTATGTCTATCAAACATTTCTCTATAAAACCACCGATTTTCATATTTTTGTATGCGGTAATTTTCTTAATATTAACGAAGGAAGACCTCTGGTCACAAAAAATTCAAAAACAGCGGCGGTGACAGCGTTAGTTACTTTTCTTTTTTTTTTTTTTTTTTTTTTTTTTTTTATAGAATAGAGAATTTTAGAATAGAGAGATGCTTTTTTTTTTTCTTTTCGTAAAGTTTTAATGATAGCAGTGTTGACTAAAATATTATCAGAAGTTTTACTGTTTTGATGTTATATACTTAAACTCCTACTTTTTATTGTTTATTATTCTGTATATATATATTTTTAATTTTTTGCTTTTTTTTTTTTTTTGCTTAATGATATTTATTTTGTCTTTCTTCTTTGTCGATTAAATTTAATGCAGCATCGATTTGAAAGTTTTCTTTTTCTGATTTATCACTTAAAAGGTTTTCCTTTAAATGCACTTTTAATACGGATAAAATATAATCAAAACTTTTCCTCTAATTTATCAATATAAATAACGTGAACAAACATACTTAAATGCAACAAAAATGTAATTAATTTAACATACCTTTGAAGTATTTCTCCCTCTTTCGACATTTATTTCTAACAACGTTTTACAACCCGAAACATTAGCAAAAGATATATAATCAAGAGTTACAATTTCTGCACAACAAGCAGCTTCTTAATCCCAGTTGGACATTTTATTTCCCTTTAGAACCTAAATCTTTCCCAGAAAGATCTTTACGAACCTTGGAAATCTAAAACCTGTTCTGGCTAGACAAATTATGTCCTACATTTCTCTCCTCTCTCGGATAATCCCAAGAAGAAGGATAAAAACAAAACACATTAACACCACTCTGGGATTTCTTTCAGTAACTAAGATATACGTAGCCTTAAAATTTTTATGAAGCAGTTCATTTTTGTTAGGTGTAGAATGAGGAAAGCACCATTTTCTTTTCACAGCGTATCACAACACAATTGTTTCCGAATTGAACTTACCGCACCACAATTGAAGACCTAAGTGGAAGAAGGTGTTATGTAACAAAATTATAATTCGAGAAAATTGAAGTGAAAGTATTTTGTTGTAATTTAGTTATTTACTTAATTCCTTCTTAGTAGCATATATTTGAATGTTAATAAGTCATACTAAAGTCTCCTAGAGAAAAATATTAGCATTTAATTATTAAATATTAGAAATTATTTTCCCCCATTTAAATGATTAAATATAAAACTATTTAATATTAACCCTTAAATGCCGGTTATTGCTTTTCGGCAACATACCCAATTTAGGCTCTAAAATACTATTAGAATAATATTGAAGCTATAATGCCTAATGTTGCCAATAAAATACATTCTGAAAATATTATTAAATCGATTTTCAACATGTAGATGGCAACACTTGTATTGTTTAAGGATAAAGATAGATTTATTTTTTCAACTGTTGCTACTTGTTCTTTTTGTTTTGTTTGGAAGCTTGCGAAATACTCTATTTTGTTCTGCCGTGAGCAAGTAAAATCTATTTTTCATTATAGTTCCTAAAATTCTTGTGTGTTTAATATTATAGGATTTTATCAAGGAAAGTTATTTTTTCAATTAAAGACCAGTATTGCCGATTAGTAACAAACTGTTTTTAGCCGTAAACCCTACTTAAAACAAAATATGATTTTTTTAAGTATTTTTCTCATGATTTATTTAAAAAAAGAAAGCCGAAAAACATTATTACAATGATTTTTGAAAAATCAGGCATTTAAGGGTTAAAGGATGCTGTCTCATATCTTCAATACTGAGAAGAATTTTAGAATTTTAATTTTACCATATGATATATTTCCTCTTATCGCTTTCATCCATAAAATAAAACAAGTTTTAAGAAAATGTATCATTACATGTTCTTCCACTAAGCTCTTTAATTGCTTTCACAATCTATTTAGCTTTAAACACTAAAACTTTCATAATGTGTGATATTAAAAACTTTTGTAAATAAAATAAAAATTAATCAATAGCTGTTGCGAGTGATAGTTTGCTTTCTGCAAATTCCTTCTCCATAACACGTATTATTGAATACAAGCTAATTAATAAAACTTTTTGGAAGACCTTTCAATTTCGAAAATGATAATTTAAAATACATCACGTTTGGTTTTTGAATAACAACCATGTAATATTTTATTTAAGGTTTACTTTTAAAAAATATCAGCTAAATATATTTTGTATTGCATAATAGACTAATATACCACAAGTGGAAGCCGTATTTGCATTATTTCAAGAGATATTTAAATGACGAAATTTCTTAAATTACTTGTAAAACAATATTTACCAAATTATTACTATAATTTTTTTATTCGTAACACAGCAGCTTGATAGGACTAAAGATATTTTCAAGAATCCATAGTTTAACGCAATGCGTGTGTTACTGAATTTTGAAGGGGTCTCAGGACTCAAATTGGAAAAAATGAAAAAAAAAGACCATTTTCAACATTTAATATCTTAAAATGTATTTGATTTTAAGACACAATTTTAGTTGGAATAAAATATATAAGTATGTTCTTTCATTTCATGTATTTAAAAAATTATAAGATGCAGAATTAGTATTTACAGGGGGCTCCAAACTGTTAGACATTTGACGAGCAAAAAATCGACATAACACCTTACGCGCACGATTACAAAATAGGTATTGCAAATAGAATAAAAATTTTGGGGCCTACTTATACCTCAGATTGTAATAATTACCCTGAACCTAAATAAATTTGTATTTAAAGCATTTTTATATTTTTAATACAAAGTTGTATTTAGCTAATGCAAAATTAAGAAAATTTCAACACACAATTTAAAATCACCTAAAAAAATATTGTTTTGAAAAATAAAAAGGAAATTTTAGGTTCAGTTTATACAGTCTGACATGAAACATATGTTTTGAAAATTTTATGAAAAAATATTCATACGTTTTTGAGATATCGTGCGCGCTATGCCCAAAAACGTCATTTGGAGAAAAATGAGTTCAAAGTTTCCGAAACGACGCTTCAGCTATCGAACGTGTATAATGTAAAAGCCATAACTTCAGTTCTAATAGGAATTTCAAGGAAACAATTATGTCAAAATGTTCAGAAAAGATAGGAGTTTAACATCTAAAAAAAAAAATAAAATTTCGAGAAATTTAAGTCTTTAAGAGCCCTGAGACCCCTTAAGACCGAAAAGGTTCAGCTGAATTTGCGTTTCGGGAACAATCTGAAGAGAGATGGGTGTTTAAATAAATTTATTAGTATTCTCCCGAAATGAAATAGAAAAAAAAATACTTTCATATATTACTTTTAAAATTTTGAAACATCAATTTTGTATCGCGACATTAGGTAAAGAATGTTTTGAAAATACAAATGGTCAATACGATTTTTTATTTCGCGATCAAAACAAAGAAATGTATGAATTTATTGCTATTTAATATTTTTCTTCAATAAATATTCTTATTTTATTGTACAGTATACATTCAGAAACTTGTTATTCCAATTAATTTAAATACGCAAAGAATAATTCTTTGAAACTTACATTTAAAAGAACTTACATAGCTTTTCTTAGTATAATTCGTGAATTTTGATGTGTGTCAAACATTTACAAAAAGTTTTCATTTACAGTACTATTTAATTTCATTCTTATCCTGATAATTTAATAACTGGAATAAGGGCATTCTATACTACAGATATAATCACAAGTTTAAAATACAGAAAATGCTACAATTTTTTTTTTAATTTCTCAGTTGTTTTAAAAAGTTCAAAACATTTCTTTTCTTACACACGCAAAGCGTCTCTTTAATCCAATTTAGTTCAAAGAAATAAATACAAAAAGTTTGGTAAAAAAGATAACATAAAAAATGTCAACCACTTATTCTCTGTGAAAAATTGAAAGAGAATATGAAGCAGCTTTTTCTGCTTCATTCGTAATGTTTTCCAAACTCAATTTTTATATTACTTTAAATAATGTCAGACAAATATTTTGAAAGGTTCTAAGAGGATTTATTTAAAAATGTTCATGATATTTTTTAAATAACGATTGAGTTCTGAAAAAAAGCATGATAATATACACAAATCTTTCAATATCATGACGAACCTATTAGAAAATCAATCTTGGTTTCATTGTTCAATGTTGTTACTAGCAATCAATATTCAACGAAATTTAAACTTAATGGCATAACAATATTCGTTAAATATTAGATTTACGTTTGAAATAGTTACAATGAAATACCAGTATTAGGCAAATATTGGTTTTATATTGAAATTATTTACAAGAAAATGCCGATATTGTCCAAAGAGTGACTTTACATTGAAAATATTTGCATTGAAATGGTGAAAAATTTTCAATATTTATGTAATGCTGGCAAAAAGTAAGAATCCTAATTTTGGGTCAATATTACATGCCCAAATTTCAGGTTACATGCTCAACTCATGGGCTTACATAGCAATAATTATCTTCTGCGGCTGTTCTCAATTTTATTTTTAAAGTCAACAATGAGAATTTTAATATTCCTTTTATTCCAAAAACGTTGAAAAAAAAAACAAGATTCTTTTAAAATTACACTTGGGAAAATAACCTCTTTGATTTTTAATTACGGTTATCGAATTCTGGTGTAGGTAAAAATTTATTAAACGTTTTTTTTCTTTTTTTCCTGCACTACAATTTAACGGCAAATTTATATTTATCCAAACACTTCGTTAACTAAAATCATGACATTTTACACCAACAGTAAAGCATTTTAGCTATGCATATTAAGTTCGTAAAAAGATTTTTCAATAACAATTTAAAAACTATTATTCTTTATTGTAATTAAAGAATTCTGATCCATGTAAAATTTTGTGAAACATTTATAGTTTTTATAGTAGAAATGCGAAATAGGTTTAGCCGTTAAAGTCAATCTCGCAAATCATCAGAAACTCACCGCCTTGTGGTATACTGAAAAAAAGTCCATGCCTGTTTCCTGAACTCACGCCAATAACAATTCCAACCATCAGTGCCATCCAGTTTCCACTACTTTTAGTCGCTGAATAATACGGTGAACCAGTTGTCCCCGTAAAACAGGTCCAATTCACTCTGGCCTGTTTATGGTGTGATTTTAGGCGCGGATTGGAAAACATTTTTTTTTTTTTTAAATAACATTGTTGCATTCTCTTATGCGTCTATATATCGTGTCGTTTGGAACATTAACACCGAGATTTTAGATTTCAACTTGAATAACTTTAAAATTTATGTGAATTTCGTAGCTTTTGGAATCTTAAATAACCAATGGAAATTGGATATCTGCTGTGATAATACTTTTATCGTCAATATATTTATGAAGTTCTTAAGTGACACATTATTGTCGGCTTTAGTTTTCCTAACGAGGTTTAATATCTGCACGAAATTATCTCCTATTTCTTCAGAATGCTTACTCAGGCAAAACGGATCTTTGGTTAAAGTGGTTGGTTGATTGAAAGCAGAGTAGCAGGTTTTAACGTTCACATAATGTGCATAAACTTTTGAAATAATGTTTTAAGCAAAAATATAAAAGGGGTATTTTTAATTCAAAATTTTTTATGAAACCATTATAATATCTATATATATATGTTTTATTTCAATTTCAAATTTAATTTTTATTGTGGAATTATTCCATGTATTTCTTCTTAAATTTTTATTTTCATATTTTAGAGAGTTCCAAAATGTTTGAGACAGATTGCACAATCTTATCCAATACTTTAATAGCTGATATGCTGATATTTTACACTTGAAATACAAACACAATTTTAAAATACAAAAAACCCCGCTTGAATTTGATTTTTAATTTGCCTGTTATATAAAAAGAACACTGAAAACATTGTTTTCTTTTATGCATGACAAAGCATTTCTTTAATCCAATTTAGTTCTAAGAAAAAAAATATGAAAATGTTTGCTATAAAGATATCATATCAAAAAGTTTCATGCACTTTGCTCGTGTGAAAAATTGAAAAAACCAAAATTGAAAAAGAATCTGAAACGCCTTCTTCTGCATCATTTGTTACGTTTTTCAAATACATTTTTTATATTTTCGATGATGTCAGAAAGATATTTGAAAATGCTTTTCGAGTGTTCATTTCATATTTTTTTACAATGTTTAAAATGACGAATAAATTCTGAATAAGTTCATCGATTATTATAAATGTATACTTAAATATCCTGAATTATTATAACTCGAACATGACACAAAATAATACATTTTGTTTATTTTTAGTATCCATTTTTATCCAAACACTTTAATAATTAAGATAGGAGACTTTTACACAACCGTGTAGCATTTTCTTCCATAGCTTTAAATATGTTAAAATATTAAAAAAAGGTCTTAAATAAATAAAAAAAAACTTTTATTACTATGATTAAAAAATTACGATTTATGTGAAATTTTCCGAAGGATTTCTCTTAGGTGTCTTTCGTTACAAAAAGTAAAACAAACAGCTACCTATTGCAGCCCTCTGGAAAAAACCAATTCCAGAAAAGTTTCCTATATTTTCAACGTTTATGTTTACCAGACCCCAAAACTACCCTCCGTTCGAATGATGATGATGATATATATATATATATATAAATATTGAAATTGACTTCAAATATTGATGAAATGGTTGGTGAAATTTTTCTATTTTACATTAACGCCAAAAGCCAGATCTACCCAATACCGTTTTTAAATGATTTAACTCGTAATTTATCAAGAAAAAAAAACTATCGAAATAAAAAAAATCAATATCAAAATAGTGCTGCAGTATGTTATCATTGTTTTCATTAATTGGTCTCAAGTTTGTTTTGTGTTTTCACTTATTTGGTCTCGATAAGTGAGGGGGAACGTTGTTCACACAAAACTTGTTAAACCCTGCAGTGCATGTCTTTGGTCATGCCGCCTGTCTTCAAATTTGTTTTTATAAGTTATTCATGGTTTTGTTGTTTCATATTTTATTAGTTGTTGATTTCGTATTTTCTTTTACCGTGTTTGGAATGTAATAAAGAATAATTTATCAATATATATATAGGGTGGCTTAAAGTATGGGCGAGTTGTTTGACGTTGATATTTTAGAACAAAATTTGGGGAAAGGTTGCTTATTTTTTCTATTTTTGTAGTATTTTTATATACTTTCTTGTGATATAATATTCATTTGCTTTCAAGGAGCGTATGAAGCCCTGTGTTCATCGTTTAAGCATTGCTTAATTGACGGCACATGGAGAAAAGACCTTCAAGGACTGTGTATCGCCTTAAAATCTTACTTTCAACTGTCCAGAAAATCATTAAGCAGTCGAAATCAGTAACAAACGCTCACAAAAATAAGAAATTATGCCGTCCGCCTTCTGCCAATACCTGAAGAATTCGTAACATCATTAAAAAGAGAATTTCCCGAAACAACACCGTAAGCCCAAATTCCATTACAAAGAGTATGAATATTTCTCGCCAAAGTGTCCAGAAGGTTTTTAGAAACTTTCTAGGACTTCATAGTTATCTGTTGTATCGCTGACAACACTTGTAAATCGATGCCAAGCTAAAGAAACTAACGAAATGCTCCAAATTTTCAAGATCCGCCGGATGGAATATGTTTTGTGGTGTGATGGGAAAATCTTCACCATCAAGAACGCACAAAACCATCAGAATGATCGGTAAGTGATAAGTCCAATGCAGAGAAATGCAAGAAAAAGAAAAATCGTCACGCGATCATTTTTTTCGAAAGGTTTAATGGTTTTGGGCAGGACTTACCACTAAGGAAGAAAAACCTTTAATATTTATCGATAAAAACGTAAAGATTAATGCTAAGACGCACCAAGAGAAGTTATTGAATAAGATTCTGGCCCCATGAAATCAAAATATACCTAATGCAATCTTCCAGTAGGATTGGGTGTCTGCTTTGCACATGGGGCAAACGCGACTTTGACTTCATCGACGCCCTTGTGCCTGGATATTTAACAAACGATGAATGTCGTTGTAACAATCTGAATCTTAACCCACTCGATTTGTCAGCTTGGGGATACTTAGAAGAGAAGTTAAAGAGCATGAAAATATCCAGTTTGGACTGTCTGAGCGCGAACTTGTGAAGCTTTCGAAAGATTCAGATCAGAGTTACCTGCGACCCACTATCAATTCTGCGATCCCATGTTTGTAAAGATATGTTAAAACAAATGGTGTATATATAGAATAATTGGTTAATGTTATTTGTTATATTTTTGTTTTGTTAAAATAAAAAGTATCAACAGGTAGCGTATATTTTTTATAAAATAGCGTTTTTTGCGTGCCCATACTTTTCAGCCACCCTGTATATATACATCTATATGTATATATGAAGTGTGTGTGTGTGTGTGTGTGTATGTGTGATTTTTATTATGCTGTACACTTGTATTTATGAATCAATTTGGATGAGACTTTATATGTGCTTAGTACATACTAGGGTAGTCCGATCAGTAAGTGAACAGGCCCCAGTGAATGAACATTTTTTTATATATTTTAACAGAATAAGGTTTGAAAACCTTCTCACTAGATGGGGTTAACACATTACCTTAATTCTATTCAATAGGAAGCTATTGCATTCCTGTTTGGTTACTGAAGTCACATTACTTTATTTTGAGAACATGTTTTATTTTTCATGTCTGAGAAACACATTGTTTCTATGCTGAAATAATAAGTTAAGTGCTATGTCATTTCATATGTTTGATAAGAATTCACTGTTTTTATTTGCATTATGCACTAATTTTATTGTACATACATTAAATATATATATTATAGCCATATTTATAATTATTTTAACCATTGTAGAATATGTACAATTTGAGAATAGGGGTGTTTAATAACTGGTTAGGCAAATGTTAAAAATCCAATAAATGAACAGCTGTTCATTCAATGGGAAGGAATACATTAGGTTACTTTTCCTAGTAAACGAACAATTTTGGGCATTATGATTTTGTGGCTTCTTTTATGTGTAGAGTTTGAATTAAGTGATTTTTCAACAATGGTAACAAATGAAAAGTTAACAAATATAAAAACGTAACAAAAGAACATATACTCACACATTTTTAAAGGTAATAATTATTGATGACATTCAAATCTTACTTTTTCTATGCTTTTAGATGATTGATAGAAATATTCTTACTGATGACCAAGAAGATTCCTCAAAAAGGAAATATGGGAGTTTCAAGTACTCTACAGAGGACCTTAAAAATGCTGTACGAGCTATGAGGGTCAGGTCGGCTGAGATTCAACAAGACATCTCTTCATTTTAATATTCCAAAGATTTAATATTGTAGATGAAACTGCGAGGGAAACAATTTAAAGGAAGCGTATTGGACATTGTTCTGTGTTGTCATTTGAAAAATGAACATGGGATAGTTGGAAAGGGAAAATTGGATTTACAATGCATAAGAATGCAGTAAAAGGTGATGTTTACAAAGTCATGAAACAAACATGAAGGAAAAATCCATTTATAGACCATCCAGGGGAGAAATGAATGACTCTTTTTAAAAAATAGCATCCAAGGCTGGAAATGTGAAGTAAGCACCTTAACAATATGTGGACCACAGGTCCACATGTGGTGAAATTAGAAGTGGCCTGCAGTAAACTATAAGATCAGGTATTTTAAGGACAATATGAAAAGGCACAATAAAAACACCTGAACGTATTCTTCAACATCCACCCGTTCAACTGGAATTATTACTTTTATAGAGAAGTACAGGGTCAGTGATTTCAGGAAATAGAATTAGTTTTTTTTTTTTCTAAATATGTAATTTATGATTAATTTTAAAACTTAAAAGGGTCAATTTTTCAAGCTAATTAATTATCTTTAAAGGATCAATTTTTCAAGCTAATTAATTATCGTTCTGGGATTTAAAAAAATGTACTTCAGTAAAAACATGTTATGAGTTACTTGTACAAATTGTAAAATAAATAAAGAACTATGCAATGTAAGTATTTTTAAATTGCTGCCTGTTCATTCACTGGAAAATTTTGCGTTATTCACTGGTAACAACTGTTCATTTACTTGGTATTTGTATCAATTTCTATTAAGATATCCCTAGCATCCCAAAGAAGTAACATGTAAAATTACTTTTGTTATTTTTTAATAATTTGTATACCAACAAATGTATTTGCACTGTCAAACACCAAGGTTATTAAAATATAATGAATCACATTCTTTTCAAATGTGCTTAAGTATTCATTTACTGGTCGGACTATCCTACCAATCTATCAACCAAGTTTGTTGACCAATGTCATCCATCATGTTGTTTTGAAATGGCGGCCATTTAATTTTTTTTTTTTTTTTTATTAAGGATTCGGGAGCATTTTTTGTTTCGTCTTTATGTTATAAAAGGACTCATATACAGTAGTTTCAGTTTCTAATTTCGCTAACATTTTGTAAGAATCTGATATTTGTCACGCAATAGCACGCGTATTTATAAAACTAGTTGGATGTGACTATGAGCCTGCAAAAGCATACCAAGGTCTCTACCGAGTTTGTTAGCCAGCTTCATCCACCGAATTGTTTGACAATAGCGACCATTAAAAAAAATTAAATTCAAAAAGAGGTACAAAAAAAAAATGAGAAATTGAAAAAGCTTTTTCTTTCAAGTGTTTAACCCTAATACAAGGATTCCAGAGCTTTTTTGCCTTTATTTAAAAAAAAAATGGCAGATATATAGCAGTTTGTTTCAAAAAGTCAGTCACCCTAGAATTTCAATCTCATTTTTGTCGTGCGATAGCACTCGTATGTATTAAGCGATTTTGATGTGATTGAGCATGCGTACAGGTCTTATACGAACGTCTCAAACAAGGTCATTGTTTAGCTTCATCCACTATGTTGTTTAAAATAGCATGCACTTTCAGATACCGTCAAATTTGGCTACCAAACATAAATCGCTCTAAATGTCTAAATGAAGCCAACTTGGATATAGCTTACTCATTTGGTGAAATTTTCATTCATATTCAGTATTGGCGGAAACTGGTATTGTATCTTTTATAATAGGGTTCCACTAATTTCAGCTTCGCATGTTACAGTAAAAGAAGCTGGATTTTAAAAAATAAGGAACATGAAAGTTATTTTTTCCTCCCGGCACCGGGAGAAGGACTTTTTTTACAAACTTATCTGACAACCTAAAAAGGATTATTTGTGATTTTCAAAATTGGAACAAATATTTTCAACTATTATGTCTTCAAAATAACGCAAAAGAGTTGTTTTGGTTTATTTTTAAGTCTTGTACCTTTCAAGGTAAAGGTAAATAAAGTTCGGATGAAGAAATAACACAGTACGAGTAGCGTACAGTACGTTCACTTTCGAACAAGAATAATAGATGCTGCGTGATGCTATCGCGTCACTAGAAAGTGATAGCGAAACAGACAATTCCAAGGGATCATAAAATGATCACATAATCAGAAAGTGAACATGATTGAAATTCCGAACAAGAAGATGATTCAGAAAATTACAGAAGAAGAAATAGATACTAACTTGGAATTTTACTATGGGAAAGATGGAACAAAATGGAAAAGGTATCCATTAGCTTAAAGTGTACCCACATGACTCCGGAACATTGTTTCACCTCTATCTGGTAATGTAACAAATCCGGTGATAATCCGGTGATGAAACAACAGCACTCAAATTTAAAGAGTCAAATGGATTGTATGCTAACCATTTTTTATGACGAAATTATGGATATAAATCCAACTACATAGCCCCTTACGGATCAATCAAATATTCCATTACTCTCTAGAGATCTTCGCAATGAAATTAAATGATGGTCTGGCATTCAAAAAGATGCGATAAGCAACAAATTTGTCAAATGAACACAAGGACGATTTGATATATGCTCACGAAAAGATAGGAAAACTTCCTTGTCATGTTCTAAATGTGTTCGCTTTATGTAAAAATCTTGTAATAATGAAATGTAAAGAATGTGACAGAAATAAGATGGATTAATTATTAGATGTACATGTTAAGGCACGGCAAGAGAGACTTTTTGTTAATATTTTGAAGATGCTAAGTAATAATGTTCTAAAATTCAAAAGAAGAAACAAATATTTAATTTAACAATTTACTCACATAATTTTAATGACAGAGTGGTAAAAATAATACATGGATATATTGATAAAAGAGTATTATATGTAATAAATATCAATTTTGCGAATTTTTTTCACAAAAACTTATATTTTACTGAAAATGCTACAAAACCAGCAAAGAAATATAAAAAACATAATTATTTTCACGCAAATGAACTAAAACTAATGCATTTTACAATATACGTCAGTAGATTTGTTTTTTAAAAAGTATTTAGTCAAAATTATAACGTTAGACAAAATGGGGTAAGATTTACCCCATGTGTGTGCTAAATTTACTAATCCCAACAAAATGTTTTCGAGAAAAAAAAAGCGCCAAGTTCTCCTTAATGTTTCGACCAGAAAAAGTAGTGATATCTGAAGTTCGCACAAGTTAAAAGCCAAACATCCCAAATCTTTCATTGAAAATGGCTCCCTGCGACTTGGCCGTTAATGCCTTCTACAGCATTTCAAAATTAATGATTGGAAATTACGCATTTATGAATTATTTAAATATTAAAAGTAATATTAGAATGCAAAGAGACAAATTCATATAAAGACATTATATGTAAAAGATTTCTGATAACTACAATTCAGTTTCAACAAACATTAGTTTTGATTACAGATCATTTAGTCCACTTGTGTTTTAATTGCCATTTTGTACGGTCTAAAGCTAAAGTCATTAACGTAAAACCCAAGAAATAAAACAAAATTTACTTACTTCAAATCTCAGAGTATGTTACATTATATTTTATTGTATAATATTGAAATCTTGTGTATTGATGAAAGAGATTTTTTCGTTTGAACATTTATTTATTATAGTTTGTTTCCATATATTAAGAGGTATTCGATTTATAAACTGTTAAAAGATGATACTAATTATGTTTTAGCAGTTAGGGATATTATCTCCTGAATACAAGTATTTTGTTATTTTTAACTTCTAAGCATTTAAATAGACTGAAGTTGTATAAATGCTTTTTTCAAATGATTTCTGTACTCTGTGCCACAAAATGCCTAAAATAACCAAAAAATGTAGTTGGCATGTAGCTCATTTGTACATATTTTAAATTTGAAAAACTCTCTCGAAGTGATTAACGGCCAAGTCGCAGGGAGCCATTTTCAATGAAAGATTTGGGATGTTTCGTTTTAACTTGTGCGAACTTGAGATATCACTACTTTTTCTGGTCGAAACATTAAGGAGAACTTGGCGCTTTTTTTTTTTTCTCGAAAACTTTTTGTTTGGATATCACTACTTTTTGTATGTTTTTTCAAGTTTGTTATTCTAAACTATATTAATATGAAAAAACTTAAATTTCGGTACTTTTATGTTAGCCGGGAGCAAATCTCCTCATTAGCCTTTTGTTTTTTCGCCAATAGCACTTTTCATTTTTCACATGTGTAAATTAAAAACAATGCTTTGATTTTCAAATGAAATATTTTGGTTTATGTTATTATATCTTATTTATTTACTTATTTATTTCTATGTTAAATATTCTATTAAATAAAATGAGGGAAATGCATCTATTTTAAATGAGATGACTGAAAAGTATATATCTTTAAATGAAATTAATGCAATATGAACAATGGAGTTGGGAATAGTAGGGGAAGACGGGGTACAATGAAACAAAATTTACTAATTATTTTTTCCTATCCACAATTTTGCATGTACAAAAATATAATTAATGCATATTTTTAACCTTGTATTTTCCCCATCTAAATAAATTTTTATTAGGTTCTAAACAATATCTTTATGCTTGAAAAATAACAAAAAATAAATGTCTTACAGTGTTTCATTGTACCCCGTATGCCGGGGTACAATGAAACACATACTGGGGTACAATGAAACACTCTAAATGATGGAAGCAATTTTCACCCAGTATAGTTTATTTTATGAAAAATGAGATAAATACAGAAACAAAACTTGATTAATAAGAAACTTGATAAAAATATTATAGTCTAAGATGAAAAATAAGAAAATTCTATTAGTTTAAGAAATACCTTTCATTTTATATTAAATTGGCTCAAGTCAGTTTCAAAAATTAGCATTTCTGCTTATATTTCAGTTGCTCCTGAAGGAATATGGGATGGTAGTTTCAACACAATTGAGTTTTTTTTTTAAATGTAAGTTTCTAAAAAAAAATTAAAACTTGGTTGGAGTTTTTTTATATCAAGTACTTTACATTTGACTTCATTTATGTATGATTTCTCCAAAGGTATATATTTCCTTATGTTTCCATTTATACGGATACTGCTTGTACCATACATGTTGTGTGGGGATATCTCATTCTTAGTACCTCGATGACCAGCTGGGACTGGAAAAAAAAAATCTGGATCATCATCAAAGTCTGTTGCAGGCAGAGTTTGTTTTCAAAACAATCCCTTCTTAGCTTTTTTTCTCTTTCTATTTTTTAATTGCTTAACAAGAGCACTTTTTACTGACCTGGTTAGAACAAAACTCTTTTTTTTCTGTTTTCCTACTCTTACTTCTAATATATTATATTTACTATTTTTATTACTGTAATAAAACATGTTTCATTGTACCCCGTCTGCAAGTGTTTCACTGTACCCCGCACTGAGGTTACTAAATAAAAATTTATTTTCAAACTTCTAATATTTATTTTTTTTTAGTTTGGTTTTAGAGATATGAAAACAACAACCCAAAGATAACAATGTATAGAAAAATAATTATTACATATAAAAACAAGGAAAAAGAAACAAAATTACTTTTAGTAAAGAAAGTTACTTTCAATGGTGCAAAAGCAGTAATCTTCTATTGCTACTGTTGTAGAAGAGTGAATGTATCCAAATCACATCAGTAATTGGAACATATAGTTGTATAACATATATATAAACTGCAACTCTGTATGACAAATTTGATTGATTTTACAAGTAATGTTTCATTGTACCCCTTGTTTCATTGTACCCCGTCTTCCCCTATTTGCCGATTTGCCACTTGCGCCCGGCTAACATAAAAATACCTACATTTGTTTTATTGAGCTTTGCAAATTTATACTTTATTTCTTTTTATATTAAAGTACTAGCCGCCTCTAGCAAGCAGTATTTACCGTATTAATTCCATGTTAAACGCTGCATCATGTTACTCTTATTCATAATTTAATTTACTTGCCCATTCTTTCGCCAAGTCGGAACCTTTTGATAGAGAAATCAAGAGCTCTTTACGATCATGGAAGCACATCATATATTTTGTGTTGTTATGTATTTCTTCTTTCGTGACAGATATCTCTTAACTCATTTATGCATGTTTCCTTAGAAGTTACGATTCATTCTCTAATGCGGAAATTTTTAGTCCTATTAAGTAATCTTTTCTAATTGGGCTCACTGCCAATTGTTGTATTTCAACTGATACGACTGGGTACAAGTGAAATGGTTCTTATGAAATCCTTTGACAATATCTGCTTTTGTATTAAACCATATTGATGCTAATATCTTTTTGTTTCACGTTAACCTTTTCAATAGACTCGATTATGGAAGAATAGAAGGTCTACCGGCTCACTGCTATGATCCATTTGAAAATCTATCATTCTTCTCATCTGATCGTGTTGAAGAATTAGTCAATGTGCCATGGTTTTAAGATTTTACCTAATTTTATTGGAATCCTGAAAACTAAAATGCGAGGAACCGGATTATAGAAGATTCATTCTAACGTACATATCGATTAACAGGTTACATATTATAGAATAATAATAATCATAAGGAGAACTGGCAGTTTCAATGCTTTAATAGTTTCCGTGAATTCTCTTTATATGATACAGAAGTTTTAGCGGTGTAAAGATTAACAACATAGTCACAGTAAGTATAATAACAGTAGAATATAATAACAATAGCAGAGGTTTTGGGCAGTGACGAAACTATTAGCACTTTGGAAATATTAGTACGTTATATCATTTAACTATTCAGATGATATGCGGAAAAATAAAAATAGATGGCTCGCATTAATAATTAACTCATTGAAAAATAGCCACTAGCGTCAAATATTCGCCGAGCTTGGCGACATTTAGCAAAGTTTCGCCAAATTTGGTAATATATCATATCAATTCTCAAATTTGGCGACAAAAAATGTTTTGTTTATTCTGACGTCATAATGATGCATATGTATTATGTATTATACACATACCTATAATATGTATGATGCAAATGTATTACGTATTATATGCATATGTATAATATGTATGATGCATATGCATGAGTTCATTAACATCACTAAAACGCACTTAAAAGAATAGTGTTCCATAAATAGTAGGGATGATTACCAGATTGACCAGAGTGCTATTGAGATTAGAATTCCGATATTTATAATAGACCAAGAGGCGCCTGTACATACCATCACCTCATCGAGTTTACAGCTGAAATTTTAGGATTAGTTAAAACTAGATTAGCATATTTAAATGCAACTGGTCTGTTAAGTCATATCTTGGTAGAAACCACCTGAAGACCTGATTTTAGTGATTAACTAATAGGTTTACTATTGTATTTTCCTGCATCCAAAAGTTTGGAAACATGGAGGAATGGGTGCAGGAAAACACAATGGAAAATCTACCAATTAACCCGTAAAATCGGGTCAGTAGGTGGTTTCCACAAAGATATTACTTGGCAGATCAGTTACATTTCAATACGCTAATCGATATTTAACTAATCCTAAAATTTCAGCCGTCAGCTCGATGAGGTGGTTATCTGTGCAGATGCCTCCCGGTCATTAATAAAATTTGTTTTAAGGAAGTAAAACATATAAAGGTGGACAGATAAACTGAAGGATTTGCCTTATTAAGATTTTGTAAAAGCATATAAAAATTCATTCAGCTTGAAATCATGTAACACCTTTATAACTCAGGCTAATTTTCTGTAATCGGGTTTTGGCGACCAACATATCTTATCTATAACTATAATCTTTATTTTGCAGATTTAAAATTTACAATACATTAATAGTAAGTATAGGTTAATAATACAATATAATAACATTAGACGCGGACTTCGGACGCCGCATCTGTCGCACATCGTTAAAGACAGTTTATTAGTTACACATTTCATTTAATTAAAAGGAGATTTTTAAACTTTCATATGGAATTAGGATGTTTTTCCACTATAGGGACCTTGGCATTTTTTTAAAAATCTTGGCACAATTCTGACTGAAACTGAGATATGTTGCCAAATGATATAAACGACTATGTAAACAAACCTGATGAACTTTTATGTTATTTATATATGTATTTATGGTATTTCTTAGTTATTCCGTCAACCCATTATTTGCCAAATTATATAAATCACCAAACCACTCGCCAAATTATAGACATAATTTTTATTTTAAATAACGAAAGAACGAATAAATTAGTAAAACATTAATAAAAATACAAATAAAACGTCGAATTAATGGTTTTATTGGCCATTATTGACATTTAATCTTACAATTAATTAATTAATGGCAACCATTATTGGCATTTAATCTTACAATTTGGCGACAGTAATTTGGTCGACGGGACAACTAAGAAATACCGTATTTATATACATATAAACATTTTATTTATACATGTGTAAAATATTGCTTTTAATACACAAATTATTTATGTTGGTATATAAAAATAAATAAACGGGTTCCTTACATTAAATAAATTGTATACATATGTAAAAAATCGCTTGTGTATATGACACAGTAAATAGGTTGCCAGAAAATACGTTATTATCAAATTTATTTTCTCGTCAAGGCTATTTTCTGTATTTCGCCAAGGCTACTATATCGGAAACGTACCGAATTGCGGTTATATTTTGTTAAATGTTTTATTGTTTTAATATCGTAAATATATCATAACCTATACTGATTAAAAATTTTAGGTATATTCATTTTTTCTATTTAACAAACATCTTTGAAAAATTATATATATAAAATGTTATTCTGCTTGAAATCACGTGATCCCCTTCAAAACTCTGTAATCGAATTTTGGCGACCAACATTGGCACAATTGAATGTGTTAAAGAACTGTTTACGGGCAAATGAACACCCCCTGTTTGAAGGGTTTAGAGGCGGAAATTCTGTGTTTTCAGATTTTTCTGGTTAATTGTGCTACAAACCCGACTTAGTTGTGAAACTTACTTTGTGAACTTTCATGATTCTACGACTTTTAGAAGTACCTTAGTTATTTGATGATGCGAAGTGAGTCAGTGACAAAAAAGCGCTTTTTCGGAATTTAATATTTCGAAAACTACTAAATATAGAAACATGAAATCGTGGAACCTTAGTTCAGTTTGACCATACGAACATGTGTATAAAAGAAAAATTTCTATATCTCTCCCTAAAACGACGTTATGAGGGGGGTGAAAAGTATGCCGAAATGGTTCAGGAAAAGGTAGCTTACGGCTTGTGCGAACTTGGCGGACGCACTGCCGTGCTCCCAGATATAGGTACTTGCGCATATTGGTTAATAACATAATCTATATAAATATTTTTTAAACAAGGACTATCATACAATATATTAATTGAAACTGAATGTCAAAATAGCTATTAATAAATGAAGTGAAATGTAAGCAAAAAGTGATTATAATAAATTTCAAAAATATTCAAACAAAAATTATTTGCAATTCGGAAAACATTATTCAGAATACGGTAAAAAAACTTAAAATCTATATTTTAAGTAGACTTTATATATATCATATCGAGTGCTAAAGACATTATTTTCTTATGAGGGTCTTCTTAAGCTAAATCACGGGTTGGGTTTTAAAAAGTGTAGCTTTAAAAATTATGACTTCTCTCGTTATGATAAGTTTTATTAATTAGTAAAAATGGGAATGTGAGCTTTTAACATATTGATAATCATTAGATTTACCAGTGACAATACCAGATCAAATAAATATGTTTCTTACCAAAATTGTATTCAGTAAAGGAAATTAAATACGATACTTAAACAGGAATCGCGAACTTAGTCGAGTGACTAAAGCTATTAGCCAGAACCATAATTCAATAAAAATCCGGGTGTAAAAGTACAAAAATAGAGAAGTAATTTCTTTATTTGCGGACGTTTTACCCATTAACTGCGCAGCCCTTCCTAAAAATCATCTCTACAAACAAAATGAAACGAACAATAAATGAATCTATATAATAAAAGCTCAAATCATGTGACTGTCATCAACAGTTCCGGGTTGACCGCTTCGCTATTTGTATGCCAGGTGGCCAATTTGGCAATTTAATGTTAGCCGGGAGTTGGTGATAAATCGCCAAATATTGTTCCATCGCCATCATTTCATCAGTTTTATAATAGTCCATTTCATGCGACTGTCATAAACAATTTTTCGCGTGGTAAATTAAAACAAAGCTTTGATGTTGAAATTAAATGTCAAGGTTTATGTTATTATTTATTGCTTTTCTTTTTTTTAAGCAATAACTGAGAGTCATAAATTTCAAATATTAGGTTGAGCAAAAAGTTCTGGGAAATTTTTAATCTAATAGTTACCAGAATTTGTATCGTACTAGTGGTATATCTATAGGCGTTCAGGAATTTCGGCTCCAAAATACCTATTGGGCAGTATGATTGATCAGCGTGTGTTGATCCGGCATTACTGGAGAAAAGGTATAACGATCTGAAAGCCGTCGACGATATTAATGAGGGTGAAAGTGCACTTCGTACTTCCAGAAATTCGGAATCTGACAGAACGATGGCAGAAAGACTTGGACTATGATAGTCTCTACTTTGCAGAATAGTCCTTGTTGCTTTTGTTGTGAATTTGCGCATAACAACTCAATTTTCACAAATTTCCCAGAACTTTTTGCTCAACCTAGTATTTTAGTTTTAAATTAAAGTTATGCATTTTAAATAAAATTAGTGAAAGTACTATATTTTAAATGAAATTAATGAAATACTAAAAAATACGACGGGAACAATGTTTATCGATTTACCCCCTGCGTCCGGCTAACATAAAAATAGCGAGTTCATGGTTTCTGTATCATAATCTTCGGATTTGGCGAAGGGTTGAGCAAGTAAATTAAATTATGTATAAAATTAAGGTGACACAATGCTTAGCATATATTTAAGGGAGACCAAACTGGTCGCCAAGGGCGGCTAGTAAAGAATAAAACAACACATGAACTATTCAGTCTAATAGACTAAGTGTTTGATGTAGTTGTAATATAGTTCTTTATATTAGTATGTAGCCCAAATAACTTAATTTCTAGATGAGAGTTTATTTTCTTTGAGTTTACACCGGCTCAAGATATTTATCAAATGGTTAAAATTAACCCATTTGTGCCTGAATTTTTGTTTTTTCAAATTTTTTGGTAAAATCACTTTAAAATGTTGCAAAATGAACTGGAAAAATACTAAAAATTTAAGCTTAATTTTTTTTTTTTGTATTTATTTGATAAAATGTAAAAGAACTAAATATGAGTATTTCTTGTAGAATAATATGCATAATTATATATTTTGCCTATATTTATATTTAAAATGTTTTTAAATTGTATATTATGTACTATAATTAGTATTTTAATGAACTACAAAAAAAAATATATTTATTTCTTTGCAGAGACTAATAACGTTATAACTATTATTAATAATAAAATAAGAATAATCGTATTGCAGGCTTAATAACAATTTATTTCATAAATATCTTCGAAAGGAGATTGCATAAATAACTGTCTCCTAAATTTCTAACAAAAATATGTGCCCATTTGTGCCTAGAACCCTATATTTTGTACATTACAAAAATGCATAAAAAATAGGCTTGAACATTTAATTTCGCAATTTAAAAAAAATGCGTATTTCAAAAAAGTCCACAAGCTAAGATTATAACTTGCGATTTTGGGTCCATGATAGTAAAAATACAAATAAACTTACTTTTTACATTTCTCCCTCTTGAAAAATTAAAAATCTATAAACACCGAAAAAAGCCTTCATTTAAGCAAATAAATATCCACCTTGTGCTGTCATCTCTCGGTTATAGATAAAGACATTTATAAATAATGATTTCATTCAATTTTCATGTTATAAAGAAGAAGAAAATTATACAAATGCATTAAAATTTGAAACGTTCCAAAAATGGGACGCTAGGCATAAATGGATTGTTTCGTTTTAGTAGTTATACTTGCCTCTGCAGTTGATGAATGGTTATGTTTTTGCATTATTTCTTGTTGAAGTTTCACGATTTACTGTACATAAAACTTTGGTTGTTGGTCGATTGCATATGTAGAACGAGTGTCCATATTCTTCACAATTGCTGCAGCGCATTATAGGTCTATATGGAATATTCTGCATATATTGAGAAGTAGCTGAATTTTCTCCAACTGCTGATTTGCAGTGTACACTGTAAAAAAGAAAAAAATATGTTTCGTAATCTAGGAAAATATAATATTATCACGAAGCTCCAAAATGTACGACAATCTCTTGCGAGTTATCCGCGATTCTTAAAAGCGTTCTTTATCTTTAGAAACAACAACAACAAAAAATAAGAGTTGGATGTGCTAATCCAAAAGTTTTCTTCTATCTGATACATCTTATTATTTCAAAAAAGTAGTTACTGATGTTAATAGTTGATTATTATTTGTGGAATACTATACCAACTTGGATTTTCATCTTAAATTTCTACTTCAGTAAATTAATCGGAGTAAAAACGACTTATCTCGATTGAGATATTTATTAAAATCAATAGTTTTTCGTCATTCTTTTGTACATCAGCTGTTTGCGAATAGCCTGCTTAGCAGTAGGCGATTTCACATTGCTGCACGAATCGCCGATGGACAATAGAGCTACATCAAATCGAGAAAATTATACAAAAATCGCTATCACAGCACTTCTTTCCGGCGGAATATTTCCAATTTCAAGGAAGACCTGCTGGCCATAGCCAAAAACATACACAAGAAATTGGCTAAATTCTACACTTCAATTATACAGTTTTTGATGGCACAATAATGAAAATGATACAAAAATCGCTATTACAGCGCTCCCTTCCGGCAGGTTTTTTTCAAATTCAAGGAAGGCCTGATTTCTATAGCCAGAGACATATTTAAAAAAAATTTGGTCCAATTCTACGAATAACTCATACACATTTTGAAGGTACAATAATGAAAATGGCGCAGGCATCGCTATTAATGCGTTTCCTTTCAGCAGAATATTTCCAAATTCAAGGAAGACCTGCTTGCCAGAAACATACTAAAAAAAATTGGTTCAATTCTATGCATAACTTCAGATTCTATGCATAACTTTTCGATGGTACAATAATGAAAATGGCACAATAATCGCTGTTACAACGCCTCCTTCCGGCGGAATAATTTTTAACTGAAAGAGGACCTGCTTGCAACAGCTAAAAACATGCACATAAAATTTGGTTCAATTCCATGCATAACTTCATACCCTTTTGGATGGTACAATGGCGACACACGGACAGACAGACATTTTGTATACATATGTTCTTGGGATCTCTGGCCCCTAAAATGTGTAAACCCGTCGAAAACCAGAAGTCGAAAAAAATGTCATTTACGTATATTTGACAATAACAAAGACAATATACTTGCCAGATTTAACGCAGCATTTATAAAAATAAAGTTTAGAAATAAAATTAGTCCTTCTATATATAAAAAAAAGTTTTGATTTGCAAATGGACCAATGAAAATCTGCGTAGATATTCCGGGTAGAACTCATCCAATTTAAATGCTTAAGCCAAGGCCTCCTTATCGAAATAACAGGCCTCGCAATCGCTAAGTTTCCTTTGTCCACTGTACACGTGGTTAGAAACCACATGGTTTCCCGTGACTAGCGCCATCTAACGTGAGAAACAGAAATATTTTTTAATTTGTTTTCCATCTGTCTTTTACCATTTTCTTTACGATGTGCTTTGTAGTTTGCAAATGATAGTTGCTAATCTTAAAATTTTCATATGTTCTAGACATTTTATTTAAAAAAATAACTTATTTTACTGTTAAACAAAAAATGTTTACTGCTGTATTCCGTTATGTAAATAAATGATGATAATAATAATAATAATAATCAGGAAAGAAAATTATTTTACCATGAATTTCTCAGTGATATTAGTTATTGAAATAAATGGATAACATCTAGATCCGGAAAATGTAAAATATTTCATTTTCTCTTTTATATTTTCAGATATGTGATTTATTTTATTTCTGCTATTTCTTTTCTTTTCACAATTAATTTCACCTTACAGTATTAATTTAACATCGCTCCTTCAATTTGTTTCAATGCACAGTCTCATTTATTTATTTATTGGCCTATCATTTGTATTATTTTTGAAGGTATGGGGGATCATTTCAGTTTAACATACTTTAGATGAAAGCTTCACTGTTTTTTCATATAAAGATTGTATCTATTAATCTATGGAAAGTTTCATAATTGGCTCCACAGCCAATTGGCATATCTTGGCGGGCATAGTTTGGTACGTAATTAATGTCTTTGTTTTAACTCGCATATGTTATGTAAGTTTTACTAAAATGTATCAAAGTATTTTAGGAAAGTTAAAACACGCATAGATACACAAAAAAACAGACTGAAGTCATAAACACTTAAAAAATTGGAAAAATAAAGTTTAATAATCACTTAAATTTATACATGTCCCTCAACTTTCCGCAAATACCGTATTCTTGTCGTGCTACGATTTTGGTGTTTGTAAATCTTAATTTGAGTATTCTTCCTTAATCAGACCTAGAGCCAATTAGCGTAAGTGTAGTTTGGCGCAAAATTAATTTTATTTTTAAACCGTATACTTGATACCACATTATTCCAGCATCGCGTTTTTGCAGTCAACTTTGACTGTGGAACAGATTACAGAACATTAGCTAATACTACATTATATAATAATAAATCGGTATTTTTCAAGTATAGGGGCCTTGGCGAGAGAAGAAAATTCGGCAACGTAATTTCTGGAAGCATATTCACTGTTTCACATAAAGAAGCAATATTTTCCAATATTTGTACAATTTATTTAATATAAAAAAGGCATTTATATGTTTTATATACAAATATAAACAAATCGTATATAAAAAACAATAATAATATCTAGAAACTAAATTTATACATGTAAAATCGGCACAGATGTCATATTGGCGCGATTTTTTTCTGACGTAAATGTCATATACGCACCGGATACTTAACTGGCACCAAAGTGTCGTTACTTTGCTTGATATGGTTATCCGGATATAGATGATATGGTAACGAGGTTTTCGCAAAATTGGCGTCGGAAAAAAATCGCGCCAATATGGGGCGTATATGACATCTGTACCGTAAATTCTTATAAAACAAGCTGACAGTTCATAAGTTTTGTTTTCATAACTGTTTATATCAATCGGCAACAAATCGCTCTTTCCGAAGCCCAAATTGTGCCAAGATTTAAAAAAAAAAAACAACCCGCAAAGTCCTATATACTGAAAATGGTACTTGTTAGTTATCCCGTCGACCAAATTGCTGTCGTCAAATTGCAAGATTAAATGTTAATAATGGTTTGCCATAAATTAATTAATTTTAAGATTAAATGCCAATAATGGCCAATAAAACCAATATTTCGACGTTTTATTTGTATTTTTATTAATGTTATACTAATTTATTTGTTTTTTCGTTATTTAAAATAAAAAATTGTGTCAATTTGTAGAACTTGGCGAGTAGTTTGGCGATTTATATAATTTGGCGAAATTGGTCAACGGGATAACTAACAAGTACCCTGAAAATATATCAATAAATCTTATATTTAAATCTTCATTTTTGATATGTTTCATTTTTTAAAGCCAGAACATAATTGTGCAAAATATTTTTTGTACGCCTTTATTTTACTGGAATTCGAAAAATATTTTATACAATTTTGCCAATAACACAACATTTTCAATTTTTTACTATGCATTTGTTTATGGAGTATTACCAGGAGTGTACACCAGATGGCGTAACTTACGAGACAAAGTCAGCTAATAAGTTGGTAATTATCGGGGACATTTTCATCCATAGACTTTCTCCGGATTGTCAAGTCTGTTTTATGATAAGGGAGTCTTGGCTTAAGCATGGCCATAGTCTACTATGATATATAACGGCCCGCGCATTTCGCCGAAAAAGTGAAGTCGGATCCAACTTCAAACCCTGAACCAAAACTTCACAACGTGCTCTTTGTTTACATTTATACCCTGCACAGATAGAAGCTTTTTTCTCATCGTCGAGGTTTCAGAATCATTGATCATATTTTCATGTAATAAATTAAATATTTATATTCTTCAATTTCCTTCGATTTAAAAGGCTATTTTACACAAATTGTAGCATTTTAGTGTTACACATACTTTTAAGATTAGCTAAATTATTTATTGTTTACCTTGATCGTTTGGTTCGTTCATGAAAAATGCCGGTTCTGTTATTCTTTTTTGAATGTCCTGTATTTATATAAAAATAGCTTGGTTTCATATACACGTTTTAAAATTAAAACTTGATTTTTATCAAACTACAGTTCTCATAACTGACTTGAAGCAGCTATTTTTGATTAATTTACTGTTACCGGTAAAATATTTGTTTTTAATATCGCCCGAACCAAGAAGAAGAAGAAAAAAAAGCCGATCTTCCTTAAACATTAAATATTCTTATTTTTAATCAGAGAAAGAAATGGTGATCACGGATTTAAATATCGTTGCAATATTCTATGTTATCCAAGCAATTTTGATTAAATCATGTAAGGGTATTTGTTACTTAATAAATTACATTTATTAATTGTTTCAAGGAATTTTATGAGTATTTTAATATATTAAAAAAAAATTTCTATCAGTTTTATTGTTTCAGCAGTGAAAATAGTAAATAAATGTTACTTAGTTATCCCGTCGACCAAAAATCTATCGCCAAACTATAAGATTAAATGCCAATAATGCTTGATCGTAAATGTCACATTCATTTGACTGTAAGCAAGTTACACGTGTTTATGTCATCAAGTGATTTTTATTTCGACGTTTTATTTGTATATTTATTAATGTTATACTAATTTATTTGTTCTTTCGGTATTTAAAATAAAAATTATGTCAATTTGTATAATTTGGCGAAATTGGTCGACAGGATAACTAAGTGGTACCAAATAAATTTGTGACATTGATGTTTTAGACTAAGCATGTGTTTTTTTATTTATATATTTTTATGTGTGTTGGTTTAACAGTTTTAAAGAGAAACACATTATATTAGTCACTTAAATAAATGGAACTTTACATTTACATTGATATGGACAGTTTATAATAACCCTTAACAGCTGTATTCGAATTAGCTGTCTTTTCTAAGCTTGATTGGAATGTCAGCAGAATTGTAAACGTAACCATGGCGACATGACGTAATTTTGGTGTTTGTTTACATATCTACCCTTCCCAGGTTGTTTCAGATACGGTTAGAGTCAAATTTCAATTTTGGGCAGAATTTTTTCAATTTTGGGCTCAATTTTGGAGCAAAAACTATACATGAGAATTTAATCATTTTTAGATCATTTTATAGATTATAAGTTTCCGGTGTGCAGATTGCATTTATTTTTTTTATTTGACTATTTTTTGAGGTTTTATTTCTATTTTAAATTCAAATTTTCAGTATTTCGAGAGATATTTTTTACAAATTTAAAAAATGTTATAAATATAAACTGTTGCCAACTGTATAAACAGCGCAAACAATAATGTTTACTTCAAATTAAAAATTTATTTACACGGGACTATTGTAAACAGAAAAAAAATTAAAATTAGAATAAAATGATTACATGTTAAAAGCAGGAAAATTGCGTCATAAGAACCATATTTACACTGGAATTTTAAAAGAGAAACAAAGTCTTAAAATAAAAAAATCATTACTATGCGTTAAAACCTGTAAATGGAGGAAATTACGTCATATTTAAAATGGCCAAAAAATATGGCAAAACAATTTAAATTAAAATATATCTGCGCGAGACATTTACTTGATATTTTGAGATAATATTTTCAACTATTATCTTGAATTCGAAGACAGCGCAAATAATATTTCCTTCTAACAACAAAAGTATTTTCACGTGAATATTAATAAGAGAAATAAAACTTTGGTGTAAATTACGTCAGATTTAAAACGATACATTTAAAATGAATTATTTAAAAGAACTATCTTATAGCGCTGTTAAAAAATACCGGGAGACAATGACACTGCTTACTTAATTCACTTTACATTAGCTTATTTTCGAATGTTTAACTAATTTTTTTAATTAAATACGAAAACAGCCATTGTATCTTTTAACAGCAGCAGATATGGTCTTAAAAATCCCCAATCCAAGAAAAACCAATGGAAACCCGTTTACAGAGAAATCGCTACTGTTTTTTTTTTTTTTAAATTTTAATTCAATATTTTTAAAGCCGATCAAATTAGCGTGCTTTTTGGATTGTGGAGTCTCTGAACGGGGGTTGGCGAGCGTAGCTCGTAGGGGGCGGAGCCCCCTAGTAAACTTAAAAAAAAGGCCGAAATTTACTGATAAAAAATGCTACCGCCAAATTCTCATTTCTAATAAAAACAATAAAAGAAATTAAAATCACCTTTGATAATTAATTATTTTATAATGCAAAATAAAGTATCAGAAAGTTTCCTTCCATGTTTACTAATTAATTAGCTGCTATTAGGCTCTCTTTGTATATTATGGTTAAATATAACAGAAAATGCAATTACTTTTTATATAAACATTCCTTAAAGCGTAATTCTTAATAATTTCTAACAAACAAAGATTTTCTTTTCACACGTCACGATTTTTTTAAACAAAGATGCCGTAATTAATTCAAACGCTTCGGGATAAGGAATAGCTAAATTTGGGATGTTTGCATGCTAAAATTATTCTGCTCTCTCAGCTTTCGAGTATCGGAAGTAATAAAATATGACGCCTTTAATAGACTTTGAAGAAAAGAAAGCAATACTTGGGATTTCTTTCTTATATTATTTTGAAGAAAATGAATAAAATGTTTACTAATAGAAATGGCAAAAACATATAAAGAACAAGTTTTGATTTCTCATTAAATTCCATTTAGAACAATGCCACTTACTATCCGGGGTCTCCATATTAAATTATCTCAGAATTTCTGTCAATAACTGAAGCGAATATCACGTTTTACAAATAGCGGCGTGAGAATACTTTTTTAGGAAATTACTGACAAGGAAGGTCTCCATACGGGCATACTCAGAAAAATCTGAAAAAAAAATACAGAATGTTCTTCTTTCATGGGTATATATGTTTATAAAAATTTTTTTGGCGGAACCTCGGTAAAACGTCCGTAAAAAAATAATGAAAATTTCGTTTATTTGGCGACTTATCACCGTTTGGCGAAGAAATAAGATTTCAAAAAATACGCTTGTCGAATACTCATTAAGGAAAACACTTTTTATGTTGAATTTGTTTAAATAAATTTAATTTAAGTAACTTTAGCTTTGTCTTGTTTTTTAGTTTGTTTTAACTATAGTTTTGTCATTTATGTACTTATAACGAATTTTAACTATTATATTTTACGATTTAAAACAAAATCTAAATTGATTAAAATTATTCCAAACTCAAAAATATGCCCCACTGATCAAGTTTGGATTCAACTTTGTTGCTATGGAAACAATGTCTGTGTGAAAATGTATTACGGCAGCATTATTCATCTGGCGTTAAAAGTTATTTTTATAACTGATAAAGCGGTTTAAATTTTAAAAAATTGTGGATTGGAGAATAAAACAATGGCAAAATTTCATTCAAATCGGCAAAAGCACCATGCACAATACAAAATGTAATAATAATTATAATAAATTCTTTCATGGTTTACGTTTAAATTCATTAAATACCGCATATTCTCAAAATCAATTAACAAACAATTTTCAGATTCATTAAAATCGTTTGCTTTTGGCGAGGAAAACTGCTGTTCGCCAAATTGCGCGCCGCTTTCGTCTTTTCACGCCAATTATTCGAAAGTATTTTATTTTTTTACAGATATTCTACTGTAGTTCCGCCCCTAATTTTAACTGATCCTTTATTACATACATGAGTACTTTCACTAGCATTTTTTTCAACATATTCTGAGTATGCCCAGTATGGGCATGTGAGTGCCACAAATTTTGAAGGTATTAGCACTTCCTTGTGAGTGCCACAAATTTTGAAGGTATTTTAATGAAAAATAAATTTCATAGAAATGTATTTCTTTATATCAGATGCATTTCTTTATATCGTTAAAAGCATTTACTTCCTTCTATATCGCGTTTGACTGTTTGGTTAGAGCATCATACATAGCTTACATATTAATTTTCAAGATATGAATAATTCCTTTGTAGTGAGCTAAGGTTTTGCAAGATATAGGTCTGTTATTGTATATTTTGTTTTTGAATTACATATACACTATATGGCCATTAATAACCGGACACTTTCAATTTTAGACATTTTGTCGAATATTTAGAAATATACTTATAAGATTCTTCTGGAATTTCAGGATTATAAAGAATATGTTTGACCTCATATTTATCAATATGTCGTTTGGATAAGGAGGACAATTTGTGGGCCAACAAAAAATCAAAGAAAAATTAATACTTGGGGTCACCCTGTAAATTAAAATGCACGACATGAACTATCGCTGCAGAATATAAATTTATGGATACTGTACAATATCTTTACTGATTTTTGTAAGAATAGCACGTACATTCTTGGACATGCATGTTTTTAGCTTATATCAAAGACAGTTTTAAACTAAATTTAAAGCCAGTTTCAGAAAAATTGGCAAAATATAGTAGAAATAATATACAATAAATGTATTAAATATTTTATGAAATATGAACAGTTGTATGAAATAATTTTTTATGCGCATGCGTGAACGATAACAAAGGTGTTTTTACATAATTTAACCCTCCGACTGTCTTGGAAAAGGGCAAAATTGTAATGTTGTTTTCTCTGCATTTTGTTTTCAATGCTAAAAAAAATTATTCTTTGAGTATTTTATAAAAAAACTTAATAACGAATATGAATGAATCCTTGGAAGTTTTTATCATTGTTCAATGTATTAAAAATACATTAAATAAATAGAATTATATTACTTTAAACATTGCTTGTATTGCAGTGAAACCTGGAGCTTGGTGAACGTATTAACACGGGCGTGTCATTGAGGGGGTTTTAACAATCAACACTGTGGAGCAACTCATAAAAAAATCCAGTCAAATATCGTGAAAATTCCGAAAGATATAGTCGATAGAGTGAGCTGATTTTTAGTTGCTCTCTAAAAGCAGCTGAGTAATAAGGATTTTCCACAAATTATCAATTTTCATTTATTTTTAATTTTCATTTTTTATTGATGCTTTAGTTCTTTGTGGGTAACCACCTGAACGATCCTATTGCATGATAAAAAGAAGTATCAAAATTGAAGAATTCGCTCCAAATCTACTCATTAATACTCATTAAATACTTTTTTCTGTAAGTCAGTTAATAAAAAATGACAATTTGTGGAAAATCTCTTATCAGCTGCTTTTAGATAGCAACCAAAAATCAGCTTTCTCTATCGACGATATCGTTCTGAATTTTCACGATATTAGACTGGATTTTTTTGCAGTTTTTCCATATAGTTGACTATTAAATTATGTAAAAATATCTTTATTATTGTTCGCGTATGCGCAGGTGAAAATAGTTTCATTCAACTGCTCATATATCATAAAATATTTGATACATTTATATTCCATTTGCACTATATTATTTCTACAACATTTTGCTCAATTCTTTTGAAACTGGTGTTAAATTTTGTTGCAAACCTTTTGTGATATAAGCTAAAAACATGCAGGTTTTTTTTTTTTTTTTTTTTTTTTTTTTTTTTTTACTTTTGAACATAAATCGCTATATTTCCAAGACTATACGTGCTATTCTTACAAAAATCAGTAAACATATTGCACAGTCCCACAAATTTGTATTCTGCAGGGATATATCATTTCGTGCATTTTAACTTACAGGGTGATCCCAAGTATTATTATTTTTTATTTTTGTTGGCCTCCTAATTGCCCCCTTATCAAATCGACGTTGGTAAATATGAGGTCAAACCTGTTCTTTTTAATCCTGAAATTCCAGAGGAATCTGACAAGTACATTTCTAAATATTCAACATAATGTCTAACATTGAAAGTGTCCGATCATTAGTGGCCATATGCAGTGCGTCTCATAAATATAAAGACACTGATATTTTCGAAATAATATTTAATAATTCAGTATTCAAAATTATATTTATGCATATAACGAAAAGTATGTGCCAAGAAAGCATTTTACAGTAAATTAAATTAGAATTAAATAATTTCAAATCGAAAATTGATAAATGTAAATAAATTTGGTGTCTCATAAATATAAAGACATTTTACATACTTTTGAATTACCGTCCAATAAATATTCCATTCTTATTAATGACAGAAAATTTTCTAGCTGGCATGCTTTTTATTAAGTTGTATAACTACTTAGGCTTTATATCAAACCAACTTCGTTCGATTTCTTTTTTCAACTCAAGGACGTTTGAAAATTGTCTTCCAGATGCATATACACTGCGAACGAGAGTACCACAAATATTCTTAATTGGATTTAAATCAGGGTTACGTGCGGGCCACACCGTGACATGAACATTGCTATCGGCAAACCATTTTTTTGTGAGTTTTGATGTGTGAATCGATGCATTATCCTGATGGTACAAATAATTCCGACCACAAAGAGTTTCAGCAATTGGCAACAACTGACTATCAAGCAGTTAAATATACTCTTTAGATGTCTGTTTACCTTCCAGAAAAGCAATATCCGTAGTTCCATTAAAAGAGAAGGCACACCACACCATAAAAGAACCTCCCCTTTTCTTCCTACAGAAGAAGGTTCGAGATTAACGTCTTAAATCGTGCGAGTAGGAATTCTAACCATCTGGGCCATCCAAGTTAAATCTCTTTTCATCTGAAAAAATGTCTTGCATCCATTCGTCCTTCCAGTGCAAATGATCTTTAACCCCGATTAACCTCCGTTCTTTGTGTTCTTTTTTCAGTAAAGAAAATCTACACGTATGTAGGCATACACTGTTTTTTCTTTCTTTTATACGACGATGTACTATATCCTTTGGGACCATACCATAAACTTGTTGAGAAACTTATCGGAGTGACATTTTTGCGACGAAACAAGTCGCATGATCTTGCGATCGAGTCTTTCACTAGTTTTTCTCGGTCTGCCAGATCGTTTTCTCGAATATAAATTGTATGTTTTTGATAAAATTTTATAAAGTGCAGCTCTGATTCTACCAGTTTTTTTACATATTTGACAAATTATTAAGCCATTAGCTTTAAATTCACGTATTTTACAAATTTCGTCTTTAGAAATTTCAATGTACCACGATATCTTTGCAATTGAAACAAATCAAACAACTCTGCTCGTTTGGGTAAGTTAAAGTGTATTTCTGCGCGTGCGCATTAATTCTGTACGCTTACATTCGAAAAAAATTTGTATATGAAGCAGTTTCAAGTTTGTCTTTATATTTATGAGACAGCGTAATTTTTTATTTTTTATTATTCGAGACGAAATTATTTTATTTAAATTAAAACTCCTATAAGAGATTCATTTCAGTGTTCTTAATATGAGGTATAAAATTTAATTTCTTTTAACTGAATTAATAAAATGTAATTTCAAAAATATATGTGTCTTTATATTTATGAGACGCACTGTAGTGTGTTTATAATATAATATAAATAATGCAAACTCATTCTTCATTTATACACTCTATTATTTATATTGATGCATAATCTATATATATATTTCTCTTACGCAGCGCTAAAAAAAGGCTGTATTTGTAGCTTGCTATTTGGCAACAGCCAAAGCGACGATTGTCAGTGGTTAAGTTACCGTTACAAGTCCCAACCCACTCAGCAAATCAAAATCCAGACATAATCTCTCTTTTAAAGCAAACTGTTTGAGCAATACATGAATGACAATTGGTATTGGTTTGTTTTACGGTGATATGAGGAAATCAGCGAATCAGCTTTTTGATTCAAGGTTTCATTCATTTAGACACAGGCCAAAACGTTTTTTTTTACAGTTCGATAGTGTGATACGTAGCATTTTTATAGCGTCTTATTATAGTTTTAAATTAATTTAAGCCGTGATTTTCAATACTATAATCAAAATGAAAGGAGAAGGACCCTATCTGACACTAACATGCCATTTAAATTTAAACGGCGTCAATTTCCAGTTCGCTTAGCTTTCTCAATGATGATCAACAAGTCACGGGGCAAACTCTTTGTAAATGCATTTTTTTTACTTTTTTAAATATTTCTAAATTTAATACCTTGTAATGATTTGCAATAGCACTCGTTCTGGCTAGAGTTGACATAAGTAGTGGCGAGCGAGCGAAGCGAGCTGGGATCGCGTAGCGTTAGCAATTCATGGGGGTTGGCGAGAAGTAGCGAGCAGGTGGCTGAGCCCCCTAGTATGTATACAATTTTTCGAAAATCAATCTGTAATATTAGTATTATCTCGACGCATTTCATTGGTACAATAAATCATTACTATTTAAGATATTTCTTTATAAAACTTCATCTCAAAAAAAGACAGAAAATATTTTGCCATTGTTATATGTTTTATTTATTTACCAGTAATC
The DNA here is from genome assembly GCA_963932465.1 of Maratus speciosus. Classification (NCBI taxonomy): domain Eukaryota; kingdom Metazoa; phylum Arthropoda; class Arachnida; order Araneae; family Salticidae; genus Maratus; species Maratus speciosus. The sequence continues at coordinate 165,936,821 of OZ010786.1, read as the reverse complement.
AACAATACGGAAAGAAGAGACAATACAGATAATCTTGTATAATAAACATTTGACAGTTGCCTTATTGCATATTATTATTAAACTCACGATATGAGGAATAGAAGGGAAACAAAAGGCTGGTCTGAAAATATAACCCATAAAACATATCGGAATTTATGTGAGTAAATCTCTTTCGATAAAAAGAATCAAGATGTACTAACAACACATTTACATTATACTCTCGCAAACTACATATAACATTTTATACGCAGTTCTGTTTATGCAAATAATATAAGACTTTCCATTCCTTCAGAATTGCCAATTTATTCAGGAAGGAATTTGCTGTATGCATTACGAATATTTTATACTAAACTTATGACCTATAAACTAAAACGGGACTGTAAGCTACAGATTTTCTTCTTAAATTATGTTACCGCCAAAATGTTCACATATAAAGTTAAAATGATAAAAAAAAGTTGCAGAACATTTTATATGAAATTTTAAACAATTCCTTGCATTTCCATTTTCAACTAATCACAATTTTAAATAGTTATTAAAGTTCAGTTTGAAACAAAAAAAAAAAATTATGCCAAATTTCGTAAGATGGGGATTTTAAATACTTTGTGACAATATGAGAGAGATTAGAATATTTTGTATTCACAAACTTCTTTTTTTTTTTTTTTACCTACACGTTATTAGATTAAGACGTATTTTCTCGACCATGAAACCAATAGACATTGCCAAGTAAAACTGCCAAATAACATTTACATATAGAAAAGTCGTATTATTAACTTATGTTATAAGTTATTACATGATTTTATTTAATTGGCCTTGTGCGTCGGTTCGACTTAATCCTTGTTGTCTAATTTTAACACTCTTCCTGTGCTGCAATTGACCTATTCCTTTGTAAATTTTCAATGACCATAGAATATTCCGCAAATAAAAAAATAATAAAAAATAAAATAATGAAACATTCGTTTTTCAGAAATAAAAAACTTTTTTCTCAGAGTAAACGTAAATGTCTTAAATCGTCATTTTTTTTTTCGCACACACTGTTAGAAAAAACTGTAAATTTATGAGCCTCTGCTGTTCAATTTTCATGAGCAACAGCCTTATTTGATGAAAAACGTTCTGATCCACTAAAAAAATACGGTACGACCCCATACATTTTCCACCGCTAGGGTGTAACCCTTCATTTTAGTTATGTTTCGAAAAATAACGTCACTTAACCGCGGCCGTAACATATTTTTTAACCTGCCAAAAAAACGATTCTGCGATGATTATCTAACGTGTTATGTGCTACGGAACAGTAAGTAAAGTGTTATTATGTTTTGAAGTGCATTATATCTTTGCCCCGTAAAATTACTGGCTGCACAAAATGATGGGCATGGATTTTTTTTTTCTACGGGGTGTGACTGGAATCTATCTCTGCTGCCGGCCTCGCCCGTAATTTTACATATACATTTACTATATAATTAGAAAATTAAGGGCAATCCACATATTCTTGCAGTTCTAGCCCATCTGTTACAAAAATACGGGGCGACCCCATACATTTTTCTTCGCTAGGGTGTACTACACGTTGACACGAAATAATGGGCATGGATTGTTTTTTTTTTTTTTTTTTTGCGGAGTATGACTGGAATCTCTGCTGCCGGCCTCTGCCCGTAAGTATTTTTAACAGTGCAGCATAGTCATAAAATTTTCCATATTAATTACTTTTTATTCACATTTTGTTCTTATTATTTCAAAAATCAATTCTAGTAAGAGGCAAAACAGAATTTATTTAACACTAGAACCGCGGTACTTTCGGTATACCTAGAACCGCGGAGCGGGTCAATTTGACCCAAGATAGAAAAAATATATAAATATGCATAAATGTTTACTTTAATTAATTAAAATAGTATATTTTCATATAATAATCAATTTTTCAATACATTTACATTACATTTGATACATAAATCAGCAGAGATTACCAAACATTTTAGAAAGTGATTCATTCCACATTGTAGTTTCTTAAGTATAATAACATATATTTTACCCAAAAATAAACGTAGACTTCATAACTTTAACAGAAAATAGATTATCTCATTGAAATAAGTTTAGACATAATTTCTAAAAATAATTTAAAGAAATATAAAAAAATATATATATACGAGTTAATTACTAGTTTTACAGATTTGTTTAATCCAATTTGTTATGTGCATTGCATGCAAAACTTAGCAATAAATTTTATACGTTTACCACAAATGGGTGCATTATATTATGTACAAATATCTTGAGTTTTATTTTTGTATTTGGAAGGTGACACCAGACTCGTTTACGCTAAGTTTGTGGTTTTCCGTCGTTTTCAGTGGTTGCTTCTCACCCAAATGTCAACTTTTTTGTACCTACAGAGTACTACTTTTGTACTACTTTTCTCCTAATTCTTCAACTAAGTCCTGAATAAATTGCCGTCTATTAATAGAATTTCTAGTTACGACTTTGTATAGCACCCAAGCTTTGATAGCTGCAAGATTCAAAATATTATAAAATACATGCACTGGCCACCTATTTGAAACAGACTTGACAGTACATATCCTAGTAAATCTGATAAATCACATCTACACCGAATATAATTGCGTTGAAGTAAACAAATGTATAAGGTATTTTTTAGAATTATCTAAAATCAATCTTTGGATGCAGTATACTGCTCAGCAACAAAATATATTTATATATTTTTCTGCTGGTAAATAGTTAGGCTAAAGTAAGGGTTAGTACCAGTAGTCGCATGCTATTTTGATTTTGACATTTTTACACACTGGTATTTCTTTTCTTAACCCCTTAATTTTCGCTCCCGTGATATTCACGGACTGAGTCTTTTATTCAGATTGTTTGATTCCCACCAGTTTTATAAAATTGTGTAATTGTTTTTATTATGGTGTCATTTTACCTGCGATTAAATAAGGTGAATATTTTTTTTAAATGTAGTGCCTATAAGAAATTTTAATTTTTAAATTGTAATTTAATGCGACCGTAAGGGGTTAAGAGTTTTACAGTTCCGACAAAGTTGGTGTTTTTGAATTTCAGTGCCTTTGCAAGCTTTATAAGCCCTGGTGTATAATTAGTTTTTCCGTTTTCAATGAAATGATTACAGATGTCAGAGATGAGGTCAAATTTGTCTGTTTTTTAGATGACTTGATAGGTTTGATTTTATATCGAACTGTAAGATTCCCATTATTTCACGAAATTTGTCTTTTGGCATTGCAGGATTACGACGTCGTGACATCTTATCTATGCTTACAGTAAATGCAGATTAAAACCAACTTCAAGAATTCTTCTAAATATCTGTTGTAAATTTCCATTGCATTCGAATACTCCTTTACTTTGAGGATATACTAGGGGCTCTCAACTATAGTAGGTCAAGTCCCTATTTTGAAAAAAAGTAAGATAGTTCATTTAGAAGGTGAATAAAATCGGTTTTATCTACTCCCACAGTAAACCAATTCTGCAACTAGATGATATATATGAGAAAGAACGTGAAAACAGACGTGGTTCACTGTGGGAGTGGATAAAACTGATTTTATTCACCTTCTAAAAGGACTATCTACATTTTCTTTTTAAAATGGACTTTGTCTACTATGGTTGTGATCCCCTTATATGTCGTTACTTCTCAGAAAAGGCATTTCTTTTTCCTCATTTAAACGTAAAAACATGTAACGGGTCAAATTGACCCGCTTCGCGGTTCTAGGTATAAATGGTTATAATTGGGAAGTTATTTATGTTATGCGTTTTTACATTTGATAAGTTGTTGCATACCTTAAAATATTAAAAGTCAGAACAGGAAATGTTTTTCCAATTAATATTTTTGGCGCGGTGACAAATTAAACATCGATTCGGGTCAAATTGACCCGCTCCGCGGTTCTAGTGTTAAATTCAAACGTTTTAAGAAATTTAAATATACTTTTACTTATATAAAAATCAAAATTGTCCTAAGATAATCCAACTCGAGAACTTTTATCGCAGTAAAAGTAAAATAACCAATACTTTCTATTCATGAGTGCTCAAAGTTAATTCTCCCTTTCTTCTTAAACGACGAAACTAAAATTTTATTGAATTTTTAAACATTACCTTGAAGAAACGTTTATATTGGGAAAAAACACAAAATAAACATACACTGTAATGTTGATTTTCTAGACTTTTAAACGTTATAAACAGTTCTCTGAATTTTTATTACAACTGTACAACACAAAACTTGACTTGACAGTTTATGCTATAGCTTTTTTTAATATGATTTTCTAAAACAATATTTAAAAGACTTGGGAAATTTTGATACGCCTTTTAACTTTGTTATTTGAAAGTTACAGAAAGGTTTTATGTAACCATTGTAAGAAATATAAAAATTCGATGCAAAAAGACTGTAAATATTTTCTGTATTACAAGAAAAAGTTTACAGTACTATTTTAATAACTTTTAATTTTTGGAGGAACAATTTTTAATATCATATACAAATTTTCTGAAAAATATTTGCGCGTTCTAAGAATATTTCAGCTTTAGATTTTTCTGTGCATATATATGAATAATGAAATTTGAAATCATCCAGAAAATTTTTCATTAAATGCTGTTAATTTTAAAATTTTGATATTTTTATTACTAAGTTCATTACTTTATTTAAAAGAGCTTTTATTTTCAGTAAAACACGATTATAGATTATACATCAATTTTGTTTCTGAAAATGGTGAAGCGGATCTGCTTTAGCAGAAATTTCTTCTATTGTTTCATCTTCAATGAAATTTACTATACATCAGAATGTTTTTTTATTGTATTTTTAGAATTATCAGCTTTGTTATATTAATTTTCATTGTAGATATTTTATGTATGGAATTTATATAAAACTGCATAATATCTTCCCATATGAAGAAATGTCATACTACAAACTTCTCCGGAATGCAACATCTTTACCAAATTGTGAAAAAAATGATAGGTAGTGACAACTTCACACCTCTTATGCTCACTAAAAGCTTAACACAGATGTCTGTATGTCTGTATATATCCTCCTGAGACCTGGCATCCATTTAAATGGATGTTTGGCTTTCTCCTTGTATTGCGTTAAATTTCATTGTAGTAATCTAAAACCTGTTGGTTTTGGTAATGTATGAATAAATAATCAACATTAAGCTTTTGGATTTTGGCAACGGTAACTACTTTGTTTACAAAATGGCGTAATAAATGAGTCAAGTTAGAATTCTACGTTCTGCTGGTAATTTTCGTTTTTATGTTATTTTAATTTGTTTAAACTCTTTTTATTTTGCAATTTTAAATCAGATGTTAATACTTGCCTTATGTTCTTTATAATAAATTCTATTCTTTCCCATACTTCTTGCATTTTTTTAATTACTTTAAAGCGTGTTATGGCCTGAACATCCATTCAGATGGATGTGCTGTAAAACAACAACAACAACAAAAAAAAAATCGAAATTTATTAATTGCTTTAAAAACGCCATTTTTGATGCCTATTTGTTGAAAGAAACTCATATTTTTTAAAAACAATTATGCATTACATTTTGCTTGGGTCTCAGGAGAGTATATACAGTCGTGGCCATAACTTTAGGACCACCACTGAAATTTAAGATCCAGACAATAAAATAAATTGCGTCTGCGACATTTATTACTCAAAGTTCAAACGAAAAGTGAATACAGTAACTCCACTGTCGAAATGACTCCATCTGACGAAAATCGATTTGATTTATGATTTATGAGTGGTTTCAATTTTTATCTAAACCGTTTAAGTTTTAGATGTACATCAAAATGTAAAAATGTTTAAATGTTTACACATGTACATAATTTTGTGGAAATTTGTAAAAATTCTTAAAAATATTCATATTTTTAGTAGCTTGAAATATTAATTGCTGATTTTTTTTTTTATTATTACTAGGGGGCTCTGCCCCCTACGAGCTACGCTCGCCAACCCCCGTTCAGGTCCGGCACACCAAAATCCAAAAAGCACGCTAATTTGATCGGCTTTAAAAATATTGAATTAAAAAAAAAAGAAAGAAAGAAAAGAAAACCGTAGCGATCTTTCTGTAAACGGGTTTCCATTCGTTTTCCTTAAATTGGGGATTTTTAAGACCAAATCTGCTGCTGTTAAGAGATACAAAGGCTGTTTTCGTATTTAATAAAAAAAATTAGTTAAACATTTGAAAATAAGCTAATGTAAAATGAATTAATTAAACAGTGTCATTGTCTTCCGGTATTTTTTAACAGCGCTATAAGATAGTTCTTTTAAATAATTCATTTTAAATGTATCGTTTCAAATCTGACGTAATTTACACCAAAGTTTTATTTCTCTTATTAATATTCACGTGAAAATACTTTTGTTGTTAGAAGGAAGTATTTGCGCTGTTTTCGAATTCACGATAATAGTTGAAAAGATTATCTCAAAATATCTCGCACAAATATATTTTTCAATTTAAATTGTTTTGCTATATTTTTTGCCATTTAAAATATGACGTAATTTCCTAAAATTACAAAGTTTTAACGCATAATGATTTTTTTTTATTTTAAGATTTTGTTTCTCTTTTAAAATTCAAGTTTAAATATGGTTCGGCACAGATGTCATATACCCATGTTGGCGCAATTTTTTTCTGACTCCAATTTCATATACGCAACGGGTACTTAACTGGTGCTAAAGTGTCGTTATTTTGCTTGATATGGTAACCCGGATTGTTGTTTATGCTATTGATGTTTTCGCCAAATTGGCCTCGGAAAAAAATTGCGCCAATATGGGGCGTGTATGACATCTGTGCCTATGGTTCTTATGACGTAATTTTCCTGCTTTTAACATGTAATCATTTAATTCTAATTTTAAAGTTTTTTTTCTGTTTGTAATAGTCACGTGTAAATAAATTTTTAATTTGAAGTAAACATTATTGTTTGCGCTGTTTATACAACTGGCAACAGTATAAATTAATAACATTTTCTAAAATTTGTAAAAAATATCTCTCGAAATGCTGAAAATTTCAATTTAAAATTGAAATAAAACCTCAAAAAATGAGTTAAATAAGAAAAATAAATACAATCTGCTCACCGGGAACTTATAACGTATAAAATGATCTAAAAATGATTAAATTCTCATGTATAGTTTTTGCTCCAATAAAACTTTTTTAATGGAGCGATTTTGTCCAACTTAGGCATTAAATATCTCTTAAAATAATTCTTTGATTTGAAAACTGTCTGCATCAGCGTATTTATCAAACATTTCTCTATAATACCACCGATTTTCATATTTTTGTATGCAACAGTTTTTTTAATATTAACGATGAAAGGCCATGCTTAAGCATTCAAATTGGTTGTGGATCTACCCGGAATATCGACGCAGATTTTCATTGGTCCATTTCCAAATCAAAACTTTTTTTTATATATAGAAGGATTCAAGTAGGTTAAGGGTGGTAAAAGCAACAGAGTGGGCAGAGGTCCGGGCTTGGACACTATTTAACTCTGTTCGTTTTACGACTGTTAGCAACATTGAATTTTTTTAAAAAGTTAACAATTAAAATTTGAATTACTGTGTAAATGCTGTTCTAGATCAGAGGTAATCAACCTTCCTGCTGATAGGATACATATTCGCCGAAGTTTAGCAATCTTATCCAGTGTTTCATCAACGTATTTTAGCCTTGTTTTACCTTTTATTTTATTATCCGTAGAGAATATCAGAAAGAATGAACGATTAATCACATTATTAAACAATTTATCGACATCAATATTGTTCGAATCGTCGAACAATTATAGCACGACTTTGAAATATCCAGATGCCGCGGGCGTGGTGTGAATGTTGTTTCCTCTATAGGTATATTTTATGATATTCGATAACAATTTCGGTACACACAGAATGTTTGGCCCTTTTTTTTATTATCAGAAACCGAATAATCTCTAAAACTCAGAATCTGTGCAGAAATTTCTTTAAACGGGAATGAAACTGAACTTTAGGGTCGGTCACTAATTTTTTGCAAAAGGAAGTCAATAACAAATGAATAAATAAAAATGAAAATAAAAAGCAATTTAAATTTCCCCCCTAAAATTACGTTCTGCAGTTTTATTAAACATTTTTTATACAACTGTACATTGCTGTTTTTTTCTACAAGTATTTACATTTTTTTAAATTTTAATGAATCCTTTAAAAATTTTCAATTCATTTAGCTTTTACTAATGTATCAGTTTAGAGGTATAAAAGCCTAAGAAAAAAATTTACTTAAATGATTTTACTAGAAATGGAAGTGGGTATCACATTTTTACCTTGTACAGATAATGCTGTAGTGTTTTCTTCGTAAAAATTTCCTTTGGTTTTATGAGTTTGACAAGGATTATCAGATGATAACAATGGTAATGGGCGCTATTTATTTAAAAAGAAACAGCCTTAAGGATAGTTTTTTCATCTTAAATAAGACTTAAAGGAAGCATTAAAAGTACATTTCTCTGAAGAGACTAAAAATATATAAAATCGAAGTCGATTAACACGAGAAGAAAGGATATTATAAAAATCCTCGTAATATAATAATATCCTCGTCTATAATAACCTGCACTCGTAATACCGGTGAACAAAATAAATATATTATAGATAAACTCCCATATTTAAACTAATTATTACTATAAATTGCTCGCATTACCTTAGTGCTAAAAATAACTTTACAATAAAATGTAAGGGTTACCTTTGTGAGTGTCATTTTCTTTAGATGGGCTTTTTCCTTATACAAAATCACTGCACCGAATTTAAAGTTTCTTCCAAATTAGTATTTCCTGAGAACAAGGACGAAATACAATAATTCAACTGATCATTCCTCTTTACCAGTGAAAATTTGGCTGACATTGCAATAGTCAGTGCTATTTTCGAGCAATTGATTTCACATATTTTAACACTGCAATAAATTTAATATAGACCACAGTCCTGATTTAAAGAAATAACAAATAAATGGTTTTCTTCTATACTCCATCATTTCCATGTCGCATATGTAAATTATACAAAGAGGCGGTGTGTTCTTTCAATTCCTTTAAGATATTCCTTTGAATTTTCTTGCGTCAATGTCTCCTTTAAATTAAATGTCTGCCTGGTAAAACTGATAAATTACTACACTTTGACGGACAGTTGAGATCCAGAAATATTATTACTTACAAAAATCCGTTTTGGATAAGAAATCACACTTCTATTTCTAACGTACTTTTCGTAGAATATTCCATTCAAATGAAAGATTTTTTCTTCGTATTAGTCATGATTCTGCATTTGTAGGTAGAGAAAATCTTAATATAATTTAACAGAAGAGTCATTCTTAAAGGGCATATTGCTTTGTTTAACCGCGTTCTCGTTAAACGAATCCAACTATATATATATATATCACATTTTAACGAGATTACAGAATTGTTTACAATTCTCATTAATTTAGTTTTATTTAAATCAGTGGCGTAGCTACGCTTTTTGGCGCCCGGGGCAGAAAGAAATTTTGCGACGAAATTTTACACGAAAATATTCATATGGAATGCTAAATACACAAAATACAGGGGGAAAACCAATCTATGTTTGTGTGACGGAGATGACTAGAAATATATACCGCACATGCAAGTCTGAAAATTTGGGTGAGGGTAGTCCAAAGCAGGTCCTGATGCAATTGAAGCTCAGTTTTTTAATTTTATGATAATCAGCCAAGGATATTAATTAAAACTCATCAAAAACGCGATTTTTCACAAAATGGCAAAATGGCGGGCCTATCTGAACTTGATTCCACAACCGAAATGAAAGAAATTAAGAATTTTCACTAATCAACGGAAATTAAGAAAAATAATTAAGATATCGGTTTGAAACTTTCAGAGCACATGTAGAAAAATATTTTCACCTATGTATAAAATTTTTGGGTTGGTAATTTTTCTTAATTTTTTCAAAAAATTGGTGGCGGCAGTAGAAATTTTCAGAGGAAGAATCATATAGGGACGAACATTCATTAAAAATCGAATTAAAAATAGATTTTTTTTTTCCGGCCGACCGCTCCATTTAATTTCCGAAAATGGATGGATCAGAGATTATATGACGTATAGACAATCGACTTAATAATTAAACGCTGCATAATTTAAACATAATTTAAAAGCATTTTATCAATTTAATCGGATATTATTAATGTGTTCTGTGGCAAAAGTCTCGTGATATGAGTTAAGAGTTCGTCTACAATTGTTTCTACCCTTTATTTGCATTTAAAAATACGTTTTCCAAAATATAGGCATCTTTTACCAACATTATCGAACATTAACGGCGCATTCTTTTCTCCGATTCTGATGGGCTAGATTTCAACGGGAATTGATTCATTTAACTTAGCTTACGATTATCTTCCAATTATTAGCTCCACCTTCAAGTGCAGGGGCGCATTCTTATCTCGGGTTCTATGGACCCAATTTCTGTTGGGTTTTGCTCATTCAACTTTATTTTAGATTGTCTTACAGTTTTTAGTTATGCCTTCCACCGCCGGAGGCATTTTCATCTGCTGTTTCATGGGCCCGATTTCTAGGGAATTTTTTTCTTTCTATTGATCGTACAATTCTCTTCAGATTTTCTGGTTACCTGCTATATGAGGACGCAAAAAGCGAGGACCCGTGCCGGAGATTCATTTTAAAAGAGATAATTTTGAATGTAGGTTTTCAGTGGTTAGAGATGCGTGCGTCGAAGGTCCGGTCTACACTGTCGAAGAAAGTGAGGACCCATACCAGAGGTTCATTTTGAGAGATTCGTTATTAATTTTTAAACTTTAATATGAATAGGGGTTTTAATCATTCGCGGTTAGTTTGGAAAAATCTACGGGCGGATCAGCTAGCATATAAATGAAAAATGTTCTTTTGATACCAGAAATATAAAACCATGTAGCAAAAAGGCCTTTTGATTTATAAACTGGAGGCTAGATAATTGCAAACCTTCATGGGTGATTGACAATCATGGATCTCTCCATTCCCTCCGGCACCTTCACTGAATTTCTTCACAATATTCACACACATAAAAGAAAAGCTCAACAATTCTTATTTATTTCCAAAATATTTGAAACACTTTTGGTTTTCTTAAAGCTCCTCTCAATTTGGCGCCCCTATTTAATCACTTTGCGCCTCAATTCAGATACATAATTATCTTAGGTACCAAATGTGTTGAGCCATCCCTAGAAATTTTTACAGAAGCTTTTTTCTTTCATCATTATCAAGATATAACAAAATATTTTACTAAAGAAAATATTCACACACAGACACACACACAAAAAAAATTTAAAAAATCAACAATTTTTATTTATTGTCAAAACATGAGATAATTTCGCTTTAAATCTTTCTCAATTTGACGCGCCTTGGCCTCGGCGCCCGGGGCGGATGCCACCCTTGCACCCCCCCCCCCCTTAGCTACGCCACTGATTTAAGTAGTTAAAAATATAGCCATACCATTTGATATCTGCCTACAGGGTAGACTTCAGACAGCAAGTGTCGTAGAGGTATATATGAAATTTCTCCGTAGGGTTACCAGTTAAAAAGGGTTATGTGGTGTTATTAATTAACGATAAAATGGATTAACTGTCTACCCTGCTAAACTCGTGATTATTAGTCATTGGGCCCGTATCAAAATTGAGGGGCGATTCATTACAAAAACTAATTTACAGGTCTAATTTATTCTAATTTTCCTACATATATATATATATATATGTATATATGTGTGTGTGTGTCTATTGTATTTGCTTTAGTATTTATTATTTTTGTCTTTCGTAATTTTTTGGAAGTGATTTTGCTTACTTTAAATTTATTAGCCAATATACGTAAGAGCATAATATGACTAATAAATTACTTTATAAATCCTAGTTATCAATGTTTTATTAATAATTCAATAACTTGAAAGTGACTTAAAGTGACTTTGTGGATATTGCAGTATTACTTTTAAATTTGTTTTTGAAATATATTTTATTATATTTTATACACTTTTTTATTCTAAATATATACTTAATATCCACTAATGTTGTCGAATTTAAGTTCAACTTTATAAGTAAAATCGAATAACTTTCACTCAATGGTATTAAAAAAAACTATAACACATTAAAAAAAAAAAAAAATCCTGGCATCTTCTACATTGATATAATTTACTCTAATAGTTCCATTTTATTAATAGTTCTTTCATTTTAAAGAATTCTTTTGAACTTGTTAGCTTTTAACGTAACTAATGGATAGAATTACGGTTAAAAAAAGCAATGAAATCATTCTTTAAAATTTCTTAAGTGATTTTGCTGGTAGCGGAAACAGATATCACACTTTCTCTTCTACACATAAAAACTTTCTAATTATTTTAATACATTATATTTACGAGTCAGTTGTTAGTCTGTAATGTTTTATTTAAAAAAAAATCCTTTAGTATTTAAGTATAGCAAAAATTATCAGATGATAACAGAACCAATGGATGCCATTTATTTAATAAGAAATACTGTTGGTTATTTTTTTTTATAGTTATAGTATTTTTAGCAGTTTATAGTAGTTTTTATAGTTTTTATTATAGTTATTTTTTTAAAATCATAGATATGATTTAAAGGAAGTGTTACAAATAAATTCTGTTCAATGGCAGTAAATAAATAAAAATAAAATAAAACATGAAAATTTGAACAGTATTTTGCCTGATAATTTCCCCTATTCTTCGTATTAAGAATGGGCTTTCTTATCTTATCAGTGAATAATTTTCGTTAAATAACAACTAATAATTTTTTAATGAAGTGGTGACAGCTGGATGGAAGTATTCCTTCGAAATTTATTTCAGCATCGAAGTTTTTCTCTAAATATTCTCATCCAAATTATATTCTAAATAAAATAGGTTTTTTTAGCTAGCGCAAAAACTTTCGAGATATTTTAATATATAATATTTATGACGCAGTTATTATTTTATATTATCTAATAATGCCAATAACGTTTTGTGTATGTTATTATTAGATGTTTCCAAGATAGAAAGGCAATCGAATTAGCAAACTCGCAAACTTTCTTAGTAATAAACCAGTTTCAAATGACATTCTATAATCATGAGAAATACATTTTGCATTCACGAGTTTTAGGTAGTTTCCATTACAAAAAGTTAGAAAGACTAACTATTGATGCAGTCGGGAGGTAAGCTATGTATATATATTTAACTTTTTCCATGTGATTGCATTCGTTTTTATAAAGCAATTTCAATGTGACTGATCATATGTTAGCAGACATTATCAGTAAATAGGTAGCTGCCCAACTTGAATGCCATCTTGTTGAAAATGGCGTCCACGTACAAATTTCATCTAAAAAATGCACAAATAAATAATAAAAAAATAATAATCCAAGAATTTTCTTTAAAATTACCCCCCCCCCCCCCTTCTTAAAATGTTAGGACTTGATACAAGGATTCCAAAGAACTTTTAGTTTCGCCTCTATCGTCCAAAAATGGTTGAGTTATAGACGTTTGAAGTTCTAGGTGGACACAGCAGAATATAAATAAGGGATTCTTTTGTAATCGTGCTCCCTTCTAATTTATGTTTTAGTGCGTTTGGTTTCTAGCAAATTTAATTTCATTATTGAAGAAAAATCGTTGCAACTATCATACACTTAAAGCAGCAAAGTCAAAATGACTTCATGACAAAAAGAAAGATATATAATCATACGGCCAAGAAGACAACCTCAAGTAAGATGGGGTGATGAAATGAGAAAAGTAGCCGGAGTTAATTGGATGACTAAAGCACTAGACAGGAAGCATTGGGAAAATCTGAGGGAGACCTACATCCAGCAGTGGATTTAAAACGATTGTTGTTGATGATGATGATGACATAAAATATTAGCGCATGTACATACGTAATGGTATCCGACAGCGTCTCCAAGCATGGTGATAATCGGTAAATTATCGATAAACGTGACAAACAAAAATAAATGTCCAGAAATGAAGCCGATTTGTGACTATTTTCTCGAAATTCCCATTCAAATTAAGTATTGAAGAAAGCGGAGAATCTTCTGTTTTCCGACTTAATACATTATAGCTTTCATGCTTTGAAGTAAAATTAGCTGAGTTCCTAAAACCAAGGAATGGGGGAAGATAACTTTTCCTCGCGATACAGGTCGGAAATACTTGTAACTTTTCTCAAAGTATTTCGATTTTTCAAATCTTCTTTAATATAAAAAAAAATCCTTTATCAGTCAACAATTTCAACTAATGTACAAATTTAGAGGTAATGGAATAGTAAAAAAAAAAAAAAAAAAAAAAAAAAAAAAACCTTTAAAATTACCGAAGTGATTTTGCTAGTAACGGAAGCAAATATCACACTTTTGTCTTGTGAAGATAATGCTGTAATGTCTTTCTCGTAAAAAAATTATTTTTGTTTTATGAGTACGACGAGAATTGTTATATCATAACAAAAGGAATCGCAGTAACTTATTTATGAGGAAATTACCTTTGGGATAGTTTTTTCATCATAAATAAGAATTAGAGAAAGTGTTAAAAGTAAATATCTGTTAAAAGGTAAAACAAACTAAAATATAAAGATGTGAATATTATTTTTTCTTATATGTTCGCTATTTTGTGCATATAGAAGGAACTTCTCTGTCTTTTTAGCGAATATTTTTAGTAAGCGAAATTGTTAAAGTTGTTTGTGCGAATATTATAGTATTTAGTTTCTGTCGGTTATAAATTTTTTCTCTAAAATGCCATACCTTAATCCGTTATTATCCGACTACCAAGAAGGGTTATGTGTTTCACGCGTCTCTGAGTATGTGGATTTCTTTATACCCTCGAAACATCCCAACAGCTGATTGGATTTTAATGAATGAGGTCTCTATCGATTCGTGTTAATCGTCCGATGGTTATAAGCAAGGTTTTGTTTTTATAAATTCAAAATGGCGGTAGAGACGAAAAATTTTGTTTACGCTCCCTATTGAGTGGCATATCATTGGACAGGTCTTTCAAAATGAAGACGATGTTTCATTGACTATTTTACAATCAGAAGCACCGTTATAATATTACGCAACCTGGAAGTTGTGTAGGTAGGATCTCTAGCTTTACTGCAACTCTAACCATCATAGACATCTATAGGCCTCATCAAAACAGTGTTCATAGATAGAAACTAACAATTAAACACAACTTAAAAGTCATCAATACAAGTAAATAAAAAAAATAGGTAAGTATTATAAAAAATAGTTTCACATTGATGAGCAATAATTAATAAGTTTGCTTTTTATGCAGCTGGGATTTTGATTTTTTAAAATTTAATATTTACTTGTTTTACCTTTAGTTTTAAATTTTAAGAGAAACAAGTAAGGTTTGAAATGACGAAAATTCAAGAAAATTTAATCGGGGATCGGTATTTACTTATTTATGATTTATATAAATAAAAAATAGATGTTAAATTAGTAAAAGACAATAAGAAAAGGTTTTATATTGCACGAAAAAATAAATCTTGCAAAACTGTCTTTGCCACGATTTTCAAGTGCACGTTTCATATTTTAGAGCCAGCATATCTTTTATATTTTATCATATAGTCATCATAGCTTAATACTTTTGTCTCTCAATTATACTTCAAAAAAAAAAAAAGAAAAAAAAAAAAGAAAAAAAAAGCGTTTTTAAATTAAGAAATATCATAAAATATTCAAAATGCATAAAAATATTTCATATTTTTTATTGTAACTTGAAAAAAAAATTGTTTACAACAAATACAACACCAAAACTACAGCTTTGGCCAAGAGTACATAACAAAGAGTTGCTACAGATTAATTTTAAAAGTAGTAGAATAATTTATTCATCAAAACTTTATTTGCCATCCATTATCCGAGAATCAATAGAGATCTTTTTAAGCAGGGAGAATATATGCAATGATTCAGCCTCCATTGAGCTTCCTAATATTTGGAAAGAGATGCTCTGCAGAATAATGAAACAATAGTGTAAAGTAATTCACGTTCACAAATATCCATTTTTATTATTTCAGTTAATTTCATTATGCATGAGATCGCGTGATTTTTGTTTACCAGTTTTTCCATTTAAAATTTCTTTGCGAAAATATTTGTATCAGTATAAATCTTGAGAAAGTCGCCGTCAGAGAAATGAAACGTGTCGGTCTGAATTAAAAAATATATATATATATATTTATCTTGTAAATCTATTTTTATCACTCTTAGTAAATCTTAAGTTAGAGTTCATGTTTCAAGCGATTTTCATACACAGTTTTATAAAGTTTGTTTGTTTGTTTGTTTGATTTTCAGGCATAGTTTGTGGAGAATTTAATTTCTTATCGGACCAACCATACCATTTTTAGTGCCAGAAAACTTCTAAATTTCATAAAATTTAGTGTTTCGTTAATCGAAAAGTTTTGGTCGAAATACAGTGGAATTTTTGCTGTTGTACTTGTAAGGACATTGGCAATATTCTTCTAAATATAACCTACAGGACACAGAAAAGTATAAAAAATTAAAAAGTATAACTATTTGGAAAAAAATAATGGGAGAACTATTTCGTCAGTATAATTCTAATTCTCACCTTAGGTTGAACATTTTTGCGAATTACATTGCCTACATGTATGCAACAGGTAAAATATTATAGAGCATTTCCAATCATTTTGATACACCTTGCATAAATCAAACCTGTGCACAATTTTTTCGTACTGTTCTTCTTCTGTGAGGTCGCTAGGCGACCGCCTAGGTTCCCCAATTGTACAGACGACTTGCGTACACTTTTCTAATTCTTGCACTTGGCATATTGCACATTATGCATGCAGTGAATGCTGTCGCGCTTATCCAGAAAGTTCTAAATGATATATGCTATAATTTCAGCATGCAAATTTTTTTAGCCAAAGAAAATTAAACAAGAACAATTGAACAATAGTGTATCAAATTATTTTATGTAAAATTGTTTAAAATAATATTTCTTATGTTATTTATATCTTATATCTGAATACTATATATATTAATTTTTGAGCATTAAATTATCTACATAAAACAATCTGAATAAAATTGCATATTTCGATGTAAGGATATATCATAAGATGATTACACAACGACGACAATATTAATCGTTATTAAAGGAAGAACATCTCTTAATTATATTAATTATCTTTATAATGAAGTATCAAATGCTATTATTCTTTCATCCATTATGAATTAAAGTGTATAATTAATCCCTAAAGACACATTCTAAATTATTAAGGGTATAAAATTAGCTCTATCATTAAAAATATCTTTGTAAATGATTACTTATTCAATCAATTATTTAATAATTTTATAATAAGATTATCATCTGTCTAGCAGTTTCTATTTTTTTTTTTTTTTTAAACAGATTATATTTCAAAGAAAAAAGTTATGACATTTTCCCGCTTAAATAATCCATCCTTGAATACATAATGGTTTGTTTACTTTCGAAATTTCATGGATATTTTTCCTTTGGGCATCATTTAATGGGATATCGATTTTGTTATAAACGATTACTTTGTAAACTCTTAGTGAAATCGATTTTCTCGTACTTCAAGAAACATGTATTTGTACTTTAGCAATTTCTCTTGTGCAAGCTTTTTTAGAGAAAAAAAAATCATTATTGAATCTAGAAAGCTTTCAATTTCAGAGGTGTTTAATGTGTGCTAATGTCTTTTTAATAAAATAATTTATCATGGTGTTGTATTTTAAATAAATGCTAAAAATAAATTCATATTTTTTATAGCACTTAAAAAAAGACTAGATTTTTTTTTTAAATATTCTCTCATTTAATGTTAGGAATAATGGGTTATTGGTGTAATGTTTTTCCTGTTAAAAGAGTTTAAAACTAGTATTTCCCTAAAACTAAGTTGCAATGGTGTATATTATAGAATTAATTATAGGACTTTTTGAAAAGGGGCTACGTTTAGGGGACGAAACAGATGATAGTATCTACATTAAAAAATGATCAGTATTGTACAGTAATTATATCAAAAGCTTTGAACACTTTTTTCTCAAAAGTGCATTTTTAAAATTGATGACCACGATTCCTCAATAACTATTGAATCGATTCATAAATTTATTTTTGTAATTTTGTCAGCTCTTTTATGATTATACAGAGACTGAAAGAAATTATTTTTAATAAAAGAATTAATTTTAATTTTAATTATTTTTTTTCAACTACTTTTCAGCAGTGAAATTTCGCTTGAAATTATTGAATATTAAAGATGTGAATTATCACTTTGCTAAATAAGCGTAAACCAACAGAATGAAATTGGTAGAGCACTGGAGCGCTATTCCAGGGTTCCGGGCTCGATTCCCGGCTTGGACATTTTTCAATCTGTTGGTTTATGCTTATTCAGCAAAGTGATAATTCACGTCTTTAACATTCAAGATTTTTTTTTAATCAAAACAGTCGGTTTTCTAAACAACAAATTGAACTTTTTCTTCAGATGGACGCCACTTTGAAAAAGAGCGCATTTTCTTAAATTTTTTCGTCCTGTCTACAATAAACATTTTCAAATAAATAACTGCATTTTTTTTCTAATTTCGGATGAGCCAAATTTAAGCTACAATAACAACTGTAAGGTACACACAAAGAAAAGACCCATTAAAATAGTGAACATAACTTATAAAAATATATTATTATTATTATTATTATATATATAATACAATACATATGAATTATCCTTACAATTTACGAAAAAAACCTGTTTTTTCTATCACATAAATAGGTGTATAGATACAAAATTGCTTAAAGTGGAAATTTTATTATGCACGGTATCTCAAAAATGTAGCGACATACTGTTAGGGTATTTAGGGTACTTGAGAATTGCATAGCAACCCATGACCGTAAACGTCATCGTACGCCGATAGGTGGTGCTCTGCTCGAGAGAGCTGGTACTTTAGCAGATTCTTCCTGGCTTTCTTGACGATGTTCCAGCAAATGTGAGGCGCTAGATTTGGTTTCAACATGATGGAGCGGCTCTACATTTTGGACTGGTTTGTGAGTATTTGAGCAGGTCTTTCCCACATGGATGGATTGAGCGTGCTGGACCGGTTCCATGGCCCCTACGTTCACCTGATTTATCGAGCCTTGATTTCTTTCTGTTTGGGAACCTCAAAGTTCTTGTCCGTCCCGAGCCTGTGGAGTCTGAAATGGAGCTCGTGGCAAGACTCGTCTGCGCTGCTGCTACAATCAAAGAAACTCCTGCTGTGTGTGACCGTGTCCGGCAATGAAAGCTCCGTCGGTGTCAGGCGTACTTGGCGTCTGGTGGTGCAAACTTCGGGCATCTGTTCTAAGGTTATGAGCTGTATTCATCTGGTACACCATTTGTATACTCTATGCCCTATAAATGTTTCAAATTAATCACTCTCTTGTGTCTTTTCCACACTCTTAAAAATCTGCATATTTTGCCGCACAGTCATTCCACCGCTTTTATAGAATATCTCTATTTTGACCAATGAGAATGCGATAGAATATAGTGAAGTAATCGTTTTCCATAAAAGTGGTGAAATGAGTATGCTGCAAAAGCTATAAATTTTTAACTGTTCAATCTTCTACGCGTACCTATGTTATTACTTTTCCTTGACGTTTTTAGTCATGGATTGCTATGTAATTATCAACCTTTATAATGTGCCCTACATTTCCTAAAAATTTGTAGCTATGTTTTTGAGACAGCCTCTATTTTATAAATTAATATTATTTACGTAAATTAAAAACAAACCACAAAACAAAATTAAATGTGTGTACTGGGAAGGAATCAATTAACAATTTGAAAAATGTAACTATAGAGATTATAGATAATATCAAAAATACTTATTTAAGTAAAATCATCTCTTAATGATGTTAATTATTTATTAATATTATTAACTCTTTCATCTTTTTGGAATTAAAATGTATGATTTATCTCTTCCCGCTACCCGAAAAGAAAATTTACGTTATTAAGAGTATAAAATTATTTTCATCATTAAAAGTATCTTCATAAATAATTACATATCACTGATTTGTTTAGTACTTTTATAATAAGATTATAATCTGACTAGCAAATGCTATTAAAGAAGAAAAATCCAGATCATATTTCGAAGAAAGCACATCTCGCTTAAATAATCCATCCTTGAATATATAATGGTTTGTTTACATGCAAAATTGTATGGATATTTTTTCTTTGGGCATCGTTTAATGGCATATTGATTTTGTTATAAACGATTACTTTGTAAACTCTTAGTGAAATCGATTTCTCTTGTTACTCGAGATACATGTATTTGTACTTTTAGAATTTCTCTTACGCAGTTTTTTTCTTTTCCAGAAGGATAAAATCACTGGGGAAAGTAACTTTAAATTTCCGCAGTACGTCATGTTTGCTAATCCATTTTTAATTGAATAATTTATCTTCCTACTGCATCTATAGAAAGAAGAAAAAAAAATGACATGGCGTAATGTTGACGTAATAGCGACGATGGTAACATTTGCGGAAAAAAATTAGCTTTGATGGCAAATTTTTATTTCGTAAACTTTACACGATTTCAAATTTTACACATTCGAATACGGAAAACAATGTATTTCCGTAATTTGCCTGAAAACTTTACCTCAATTTATTGGATTTGTATAATTTTAAAATTAATTTTAAAGCATATGTTTTTTATCTGTTCCTATCGCGTGCAACGGACTACGAAAGATTAAAACCCGTTTGTACTTAAAATAACATTATAGTTCAGCGTTTCAAGCGAAACAAGACTTCTTGTTTCAAGTGTACGGATGGTGTAATGTAGTCTACATAGGTGAAACTAGCCGTACACTTGAAACAAGACTTAAGGAGCATAAACATGCTTTTAGTAATAAAAAATTTAATTTCTAAAATTGTTGACCATGCCATGAAAACTGATCATTTTCCGAGTTTTGAGGATGCTTATATAATTAGATCAGGCTGCAGCATTTATGCAAGTCGTATTTTTTTGGAAGCTTGGTACACGAGAACTGCTGATTTAGCAATTAACCAGGCTGCATCTCTACCAATAGAATATTCAGTTTTGTTTTAACTATAATTTTTTGGCAACTTGGTGGAATGTTTTCTACTTGTTGAACTTTAAAATCTAGTATGACTTTTACGTTAAGAATTAGCTGATGTGGGATTCAGAATGAATCCGAACCGTTCTTTTAAATTGTTTTTAGTGTTTTTATCCTTTCATGTAAAGTAATGTAATGTATGTTATTTTGAAAAGTTTTATAATTATGAATGAATTGTTTTTTTTGCTTATACCAATAAAAAAAAAAAAAAAAAAAAAAAAAAAAAAAAAAAAAAAAAAGGTAAATAATGCCACGAGACTTACTGGAACAGTATAGCATCGCTTTCCAAATAGTTTCCACAGGTTTTGAGTTACCTAAAATTTGGAAAGAGGTGCTATGCTGTTTTATTAACCATAGTAAAAATTAATCCACGCTCACAAATACCCAATTTCCTTTTATTTTATGTTTGCACGGATTTTCATTATGCATGAAGTCTTGGGACATTATTCACCAAGTTATTGTTTTAAAAATTTGTTTGCAAAAATATTTCTACATGAATGATTTTGAAAATGTCGCCGCTTGTGCATGAAACGAGCTTTAATCTAAGTAAAAGTATTATATCAAAGGTAAAAAAAAATCAAAGGTAAAAATAGTTATACAAGTATAGCTATTTTTACCTTTGATTTTTTTTTTATTCTGTTCTAAATTAAAATATCGGATATGCTAATGAAATAGTGTGTAGTAAAATAATCTACAGAAAAGCAGTCAGAAATAATTGTATATATTAAATAATAATCATACAAAATTTTCCAAAGTACTAATTTGTTAACAGAAATATTGCGTCATTAATATTTATTAAAGCAAAAGATATCCCTAATAACTTTAATAATATTAATAAGGATGTATTAAATGACATTAACTGATTAAGTAAAATAATGTTATAAAAAGTAATAAAATATCTTAATTAAGATTGACGATCGTTTCGTCGCACCAACGGCGACATTTTGAAAAACATTCACTATAGAAAATATTTTCAAATTGTGAAAATATTTCCTATCGTGAATGATTTTGAAAATGTCGCCGTTGGTGCGACGAAACGATCGTCAATCTTAACAAAGATATTTTCACTTTTTATAGCATTATTTTACTTAATTTGTTTATAAGTGATCATTATACATGTTTTTATGATATTAACTGTTTCATCCTAAACGAATGGAAATGCGTAACTGATCCCCAAAGAAACATTTTGCGTTATTAAAAGCATACAGCTAATTCCATCTTTAAAAATACTGAAATGATTAGTTTTTCGTTGCATTATGTAATGCATTCATAATTGTCTGGTAGTTTTTATTTTAAAAAACATCAAGAAAGCTTTTCGCATTTCGTTTAATAAATCAATCGTTGAATATATAATGGTTTGTTTACTTTTGAAATTTCCTGGAACAATTTCCCTTGGGCATCGTTTAATGGCATATCTATTTTGTTATAAACCATTATTTTGTAAACACTTAGTGAATTCGATTTTCCTCGTGCCAGAAGATGTGTGTATTTGGACTTTAGCAATTTTTCAGGAAGAGGTATTTCTTTCAGAAAAATAAAAATCTGTTGCAAAAATTAAAAGTTTTAAATTTTACCTGTGGCGATTGTACGCAAATAATCTATTGTATTTTGTAAAATAGTTAAAAGGAATTAATATTTTATTACCTCAAACAAAGAATCGAGGTGTGAAAAACTTGTGACAATTTGTGACTTATTGGGACTGCTATAGCTAAGTGGAAAATTTTCTTGAATACTGTTCAATCCAAAAGCGTTTTGCTTTTCAAATTACATTGTAGCTACTAATTCGTCAAAATAATGTATGGTTTTAATTAATGTAATTTCTTTAAATATTATTTTTAAATTTATTTTCGTTTTTTAATAGCATATACGTTAATGGAACAGAAAGTATTAAAATATTAAAGAGTAGCAGACCCGCCCGACGTTGCCCGTGGTTTGTAAATAATACCTTAAACAAAACTTAAGTTTGTATGATTTTTTATCTTTGGAAATTCTTTTAAATGTACCTAATTTCGGAGGCCCCATTGCCTTCCGCAGCGTCTAGAGTGTTCCCATCAAACTACTTTCCGAACGAACCTATAATCGAGATCCCGACTACCTATGGCAGCATTTACCGGAAGTGCCCGCACATGCCGGAGACAATCGAAAACCAATTTGAGCGAGCCGGACCTCGTAGGAATCAAGCTCACAGAATTAAAAAAAAAAAAAAAAAAAAAAAAAAAAAAAAAAAAAGCATTATTAATGTTAAAAATGTTGGTAACCAAAGTCTAAGGTAAAATTTCATAATACAGAATGTAGCTGAATTGTAATCTAAGTTGAAAGAAGCAAATCCCGTTGAAATTGGGCCCTTAAACCACAGGAAATAACGCGCCACCAAGGGGTCGAAGATGCCTCCTCACCTTGTAAATTTCATGAATTACTGTTAGCATTAACACGATTTTTAATAAACGGGTGAAATCACTTATCTAAAGTTACCTTTAAAGTAATGCGATTTTTAATTTACGGCTGTAGTGAGTAGACGTAAGTTGATGCTGAAAAAGGAGATTAGTGTTCGAAAAAGGTGATAGCTGAGGTATAAAGACCGGACCCTAGGGGCCAGGGTCTTAACTGGAATGTAGTTGTGTATAAGAGAATGTTTTAGTGGTTTTAAAGTAGCTAGCAGCCGCTAAAACTATGTTAAAGAAAATTGCAATAGAATGGGACAGTTTTTAAAGAAACTGCAACAAAGGCCCCAAGAAGACGATTAATATTCAAAATTGGTGGTAGCTGAAGTCTGCAATTTTTTTTTTGTCATTCATGTAGTAGCTGGAGAACCTAAGAAGTTCTTAGAAAAAAAATGTTTGTGAATTGGACCATTTTTAAGGGAGAAATAACAGGGGGCCCAAAAAGGCCCAACTGATAGTTGAGAGCAGGGCCCTAAAATTAAAACATGTTTAAACGTTTTAGTACTTAGCATTTTAGACCTTCAATTAGTCAAAATTAATCATAGGGTATGAAATAATCATTAGAAAAAATATTTTAAAGAAATCCGCAAAATGGGGTAAATGCTTAAAGAGAGGCCCTAGAGCCCCAATAAAAATATGAGGGTGCTGGTCTAGGGGGAAGAATCAAAGACTCAATTTTGAAATTATGCAATGAGAAGGTGAAAAAATTAGGGTGTAAAAAATGCATAGAAACTGGAAAATAACTAAAAGGAAAAATGGTTCCAAAAATGAAGATCGGATTAAGAGGGGCAATTTATTAATAATTTATGGTGCAAAAGCTTGAAGGGGCCTTGTACCGGGCCCCAAGGGGGGGGGACGTAAGTGACATGTAGTTTGGTATAAATACACTTCTTAGTAGTTATTAATGTGATCTGAGGACGCTAGAACTATGGTAAAGGAAATTGTAAGGAATTCGGATCATTTTTCAAGAAGATGCACCAAGGGCCTCAAGACGATTTATATTCATAATTGGTAGTAGTTGAAGTCTGAAATATTTTTTTGTCGTTCATGTAATAGCTGGAGAACCTATAAGAAGTTGTTAGAAAAAAAAGCTAGTGAATCGGACTATTTTTAAGTGAGCTATAATAGGGGAACCAAAAGGGGCCAACTGATAGTTGAGAACAGGGCCCTAACGTGAAAACATGTTACAACGTTTTAGTACTTAGCGTTTTAGATCTTCGATTAGTCAAGATTAAGCATAGGGTATGAATTAATCATGAGAATATAATTTGAGAGAAATGTGCAAAAAATTGGGGAAATGTTTAAAAAAGAGCCCTAGGGCCCCAATAAAAATATGTGAGTGTTGGTCTAAGGAGAAGAGTTCAAGACTCAACTTTAAAATTACGCACTGTGAAGGTGAGAAAATTGGGGTGTGAAAAACGCATGGCACACAAAAAATTTAAGGGGCTCTGGATCGGGCCGTATGGTACCCTAGACGGTCCCATGGTCTTAACTGGAATTTAGAAACGGGAGAATAACTAAATGGAGAAAGTATCCCAAAAATGAAGATCACATAAAAACGAAGCAATTTATTAACAATTTAGTACACTAAAACTTCAAGAGGCCTTGTACCGGGCCACTTGTAAGGGTGCCAGGGTCTTAAATGAAATGTAGAAATGGGATAGAAATTGAAAGGAGAATTCACACAAAAAACGATGAAGATCGGATAGAAAAGAGGCATGTAATTAAAAATTTAGTGCATTAAAACTTCAAGGGGCCCTATACTGGGCCCCTTACAAGGGTGCCAGGGTCTTAACTGAAATGTAGAAATGGGGCAGAAACTGAAAGGAGAATTCACCCCAAAAACGATGAAGATCAGATAGAAAAGGGCATGTTATTAACAATTTAGTGCACTAAAACTTCAAGGGGCTCTGTACCGGGCCCCTTGAAGGGTGCCAGGGTCTTAACTGAAATGTAGAAATGGGGCAGAAGCTGAAAGGAGAATTCACCCCCAAAACGATGAAGATCGGATAGAAAAGAGGCAAGTTATTAACAATTTAGTGCACTAAAACTTCAAGGGGCCCTTTACTGGGCCCCTTGCAAGGGTGCCAGGGTCTTAATTGAAATGTAGGAATGGGGCAGAAGCTGAAAGGAGAATTCACACCAAAAACGATGAAGATTGGATAGAAAAGAGGCATGTTATTAACAATTTAGTGCACTAAAACTTCAAGGGGTCCTGTACTGGGCCCCTTGCAAGGGTGCCAGGGTCTTAACTGATATGTAGAAATGGAGCAGAAACTGAAAGCAGAATTCACCTCCAAAAAGACGAAAATTGGATAGAAAAAATGCATGTTATTAACAATTTAGTGCATTAAAACTTCAAGGGGCCCTGTACCGGCCCTCTTGCACGGATGCCAGGGTCTTAACTGAAATGTAGAAATGGGGCAGAAGCTGAAAGGAGAATTCACTCCAAAAACGATGAAGATCGGATTGAAAAGAGGCATTTTATTAACAATTTAGTGAACTAAAACTTCAAGGGGCCCTGTACCGGGTCCCTTGCAAGGGTGCCAGGTCTTAACTGAAATGTAGAAATGGAGCAGAAACTGAAAGGAGAATTCAACCCCAAAAAGCCGAAGATCGGATAGAAAAAAGGCATGTTATTAACAATTTAGTGCATAAAAACTTAAATTTTTTTCGTGCATAAAGACTTAAAGGGACCCTGGGGCACCGGCCCTTAAAAAATTATAAAACTCAGCCTCAGGTGCATCAGGACCTATCTTCGGTTATTCACATCTAAAATTTCAGACTTCTACGTACAGTAATTTTCTCTAGCCATCGCACAAATACAGACAGACACACACACAGAGCGATCTGTTCTTTTATTAGTATAGATAGCAGACTCGCCCGGCGTTGCCCGGGGTTTTCTAAATAATAACCTTAAACAAAACGTAAGTTTTTATGATTTTTGATCTTTGGAAATTCTTTTAAATGAACCTAATTTCGGAGGCCCCATTGCCTTCCTCAGCGTCTAGTGTGTTCCCATCAAACTTCTTTCCGAACGAACCACGTGTAATCTAGATCCCCACTACCTATGGCAGCATTTACCGGAAGTGCCCGCACGTGCCGGAGACACGAGCCGTTAATTCCCAAATTGGCTCATCCTATCTCAACAATCTGATCCTTTGTTAATATTGATATTTTGGATTACTTTACTGTGATTTTGATCAAATTTAACAAAATAAATCAATTTAAGTCATTATAATTGTATTCTATTTTACATTACACTACTTCATAAGAAAATAAATATAATTATCTATTATATAAATATCAGTTTTAGCCAATCAAATTGCTGAGCTCGGTTGAGCCAATTTGGGAATTAACGGCTCGTGCCGGAGACAATCGAAAATTAAGTTGAGTGAGCCAGACCTCGTAGGAATCAAAGTTACAGAATAAAAGAAAAAAAGAAAAAAAAAGAATGCACCATTAATGTTAGAAAACATTAGAAATGTCCCCTTGCAAGGGTGCCAGGGTCTTAACTGAAATGTAGAAATGGGGCAGAAATTGAAAGGAGAATTCACCCCAAAAACGATGAAGATCGGATAGAAAAGAGGCATTTTATTAACAATTTAGTGCACTAAAACTTAAAGGGGCCCAGTAGCCCCGACCCTTAAAAAATTAAAAAACTGAGCCTCAGGTGCATCAGGACCTGTCTTGGGCTATTCAAATCTGAAATTTCAGGCTTCTACGTGCGGTAGTTTTCGCTAGCCATCGCACACACACACAGAGAGACACACATACACATACACACACACAGAGCGATCTGTTCTTTTATTAGTATAGATAAAATCAATCAGAACTAAAAATGTGTCTTCGTCAAGTATAAAATAATAATTTGTAAAATGTAACTATCAAGGTTATAGAATGATTATGTCATTAATATTTATTAAAGTAAAATAATCTTTTAATGATAATAATTACATTCACAATCAAACATCAAGGTATTCAATTCTTTATAAAATAAAGTACCACATTAATTCATAAAGAAAAATTCTACGGCATTAAGCGTATCAACTTAGATTCATCTTCACTAGTGTCTTTGTGATCCCTCATTTAGCTTATTATTTAATAATTTTATAATAGGTTTATGATCTCTTCGGCAGTTACTATTTAAAAAATATAAGATCATAGTTTATGAAAGTTATGCGCAATTCACCCAAATAATTCTGTCCTTCAACCTATAATGGTTTGTTTACTTTCAAAATTTCATGGATATTTTTCCTTTGGGCATCGTTTAATGGAATATCGATTTTTTTATAAACGATTACTGCGTAAACTCTCAAGTGAGATCGATTTCTCTTGTATTTCAAGAAACATAATATATTTGTACTTTAGCAATTTCTTTTACTCAGGTTTTTTCAGATGAAAATATATAATTGGTGAAACTCAGAAGATTGTTTTAACAAAACAATAATTTTTAACACAACTGTTGTAATTGGTAAATAATTCATACCAGTTGTAATTTTACAACTGCAGGAAATGGTATCTAGATCAGGATCTGCACCAGGCACCTTTGATCTAAGCTGCCAACTTCTGCCAAATGAGCTATCCTGGACGAATCTGGCGGACTTAATTCACTCAAACAACTTTTTGATAATGAGATCTGGTATGTTTTGTTGAAATAGTTCAACAGAATAAATCGCAAGTAATGGAGCTGCAATAAAACGTTTGATAAATTATTACATTTCAATAATTTTTAACACAATTATTCCAATTGTTAAGCAAATCATAAGATTTGCAATTTTCCAAATCATTAAAAAAATGTCCAGGCCAGGATTTAAACCACTTAACTTTAGCTTAAGCTGCCAACATTCTGCTAACTGAGCTATCCTGGACAAATCAGGCGAACGACAACCACTCAACCAACCTTTTTGATAATGAAATTGGTTTATTATTTGAAACAACTCAACAGAATAAACCGTAAGTGATGGAATTCTAAGAAAACGTCCGATAGGTAATTACCCCTCAATAATTTTAACAGAATTATTAGAATTTGTAAATAAATCATACGATTTGTTTCAAATAACATGCCGGATGCCATTGTCAAAATAGTTGTCAGAGGGAATTATGCCCGTCATATTTGTCTAGGATAACTCAGTTGGTAGAGCGTTGTCAGCTTAAATCAAAGGCACCTGATTCAAATCCTGTCCTACACAACTTTTTACTGAGCTTGAAAATTACAGATCTTATGATTTACTTAACAATTAGAATAACTGGGTTAAAAATCATTGAAATGTAATACGTATACAAAATTTTCTTGCAGTATCATTACTTGCAGTTTATTCTGTTGGGTTGTTTCAAAGACAGACCAGATTTCATTATCAAAATGTTGTTCGAGGGAATTATGTCGGCCGGATTTGTCCAAGATAACTCATGTGGCAGTGCGTTCGCAGCTTAAGCCAAAGGTCTCCGGTATTACTAGTTTAAATCCTGGCGTAGACACATTTTCAATCAGTTGGAAAATTACGACTCATATGATTTGCCTATTTTTCTAGAATAATTGTGTTAAAAAATATTAAAGTGAAATTATGTATCTAACGTTTTCTTGGAGTTCATAACTTCCGATTTAATCTGTTGAGCTGTTTTAAATAAAGACCAGATGTCATTCTCAAAAAGGCTATTCGAGTGAACTGTGTCCATCAGATTTGTCCATCATAGCTCAGTTCGCAGAGCGTTGTTAAATCAAGGCAAAGGTCTTTGGTACAAATCCTGGCCTGGGCACTTTTTAAATCAGTTGGAAAATTAAAACTCATAAGAGATGTTAAGTTTAGCGGTGTTTAATGTGCCTTAATGTATTTTAATGTAATAATCTATCTCTTTTCTGTATGTTAAATAATGGTTAAAACCAATATAACATATCGTTAGAGAGCTTCAAAAAAAAACTAGAACACATTAAATATTATACCAACTTATTACATTGATGGCTAATATTGATGAATAAAGCATACCTTGCAAGCAGTTAGACCAGAAAAAATGTTTTGCTTTTAAAATATTCTATAATTAATACTTTGTTAAAACTAAGTCACATCGTACAGAATTAATAAATGTAAACTTCCTTAAAATTGTCGTTTTATTCTTTTTTGTATGTTCAGATAGATAACTTCAATTAAACAAGGTGTATCCATGTTGTAAAGGAAAAACGTATTGGCCGAAATGTTGACGTCATATTGATGATGGCAACGACCTAAGCAATTAATTTCTCCTGTATAATATTTTTATCAAATTCTAAACGTAGCACAATTTAAATTTTTATATCTTCGAATATAACAAACAATGTAATTTCAATTAAAATTTGTTTCAAATATATAACTAAATTGACTGATATTTAAATACTATTCAAGCATGGTTATTTTCAAAATCTTCTCAACAACGAACATTTGTTTGCTACAGTCATGTAAAGAAACTTTTACAATGTAACATAAATAAATTTAGAAAACTATGAAATTGGTACATTGATTGTGCTTAGTGAAATATTTTTTTCACCTACCTCACATGACGAAAGCAACAACAACAAAAATCTTTTGTAAAACGGGAAAATGGCTGAATAACTTTCTGCACATAGATTATAAACGAGATTAGGAATACATAGAAGGACACATATGGTTTTTACCTTTATTATTTTATAAAATAGTTGATTAGAACAAATTATTTAATTTTGCGCCAAATTACACTCGCTCAAATACACCGGTTAAATATATACCCAATTACATTAGCTCTATGGAATAGTCTGCTTTGAAATCTCATTAACATTTGTAGTGTGTCTAATCTGTATGAAGAAAGTTCTACAATTTGGTATGTCACTTGTTGGCATATTTTATTGAGCGTGGGTTGGCGCGAATTTAATTGGATTGTTCTAAGGGCGCATGGAACTTAAAATGGTTGAAATTTTTTCAGTTTTTAATTATCAGCCTAAAAAATAGAGCTAAAAGATTAGGGTGCTGAATGATTATGGATCTAAAAGATTATGGTGCTGGAAGGTTTTAAATTAATACATTTTAAGCACTGTGGATGTGTATATAGATTTTTGCCTTTTTCTCGAAATGTATTTTTTTTTATGCTTTGGTACCTTTTTCTAAATTTCTATTTTAGGTAAACAGTTGAAACTTTCCAAAATTGTGTAACTAACTTGTTTCCTGAAAAATATCTAACATCATAGGTCTGAGGGGAAAATAAATAAATAAGGAAAAATCTGTTCTTAAAATGTTTTTTTAGTAAAATATTTTCAACTTTATTTATTTTAAGCCAAAATGAAAATTGCTTCTTGTTATTCTCAAATAGTATGTTTTCTGGTACCATAACAAATTTTAAGGCGATATATTAAACATTTTTTTTTAGAAAAGTGTACCGAACAGACAAAAAGTTTAGTTCTTTGAAAACTAATTTATGCATGAAATGAACATCTTTTGATTTATATATGGGCTATAATATGTATATTTACTGTAAAAAAAAAAAAAAAAAAAAAAAAATTCTTAAGTTAAATTTTTCGCAAAAACTGCTTCATTTTATTTATCAAGATGCCCTTAACATAAAGTACATTAGAAAATTCATAGTTAAACATGTAACAAGTTTAAAAATGCAAATTTGATGATTACTTGATGATTATATTAATATTTCATAATATAAAAGCATGAATGAGCCTTCTGATTACGAAGAATTACATAGTGAAAACTAATTGGATGATAGTAACAGAGACCTTCATACACCACCAGGAAATTCATCTCATGGCAGTGATGCGACCCCATCTTCTGGGAAGTAATTGTCTCTGCTGACACAAGAGGAGAAACGTAGGTGCAGTGTTTTCAGTGTAAAATGTGCGCACAGGCAGAATGTACGGTTCCTGAAAAGGGTGAATATATGTGCAACAATTGCATATAAAATATAAATGTAACATTTTCGCGATTGTTCAGTTTTTAAATTATATTTTTATGCTTTTATTCAATTGTTATGGATTTCCTACATTTAGACAAATCACTAGAAATACTATTAATTCCACAACTTTTGGAATTAAATTTATTGTAAAATACACGGAATACTGTAAGAATGTTTAACCTTCCTATTATGATCTTTACATGTTTTAGGTTGCATTAATATATTAGCATTTCGCAAATAATGATCATGTATCTGGTCCGTTCTCAAAATGAAACATGTAGGCCATATTTAGACCTTTTACTCTACGATTATGAACTGTATGGCAATTTCTATTATTAAAAAGAACATGGCGACCCTATTTTAAAGAATGTTATGCACATTTGTCTCAAAATTAGCCATAAATGAAAGTATAATCCTTTGTTTATTTTCAAAGTTACATGGATATTTTTCTTTTGGTTATTGTTTAATTAATTGTATATCGATTTTCTTAAAATTGCAAAGTGTTTGAGAAATCGATTTTAATTGCATTTTAAGAAGCATTTATTTGTACTACACCAATTTATCTATCACTAATTTTTATAAAGAAAAATTCATTACATAAATTAAGAAACTTTAAACTTCAGTAATACTTAATGTGTGCTAATGAATTTTTAATAAAACAATTAATAGTCCAGTTGGATAATGAATAAAAGTATTTGATATTTTAAATATGTATAGTTAAAGAGAAGCTATAAAAAAAAACAATACTGTGTCAATTAATTTTATATTGATGGTCTATTGTTCGTAAATGGAACATATCTAGAAAGCCTTTCAATGTGAAAGTGTTTTACTGTTAAAAGTATTTTGTAATTTTTTTTTCAAATAAGTCGCAACATTATACATATCTAATTATACAAAACTGGTTGAGTATAGTAAATGCAATCGATAAGCAAAATATTATAATTAGAAAAACGTTACATCATTAATATATATTAAAGTAAAAGCATTTCCCAATGATATTAATTATATGTAAAATGAAAATCAATCTTATGTATTACCTCTTTCATCCTTTATGAATAAAATTGACTAATTATTCCCTAAAGAAGAGTGTGTGTCGTTAAGAATGTAAAATTAATTCTATCTTTAATAGAACTTTGTAATGATTACTTATTCAATCTTACATTATTTTTTTACAAAGACTATCATCCGTCTGGAAAATACCTAATGTTCCTGGATAAGTACACAATTGAATAAATTTATTAAAAATGAGAAATTGAATCTACACGTTTCTTTTAAATACAAAAATATCTTAATATACTGCGTTACATATTAAGCGTTCTAATATAAGTATATTGCCACCTGTATATTAATTACGTACCTTTCAAAACTTTATGAATAAAGGTGTAGCATTTTACGTGTTATAGATTTCAAGAGAAATTGTTTAATAAAGATGCATCACCAAACCTAATACAAGGTTAGCATAAATGAATGACCGGATTTTAATAATTTATATTTTCAAAGCTATTACAAATATTATAATAAGTTATATAGGAAAATAAAGGAAACGTTCGAGGTTTATTTCCAGTTAGACATGTTCGATATATGAACCTTTCGTAACAAGAAAAACATATTCTGTTATCAAGTTCGTTCTTCAGTGTTAGAAGTTTTACACTGTAAACCATTCTTAATGCGGCACTTATGCATTCTTTAAGTTCTTCGGGTGTCGGCAATTGTGGTTCATAGACAAGATTTTTGATGTAACCCCACAAAAAGAAATCACATAGCCATCATCCGGGGATCTTGGTGATCATGTGAAAAATGTTAAATCATAGTTATCGTCACGTCCAATCCAGCGTTCAGCGACAGCAAATAAAACTTGTACTCTTCATCTTTATTTTCATATATAATTTAATATATGTGTCGCAGTTTTGAAAATATATATTTTTTAAATCCGGTCATACATTTATGCTAACCCTGTATTTTGTTCGAATTGTTTAAATAATGAAAATTGTACAGTCAGCATGAGGAAAATCCACTCACCTACCCTCATTCACTGACTATCTATATTATAAAGGACAAACGTGTCCGTGCGTAACGTTGACGTCATTTTGAGAATGGCAACACTCGACGATGAAATGTCGGTTTTGCAATTTTCACTACGTCGATTTTTAAACCTCAATGTAAACACAATTTCATTTTCAAATTTTACACCGTCGAATAGGGGAAAAGATGTACTTTCAACTGCAATTTGTTTGAAAACGGTATCGCAATTTACTTATTTTAAAAAGCTTTTAAAATAATTTTCAAGCATGATTTTTTTTATCTATCCCTAACACGCACAGACGATTATAAATGTTAAATCCGTTTGTACGTAAAATGATATTAATATTTCAGCATTTGTTTCCGGTTGATTATTCGTAACGAAGTTAAATCTTCTTCAGTAAAATACAGTAATATAAATAAAGCAGAAATTTAACAAACATGTAATCAAATTACGCGCTTAAACAACTGGAATGATCAGAATGAAAAGGGACAGCTGAAAGTAACAAATCTTTGGCAATTTCTTCGTGTACTACAAAAAATGTCTCTTTTAATACATTTCAAAACTATATTTGAATGCGAAATTGATAAAAGTGCTTGTAAAAGTGCAAATAAAAATGCTTTTGGCATTAGAGGGCAATATAATATATATATATATATATATTAATATAAAAAATGGTTTTCCTTTATATTCTGTAACCAGGGAAGTGCGGATTGGATCCCCTAGTTTACGATAAAATAGTAAATTTCTTATGACCCTCATGCAGGACTCATAGTATATAATTGTACTTTATGACATATTCATTTTAAAATTTTAAATTAGTATATACACGGCGATAAATTGTCGATAATGATAGGGAAAAGTCCGCAAACAGAGAATTGTATTATGGGGGATAGAAAAAAGACTACTTAAAATTGATAAAAATGATTATTCAAAAATGCTTCTTATGTGTTGTTAATATTCAGGTCTTACTCTCCAAATATTTTCCATCTGTACTTCATGAAATTCAGAGAACAATTGAGGACGTGAGTTTCAAAACTAGCCTTATCCAAAAAGTTTTTAAAAAAAGTCCTTCCGGCCAGTGCCGGGAGGAAGAGGTAGCTTTCATATTCCTTATTTTAAAAAAGCCAACTTATATTATTCAAACACACGAAGCTGAATTAAGTGGAAACCGAATGTAGGATATTCAATACTAATTTTTATTAATACTAAATCATTATGAATGAGAATTTTGCAAAATTAGTCAGCTTTATCCAAGCTGCTTTTATTTAAAGTAACTTATATTTCGCTGCCAAATTCGGCGATTTCTTAAAGTGCCTGCCATTTTAAGACAACATGGTGGATGAGGCTAACCGGTGAACTTGGTCGAGACCTTAGTAATTGCTGTGCACATGCTCACTCACATCGGAATCGGTTGATACATACGAGTGCTGTCGCAGGCAAAAAATCAGATTTTTCAAAATGTCACCCACGTTAGAAATTGAAACTGCTATATCTGAGCCATTTTTTAAGATAAAGACAACCAAAAAATGCTCCTGAATCCTTATATCAAGGTCAAATACTTAAGAAAGTAACCTTTTTCAATTTCTAATTTTTTTGCACCTCACTTTAAATATATATTTTTTTAATTTAATGGCCGCCATTTTGAAACAAAATGGCTGATGAAGCTGGCCAGCGAACTTGGTCGAGATATTGATGTATACTATCCACATGCCTTCTTCCATCGAAATAGGCGAATACGTGTGGTATCGCGAGACAAATACAAGATCGTTTCAAAGTGTTAACCATGATAGAAATTCAAAGTGCTATAATTCAACCACTTTTTAAGATATAAACAAAAGGACAAATTTTCAGAAACAAAAACTGCTCCAGAATCTTTGTATCAAGGCCAAACACATAAAAAAAATCTTTTTCATTTTCCAATTTTTTAATACCTCATTTTAAATTTTAAATTACATTTTTTTTTTAAATGACAACCCTTTTGAAACAAGATGGCGAATGAAGCTGGCCAACAAACTCGGTCGAAACATTGGTATGTACTATCTACAGACCAAGTTACATTCAAATCGGTTCATAAATACGCCTGTTATCGCGTGACAAAAATCAGGGCGTTTCAAAATGTCAGCCACGCTAGAAATTCAAAATGCTATAACTCAGCCATTTTTTAAGATATAGACGAAACAAAAACTGCTCCCGAATCTTTTTATCGAGGTCAAACACATAAGAAAAAAATATTTTTTCAATTTTCAATTTTTTGGTACCACATTTCAAATTTAAATTTTTCTTAAAATTTTAAATGGCCGCCATTTTTAAACAAAATGGCGGATGAAGCTGGCCAACGAACTCGGTCGAGACATTGGTCTGTATTATGTATAAACGAAGTTACATCCAAATCGGTTCATAAATACGCCTTTTATCGCGTGACAAAATTCAGGACGTTTCAAAATGTCAGCTTCGCTAGAAATTCAAAATGCTATAACTCAGCCATTTTTTAAGATATAGACGAAACAAAAACTGCTACGGAGTCTTTGTATAAATCTCAAATACTTAAGAAAAAATTATTTTTCCATTTTCAATTTTTTGGTACCACATTTTAAATTAAAATTTTTTTTTTAATTTTTAAATGGCTGCCATTTTGAAACAAAATGGCGGATGAAGCTGGCCAACGAACTCGATCGAGACATTGGTATGTACTATGTACACACCGAATTACATCCAAATCGGTTCATAAATACGAGAGTTACAATGTGACATAGGTCATATATATATATATATATATATATATATCAATTTTGAACGGAGGGTGGTTTCGGGGTCTGGGCGTCATGATCGATGAAAATATACCAAAATTTTTTGAAATCGCTTTCCTCCGAACGGCTGCAATAGGTAGCTTTTTGTAAAGAAAGCTACCTAAAAAAAAAACGTGTTTTCTCTATCAATCTATTCTATTGGTAAATCTGCACTGTAAAAACACTACAAACTGCAATAAAACTAGTTTTATCGTGTATTTCTGGCATTGTAAAATCTCAGTTTTCAATGAAAACTAATGCAGTAAGAGGTTTTTTCGCGATTTCCCAACATTTGATTTTCTGGATAATGCGAGTTTTGAAACTCACGTCCTCAATTATACAATGAATGCTTTCAAATTTAATGTGCGATTCTCTTTAAGAAATTTTGTGAAAATAAAATTCGTGATCTAATAACATTTTTGATGCACATTGACGTAAGTTAGTAAAGAACAATAAAATGCTTCTAGATAAAGATGCATGGATTTATTTCATTAATAGAGTTATGTTAAAAAGTTATTCGTGACAAAATTCATTTGTTTGATAAACTGACTAATACTAAAATGTTGCTTTTATTGGCCTTTTAGGCTTCCTACATGTGAATAAGAAACAGTTTTTTAACTTATAAGAGTGATTTTAGAAATGCTTAGGTGGAACGTTGCCAAAAAAAAGTTTCATATATACCTGTTTTAAACCTTCAAAACGTAAAATTTTACTTTATTTCTAACAATAATTATTAGAAAGTACTTCAAATTTACGCACCTATGTTTTTTGAGGATGGCTGCTATGTTTAACTTAAAATTAAATTAGATAAAAATTGAAAATTATTTGAATATGGATTTATTAATAATTTTCATAATTAAAATAATGCTTTTGAGTGAGAAAAAAGTGCTCAGAATATGTTTGGGTTTATTCACTGTAACTCATTAAAAAATATTTTTTAAGCAGATGATTTTTTTTACAGTATATAAATTAAAATAAAAACTTGGGCTTATGCTGTCAAATTTAATGATTAAAAACACATACGATACGCATCAGCGTTCTACATATATAAGAATAATATTACTGACACATTGAAAATACTTATTCTAACAAGCCATCATCAGATGATTCTTGATGTCTACGAAGCTTACATTACACACAAAACAGTCACTGTCACAAACATTAAACCGAAAACATTTCTATAAAAGATCCCAATACATCAAAAAAATATTGCATCGGATATGGCACCATCTATTGGTAGACTATAACATTATTATCAACGTTAGAGAAAACTGAAATTAACTTTAGAAATGAATATCTTTTAAAACATTTAACCAAATATTAGAAACTTGAAATGAGATATGTTCATTACAAACTTCGCCTTTCCTCAGACTATTATCTATACATTTTCTCATAGAGGCCTTAAGATAAAGGCAGTAATAATATAAATGGAGTATTAAGACACTTCATTTCGAAGACGTAAAAATTATTTCTAGACATAACTGTCTTAATACTGCTTTAAACTGCCTTTATCTTAAGGCCCTTATAAAAGAATCTATAGAAATCATTCTGAGGAAAGGCAAAGTTTGTAATGACACTATCTTTCAAGTTTCAAACGTTTGGTTAAATGTTTTGAAAGAAATACATTTGTAAAGTTAAATTCAATTTTTCCTAACTTTGATAGTAATGTTATAGTCTACCAATAGACGGCGCAATATCCGATACTATATTTTTTTTTTATGCTTTGTGATGATTTACGGAAATGTTTTCAGTTTAATGTTTATGACAGTGACTGTGTTGTGTGTAATATAAACTCCATTCAGGTCAAAAAACCCTTCATGATGGCTTCTTAGAATAAATCTGAAACGTTGAGTGTAGTTTTAATGTGTGTTTAATATTGTTTTTATATATGTAGTACGCTGATGAGTATCTTAAGTGTTTTTATACATATAAATTAAAGTTTATTATGGGAATTTAACATTAGCTTCCTCCAGTTTTCACCTCTTCTAGCTCCATGAAAACTTAACGAAACTACATAGAGTGTATAGATTACCACGCAGATTCCACCCAAGAACTTGAACTCAATTAAAATGTCGAAAGTGGGTGTTACCATTCGAAAAATTATAGTTGGTGTATTTTTTCATTTTTTATATGTAGTCGATATCTATTACAAAAATTTCATTTATATTCTGAAAAAAAAACAAAACAATATTTTTACCTTTGGTGTGATGAAAATTTTGGTATGGTATTTATCATAAATGACCTCCGAATAAAGTCATTTCTATTGTTTTTTTTATACTGGTTGTATCTCGCGGCCTATTTATCGAATTCATGAATGACTAAGCGAACTATCTGTGTAAATGATAATTTATATAAAAGCGAATTATATATTAAAGTATCATGTATTTTTTTAGTATTGTAACTCAAACAGTGGGGGGAGGGGATTTTGCAAGCCAAAACTCAAATAAAGTACTTTATGGCTCTTTGTTTTAAAGCTATGTTAAAAACTACATATTAAAAATTTTTTATCATAATATAATGTTTATTATGTAATATTTATTTAATAGCTTTAATCAAGTGTGTAGTAAACTAATGATCAATTATTAATAAAAAAATAAATATAATGGATTAATGTCTGTTACAAGGAGAATTTATTTTGATAAAATGTTTGTAAATCGAAAATTATGTTATATTTGCATGTCTCAATTTACAGGTCGACTTGCTATCATGCAGTTTTAAAGAAATTTCTATTAAAAATTATGTATTTAAAGAAATTTTATTTTTGAAAAAATCCCGCCCAAATCTGAATATTCAGCAATTTTTCTAACAGTACTTTGTATTGGAATTAAGAAAATAATCACAAGATGCTTTAAGTTGGCAAACTAAATAAGAAATATTTATTATTTAATTTATAAAATAACTGAAAGTGCATTTGTTTTATACCGTTCATACATTTTACAGTAAATGTGAAAGGCTGAATATATAAAAGTAATAACAATAATTTACTTAAGGTTATAGTAGCGTCCAGCAATCGTGCTTATCATTTTGTGTGAATAAAGACATATGTAATATATTTTCTTCATGATTAAAAATATTTGCCTTATTGTAAACATTTATGATAATTATAAAAAAATGCATTAAATTTTTTTTAAAGAAATGGAAAAATACATTTCTCTAAAAACATGTATCTTTATTTGTTTTAGATAAGGACTAAAGAAAGTATATATGCATTATTAATAGACAGAAATTTACACTGTTTTGAATGTTATTGAATATTTAAAAATAGCAAAATAATATCAGAATATGACTGTTTCTCAAATGGGATAAAAAAGTAATAAAATGAAAATATCTTGAACATAATTTGAAAGAACACACTTTCAAAGTATCTTTTAAGTTCTTATATATAAAAAAAAATGATTATAGATAAAATTTAGAAATTTTCTGTTTGATATTTGAAAAGGAATATAAAATTTATGAAGTTTTCATTGTATTTTATACAACTGAAGAGTTCAATAAATATGATAAAAAAGGGATTTCAATATATTCTTAAACAACACTTATCTCTCTTTTGAAACAAAGATAGGAAATGATAGCTGCCTTTAAATATTTCTAAATGAATTGTAACAAAATCATTTTACCTTTAAGCTGCAACAGAATTGTTCGCTTTAAAAATCAGTCATAATATTTTATTTAAACATAAATTTTAAGAATTTTGCGCAGTTTTAAAAATCATATTACCGAAAAAATGAAAAATGTGTTTACTTAAGAATTTACAATCGATTACGAATCGATTTTAAACCTATACTAGTATCTTAAGATACTAATATTATGTACCAATACTATCTTATCCAACAATATTGTAAACTGGAATAATGATTTCGAACATTTTTATTATGATTTGATAAAATGCCTTTAAGTGTAAAATTGCACTACTCATATATTGTTTAAAAATGAGTACATAACAGCAAAATCTATTAGTAATGTGCCTGCCAGTATTATCATTATTGCTATTATTACTATTATTATTGTTATTTTTTTTATTAATAGTAGTAGTAGTATTACTGCAGTGAAATTTGCGCTATTACAGCATTTTATACCTCAAACGAAATATAAGCAAGAGTTTTAAACTATATTTTGCTTAAGCACTTTGCTGTACAGCTAAAAGTGCTTCCAATCAAATCTACAACAGGTCATCCCATAATTGTATAATGGAAAAGGGATTTTTTTTTTTTTTTTACGTGATTTTGTAGGAATTCTAAAGTAAACACATTTAATTGTGTTTTAATTGTATATTCATTACGAGTTACATGGGTTGATCACTTTTAATTTTTTGAGAAATTCACAGCAAAATATGCTGTTCAAGTTGAAAAAATTGCATAAATGCAGCATTTTTTAGTGTAAACGTATAAACAAAAAACTTAAAGTATATTTTAATTTTAATTTACACTAAAATATACTTTCAGTCAAACAGACACTGTATCTTGTTCTGGTTTTCTCCAATTTTTCTTATGGTATACTATACAAATATTTAAATATCTTATTTGAATACTTTTGTATGATTTTGCAGAAATTCCCAAGAAATCTAAAACTACGTTTTTACTTACCATATTCAACCGAGTACTTGAGTAGATCGCTTACATTTTCTTTCGGCAACGTACAGGGTGTCCATAAATAAGCGACCCTACTTTAAAGTTGTCTACAGACGAAACTATTGTTCAGAGAGTTCTGAAATTTTGTGAAAGACATAATAAAGGGATAGGAATTTGCTTAAAGAAAAAAAAAATCAAATTTTCTCCACCAGAGGGCGTTTTTAAATGAATTACACATTTAGCATCATTTTTGATAGTTTAGAAACTTATTTATTAACTTTACCTGATCTTAAAAGCAGCATTTCAGGACATGTTTTTAGCATGTCGTCAAAACATCATCATTTCAAACAGAGGAAGCCTCCGGTGTAGGGCAAAAACGTTTTTTTAAATTGAACTAGGCAGCTTAGACGCTACCTTGTACGTAATATGCCAAATAATATTTATATATAACACACCTTAAAACTGTTAGAGTAAATGGTTTTTTTTAATGAAAAATAACGAAAAATGTTTTGTAAAAATTGTTTCTAATGTAAATGTATACAAATAATATAAGGAATTTTTTGAATGAAAAAATAATGTGCCATGTTTTTAATAACTTGAATAACATATAATGAAAAATATGTCTATACTGTGATAGCTCTCTA
The DNA here is from genome assembly GCA_963932465.1 of Maratus speciosus. Lineage (NCBI taxonomy): Eukaryota > Metazoa > Arthropoda > Arachnida > Araneae > Salticidae > Maratus > Maratus speciosus. The sequence goes on along the minus strand of OZ010786.1, from coordinate 165,895,483 downwards.
CTGTGGTAATAATGCCTGAAAATATGGTATAGTATAATATATAAGTATAATACGGGCATTACAAAGGACAGTTATTTCTGTCGATAAAGATTATCTAAATGTTCTTAGCATTTCTCAGAACACACTTCGGCCAACTGAAGAACACGCTATCTTACGATTCTAGACGCTGCCATCGAAATACGCAAGGCCTGAGGACACCAGTTGTGACGTCATCACGTAATAGACCGATTTATCACTAGTGCTGGAATTCACACCGGAAAATTTTGAATAACAATTTTATTTTATCTTATTTGTGTAATATCTATCATCTTATAAAAGAATAATAACTATTTAAATTTACTGCTGAGAATTAGGAATCCCCCAATAAAAAATCAGCCAAATACGGCAACACTGTGCCATTCCGCATCTGAATGAATTCATACCAGTAATTTGAAATAGTTACGATTGTTTTTTATGATGGTAGATATTCCAAAAATATTATAAAATAAAATTGCTATTCAAAATTTTACGGTGTGAATTCCAACACTAATGAGAACCCGGTCGATTAGTGATGACGTCACAATTCGTGTCCTCTGGCTTTGAGTATTTCAATGGCAACGTTCCAGATGGTATCTGAAATTAACAACCGTCATGTGGAACATGTTTGGTTGTAATAAAATAGGTAAACTGTCGTAAATGTATGCTAAACGTGTAATTCGTTAAAAAAGTCCTTTGGCGGCGACATTTACAACTATTTTTTTTTTTTCTTCTCTCAAACAAATTCCCATACCTTTATTATATCATCCACAAAATTCCACAACATTCTGAACAATAGTTTCGTTTGCAGACAATTTCAAAATAGGGTCGTTTAATTATGGACACCCTGTATAAAATATATTTTTGCACACCGGTCTACCAAAAATTTTATGTTATCAGCATAACGCGTTCTTTGAATGTAATTATTCTGTACACATTAATAAAAAAATGATTAGAAGAAATTGTTTTATTGTGCCAATTTAATTAGCGGTATATTGATTATAATTATTGTTTTCAGAAATTTATTACGAGTATAACGAATAAATATACATTTTACAAATATCGATGAACAATTGAATTAACGTCCTGCGGATCTAAGCTTTAAGACTTTGTAGGTTTACTGGAAGCCGGTGTCGCATATTACAATTCAATTATTCAATTATCTGGAATTATACTTACTATTATGCATTTGTTTTTGACATTGTATTGTATAAAACTCGTTTTGTATACATTTGTAACGTTTATACATTTGATAATTCCATCTCTATAAACAATATTATTGGTTCGGTACTTCTTAGTTATCCCGTCGACCAATTTTGCCAAATTATATAAATCGCCAAACCACTCGCCAAATTATACACATTGACATAATTTTTATTTTAAATAACGAAAGAACAAATAAATTAGTAAAACATTAATTAAAATACAAATAAAACGTCGAATTAATGGTTTTATTGGCCATTATTGGCATTTAATCTTACAATTAATTACTTAATGGAAAACCATTATTGGCATTTAATCTTACAAATTGGCAACAGTAATTTGGTCGACCGGATTACTAAGGAGTACCATTGGTTCTTTAAAACATTATAATTAAACTAAATTAAGATTTACAATTACAATTGCAAATTAAAATCCACACAAAGCTTTGGAACAGCGCTATTTAACACTTCTTCTACGGTATCAAATGACGCATTTTAAAAGTTTTGATTTATGTTTATTCTGATCGTAGTTTTTGAATGCAATAAGCATAAAAAAGTCTTCAATGTATTAAAAATGATTAATAATTGCTTCAATCTAAAAATTACAAATGAAAAACCATAAATCGAGATATTTTATAAGATGTCATTTGACACCGGTAGAAGTAGTGTTAATGTAAGTTTTCTGTATCACTACGCAGTTTAAGTAATATATAGAATTAAGAATATATAAAAACAAAAATCAATAAATATCAGAAAGGAGGATACGAATGCATATATGAAAAGAAATAGTTCTAGCAAGACAAAGTCAACAGTACTGTGGCAAAACGTAAGGAAAGGAAAATAGGTTTAGAAATGTTATTTACAAAAGAATGTTTCTTATTTATTAAACAAATATATTTATTGCGATATATATATTATAGGATCGTAATAAAATCCGCATTTTATGTGTTTTCGATCAACTTTACACATAAATGACATCAAAGTTGTTATTTCAGTTTAAATAAAGTCGTACAGCATGATTGATAAATATTACTTCGTGAAACAAATATGAATTTCCGTGCTTTTATTTTATGCAAAAAATTTTCAAATGGTTTGAATCTTTCTTATATGGGATAACGGTTATTAATTTCCTGAAGAATATCACAGAAAATAAAGGATATGGATTGTACCTTTTTCACTTTTTATTAAACAGATATGTTTATTTAGTATTCAACAAAATGTATTGTTATAATGTTTTCTCAATATATGTTTCCGTAAAATGAAGAATACGGTTTCGATTTCATCATATCTTCTTAAGTAAATCGTGAAGCGTGATTAATAAATATTGTTTAGGGAAATAAATATGAATATCTAGTATTTGTACTTTTATTACATACATTTGTCTTGATTTTTAATTAACAACCGATCTGCGAAAGAACTGCCAACAGCATATGGAAAAAAGGTGTATTAAAGCACGGAAAAAAGTGGAAAAACATCTCAGAACGCGTGCCATGATAAAATAAGAAACTAGGTTTATGGGAAAAAACAATGCTTGAAATGAAATGATTTTAATTGAAAAATCTTAGAAGCTAGATAGAGAATGAACTAATTTAAAGATGCGAAAAATGAAAAAACGCTAGTTTAACGGAAAACAAATTAATTAAATGCGGTAAAGCATAGAATTTAATACATATATCTGTATGTGTGTGTTAGTTAAAGCGCCGATCCTCTCATAAAATAGATTTTTTTGTGCTTAAAATACAGATTCTTTAATAGCGACATTTTTGTATTAAAAATTTCATTCTTTCCATATTTTTTTAATGGTGAAAATACTTCAATAATTTTGTGTGTGACTTAAATGTACTCTTTTTCAATTTCCCGCTCTACTTTCACAATTTTTTCTTCCATGCTAAAAAGGTTGTTCCCACAGAATGTTTTTGTATAAAAAAAAATACACCTTTCTTCTTATTATTCTTATTACTATTGTAATAATCATGCTGATTCTTCAGAAATATGTTGTATTGCCTTTCATCTTCCGAAAATTATTTTTGTTATTCTATTTAAATGACTTTTTCGAGTAATTTTTTAATGTCGAAATTACTGTATTTTATATAAACACGATTTAAACGTAGTTGTTTGATGGCTCGTTTTATTTTCTTTTATACCTGAGTAATGAGTCAATTCCTGGATAATTAGGAAAAGTAAATTAATATATATATATAACTATTCAAAACCATTACAAATTACCAACAAAAGTTCTGAAATTATAAAAAAAAAAAAAAAAAAAAAAAAAAAAAAATGAAATTTATTCAGTGATTATAAAACTGTTCCCCTTAACATTTTCATATCATTTTAAAAATATAGTAAAAATAGGAGAAAAGGAATAATGGAAATTCGTAGAACCAAGACAAATTCATCAGGTCCTAAATACCTTGAGTTTGACAAATTTTGAATAATAAAAATTCATTTTCAACTTTTTTCTTATTAATAATTGTATATTATATATATATATTTAAATATATAACAATGGTAATTAAATGTTTTTAGCAATCTTTTAAATATATATATATATATATATATATATATATATATTCGCGCATATTAATTGAGTTTCGCGTGTCCTGGCTATACCCTATTTCGAAGTAGTTACCGAAATATCAGTGGATGCTCATTGTGGAGACATGAAAAGGTTTCCATTTCTCTGTTATTATCTGCATTTCTCTGTATATTCTGCGATAACTGCCGTAAAAAGCATCATATTATCTTGTAATTAAGTAGGCATCTTAGTGAGACATTCGGATTTAGTCGTATAGTTTTTGATTAAATTTGGTTCATTCGTTCAAAAAATATAGAACATTTCTTTTCATATCATAATGTTTTCCTATGGGAATTCAGATGATTTTCAAATTTTACATTCGTTAAAAAGAGAACAACATACTTTATTAATGAACTTAAACGGTAAATAATGATGCTAAACCCAAAGAGGGATCTTAAATTATACCGATTAATTTGAAATTCTGTTAATACATTGGTCAGATTTTCTAAATTACGTGTATAACATTTAATGCAAATTAATAGTTCAAATAATAACAAATAGAATATGAAATGTCGAATAGAAATGTCAAATAGAAATGTCGAATAATATAAAACATTTTGTTTTATCACTTTACTTATTTGACAGGATACACATTTCATTTTCTAATTTTCTTTTATCAGTTCCTTAGCAACTGTACTTCATATCCCATAAAAAAGTAATTGAAATAATTCCGATTATGAATTATTAAGCAGAAAGTCACGCTGAGGAAAAGAAAAATTTAGTGAATATTTTTTAATCTGGTCTGCAACATATATTTGTGTCAAATACGAACGATGTTAGTACCATTAAGGTTTATAATCGATTCCGGATACTATTAAAAGACTATGTCAAACAAACTTTTATAGATTCAAATCACTTTATCTATTTATTAAATTGCATCGAACAAGATGATGGATGATTACTCAGTAGGTTTCCTCGAAATATGCCTATTTTTGGATGATTTTAGTCGAGCGATGATAATCGATGCAATCGAATAGGTTAAGATGTATGTAGATAAGATCTTGAATCTAAATATTACAGAATGACCATCAAAACCGTTTTCCTGACACAAAAAAATTAGATTTTTAAATTAGGTACAAGTTATATATAAAAGATTTAGTGTACATTACCATAAGTTTCTTTCGTACATGAGATTTTACTCAAATTATTTCTGGTTGACAGGTTAGTAAATATTGCTATTTTGGATATTAGGGTAACATAAATCCTTGTACAAACTGATGCTTATCCTAATAAAATCAAATGTGTAAAACAAAGTCCAAGATATACAGGATGCCCATATCTAAACGATCCTATTTTAAAGTGGTCTTACAGACGAGACTATTGTCCAGAAAGTTGTAAAATTTTGCGGGAGACATAACGAAGGGATGGGAATTGGTTTGAGCGAAAAAAAAAAAAATAGTTAAAATTTCGCCACCAGAGGACGTTTTAATAAATTACATTTTTAGTATATATACTTACTATAATTTGCAAATTTTATTGCAACAAAAACCATTCCACATGACGGTCATAATTTTCAGCTACCATCTGGAATCATAAGATATAATGTTCCACAGTTGACGGCAGTTAGTTTTCGGAAATGCGAAAAACATGTCATGAAGTGGTGTCTTTAAGATTAGGTAAAGTTTTTGGATTATTACCAGTTACCAGATTTTAAAATACCCACAAAGCCAAAAGTCAGATGGATTGAGGTCTGAGGATGGGGGAGGCCACGGATTACGAAAGGGTCTGCTCATAACACGTTCTCCTGTAAAGTGAATTCGAATTTTCTGATTTAGAAAAAGAAGTTTTGTTGTAAAAATATTTGTAAATTTTTCGGTCATACAGATTCACAACCCTTCATTATGTCTTCTACAAAATTTCACAATTTTTATGAACAGTAGTTTGATCTGTAGGAAACTTTTAAATAGGGTCGTTTAATTGTGGACACTCTGTACTATAACCATTTGTACAATCAAACAATTGATAGGAAATTACAAACGTAAATTTAATGAGGCTACAGGCGGTTCATTGGAGCGGAAGAAATGTGCTTTTTCATCTAAAAAGTTGCCAGAATAAGTAGTTCATCAGGATTTTAGAATATTATTGCATAACACCGTGTGTAATTTAACGATTCTAATTTCCAAAACCTTCCAAGAGCTTTATAGTACTATGGATTTTTTTATGTAATAAAAAAAAATGAAATTGCGAATTGTAGGATGTTATATATTGAGCAAGAGCTGACGTTGAAGCTCCTGATCTGCAGATTTGCTAGTTACATATACATTTGATGTTATTTATAAAATATAATATTACGGAATTTTTTTTGAGCTACATATTAATATTTTTATATCTAAAAGACAATTATTGTGTTTATATGAGTTAGTTGAAGTTATATAACATTTCAGAACGGCAAGTTTCGCTTTATACAATAGTTATTTATATCTGCATTCTTATCAGTATCAAGAATTGCCAATTATAAGGGATAATCAATTAAAATTTGTCTCCGGGGATACATATTTCTTTCAGTCAACATATATAAACTTTCAACTTATTAGTGTATCATATAATTTAACGGAAACAACCTTATACATTTTGTAAAAAAATAAATAAAACATTGAAATTAATTTATTTAACAAAAGTTAGTTAATTAACGGTCCTTTGATTATATTTGAAACATTCTGAAAATTATCATGCAAGTTATGAATAAATTAATATATTAAGATTTTTGATAAAAACTCATTTATCTTTTGAAGATTTTTTATTTATTATTCTTTTAAATATGATAATAAATCCATTTTATTTATGATAATAAATCCACCAAAGCTTAAGTATGATAAATTACGAAAAAGTTTTTTATTCTTTTAACAAATATATACAAGATACTTAGAATTCTACAGGTTTGTAATAAGAATGTCTGTTATGAGTTCTCGATCAACTTGATCACGTTTCCATAAAACAAATAATATGACTTCAAAGTCTTCATAAAAGTTTAAGTAAAATCGATTGGTAAATATTACTCCGAGAAAGGAATATGAATTTGTTGTAATTTTATTTTTAGTATATATACTTAAAAGGGTTTGACATCTTTCTGATTAAGGAGAACGATGGATATGAGAAAAGATAAAGATTTCACTTGCATATCTTTTTCATTTTATTAAACATATAATATTTATTTAAATTTCACCGAATTCTGAGAAAAGATGTTTATAACATGTTCATAATTAGGTTATGCATAAAATAAAGAATAACATAAAACGATGTTTCCGTAAAATAAAATTTATGACTTTGAAATTGCTATAGAAAGTTAAGGGGAATTTCAAAGCATGATTTATAAATATTACTTCAAGAAAACAAGATGAATATCATGTATTTGTATTTTTATAATATACATTTCGAAGATTTTGACATTTTTCTATCATAAAAACTAAGGATAAAATGTTCTTAAAAAGGATATCCCTTTTCATATAAGCAAAATGAGTTACTCTTTCAAAATATGTTACGAAAATGTAATGTGAATTTTATATTACATATCTGCCAACCGTCGAAAATTCTCTCAAAAAGTATTTGCATATTTTGCAACAGAAAAAGTTTCGACATAAAATCAAATAAGTGAAGCCAGATGTTTCTTAAACTGTAATACAGGGTGTTTATGCAATAATGTCCCAGTTTCAATGGCATATATTACAATGGCTTAACCCTTTATCTACTGAATTCTGAATTCATGAAAATTTTACCTTCTGAAGCATTTTTCATGAACTTTTGAAACTACATTAGAAGATTTACATAATCATTTAATAAATTTAAGATGGATTTTAGAAAGATTTAGAAGGATTAATTAAATTTGAATTTAAAGGGATTTTGTGCAATATTTATAACCCCACTCAAATCTTTTATTTTAATGTTTTTCTTAGTATTTTGTAGAATTAGGGAATGTACAAATATAATGTTCTTACAATAGAAATATGGAAATATTTCCGAATTGAAAAATCCCCCCCCCCCCCCCAAACGCCAAAAAAGCTGAAAAGATACAAAGGCAAAAGAAATCATCCTTTAAAAAGTATTTTTGTTTTCATAATCAAGAATGCTTTTGGTGCAAGATAAAGTAATGCTTCTATAACTCATTCTAAACTGTATTACTACTAATCGATGTATTAAATGAATTGTATAACAAGTTATTTTAATGGTACTTATAAGCATCGCTAGGACATAAAAGGTTAATTTAGACTATTTAAAACAAATCATAAATCAAATTAAAGGTAAACTAATCTAGTTTTTCTTACGAATGTTTCAACATTCGGAACATGCTCTTAGGTGAACCTTTAGTTATATGGCTGACATCTATCCAAAAGTCCAATTCTTCGCACACTTTCGGTTAACGAGTCCGTAGCAATGGAAGCAATAGCCTCTTCAGTTCTGTGTCCCAACTCTTTCAAATCATTAGGTAGCACCGGAACATTGAAATCCTCTTTTATAAAGCCCCAAAGGTAAAAAATGTATAATCTAACGGCTTTTAAATCTTCAGACCATTAATAACGCTTTACGCTCAGGACTGTCCATTTTGAATATGTGGCACTGCAAGCGAATCATACTCGCGCATGCTCTTATCTAAAACTGTTTGAGTTACTCTTTATTTATCATCTTCAACCAACACGCTACAACGCCTACAGTTGATACTATTAAAATTTATAATTGGGGTATTCTTTTATAGACACACTGTATAACCACTTTCGATTTATCCGGCGTTGTGAAAAGCGTTCCTCTATCTTAGAAGCTCTAAAACCCGCTAAATTTTAGTTGCCCGTAATTTTCGAAAATGTTTCCGTGTGGTTTTACAGTGCACTCATCAGTTTTCTCCACCCAAAATATCGGTTTATCGGTTGCTATCAATTCGCAAGTTAACATTTTCAGTTGCATAACAGAATTTATTCATTCAAGTGTAACAAAATTATTAGAGAGCAATTAGAAACTCTTAGCAATAGCCTCTTCAATTCTGTGTCTCAACTCTTGCAAATCATTAGGTAGCACCGGAACGTAGAAACCCTCTTTTATAAAGCCCCAAAGGTAAAAAATGTATAGCCTAACGGCTTTTAAGTCTTCAGCCCAGTGTTAACGCTTTACGCTCAGGACTGTCCATTTTGAGTATGTGGCACTACAAGCGAGTCATACTCGCGCATGCTCTTATCTAAAACTGTTTGAGTTATTCTTTATTTGTCACCTTCAACCAACACGCTACAACGCCTACAGATTATACTATTAAAATTTATAATTGGGATATTCTTTTATAGATACACTGTATAACTTCTTTCGATTTACTCGACATTGTGAAAAGCGTTCCTGTATCTTAGAAGCTCTAAAACGAACAAATTTTCTACATTTAAAGAAGTTTTTTCTTTCGTTAATTACCCGTAATTTTCAAAAATGTTTCTGACTGGTTTTACAGTGCACTCATTAGTTTTCTCTACCCGAAATATCGGTTTATCGGTTGCTATCAATTCACAAGTTAACATTTTCAGCTGCATAATAGAATTTATGCATTCAAGTGTAACGAAATTATATTAATGAGAGTTGGAAGGCCCTATACCTCCCATGTTAAATTAATATTCCTTTTCTCATATTCTACAAAGTTATTCACTTGATCTTTTTCATATATATAATATAAATAATTACTAATAAAGTGAAGTCGACTTTATAAACATACATTCTTTATTTATTTTTTAAAAAATCTGGAATAAGAACCACTTTTAAATGACAAAAAAGTTGCATATTTCCTAAGAAAATCTTTTTAATAAAAATTTTGTACCTATATTAATATAAACATTTCACACCACATTGATCAGATATATGTATTAAGGCAAGGTTACAGATAATAATATGTAGTAGTTTCAATAAAGATATTCATCAAAGTTCAAAAAACAATATCTTGCGAAAAATTTGAATTTAAAGTTTACGTATTTAATGCATATGTATTATGTAAGCAAACTGAATTACTTAAAAAAATTAAACTTCGCGTTCTCTTGGAAATAAAAGTAATATACCCCTCGAAAGGAGAAAAATAAGTTTTTAAAACATTAAAATAAATAAATAAATACAAAAATAAAAGATTTTTTTTTCACGATTTTGCCTCCCGACTGTGTTTAATTTCAATCTTTTTAATTTTGACGTTAATATTAATTCTGCATATTTTTCATGTGTCTTGAACGTGAAATGTTTACTTGAGAATTAATAGCATCTGAAAAACCGATAATTCGGGTTTAGAAAAATGATTAAATACACTATAAAATCAACTAGAAAACGTTGCCGAAATTTACTGTCAGCAAAAGATACTTCTGATTCAGAAATGCTTCTTTTAATCTCAGAAATATATTGGTTTCTGAGATTTCTGAACATATAATATCGCTGTTTGAAACCGTTGGTACTTCTGAAGAGGTATATTATATTTTGTGAACTTTAAGAAGAAGAAGAGCTAGATTAAGCGAGTTTTTTTTTTTTTTTTTTTTTTTTTTTTTTTTTGTTATTGCAGATTGGAAACATTAAATTAAATAAACAATGTTATGTGAAATTATTTTTCTAAAAAAAAAAGAACGTATTGGCTCAAATAAGAACACGTTATTTTCAGTTTTATTATTTCTGATTTTAAGAATTCAATTAGTAGTCTGTTAAATATAATAAAAATGTGTCTCTAGATACTAGTCATAATTCAGTTAATCCCATTTTCCTTTATCAGCAGAATCCTTAATTAAGATTTTATAATAATTAATTATTTTTAACAAAAGATTTCTTCTCGACATATTTGTAGATGTTACCGTAAAATAAAGAATATGAATTCGAAATTGTCATGAGTTTAAGTGAAATCGCAAAGCCTGATTGATAAACATTATCTCGAAAAATGAGATTTTCTCAAATTTCTTTTTCTTTTATACACTTGAAACATTTTGACATGTTATTGACAAAATGCTACTACGAAATGTTCTAGAATATCGCTTCAATGTCTCTGTAAAAATAAAAGAAATCACAGTTTTTATATGAATTATATTCAAATCTCAAACCATAATTAAAATAAATATGCAATTAATGTTTTCAATCGATCTGATATTCAAATAATTTAGTAAATCGTCTATAAAATACGTTATAAAAGCTCAAGTATATTTATCTAAAAATTCTTAAAGCATAAGTTTAATGCAATCAATCGTTCGTGGAAAATTTTTAATTTTTAAAATAATACATAAAAATAAACAGTATAATTAAATTACGTGAATTTTTATTCGCATTGCTAAGAATGTGTAAAATCAACAGATTGAAAAAGTATCCTGGCCAGGGTTCGAACCTGGGTCTTTGGTTCCAATAAGCCACCTAGAACGACATACCTAGCCTGCACCCTTCACAAGTGAAGTTGCGCTGAACCAAAGACCAGGTTCCAATCCTGACCTGGATACTTTTTCGCTTTGTTGGTTTTACGCCTTGTTAACAATGTGAATAAAAATTCACGTAATTTAGTTTATGTTTCTCGGGCGTAAGTCATCGTTTAAAAATTGTTATAAACAGTATGACGTTGTAAAAATAAGTAATAATACACTGGTAGTAAAAAATAGTTATTTTAAAATTTTTTAAAAGCAAAAATTAATACAAAATTATCGTTGTGGATGATTTCCTTATAAACATTTTTAAAAAGTTTTAAATATTATCCTATACATACATATTGCTGGGAATTCTTATGAAACTTAAAAAATCTACTCAGATTTGGTTAGTAGTTTTATTCATTTTTCATTAAAAACAAATTCAGTAATTTACTGTTATTTCTTGGTTTATTTGATTTCCGTTTTATTTGTATTGTCTTTATTTCAATTTTCGGACCACAATTGATAGAGCAATTTCAGAATTAGTTTGAAATGCTCTATATCCTTTTTTCTCAATCAATCGTGTTTTACTTATATTATGGAACATTGTCTCTGATGAAGTGTTCCACAATATAAGTTTTAATTTTATATTATTTCTAATTGCTAAAAAGGGGTAAGATTAAAACTTTAAAAACAGTAAACTAGTTTTATTTGACTGTTGACTTCTTTCAACTCATCCAGAATAAAACAAATAAATAATGATATTCTGAAATTGCACGGTGTTTGATGCAATGAACTGAAACGCCATCATTCAGGTTTTCATTTAACGCACGTTACTTTTTTTATTTTACTTGGATGTTTATTTCTATTTTCTAAACTCTTGAGTACCTCCAGCCACAGTTTTGGTAAGTTGAATGATGCTGTATCGTTACATATGTTATTTTTACGTGTTAGAATCTCTATTTTTTCTCTTATAATGGATAGATACTATTGGTTGGAGGGAAAAATTATCTTACTTTCTTTGAAACTTACATGAATAATTTCTTCTTGAAGTACTCTTGCCAATGCTGTGGCTTTTCTGTTATATTTAATATCAGTTACATGCTCCTTTTTTCTGTATTTAAATTTCCTGCTAGTCATTCCAATGTAGTAATTCTTTGATCCGTCTGATCTATTTAATGGTATTTCGTATACTCTTGAATAATTCACAAAATTAATTGAGTCAATTTTAGTGCAAATAATGTTCTTCAGTTTCGGAGGTGGTTTGGCTATTAAGCAGGTATTGGACTGCTTAAGAATGCATTTTAATTTATCAAAAAAACTTGGATAATATTGAATAGGATAAAGTTTGTATTTTTGTGGGTCAAATGTATGTTCAGGTTCTTATTTTGTTAACATTCACGAGTAATTTATTTATATATTGAACTTTAAAACCATTATTATAAGCAATCCTACGAATATTATCTAACTCATCATTCAAATTATTTTCAGTACATACTAGAAAAGCCCGTGTTACGGAAAATATATCGGTAGAAATTTCATAAGTAAATGGTGGACATTCATTATTTGGTATGGTAGCCTGGTTAGCCATGCTTTTTCTATAAACAGGCCTGTCGATAGATTGATTTGTTCTTGTTAATATTATATCAAGGAATGTCTGACTATTATTATGTTCAATTTCAATAGTAAATTTAATGTTATTGTCTAAATTTTTTATTTACATTGCATAAAGTTTTAATTTTTATTATTTTTAGTCCTTTTTTTTAATATTCCTTTTGTAAGTTTTCTATAACATTTTTAACTGTTCAACATTTTAATATATGGAATTTTGGTAATAAGTTTTATGGCATCATAAATTATTTAACTTTTCTGGTCAATTTTTCGTTTGTTACAATGGCTTACACACACACAAACAGACACACGCATATATATATACTATATATATATATATATATATAATTATTATAAACCAATACAAATTATTATCAACAATTGAGAATATACAATTATAAATGAATTTTTATGCAAATTAAAAAATGATGTATTAAGCTTTATAAAATTCTTTGAAATTCTTCATCATAACAAGCGAGACATATATACATATATATCTTACGTAATCCTTTAAACTATGTGATATAAATGTATTACTAAATATAATGATAAGTCCCGAAATTGTAACATTTCGCACGATGTTTTAGTAATCTTCACGCACATTTACCTACTTATATAATTTTAAATTACACCAAGATAATCATTGAAAATGCCTTACACTGTTCTTGTTTCCTTTTTAATACAATTTTAAAATGCACATATACTTTTTTTTAGAAAAACAAAATGCGACGGAAAATTTACAACCGCAACATGCCATAACATATATAATTGAACGAGGTGAAAATTGGACTTTAAATATAAACAGCATGAAAGCAATATTATTAAATTTATAAATCAGCATGTTACTATTTAAAAATGAAATATGACATTAACATGATAACAATCGTAATTCGTATTTACTGAATCGTGTGGTTAGTTTTTACCATTATCAGCTATTCAATATGAGCTATAACGGTTTATTTTAACTATATGATATTAGCCCTAGTTTGCCGCGACATTCTATCGGTCTTTCTATTTTTAATTGCAAAGCTATACATAAAATTTCTGCCTAGTTTTTATACTTCGTTTTTTCAATGAACTCAATTTTCTCGGTGTTTCTTGTACTTTGACTTAAATACCCCACTTCCTATTGCTACCATTCAGGTAACCTGCTCGTCCTTTTATTACCACTACTTTTCTATGGCCCGGGGACGTGTAGCGTTGGCCACAGTCGCATGTACTATGGAATGAAACATCTTCGAAGTCTCTCTCTAGTCACTAACAATGTCGGCTGATTTTCAGCCTTCCATGACTCCATAATAATTTGACAGTTCGACACTTGGTGGAAACTTTTTTTCTTGACCAAGTGACAGCCAAAATATATTCAAGTATCTTGGCTTATCTCTTTCGTTGGCTGTGGTTGGTCAGGTAGTCAAAGAAATATTATAGCTCTTTTTTGTAGAAAATTGATTCAGATTTCTAGACCGGATAAAGAAAAAAAAATTAACAAGTAAAAATTAAATTAAAAAAAAATCAAAAAACCCGACTGCGTAAAAAGCGAACTAATTAATTATTTTTCAATCAATGTGAAACTATTTTTTATATTACTTACCTATTTTTTATTTACTTGTATTGATGACTTTTAAGTTGTGTTTAATTGTTAGTTCCTATCTATAAACACTGTTTTGATGAGGCTTATAGATGTCTATGATGGTTAGAGCTGCAGTAAAGATAGAGATCCTACCTACAATTCCAGGTTGCGTAATATTTAAACGGAGCTTTTGACTGTAAAATAGTCTAGGAAGCATCGTCTTCATTTGAAAGACCTATCCAATGATATGCCACTCAATAGGGTGCGTAAAAATTTTGTTTCGTCTCTACCGCTATTTTGTATTTTACGGCCGCCATTTTGAATTTATAAAGACAAAACCTAGCCTATAACCATCGGATGATTAAGTTGAATAAATAGAGACCTTAGTCATTAAAATCCACCCAACCGTTGGAATGTTTCGAGGGTATAAAGAAATCCATATACACAGATACGCGTGAAACACGTAACCCTTCTTGGCAGTCGGATAAAAAGTGAAAAGTAAGCCAGCGCCCGGAGTGACATAATATTGCTATTGGATACGGAGGGTTGCACAGTTTCTAGTCACGAACTGCCTGTTCTCTATACTAGTTATATAGGAATTAAATTCAAATAGCAAATCAGAAATGAAAAAATTATTTCATGAAAGAAAAGTGAACTTGACGAAGTTTTCATTCTAACTCTCTATGATCTAGACACTTCGGCAGTAAATAATAACAAAAACGTGTCTCGATTTAACTAATTTTTATTCATTGAAAACTCGTTTACAAAATAAAATTTCTAATGAAAATTATTAACAGAAAATTGCACAATGCTCATAACAAATACATAAATAATAATAACCTTTAAATTAACCAACTAGATAAACAGTTATTTCACTTAATTATTTTTAGTAACCAATGATAGAAAACTCTAAAGTATGCAGGATTTTTTGTATAAATCTTTTAAAATGTTTTAGATGTTAAAAAATAGTATAACATCTTAGTTTACGTGCGCATTTTTTTATAAAATGTAAGACCAAAAAGATTGAAGTTTGTTTTTTTCGTTTCAGGGAGCAACTGGTGATTCTGGCAGAAAGACATCCATCTCGTCTGACAACCAGTCATCCCCTCCTCTCCTTTCCTCATCGAGGTATGTATTGCACTTTCAGCTCTTCATAAAATGTGCTTTTTTCTGTTTTTTGCTGTAATCTAACAAAGTCAGTACGTTAAAAAATATATTTAAGTAAATTTATGGACAGTAAAGTAAATTTAAGTAAATTTGTAAGTAAATTTAAGTGAATTTATGGACAGTATCTTTAACAAGATATTCTTGTAATTTACTGAAATTACACAATTTTGGTTTTGGGTTATTGTTTATTATTGGCATTTTTCTAAACTATACTGGTGGGGAAAGCTTAAGGACCACTGTTATTTTCAACGATTACAGTTAAAACAAAATCCGCAACAGCATGTGTAAATTTGCATGAATACGGGGTGTACACTGCTTTGTGAAACTTGTGCAAACTTTGTACTTCCGCTTTTTTTGATCATGTGACAGCAGAGATAAGAGATTTTAGGCAATCAGTGCTTGCTGTGAGTTGTCATTAGATGTAAAAATTGAAGAAGATGAAGGAAAGATTGAACATTGAAATTTTGAACATGTCTTCGAGGTATCACTTAGATGATATTATTCGTGGTAGAATAATCGGAAAGTTGGAAGAAGGACGCAAAATGAGAGATTTTGCCCGTGAATGAACCATCGCTCAGAATATTATTTCTAGGTTATGGGCGGCATTCCAAAAGAGTTGAATATGTATTAGGCGCACGGGTGGAAGTTGTCCTAGCAGTACGACGTCCCAAGAAGATCGTTAAATTGTTATTTCGGCAAAAAGGTACCGACGCAGCACAGCTGGTCAATTAGCAAATCAACTTGGTGCTACTGCAGGAATTAAAATATCGCGGAAAACTGTTGCAAGACGTTTGAAAAAGGGTGGACTATACGCCCAAAGACCTGTTGTGTGTGTCCCACTCTCGAAATGCCAACTTAGCGCCCGTTTACAGTGTTGCCGTATGAATCGCAATTGGAATGATGACGACTGGTCTACCGTGCTCTTCTCAGATTAGAGTAGATTCCGTCTATCGCCTGTTTGTAGACGTAAACTGATACGGTGCGAGGTTGATAGTGCTTACTGTCGCGAAAATATTCTAAAAAGAGATCGATATGCGTCAATTACCATGGTATGGGCAGGTGTCATGTTCAAGGGCCGCACGGATCTCTATGTGCTTGACCAATGGTCCATGACCAGTAGACGGTACATTGAAAATGTCCTGCTTCCACATCTTTGACATTTTCAAGGTGCTGTTGGCGAAAAGGTTCGTTTTATGGACGATAACACACTTTGTCATCGCACACAGTCTGTACAAGATTGTCTCGAGGCCGAAGATATCCATCGCATAGAATGGCCAGCACGTTCCTCTGACCTGAATCTCATTGAAAATGTACGGGATGTCTTGGGGAGAGGTACTAATGCTCTACAATTTCCTCCCACAAACAAGGAAACTCTCATCCGTGAAGTGAAGGAGGAATGTGGAAAGCTTTCTCAACAGCTACTGAATCATGTTGTTCTGAGTATGCCATGCCGCGTTGAAAGTTATCTCGCATTACACGGTGGTCACATCTCTTATTGATATGGCACTGACGATTGTTAATTATGAGTATGCCATGCCGTGTTGAAAGTAGTCTCTCATTACACGGTGGTCACATCTCTTATTGATATGGCACTGACGATTGTTAATTATGAGTATTTTGCTTTCTCTGTACAGACATGTTTTCGGACAATATTCAAGTTTCAGAAAAAGAACCTCTTGTAATATCCTGTATACATCCTTTCAACAAAATTTTTATATTAAATCCTCTGTAACATTCTGTTAATATTTTTGTTTGCTTCTTGACCCACAATCTTACGTATATTCTCAATTACGTGTACATTTCCTCTTGGTCCTTAAGTTTTGTCCACCAGTGGATATTTATTGAATACATATCTTATCATCCTTCGCATTTTTAAACAGTATATTTGTTAACACTTAGCTATCCATTCATCTCTACGTCAAAAACATCTAAATAAAATTATTTTTGTCTAACTTTTTGTTATTGCTATCCATGATATTATTGTATAAAATTCAGATTCGAGGGACTTTTTGTTTTCGCTTGATAATTACCTTATACTACACATTCGTTGAACTCATGCATTTTCAATGAATTTCAAAATTTGTTTCGCAAATATTCTGCTATTTAATATATTTGTTTCCTTCCATCTCCTGTTTCTTATGTTAAAAAACACTAATTAATATTCTAAAACCGCAAACTGACTGTGCTTATTAAAAATTTAAACTGGATTGGTAATGGTACAAAAAATTACATTTCTTTTATTAAGTCATACATTGAATCAAATACATTTCTTTAACAATTACTATTAACCCGATTAAATATCTGAATTTCAGTAAAATGTAAAACACTTTTAATAAAATATAACAAACTTAATATTATTTAATTACAATTTCAAAAATCTCTTATTAACAGCGAATATTCAATGTTTTAATTACAGGATTATAACAAAAGTTTGTAAACAAAATAGATTAAAATATCCTTCCTGATTATTATTCTTTTTTTTTAATGTACCTTACCATGAAAACTAATTTTATTAAAGAATACTTTGTTAATCCTGTTGTGCATTTTACAAAATAAATGGGAAAAACAGTTGTTATTCTATTAAGTCTGTAGCGTAATATTTTAATGAAAAGTGAATTATTTCACACTAAATAAAATCACTGAAGAAAACTTGATTAGATTTTTACGTAAAGAAAATAAATATAAAAAATAAAGTAAAAATTAAGTTAAAATATATATATATATAAATAAAGTTTTATGCTTAGTTAGAAATCACTTTAAAACGAGAATACTATTCTTTCTTTTAAACATTTTAGCGTTAATAGCTAACGGAAATTTTTATGTTGAATTATATATTTTTTGATATTTTATTTTCGAAAGAAATTTGTTAAAGTTAAGCATTTTTATAACGTTCATTCAAAATTTCAAAACAATATATCTATTCTTTATTGAACTTTTTCTATAATATAAATAAAATGTAGCTCTAAAGAGATTTAAGAATATTTTATTAATATTTGAAGTAAAAACATCTCTTTCGACAGCATCAAGCTGAGCAAAACCTAGAAGTAATCAGGCAAAGCAAGATTTAGCACTGAGCAAATTGAATCGTGAGGTGGGAAGTAGAGTTTTTTTTACCTGCGTGGGGTTCTACCCGGGCCGAACCTGAAAATTCTGCTTGAAGTCAATCCGAAACCCGACACGAAAAGGACAAAATAAGTTAGTCAACCCGAATCTCCACACACTTTAATCCAAAACATCCGTATACGTAGTAGTCAAACTTAAACCCGACCCTAACCCAAAGTTAAAGAAAATTAATCCATATTTCAATAAAATTATGGAAAAGAAGTTTACAATTTTATCTCTAATATCAATTTTATCTTTTTTGTATAAAAATGAACACATATACACGCATAATATTTCTATAGTTTTTTTCATTAAAAAATCTTCAGGACATTCTTTTGAAAAGTCGGGTCAACCCGACCCTCACACAAAAGTATCAAAACTCAACCCGAAATGAACCTGAATCAGAAAAATTTTAAGTCAACCCGAACCAGAACCTTGCTTCGAGTGGAGAGTCTCGTGTTTCTGCGGAGGAGAGTCTCAAAAACCGAAGGCTTTCTGAAAGAATCGCTAAAACGTGCATAAACAACCGAGTTGCAATACATAAAGTAGAAATGTTTCTGCATTCTCAATAGGAAAAATATTGTTGATATTTTCAAACAGTTTGTGAACAATTGTTATTGGTTCATTCATTTCTACATAAAAAAGTGGTAATATTTTCAATATATTCGAATTGTTATTCTTAATAATGGTAATCTTCTCTGAAGTTCAAGAAAGACAATTTGTTTTCCTTCCCAAAAGTACTAGATAACATAATTAAGAGCTACTTTGTACTTACAAGGAGGGTTACTTTGTACCAATCTTGTAAAAGATGTATCAATACTTAATGGCCATCCTAATAAATATTTTCGAATAATCTCGATTCAGAATGACAGATTAGATTGTGTAATATATTTGTTCTACTCGTGTATCTGTCATTTTACATTATTCTATCTTTACAAGAAGAAAGTATTGGATTCGTGAAAAATTTCAATTTCCGGTTATCGATGCATTTATACGTTTTGAAATGTCCTTAACATAACACGATTTGAGCATTTTTAGAAAAAGGTCTGTCTGAATGTGACAAAAGTTTTGTGGTCGCTCTATCTCAAGAACTGGTGAAAAAATTTAACAAAACTTTTGATTTAGCTAATCCCTAATATAAATTGGTGCTGATTATTTTTGGTGTAAATCGGCCAGCAGGTAGCGCGGCTATGCTGCATTATTTAAGGTTATTGCAATAGCTCTATCTCAAGAACTAATACACAAATTTTCACCTAATTTCAGATTCAGTTAGTACATGATATAAATTAGTGCCTTTTTTGCGTAAATAGCAAAACAGGTGGCGCTGCTATGCTGCATTTCCACGATTACAGCAATAGCTGTATCTCAAGAACTAATGCATGAATTTTTATCAAACTTCATATTCTGTTAGTATCTGGTATAAATTGGCCCTTGTTAGTTTTTGATGCAAATCGCCCAACAGGTGGCACTGCAATGCAAATTTTTTTACGATCCCGCTATAGCTCTATCCAAAAAAAAAAACAAATGCATGGATTGCCATCAAACATAAGATTTAGTTAGAAGTTGACATGCATTGCTGCTCATTAGATTTTGGTTTAAATCAACATACAGGTGGCTATGCTGCATTTTTCAGGAAATATTAACATGTATGATATTTTTGGGAAGAAAGTTTTGGGATTGCCACACCCGAGTAGTTAATATTGTTTGCAAAATAAAGGGTGATTAAAATAATAAAACTTTGTAAAAATCACCATAAAATTAAAACAAAACACAGGACGCGTTTCGAGCTAAAAACATAACAGCTCGTCATCAGCTAAGCATACACGTGTCCGAAAACGAACAAGTTCAAAAATGAACTGAAGAAAAAGAATGTTGCGAAGAATGCGACAGGTGGCGCTACCTGATAGAGGGATATGCAAAAGGGAAATGTGTTGAAAAAAGATAGAAGAGAAAATGAAATGGAAAAAATGGAAATAAAAGAAAAAATAAAAATAAAAGAAGTAAAATAAAAATATAAATAAAAATAATAAATAAAGAACTATAAAAGAACAAGAAAAAAATCCAAATTATTATTATTATTTTTTTTTATTATTACAAAAAGAAAAGAAACAAGAGAAAAGGGAAAATAATTACAAAATTAATTTCCACGCTGGAGATAGGAAAGGAGATGATGGGAGATCATTGACAAGATTAGCAGAATTTTTAGAAATAAAATATGCTTCATGAAAATCCAAGTGAGAGGGAGAGGCAGGGGAAGAAATAATTTTGGCCATGGAGAAATTGAAACAATGACTGGAAGACCAACAGTGAGAAGCAATCGAAGATTTAGAGATTTCTTGATTTGCAATATATCTCTGATGCTCGCCTAATCTGAATTTTAAAGCTCTCTTTGTTTGACCAATATAACCTAAATTGCAAGAGCAAGGAATGAAATAAACACCCCACCGGTTCTCAGTAGGAACAGGATCTTTTAGAGAAGAGAATTTAATTTTATTCATAGGTTTGAAGATAACTTTAAAGTTAAAACGAGAAAGTATTTTAGCAATTTTGAAACACAGAAGAGAATAAAAGGGCAGAACTATTATAGAATTAAAATTAGGAGGATTATTTGAATCAGAAAAAGGACGTTTAGGCTTATTAAATTTATACAAAGCTTTATCAATTAAAGAGGGATTATAACCACGAGCAAGGGCAAGAGATTTCAGATAATTAATTTCATTATTCAGAGCAGAAGAGTCAGAACAAATGCGTAACGCCCTAAAAACAAAAGTATAAAAGGACGCCACTTTTTGTTGAGGAGGTTGATTTGAAAGGGCATGAGGAGGAAGGGAGACAGCGAAAGGTTTTCTATAAACGGAGGTAGAGAACCGATCTGGGAGTTTTGAAACCAAGACGTCAAGGAAAGGAAGAGAATTGTTCTCTTCGACTTCGAGAGTAAATTGAATACAAGGATCAACAGAATTAACAAGAGAAAGGAGATTAGAAAGAACAAGGTCAGATGGAATTAAAATGAAAGTGTCATCAACATACCTAAACCAGAAAGGAAATTTATATAAACTGAAGAGTTTTTCTTCAACAAAATGCATATAAATATCACATAAAAGAGGAGACAATGGATTACCCATGGCCAGACCCTCAGTTTGAGAATAGAAAGAATTGTTAAACTGAAAAGCAGTTTGCCTGACACAAATACTAACTAAATGCAGGATTTCATCAATCTCAATGGAAGAGTAATGAAATTCGCGCAACCTTCTTTCCAAACAATCAATTGCCCCTTGAACAGGCACGTTAGTTAAAAGGGATTTAACATCTAAGGAAACCATTATATAATTGCAAGGAGAAAGGCGTTTAATTTTATCAACAAAGTCAAAAGAGTTTTTCACGGTATGAAAGTTAGCGGAAGATAAAGGAGCGAGTAACTTAGAAAGGAACTTGGCAAGTTTATAAGAAGCAGTACCAATATTGGAAACGATAGGGCGAAAGGAAAGAGTAGGTTAAACCTACTCTTTCCTTTCGCCCTATCTCTTCCAATATTGGTAACGATATTGGAAACGATAAATCAAAAAAAAAAAATAATAATAATAATTTGGATTTTTTTCTTGTTCTTTTATAGTTCTTTATTTATTATTTTTATTTATATTTTTATTTTACTTCTTTTAAACGAAATTGGAAACGATAAATCAAAAAAAAAAAATAATAATAATTTGGATTTTTTTCTTGTTCTTTTATAGTTCTTTATTTATTATTTTTATTTATATTTTTATTTTACTTCTTTTATTTTTATTTTTTCTTTTATTTCCATTTTTTCCATTTCATTTTCTCTTCTATCTTTTTTCAACACATTTCCCTTTTGCATATCCCTCTATCAGGTAGCGCCACCTGTCGCATTCTTCGCAACATTCTTTTTCTTCAGTTCATTTTTGAACTTGTTCGTTTTCGGACACGTGTATGCTTAGCTGATGACGAGCTGTTATGTTTTTAGCTCGAAACGCGTCCTGTGTTTTGTTTTAATTTTATGGTGATTTTTACAAAGTTTTATTATTTTAATTGCTTCATATCGCCAGTTTTCGGTGCTGTTTCGCTGCAAAATAAAGGGTGTTTTTAGAGGCAAATTTAAAGCAAAATAAAACACATAAAAATGAAATTTATGGCCAGGATATTGGTTTTATTAAACAAGTAATTTTATGCCATTAGTGTTTAAAAATTACTTCCGGCATATAGGCTCCGTTGCATAGTCGAACGAAGCACAATCTGGAATTCCAATTTTCGACCACTTTATCGAGCAGCTGGGCCCCATATCAGCAATAACACGAGAAATGTTGATTTCCAAGTGGTGCAACGTCTGTGATTTATCGGCGTAGACCAACGACTTCACATATTCCTACAGAAAACAATCCATGGGTGGGCGGTAGAATGATCGTGGAGACCAGTTCATAGGTCGGTTACGCGTAAGTATGCGCTCATCGAATGTCTACCGTAATAATGCTATTGTGAATGTCTACCGCTAATGGTGTTTTGCGCAATTTGCAAGAGGTATTCTGACATAAGTCTGTTCATGGTGAAATGACGACATACTGAGCACAAATCATCTGTCAGCTTTGAAATTGTCTGTGATTAGAAACAGTGTTGCCAATCTGAAAACAACACCTCTAAAAAACACCCTTTTTATCTCTGCTGCTTTATTTTTAAAGGAATTTTTCTCTTAAAAAATTGCATTTTCAAACTTGAAAATCAGTTTTAAGCATGACAGCTTTGTTGTATTTATGACAGCTTTGTTTACTTATATTTAGAACTACTTACTGTTTAAATCATAGCTACCCAGGTAGCACACAGATATCGGCCAATGTCCCGATCAATATTGGCCGATATGTCGAAAGTCACTGAATGTCAGACGTCAAATTTACAATATCTGCTGATATTCGCAGATGTAACTCAAAATTAGTTTTTAAAAGAAAGCATCCAAACGAATTTTTTGCATTACTTATAACATTATAATACATAAATAGTATTCTAAACAATAAAATTCAACATTTTTACTATTTTTAGAAAACTTGTATTTTTTAGTGCCTTATTTTTGATATTTTATTTACATTGGCCAATGTCGTAAAAATGATATTAGTATTCCAACATTCAGAGATATCTGTCGACATTCGTAAAAACAATATCATTTTTCAGGCATTTCAAGATATCTGTCAACATTTAGCATAGCTGACGAAGTTTGTAATCTTGACCAAAGTGAATGGAAAGTTCTGAAGGACCGCCCATTTTTATAGTTTTCGTTGGCCATGAAATTTGGGTTATACTATAAAAATTTTTTTAGAAATCTATGGTTATATATATATATGTATATATTTGAAAAAAAAAATACATAGAAATCTATTGAGATTGGTATGGAAAGCTTTTTGTAGTACAATTTATATAGAAATTTATAGAGATTGCAAAATAGAAAAATTCCTCAAGAAAAGCATTTCATATTAAAATCTATTGATAGTACTAATAAAAACTTAATAAGGAAATCTGTAATTATTGCTCTAGAATTATTTGTATTTAAAATAATAATGTAGTGCCTATAACGATGTTAAAATATAACAACTGTTAGTTTTATAAAAAACGAAAGATGCTTTTTTTATTACATAAAGTTTTTCAATAAAAAAGAGATCAATTTATGTATTTTTAATGGATACTATGTATATCTTTTTAAAATGCTCTCGAATTTCAGACTTTTAAAATAATTTTATTTTTTATTATAGAAAGAATAAAAGTTTAATTTCAAACGTAGGTCATTAGTTTTCAAAATAATTTCTTTTTAAATTTCTAACAAACTTAATAATAAAAAGTGATATTTAAATACATATATCTTAAAATAATGTAAAAAAAAAAAAAAATAGTCGGTTGTGACTGAAAAAGTATGATATAATTAAATTATAATTTTGTCAGACATTTCTTTCGTCACTAACAGAAAAATCTACTCACACCACTTTCTATTGAAAGTTTCTTTTTATTATATTTTTAGTAGGTTTTTCTACTATAATCTTTAATAAGACTAAAAATCTCTTTAAGCGTCAACTTCTAGCTCATTGAGAAGTATACGTTCGCCACATTTGCAAACCGCAGTTATTGGAGTTTAAAAAAGAAGTTAATGTCTAAAAAGTTATAACTTAATATTTAAAAGTTTACATGATGCGCGTTATTATTCTGGAATATTGGAAAAATATATTACTCAATGTCAAATAATGATATTCAGCAATGACAGAAAAAGATATCGCTTAATGTGACAAACTGATATTCAGAGATGTTGGGAAATATTGGCCAACACTGCCAAATATCAAAAAATAATATTCGTGAAATGTCTTTTTAGGGGGGGGGGGGTCATTTAATGTTGCCCAATATTACATTTTGATATCGGCCGATATCTCATTTTGATATTGGTCGATATCTTTGTGCTACCTGGGTATAGAATCCCAATTAAATGGTTATTCATCGTTGTATGATCTATAGTGCTTTGGAGAGTACGTTCTGACGAAACAGGAACAATTTCGCACCACTTAAAAACTTTTGTTCGGAAAACAGGCAATCGACAATTTTATAAAACCTAAATGGGATCAAGAGATCCTGTATAATCTTCAGAAACAGTTAGAAAACAATCAGGAAACAGATTGCATTTGCAGCTGTAAGTTACAAAAAATTAATATAAGTGAAATTTTTAGTGGTGAAAATTTCTGATTAAGCTGGAGCGACATCTCCATGATAAAAACTTTTGATTAGTTGAGAATGGCTTATGAGTAAATATCAGCGTTAAAAAAATTAAAGAAAAGTATTGGAGGTTTAATCGCTTTTCTCAGAAAATATTGAGGAAAGAAGACAGGAAAGACTTCAGTCGGAGATTTCGCTTTTGGTGATGACTATTTGTAAATATATTCTTATTGTAGTCATTGGCATTTTCAAACACTTTTCATACAAAAATACCCCTTGTGGCAATTGTGGCAATTGTTTATTAGTAAACTAATACAAATTTTGGTACTTTTATATTAGTCGTTCGCAGGTGATAAATCGCCAAATATTGCTTCCAAAACGTGTTCATATTGCATTCGTTTTATTTAAAATATAAACCTTTCACTTATTTAATTTATAATACACGACTTTTATTAACATCATTTAAAATACTAAAAATAAAAATAAAAATAACACCTTAAAATAAAACATTTTACTTCAACATCAAATTACTCTTTCTAATTTACTCACGCAAAATATAAAAGCTACTAGCTGTTTAACCTGTTCTACGGACGGGTGTTCATGAATTTAATTCTATAACCAAAATTAAAAATAAAAATCTGTACAACCAAATTAAATTTTATGAATTTAAAAATGTATTATGTCCATTAAAAATCTGTAATTACACAACCAATATGAAATATGTATGTACACAAAAAATCAAATATGTATTAAAAAATAAATAAAAGTAAGTATTTGCACACCAAATTAAAGTTGGGAATATAAAATTCAGTTATAAAGTCAATATTTACACAACCAAACAAACATTTGTAAAAAAAATTTAAACTTACATTGTAACTGCAAAAAAATGGAAAAAATTATTTTAAAATGAAAAATCTTTGCACTGTTTCCACGTCACCAATGAGGTAAATTGCGGTGGACTCGTTTTTTTAGTTAGTATTTACTCTACCAAATTAAAGTTTAGGAAATCAGTTATAAAGTCAATATTTACACAACCAAACAAAAATTTGTATGAAAGAACGAAATGTACATCGTCGTTGCAAAAAAACCTAAAAAATTGAAAAAATTTCTTTTAAAATAAAAAAATCTTTTCATTGTTTTCCACGTCATCTATGAGGTAATGTGCAGTAGACTAATTTTTGTTTGTTTGTTTGTTTTTTACAATACAGCAAAATAGTTGCGACTTAAGATAAAACTTCACGGAAGACAATTTTTTGTGTCAATACCTTATCAGACTGTGAAAAAAGTGTTCCTTGTTTGGTTCGTCCTTGACTCAAACACGTACATATCCTCTAGAAGTTGCTTTTGAAAAGGCTACATACAACATCTCATGTGAAAAAACTGAAAAGACCAATAGATTCCAACTTTTTTCAAACTTTGACCCTGAGAATTATTGATAGTAATAGCAAAGGCGATCCTAAGTGGAAACTGACGACGGCGTAACTGGAAAGGTAAACTGGTATCCGACGGTTTAAGCAGGAAAACACGAGTTCCTCTCCTATGTCCTGTCAAAACTTGTGCATCTATAACATTTTGCGACAACCTTCTGACTATTAAACGTGTTCCATTACAGAGACCACTGGAGGATTCATGTTCCTAAGCAACATAACAATAACGCCAACTTTAAGATTTAACTGATGTGGTGGCATTCCGGAAGGTGTTAAACTATTGATGAAATACATCTGCGAATTGTTTTGTTCTTCTTCATCATCACAAAGTATTGTATAAGCACTAAAATAAGTTTTGACTTCGCCAGGTACTTTTCGTAAAACCTCCTCATTCAATCTCATTCTTGGGACACAAAATGGCTCTTTCCGAAATATGATCAAGATCAATTTCAGACGAACCAAAAATATCATCCACTATAGAATACTGCACCAAACATTCTGGAGGTATTTTAATAATATCTTCCCCGAGTTTATAATCATTAGTCAACCGACCATCCACCAGGCGAGTGACACATTTCACGAAATCAAGTTCCTCCGGCTCCGTTCGCATATTTGTAACCAGATTAAACTGTCGAAATGTTGGCCAGAGAGAAGAATTCTTAATACAACATTCAAAAATGACGGTTTTGTTTGCATATATAACCACAGGTAAAATCTGCCTCCTTTCACCTCCAAGAATAAACACTTTGCCCAAAAATGGGACATTATTGCCATCCAAATCTCGCAGAAATTTATCAACAGCATTCAAAGCATGAATGGGCGCCATGGTACATTCATCTCATATAATGAGCTTCGCCGTTTTTAGTAATCTTCCTTCAGCTGTATTTATCCCTGTTTTTGATGCTGAATTATCCAATATGGGGACTGGTATTTTGAACTGAGAATGTGCAGTTCTTCCAGCTTGCAACAGTATCGATGCGATGCCTGTTCATACAACGGGAATAACAATATGTCCCATTCCTCTGACGTAATGCAGCAAAGTATTAGATAGGAATGTTTTTCCTGATCCCACAGAAGCATTGACAAAGGAAACTTTTAGCGACAGTAGCATAATCACTTGAATACTTTCAATAAAGGCATCAAAAATTATACGTTGTTCCGGATTTAGCATGCTTAACAATCGTTTCCCCTCTGCTCTCTCTTCTTGTAAATCATAGACATCGCTTTCCACAGAGTTCTCTAGGTTTGAGGGTTCAGGTAATTCAAGGTTCTGAAGTGTCACGTTGTGTATGCGTAGATGATTGGCTATGTCTTGAAGGGCTCTGTCTCTACTCTCCTGTAGCGGCAGATGGCGAGGAAAATCTTCTGAGATTTCTGACTTAAACTGTTCCCATAATTGAATCGGTAAATTTGGATTGCTAAAGACACATATGAACGAAAACAGTTTTCTCAGTTTGGGTGGAATTTCAAAACCACATGCTTCAGTTAAACAATGTTGCCATTCATCATTATCTTCTAATAAATTTCTAGAACGGCATATACCCTTGAATATTTCATGAACAGTATTCTCATATGTCTTTAACTCCTCGAAAGTCAAAATTTACTATAATTGGATAAAAGTTTCAAATCTAATTCCTTTGACCTGCAGGCTCTCTTAAAATTTATGTTTGAGAAAGCATGCTAAGCATTGTATCATGTTACTTTTATTCATAATTTAATTTACTTGGATTCCCTTAAATATAATTAATATAATCCCTTAAGTTAATATTAGTTTTTGTTGCATTAAAATATCTCAATTTGTTGATTTTTTGTAAGCAACTAATACCTGTTGGTTTATAATGGAAGTCTATGGTAATTCCGCGATATATCGCCATATTGGCTATAAAATTAGAGCTACAAAATAGAGGAAAATAAAAGCAAACTTGGCGGCATTTGAGGACAGAACTCTTCCCCCCCCCTACGGTAACCCCCTTATAGGCATGGAGATGCATTAAATGCTGTTCAATAACCGCATAAAAAATTCGCTAAAAATTCAAAAATCGCTGTACGAATTCCGAATAAACTTTTTTGAAAAGAAAACAAAATTTACTATATTGGGTTAAAAGAAAGAAACCGTATTCTTTTCACTAATGTGGAAAAATCGCCTCGAAACTTAAAAAAGCGCATAAAAAATTAAACAAAAAATATCTAATCAAAAAATCGAAAATCGGGCTTCGAAATGCAAAACTTCATATATAGACGTACCTTTTCCCCAAATTTTGTAGCTCTACGTGCAGCAGTCTCTTTAGAACACCATCTACACACTCACAAAATCATATACAAACTTCTTTCCTTATTATTATAAATGCAATGTTAAATAAAATTTAAAATGCATGTTAATCTCATGTTAAACACAATAAAACAGTTTTTTAAGTTTCGATTATTTTTTCTCTATAGACCTAAAAATATATAATTCTCTATAGTAGCATGTGGTAGGGTAGACCGGGCACTTTTGAACACTTTTTTTTCTTCGATTTTTCTTATATTTTTCTGTTTTTCTTATTGATCTAGTATTAGTATTTATACAACAAGTGGTTCTTAGAGTATAGTTTGACATAATCAAATTTCGTTCAGTCCGTTGTAATCATCATGAAAATTTGATTTCTATATTTATATCCAACGTGTAAAAGTGCCCCATGACGGGGCACGTGTACACAACAATTTAGACCAGGTAAGACATTGTAAAATGACACAAATGTTTATTAAAACAATACATTTATCCAGTTAAACAATAAGCTACATGTTACTAAATTTAAAAATTAGGTGTGTTTAGTTTAACAAAAAACATTATCATCGCTGTTACAGTTAATTCAGACCAAGGACTCCTCTAATGCATTATGCATGAACCCACCTCTTACATTTTCTGCATTTTACCCACTCTTCTGTTGTTTTAGAATTACTGTAAGGTACTAAACAATAAATACAGACACATTCGTCATCTTCCTTATCTGAATACTTGTAATAAAACTTTTTTAGATTTCTTCCCGTCCTTAAATTTTCTATAAGGCTTTTTAGTGCGATTTTTTTTCTATCTAAAATTTGTAAAATTTATTTAACACCATGGAATTGTGTAGGTAATATTAATGCTAAATAGGCTAGTATCTACTAGTATGTTGTTTGTAAAAATTGCTATCTTTAATTTTTATATTATTATCGAGGTTATTGCCAAACTTTGTAATACGCCAAAGGCCATTATACAAACAATGTTTATTAACGTTCCTTAATTTTTGTTTAAAACATTTCATAAAACAACATAGCATAAAGCAATACGAGCTGACGTAGGGGATTGGGGCATGTTTACACGCTGTGTAACTGTGCCCCCAGCGTTATGTGTAAAAGTGTCCTTGACGCCATTTTGTTTTATAAACAAATCTACAAATGTCGTCGTTTCAAATGCATTCATTCAATTAGATAGACAAATATATAGAGGAAAATATCCTCTTTCAGAATATAATACTCTTAAAGTTTAATACCAAATAATAAATACTGTGCGACGGATTATGTAAGCAAGAAAAAAATTACTCGCCTTTTTTAAAAATCACAACAGTTAATTTTCTAAAGTAAATACCCCAATTTTTTAGATGCAATCAACGTTGTATATTCCAATACATCACGCGTTTTCCTACAGTTTGAGCAGTGGTACGATCTATCCTATCATTTGTGAAATAAAGCAAGTGCGTAAACGTGCCCCGGTCTACCCAACATTGTAAATAAATAAATAAAAAAAAGAAATAAAAACGGAAATTGTACTGGCAATCGAGACGTCAGGACGGAAATTTTCCTCGTAAATTACAGAAAATGGTACTTTTCGGTTAGCCGGGCGCCAGTGTTATATACGCATATATATGTACATTAGGGTGGAACTAAAAAACGAAGTTTCGAATTTTATATTCTAATAGTGATTATTTTTTTTCCTTTTTAACTCCATAAAAAGAAAATATTTTTCTTTTAATTTTAAAATGATATTTTCTGGTTCCTCAAAGCGACTGATTTTCCATAAAAAACGAAAAAAAAGCCAATAATTGCATGAAAAGTTTTTTAAGCTTATTGTTAAATTTATATTTTGCAAAATTAAATTAATTAAGTGTTAATTTCCTGTAATAAAGGGAATAATTTACTTTGAGTGTCTTCGAAAAGTTAGTCCCACTTTATTTGACTTTTGTAGAAGCCAGCGTCGTGGGCGTCGGCTTTCATTGTCTCTGATTTATTTGGCTGCGACACATAACAATTTAGTCCAATTTAACGGGTGTTAACAGTTTCTTTAATTATTTTTCGATAAACATTCGGTGTCAAAAGTGACAAAATCTGTTAACGTACCTAAATCTAGATAATTGTTGAAGTGTCCTGTATTTCGTGAACCAAAACAATTAACATTAGACTGTCATCTTTGACGAACATATGAAGAAGTTATGAAACATTATTTTTGGGTTCAATTTAACTTAAAATCTGACAGCTGGAATCTGGCACACACTATTTCTAAAATATCTAAAGCTGTTGATGATACAATTAAAAGTGTATTGCTGAGACCTTCAATTCCAACGGTTTCTGATACACAAATCATAAAAAATGATTAGAGACTAGTGCGAGAAATGTCAAAATTTGAAGAAAAATATTAAGATTAGAAAGAATAATCCCACATCCAATATAAAATTGCAAAATGTTAGGTAATCCTGTAAAAAACATTTCTTTGTGTAAAAGCACTAAATATTATCGTGTATCAGAACAAGAACGTCACTTTCTCAAAGACCAAAGAGAGATGGGGTGATGACAATAGGATCAATAGATATAAAAACTACAAAAAATGTGTAGCAAGACTGGAAATGGGAATATCAAGGAAAAAAGTTATTTTAAAACAAAAAAATGATGTTTTGATTGAATGATCGTCAAGTGTAAAAAACAGTTCGGAAAGAAATAGTTCAATCGGTTGTTTTTCTAAATCTGAATTTGATTATCAACACGGTGAAAGAACGGTATTAGAGAGAACTGCAAATATTATTCCAAATGGCACCTTAGAAGATATGGGTATTTCTGAGGATAATAAAGAAAAGGTAACTGAAATAAGGACTTGGAGACGACAAAAAGAAAAGAAAAGGAAGAATTTGAAAGAACAGGAAAGACGAAATGAGTTAATTTTAGAAGGTTAGTATTTTTATGGCAGAAAGGATAACGCTATGATAACTGAAGCACAGGGGAAAAAAGTATAAAGAATCATTAAAGACGAACATCTGGTCCCAGTTCAAAAACCAGGATAAAAATATATTGGTCATATTTCATTGACATTTTCTTCTTATATTAATATCGCCACTGCAATTTTGGTGTATTTTCAAAATAATAATACAGACATTTCAAGTTTGAGAGTTATTAGGTGAAACAGAAACGCCTTTAATGCAGGATGCAAATCTGAAGTTGTTAAAACATCGGAAGCAATACCCTAAAAACTTTATAATGGATAATTTGATTATTACATGCAAATGAACTTTTTTCTTAAATACTTATTTCAACATCTTGCTGAAAAACTACGGGTAAAAAAGGATTTTCTGGACCAGTAGGAAAGCGACCTGAAGAAATGCGAACATATTGAAATTAAAGACTATAAAAACATTGATTCTATCTTGACTGTCTGATCGGATGAAGAAATTAAAAAAAGTAGAAACAGGGGATACACCTGAATTTTAGATTTTCCTTGTCATACTCAAACAGTGGAAACGTGTGTCAAAATTGTCCCGCGAGCTGCGTCAACCGTCTTTAAATATTAAGCAAAAGACGGCTTAATCTTGGGAAAGTTGAATTCCCACAATGTAATGACAAAGTTTGACTAAAAAGACAGTAGGTTGAATATCCAATTTAATTAATTCATAACAAAGGGAGGTAAGGAGGGTGGAAGTCGATATTTAACCAGCACCTCGTGGTGATTTCTGGATAGTATTTGCTAAAGAAAAGTAGATATGAGCTAACAGCTACGTTGTTTACTTTCAGTTACTTTATACTGAAATTTCAAAACTTTGACCTTATTGAGGAACCGGAAAACAACTTAATTTATAAAAACCTTTTCAGCCAAAAGTTTAGACATCCAAAAAGGAAAAAAGTTTTCACTATTACACAATAAAATAAAAAAGTTTTTTTTTACCCTATACTTAAGTTCCACCCTAATGTACATATACTGTATGTATAAATACATATATATATATGCATATATACCGGGTGTCCCAAAAAGAACTGACTGATTTTAAAATTCAATAACTTCCAAACGGTGACAGACATTAAAAAAATTCTTGCAGGAGGGTTATGCATAAAGTCAAAAGCTTTATTACAGTGATTTTCGATTTTAGTTCGAATTACAAACAATAGATGGCGCTGTAAGCAATAGTCGCTAAATACAGGCTCGATTTTTGGTCCTTTCGGTTGTTCCATGCAGAAAAAGGAGATGGAAATGTATTATCCGGGCCACGGAGTACCAAAAATAGAGCCTGAATTTAGCGTCTATTGATCGCAGCGTCATCTCTTGTTTGTAATTCGAGCTAAAATCGAAAATCACTGTAAAAAAACTTTTGACTTTATGCATAACCCTCCTGCAAGAATTTTTTTAATATCTGTCACCGTTTGGAAGTTATTGAATTTTAAAATCAGTCAGTCCTTTTTGGGACACCCGGTATATGTGCGTGTATATATACAATATATGTTTATATATATATATATACGTATATATACATATATGTATGTATATATATATATATATATGTATCTATAACACTGGCGCTCGTCTAACCAAAAATTACCCAGTAAATATTTCCAGTAAAATACGAAAAAAGCCCTTCCGGCCAGTGCCGGGAGGAAGAGGTAGCTTTCATAATCCTTATTTAAAAAAAGCCAACTTATATCATGCAAACACACGAAGCTCAATTTAGTGGAAACCGAATATAGGAGATTCAATACTAATTTTTATCAATATAATGAATGGGAATTTCGCGAAATTAGTCAGCTTTATCCAAGCTGCTTTTCTTTAAAGTAACTTATATTTGGCTGCCAAATTCGGCAATTTCTTAAAGTGCCTGTCATTTTAAGACAACATGGTGGATGAGGCTAAGCAGTGAACTTGGTCGAGACCTTAGTAATTGCTGTGAACATGCTCACTCACATCGGAATCGGTTAATATATAGGAGTGCTGTCGTATGCAAAAAATCAGATTTATCAAAATGTCACACACAATAGAAATTGAAATTGCTATATCTGAGCCATTTTTTAAGGTAAAGACAAACAAAAAATGCTCCTGAATCCTTATATCAAGATCAAATACTTAAGAAAGAAACCTTTTTCAATTTCTAATTTTTTTGCACCTCACTTTAAATATATATATATTTTTTTTATTAAATGGCCGCCATTTTGAAACAAGATGGCTGATGAATCTGGCCAGCGAACTTGGTCGAGGTGTTGATGTATACTATCCACATGCCTTCTTACATCGAAATAGGTGAATACGTGTGTTATCGCGTGACAAATACAAGATAAGATCGTTTCAAAATGTTAGCCATGCTAGAAATTCAAAGTGCTATAAATCAACCATTTTTTAAGATATCAACAAAAGAACAAATTTTCAGAAACAAAAACTGCTCCGGAATCTTTGTATCAAGGCCAAACACATAAAAAAAATCTTTTTCATTTTCCAATTTTTTAATACCTCATTTTGAATTTTAAATTTATTTTTTTGTAAATGGCAACCCTTTTGAAACAAGATGGCGAATGAAGCTGGCCAACGAACTCGGTTGAGCCATTGGTATGTGCTATGTACAGACCAAGTTACATCCAAATAGGTTCTTAAATACGCCTGTTATCGCGTGACAAGAATCAGGTCGTTTTAAAATGTCAGCCACGAGAGAAATTCAAAATGCTATTACTCAGCCATTTTTTTTTTAGATATAGACGAAAGAAAAACTGTTCCGGAATCTTTGTATTAAGGTCAAACACATACAAAAAAATCTTTTTCATTTTCCAATTTTTTGGTATCTTATTTAAATTTTTTTATTTTTTAATTTTTTTAAATGGCCGCCATTTTGAAACAAGATGGCGGATGAAGCTGGCCAACGAACTCGGTCGAGATATTTGTATGTTCTATGTACACACCAAGGTACAACCAAGTCGGTTCATAAATACGCCTGTTATTACGTGAGAAAAAACAGGACGTTTCAAAATGTCAGCCACGCTAGAAATTCAAAATGCTATAACTCAATCATTTCTTAAGATATAGACGAAACAAAAACTGCTCCCGAATCTTTTTATCAAGGTCAAACACATAAGAAGAAAATATTTTTTCAATTTTCAATTTTTCGTACCACATTTCAAAATTAAATTTTTCTTAAAAATTTAAATGACCGCCATTTTTAAACAAGATGGCGGGTGAAGCTGGCCAACGAATCCGGTCGAGACATTGGTATGTACTATGTATAAATGAAGTTATATCCAAATCGGTTCATAAATACGCCTTTTATCGCGTGACAAAATTCAGGACGTTTCAAAATGTCAGCCACGCTAGAAATTCAACATGCTATAACTCAGCCATTTTTTAAGATATAGACGAAACAAAAACTGCTCCGGAATCTTTGTATAAAGGTCAAATACATAAGAAAAAATATTTTTCCATTTTTAATTTTTTGGTGCCACATTTCAAGTTTTAAATTTTAAAAAAAATGTTAAATGGCCGCCATTTTGAAACAAAACGGCGGATGAAGCTGGCCAACGAACTCGGTCGAGACATTGGTATGTACTATGTACACACCGAATTACATCGTATATATATATAGAAGAATTTGCAGAAATGCTATCCTTACTGTTTTCCAAATGTCTCCAGAAGTCAGATGTACCAGAAGATTGGAATAATGCTGTAATGGTGTTACTTTACAAGAAAAGAGAGAAGGAAAACATCAAAAACTACCGTCCAATCAGCTTACTGTCAGTGATTTATAAAATTTTCACCAAAGTTTTAACGACAAGACTTGAA
Organism: Maratus speciosus; assembly: GCA_963932465.1. Lineage (NCBI taxonomy): Eukaryota > Metazoa > Arthropoda > Arachnida > Araneae > Salticidae > Maratus > Maratus speciosus. The sequence goes on along the minus strand of OZ010786.1, from coordinate 165,859,777 downwards.
TCAGCTCTGGACTCAGCTCAACCTAGAGAACAAGCAGGATTCCGAAGTGGATTCAGCACAATGGATCATATCCAAACGGTAAGGGAGTTCATAGAAAAACATAAGGAATATAATTTACCTCTTTGCCTTGCCTTTATTGATTATGAAAAAGCATTTGATTCGGTCTACACATCAGCAGTAGTAGAATCTCTGGAGGACATTGGTATAGACAAACCTTACATCAATATTATAAAGAAGATTTACAAGAAAGCAACAGCAACCATCCGCTTGGACAAAGGAAAAGCAAAGATCAAGCTTGGAAGAGGGGTAAGACAAGGAGGCACCATTTCGCCTAAGCTTTTTACTGCTGTCTTAGAAAATATTTTCAAGAAGCTGGATTGGGAAAACAAAGGGATTAGAATAAATGGGGAATATTTAAGTCATCTCCGATTCTCTGACGACATTTTAATTTTCAGTAACAGTCCTGAAGAATTGGAAAATATGCTAAAAGATTTGGCAGAAGCTAGCATTAATGTGGGATTAAAAATAAATTTGGAAAAGACTAAGGTGATGTTCAATTCATTTGCATCAAAAAAGAAAATCGTCTACAACAACACTGAAATTAAAGAAGTGCAAAGTTATGTGTACCTTGGGCAAGAAATATCATCTGATAATAGTATCACGAATGAAATCAATAGAAGAATAAGAAATGGATGGAGTGCTTTTGGGAAGAACAATATTATTCTGAAGAGTAGCATGCCCCTGTGTTTGAAAAGAAAGGTACTTAACCAATGTGTTTTGCCTGTCCTAACTTATGGAGCAGAAACATGGACGCTAACAAAACGGATGGTACAAAGATTACAAACAACACAGAGAAGTATGGAAAGATGTATGCTAGGTATAACTAGAAGAGACAGAAAAAGAATAACCTGGATAAGAAGTCAGACGAAAGTTTTTGACACCATTGAAATAATTAAACGGCTAAAATGGAAATGGGCTGGGCACATCGCAAGAAGACAAGACAATAGATGGTGCACAAACACCCTTCAGTGGTATCCCAGAGATGTAAAACGGCCAAGAAGACGACATCAAGTAAGATGGAGTGATGAAATCAGAAAAGTAGCCGGTGTAAATTGGATGACTAAAGCACTAGACAGGAAACATTGGAAAAATCTGGGGGAGACCTACATCCAGCAGTGGATTGAAAACGGTTGATGATGATGATGATGATATATATATATATATATATATATCAATTTTGAACGGAGGGTGGTTTCGGGGTCTGGGGTCATGATCGATGAAAATATACCAAAATTTTTTGAAATTGCTTTCCTCCGAACGGCTGCAATAGGTAGCTTTTTTGTAAAGAAAGCTACCTAATAGTACTGGCGTCTTGATTGCCAGTACAATTTCCGTATTTTAGTCCTTTTTTTTTTACAGTGTACTATATATAGTAACATAATAAAACTTAAAGAAATCTATATTATGCCAAGATATTGTTCTGCTTCAAAATTTTTGTTTGTTAAATTGTACAAAACTAAACTTTTCTATGGTCTTTGTACTTTATAAAAATGAAATTATATTTATGTATTCTTTTATGGCGATAGACCCTTTTCACATTGTATTAGAATAGACTAACTTCGTTTTTAAAAGTCACTTCAAAAATTTCCTTTGCCATACTGGCATTTTGTTTAAAAAAGTCAAAAATGGTGTAAAATAGCCTTGATTACGGTACTATAAATTCGTTCAATACACGTAATTACCGCAAATCAGCAAGAAAAAAAAAAGACCAAAATTCTGTACAAAATAGCACAATAATTCGGAAATATATTATCTTGCGTTTCCTATGTAAAAGAAAACACTTTTTAACATTAGGAAATAATTCATTTTTCTTAAAAGAATAAAAACTAGATCAATTCTACAATACAAATTTCCACTTCATTTCTCCTTCCATTCCGTCATGCACAATTCGTTAATTATTTTTGCCTATTCCCTTCAGTATTTGAATTGCTATAAAACATAAAACAGTATAAAATCCGCAGACATATATGATTAAATTTTTGATAATCTCTCAAAAAAGTTCGAAAATTCAATTTTTTAAACAAGATTATGTGAAAAGTTTGTTAACAGTAAGTAAATAAAAGATCTTTCAACATTTTGATTTTCTTTTTTTCGAATTAACAGTTTTAAAATGTACCTCAGGAAGAAAAATAATCTTATTAAACAGTACTTTGTTAATCTTCTTATGCATTTTATAAAATAAATGGAGAAAAACTGTTTTTATTCTATTAAATCTGTAGTGTAATATTTTGATAAAAAGCGTTTTTATTTGATACTAAATTAAATTACTTGAGGAAATCTTATTATATTTTTATGTAAAGAAAACATGAAAACAAATTTAAAAGAAGTAATTTTATGAAATGCTTTTTTTGTTTTGTTTTTTGCAAAAGATTTTAAAGAGTAAACTGTTTTGTGTTTCTATGGTAATCAGTTTAAAGAGTAAAAATTTTTATTCCTCTTAAATATTTCAGCTTTTTACATTTTTGACACAAACTTTTTGTGTTGATTTTATAAATCTTGAAATTTTATTTACGAAACAAATCTCAACAATATAACATTTTTGAGGATGTCTATAGAAAAGTGATGGTAGCTTAAGTTAAGTTTTAATTTTAATACTTTTATATATATTATAAAACAACATATCACGTGATCACACGAAACAAATACAGAGACTGACCGCTACACCTGTCTTATGGCAGTTAGCCTTTTTTTTTTTCAAAAAAAAAAAAGAAAAGAAAAGAAAAGAAAAGAAACCTACCAAAAAGTTTTTTTTTTTCAAAAAGATAGCTAAAAAAATCAGATTTTGTCTGATGAGCTATCTTTTAAAATGTATCTGTTTTGGATTTATCGGTATCGGATATTTCATTCCTAACGTAGAAAAACCTGTTTCAAAAGAATTGAATTGATTGTGATTTTTATAATTTTTGAAAATCATGGTTAGCAATACGCACTGTATTTCGGCAGCGAATGAAATCAGAAAAAAAAACTGTGATATCATTTGCGTATAAAATATTGGTCCCGTTTTATTTTAGAAGTGAAATTTTAGACTATCGAAATCGATGTTTACTCACTGATTTCTGAAATGAAAAAACGGAGAATTATGTCGCGAAACGGACACGTTAGAAATTATCGCAGAGGCAAAATTGAATTTAAAAGTGCTTTACCAATTGGATAAACTTGCATACAAAGGTAGTTAATTTTATTAAATACACGTTCTGAATCAAAATGAATTGCTTTGCAATGAATGCATTCAACGTTAAAAGTATCAAGCTTTGGCGCGTTGCTTCTACAGTCCGTCTCATAAATATAAAGACGCATATGTTTTTGAAATTATATTTTATTAATTCAGTTAAAAGAAATTAAATTTTAGACCTCATATTAAGAACACTAAAATGAATCTCTTATAGGGGTTTTAATTTAAATAAAATAATTTCACCTCGAATAATAAAAAAAATAAAAAATTACGCTGTCTCATAAATATAAAGACAAACTTGAAACTGCTTCATATGCAAAATTTTTTTCGAATTCGCGCGTACAGAATTAAAGCGCACGCGCAGAAATACACTTTAACTTACCCAAACAAGCAATGTTGTTTGACTTGTTTCAATTGCAAAGATGCCGTGGAACATTGAAATTTCTAAAGATGGAATTTGTAAAATACGTGAATTTAAAGCTAATGGCTTAACAGTTTGTCAAATATGTAAAAAAACTGGGAGAATCAGAGCTGCACTTTATAAAATTTTACCATAAACTTACAATTTATAAAAAGCAGAAAAACCAACGTTTAAAATGCACAAATAATATATGAAAAGCAGCAAACAGCTGTTTCGAATCTACTAGCGAGATTCTTCTTCAGTGCAAAAGGAACAGCGTGCTAGAAAAAGCAAGGCTGAGCAAAATCATAGACAGAGACGCGCTGGCTTTTATACCCTATGCGGGTGGCGAAGGCGCCGAAACAACCAATGAGAGAGAAGCAGTGGAAACGACTGGGTGGACAAGTAGCGACATCTACCGGAGAAGTAGAGAAAAGAAACCAAAAAAGGGGAATTAAATTAACGCTTTCCAAATACTTGGAAAATCTGGAGTACTAGATAAGTCATTGACTAAAGAGTGAGAATTTTTAATGATATGGTAAGCTTCCCAAAAATCAAGATCAAGGTTAGAAGAACATTTTTGGATAATGATGGCTGTGGAAAAATCGAACCTATGTTGAGAAGACCAAGAATGTTGAGCAATAGAAGAACGTTTGAGCTCCTGATTTTTAACATAACCTTCATGCTCTTTTAAACGAAATCTAAGAGCACGTTTAGTCTGACCAATATAAGAAAGGCCACACTAACAAGAGATCTGGTAAATGCCCCAATTATCTAGGCGATCAACGGGGTGTTTGAGATTTGAAAAAGGGATTTTATTAACAGGAGAAAAAATAACTTTAAAATCAAACCTTCTTAGGATTTTAGCAACTTGCTGACTGATTTTAGGAAAAAATGGTAATACAACTGAAGTATTAGAGTTGGAATTCGAATGCTTTTCAGAATGGTCGGATTTCGTCAATTTCTTATAAATAGAATCGATAATATTAGACGAATAACCACGATCGACAGCAATAGCTTTGAGGTAATTAAGTTCAGCACTAAGTAACTGAGGAGTGGAACAAATATTAGTAGCCCGAAAAACAAAAGTATTGAAAGCAGCGAATTTCTGGTTAGGGGGATGAAAAGAATACCTGTGAGGTGGGAGACTGACAGCAAAAGGTTTACGAAAGACGGTAGTCTGAAAGCCATTTTCACAACGAATAACAAGGACATCCAGGAAAGAAAGACAGTTATTGGTCTCAATTTCAGAGGTAAATTGAATGCAGGGATCAATGGAATTCATAATAGAGAGAATATGATTAATATCCGAATTCATTTCAATCAGGACATAAACATCATCAACATAACGAACATAGAACGGAAATTTTAAGATTTCAAAAAGTTTGACCTCAAAATAGTGCATATAAATATCGCATAAAATTGGACTAAGAGGATTACCCATAGCCAAACCGTCAATCATACGGAAGAAATTACCATTGAAAACAAAAGTATTTTGCGACAAGCAAGCGCGAGTGAGAAGTATAAGTTCCTCGATTTCAAAATAAGAGAAATGGAATTCACAAAGCCTTTTCTTGAGGCAATCTAAAGCCCCCTCAACCGGAACGTTTGTAAATAATGATTTAACATCAAAAGAAACCATCATGTGACCCTGTGGCTTAAAATTATGAAGTTTTTTAACAAAATCAAAAGAATTCTTAACAGTGAAACAGTTACTGCTCAAAAGTGGGGAAAAAACAGAAACTAAATATTTGGCAAGCTTATAAGAAGCTGTACCGATACTAGAGACAATAGGTCTGAAAGGAATGTCAGGTTTATGGACCTTGGGTAAAGCATAAAACCTGGCACAATGCGCAATAGACGGAATAAGGGACTTCTTGAAGTTAGCAGGAATAATGGAAGAAGACTTAATGGCAGACTTAATAGAGTTAATTTCACTAGTGGATGGGTCTTTGCGGATATCCACATACGGATTATCATTAATTAATTTATGGGTTTTTTCCAAATACGTAGATTTTTCGAGAAGAACAATCTGGCCACCTTTGTCGGCCTTAGTAAGTTGACTTATCTAGTACTCCAGATTTTCCAAGTATTTGGAAAGCGTTAATTTAATTCCCCTTTTTTGGTTTCTTTTCTCTACTTCTCCGGTAGATGTCGCTACTTGTCCACCCAGTCGTTTCCACTGCTTCTCTCTCATTGGTTGTTTCGGCGCCTTCGCCACCCGCATAGGGTATAAAAGCCAGCGCGTCTCTGTCTATGATTTTGCTCAGCCTTGCTTTTTCTAGCACGCTGTTCCTTTTGCACTGAAGAAGAATCTCGCTAGTAGATTCGAAACAGCTGTTTGCTGCTTTTCATATATTATTTGTGCATTTTAAACGTTGGTTTTTCTGCTTTTTAATATTGTTGCACAAAGGCTTTATTTGCTATTTTTACAATTTATATTCGAGAAAACGATCTGGCAGACCAAGAAAAACTAGTGAAAGACTCGATCGCAAGATCATGCGACTTGTTTCGTCGCAAAAAATGTCACTCCGATAAGTTTCTCAACGAGTTTATGGTATGGTCCCAAAGGATACAGTACATCGTCGTATAATAGAAAGAAAAAACATTGTATGCCGACATACATGCAGATTTTCTTTACTGAAAAAAGAACACAAAGAAAGGAGGTTAATCGGGGTTAAAGGTCATATGCACTGGAAGGACGAATGGATGCAAGACATTTTTCAGATGAAAAGAGATTTAACTTGGATGGCCCAGATGGTTGGAATTCTTACTCGCACGATTTAAGATGTTAATATCGAACCTTCTTCAGTAAGCAGAAAGGGGCAGGTTCTGTTATGGTGCGGGGTGCCTTCTCTTTTCATGGAACTACGGATATTGCTTTTCTGGAAGGTAAACAGACATCTAAAGAGTATATCGAACTGCTTGATAGTCAGTTGTTGCCAATTGCTGAAACTATTGGTGGTCGGAATTGTTTGTACCATCAGGATAATGTATCGAATCACACATCAAGACTCACAAAAAAATGGTTTGCCGATAGCAATGTTCATGTCACGGTGTGGTCCGCACGTAACCCTGATTTAAATCCAGTTAAGAATATTTGTGGAACTCTCGTTCGCAGTGTATATGCATCTGGAAGACAATTTTCAAGCGTCCTTGAGTTGAAAAAAGAAATCGAACGAAGTTGGTTTGATATAAAGCCAAAATAGTTATAAAACTTAATAAAAAGCATGCCAGGTAGAATACTTTCTGTCATTAATAAAAACGGATCTTTTATTGGACGATAATTCAAAAGTATGTAAAATGTCTTTATATTTATGAGACAGCAAATTTATTTACATTTATCAATTTTCGAGTTGAAATTATTTAATTCTATTTTAATTTACTGTAAAACGTTTTCTTGGCACATGCTTTTCGTTATATGCATAAATATAATTATGAATACAGAATTATTAAAATATTATTTCGAAAATATTAGTGTCTTTATATTTATGAGACGCACTGTATCTACACGCTTATGCTCGGACAGACTCTACTTAGGTTAATTTTTTGTGCTTGCGAGTTCTGTATATAAAACGAAAAATGATTTTTTATTTCTTTTAAAGTATTTCCTTGATTTACTATTTAAGTTTATAGCGTTAAATATCGCAAACCGCATGCTTTTATCTTCATTAGATCCAGATATATAACACCTTTGGCCTTGAGAAGCGGTGCATCAGCTGACCTCTGATGAGAACTTTAACTTCATTTACTATCTCATAATGAATTTTTTCACGATTTGTCAACTTTAAAAGAATATATCTAAAGTTCCTTGCAAGGAATATGTATGAAATTTTCAACCGAGATTTTTTGCTATATTTCCAACAAATTGTCTTCATGATTTTTAATTTTGAGTGATAACTGTGAAAATATGCTAACTAATGCAAAACTCACTCATAAAAAGATTTCATTTTTTTATTAAATTTTTTTTATAAAATTCGTAATCAATATTGTCAGAAATCCTGAAGACAAATTAAGATGACACATTTTCTGTACACAAAAGTGTAAAAAATTTTTTTATTGAGTAAGTGCTTCCAGAGTTATATCAAAAATTAAATATGTTTAAAATTTTAAAATTAAATATTTTTTAAATATTTAAAATTTTTCAGATTTTTTCACATGCAATATTATTATTATATTAAAACATATTTCAGAACAAAATTTCTATAAATAAAAAAAAAAAAAATAGAATTTTGAGCCCCGGACTCCCTTAACTAATTGACGCAAATTTGTTTAAAAGCATAGCTTCCGTATTATGTAAATGTATTGCTTGTGATTGCTAAATTTAACTTAGTTTTTCATCGAATGACATAATGAGATTAGGCTACGATTTAAAAATATCGCTCACCTGGAGGAAATGCGACATATCTCGTAAAAATTTATTTTGCGTTTTATTCCACTAATAGGTCTGTCATTGGTGTGTCTTGCTACAGAAAATTTTCATAATTGTAATTATACGGAAAATCGCTTTATTTCTCTACTAGCTAACTTGCCTGGTGTTTCCCGGGTACGTAAAAAAACAGCACGAATTGCGAAAAAGCTTTGAAAATCACAATAAGATTTCGCGAAAAAATTTTAAATCGCAGCACAAATTTCGAAAAGAAAAAAAAAATTATATATTGTGTTCGAAGATTGAAAGTTGATTCAACTTCTATCAACGTCTTTCACTAATGTGGAAAAATGGTAGGAAATCGCGGAAATACACTAAAAATCACATACAAAATACCCGAAAAATTCGAGAATTGTTATACAAAATTCGAATAAACTTTATTGAAATGAAGGTAGAAATTACTTTAGTATTACAGGTCAAAAATGGAATCTCAAAAAATTGGAGCAGATCGCGAAGAAACGTAAAACTAGAATTAAAAATCACAAAAAGTTAAAAAATCACGGAAGTCAAAAATTATTATAATTGGATAAAAGTTTCAAATCTAATTCCTTTGACCTGCGGTCTTTCTTAAAATTTATGTTTGGGAAAGCATTCTAAGCATTGTATCATGTTACTTTTATTCACAATTTAATTTACTTGGGATTCCCTTAAGGCTGTTCTCAACTGCTCTGCTCAACAAGCGCAAAACGTTTTGACACATTTACAAATTCATTTTTTAACGGAAAGATTTAAAATTGGAAAGCCTGACCATGGCAGAGATTTGGAATCGAACTGTTTTCTCCATTTTTTAATCAATAAATTAGCTATTGAGTTAAAAGCGATTTTGATCACGTGACACGGCATTTTTCTCTCTTTATTGACTGGATTTTCTTCTTTCGTTTGGAAGTTCGGTTCAAAATGCCAACTTTGACAGTATTTTCTGAAAGATCTATTGCGTTTACAAGAAAACGGAAAAAACAGTTCGATGATATAGTTTCTGAATAACAAAACTTTCTAGTTTCAGGCGTTTCCGAATAAAAATGAATTAAAACTTATGTCAGAAAGTTGACCTTTGGATTTGAGAACAGCCTTAAATATAATTAATATAATCCCTTAAATTAATAATAGTTTTTGTTGCATTAAAATATTTCAATTTGTTGATTTTCTGTAATCAAGTAATCCATATTGGTTTACAATGGAAGTCTATGGGAATTTGGCGAAATATTAGAGATATCGCCAAGTTGGCGTCCCTTTTGGCGATATACCACCAAGTTGGCAACAAACTTGGCGGAATTTGGCGACAGAACTGTGTCCCTCTACGGTAACCTCGTTATAGGTATGGAAATGCATTAAATGCTGTTCAATAATTGCATAAAAAATTCGCTAAAAACTCAAAAATCGCAGCACGAATTCCGAATAAACTTTTTTGAAAAGAGAACAAAATTTACTACATTGGGTTAAAAGAAAGAAACCATATTCTTTTCATTTATATGGAAAAATCGCCTCGAAACTTAAAAAAGTGCAAAAAAAATTAAATTAAAAAAATCTAATCAAAAAATTGAAAATCAGGCTTCGAGGTGCAAAACTTCATATATAGACGTACATTTTCCCCAAATTTTGTAGCTCTACGTGCAATGGTCTCTTCAGAGCACCGTCGACACACTCACTCACACACAAACTTCTTTCCGTATTATTATAGACTAGCATTGCCGCCGGCGTTGCGCTGGGTTTGTAAATAATAACCTTAAACAAAACCTAAGTTTGTATGATTTTATATCTTTGGAAATTCTTTTAAATGAACCTAATTTCGGAGTCCCCCATTGACTTCCGCACCTTCTATTGTGTTCCCATCAAACTTCTTCCTGAACGAATCTGTAATTTAGATCCCCACTACCTATGGCAGTATTTACCGGAAGTGCCTGCACGTGCCGAAGACAATCCAAAAACAAGTTGAGTGAGCCAAACCTCGTAGGAATCAAACCCACAGAATCCAGAGGGGAAAAAAATGCACCATTAATGTTAAGTCTAAGATGAAATTTCATAATACAGAAAGTACATGAATTGTAATCTAAGTTCGAGGCAGCAAATCCCGTTGAAATTGAGCCCTTAAACCCGAGGAAATAACGCGCCATCAAGCGCTGGAAGATGCCTCCTCACCTTGTAAATTTAATGAGTTACTGTTAGCATTAACACATTTAATAAACGGATGAAAGCCTTTATCTAAAGTTACCTTTAAAGTAACGCGAATTTTAATTTACGGCTATAGTGAGTAGATGTAAGTTGATGCTGAAAAAGGAGATTAATGTTCGAAAAAGGTGATAGCTGAGGTATAAAGAAAAACCGGGCCCTGGGGGCCAGGTTCTCAACTGGAATGTAATTGGGTTTAAGAAAAAGTTTTAGGGGTTTTAAATTAGCTGGAAGACGTTAAAACTATGTTAAAGAAAATTGCAATAGAATAGGATAGTTTTTAAAGAAGCTGCAACAAAGGCCCCAAGAAGACGATTAATATTCAAAATTTGTGGTAGCTGAAGTCTTCAAATTTTTTTGTCGTTCATGTAGTAGATGGAGAACTTAAGAAGTTGTTAGAAAACAAAAGTTCGTGAATCGGACCATTTTAAAGGGAGCTATAACAGGGGGCCCAAAATAGCCCAATTGATAGTTGAGAGCAGGGCCGTAACATGAAAACATCTTTAAATGTTTTAGTACTCAGCGTTTTAGATCTTCAATCAGTCAAAATTAATCATAGGGTATGAAATAATCATTAGAATAATATTTTAAAAAATGCGCAAAACTGGGGTAAATGCTTAAAAAGGGGCCCTAGAGCACCAATAAAAATATGAGGGTATTGATCTAGGGGGAAGAGTCCAAGACTCAATTTTAAAAGTATGCAATGAGAAGGTGAGAAAATTAGGGTGTAAAAAATGCATAGCACACAAAAAGTTCAGGAGGCCACGGATCGGGCCCTACAGGGCCCTAAGGAGCCCCAGATTTTAACTGAAATATAAAAACTGGAGAATAAGTAAATGGAAAAATGTATCAAAAATGAAGATCGGATTAAGAGGGGCAATTTATTAATAATTTATGGTGCAAAAGCTCCAAGGGGCCTTGTACCGGGCAGCAAGGGGGAGGGACTTAAGTGGCACTTAGTTTGGTATAAATGCACTTTTTAGTAGTTTTTAATGTAATCTGATGACGCTAGAAATGTATTGTAAAGAAAATTGCAAGGAATTCGGATCATTTTTAAAGAAGATGCACCAAGGGCCCCAAGAAGACGATTTATATTCAAAATTGATGGTAGTTGAAGTCTGACATTTTTTTTTTATCGTTCACGTAATTGCTGAAGAACCTAAGATGTTGTTAGAAAAAACTAGTTGGATGTGCCAATCCCAAAACTTTCTTCTATCTTATACATCTTAATATTTCAAAACCTAGTTACACATGTTAATACTTCAATATTATTAGTTCAATACTATACCAACTTTGATTTTCATCTTAAATTTCTGCTCAAGTCAATTAAACGGACTAAAAACGAGTTAATCTATATCATGATATTTGTTAAAATTATTAATTTTTCCTTATTCTGTCGTTATCAGCTGTTTGCGAATAGCCGGCATAGCAGGAAGCGAGTTCCCGCCGATGCACAATAGAACTACGAAAAATCAAGAAAAGTATACAAAAATCGCTAGCACGGAGCCCCTTTACCGCGCAATATTTCCAAATTCAAGGAGAACCTGTTGGGCAAAGCCAAAAACAAGCACAAACATTTTGGTTCAATTGTATGCATAATTTTATACGCTGTTCGATGGTACAATAATGAAAATGGCACAGAGATCGGAATTATAGCGCCCCCTTCTTTCGGAATTTTTTCAAGTTCAGGGAGGACTTGTTTGCCATAGCCAGAAACATGCACAAAAAATTTGGTTCAATTATATGGATAACTTCATACACTTTTCGATGGTACAATAATGAAAATGGTACAGACATCGCAATTATAGTGCCCCCTTCCGGCAGAATTTTTCCAAATTCAGGGAGGACCTACGTGACATGACCAAAAATAAACACATAAAATTTGGTTCAATTCTATGCATAACTTCATACACTTTTCGATGGTGCAATATTCAAAATCACACAAAAATCGCTATTACAGCACCCCCTAGCGGCGAATTTTTTGCAAATTCATGGAGGACCTGCCTGCTATATCCAAAAACTTAAAATAAAAATTTGGTTTAATTCTATGCATAACTTCATACACTTTTGGACGGTACAATATTCAAAATCGCACAAAAATCGCTATTACAGCGCCCCCTACAGGCGAATTTTTTCCAAATTCAGGGAGGACCTGCTTGCCATAGCCAAAAACTTAAAATAAAAATTTGGTTTAATTCTATGCATAACTTCATAAACTTTTGGGCGGTACAATATTCAAAATCGCACAAAAATCACTATTACAGCGCCCCCTACCGGCGAATTTTTTCCAAATTCAGGGAGGACCTGCTTGCCATAGCCAAAAACTTAAAATAAAAATTTTGTTCAATTCTATGCATAACTTCATACACTTTTGGATGGTACAATATTCAAAATCGCACAAAAATTGTTATATCAGCGCCCCCTACCGGCGAATTTTTTCCAAATTCCGGGAGGACCTGCTTGCCATAGCCAAAAACTTATAATAAAATTTTGGTTTAATTCTATACATAACTTCATACACTTTTTGATGGTACAATGGCGACAGACAGACGGACAGACGGACAGACGGACAGACGGACAGACGGACGGACGGACAGACGGACAGACGGACAGACGGACACACAGACAGACAGACATTTTCTATAAACATGTTTTTTGGAATCTCTGACCCCTAAAACATGCAAATCCGTCGAAAACCGGAAGTCGAAAAAAATTTCGATTACAATACTTTCTTCTATTGAAGATAGAAGAAAGTAAAAAGCTAGTGAATCGGACTATTTTTAAGGAATCATTAGAGTATAATTTAAAAGAAATGTGCAAAAAATTGGGGAAACGCTTAAAAAAGGGCCCTAGGGTCCCAGTAAAAATATGTGAATGTTGGTCTACGGTAAAGAGTTCAAGACTCAACTTTAAAATTACGCACTGCGAATGTGAGAAAATTAGGGTTTGAAAAACGCATGGCACACAAAAAATCTAATGGGCCCTGGACCGGGCCCATGGTCTTAGCTGGAATGTACAAACAGGCGAATAACTAAATGGAGAAAGTATCCCAAAAATGAAGTTCGGATAAAAAGGAAGCAATTTATTAACAATTTAGTGCACTAAAACTTCAAGGGGCCCTGTACTGGGCCCTTTGCAAGGGTGCCAATGTCTTAATTGAAATGTAGAAATGGGGCAGAAACTGAAAGTAGGATTCACTTCCAAAAACAAAGAAGGTCGGATAGAAAAGAGGCATATTATTAACAATTTAGTGCACTAAAACTTCAAGGGGCCCTGTACCGGGCCCCTTGTAAGGGTGCCAAGGTCTTATCTAAAATGCAGAAATGTGATAGAAAGTGAAAGGAGAATTCACCCCAAAAACGAAGAAGATAGGATAGAAAAGAGCCATGTTATTAGCAATTTAGTGCACTGAAACTTCAAGGGGCCTTGTACCAGGCCCCTTGCAAGGGTGCCAGGGTCTTAACTGAAATGTAGAAATGGGTCAGAAAATGAAAGGAGAATACACTCCAAAAACAAAGAAGATCGGATAGAAGAGAGGCATGTTATTAACAGTATATTGCACTAAAACTTCAAGGGGCGTTGTACTGGGCCCCTTTCTAGGTTGCCAGGGTCTTAAGTGAAATGTAGAAATGGGGCAGAAACTGAAAGGAGAATTCACCCCCAAAAACGAAGAAGATCGGGTAGAAAACAGGCATGTTATTAACAATTTAGTGCACTAAAATTTCAAGGGGCCCTGTACCGGAATCTTTGCAAGGGTGCCAGGGTCTTAATTGAAATGTAGAAATGGCGCAGAAACTGAAAGGAGAATTCACCCCCAAAACGAAGAAGATCGGATAGAAAAGAGACATGTTATTAACAATTTAGTGCATAAAAACTTAAAGGGGCGCCGGCCCTTAAAAGTTAAAAATTTGAGCCTCAGATGCATCAGGACGTGTCTTGGAACAATCACTCCTGAAGTTTCAAACTTCTACGTGAGGTAGATTTTGCTATCCATCGCCGACAGACACACACATACAGAGGGATTTGTTCTTTTATTAGTATAGATAACCATATATATACATATATATGACTTTGAAACGAAACTTTGAATATTAAAAGACGTTTAAATCTAAAGCTTTCATCGAGAAATACCTCATTATCTTATATTATCTGAAAAATATAAAACAATCAATAAAAAAAACAACAACAAAAACACACACACACAAATACTATTTGTGACGCGAAGGATTCGAACCCATAATACCTAGTCTCGAGTTCAATGCTGTATCCATTCAGCCGTCCAGCTTACACTTCACTTGCAACAGATTACCTTTATAATTAACACTATAATTAATGAAATCCATGATCTGTTCCTGAACGCGCTGAATGTTTATTCCATCCCCGATAAAGATCCACTCCATGCCCCTGTCTCCTGAGCTCGCGCGCGCTGCGCGCGTGCATCTTGAACACACCCATTGCTATCCCGGTTTATTTAATTTCTTCTGAGAAAACTTTATACAACCAACCTACCGAAAGCATGCGGTTTCTAAAGAGCCGAGAAAAAAGCGTATTTTTGATGAAAGTGAGTTGCGTTTGTAAATAAATTACTCAGCTATTAATTAGAATATTAAAATTCTGAAAGTCAGATGCATTAGGAGAGGCCTCGGACTCTCTTCAGAAAAATTTTGAACCTCGTACGCGCCGTAAATTTTTCTAGCCATTGCCGACACACACACACACACTCACACACTCACACACAGAGCTATCTGTTCTTTTATTAGTATAGATGACCGCACCACAACTTTCCAAACCTCATCTACGTCTTTATTCTTTAGGGTTTTACGCTTTTATGGACCTTTTCATTCCTGCATTCAGAGCTAAATTGCAGTAAGTTTTCATGTTACAAAAAAATTACACAAAACTTCTTTTGCCTCTCCTGTGAAATTTATTTTTGCCAAGATATGTGACTTTTCTTGTGGCTGAGCTATATGCTCAAATATTTCATCTTGTCTAACAAAAATACCTAACAGTAATAAACTCAGGGGGATGACCCGAAGATGAAGACTGAGGGGATGAAGGCTTGAGATTTTGCATTTGGTAATGGTTTAAAAGTTCAAACTCCCTATGCCCCACAGAACTCCAAAATACCCTATCGGAGCAAAATATCTGAATTCAATACTGACAGCTGAAGAACATAGTTTCTTTATCATTTTTCATACACATTATTAATGTCTTTATTAGAATTTGTATACCCGAGTGTGTGTACAATTTCATATTGAAATAGATAT
Organism: Maratus speciosus; assembly: GCA_963932465.1. Taxonomy (NCBI): domain Eukaryota; kingdom Metazoa; phylum Arthropoda; class Arachnida; order Araneae; family Salticidae; genus Maratus; species Maratus speciosus. The sequence goes on along the minus strand of OZ010786.1, from coordinate 165,844,283 downwards.
TTATTAATAACACGAATTTTTGCGCCATTTTCTGAGCCATACTTTTTTTTATAGGACAAGCAGTGCTTGTAATTTTTCATTTATTTTTGTTATTTTATTTAGTAGAAAAATGTTTGAGGGAGGTGGTTCCTTGCACAAAATATCTCATGGGGGAAGCTGGATAAAGTTCATTTTAGTTTCGTATAATTTAAAAAAATGTCTTTTATTTATTTATTTTTAAGCGCATCTAAAATTTCGTTGGGGACCATCAAAGCGACCGAGAAGAAGGAATGCCTGGATAATTTATAAATATTTATATTCATCTTTTATTATCAAAGTTTATAGGCATATAATGTGACTGAACCAGTAGTTGACCAATAAAGCACACTTTCGGTTTCTCGAGCTTCTCTAGTCTGCAATGCTCACCGTAAACTTATGTTCAAATAAGGATTTTCTTCCTTTTTTTAACGCGTTGGCGGCGGATGTCGAAGGATGTTCGACACTAGCGCCCCTCTCCAAATGGCGGCCGTCGACGACCCTTCGACACCTGTAAATGCTGTTTCAATTCATTCTGTATCTGTCTAACCAACTGGTAACATCTTTAAATTTTTCCCTAGCCCAAATCATAAAAGTGGAACCCCTTTTCTTATCACTGTTTTCTTCAATTGTGGCATTTTTCAAATATAGGTCATTTCAGGTAAAATGTTTGCAGGAAGTAATTGTTTCAAATGAAACTGAACTTGTGAAAGATAATGTCTAACGGGATCATCGAATTTTTGTTATGGGTCATGACTTATTTCAGAAGTAAGATATTTTTCGTTGTAACCACTCCTTTACAGGAAAGTGCAATAAATATTTCCAAAGATATTTTTAAAAGGTCAAAGAAAATCCCGTCTACCAGGTATAAAATTTTTCGTTGAAACCTCTTTAAACAAAAATTACGCAAATTGACTTTTTGGAAACAATGAATACTTTTATAAATTTAAATATTAAACATATTTGTCATTAAATAAAATCTGCTTGATAACATAAATAAAATTAATATTTATCGGTACAGTCGAACCTCTATTTAACGAAGTCGCCAAACCCCGGAAAAAAGTTCGTTATATGGAAAATTCGTTAAATAGAGATTCACCTTTTAAAATACCTTAAACTACATAAAAAAATTTTTAAATTCATAAACACTAAATATTTTTACTAAAAGTAATTAATCACATTTTTTTTTATTAATTATATCGATTTGTTTTATTTATTTTGCCCACCAATATCCATCATCATTTCATTTTTTCTGTGTGTTTGAATCTTTAAAATCTGCAAGGAAAACAAAACATTGTCCGGGAATACACTGTATTTTCTGTTTAAAGTAAATAGTTTTACATTAAAATTAACGAATTTTAATGACATTATCGTATTTATCATTATTATAACAAATAATTTTAACCATACCTTAACATATGCGTCCTTAAACTTAATTTCTGAAAAACTCTGTTAATTTTGCCTGAGTTTTTTCTTAAAAAAGTGCTTTCCCTCATAATACGTCTCGCATCTTTGCAATGCACCAAAAACCCCTTCATGCGTATTTTCTTCTAACTATAATCCGCGTCGGATTCTTTCAAATGATTTTAGCATTTCATCATACGAAGTTTTGTTAATTCCTGCATAATGAACATTTCCATCATCATCATATTAGTCTTCATCGCAATTCATTGCTGTATTGTTTTTATTTTTCACACTGTCGAAAATATCCAATTCGGATAGTGTTTCTGGGGTCTCAATATCAGAATTAAGTTAAATACAATCATCAATTAGCACATCATGGTTAATTTCTTCTTTTTTTCGCATATGTATCTATATATTTTTTTAAGTTACTCTAAAAGATTGTCGTCTCCGGCTTCCGTACTTACCGAATTCTCACTGCTGACAAAGAAGGTGCCTGGTAAAACCAGTTCAAGGCCATTCAATATCATAAAATGTGTTTAAACAAAGAATAAGTTTGAAATGTCCAGAAATATTTTGAGAAATGGAGAGAAAAAAAAAAATTAGATCACAAGAAAAAGTTCGTTAAATAGAGAATGCACTTCGCTATTTGGAGGTTATTTTACAAAGAAATTCGCAAAATGTTCTTGGTTCCAAGGAAAAGTTCGCAAAATAGAGAAATTCGCAATATAGAGGTTCGTTAAATAGAGGTCCAACTGTATTTGAAATATTATCCATGTTTCGTTTCCCACATAAATGGATGTCCCTTCCTAATGGCAGGCGTCGAACAACCGTCAACAGTCGTTTTTTTCCAGGCAAAAATATAAAAATCGGCAAAATTTGTTATGGAACATTTATAGCATTGCATTGAGGTTAAATTTCAACAAATAAGCCAGGAATGATTTCACCTCATACGACTTAGCCGCCAACGTGTTAAAGGAACGCTATGCTATTTATTTGGAAAAAAATGAAAAGAATATGAATTTTAAAGTTTTTACTTAAAATGTATTTAGATATTCCTAGTATATATCAGCGGAATTAAAAATCAAATGATTATATATAGGTATAGTAAGGCTTTTAACCCGACTGCCAAGAAGGGTCATGTGTTTCACGCGTATCTGGGTATGTGGATTTCTTTATACCCTCCAAACATCCCAACGGCTGGATGGATTTTAATGAATGACATCTCTATTGATTCGTCTTAACCGTCCAATGGTTATAGGCTAGGTTTTGTTTTTTAAAATTCAAAATGGCGGACGTAAAATACAAAATGACGGTAGAGACGGAAAAAAAATTACGCACCCTATTGAGCGGCATATCATTGGATAGGTCTTTCAAAATGAAGATGATATTTCCTACACTATTTTAGAGTCCGAAGCTCCGTTTAAATATTACACAACCTGGAAGTTGTGTAGATAGGATCTCTAGCTTTACTGCAACTGTAACCTTCATAGACATCGATAGGCCTCATCAAAACCGTGTTTATAGCTAGGAACTAACAATTAAACACAACTTAAAAGCATCAATACAAGTAAATAAAAAAATAGGTAAGTAATATAAAAAATAGTTTCACATTGATCAGAAATAATTCATTAGTTCGCTTTTTACGCAGTCGGGCATTTTGATTTTTTTAATTTAATTACTGTATCTATTTTACTTTAAGTGATTGAGACTGGAAAATTTTAAATTCCTTAACGATCCGTAACCCTTTGTAACTGAAGAACTCCGATTTGAAAAATAAATACTTGATGTTATAATACATCATTTTACGTAAACAATAATAATTAAAAAAATTTTAAACATATAAATGAAATAATTACTGACTACAAGTTATTTTTTCACACCTATAATAAACAGAAAATTACACACTTTTCAAATATACTGTCAATTTTCTAATACAAAATAGTAAAGTAAACGAATTTACCTTTGTAGAAAATTAATTTTTGTACATATTTAGCTTTTTTTAATTAAAAGCAAATTACGATTTTTATTTTAGCAATAACGATGAAAAATTGCTCAAATAGATAAATAAAACTTAGGTCTGAAAAATTAATAAGAAAGTTTTCGAATACCAAGATTTTTCCCTTTATTTTCCATTTTTGAGTAAATAAAATTTTCATTTGAGCACGAGTCCGAAGACCAGCATAAAAATCAAGTCGATTTTGGGCCCTATCTTATCTTGGACTCTTATCTATGGTCTTATTATATCTGACGTACAAGACTATATTATGTAAGATTTTATATCAACTAATCAACTACTAGGCAAGTCATCCAATATATTCTTTTTTTAAATTTCAGTTGAAAAAATTGATTAATAAATTTTTTGAAAATCATTCATTTTTGCCAGATTAAAAAATGTATATATCCTCTAAGAGTGAATAACGCTTTTTGTATATCTGCATTTACTTCTATATAATCGAAAAAAATTAATTCCTCGGGAATTGCAAAAGCATTTTTTATACAAAATTTATATTTTTTCAGAGTAAAATATGTATTCTTACTATCTTTTATGTCAAAAATCATTTTACTAAACATGACCATCAACGCAAAACATCTCGAAGACAATTTCCTCAATATATAACGGAAAATTATTGTACGAAGTCTCAAAATTTCATATTTAGAGTTTTAGACATGCCTATTTAAAAAAAAAAAAGCAAATCATGGAAAAAAACGAAAAAAAAATGCATTGAGTGAAACAAAAATATGGAACCGCTTTCCAAATAACATATAATCATGTGTTATATGGCGTAGGACACCAAGCATACGGATAGTTAGTTGCCCTCGCAGTGTTTTGATGCTAATAGGATTTGTAACCACGGTTCATACCAGCACTCACTGTTGCAGCAGTAGATAGCCCGCGATATGCTATTTATTTCGGCCAGCAATTAAAGTTTCGTCTTTAAAAAATAATATAACGTTTTATTAGCCAGCCGTAATATAAAGCAGATGTATCATTGTACTGCAATTTTTTAAACTTCTAAGCATCGCACATTTTCAATTTTTATACATCGTATACAGAAAAAAGTGCTTTTAAATACAATTTGTTTGAGAACTCCATCTCAAATTATTTTTGAGATATTAATTTATTTTTAGTTTTTAACGAAATTATTTTTAAGTTGGCAACTGAAGTACTCTATTTCTGTAGAAAGTAAATGGAAATAGTAGACTACTATATCTTTTTGTTCCCATTTTGCCGCAGTAACTGAAAAAAAAAATTAAAATATGTGCTATTTTGAAAAAATATAAATGAATGATTTCTGACAAAACATGGAGCGATTATAAACTATATTTAATTTTAAGTTAATGTTAATGTTACAAACAAACGAAGGAATATGAATCATTAGACAGCCGATTTTTGGGGTCGAGTTTCTTGAAAGACGACCTCGCTTTTTGCTGGAATTGTGTATTATTCTTCTACAGTGACGCCATATGTATACTTTTCTGTAGATGTTTAAGACGGGATGGTAAATGTGCTGTTCTTCAGAAGATGCGAATGACATAATTTTATATAAAATTTAAGTATGTGTTTTAAGTCTTAAAACTGAAATATGTTTTGTACTATTTATATGTATAGTCATATTTTTTTTCCTCGGGGGTGACACTAAAATCTGAAAAGGCAGAATTCCTGTTTTCTAATCTTATTTTTTTCCCTATCCCTATGCAATGCTCTTCAGCGAATACACATTTCTGTCTCAATTGGCGTTTTTCGAATGCAATTTTACGAGTCTTCCTGTATGGAGTCGTAATCTTGGACACTGTGCCTCGAGATACATCAGAAACATCCGTCACCCTGCTTATAGAAGCACCTTCCATACGAGCGCCAGCAATTTAGAAAGTTTAAATTATGTGAGATCATACATGATTCATTCACAACTACACAGAACCAACACCGACGTTATTTACAAAGGCCAGATCCAATGGAAATACACGTCATCAACCTTGGTCAAGAAGAAGCCCCACAACATTCTCTCTCTCTCCCTAGTATCATCATAGCAAAGCGAGTAGGTTATGTACCGCGTGCGTGCTTTCCAGGAAAAACGTGCAGCTTTAAAATTGTTTTGGAATTTACATGATCATTAATAACATTCCGATTAAATGATAGCTTTAAATAATAGCTGTAATTAGCGTCAATGTTGACTGAACGCTGTCTTGACTACAAGTGATGCTTTTAGCGTGTAGGTTGTTACATTATGCAAAAATATCAGCGCAACCTATAAATTTCGTTATAGCAAGCATGCAGTCTAAGGCAAGTTTTTTGCAAGGTGTTTCTTGTTTTTGTACAACACCTGTACAATCTGCGATAAATGGATTTAAAGTTTTAAGTAATCCTTAGACAACCACAGACTGCACAACAAACATGTATTATATCTTTTCATCTAATTTTTGTGCTCACATGTGAGTTAGCACATATGTATCCAAAAGGCAAAATTGTGATATTAACCGGAATTTTGTGTTCTGGCCCACCTTGAACAATTATTCACTGCCATTAGAACATTGAAAAATCTTTATGGATCTCATTTACACAAAGAATTTTATGAGAAAAAAAGTCAATTTTGTTGAGTAAAATAATATACAGGGTCTGTCCAGGAAATAATGAGACTGAATTCTTTGCGCCAAGCAGAAGGCCAAAGTGGCAGAGTTTGCGGAGGTATGTGCGTTGGGGAGCGGTCAGCTACAGAATCTTGTGGTAGTCAGTTGGCTTTGAGACATTTCAGCCCAAGAACCGCTCGTGAAGTAGACATGTGTTTGAAAGGGACGTTACGTTTTCAGAGTGCAGCGGAGTGTCGAGGAACGATACGCCATAAAGGTTTGTGTAAAACTAAACAAATTGGCTACGGAGATGCTTGCCATGTTACAAGAAACCTACGGGAAGGATTCTTTCTCCAATGCTCAAGTGTTAAGGTGGCACAAAGCTTTCAAAGACGGAAGAGCGGTCGATGACGAACAACACGCTGGGCGTCCATCAAGTTCTTGAACTTTAGACAATGTGGCTAAAATTAAAGCGCTTTTGGACTCTGATCGTGATGTCCGAATAATTGACGTTGGGGCTTCCAAAATCAATTGTGCATCAAATATTCATGGTAGAACTTCACAGGCAGAAAATCTGTACCAAGGTGGTTCCAACACATTCTTCAAAGCGACTCAGTTCCTGCCAAAACATCGTAGCAACACTGCCCCAACCACCGTACATCTCCAATCTATCACAGTCGGATTTTTTTATTCCCTTAGTTAAAATTAGCTTAAAATGTCATCGTTTTGATAATCTGGAGAACTTTAAGAAAAATGTAACGCGCGTTCTGAACAGCATTGCAGTTGAAGACTTCCATGCACGCATAAATGGGTGGCAGATTCGCTGGCAACGGCATATTAATACAGGAGGAGGATGTGTTGAATAATAAAAAGTATCTATAAAATTATCTTCAAATAAACGAATTTTGTGGAATCAGTCTCTTTGCTTTCTGGACTGATCCTGTATACATTTACATGCTAAAAGCGATTAGAGTATATGTAAAAAGTCTTAATAACCTTTTAATAACAGACTCGATTCGTACACTTCTAACGGTGATATTCTGAAGGTCTGTGTTATTTATTATTTTCAGACTTTGAGAATGTTACTCTTTGAAATGCACGAGACTAGTCTGTTATGAAATGTTTTTAAGACATTTCATATGTATAATAATCACTTTCAGTAACTGAATATATGTTTTATTTTAGATTTACACATATATTGTTTTTTAGATTAGCCATATAAATATACTCTTTTTGACGAAACTTTTACGACTGGTGTTTAAAATAATAACTCTTGTAAAGGGTTTGAGTTTCCCTGTTTTATTATTAGTATTATTATTTTATTCTTCATGTTTAAAAAAAATGTAATTTTTGTTTCAAATTCGATGAAATATTTTCATAAATGTAATAAATGATCGTGTAAGAAATATGTATATTGCAAGAAAATGTCACATTTAGTACATCTTTTGCTTCATACATAATGATACTCACATACAAACTGTCTACAATCGATATTTTTAGGGCGCGGATAATAGCTTTAGTTTTACCCATATTGTCACGCAAGCGCAATTAAATGACAGATTATAGAATTTCTTTAGCGTATGGAAGAATGAGACTCGGTCAGTGAATTAGCCCGCTATCTCGTTTGTATAATGAAGCCAGACCAGGAAATGGAAAATATGCACATACGTTATTGAGCGTAATAAAAGCGGTAATCCTCTATATAATCTTCTGGATTTGAATAGAAATTACGCCAATACCTTAATTCTAAACTTAGGTCTTAGACGTATAAGTTTTATAAAATAAGGAACACTTTACGGACGTTATCTTATCTGGAATATGATTTTTAAAACCATTTTTTTATCTCTTTGCTAGGAATAATTAAACTACAGAAATCAGCGATCAGCAAAACTCAACTTTTGTTTAATTAATTTAACTTTGTTTAAATGGCCTAATTGTTTATTTATTCATCTGAATTAAGTTGCGATAGAAAATTTGATTATTTTATTTATAACATTCAGAAAAAAAAATAAAAGTACTGACAATAAATTGATTATACAGGTACTTGGTTAATGATTCGCAGAAAAATGTTTACATTACTCCTTACATTTCTGCACTATGTATGAGGCAGATTAACAAAAGATAAAAAAAATTAGGTATAAAAAAAACTTAAAAATTAGAAGAGTAAATAAAATAACATTTCAAAATCTATACTGTAGGTTTATATTATGTACTATATTACTGTAGATTTATACATTGTGCATCAGAATATGAGTGAGAGGACCATTAAAAACTAGTACATTGTGGCCATCACAAAACTTTCTTCTGTATAAATCACGTCAATTAAATCATTTAAATAATACAAGAAATTACATCAATTTAGCACCAATTCATATCAAAGTATATCTGAATTTGAAGTTTGGTGAAAATTCGTGCATTATTTCTTGAAATAGAGCTATAGCGGAAATTCTGAAAAATGTAGCATAGCAGCGCCACCTATTAAACGATTAGCATCAACATAAAAACAACACTAATTGATATGAAGGTATACCTGAATCGGAAGTTTGATGAAAATTCATGCATTAGTTATTGAGATAGAGCTATAGTGGAAATTCTGAAAAATGCAGCATAGCAGAGCCACCTGTTGAGCGATTTACAGCAAAATGTAAAAAAAACGTCAATTCCTGTCAAAGACTAACTGAATCTGAAATTTGATGAAAATCCGTGCATTAGTTCTGGCAAATGAGCTATTGTGGAAATCATGAAAAATGTTGCATAGCAGCGATTGAGCAGCGCCTGTTGAGCGATTTACACCAAAACTAATCAGCGTCAATTTATATCAATGACTAACTGAATATAAATTTTGATTAAATTCCGTTTTTAAGTTCTTGAGTTAGAGCGCCCGCAAAATGTGTGTCACACACAGACAGACAGACTCACAGACAGACATTTTGTAAAAACATGTTTTTTTGGGTTCTCTGACCCCTAAAATGTGTAAATCCGTCGAAAACCGGAATTCGAAAATTTTCATGAATCCAATACTTTTTTCTTGTAAAGATAGAAGAAAGTAATTGACATTATAATGTTTGCATGGGTGTTGCATTTTATTTTCCAATATTCTATTCTTCGAGAGAAACAGTGTCTTGTGAAAATAATTTGTATAGATTTTAAGCTATGACTGTAACTGACTGAGGCATAATAAGAAATATTTGTGCGTGGAAGTGTGTTCTTTCAGTGAGCGCTTTCATCTAGTCAGATATCTAATTTTTGCTCCAGTTAGACTATGAGGTATCGTAGAAAGCAGAACTATATTCAAAATTTATGGGAAATTATTTTTTTTTACAGAAAGTTTTAATTTTTGAAAGCCTGGAACGTGGTCAGATATAACATTATTTTGAATTATAATAAACAGATGTGCTTGATATACTATGGCGGAAAAAAAATTAAATCATTTTTTTTAATGTATCATGTAAGTATTGAATTGAATCTTTGAATAATGTGATGCTTTCTTAATATTATTAAGATGTATTTTCTTCAATATTTCTTGCTTAAATTCATTTAAATAATATTAAACCCTACATTTTATTTTGTTTTGTAACTCTCAGCATTGAAACCTCAATAAATATTGCTCTTTTTATCTATATACTAATAAAAGAAAATTTTGCTCTGTCTGTCTGTCGCTTTATGTGCCTGTCTGTCTGCTATGACCAACGAAATCTAGCGCACACAGAAATCCAAAAATTTCGGTGAGAATAGTTCAAAGCAGGTCCTGATGCACTTGAGACTCAGAAATATAATTTTTAATAATTAGCCGTGGTATTATTTAAAAACCCATCAAAAAGTGCTATTAAAGGAGCATGAACCGTCTTTCACAAACCCACAAAAGAAACGCATCTGGTTTTCACAACACCTTCATTGATTGATCAGAGCAGACAATGGGATACCATATCGCTCACCCGCAAGAAAAGTGACACATCTCGCAAAAATTCATTTTGCATTTTATTCCACTACTAGGTCTGTCATAGGTGCACCTTGCCACACAAAATCTTTCTTATGTGTAATTATACGGAAAATCACTTTATTACGCTATATGTCCATTTATGACCACAGAAGAGAGGAGGATTGTGTTGGGAGGTGAAACTACCCAACCCTCCAAACCTAATCTTATGTCTTCATTCTTAAGCTTTTTATGCTTTTATGAAACTAATTACTCCTGGATGTATAGAGGTAAGCGCTATAATATCAGGTTACAGTAAAATCACGCACAGTTTCTTCTGCTTCTCCTGTGAAATTTATTTTTGTCGAGATGCGTCACTTTTCTTGCGGGTGAGTGATATTTCTGGGTTGTCACATGAGTAGGTCAATCAGATATTTTCGTACACATTCAAATAAAAAAAAAAAACTACTATTTTTATCCATTTCATACGAGGCATATAGTTCAAAGCAGGTACTGATGCACTTGAGACTCAGAAATATAATTTTTAATAATTAGCGGTGTTATTAATTAAAAACCCATCAAAAATTGCTATTAAAGGAGCATGAAACGTCTTTCACAAAACCACAAAAGAAATGCATCTGGTTTTCACAACACCTTTATTGATTGATCAGAGCAGACAATGGAATACCATATCGGTCATCCGCAAGAAAAGTGACACATCTCGCAAAAATTCATTTTGGATATTATTCCAGTACTAGGTCTGTCATAGGTGCTTCTTGCAACACAAAATTTTTCTTATGAGTAATTATACGGAAAATCACTTTATTACGCTATATGTCCATTTGTGACCACAGAAGAGAGGAGGATTGTGTTGGGAGGTGAAACTACCGAACCCTCCAAACCTAATCCTATGTCTTCATTCTTAAGCGCTTTATGCTTTTATGAAAGTTATTACTCCTGGATGTATAGAGGTAAGCACTATAATTTCAGGTTACAGTAAAACCAAGCACAGTTTCTTCTGCCTCTCCTGTGAAATTTATTTTTGTCGAGATGTGTCACTTTTCTTGTGGGTGAGCGATATGTCTGGGTTGTCACACGAGTAGGTCAATCAGATATTTTCGCACACATTCAAATTAAGAAAACTACTATGTTTATCCATTTGATACGAGGCATATACACACATAAAAAAAATTTCTGAATCCGAAATACACACTAATTCAAAATCCGAAGTTTTAAAAAATTTAGTTCATGATTTCCTGAGATATTAATTAAAAACTAATTAACGAAAATATTACTTTTACTTTCATCAAGATATCTGATGACATTTGAGGAGGTCGTAATTTACTCCGGCCTTCGGGGTACATCTATCCACTTATTTTCTGATGGAAAAGAAAAGATGAAATCAACAACGGAATAATTAACAAGTCGGAAATTGTACGTCAAATGTGGAAAATGAGGTGAGTTCGTACTTTAACTAAATGTATAGATATTCAGAACTTGATGGAATGGCTGCTACACTCTTATGCAAAAATGCATGAATAGAAAATTTATTGCGATTATACATTTTAAATTCAGTAATACGGAAATAATATGACTCCATCTTAAATAGGACGGTGTCACTTGGCAACCTAAAATCATTACCTATCATGGGATATCATTGAATTAATTACGTATGATTGGATTTAATAGAATGAAGAAAACTTTTATTATTATCTTTTAAAGTTTGGATTTGCTTTTCATAAAATTTTAAATGACTCGACAAAATTCTGCAACGATTACATACACAAAATTTCAAACCATTCGGTTGGGTAGTTTTTGCGCTGTTACATGCAGACAGACGGACAGACATACGGACGGACCAGACGGCGACTATAGATGCTACGTATTTATATAATTATCACATTACTGCATAGAACATAATGTAATGAAATACTTTTTAGTGTCTTTGTAAATCAACTATGAACGCTACATATTTTAAATATCGAACATGGCATAGTAAATCTCAATTACATGTATCAGTTACCGAGCAATCCAACTATATTAACGCTAGTTAGAGTTTGGACAGACAATCCGAATTTATAAACACATTCAACTATGTTGGAAAGTGTTAAAAACGCATAATAGGTTCAAATTTGACTTTCAGAAATTTATAACAATAGACGGAAGCATACTTGAATACTTTTGTACAACCCTGTATTTTATCTACTATCTTTATATACATGCTACTATTCAGATAAAATTTAATTAAGACTAAAACACGCTTAAAACTAGTGAAATCACACTTCTAGAGGTTATCATAAATAGACGGCCATGTACCTAATTCTTTGCATGCTCTTGTATATCATTTTATCTATATTCTACAAACATATCTTAGTAAACTGAACGTAGTTCAACGTAAAAATGCATAACTCATATAAAAATCACCATTAAGCTATTTTCATTCATACTCAGTAACCCTTACGAATTCTTTTGTGTAGCCCTGTATATGATCTACAGCACTTATACAACAACGTAATATGCAAAATTTTAGTTAAATTTAAAAACTCATATCGCAACCAAAAAATGCTCCTCCAGCGATCATTGCTAAAATACAGTATTACGGGCACAGTATAGTATCCGAAATCTTTTGTGTGTCCCTTTAAATATTATGCACTTTGTATTATACAGGAAGTAACTTGTAGTAAACCTTAGCAATGTATACTAATTTCATTATATGTGAAATAGATTAACATAATTAAAATGCGCTGCAAACAACTTTTCCTCCTATACCATTATGTAACGGAATTCTTTTGTGTGGCCCTGTAAAGGAATAATAAATGTTTTTTGCATTGCATATTCTACAGAATGTACATTTTAAGTGCATAAATTCATATCAATTTCATTATGTTCGAAAGGGTGTGTAACATCATTATAATGTACTTGAAACTATTTTTTCTCATTGGCCGTAATATAACGGAATACTTATAACCATTCCTGCAATCGTTTGTGTGTCCCTGTAAACACTATGCACTTTCTTTTATACGTGAAGTAACTTGTAGTAAACCTCAGTAACGTATATCAATTTCATTATATGTGAAATAGTTTAACATAATTAAATTACGCTGCAAACAATGTTTCCCCCTATACTATGATGTAACAGAATTCTTTTGTGTGGTCCTGTAAATGAATAATAAATATTCTTTGCACCGCATATTCTACAGAATTTATATTTTAGTGCACTTCATAAATGCATATCAATTTCATAATGTTCGAAAGTTTGTAACATCTTTAAAATACACTTGAAATAATTTTTCCCCTATGGTGGTAATACAATAGAATACATTTGACTGTCCCTGTGATTGAACTATACATCCAATTTTCATAAAACTCGAAATGATTCGACAAAGTTCTGCAACAACGAAAATTTAACATTTTAAACCATTCGATTGGGTAGTTTTTATTCTGTCATATGTGGACGGACAGACAGATGGGCGGATCAGACGATGACTATAGATGCGTATTTATATAATTAAGAACGCGCCTAAAAAAGGAAATCAACAACGGGATAATTAAAATTCGCGGTAAGAAATTATAAGGCATATGGAATTTTTACAAATTATTTTAGATAGGTATTAGAAAATTGGCACATAATGTCACTCTTGAGTTACATAGCAAAAATGGCTTAAAAATTATAATTTTAAATTATATACATACTTTAAATTGTTTACACTGCACAGTAACAACTATTCAACGATATAATAATTTTTATAATGCTTTTAATAGTTTGCAGAATTAATTGTGACTATACCTTATCAAGGTAGAGGAAAAACGATAGTCGAACCAATTGCAAGCAGTATCAACAAAAGATGTTATAACCTGCCTGTGATGACAAACCAGAACAAAAACAGACTTCGCAACTTAAAATTCATGTTATCGCATCATTATAATATGCAAACATGTAAACACTTATTCTTAAAGAATGTATAAAATTTAATAAACTTTGTGGTGAAGTTTCATAGGCACTTTATTATTTTGAATCAGTTTTTAAAAAAGAATACTTCTTACTTTTGTTTCATATTTGACGTAACGTATGCGGTAAATGTTTACAAATATCACATTGTATATTCACACATACATAGAGTTTTGAAAAATTTAGTCTATTTTGATTAATGCATGCAGCTCCATTTATATTGATATTTTAAGCTTTTGAAATTCTTTGAAAATGATATATTATAAATTGAGAATTTTAACAATTAGTGAAAAAACCATTACTTTTAAAATAAGAAACTACGCAAAAGAAAGAAATCTGTGACTTCTGATGAAACGAGAATTTAAATTTGAGATTTAAAAAATTTAAATTCTAAGGACAGTGAAAACTTTAGAATTTTGTCAGAGATTAATTGAGTGCATCCTACTTTCAAATTTCACAGTAAAGATAAATCATCTCTTTGGGTATCATGGCAAATTTTTAGAGAAGGAAATTTTTCTTAAATTCAGAGCACTTCTTGTATTTACGGAGACAACTACTTTTTCTCGCCCTTAGGCTAAATGTAAAGAAAATGTCAAAGGCAAAACATTTTGAAAAATAAACAATTTATTTTTAGATGAATAATTTTATGTTCACAGTATGAAGCTTTTTTTCTGTATTGCATTTTTTTGTTGCTTCTCCAGCTTTATTTTTAATGCTTTACAGAAATTCAGAGATATTTTAAGTAAATTTTTTGTTGCTTTATTTTTTGCAGTTCACAAAATAGTTAAGAGATTGAATTCATTTTGGAAAATATTTCTTAATATATATTTTTCTTTTAACCTTAAAAAGTGTTTCTTATATTTTGAAAAATCATGAACGTGTGAAATACAAAAATTTAGTATAGATGTAGACATAATTTAAATAAAACTATACAATTTTAATAACTTGGAAATTATTTCCATAGTTTTTATATAAATTTTGTTTCTTGTGAAATAATTGCTTCATCTTAAAACGTATAACAATGTTACAAAAAGCATTAAAGGCTAAAAATATGTAAAAACGAAACGGAAAATCATGTTTCAAGCGTAGATTAGGAAAAACTTTCCAACAAATTCAGAATACTATATCAAAACTTCACATATACTGAGGTGAAAGATGAAGTATTACAGAAAAATTTGGAAAACGCCTAACAAAATTGAAAACCCAATTTCTGCTATTACTATGAATATTCGTGAAAATGTATAATTTTTTGTGCAGCTCTGTATGCAGTACTGAATGTACACTAATTATGCTAAAAGAAAGTTCAGTTAAAGGCATAGCACAGTTGAAAATTTCCATTCAGCAATTTCCGCCAATAAACGGAAATGTATTTGAGAATTTTTGCGCGGCCCTGTGTATAATCTATAGAATTTATACACACTAAGCAGTTTTTGAAAAAATAGTTGCATTTAAAAACACATACCACAACTGAAAACGCACTCCCAGTTCGCAGGCCTCAATAGTTCAATTATTGTTAATTTTCTTCTGTAGCCAAATTGTTTTGTGTGTCCCTGTAAATGAGTGATAAATTCTATGCACACCCTATTCTATAGTAAGAACCTTGTAGTACACCTCAGTAATATATATCAATTTCAATATGTTTAAAATAGTGTAATATCATTAAAATACACCGCAAACGATTTTTTCCCATGTACCGTAATATAACGGAATTGTTTTGAGTGGCCATGTAAATGGACCGTAAAATGCTATTTACTTCATATTCAATACGAACAGGACATAGTAATCCCCAATAACATACATCAATTTCATGGTACTCGGACTATATTTACGCAAATACAGGGTGATCTTTTTTAAAGTCCTGAAAGTAAAACCCTATAACAAAAGAACCACTGATCCAAATGTCCTGAAATTTCACCAGTATGCTCCCAAAGCAATGGGAATTTTTTTGGCGTGGTTAAAAAAAAAAAAAAAAAAAAAAAAAAAAAAAAAAAAAAAAAAAAAACTTAAAATCGCACCGACAGCTGGCGCTGTAAGTTAACAGAAAATAAGAATATCGTCAGTGGGAGGAAAACAATGGACGGTACTTCAAGAAAAAGAAAACAGTATTACGCATATCAAAAACATACAGAATTCAGTAATTGGGTAAAGATACTGCGAACACCTTCGCAGAAATAGAACGAAATAAAAATATGGAACAAAGCATTCATACGGAACTGCACGACTAACACAAGAGATTTTCAGTGTGCTGTCTCCCGTTTTCAGCTACGAGTTGGAAACGTGAAACCGCATGTTCCACAACAAAGCGAAGAATATCCGGCTGAATGCTGTGGATCTGGTGCACAATGCATGCTTTCAGGTCAGCTAAGTTCGTAACACCATCACAATACACAGCATTCTTGGGTGCCCCAGAGCCAAAAATCGCAGGGATTGAGATCAGAATAATTAGCACGAGGTGTGTGAGCTTCAGGTTTTTATTGCCACTGTGCGTGTGTCGTGCGCAAGCTCGTCTCCCGACTTTACTGCATAAACAGCGCCATCTGTCGGTGCGATTTTAAGTTTTTTTTTTTTAACCGCGGCTAAAATATTCCCATTGCTTTGGGAGTATACTGGTGAAATTTCAGGTCATTTGGATCAGTGGTTCTTTCATTATAGGTTTTTACTTTCACGACTTTAAAAAAAAAATCACCCTGTATAAGAACGGACAGAGGGACTGACAAACCGAATTCATAAACACTTTTCAACTACGTTGGAAAGTGTTAAAAATGAATACAGAATGTTTGTTCATCTGTTAATTTGATCGTGTGTTGCAATATATAGAAACTGTTACGGTTTTCTCTTGTCATTTGCATAATTGTTAGAAAATTCGATGAATTTCCTAAATATTAACTTTAGTGATGAGTGAACCACTTTTGATGAATCTCGCACCTATCATTGAGAATTGGTGCATTTTATGGACCTATAGGCCAACGTTAGAGAGCCAATAATATTTGTCTACAAAAATCGTGTTATAGAATATTTCTAAAATTAAATTTTAGAGCAACGAATGTTTAATTGTTAATTTCAAGACAAAAGCATGTTGATTCTCTAAATATGGTGCTGCGAACCAAATCAATACTCACTCACAGCTATCAATCGACTATGACATTGACCACACTGTCAGAAAAATTCGTCTTAATACGCTTAATTTTTCCTCATTTTTAAACATATCATTTCCGTACTACTAGAAAACAAGCTTTTTCCGTTAATTATTGCCGTAAATGATAAAAAAGGAAAAAATTCCTTTTATTCTTTGCAAGCATGAGGTTGGTTGTATTTATACCAGAGTTAGAATTTATATTCAATATATAAAAAAAAGAAAATTCAATAAATTAAAATTTCTAATTTATTTAAAAACAAACAAACAACAAGTAAAAATTAAATTTAAAACATCAAAAAAACCCAACTGCCTAAAAAGCGAACTAATTAATTACTTCTCATTAATGTGAAACTATTTTTTATATTACTTACCTATCTTTTTTATTTACTTGTATTGATGACTTTTAAATTGTGTTTAATTGTTAGTTCCTAGCTATAAACACTGTTTTGATGAGGCCTATAGATGTCTATGAAGGTTAGAGTTGCAGTAAAGCTAGAGATCCTACCTACACAACCTCCAGGTTGTGTAATATTTAAACGGAGCTTCTGACTGTAAAATAGTCAATGAAACATAGTCTTCATTTTGAAAGACCTATCCAATGATATGCCACTCAATGTCTTGCGTAATCATTTTCGTCTCTACCGCCATTTTGAATTTATAAAAACAAAACCTAGCCTATAATCATTGGACGGTTAAGACAAATCGATAGAGACCTCATTCATTAAAATCCATCCAGCCGTTGGGATGTTTCGATGGTATAAAGAAATCCCCATACCCAGATACGGTGTCAAACACATAACCCTTGTTGGCAGTCGGATAAAAATAATGATTTTGAATTCAATAAAGTAGCAGTTTTCTCATTCATTTAAACTTATTCGTTATGTATTTTATAGAGTATTAAAAAAATATTGCATGTAAAATATAGTTTAAACGAACACATTTAAAAATATATATTCAATCAACTTAAAAAAATCGATTTTAATCAAAAAAGCAAACATTTGTTCTAACATTTAATTAAAAATGTAATATTCATATTTTACATCTAAAAATCAAATTATGTCTTATTAAAAATATGTCTGATATGTAATAATTTTTATCCTCTATTATTCTATAAGTGTTAAAAAACCAACCATTCTTTCATTACTACGAAATGTCTATAAAATTAAGTTTAAATTTCCGAATTTTCTCAACAAAAAATTTAACAAGCCTTACCAATCTCCCATTTGAAGAAACCATATATTTTAATTTCAAACTCCTCCAACTGCTCGCTGGCCGGGATGTTAAGGCGTACGGTTCGAAACAGAAGGTCTGAGGTTCAAACCCAAGGGGATCCAATGAAGAAAGAGAAACGTATTTTTTTTTAAAAATTCCTTTTTTCAGATTACGGAAATTTTCTGCCCTAGAACGGAAATTTAATCAATTCTCGGATATATGCCGGTAGCAGTGCTGCTAGGAATATTTCCGTGAAATGAAGAAAGTATTTCTGAGAATGCAGGGTTGCCGGGATAGCGAATAAAGCCAATTTATCGTTGACAAAGATGTAATTATAATGTTGTATTTTTTTCAAAATAAAATTCGCAGGTTCTTGAAAGAATTTTTAAACGTTTTTCAATGCTGTATTCTTATTATTAACTAATTTGTATGTTAAAGTACATTTTTCGAAAACTTTTTCGTACTTCTCTCAAAAATTACATTTTCAAAAAGTTGTGCAGCTGTAAAATCAATAAATACTATTTTTGAAAAAAAAAAAAAAAGTTTGATCTTTAACTTTGGCCTATAGGCCTTTAAGACGCACCAGGACTCAATGCTAATTGCAAGCTACATGAAAAGAGGTTTTTGTGTAAGAAAAAAAGCCTTTTGTGGAAAACACGATTTATGAACATTAACGCTAAATGAAAGAAAATGTTACTTTATTACTCATGTGGATTCACGAAAGACTAATAATGAAAGATTAAGCAACAAAAATTGTTATAACAACATGTATAATGATCACTTATAAACAGATTGAGCTAAATAATGCTATAAAAAGTGATAAAATATCTTTATTTAGATTGACGAACGTTTCATCGCACATGAAAATGTCGCCGTTTGTGGGATGACACGCTCGTCAATCTAAGTAAAGATACTTTATCAATTTTTATAGCATTATTTAGCTTAATCAGCAAAAATTGTTTCTTGATATTATTAGATGCGTAGGAAACGGAGAAGCTCATGGGGCTCAAACCTTCCCCATTTAAATGAAAGCAATTTTTTATGTGCGTTCGTAATTATATAAATAATAGCACCTATAGCCGTCCTCTGGTTCGTCCGTCTTTCCGTATAGAATAGTGCAAAAACTACCAAACCGAATGGTGTGAAATTTAATATATGTAATCGTTGCAGAGTTTTGTCCAGTCCTTTCAAATTTTATGAAAATCGAATGAAAACTTAAAAAGATATTAATAAAAGTTTTTTCGTTTTCTTAAATGCTGTCACAGTTATTAATTCAATGATATCCCATTATAGCTAATGATTCTATGTTGTCATGGTGATTACGTCCTATTTAAGATGGAGTAATATTATTTCAGTATTTCTGAATTTAACGTATATAATCGTACTAAATTTTGCTTTCATACATTTTTGCATATGAGTTCAACAGCTATTCCACCAAGATCTGAATATTTATAAAACTACTTATAGTACGAGCGCCCCTCATTTGCCACGTTTGGCTACAATTTCCGACTTGTATAAAAGTCATATGAGCTATGAGCTATTCCAAAAACTACTGTTTTCTATCTGCAATATTTGATACGTCATCCCTGAACAAACAACTCTGTACTTAATGAAATGCTATCAATATTGATTATACTACATGGTAACAAACACGGTATTCCCTGCTTCCAGTACTATATAGGTAGAAATCAGACTGAAAAATCAAACTCCAAATAGCACTTCTAAAAAGAAAAGGAGGGGGGGGGAGGTTATACAGCTTTTCATAAAATGCAAAATTAAGTTTTAAATGAAAGATAAAACTTTCCGACGTTTAAGGTATAAAAAATGTTTACAGCTTTGTCAGTGATAAAATTAGTGCATCCGATTTTAAAATTTCACGGTAAAAGTAAATTACTACTGTAAATGTCATAACATATGTTTCAGTAGAAAACTTTCTCTTAAGGTTGTTCTCAAATTCACTGCTCAACAATCGCGAAACTTTCTGACACAATGACGTACATATTTTTAAAAGTAAAGTTATAAAATTCGCAGACTTGGCCATGGAAGTGATTTGGAATTAAAAAGATTTTTCCATTTTTTGATAAATAAATTACTAATCGAGTTATAAGCGTTTTTGATCACGTGACAAGGCGTTTTTCTCCCTCCATTGACTGGTTTTTCTGCTTTCGTCGGGAAATTGGATTCAAAACGCCAATTTTAACAATGCTTTCTAAATGATCTATTGTGTAAAAAAAAAAAAAAAAAAAAAAAAAAAAAAAAAAAAAAAACGGAAAACGTCTTTTAGTTACATAGTTTCTGAATAACAACATCTGCCAGTTTTATGCGTTTCCAAACAAAAATTAATTAAAACTTATGTCATAAAATTGCCTCTTTGAATCTGAGAACAGCCTTAAGTTCAAAACACTACTTGTCTTTTTTTTTCATTATATTTTAAGGTTTTCATCCTGCTGTACATCCTGGGTATTCATAGATAATACAAATAGTCTTTTTTTTTTTCTTTCATGCAAATCGACACATTTTTTTTAGATGAATATATGAAACTCCTTTTATACAGGATGTCCTAAAAGTCCCGGACACATTTTAAAATTCAATACAAAATCACGTAATTGTCATACAGGTGTGCGATTCGGACTGAATTGCTTCTCACAATGACAAGTTTTCTTCAACAGAATGGAAATAATTAGTTCCAAATTTCGATCATAGATGGCGCCACTTGACCGTATTTTCTGATTTTCAATTAGTTTTGACGCTGTGACACAGAAATGACGATTTCCAGTGAAATAGCTAATTGCGCAGGTTGGTACTTTGAAACCAAATCCATCAGTACTGTTCAAAAAACTTTCGTGCCTAGTCAATTCTGTAATTAATGCCAGGGAACACGTGGACTGGGACTTCCATTTGGATGTGGCTTGAGCTACAATGGGTGCATACATTGAACTATGTTAATGGGTTGCAAAAATTATTGCTCTATAACTGCTTTTGACAAATTAAAATGATGTATAACAGATTGTCTTGAGTTTCTGATGCTTCTTTCTGATAATTTACGGTACAACGCCATCTATGGGAGAAGTTTGTAAACCTTTTTTTTATTCTTTTGAAGAAAACTTTTCATCGTGAGAAGCATTTTAGTCCAAACCTCGCACCTGTACTACAATTCCTTGATTTCATATTGAATTTTAAAATGTGTCACGTAGTTTTTGGACACCCTGTATTTTGAAATTTTGCGCTTCTGAAGGTGTTTAAAATTTATGTTTTAAAAACGAAAAATCAAACCACTTTCGACACAGTACTACCAAAATGAAGAAGGTGGGAAATGAAAGCTTTTCATAAAACGTAAAATTAAATTTGAAATAAAAAATAAAACTTCCACGTATTTCAGGAATACAAAACCTTTACAGTTTTGTCAGTGATAATTTGAGTGCATCGGAGTTTAATATTTCAGAATAAAGATAAATTACCACTTTAAGCATCATAACATACTTTTTCAAAAATAAACAATTTCTTAAGTTCAGACCACTACTTGTGTTAACGCAGACAACTGCTTTTCCTCGCCCTTGGGCTAAATGTATGGGAAATTTGAAAAGAAATTTTTTTGAAAACAGATACTGTTATGGTTTCTTTGAGAAATAATTTTGTATTTATTATAAGAAAGTTTTTTTTACACCATTTATAAATTAGAATTTTCTGCAGATGTTTAATGTGGATTTTTTTTTAAAATGAAAAATCAAACCGTTTTCAATATAGCACTTCTGAAATACATAAGTAGAAAATGTGAAACTGTTCATAAAAGATAAAATTAAATTTGAGATGAAAAATAAAACTTTCAGATATTTGAGGAATGCAAAACCTTTAGAGTTTTCTGTGATAAATTGCATGCATCCGATTTTAAAATTACCCAGTAAAGATAAATTATCGCTTTAAGCGTAATAACATATTTTTAAAGAAGAAATTTTTATTTAAGTTCCAGAGTCTACTTATCTTATCATAGACTACTACTTTTTGCCGCCCTTGAGTTAAATGTAGTGAAAATTTGAAAAGCAAAAAAGTTTGAAACATTATAACTGTTTTTTTAGAGGAATAATTCATAGTAAGAGTTTTTTTTTTTACATCATGTTTTCAGGGTTTTTTCCTGGTGTACTTTTAATCTTTTTGGGACATTCAAAAATATACCAAGTAGTTTTTTTCTTTGATACACTTCTATTTACATTTTTTTAAATGAACTACGAATCTTCACTTATATATGGAAATTTTAAGCTTCTTCAAATGTTAAAAATATATAAAAAAATTGAGAATTTTTAGTTTTTCATTATAAAAAAAAAATAAATAAAAAACGAAAAATTAATCTATTTTTGCTATAGCACTTCTAAATAAAGAAGGGGAAAATTTGAAGCTTTTCATAAAATGTAAAATTAAGTTCGAGTTCAAAAATAAAACTTTCAGATATTTAAGGAATACAAAACTTTTACCGTTTTGACAGTGATAAATTGAGTGCATCTGACTTTAAAAATTCACAGTAAAGGTGAATTACTGCTTTTGAGTATCATAACATGTTTTTAAGAAGAAAATATTTCTTAAGTTCAGAGCAGTACTTGTCTTGACGTAGACATTTTGTCGACCTTAGGCTAAATGTAGATAAAATTTCAAAAGGAAAAATGTTTAAAAAACAGAGATTATTACTGTTTTTTAGAGAAATAATTTTATATCATAGTAAGTGCTCTCTTTTATATTACATTTTTAAGGGTTTTTTTTTCCTGTTGTCCTTTTAATCTTTGTGGGACATTCGGAAATAATCCATGTCGTCTCTTTTTTTCTTTGATACAATACGCCAGGCATTCTTCTTAGATGAATCCACAAAACTCCAATTATATATTATATTATTAAGCTTCTTCAGATGTTTAAAAAAATGTTAGAAATTTGACAAAAAAATTATTTATTTATAAAAAATAGAAATACAAATAAAAAATAAATCAAAAAATGAAAAATGAAAAATCAAACAATTTTCGCAATAGCACTTCTAAAAAAAAGAAGGCGAAAATGTGAAGCTTACCATAAAACGTACAAATTAAATTTGAGTTGAAAAATAAAACTTCCCGGTATTTAATGAATACAAAACTTTAACTGTTTTTTAGTGATAAATTGAGTGCATCAGGCTTTAAAAATTCACAGTAAAGGTAAATTACTGCTTTAAGCATCATAACATATTTTTAAGAAGAAATTTTTTCTTATGTTCAGCAGCATTACATGTCTTCATACAGATAGCCTCTTTTCATCGACCTTCGGCTAAATATGAAAATTTCAAATCAAAAAATTTTGAAAAACAAACGCTGTTGCAATTTCTTTAAAGGAAGGATTTTATACTCATAATATAAAAGTTTTGTTTCTTACCTAATATTTTCATTTTTCTCTTTCTGCTGTATTTTAAATCTTTCGGAGATTATTGATAGATTAAAAAAACACTTTTCTTTTCTTTTCTTTATAACACTTTCCAACAAAGTTGAAAAGTATATAAAAACACACATACACACGTAAATAGTGCCTGCATTCAACTGTTAAAGGTATACATAAATATTATACAGACGTACATACAACAAATAAAATAAACTTTTATTATTACGTTTATTGTATTTATTGTATGTATGTCTGTATAATATTTATGTATACCTGTAACAGTTGAATGCAGGAGTTAGTTGTGTGTGTATGTGTGTTTTAATATATTATACATTGTAAATCGATGTAATAGTAAAATCTATTCGTCGTTGTCCCAACATCCCTGGCTATCTGATTGATGGCTGGTGACTTTCCCAACATGGTTTGTTAGTGAAAATTTGCAGACCCATGGATCTGGCGGAGTAGCTCAGTGGTAGAGCAACAGCCTAGAACGCTGTGGTCCTAGGTTCGATTCCTGGCTCTTGCTAATTTTTCACTCCAATTGTATTTATTGCATGTATGTCTGTATAATATTTATGTATACCTTTAATGGTTGACAAGTGCATATGACTTCGGTTTGTCTCTCCGTCTGTCCGAGCTATAACTCTCGTAAATGTACTTAGATCGCCCTTATTTTCTGCATGTTATTGATGCTTACTATATTACGATCGGTATTGAAAATGAAGTGTGCAGCATTTTTATTTTATTTACAGTGACGGTCGAAAGTTTTCAGTTACATTACGGTCTATATGGGAAAAAATCGTTTCAAGTTTAAGTGTGAATTATGTCAGCCAGGTATCGGTCCGGATAGCCTAACAGGTAAGGCATTGGCACGGCACGCCAAGTATCCAGGTTCGATCCCTGGTCTGGACATTTTTCGCTCTGTTGGAATAAACTTCAACTGTGCTACTCCAGCATACTCAAGTTTAAGAGTGAATTATGTCAGCCAGGTATCGGTCCGGATAGCCTAACAGGTAAGGCATTGGCACGGCACGCCAAGTATCCAGGTTCGATCCCTGGTCTGGACATTTTTCGCTCTGTTGGAATAAACTTCAACTGTGCTACTCCAGCTTTGAATATGTTTCAAGTTTATTTTAATGATTTTAGACAATTTCAAACATAATTAAATTGATAATTATTTATGTAGTGCACTGAATCATACATTCTGTAGAATATGGGTGTCAAAGAATTTACTATTCATTTACAGGGCCACACAAAATAATCCTGTTACATAATGGTCTACGGGAATCTGTTTGCAGCATACATTACAGAGACTTACTACAAAATACTTGTTGTATAACATGATTTGCATAGCATTTATTATTCATTTACAGGGACACTCAAAAGATTGGGAAAAAGTACTGTACTATTAGCTATAAGTGCTAGGAATGGGATTTCATTTATGGTATGCGAATTTAATCAAAATTTTGCTTACTATGTGGTGTATATAAATGCTGTAGATTATAATACAGGGCTCTACAAAAGAATTTGAAAGCATTGCGGATTATCAGCGTGAATGGCTTAAAGGCAGCTTTTAATTGAGTTCTACTTGATTGATAACCACTTTCAAGTTAAATCATATTTAGTATACTAAGAAATGTTTGCATAATATAAATATAATCATATAAAGGCCATGCAAAAACAGGATACATGACCTCCTAAGGACGATAATGTTTTGAGGTGTGATTTGAGTCGTTTTAATTATGTGTTAACCTGAATTAAATTTTAGCTTAATAAGTAGCGCATATAAAAATATGTTGGCTGTACAGAAGAATTCAAGTATGTTTCCGTACATTTATAAAAACTGCTGAAGGTGAATTTTCATCATATTGGGCTATTTCTTACTAAACTAAGTTTTAGCATATTATGTAGAATATGTATAAATTGTAGATTAAATACAGGGCTGCACAAAGTAATTGGCCTACTTTTCCGCTATGGACGAAAATTGCTGAAATCCGGTTTTCAAATGTGTTATGAATTTTCTAAAATGTTTACTTCGATTTTTTTTAAACCTAATTAAACTGTTTTGGTTATAAATTCAGGAAGTGTTAAAAAGTGTTTCCATAATCTATCCTTGAGGCATGATTTTTCTTTCTTGCTTAAATATCAAATAGACCTGCACGATTTTTAAATGAGTTAGAAATTGTATTTTCAAAACGTTTTAAGGCACTTGAGAAAAAATTTCTATGAATGGTGTGATGTTATTATATTGCATATCAAGCACTTGATCAAATATGGATTTAAAATTAATTTGAAGTATTAAAAAATATTTAAGGAATACAAAAACGTTCTCTGCTTTCTAAGAGATAAAATGGGTGCTCCTACTTTAAAACTTTACAGAATTTAAAATTTATCGAAAAATATGCAATCAATAGATTTTTTGTTATCTGTTCAGAATAGTCTAAAAAATAAATTAAAAATCAAACATTTATCCTATCAGGGGTAGTTAAAGAAAGTTACTGATTACAATCTGCAGTTTGTCACATGCTGATATATCAAATAGTTTTCAAGAAAATGGGAAAAAGAAGGGAGAACCAATCAGCGATCCTATGTTTCAATACTAAAATCTCAGGATTTAATAAATATATTTTCAGAAATCTTACGGAGATTTAAAGCTCTAATTAAGAATAAATGATAATAATAACATTTTTAACTTTTGACTTTTTAGCTTATAACTCATTTTAATTTGAAAACTAGATTGGTAAAAAGTTTTTCCCAAATAAGGAAACTTCATATAAAATAGAAATGCAACACAGTGTTGCCATTCATCTAGTACTTTTAATAAATTTCAACGGTTTGTCTTGGTCTTATCAGAAAAATTATGGTTTTTGTAAATGAAATACTGCATTTGAAAGTTTCCAAAAAAGCTTTATATGCTAGAAAATGTAAACAAAAGAATACAGAATATTTTTTTTTTTTTTTTTTTTTTTTTTTTACTTTGATCGTGTTCTCTATACTGAAATGCGGTAATTTATTATACTTTTGACAAAATTATTTAAAAATCGATGTACTTACTCCTTTCCTAAATCTAAGCTTTATCTTGTTCTTTTTTTTATGACTGGAATATTTTCTATTACAAAAAAAGCTGAAATAGTAAAATCCGAACAAAAGTAAAACGTTTACGGATTTTAAAAGGATAAATTAGTTGTATTTAACGTTAAAAAGTCACAGAAATTATAAATTGCTGTTTTAAGCGTATGGCATATTTTTTAAGACGAAACTGTTTAATAAATTCAAATAACTTCATGTATTAACGCTGAGAAGTACTGTTTATCGTCAGAAGTACTATTTATCGATAAATGTGATGAATTTTCCAAAAACAAAAATATCTCCACACAGTTATTTTTTTTTCGAGGAATAATGTTATGCTCATAGTATAGAGATTTTTCTTGCTCTAGGGGCTCTGCCACCTACGAGCTACGCTCGACAACACCCTTTCAGACACCGCATACTCTAAAAACACGATAATTTAGTCAGCTTTAAAAAGATTACGGAAAATAAAATTGAATTATAATAAAAAAAAAAATCAGCGGAAATATCCCTATAAACGGGTTTTCATTCATTATCCTTCTACTGAAGGGTTTTAAGGCCGAATCAGCAACTGTTAAGACATCTAATGGCTGTTTTCGAGTTCTTTATAAATAAGATTATTTAAACATTTGAAAATCAGGTAATATAAAATGAACAAAGTCAACATAGTCTTTTCTTCCCTGTATTTTGTAACAATGCAACAAGAAAATTGTATTAAATAAGACATTTTATATGTATAGTTTTGAATGTAACTAATTTCCACCGTAGTTTTCTTTCTCTTTTATGTAGATTTCATTACAAAAAGCTACCCATTGCAGCCGTACGGAGGAAAGCGTTTTCAAAAAATTTTGGTATATTTTCATCGATCATGACCCCCAGACCCCGAAACCACCCTCCGTTCAAAAGTTGATATATATATATATACATATATATATATATATATATATATACATATATATATATATAAACATATATATCTGATCTTTGTCACACTGTAACTCTCGTATTTATGAACCGATTTGGATGTAACTTCGTGTATACATAGTGCATACTAATGCCTCGTCCGAGTTCGTTGGCCAGCTTCATCCGTCTTCTTGTTTCAAAATGGCGGCCATTTAAATTTTTAAAAAAAAATTAAAATTTGAAATGTGGTACCAAAAAATTGAAAATTGAAAACTATTTTTTTTTAATTGTTTGACCTTGATACAAAGATACCGGAGCATTTTTTGTTTCGTCTATATCTTAAAAGCTGGCTGAGTTATAGCAGTTTGAATTTCTAGCTTGGCTGACATTTTGAAACGACCTGATTTTTGTCACGCGATAACAGGTGTATTTATGAACCGATTTGGATGTACCTTGGTGTATGCATAATACATACCAATGTTTCAACCGAGTTCGTTCACCAGCTTCATCCGCCAACTTGTTTCAAAATGGCGGTCATATAATTTTTTTTTAATTTAAAATTTAAAATGAGGTACCAAAAAATTGGAAAATGAAAAAGATTTTTTTGTATGTCTTTGATCTTAATACAAAGATTCCGGAACAGTTTTTGTTTCGTCTATAGATATAGGCTGAGTTGTAGAATTTGAATTACTATTGTGGCTGACATTTTGAAACGACCTGATTTTTGTCAGGCGATAACAGGCGTATTTATGAACCGATTTGGATGTTACTTGATGTGTACATAGTAAATACCAATGTCTCGACTGAGTTCGTTAGCCTGCTTCATTCGCCATTAAATTAAAAAAAATTGCATTCATAATTTTTTTTTAAAATTTAAATTTTAAATGAGTTATCAAAAAATTGAAAAATGAAAAAGATTTCTTTTTTGTGTTTGACTTTGATACAAAGATTCCGGAGCAGTTTTTATTTCGTATATCTCTTTAAAAATGGTTGAATTATAGTACTTTGAATTTCTAGCATGGCTGACATTTTGAAACGATCTGATATTTGTCACGTGATAACACGCGTATTTATTAACCTATTTCAATGTAAGAAGGCATGTGGATAGTATATCGTAATGTCTCGACCAAGTTCGCTGGCCAGCTTCATCAGCCATCTTGTTTCAAAATGGAGGCCATTAAATTAAATAAAAAATTATATTTAAAGTAAGGTGCAAAAAAATTAGAAATTGAAAAAGGTTTCTTTCTTAAGTATTTGACCATGATGTAAGGATTCCGGAGCATTTTTTGTTTTGTCGTTATCTTAAAAAATGGATCATATATAGCAGTTTCAATTTTAATGTGGGTGACATTTTGAAAAATCTGATTTTTTTCCTGCGACAGCACTTGTATTTATCAACGGATTCCGATGTGAGTGAGCATGTGCACAGGAATTACTAAGGTCTCGACCAAGTTCACTGGTTAGCCTCATCCACCATGTTGTCTTAAAATGGCAGGCACTTCAAGATATCGCCGAATTTGGCAACCAAATATAAGTTACTTTAAATAAAAGCAGCTTGGATAATGCTGACTAATTTCGCGAAATTCTCATTCATAATGATTTAGTACTGATAAAAATTAGTATTAAATCTCCTATAATCGGTTTCCACTAAATTGAGCTTCGTGTGTTTGAATAATATAAGCTTGCTTTTTAAAAATAAGGAATATGAAAGCTACCTCTTCCTCCCGGCACTGGCCGCAAGGAATTTTTAATATTCACGTGAAAATAATTTTGTTGTTAGAAAGGAAATTTTATTATTTAATGGGAACAATAGTTAAAACGATCATCTCGAAATATGAAATAAATGGCTCGTGTAAATATATTTGTAAATTTAAACCGTTTGGCAATGTTATTTTTTGGCCATTTTAACTATGACGTAATTTCCACATTTACTGATTTTAATACATAATTGTGAATTTATTATTTTAAAGTTTGTCTTTCTTTTTTAATATTCACGTGTAAATACATTTTTAATGACATAACTTTCAACATTTTCCTTCTTTTAACACGTAATCATTCAATTCCCATTTGAATAGGGGTTTTTTCTGTTTATAATAGTCAAGTGTAAATAAATTTTTAATTTACAGGAAATATTATTTTTTGAGCTGTTTTTACAATTAGCAATAATTTAAAATAATAACCTTTTCTAAGATATTAAAAGAATATCTCTTGAAATGCTGAAAATTTGAATAAACAATTGAAACAAGCCTTGAAAAAATTAGTCAAATTAAAAAAACTAAATGCAATCTGTACAACGAGAGCTTGTACTGTTCCTTAAAAAAATGATTAAATTCCTGAGTCTATTTTTGCTCCTATAAACCTTTTGAAATGGAACGATTTTGACCAACTTTAACATTAAATAGTTCTTAAAATAATTATTGAATTTAAAAACTTTCTTCATCGTGTTTATCAAACATTTCTCTATAATACTACCAATCTTTATATTACTTACCCATCTTGTAATCGTTTTAAAAATTGAATTAAAAAAAATCACTGATTTACACCTTTCAGACACTGGAGATTCCGAAAAAGATATTTTTAGAAGGAAAAAAAAAATGCCGTTCACCTGTCTGTCTGTGTGTGTGTAAACGTTCTATCTCCGGAACAAATTGAGATAGAGACTTGAAATTTGGTGTGTACTTAGTATGTAATAATGAGAAGAAGCCTAATGTATTTCAGTAACCTCGATTATATCGAACTGTTTTTTACCTCGAACTATTTTTTCGGACTCTCGAAATATTCGTTCTGATAAAAAGTGTATAAAAAAGGTTCGATTTTTTTTTTTTTTAAGGAGTGAACATAAAATACAATAAAAATACATAAATTTTTCATAAAGAATAAAGTCGATCGTATTATTAGTTGCCGAGCTATTTATAATTATATTTTCAACACTTTTGATTTTTCATGACACTGTATTTCATTTCAAAGATATATTTTAATTGGAAATGAGACGCCTAATCCGACCCAGTAAACTGTTATTTAATATGATTACCATTTTTGGAGTTATAAGGATGTTTCTTTTAAGCAATTTTATTTTCATATTTTAATTATGTATATCCATGATGGTAAGTATTACGGTGGTCCCCAACGACTAGTTTTTGTATGCAGTAGTTTTCTTAATATTAACGAAAAAAACCTCTGGTCACAAAAAAATTATTTCCTGCGGAGGTGACAGAGTTAGTTACCTTTCTTTAGACTAGAGAGATAGTATTTTCATATATTTTTGTTCTGCTGCATTTTAAATCTTTCAAGAAACACAGAAATAATGAAAATAGTCTTTTCTCTTGTTCCTTGAATAAAATTCTACATTCTATCTATTTACCTATTATAAGGAACATTATTTATATTTAAATCTTATGTTTGCTCAATTCTCTGAAATAAAAATTTAAATATATAAATTCAAACTATTTAAGAAATAAATCTTTTATTAAAACAAGGAATTACGTAACTGAAGGAAATGTGAGGCTTCTGGTAAAATTTTAATTTAAATTTGAAATACAAAAAACTTCCAGATTTTTGAGAAATATAAAACCTTTAATGTTTTGTCAGAGATGAATTGAGTGTATCCCATTTTAAAATTTCTCAGTAAAGATAAATTACCGCTTTAAGCGTCATGGCATATTTTCGAGAAGAAACCTTTCTTAGAAATGGGGTTTGACGCAGACAATCACACTTTATCACCTGTAGGCTAAATGTACTGAAAAACTGAAGCAAACAGTTTGAAATGCAAGCAAAATTTTGAAAATCAAACATTGTTATTATTATTATTTTTTTAATTATCTTATATTTATAGAATAGAGTTTTTTTCTTACATTATATTTTTTGCTGCATTTTAAATATTTCGATAAACTCGGAAGTAATTCAAATAGCCTTTTCTGTTGTTGCTTTGATATCCACATTTTTTCTGTTAACATTAATTTTATACGGAATATCACCTATATTTAAATTTTAAGTTTTCACAATACTCTAGAACTGATATTTTTAAAATGGAACTTTAAACAATTTTCAAAATTGTTCTTCTGTTAAAATAAGCGATTACGGAACTGAATGAATGCTTGGAATTTGAGTCTTCAGATGGAACTTGAATTTTAAATTGATATGAAAAAAAACTTCCGGATTTTTGAGAAATGCAAAACTTTTACTCTTTTGTCAGAAATAAATTGAGTGCATCCTACTTTAAAATTTCACAGTAAAGATAAGTTGCCACTTTAAGCGTCATGACATATTTTTGGAGAAGAAACTTTTTCTTATGTATGAGGCGCATCTTGTCATAACGCAGACAGGTACTGTTTATTGATTTTAGGCTAAATGTAGTGAAATTTTCAAGTGAAAAAGTTGGAAAAACAAATACTGTTAACATTTCTTTAGAAGAATAATTTTATATTTTTACTATGAATAATATTTTCTAACATGATATTTTAAAGTTAATTTTTTTCTTCGGTATATTTCATTATTTTGAGAATTTCAGCCTTTTCTGGGGTTTTTTCCTATATTTCACCACATAATCAAGAGATTAAAGGAAAAAAGAAATGTAAAAGTTTCTGAATAAAGATGGTTTTCTATTGCATTAAAAACTATTTCCTATATTTTGAGTAATAATACAGATAGAAAAACGGTGTTTCTTTTTTCTCAGAAGATGAAACTTTACATTTTTAATAGGTGTCAATAATCCATTTAAAAAATAAGCAATTAGGAGGTTATATAAGAGAATTTTAATTTAAAAAATTCAAATCCTTTTACACCTGTTGAAACATTGTATATATTTTTTTCAGAGACATTTTGCCATTCTTTAAATATTTCTCATCTTAATTAACTACCGAAAATTTAATTTATTTTTGTTGAAACGAAATTATGTACTGAAACATCCTCTAATAATTCTTTTTATCACAGTTCCGTGATATAGATAAAACAATAAAGAACTTATTTCTTATACTTCTTTCTTTTAAGTTAATTTGTATTTAAAATTTACGTTTTCGCAATTCTTAGGAAGTGATATTTTAAAAATTAAATAAAAATTATTTATGAAATAGTTACTCTATTAAAATAAGGAATCACTTAACTGAAAGAGTGAGGCTTTGAGGCTTCTGATAAAACGTGAATTTAAATTTGAGAAGTAAAAATCTTCCAGATTTTTGAGTAATACAAAACCTTTACCGTTTTGTCAGAGATAAATTGAGTGATTCCTACTTTCAAATTTCACAGTAAAGATAAACTGCCGCTTTAAGTTTCATGACATATTTTTCTAGAAGGAACTTTTTTGTATGTTTGAGACACTTCTTGTCATGACGCAGACATCTACTCTTCACCACCTTTAAGCTAAATGTAGTGAAGATTTCAAGCGAAAATATTTTGAAAACACTGTTATCTTTCTTTCTTTCTTTTTTTTAAAATAATGTTATATTCATAGTATAGAGAATTTTTCTTACATTATATGTTCTACTGCATTTTAAACATTTCGATAAACTCATAGTTCAAATATTATTTCCTGTTGTTGCTTTGATATAATTCAACATTCTTTCTAATTAAATTAGTATATCGAAAATCATCTATATTTACATTTTTTTCATAATTGTATGAAACTAATATTAAAAAAAAAAAACGAAATATTTTTATTAAAGAAACAAATTACGTAACTATAGAGTACTTGGAATGTGAGTCTTCTGATAAAACATGAATTTAAATTTGATATGGAAAAAACTTCCAGATTTTTGAGAAATACATATCCTCAACTCTTTTCTCAGAAATAAATTGAGTGCATCCTACTTTAAAATTTCACAGTAAAGATAAATTGTCGCTTTAAGCGTCATGACATATTTTTCCAGAAGAACCCTTTTCTTTGGTTTGGGGCACTTCTTGTCATGACGCAGACAAGTACTCTTTATCGCCTTTAGGCTAAATGTAGTGAACATTTTAAGAAAAAAGTTTGAAAAACAAACACTGTTAACACTTATTTACAGGAACAATTTTAAATTCGTAGTATAAATACTATTTTCTAACATGATATTTTAACATTTCTTATTTCTGCTGTATATTTATTTCTTTTGAGAACTTCTGTCTTTTCTGTTTTCTTTCTTGTTGTTCATCACAT
Organism: Maratus speciosus; assembly: GCA_963932465.1. Taxonomy (NCBI): domain Eukaryota; kingdom Metazoa; phylum Arthropoda; class Arachnida; order Araneae; family Salticidae; genus Maratus; species Maratus speciosus. The sequence continues at coordinate 165,810,598 of OZ010786.1, read as the reverse complement.
AATTAAGACATTTTAATGAAACGAAATTGTAAAAGGTTTCCGAAAAATAACTGTTTTTTTTTTTGTTTTTTTTTTTTTTGTTTTTGTTTTGTTTTTTTGTTGTTTTTTTTTTTGCATTATAAATTATTTCCTGTATTTTGAGATTTAATAAAGATATGGAATATTGTGTTTTTTTCATGAGATGAAACTATACATTTTAAATAAGTATTATGAATTTATTTAAAAAGTAAAAGATCAGAAGGTTATTTAAAAGAATTTTATTTTAAAAAGTTCAAAGCGTAGTATTTTAGATCTTTTGAATCATTACATTTGTAATATTTTTTTCAGAAGCAATTTACATTTCCTTAAATATTTCTCATTTTAATGAAATTTCCAAAAAATGCATTTCCTTTTATTGAAACAAAATTATGCATTAAAGCATTGTCTAACATTTCTTTTTATCTCAGTTCCATGATCCATATAAAACAATAAAGAACTTTGTTCTTATGTTTATTTCTTTTTAAATTTTGGCATATGTATTAACTTTGTTTATTAAAAACACTCACATATTTATTTTCTTCAGTTAAGGGTTTTCCGTATGCTTTATTCAATTAGTTCTTGTAATTAAATTCCCTTTTTCGATATTTTAGTAGATTTCTAATACATGATTAGATTTGAAGTGCTGAATATTGTTCTCTACACCCACGCTATTTGCACGATTGATTAAACATAGGACCTAAGGGCTTTTTATTATGTTCTTATGAAAGATATTTTTTAACCTCTTCGATTACTATGAAATGTTTTTTTTTTAATAAGTTGTTCTCTGATTTAATGCTGCAGCTCATGCAAATTTTATTAGGTTAACAGAAGACTCTGAAAAAGTTAATGAATCATTTTATTAACTCTTTTTGGAGTAGAAATTGCTTCGACTTAATGGGATGTAAAAAACTTCTAATTACCGTGTCCATTAGTTACTCTCTGTTCTTCTTTAGCATACCAAATAATTAATGAAATTAATAAATTGTTTGATAAGAAAAACCATTGAAAATATATTGCAATTTACCTTAATAAATTCTGTACAATAAAAAATTGAAGAACATTAATATTTTTTGGAAATGACAGTTTATTATCAGTGGCATATAAACAATGTGCTTAAATTTAATGCTGGAAGCTTGACTTCCTTTTTGTCGTGTTTGAGTAATTTTGAAAGAAGTTTTATGCCAGATTCTTCAAAATTTAAAAGAGGTTTAAACATGAATACATCAAAACATACATAATCGACTCTCAAGGTTTTAACTGTCGATGTTCCTTACATGTTTCATTAAATTTCTCTTCATTCTAAAAAATAAGCGATAAGCAACAAAATCTTGCACATAAAATTCGGCATACATTTTCATCAAATTTGAATACTTTGATTTTAAATGGATAATTTTACAGTGTATAAGTATAATTAGTAAAATTTATTTCTTTTTTCCGGATAATCAAAGAGTAACTCAAAAGAAATGCATTTGTATCCCATCATGCTTATTATTATTAGTGTATTGCCATAATTCAGTATTCTGAGTGTTTGCTGCGTCTCATACGAGAAACCTCACATTATATATTCCTGCTTATTATTCTTTAAATTATTTTATGGTTGTATATATGAAATATTGCTCAATATATATTCGCATAATTACGAAAAATTACCCAATCGATCGATGCAACATCTTTTAATTTTAATTTTAACTTTTAAAAGAAAATAAGAATATCTTCCTTAAACACGAATGTCGGATAATCTCATAAGAAGTACATTCTCTCTCTTCCTCTGTCTCTTAATTTTTTTTTTTTTTTTTTTTTTTTTTGTTATTTCAACATCAGATTAGATTTATTTTGAAAAGCCATATTTTCAAGGATCTGTTTTTACTGTTTTATAGTATAATGTTTCATTTCATTAACAGTATCACTGAAAAAAAAAACACATCTTGTTGAATAACATATATTCTTCAAAAGTATTTTCCATTTTGGTTGTGTTCTCTTAGACATACTGTCTGAAATTACCATAAAACTTGTGGTGATTGAATTTTCCTTAAAGGTTTTTTTGAGCAAAAAGTTTATAATCATTTTATAAATTTTAATGATCTAATTTAACTTTTTTGAATTTATTTCTTATAATTCTCGTTATTTATAAAATAAACTAATTGATAACAATAAAACTGTATATTAGGTAGCTTTCTTTACAAAAAGCTACCTATTGCAGCCGTTCGGAGGAAAGCGATTTCAAAAAATTTTGGTATATTTTCATCGATCATGACCCCCAGACCCCGAAACCACCCTCCGTTCAAAATTGATATATATATATATATATATATATATATATATATCAATATATATATATAAATATATATATCTGACCTATGTCACACTGTAACTCTCGTATTTATGAACCGATTTGGATGTAATTCGGTGTGTACATAGTACATACCAATGTTTCGACCGAGTTCGTTGGCCAGCTTCATCCGGCATTTTGTTTCAAAATGGCGGCCATTTAAAAATTTAAAAAAAAAATAAAATTTGAAATGTGGTACCAAAAAATTGAAAATGGAAAAATATTTTTTTCTTATGTATTTGACCTTTATACAAAGACTCCGTAGCAGTTTTTGTTTTGTCTATATCTTAAAAAATGGCTGAGTTATAGCATTTTGAATTTCTAGCGAAGCTGACATTTTGAAACGTCCTGAATTTTGTCACGCGATAAAAGGCGTATTTATGAACCGATTTGGATGTAACTTCGTTTATACATAGTACAGACCAATGTCTCGACCGAGTTCGTTGGCCAGCTTCATCCGCCATTTTGTTTAAAAATGGCGGCCATTTAAAATTTTAAGAAAAATTTAAATTTGAAATGTGGTACCAAAAAATTAAAAATTGAAAAAATATTTTTTTCTTATGTGTTTGACCTCGATAAAAACATTCGGGAGCAGTTTTTGTTTCGTCTATATCTTACAAAATGGCTGAGTTATAGCATTTTGAATTTCTAGTGTGGCTGACATTTTGAAACGCCCTGATTTTTACCACGTGATAACAGACATATTTATGAACCGATTTGGATGTAAATTGGTGTGTACATAATACATACAAATAACTCAACCGAGTTCGTTGGCCAGCTTCATCCGCCATCTTGTTTCAAAATGGCGGACATTTAAAAAAATTAAAAAAAAATTAAATTTAAAATGAGATACCAAAAAATTGGAAAATGAAAAAGAGTTTTTTCGTATGTGTTTGGCCTTAATACAAAGATTCCAGAACAGGTTTTGTTTCGTCTATATCTAAAAAAATGGCTGAGTTATAACATTTTGAATTTCTATTGTGGCTGACATTTTAAAATGACCTGATTTTTGTCACGCGATAACAGGCGTATTTATGAACCGATTTGAATGTAACTTGGTCTGTACATAGTACATACCAATGTCTCGACCGAGTTCGTTAACCAGCTTCATTCGCCATCTTGTTTCAAAAGGGTTGCCATTTTTTTTAAAAATGTAATTTAAAATTTAAAATGAGGTATTAAAAAATTGGAAAATGAAAAAGATTTTTTTTTATGTGTTTGACCTTGATACAAAGATTCTGGAGCAGTTTTTGTTTCTGAAAATTTGTTCTTTTGTTTATATCTTAAAAAGTGGTTGAATTATAGCACTTTGAATTTCTATCACGGCTAACACTTTGGAACGATCTTGTATTTGTCTCGCGATACCACACGTATTCGCCTATTTCGATGGAAGAAGGCATGTAGATAGTATACATCAATATCTGGACCAAGTTTGCTGGTCAGCTTCATCAGCCATCTTGTTTCAAAATGGCGGCAATTAAATTAAAAAATATATATATTTAAAGTGAGGTGCAAAAATATTAGAAATTGAAAAAGGTTTCTTTCTTAAGTATTTGACCTTGATATAAGGATTCAGGAGCATTTTTTGTTTGTCTTTATCTTAAACAAGTTGGAAATTGCTCGTCAAACGTGGCAAATGAGGTGCGTTCGTACTATAACTAGTTTTAAAATTATTTTTGCACCCCGTATCGTACTGAATGTATAATTTTTTGCACTTCATAACGTGCATAGTCTGATACATCATTAAAATGCACTTCCAATAATTTTTTCGGAACACTTTTGACTGTCCCTGTAATTAAACTATACGTCCGATTTTCCTAAAATTTGAAATAGCTCAACAAAATTTTGGAACAATTATATCTTTAAAATTTCAGACCATTCGGAAGGCTGTAATATCATTAAAATGCACTTGCAATAATTTTTCCCATTGGCCGTAATGTAAAGAAAAACTTTTGGCTGTCCCTGTAATTAAACTATACATCCGATTTTCCTAAAATTTAAAATGGCTCGACAAAATTTTGCAACAATTATATCTTTAAAATTTCAGATCATTCGGAAGGCTCTAATACCATTAAAATCCACTTGCAATAATTTTTCCCATTGGCCGTAATGTAAAGAAAAACTTTTGACTGTCCCTGTAATTAAACTATACGTCCATTAAGCCGCAGGGTCACATGATGGTGTCTTTTGATGTTAAATCATTATTTACAAACGTTCCGGTTGAGGGGGCTTTAGATTGCCTCAAGAAAAGTCTTTGTGAATTCCATTTCTCTTATTTTGAAATCGAGGAACTTATACTTCTCACTCGCGCTTGCTTGTCGCATAATACTTTTGTTTTCAATGGTAATTTCTTCCGTATGGTTGACGGTTTGGCTATGGGTAATCCTCTTAGTCCAATTTTATGCGATATTTATATGCACTATTTTGAGGTCAAGCTTTTTGAAATCTTAAAATTTCCGTTCTATGTTCGTTATGTTGATGATGTTTATGTCCTGATTGAAATGAATTCGGATATTAATCATATTCTCTCTATTATGAATTCCATTGATCCCTGCATTCAATTTACCTCTGAAATTGAGACCAATAACTGTCTTTCTTTCCTGGATGTCCTTGTTATTCGTTGTGAAAATGGCTTTCAGACTACCGTCTTTCGTAAACCTTTTGCTGTCAGTCTCCCACCTCACAGGTATTCTTCTCATCCCCCTAACCAGAAATTCGCTGCTTTCAATACTTTTGTTTGTCGGGCTACTAATATTTGTTCCACTCCTCAGTTACTTAGTGCTGAACTTAATTACCTCAAAGCTATTGCTGTCGATCGTGGTTATTCCTCTAATATTATCGATTCTATTTATAAGAAATTGACGAAATCCGACCATTCTGAAAAGCATTCTAATTCCAACTCCAATACTTCAGTTGTATTACCATTTTTCCCTAAAATCAGTCAGCAAGTTGCTAAAATCCTAAGAAGGTTTGATTTTAAAGTTATTTTTTCTCCTGTTAATAAAATCCCTTTTTCAAATCTCAAACACCCCGTTGATCGCCTAGATAATTGGGGCATTTACAAGATCTCTTGTCAGTGTGGTCTTTCTTATATTGGTCAGACTAAACGTGCTCTTAGATTTCGTTTAAAAGAGCATGAAGGTTATGTTAAAAATCAGGAGCTCAAACGTTCTTCTATTGCTCAACATTCTTGGTCTTCTCAACATAGGTTCGATTTTTCCTCAGCCATCATTATCCAAAAATGTTCTTCTAACCTTGATCTTGATTTTTGGGAAGCTTACCATATCATTAAAAATTCTCACTCTTTAGTCAATGACTTATCTAGTACTCCAGAATTTCCAAGTATTTGGAAAGCGTTAATTTAATTCCCCCTTTTTTTGGTTTCTTTTCTCTACTTCTCCGGTAGATGTCGCTACTTGTCCACCCAGTCGTTTCCACTGCTTCTCTCTCATTGGTTGTTTCGGCGCCTTCGCCACCCGCATAGGGTATAAAAGCCAGCGCGTCTCTGTCTATGATTTTGCTCAGCCTTGCTTTTTCTAGCACGCTGTTCCCTTTGCACTGAAGAAGAATCTCGCTAGTAGATTCGAAACAGCTGTTTGCTGCTTTTCATATATTATTTGTGCATTTTAAACGTTGGTTTTTCTGCTTTTTAATATACGTCCGGTTTTCCTAAAATTTGAAATGGCTCGACAAAATTTTGCAACAATCACATATTTGAAATTTCAGACTATTCCGTTGGGTAGTTTTTGCTCTGTTACATGCGGACAGACGGACGGACAGACGGACGGACTGAACGACGACTATAGGTGCTACGTATTTATATAATTACGAACGCACCTAAAAATGGCTCAGATATAGCAGTTTCAATTTCTAACGTGGGTGACATTTCGAAAAATCTGATTTTTTGCCTGCGACAGCACTTGTATATAGCAACCGATTCCGATGAGAGTGAGCATGTGCACAGCAATTACTAAGGTCTCGACCAAGTTCACTGGTTAGCCTCATCCACCATGTTGTCTTAAAATGGCAGGCACTTTAAGAAATCGCCGAATTTGGCAGCCAAATATAAGTTACTTTAAATAAAAACAGCTTGGATAAAGCTGATTAATTTCGCGAAATTCTCATTCATAATGATTTAGTATTGATAAAAATTAGTATTGAATCTCCTACATTCGGTTTCCACTTAATTGAGCTTCGTGTGTTTGAATAGTATAAGTTGGCTTTTTTAAAATAAGGAGTATGAAAGCTACCTCTTCCTCCCGGCACTGGCCGGAAGGACTTTTTTTTATATCACTTCATGTTTATAGGTAGTAAATTGGATTTTGAAAACTTTTTCATTGATTCTGTAAGCTAATATTCGAATATTTACATCTCTATGAGAGAAAACGACTATCAGATAATCTCCTAAATAAACTTTGCTTTTAAATGTTCTTCATCTTGAATTTCAAAATTTTTTTTAAAGTCATATGTATAATAGTGTGGAGTAATTCTAAACAGCTAATTGAAAGTAAAACTTAAACTGAAAAAAAAAATAAAAACTTTAATGAAATACATTTAATACGTATGCCCATGCTTGAAGTGGCTAACAAAATTGACGTTAATATTAATACGGGCAGTAAACCAACATCATTTCATTAAATGGAAAAATTTATTCTTTTTATTTTCCCGAAAAGATGTTGTCATGTAATAATTTGCGTGACATACCGATATATGAGGTTATGTATTTTCTTATATTCGGGGAATTGCGTGACGTACTAGATCTCGAAATTCTGGCTGTTTGCATTCTGTATTTTAGACTCATCCGGAAACATTATATTCCTTCTTAATTATAAATGAAAAGGTTTGTATTAGTCGCAATAAACCTCACATATCAGCGAAACATTCACAATAATTGGAAATCGTGTCTTGCATCATTAATACCTTTATCATACATAATGCTCTATACCATAAAGATACACTGTTCTGTTAGTCTCAATTTCATATTTTTTAAGGTAATATCATTGCTATGTAATCTTAGAATAGCACCTTTTAATAGATAGGATATTCCTTGTTTGAAGTTTTTAGGTTAAAAAAAAATATTATAAAAATTGTGGCTTATTTAACTTTAGTAATAAATATGCAAGATAAGGATATATAAGCCGTAATATTTCTAAATACTTTTTTTCTTCAAACTTTTTAATACTAAATTTTGTGGAGCTCCTTTGTTTGCTGGAAATATAGCGTTTTATACATAAAACTAAGAAAGAAGAATTCAGAAACCTTGATAAATAATTTTTGCATCAACCGTATCTTCATCGTAAATATCTTTTGTAACACTGAGACGCAGAGTATCGATGATTTTATGTACGCTTGATATTGTTAATTAATTTATTGTTGATTCTAATCTAACTACAAGATTTTTAAAAATAATGTATGTTGTGACATTCCCTTTGTTCCTATTCATGTTTGTAATTTAAAAAATAATAATTTAGTATTAGAATAACATTATGAGAAAGAGATTCTTTAGATTAACAAAAGATCAGTCGTTGAAACTGACATGGTAAATTAATCAGTTTTTGCTTTTAATTATTTGTCTTAAAGATAAAAATCTCAAAGAGATTGATTACTTTTAAATAACTAGCATTAAATTTATTTTTCAATCACCAATTTAAATTTGCAAGATGACTAGAACAAATATTTTAATACCTTTATTTAAAACTAGAAAATATCATGTAAGTTTAATTTCTAAATCTCTTTAACGACGTAGGATCCATGTTCCTTATCCAAATCTTATTCCAAGTTCTAAAGATTTGAATCTTACCACTTGAAATGCACATCTGAGTTAGATTAGATTTTGCCTCGCAGCAAACATCAAATTTTATAGTTCCAAGTAACCATATACAAAATCGCATTATAGTACTAAGAAAATTATTAGGAGAACACCAATTTTTCCCTCTCACTGTTAACACAAACAATTTGGAGATTCAATATCAGAGCATTGCTCATTCAAAAACACCGAGTTAACCCTTTATCTACTGACGGTACTTATAAGTACCATTAAAATAACTTGTTATAAAATTCATTTAATACATGGGTTAGTAGTAATACAGTTTAGAATAAGTTACAGATGCATCACTTTATCTTGTTCCAAAAGCATTATTGGTTACATAAAACAAAAATATGTTTAAAAGGATGATTTATTTTGCCTTTGCATTTTTTCAGCTTTATTCGCGTTTGGAGGTTGGGGGGGGGGGCGTTCAATTTGGAAATATTTCTATATTTCTATTGTAAGAACAATATATTTGTACATTTCCTAATTCTACAAAATACTAAGAAAAATATTTTAAATAAAAGATTTGAGTGGGGTTATGAATATTGAACATAATCCCTTAAAATTCAAATTTAATTAATCCTACTAAATCCTTCAATCCTTCTAAAATCCTTCTAAAATCCTCCTAAAATTTATTAAATGATTATGTACATATTCTAATGTAGTTTAAAAAATTCCCGAAAATGCTTTAGAAGATAAAATTTTCATGAATTCATAATTCAGTACATAAAGGGTTAAGACATCCATACTCAAGAGACATGTTCGCTGAGGGCATTTATTAGTCAAAGAAACGAATGTATCTGTTAAAATGTGAAGTTCGTCCGTTCTTTTCTAAGTAACCTAACAATTCTACTAAATAAAACACTCATACTACAATATATATTAAAACTCACATACACACATAAATAACACCTGCATTCAACAGTCAAAGGTATATATAAATATTATAAAGACATACAAACAACAAATACAATAAACCCAACTGGAGTGAAAAATTAGCCAGAGCCAGGAATCGAACCCGGGACCACAGTATACAAGAATACTGCGGTCCCGGGTTTGATTTCTGCCTCTGGCTAGTTTTTCACTCCAGTTGGATTTATTGTATTTATTGTTTGTATGTCTGTATAATATTTATATATACCTTTAACTGTTGAATTCAGGCGTTATTTATGTGTGTATGTGTGTTTTCCTTCTATATATAAAAAAAAGTTTTGATTTGGAAATGGACCAATGAACATCTGCGTAGATATTCCGGGTTGATCCGCATCCAATTTGAATGCTTAAGCATGGCCTTTCATCGTTAATATTAAGAAAACTGTTTCATACAATAATATGAAAATCGGTGGTATAGAAAAATGTTTGATAAACACGCTGATGTAGACAGTTTTCCAATCGAAGAATTATTTTAAGAGATATTTAATGCTAAAGTTGGACAAAGTCGTTCCATTAAAAAAGTTTTATTTGAGCAATAAAACGAAACTATGCATGAGAATTTAATCATTTTTAGATAATTTTATACGTTATAAGTTCCCAATGCGCAGATTGCATTTATTTTTCTTATTTGACGCATTTTTTGAGGTTTTATTTCTATTTTTAATTCAAATTTTCAGCATTTCGAGAGATATTTTTTTACAAATTTTAGAAAATGTCATTAATTTAAACTGTTGCCAATTATATAAACAGCGAAACAAATTATCATATCAAATATTTCTTCAAATTAAAAATTTATTTACACGTGACTGTTACAAACAGAAAAAAAAACTTTAAAATTAGAATTAAATGATTACATGTTAAAAGCAGGAAAATTACGTCATAAGAACCATATTTACACTTGATTTTGCGTCATATTTAAAATGCCCAAAAAATATGGTAAAACAATTTAAATTGAAAAATATATTTGCGCGAGATATTTTGAGATAATCTTTTCAACTATTATCGTGAATTCGAAGACAGCGCAAATAATATTTCCTTCTAACAACAAAAGTATTTTTACGTGAATATTAATAAGAGAAATAAAAGTTTGGTGTAAATTACGTCAGATTTGAAACGATACATTTAAAATGAATTATTTAAAAGATCTTATAGCGCTGCTAAAAAATACCGGGAGACAATGACACTGTTTACTTAATTCATTTTACATTAGCTTATTTTCAAATAACTAATGTGTTTAATTAAATACGAAAACAGCCATTGTATCTCTTAACAGTAACAGATTTGGTCTTAAAAATCCCCAATCCAAGAAAAACGAATGGAAACCCGTTTACAGAGAGATCGCTACTGTTTGTTTTTTTAATTTTAATTCAATATTTTTAAAGCCGATCAAATGCGTGCAATTAGCGTGCTTTTTGGATTTTGGTGTGCCTGAACGGGGTTGGCGAGCGTAGCTCGTATGGGGCAGAGCCCCCTAGTAATATATATTGTAGTATGAATGTTTAATTATAATTATCGTAGATCGATGTAATAGTAAAATCTATTCATCGTTGTGCGGTCATCCAAGGCTGTCGTATAGATGGCTGGTGACTTCCCCAACATCGTTTATTAGTCAGAAATTGCAGACTTAGGCATCGGCCGGAGTAGCTCAGTGGTTAGAGCGGCAGTCTTGTATACTGTGGTTCCGGGTTCGATTCCTGGCTCTGGCTAATTTTTCACTCCAGTTGGGTTTATTGTATTTATTGTTTGTATGTCTGCATAATATTTATATATACCTTTATTTCTACTAAAATTCATCTTGTTGTTTTCCCTTCTGTATATTTTCCTTTAGCAATATTATTTTTGTAATCATCAACATGGTACATAAAAAGTTGAAAAAACGATCTTTAAATTGTTTAAAACAAAATACTTTTTTTCATTTAACAAATAAGGCCATCCAATATCTTACTACTTCATTTTCGACAACGCATCGTATTGAAAAAGTAGTTACATGATTTTGAAACACCTAAAAATTTTAATCCTTTCTGATGCACCTAGAAAATTTTAAGATCGGAATGAAGTTGTTTGAATTTTATTTTATTATTTAATTTCTTTGAATCCGAAAATTTAAAGTCGTGTTTAAAAGAAATCACCGTTGTCTCGCATACTCAAAATCATTGTTTATTTATCTTTGAAAACGTGTATTCTACATTCTCAGAAATGCTTTTTTCAAGTAACGGAAAAATTCCTGGCAGCAGTGCTGCCGGTATTTTTCCGTTATTTGACGAATATCCGTTTATTTTTTCTCCGTTATAGGAGGTAAAATATGCGTGAATTGAAGAAAGTGAAGAAAAAGTAAAAGTTGCTGACCTGGAATTGAACCGGCTATCTTAGTTTTACGAGACCAGTCCGCTAACCGTTGGGATACAGTTGCACAGTAGTGAAAAAAATTTGAAGTAAATATGTCTTATTCAGATGGGTATTGCTTGGTTAATTTCGTTAAAAGGCTTTTAATTTTGCAGTTAATTTCGGGAAGATTGCGTCTGTAATGAGATTGTGTTTGGGGTTTTAATACTTTAGTTTTAGTATATGGAAAAAATATGAATTATAAATATTTCTAAGTAGATTACTAGATGCAAAATATGAATATTATATATTTATTCGATACTTTTTTTAATAGAATTGATTTTTTTTTTCAATTTAATATTTAAATTGAAATATCTTTTAAATGCGTCTATTTAAAGTATATTTTAAATGCGAATATTTTTTATAAAAAACTTTGTAAATTCAACTTTATTTAACTTTATTGAACTTCAAAAAAATGAACTGTGAGTATTTTTGAATGAATGAAAAAAGTAATTGTTATTCATTTTTAAGTTCGAAAACTTTTTTCTTTTTTAATTAAATTAGAAATCTTAATGTATAGAATTTTTGGTTTTTATTTTTTAAATTAATTCGAAATTTAGTATTAATAGAGCGCATGCATAATAGGAATAAACGTAATTTCATCCTCTTTTTCAGGCTTTTGGGAAGAATTTACGGATAAAATATATTTTCTAAGAATACGGAAATTATGTGTTAAAAAATGAGGAATAATTTAATGTAAATTGACGATTTTTTCTGACAGTGTAGATATGTAAAAGTATTTAGTAATTTCTCAAAATATATTGGTTCCATAGTTACTACGGTACTGATAATTGTTAACTAAGATATTATTTTTATACAAATACAATAACAATACATAAGAGTAGAAAAATAATAATTAATGTTAATATATTTATTATTCAATTAGTACAAATTGTATCATTTTTCACTGTACATAATATTATATATTACTGTAATTATGTTAGGGATTAAGGATATTCACTTGTCCATAAGAGACAAATACATTAAAGATGTTAAACTCCTACGTTATAAATTTGCCGCAATATAACACTTCATCATCATTTCCACTTTATTATGGATGACGATACCCGAAACTATTCTGGAACTCAAATACTTCATCATCTTTGCAACCATCATGTGCTGCAGTTAGTCATTTCAGTGATGCGTGATTGACAACTTTGGTATAATGTCCTGAATTAGAATACAATGAGCTCAATTAAATGTATTATAGACGTGTTAAAGCGAACCGATTTCATCATATACAAAGTATACTTTCCTGACATACTACCAGAACGGTAAAATGGATGTTGGAAGCATACTATTTGGATATAATAGAATTTTGGGGTATTTTCATGAATTTTTAAAAGAAAAGCAACGAATTAAAATGTATATATGCATCGAAATTATTGTGCAATGATAAAAAATGACCCCGAAAATTAATTTCAAGAGTTATTTAACAGGAGAATATTAAAGAGCAATAAGTTGATAGATTCACTCTCATCAATCGTTGAGATTCATTATTGCTTGAAAAATAGAACGCGTCACAAATGCACTTTTAATTATTACCGTTTCATTATCAAATACAATTATTTCATATAGTATTAGTATACGTCCGCTTTCGACATTGTTCTTGCTTTTTTTTTTCCTTTTTTAGTATTCTTGTTGGCATGTATTAATATATATATAAATAAATATATATAAAAATGTATATATATCATTAAAATGAAATCAAAAATGTATGAACAAGTTGGTAAAATTCTAAAGATGAACAAAAGATTAACATTGGATACCAGAAATGTATAATAAGAATCTATGAATAACATACAAAATCGTCAGAGAAGCTTGCAGGTTTAATTCATAGTATACATATGTTAATTCTTCCAATTTTGTCTGCATTAGGCATAAAATGACAAAATTTAGCTACTTATAACATATCAAAAATTACCGAAATAAAAGAAAAAATACTTAAGATATTCAAAAAATTAAATATTACACATAAGATATTAATGTATACATATATGCATGCATAATCCAATTCTTGCGTATTAGCACTCATTTGCTAGAACAGGTTCCTGGTTTCACATTTGTTATAAGTTTCTGATTTTACTCAGTTCTGTATTTCAATTGGAACAAGAATTGGATTATGCATGCATATACTATATATATTAATATCTTATGTGTAGTATTTCATTTTTTGAATAACTTAGATATTTTCTCCTTTATTTTGGTAATTTTTGATATGTTATAACTATCTAAATTTTGTCATTTTATGCCTAATGCAGACAAAATTGGATGAAATAATATATATATATAGTATAACTTAAACCTGCAAGCTTCTCTGGCGATTCTGTAGGTTATTCGTAGATTCTTATTATACATTTCTGGTATCCAGTGTTCATCTTATATATATATATATATTAATAAATGCCAACAAGAATACTAAAAAAGAAAATAAAACAAGTCCAATGTCGAAAGCGTACGTATACTAATACTATATGAAATAATTGTATTTAATAAAGAAACGGTAATAATTAAAAGTGCATTTGCGACTCGTTCTATTTTTCAAACTATTATGAATCTCAGCGATAGATGAGAGTGAGATTTAATGTCGAACGAAAAATAAAAAATCCGTGTTATCCATGTATCTGTTTCTCTTAGAAACGTGGCTAATTGCAAGAGCAAGGACTAAAGAAATAAAGGATGTGGAATGCCTTGTTCGTGCTAACGAATCTGTAGCACAAAATTAGCCTATATGTTTCGAGGAAAACGCAATACAGCAATCAATATACAAAACTTGTGCATATATAGAAGTTTATCCTTCTCAAAGGACTATCGATTGAGGTTCTAACTCAAGTCTTTGAAAAGATGCTGTAAAACCGAGTTCCCTTATGTCAAAAATTCAAAAAATAATTTTGAATCAACTTGATAAAGCATTCTAAAAAAAGAAATAAAATAACAGTTCGTGCTGTTTGCCTCATTTGTTGAAGCAATTACAATTATTGAAGCACAGCAGTACAATTAGAATCTTGTCCTAGAATTAGAAATATTCCTTTATCTAAAAAGAGATTATATTAACCATACTTGTCGTGCAAGTCAGCTGCAAAGAAACTGATAAGCATCCTATTATAAGCATGATTATGCTATATAGGGACTCAAGACTCTTAAAATTGGAAAAAATGAAGAACAAAGACCATTTTCAACGTTTAATATCTTAAACTGTATATGATTTTAAAACACAGTTTTTATTGAGATGAAAGATATAAGTATGTTCTTTCAATACATGTATTTAAATATTTGCATGATGTAGAATTAGCATTTATAGGGGGCTCGAAACTATCAGACATTTGACGAGCAGAAAATTGGTATAACAGCTTACGCACAAGATTACGAAATAAATTTCGAAACTAGAATGAAAATTTTGGTGCATACTTATACTTGAGATTGTAATAATTACCCTGAACCTAAATAACTTTGAAATTAAAGCAGTTTTATATTTTTAATAGAAAGTGGTATTTAGCAAAATTTCAAGAGTATAATCACCTAAAAAAAATTTTTAACAATAAAAAGGAAATTTTAAGTTCAGTTTATGCAGACTAACATGAAACATATATTTTGGAAATTCCATCAAAAAATATTCAGAAGTTTTTAAGATATTGTGCGCGTTATGCCCAAAAACGGCATTTGGAGAAAAATGACTTCAAAATTTCGGAAAAGCCTTTTCACTTATTCAGCGGGTATAATTCTAAAAGCCATAGTTATTCTTCTAATGAGAATTTCAAGGGAAAAATTTTATCAAAATGTTCAGAAAAGGTAGGATTTTAACATTAAAAAAAAATTAAAATTTCGAAAATTTTGAAGCTTTAAGCGCCCTGAGACCCCTTAATTAATATTTCGTAGGCACAATTGCATTTTGGTGTTCCAATATCATAACTCATTGAAAAAAGCACAATGTTTTTTTTTTTTTTTTTTTTTTTTCTCACTTGAAGAAATTGGTGATTTTATCAAAATATATCAAGGTTCGTAATCTACATCTAAGAGTAAATTACTTACACATTTTTATTTTAAAGAATTATTTTCTTTTCAACACTTTTCTACATAGTTGAAAAGCGTTTAGACTTCGGTGTGTCTACCGTCTGGCCGTGTTGTAACTTTCATATATTTATACTCGAGATGCCAATAATTTTTATGTGTTTTTGATATTCACTATAGCATTTCCGCTATTGAAAATTAAGTTTGTAATATTTAAAATTCGTTCACAGGGACACAGAAAAGAATTCATTTATAGTATGATCTACGTAGAAAAATCGCTCAGGTACATTTTAATGATGTCACTATTCTTCACACTTAAAGAATCGATATGGACTTGCACTACAGAATGTTTTTTAGATTATGCAGTGCATAGTATTTATTGTTTATTTACACAGACACACATTAAAAAATTTCGTTTGCTTGTCCGACTTTGATCGATAATTGATGAAAATGCTTTTTCAGAAAAGTACGCATTTTTACACTTGAATAATATTTAGTGTATTACGTGGTATAAATACGTGTATAATTTATCATATGCAGGACTATACGCAGGGCTTGACTAATGCAGGGTCATGGAGGGGGGCAGGTGTCCCGGGCGCCCCATTTTAGAGGATCCCTATGGGCTTAATCAGAATTTTTGTAAAGAGTGCTCAAAATTGTTAAAATTGGTCAAAAGTTACCACAATTTTTATACTTTCAAAGTTTAGATAGGGGGTATGTTTATCAACTTCCACTCTCTGCTTCCCGTAAACCATGTCCTCCCGCCTCTTTCCAAGAAAGGAACGAACTGCATCATCAGGAAACTGATGTTATAAAATTTTATACAAAAATACTTTAGTATATGAGGAATGTAGTAACAACATAGCAATTTTGAAATTTGTTTCTATTAGTACAAGCACATGCCTGCTTTTGCCTTCATATCACAGATTCACCTAAATGCATGTTGATGCATTACACAGATTACATTTTAAAATGTGTTAAAAATTTTTATATTATGAAAAATAGCCAAGAGTGACTGAATGATCTCTATTTGTACTTCAAAGGCTCACATGAGCCATTATGTTCCTATATAAAAAAGTAGTGTATTATATTATTTGTTAAAGTTTTGACCATCTTTCTTATGATACTCTGTATATTGATGTGAATAGTACCTGTTTCAAAATTTATGTATACTTACAATAGATATGAAGTTTAGTACTTCTTACTGCATCAATAATTCACTAATAATTTCTATAGATAGATAGATCCCCAAAATCAAAAATCAAATTGATTTTTGGGAAGCTTACCACATCATTAAAAATTCTCACTCTTTAGTCAATGACTTATCTGGTACTCCTGATTTTCCAAGTATTTGGAAAGCATTAATTTAATTTCCTCTTTTTGGTTTCTTTTTCTCTCGTTCTCCGGTAGATGTCGCTACTTGTCCACTCAGTCGTTTCATCTGCTTCTGTCTCACTGGTTGTTTTTGGCGCATTCGCTACCCATATCGGGTATATAAATCTCCGACATTTTGCTCAGCTTTGTTTTTTCTAGCACGCTGTGTCTTGCTCTATCTTGCACTGAAGAAGAATCTCGCTAGTAGATTCCAAACAGCTGTTTGATGCTTTTCGCATATTATTTGTGCATTTTTGAACGTTGGTCCTCTGCTTTTAAATATTCCTGCACAAAGGCTTTAATTGCTATTTTAACTTAAAATGTTTGTTACTTTTTTTTAAACTTCTTTTAGGATTTTAAGAAGGAAAATACGTATTAAGTGTTGTACTTAAATATTTTTTTAGAATATTTAGAATTTAATTATGCACACTAAGCAATTTCGTCAGATAATTGTCTCCCATAAGTGCCATTCAGTATAATTTTAAACGTGTCACAGTTTCGCTCAAATTTAATTAATAAAAGCAGAGCAAAAGAAGAAAAAGATTCGTAATAAGAAGATTTGTAATAATAAGACAAAGGCAAATATTAATACTTAAAAAATCCTTTACTACGAATGTATTCATTGCTTTAGTAATCTTACTAGTTTGTTTAAATTACAATTGTGTAAAAATGCAACAGTCACTGGTCCAGTGCATTCGCTAAGACTTTTTATTGGTGGGCGAGAGAACCTTAAATTGCCAAGTCAAATTTCAGTATTTGCCAACTCATTTTATAATTTTGCCAACTTACCACAGTTAAAACATACAATATTGTTCTTATTTGTTAAAAGTTTAATAATATTCCCAATTAGCTTAGTAATTTTTGCCAAGTCCATCAGAAATAGAAAATATATTATAGTTTTTATTAATTTTTTTACAAATTTGCCAACTAAGTTTGTAAATTTTCCAAGTGTAATAACATTCGCGAATGTTTTGGGGGGAGGCTCCCCCCCGCCCCCCCCCCCCTTAGCGAAGCCCCTGCACTGGTCATTGATTCCTTCTAACAATAGCTGTTGGAAAATTCAACTTTTGGAAGTTCTTGCATATAATACCTTATATCTTGAAATTTATAAAATATGGCTATCCTCAAAAGAAAGTTATCTTATGAAAATTTGTAAAAAAGGTTCTTTGGCGACTTCAGTTATACTTTATAAGAATACTAACACTCTTATTACGTTTTAGTACTTGTCGGTCCTATGTTACTTCCTACGTGACATCGGGACTAGCATCTCTTACACGAATTTTATTCGGTTGGTACCACCTTTTCTTCTAAGAAACAATTTTTCATGTACTTGACAACATGTGCAAGAACAATGTACTACAAAATTTATTTTTAAAGAATAATGGTGTAAATAGAATATAAAAATAGAATCTTGTATAAAAAGCTAGCGTCCGTTAAGGGTTAAATGTTCTTTTGAAACACAGTTATGCAGACATAAATTTCTAGAGATATTATAGTCACAAGACTTTACATTACGATATTCAGAATAAATAAATAAATAAACTATTACAAACCCCCGAAAATTTATATACGTTATCCACAAAGATTATTTAATAAAATTTTAATAGACTTCAAAACATATAAGTTTTCATCACACTTTATTTTTAAGTTGAGCGTCTTAAATATATCAAACTCTGAATCATCATTATATTTACTTATGTTCATTTTAAGAATATTTGTAGGAAAATACAGCTGTTCGAAAATGTTGTATGTTATACGCAGCGTTTTGAAATTAATAAAATATGACTATAATATCCTTGGAAGAAAATCACCTCTATGAAAATTTGTAGAAAAGGCTCTTTGGCTGCAGCTATACACTATGAATCTCCTGAAACTCTTATTCCAATTTAAATGTTCTTTTGAAACAAACTTTTGATGCGGATATAATTTTCTAGACGCCTTATATTCACGAAAAGTTGAAAATCTCATATCCCCTTTTAATCGGATTATGATCCTTCTAAAGGTAAGGAATTTTATATACTATGTTCTTTCAACTATGAAATGAATCTTACTTATAGCAGTGTCGTTATATCTAGTTCATAAAAGTTGGTAGCGCTTATTAACTATAAAGGCTTTGAGATATGTTGTGCATTAGATGCTTTAGTTATAGTCTTTGAAATTTTTGAAGAAAGGCCACCTATAGATAACATAAACGTACAATTCAATATGATCTTAAAATAAAACTTTAAATTAGTATTATCATAGTAATAATAATCTCTAAAAATCAAAAGTAAACTTTTAGCATCGAAATATCCTAAAACAATTGACGTCGAAATCACTAATTATCTGTTAAATATATTTAATAATAATACTCAACATATATTAATACATATTTTAAAGTCATTCCAAATAATCTGAAGGAAAACTACACAAATGAAGACAAATGATTTTATTGTGATATAATTGTCTTCAATGATGTTTTATTTATTATTAAATTAAGTATTTATTAGGACAAATTGAAAGTACTTATTACCTCTAAATGTTATACGATATCTTGTACATTAGGCAAATTGGTTAAGTGTTTCTATTTGAAATATTTAGAGAATGATCGGTATATTACGTCAACCTAAAATTTGGATAATCTTAAAAGAAAAAATTGAATTTATTTTATAAGAACAATGTTAGTATCTAAAGGTCAAAGTATTTTTGTTCTTTAAAATATCGTGAAAAATCTTATTTCATTACAACATTGAACAAATATTAATAAAAAAATAAAGAAATTCAATTTAATTACCGAAATAAATAAATAATTTTTATTGTGTTATAATTGTCTACTGTGATTATTTTTTTTAAGGATAGCAAATATTTATTAACAATTACAAATTGAAAGTGTTTATTAACAAATACAAGTTACAAGTACTTATTAAGTATAAAGTTTTACGATATATTAGGCATTAAATACGTTGGCCTTTGCTTTAAGATATTTAAAAGAAATACCAGTATATTGGGTAAACTTAAATCTTTTATATTCTGCAAACAAAACATTAAATAAAAAAAAAAAAAAAAAAAAAAAAAAGTAAATAAAAGTAGTCACAAATCAAAAATAATTTTTCCTTCCAAATATCCTGATTAAAAAGTCTCGATGTCAAATTTAGTTAATTACATTAATCAATAATTATAATTGTGAAAAATAATACTATAATCCCTAAAATAAATAAAGTAAATAAAAGTACACATTTTTCATAGACTATGTTATATATTTAACGGGACGAGGGACCTTAAAAACCTTAAAAATCAATTTTTTATATTTTGTAAATTTCACTTTTAATATTTTTAAGGGTACATTATATGCATTATGGCATGCATTTAACACAAAAAAAAGATTAAAAAAAATTGTTTTTGAGGGAAAATAATGGAATTTTACGCGTCGTTTTAGAAATCTTCGAAATGCCCCCTGCGCATTCCATATCAATGAAAATCCCCAATATTTTTTTATAAAAATTTGGTTTATATATATAAATAAAACTGTGCATCGAATTTTATATATTTCAATATAAAAATAAAAAAAAAAAAAAAACTAAGGGGATCGGCCCCCTACGAGCTACGCTCGCCAACCCCCGTCCAGACACCGCAGACTCTAAATGCACGCTAATTTGATCGGCTTTAAAAAGATTTCGAAAGATTGAATTATAATTTAAAAAACAGTGGCGATCTCCCTATAAACGGATTTCTATTCATTTCTCTTTGATTGGGGAATTTTAACGCCAAATCCGCTGCGGTACTACTTGATTATCCCCTCGACCAATTTTGCCAAATTATATAAATCTCCAAACCACTCGCCAAATTATACAAATTGACATAATTTTTATTTTAAATAACGAAAGAACAAATAAATTAGTACAAAATTAATAAAAATACAAATAAAACGTCGAAATAAAAATAACTTGATGACGTAGACACGTGTAACAACATTTCAAAATAAGCTAATATAAAAGGAATTAAGTAAACAGAGTCTTTGTCTCCTGGTATTTTTTAACAAAGCGAAAAGAAAGTTCTTTTAAATGAGACATTTTAAATTAATCGTTTTTAATCTGACATAATTTTTACCACGCTATTCATTCTCTTTTAAATATTCACGTGAAAATACTTTTTTTAGAAATGAAATATTACTTGCGCTTTCCTAACAAAAATAGTTGAAAAGATCCTCTCAAAATATCAAATAAATGTCTAGCACAATTTCTAAATTTAAACTGTTTTGCAATATTATTTTGTGTTCATTTTAAGTAATAACTATAATGTGACGTAAATATGACGTAATTTCTCCTATTTAAGACTTCTAACGCATGTTAATGAATTTATTATTTTACAATATCTTTTCTCTTTTAAAATTCACGTGTATACTTTTTATGAAGTAATTTTTAATAAGTTCCTGCTTTTTGTACATAATTATTTAATTCTAATTCCAAATGATTTTTTCTGTTTATAATAGTCACGTGTAAATAAATTTTTAATTTGAAGCAAACATTATTGTTTGCGCTGTTTATACATTTGGCAACAGTATAAATTAATGCCATTTTCTAAAATAATGTAAAAAATATCTCTAGAAATGCTGAAAATTTGAATTTAAAATAGAAATAAAACCTCAAAAAATGAGTCAAAATAAAAAAAATTAATGCAATCTGCTCTCCGGCAAATTCTAACGCATAAAATGATCTAAAATGATTACACTGCCATATATAGTTTTTGCTACTATAAAACTTTTTTAGTGGAACGATTTTGTCCAACTTTACCATTATATATCTCTTAAAATAATTCTTCGATTTGAAAACTGTCTGCATCAGCGTGTTTATCAAACATTTCTGTATAAAACCACCAATTTTCATATTTTTGTATGCATTATTTTTCTTAATATTAACGAAGAAAGACCTCCGGTCACAAAAAATTCAAAACCGGCGGCGGCGGTGACAGCGGTAGTTACTTTTTTTAAAGAATAGAGAGATTATTTTGAAATATTTTCGAAAAAATTTCAAAAAATTTTGAAATTATTTCTTGAACACATATTAGCACATTTTGAACACGTATTTTGAAACATATTAGCACTAATCATTAGCGTAAATCATTCACTGTACACAATACTATTATCCTCATCATCGTCATCATGATGTACTCTAGAGGAAATAGCTTGCAGCCTGGTATTGACCTCTACTGAAAGATTTTTTAAGTATACTTGATGAATTGGCGGAATGTATGGCAAAAGATCCATCATATCTTTCTTTTGGGCCAAAATGATTTTTCTACGGCTCGCGTACAATGCATCTTGACTGACGTTTGACAAAGAAAGTAACTTGGGAAATCAAATTTAGGACATTTCCTCCTTGTATTCATAATAGTTTCCTTCAAGTCTCCAGGAACGTAGATGTGTTGTTTCTTGCGACTTGCTGCTTCAAGCAGACCAAATTCTGTATCATTGAAAAAAAGATTGGCCGAACACCATGATTTTGTGATCAATTTTGTCTGCTGTTATGTTTGTACTATTAACTAGTTTCAACTTCGTAAGAAACATTTTGATGGTTCTATTTTGGCCACCATATGCATCAGAATATAGAATAATTTTCTTATGTTTATAGCTTTTCTCTCTTAGGTGTCTTGCAGCAATGCTAGAAATGTCTTGAGATTATCTTCCTCCTTCTATTTCATCCCAGATGTACATGTATCTCACATTATTATTAAAGGAATGCACACCAAAATTATAAAAATACAGATTGCGTTTATAATAAGCGATGCATGTTGAAAGCATGCTTAGGAAACGGAAGTGCTTTTTGCAAGTCGAATACTGTCGTAAGTTTAATCTGAGGCTTTAATTTTATCAGTTTTTATTTTCTCTCTACCCTATTTAGCTTTCCGCAAGTGGAGCTCTCGTTCGGTTTCCACACTTCTTCTAGTGTTTTCATCATTTTCTGCTGAAAGTTCATTAATATGTTATCGCATAATTTACACGTATCTATACTTGGCGGCTTGAAGTTTAAATTAAAATTTGTGCTGAAGACTTCGTAATAGAATTTCTCTTTCACGGGGATCTTATTCTTTGTCGTACATTTCTCTCTAGGTCGAAGATCGAACTACGTGATTAGACTCTTTTTTTTCCTTGTAATGATAAAAATGAAAACGCTGTCGGTATGTTTACCGAGAGGAGGGGCGGGAGGGGGGTCATCGAAAATAATATTACTTCCCATTAATAGTTTATGATTGACGAACGCTTATTTTTCATCAGAAGTTTTGAAATCGCTACTTATTTAAATTACTACGTTTTTTTATAACAATGAGGGAAGATTTAGACAAGAATGGACCACAGATGAAAGAGTAGTATGCTGATGAATGGACTTGATTAGGTATGGCTGTGAAGGTTTCTTGTAATACTTCATCAACTTTGGACACAGATGCAATCTATGAGAATGTATGTGGACTACAGACTTGGTGCACTATGGCAATAGATAAAAGACAGTTTACTGTACCTTCTACATGAACTATCTCATTTTTGTTAAAAGTTAACTTGGTCTACTATGTTTGTGAGCCCCTCATATGTTATCAACCTGAGTGTACCATTCTTATCACTGGAGAGCAAACTTTTTGCTTGCTGTTCTCCTAATTCCACCAGTCACTGTTACTACATTTATTCTACTGACAAGCAGTATCGCTTTCGTACGATATGTCGTTATACATATAAATATTTCTTATTGTTCACGATAAGAAATGAATCCATAAATGTAAATTCGTGAAAACCATTAGATAAAGAATTAAAGAGGGGATAGATACATTTAAAAACGTTGTTTATATTATTCTAAAAGCTATCTTGTTGTGGTATAGAAGCTACCTGGTGTTAATATGTTATATCTTTAAAAAAGTGTATTACATTACTCCTCATACAAAATTGATAAAAATCTTTAGCGAGCCACTATTATTTGTAATCTATTATTACAAATTGTAATCTATTATTGTAATCTATCAATTATTGTAATCTATTATTAAACTTTCGAGTTGTAATTTTCCCCACTGAATGAAAAAGGCTGGGAATTGAACACAAAACTCTCCGTGCTTTACCACCTGAGCTGCCTGGAAGCACAATAAACTGCAAGTAAACAAACTCGAATAAATAATGTATGCGTATTTTCACTCATTTGGAAAAATTACAATTTGTCTGTTTGCTTTAACAGTCAATTTGATTGTGTTATTATTAAGTAATTACCGAGTCACCCGGAGTTGCCCTGTCAATGACAATAGCCTTAAATATACATAAAATCAATGTTGAATGATTTTATATATTTAAACTAAAATATTTCCATTCGATCCTAATGTTGAGTGCCACAAGGACTTCGTCAGCGTAAACCCTCGATTATATATTTTACGATTATTTATACGATTTTATATTTTTAAATGCTTTCCAAACAAACCTAGAGTAAGTGACCTTGGATAGTGTAGAAATATTGTAATTAGTGTGGATATTGGATTGTAAAAAATATATACTTTTTGTCACCTTCGAGAGCTAAAAAGCCGCAAGCAGATTCACGATCAAAGCAAGCGAATAGTGGGTTAGATATTGTTTTTAACGCATTAATGTGTTAAATAACGGGTTCGAAGACTGTGTAAAAAATTTGTGTTAAAATACCGGTATTTAATGACTATCTTCCTAGAAAAAAGAGTGTATTAAGGAGGATAAAAGTAACTTTCAGTCAATTATTTTTTGATACAGTTAATATTAATAATTTTTTAAAACTAAAGACGTCCTTTCAAAACTAAATGTTCCTGATTAAATGCATTGCGATTTGTGTTTTTGTATTTGGCTTTTCAAACTGGATACGGAATTTTAAATTATGCATAAAAATCGAAAATCGATAGAATGAATTCAGAATGTTTTAAAAAAAAGATTTAATAATAATTTTTAAAACTGAATACGTCATTTTAAAGCTAAATGTAGGCTTGTTATGTGTGTGAGATTTGTTTTTCGATTAAAAACGGTGTCTAGAACATTAAACATTGCAAAAAAAGAAAAAAAAAGACGAAAACTGCAAGATTGAGTTTCAGAAAATAATTCTTTTGAAAGTGTTAATATTCATATTTTTTAAACCAAAGATGTCTTTTAAAAGTTGAATGTACAGGTATTAAGTGGCTGTCTTTCGTTTTTTTGGTACTTGTTCCGAAGTTCGGATGTAGATTTTTAAACTTTTCGGAAGAAATTTAAAACATCAAAATAGCTCTCGGATTTTTTTAAAGAATTAAACTTGATATTTAAAGCTGAAAGTGCAATCATTTAACGACATTTCTTTTCACTCGGCGGATGCGAACATTTATAAAACTAAAAAAAAAACTGCGCAAATCATAGTTCCGAAATTTATATGAAAGGGTTAATGACAATATTTTTTGAAACGGATTGCACCGTTAGGAAACTTAAGGTACCCTGTCTAATAGACTGCATGATTTGTGTTTCTGTATTACAAATCGTTTAGGCGATGGAGGCTGCGAAATATGCGAAAGGAAAAGAATCGTTCCTGATCTTCGAATCTTCCTGGCTAACGACGTTCTGTAACTGATAAAGAATTACAATTGAGAGAAAGATTGCCTTCTTGATGATTCGCAGTTGTGGTTTTTAATTAATATCTCATAATGAAAAATCTGAGCCTGAGGTGCAGTAGGAATTCCGAATTTTCAGCCCTCTATTGTCGGTAGATTTTCCTAGCTATCACATAAACACACACACACAGAGACACACATATAATCTTTAATTTATTATTATAATAGATGTTGCGTGGAGAGAACGTTAATACTGTGTTGCGCCAGAAGTTACGATTTTAGACTTTAAAATAGTGTCATGTCTTACTTACATTTAACTATTTCTTCATAATCATCGGGTATGTCTACTTCTGGTGTATAGCTTTCAAATTTTTGAGTATATATATTAAATTTCAAGTACTTACATTAATTAATATTTCTATGCACGAGTGAATTGATTTTAAATTTTCGCTTATCCCATACTCAATCCTTATTTCAATAACGAAATATCTTGAAACAGAACTTTTGTTTCATCACGTAAAATCAATCAGCTTAATGGAAATGCAAAAGTTAAGATAATATAAATCCCGTGCAAATTCTTAGTGGTTAAGAAATTTATGAAATACATCAAGTATAAAGTCTTTTGGAGTTACTAGTTGTGGAATAATGTATTTTGATGTTATTCTGCTATTTTAAAATATTTTCGTATCAAGCTCTTACTTTTTTTGAAAAATTAAGAATGCTAATTTACGTACATGATTGAGTTTTGTTCTCTCTGTAAATGTCTAATCGGATAAGAAAGAAAATTTTGAACATCGAGATATCTAATTGTGACTTTTGACTATACATTCTAAATTGACCCTTTATGTACCGAATTATGAGTTCATGAAAATTTTATCTTCTAAAGTATTTTTCATGGAATGTTTAAACTTTATTAGAAGGTTTATGTAATCATTTAATAAATTTTAGAAGGATTTCAGACGGATTCGAGGATTTTGAAGGATTAATTAAATTTGAATTTATAGGAATTTTGTGCAATATTTATAAACGCACTCAAATCTTTTATTATGAATATTTTTCTTAGTATTTTGTAGAATTAGGAAATGTACAAATATAATGTTCTTACAATAGAAATACAGAAATATTTCTGAATTGAATAATCCCCCCCCCCCACCTCCACCAACGCCAAGAAAGCTGAAAACACAAAGGCAAAAGAAATCATCCTTTTAAAAGTATTTTTGTTTTGTTTAACCAGTAATGCTTTTGGATCAATATAAAGTAACGCATCTATAACTCATTCTAAACTGTATTACCACTAATCGATGCATTAAATGAGTTTTATAAGTTATTTTAATGGCACGTATAAGTACCGTCAGTAGATAAAGGGTTAAGAGAAATTGAGGTTTTGTGTTCCACATCAAAATTTGCTTAAACGGCGCTTTGTGCCATAATTATGCATTGATTGTTGTGTCTATACATGAAGGTGAACTATACTTTTAATAGCCTTTTTGACCATTTTTTGTCCGAAATATTTCTTCTAAATTGATTTTCGAAGTTCAAAAGCTTTTCCGAAATCAATTTGTATTGGTCTATAGGTAAATTCTACCATAATTTCCTATAACTTTAAAGGCATATGTTGCATGAATGTTTAATGCAAATTATTTAAAGTATTTATTATTATTTGAAAGCTATTATTAGATGTGCAAACACGTGCATTTGTAGTTCTATAATCCTCGCTGCGAAACTTTTCTACTTTGACACCACTATTTCGGTATAATAATAATTTTTCTTATTTAATCGCAAATTTGTAATTATATACAGCGTATATTTCCATTCCTAAGAAGTGTTACTCAACGTTTGGAAGCTGTGTATATTTAATGTGCAATCTCGTTTTTTGTCATAAATACTAATTTTATGATTTCAAAATAGTATAACACTTACATTTAAGTACATGATCATACATATTCCATTTTGATGTTATTCTGTTGTTTTAAAATACTTTCGGAGCAAGCTTTTATCTTTTTTTTTTACATTACCATTGCTATTTTACATACATGATTGAATTTTGACCTTTGAATAAATGCCTGATTGTATGAGAAAGAAAATTTGGAAGGTCGAGATGGCTGAACGTGAATTTTAGATATGCATTCTGTAATAAAGGAAATTAAGGCTTTGTATTTCGCATCAAAAGTTTACTTCAATGATGCTTTGTGTCCTGATTTCAAACTTAATTGTTCTGTATAGATTATGATGTACTCATTTTCAATAGCCTTTGTGCACATTTTTTGTCTGAATTACTTCCTCTAAATTGCCTTTCGAAAATACAAATGCTTTTTTTTTTTTATCCATTCGTGTTAGTCTACACAAACCGATTACACTTCTGTAGTCTAATTGTTCCTTTTAACCATAATTTATTATACCTTTAAAGGCGTGTGTTGCTTATTTTCTGAGTTAAAACCTATGTATTTATTGTACTAGAATCATAGCTTACAAAACTTTCAATTTTGGAGTACTACTATTAAGGAATGATAATAATTTTTCTTATTTAATCGCGAATTTTTGCCATTATATACAGAGCAAATTTGTCTTCTTAAGTAGTGGTATTCAACGTTAGGCAGCTATGGATATTTAATGAGCATTCCAGTTGTTTGTTATGATTACTGATTTTACGATATCAACGTAGTGTTATACTTACATTAATGAACTTCTACATAATCATGATATATCTACAATTGTCGGTTTATAATTTTCTACTTTTTGGTGTATTACGCATCTAGGTATTGAATTAATTCATGTATGTTTATATACGCTTCAGCTGTGATTTTGGGCCTTTGGTTATTCCATACATAACACGCTTAAATTAATAGCCAAATAGCCTGAAATAGAACTTTCGTTGGCTTATCCCATACATAACACACTTAATTCAATACCCAAATAGCTTGAAATGATTTCGATTAAGCGTATAAAACCAGTACGCTTGATCGAAGTGCAATATGTGCACTCTAAACTGAAATGTCTGAAATTCAGACGTTTTAAAATGTCTTAAATTTTTCAGACGTTTTAAAATGTCTTAAATTTTTCAGATACTTCTTGCGTCTGACTTTCAGACACTTAAGTGTCTGAAACAAGAGTGCTAAATTTTCCGACATTTTAAAATGTCTTAAATTTTTCAGAAACTTCTTGCGTCTGAATTTCAGATATTTCAAATGTCTTAATTGCGGCGATCTTTGAACCTTTTTTTTTTTTCGCCAATATGAAGCCATCTTTGACCACTTTCCTTTCTAAGCCATGTTTGACCACATTGAATCATTTTTAGGGTTCCGTACTTAAAAAGTAAAAACGGAACCATTATAAGATCACCCCTGTATCTGTTTGTCTGTGTGTCACAGCCACTTTACTCGTAAACTATGCAACGTGGAAAGTTCAAATCGGGGAAGTAATAAAGACCATTGACCCACATAATTTCAGATTAATAAACATTCATAAATATATTTAGTAAAAATGTAGTGAGGCTAATTATGGTACTTGAAAAAAAAATCTTTTCTTTGTATATTGTGTGGGGTATCGTATGAAAGTTTTCGGAACGCTGAACTCAAAAATACATTCCTTTAAATTTTAGGTATTATATTTTTAAAGATATTGTCGAAAATGTAGTGCACAAATATGTTCCCCCCATTTAATTCCGAATCTACTGAAACTAAAATTATGAAAAAATTAGAGGTACTAGACGTTAATTTAAACCTTGCCGGAAAATTATAACGATCACCATAGGTCACATAGCTTTTGTGAAAATCGCATTTTTCTGTTACACACAAATTTCGATTTACGGATATTCAGAAAAAATATTGAGCATCGCTGGATGTACCTATCGTAGCCGAAATATAAAAGCATTGTTGATAATGAACTTCGAAAAAAAAAATCATCGGTAATTATCCGAGATATTTATCCTTAAAGTTACGGCCAGTTAGGACTTACACAATGACAGGGGAGGCGTACTCTATGACTAGTTAACAAGTTTTAATGATATATATGTGTAATGTAATGTCCAGTAACAGCATAAAAGCAATAAATGTGAAATTGTTAAAAACATACTAATTTCAGGGATCACAGGAAACAAAAAATTGGAAAAAATAAAAAGAGAGACCATTTTCAACATTTTATGTCTTAAAATGTATATGACTTTAAAACACAATTTTAATTGGGATGAAAGATATAAGTATGTTCTTCTGTTTCATGTATTTAAAAAATTGCAGGATGCAGAATTAGTATTTATAGGCGGCTCGAAACTGTTAGACATTTGTCAAACAGTAAAATTAGCATAACTGTTTGCAGAATTACAAAATAAATATTGCAGCTAGAATGAAAATTTTATTACTTACTTATACTTCAGATTGTAATAATTACCCTGAACTTATGTAAATTTGTATTTAAAGCATTTTTATATTTTTAATGCAATGTTGCATTTAACTAACACAAAATTTTGAAATTTTCAACAGCATAATCACATAAAAAAAATTTTTTTTGAACAATAAAAAGGAAATTTTAGGTTCAGTTTATACAGTCTAACATGAAATATATGTTTTGAAAATTTCATGAAAAAATATTAAGAAGTTTTTGAGGTATTCTGCGCGTTATGCCCAAAAAACGACATTTGTAGAAAAATGACTTTAAAGTTTCTGAAACGCTGCTTCAGCTATTGAGCGAGTATAATTCTAAAAGCCGTAACTTCTGTTCTAATGGGAATTTCAAGGAAACAATTATATCAAAATGTTTAGAAAAGATAGGAGTTTAACATCTAAAAAAATTAAAATTTCTAAAATTTTGAAACTTTTGGAGTCCTGCGACCACTTAACCCTTTCCGGCGCGAGTGATTCTGTTTATAAACTTATGAAATAATGGACTGACACCAGAATTTATAAACGAATTTATTAGAAAATACGAACTTGCTTATTTTCACGTGCATGATAAAAGGAAAATCTCCATTAAATATTCTCGGTGCCGTTTGTCTGTTTCGAATTAAAATTAGGTGTTCTTTTTTTAAGAACATAACCTTCGAAAGGTTTATTTAGAATGAATCACATAAATACTGTGGGATTAACGACTAGTTTGCATTGAGTGTATGTCCAATACGCATCGAGTGACTTTAAAAGTTAATTAAAAACCTATCTGGAAAAACTTGGCACTGACCAAGGCGTCGTTGCAACTTTGCGACCTTATTTCGAAGCTCGCTTAGCACAATGCCAAATTTAAACTTTGAAAAAAGGTTTTAGCTACACTGTAGATTATTTCTAGGCTAAATTTAGTTTTATGAAGTACCAAATAAAATTTAAATATGCACTGCTTTTATTGTCAGTACCGAATTAAGTTCATCAGAAACAGATCAGTATAATATTAAAAAATGAGCTATACAGAATAGCTGTATTCGATATTATTTAGGTTCCACATCTCTTTGAATTTTCATGATATATTTGCATTTTTCTAATACATACTGTTATACCCAACACTATGTTGTATAGTTTTTTACAAAGTCTTAGTATTATTTTAGCAACTTTTTTTTTTTTATATATATATATAATACCATTACAAATTCATATATTTATTCCACGGAACCCTCTGTTTGCGAGTAATACTCGTACTTGACAGTTTATTTATAAATGGAAATAATTTGTTACCATAAAGCAGAGCTGATTGCAACGTGGGAAAACTGGGATGCTTCTCTGCCCCCCAATTTTAGGGTACCCCAAATTGGGTATGAAATTTTTCATAACGCTGATAGTTTCAATCAGTTTTGACCTTATGATGATTGTTTCAGCATTTTGCAGTTTTAGAATAGGATAATATATATATATATATATTCACCTAAATATGTATTTATGTGATATCATGTATGCCCTACGGCATCAAAAATGTTTAGTATTTTTAGTGAGAACTTCAAATTAATTCTTCTCCAAAGACCTAGTATTCATTTCCCTTCTCTCCCCCCGAGTGCCTGTTATATACTGTTTCAAATATAATATCTCATATACTGTTACAAAAAAAAAAAAAAAAAAAAAAAAAAAAAAAAAAAAATTAAGCCTATTAGATGCCATCAAATATACAGGGTGTCCGGTCTCAACGGTTTCCAATGGCTAATTCCTAAACCGTTAGTCATAGACATATAGTTCCAATTAGAAAAATATTTAAAATCAGGTAAAGAAATAGTTTAAAAGCGACTTGGGTCAATAAAAACATTTCTTAAAAAATTACGAAATTTAAATTTTTATACGCCCCCCCCGGTCCTATAAGTCATATTTAGTAAAATTTTCCTTTTACACTGACAAGTAATACACAAAAAGTCCCGTTATTCTACGATTAAAATTGACCGAGTAATAGCTGTTTAAAGTTGGACCATATTTTTTGCTGCAAATCGGGATCATTCACAAATTTAGTCGAAATATAATTTCGTCAGATATATTAAAAAATGGTTGAGAGTAAAATTAGCATTGCAATATAAATTTGAAATCTTTAATCATTCTGACATATTAATGCAAAATATACAATTTGTAATAAACATTTAAGAAGAAAGAAAAAACAGAATTTTTGTTAAATAAAATGATGCTAAGTTAACAGCCTCAATTCTTTACAAAATGATACGTATTTTAAAATATTATTAGATTACATTAGCCTGTAAAAGTTAGGTTATGTCATGTTTTTTAGCTTTTGATAATTGATTCCTATGTATTCTGTGTCGCTGAATCTGAAATTGACCTTCATTTTTAACCATCGCATCAGGATTTTTGCAAATTTCAAAGTTAAAAAGTTCAAAGTTAAAACTGAATCTCCTTCTTCATTTCATTGGACCACTCAGCTATTTAGCTGTAAGAATCCTAGGAGTAGCAAAAATATAGAATAAATTATTGAATAAAATAAAATAAAGTAAAACAAGAAAAGTTTTACATATGTTTTATAGTTTGAGATTTTCGCTATATTTTAACTTACACATTAACTATTTGTAAAAAAATTCTCACGTGATGGTTAAAAATGAATGTCATTTTCAGATTCAGTGCTAAAAAGTACGTAAAAATCAATTATCAAAAGTTAAAAAACACAACCATCTCCTCTACTTTATAGTATCCGATTTTTGTTATTCTTTAAATTTGACAATTTATGATTTTCGAAATATCCTGACATGATGGTTAAAAATTAATGTAATTTTTGGATTCAGTGTTAAAAAAATACATAAAAGTTAAAAAAACAACAACAATCGCAGTCTTGTATTATCTAATCTAAAACTTTTTCTTAAACTTCTTGGCGGTAATCTATCAGAAATTTTTTGTGTTATCCTGTAAAATAAGTATAAAGGGTAACCACCGAAAATCATAGTAATATTAGTTTGTTATTAGATTTGCACCAGTATGTAAAATGTAGTCTCAATCGGATATTTAAAAGTGAGTTAAAGTTCGAGTACAAATTTTGAGCTGGAAAAACATACCTACGACCGTTGAAGTAAAATAAAAACATGTAACAATAACATAATTTTTGTTAAAAGAAATCATAAAAGAATCAGTCTCAAATTCTGACAAGATAAAATGTATGTTATTTTAGCCAATCTGAAACTTAATAAATGTTAACTTAATCGTAATACTTGTCGGATTTTTCTCAAAGCGCAGATACACATGAAATAAGATTTTCGAATACTTTAAGCACTTGGTATATGACTCCTCAAAGCCAAACCGAACACATTTGTTTTCAGAGCAGAAAAATGACATAAGTCATGCATTTTTAAAGTTTCATAACTCGCTCAATTTTAGTGTTATATGAATGGGACTTTTTTTGTCTTACTTGTCAGTGTAATAGGAAAATTTTACTAAATATAACTTTTAGGACCGGTAGACCGTATAGAAATTTAAATTTCGTATTTTTTTAAGAATTGTTTTCATTGACCCAAATCGCTTTTAAAATATTTCTTTACCTGATTTAAAACATTTTTGTAATTGGAACTATATGGCTATGACTAACGGTTTAGGAATTAGCCATTGGACACCGTTGAGACCGGACACCCTGTATATTTGGATAAATATATTCTTCTCTTTAACCTAATCATATTCTAAAAGTACAAAATATTTATTAAGATAAGTATAATACTAATTATCAGCTTTATGGAAATTTCATACCAAATTTAGGGGCCCCTATATCTAAAGGCCTATAGAAACAGCCCACTTTGTCCATGCTGCAATCAGCTCTGCTTTATAATCACAAATTATTCCCATTTATAAAAAAAAAAAAAAAAATCCTTCCCAGCCCGGCCTACAGGCGGAGGTAAATTTCGAAGTTAAGTATACTAATTTCACCAACAAAAACTAAATCAGGATTAGAAATTTATCCACTTTAACAATTTTATCTGGCTGCTTTTGACGAGTTTTTATTTTATTTTTATATAATAGCTGGTTTTATCAGAATCACGTTAAGGAGGTATTCAAGAAAATATTTACATGCTTTAACAACTCGAAATTTTCTGGCACATTTTCAGATTCATTTTTAATAGAAAAAATATTAAACTTGCTGACGTGATTTTTGAAGAGATTTATAAAAGACCTGTGTTTTTATTTTTCGTTCAATTAATTAAAACTTGATTTATGAACAATTACTTTCTCAGTAGGACAATATTTTTCGTTTCTAACACAATCGCTTCTGGAAATTTCTGTTCAAAATGCCCACTTTGACATCATTTTTTGAAATATATTCTATCTCTATCAAAAAATTGATCATTACGGTACATTATATGGTTTCTGAATAAGAGAATCTACCAACTGGATGCGTTTGAGAGCAAATTTGAATTTAAAAATGAGTCAGAAAATAAGTAGTTTGGATTTGAATACACCCTTAATAAGATGATTCTTTTCTTCAACCGCTATGTATTTTCAATATGTTTTTGCTGTAAGAATTGGTCCTATCAAAAACCTGTCTATATAAATGTTGTAGACAATATTAAGAAGATATATGCTAAATTCATGGGGATTTTATATCATGTAAATTGACGGAGTTGTGGATTTTTCTTCTTACCCCCCCCCCTTTTGTTTTCGTTTTTAATATTTTTTTGCGGTACGAATTGCTCCTATCAAAAACTTGTGAATGTAAAAGTTGTAGATAATATTAAGGGAATTTATAATAAAATGAATTGGATTTGATATCTTGAGAATTGACGAAGTTGTGATTTTTTTTCTCCCCAAAATCCTATTTTTTGCTCCCCTTGAGCCCATTTTTAATTTGATCAAATATCTGTGATACATAAAGTTTAGGCCCTATTTTTAGAAGTAATAAAAACGTTAAACGGATTTGATATGTACAAAAATTAAGAAGTTATGGGGTTTTTTTGGTTTTCACAAACCCCCTCCCTATTTCCAACCCCTGTGTCCGATTTTGCCCATTAACGAACTTGACCGGGATTTTATGCCCCTTGATTTTATGTATTAGTTTGGGAGAGATTTGTGCAGAATTGTGGAAGTTATCGTGTCCAGAAGAAAGTGTGATAGATATATATAAATATATATATATATATATAGATAGATAGATAAAGTTTTTTACTGGGGGTGGTTTTCTGTTCTAGCGGTCATGATCGGTGTAGATCTGCAAATTTTTTTCAGAAATTCTAACATAGGGGAGAATTTAATAGGTAGTATTTCATACGAAATCTACCTAAAATGATACACTCCTTCAGAAATAATTGTTTTTGTACAATTTTCTCTCATTTAAATTAGATATTCCCAGTGAATTACTTAAGCATTTTTTGCTTTTTTTGCATTTTTATTTCTGTGCTAAATAAAATATAATACTAGATTCCACAAAATTTCCAGTATATGAGATCCCAACATAAAAAAAAAAAAAAAAAAAAAAAAAATAGTATGAAACTCTTACTTTTTTAAATCTCCTTCGTTTTTATTGTTATATACTATTTATCGTTACCAAGACATACTGAAACACTTGACAGCCGCACATGGGCGACTAAGGCGAACAGTAGTTATAGGATTCTGGATGGACAGCATGTCTATTTGACATTTTTTAAACGATAAATGCCCTTTTTAATCCAAAACGCATACATATTTGTTTATTTTTATCTCGCAAAATACACCCCCGATTATCGAACAAATTCCGCAATCCCGAAGTGTCCGTTATTCAGAGTTTTTTCAGTATTTGGTTAGATATATTTTGTGTTTTTAATCTTGTCTTACTCTAAAAGTTCAAAATATTCACTATAATCGGTGCAATGTCGAAAAAGATTTAAGATATCAGCTGTATGAAAATTGCATACAAAATCGCCCCTCTCCACTCTTCTCAGAAAAAAAATGAAAATTCATATCATTTAAAAATTAAATATTTTAAAAATTTATATCGCCACATGTACAATGTTTTTATATAGATCAAAGGATAATCACAAAAACTATTTAACTATCAACAAAAATAAATAAATAAATATTCTATATTAATAACATTAAGAAAAAATTACTTATAGTTTCCAAACTTCTTTTGTCTTAAATATATATCTTAACATCTATTTGTCATTTTTGTATTTTTCAAATAAGTGCATATAAATAAAGTTATAAGAACCACAATTTTAAGTGCATAGACCAGTTATAGCTTTTTACTGATACCCATTTTAAATTTCAAATTACTTTTTTACTAAAAATAATCAAAATACCAATATTAGAATTAATTTGAAATCCAGCATTTATGCATATTTGCATCTGCAGTGTTACAGTTTATTACAATTGATCGTAGATTAACATCACTTAATATATGAGTCGTAATGACAACGCCATAAATTTTCATGTATATTATTTATCTTATTTTCATCTGCGTTTGAGAACAGAAACGCTGATTAACGAAAACGTTTACCTCATGAAGACGAAGGAAGATATTTTCCAAAGCATTATACACAATCTTTTAAAACTTTTTTTTTTTTTTTAATGGTTGGTTAGCGGTTATTGACAGATAGCTGCCACAGAATAGAAGGGCATAAATTTAAATTAAAATGTCTGTCATTTAGAGATATTATTACTTTAAATTTGGAAAAACAGATGAGAATTTATAATACATAATTTGTAATACATGACAACGCAATAACTCAAGCAATATATATTTCTAGATTTAGTGGGTTTTTTTGCAAACAGATTCAAAACTAAATTTAATATTTTATTTAGTATCTTAAAGAAAATCATCATAAAATACACTAGTTTTAGTACACTTACTTAAAATGTTGTTGCAAGCAGTAAGAAATATTCCTACATCTGTCATCTGTCAGTGATGGAGAAAGGCTTGCACAATTTTAGAAGAAAATCCTTGATATATCCGGCTAGTTATATTAAAATGATGAATTTTATCATCATCAAAACATAAGCCGCTTTTTTTTTTTTTTTTTTTTTTTTTTGCCAGCTTTGACAAGACGAAGACGAATAACATAATATTATTGATATGAATTAATACAAATTAATACTAAGTCCGTTGCATGGGTGTATTCTTTAAGTGTTGTCTACTTCTGTGTCTATCCCATCCTTATGTCGATGACAGCTTAAAATAGTCATTTGTTGTCAAGCGCACAAGTCGGGCATAAGTATCTGTTAAATAAATACACTAAGTGAATACGAATTAAAATCGCAGAACTTCACATTCCGCTAAAATTTATTAAAATATAAGCGTACATAAAAACAAACATTCAGTTTTAATTACAACGTATACCAACTTCGAATGAAAGAAATCTACAACGCATGCGCACCTGGGAGTGACCCCTGGTGGTTACTACGTAAGAAGAACAGATGAAATAAAATGTCTTAAATTAAGACACGTTTGAAAAAACGAAGTGTCTTAAATTTAAACGTTTGCTGATTTTTCAGACATTTTCTCAGTTCCATTATACTATGATCATAGTAAAATACTTATGTGTCTTAAATTAAGTCATCTATATTGTCTTAATTTTCAGTGTCTAAGTTTAAGACGTCTCTATTTTCAGTGTGTATAGTTTAAATTTCACAAAATGTTTTTGGGTGTTATTAATTTTTGAATAATTTTAAGCCTAAAGTTCATTTAAAGCTCTGAGCTATGTTGTATAGTATAATGTTTTATCATCATTCTGTTATTTTAGAAAATTTTCATAACACGCTTTTTTTAACATTGTCATTTTACATACAGAAGTTAATTGTTTCCTCTTAGTGAATGGTTAATGATACTACAAAGAAATATTTTGCAACTCGAATCGTCTCATTGTGACATTCAAAAGGAAATCTTTTTTTGAATTTGTTCATAGAATAAAGGAAATTCATGTGATATGTCTCGCATGAAAAGATTATGTCAATGGTACACTATTCCATAATCAGACACTTAATTATTCAGTAAGAAGGATGGTTACTATTGTTTTCAATTCCCTTGGCTTTGTGGAAATTTTTATGGAAAATAATTCTTTAAAAATTCGTTTATTCTGCTGTATAAGTTACTTGAAGCGTAATTTGTTATACTTTTAAAAAGTGTGTTGTACAAATAGTGTCTAAAAATACATGTTCCATAAATAAAAGTTAAACAAATTATTAAATGCACTTAAGGAGTATATTACATCAGAAATTGTTTTTGGATAATATCCCATAAAGAAATTGAAACTTCATGAATAACTAAATTTAAAAAGAAAATCATATAAATAAAACACAATATTACCAGACATGTTATCGAACTATGTGCTTAAACCGCTGAAATTAAAAGAATAAAACAAATTGCTATAGTTTGTGCAATTTCTCCGATTTTTAACTCCTGTAATGTGGCTAATATGAAAATATCGCTTTAAAAAATTTACGAAACTTTATTTGAATACATTGTTGATATTTTTCATATAAAAATGTGTTTTGGTGTTGTTAGTAAGCAATCAAAAATATATTAAGTGTAAAAAATCTATTAGAGTTTTCAATTTAAAAAAAAATGGTTTTTACCTCGTTTTATAACCTGGGATGCCCGGGGTGGATTCCCTATTATTGGGAGTTTATAATTTTCAATTTTCCGAGTATTTATTTAATTTCAAGAAATTGAACTGGATTAATTATAGTTTTACATGTAGTGTTGAAATGATGCCGTGATTTCAAGATTTCTCTTGTGTTGTACTATGCGCTTATCATTTTATTGCAAAATTAATAATGTAACAGCAAAATAGCTAGATTTAGAGCTTTTGCACATGATATATCACCTTAATCGAACTGAAATGAGTGAGAAAGCATGAATTTGGTACAAAATTTCAACTTTTATGAAATTTGTGAAACATTTCAGTCAAACTGTTTTTTTTTCTTTGAGCGATTAAGTGGCAGAGTATGACATTCTCTTACCATTCTGATTTTTTTTTTTTTTTTTTTGTAACGCGTTTTGACTTATATGTTTATTTACAATGGTATTTTACATAGAAAATTAAATTGTATGCTTTCAGTAAAAGTTAACTGGATTTGAAAGAAAATTTAGAAAATCGAGACAGCTTGTGAAATTTTGAAGGAAAACTTTTTGGATATAATTCCCAGACTAACAAAAATTAAGGTTTCATGTCTGGCATGAAAAGTTTACTTCACTTGTACACTATGTCGTAATTAGACATTGCATTGTTGAGTCAAATTCATGATGAACTTTTCTTTACTGTAGTCTTTGTGAACATTATTTAGTTTATTATGTGGAAATTATTTCTTAGGATTTTATGTTCAAAACTTTCAAAAATTATGTAGTAAGTGATTGTTTAGGAATTTTTCCTCATCTACATTTCTGATGAATTAAATTTTCTATATGCAGGTATTTTATTGATATTTTTTCAAATTTATCTTTAGATACTATTCTTTACTTACACATATTTCAAACACAGGGTGGTCACAAAAAAACTTCCGCTAGCGGCCCCTAGCGGCCTAACCGCTCAATCAATCGAAAAGGAATTTCAGATATACATATCTGAAGGTATGCGCTCGAGATCGTGATGATTTAAAACAATAGAACTCTCACGGTTACGGATACAGTGAAAAAAATTCAAATTTTGAAAGGCAACACCTATTTTTTTTCATGCGCAAATTCATCAGCGCACTGAAAAACCATAAATGACGTTTGAATGATACACGTTCGATGAAAACTGCCGGTGTAAAATACTTACAGAAAAGACCTTTGCGAGGAA
The DNA here is from genome assembly GCA_963932465.1 of Maratus speciosus. Lineage (NCBI taxonomy): Eukaryota > Metazoa > Arthropoda > Arachnida > Araneae > Salticidae > Maratus > Maratus speciosus. The sequence continues at coordinate 165,771,070 of OZ010786.1, read as the reverse complement.
CGAAGAAGTGGCTACAAGACATGTTTTACAGTAGCCGATTTTTTTTTTTTTTTTTTTTTTTTTTTTTTTTTTTTTTTTTTTTTTTTTTTTTACTTGTGAACTAAGTAATATTGTAAGATTTGTTTTAAAATGTGTTTTTGAGTTGTGTTTGTGTACCCATAGTGAAAATAAAAATGTAATAATTTGTATTAGAGTGCTGAATATTACGTTACATAGGAACTGATTAAGATTGAGTGCCACGATATTACACTGGCAATTTTAGTCATAAGTTCCAACGCCATTTATGATTTTTCAATACGCTGATGAATTTGCGCAGGAAAAAAACAGATGTTGCTATTCGAAAATCTCGAATTTTTTGCACTGTAACCGTAACCGTGAAAGATTTATTGCTTTAAATAATCACGATCTCGAGCGCATACTTTCAAATAACTAAATCTCAAATTTCCTTTCGATTGGTTCAGCCGTTAGGTCGCTACAGGTACATATGTCGGGGAAGTTTTTTTTATGACCATCCTGTATATGTAAAAGATAATGATTGTATGTTATTCTATTTTTAAAACTCTATGAAATCATTTTTTATATTTTATAACCGAAAATATTGTAAATTTAATTTCACGAATGTAATAAAACGAAAATACTGAAGGTAAATAAAACATTATTTACAGTTTTAGAAAGAAGACAATTAACTAAAAGGAAGTTAAAAACTTGTAGAAAGTTTAGATTTATTCACACAATTAAAACTGAAAAAATTGTGAAAGTGATAGGAAATAAAGTATGTGTAATTTTTCAAAAAAAAAAAATCTGCTATTGATGTTAGTGATAATTTTATTATTTTGAGTACATAAAAAAAAAAAAAATCTGTATTGCATGGAACAAAATCTGATTTACCAAAGAAAATCCCTAAATTTTTCATTTTTAAGATTTGGAAATTTTGCGTTATTATATTACTACATTTCATACTTCTATAGAACTACGTTTCATACTTATAATAGCTGACTTTAGTAGCCACTTTCAAAAAGTAGACTCCACAGTTTAAAAATTGACGCATTTCTTTAACATGAAGCACCACTATCGAATTTACATAGAAAAATTTATGTATATATATTTTTGGACTGCATAAAGTACAATGCATAGTTATATACACTATCTTATAGCCTGATTACCGCACAGGCCAACTAGGCCGTGGCCTAGGGCCCACCGCTATGTGGGGCACAAATTTAATAAAATGATTTAGAAAAAAAATTCTTAAATTGCAGTTTCTTGCTATTATTTTCTCAAAAACAAAAACGGTTTTGGTTAACTTGTCAACCGTATGATAATCTAATGCTAACCCCTCGAATACTCTTTGGGGGGAAAAAAGCTTGCTACTATTTCGGTGCGAGGGGGCCCCGAAAAGATACTGGGCCTAGGGCCACTTACAACTTTAATCGGGCTCTGAATCTACATAAATTAACATATTTATAAATGGATTAATAGTAGAAGAAATCCTTCTTTCGTAAACATTAATTCGTGCGGGAAAAAAACAACAACACGCGTATCTAACAAACTCTACATCCTAGCTTTCGCTGAAGACTGGTGCGCAAAAACTATGACAGCACGCGTAAGGATGGGAATGAGGAGATACCGATTGTTGCTGCCACCTATCGAAATAATGTTTAAATATGTATACCTGTTACATGACTATATTAATTTTTTATATTGCGTTGTTACACTACTTTTGCTATCTTGCTATTTTAGTTTTCTTTTTTTTTGTTTACAGGAGTGTAGAATGTTGCGGCCTATCTAACGAAGCAAACATATCTTTGCGCCCAACAAAAAGAAAAAAAAAAGTACTTTTGTAAAGAGTAGGTTTTGGAAGATCCTGGATTAGCTTTTCGTGGATGATTTGCGTTTACGCGTAACTAGGCATGGGCGTTATTTAACATAACAGGATAAATAACATTGTTAATTTGTCAGAATATGTTACCGCATTAATGCGTTACTTAAAAGTTCCTGTTAATTTAATATAAGCTTGCCAAGTTTGGGTTGTGTCATGTTCATTAGCTTTTGATAACTGATTCATACGTGCTTATTAGCGCTGAATCCGAAAATGAAATTCATTTTTTACCACCGCGTGAGGATTTTAGGTAGATTTCGTAAGAAATACTACCTATTGCAATCGTTACCATGGTGCGACTTTTGAAAAATTCCTTCATAACTTTTCATTATAGGACCCCAGGAACCCAAAACCACCCCCACCTAAAAAGTTTATATATATATATAGATATAAACCATTTTTTGATGTGAGTTTCAATGCAGCTATGGTGAGTGATGGATTTTGATATTTTGTTTGTGGTTTTAAATATATATATATATATATATATATATATGTGTGTGTGTGTGTATGTATGTATGTATGTACTAAATTTTGTCCGCACGATAAAAGTCGCAATTATGCACGGATTGTCCTCAAACTCGCCAACAACTTTGATATGGCTAATATCTCGGCGGGGATTGAAAATGGGCGAAATCGGTCCAAGAGGGTGGAAATGGGGAGGGTTCAAAATTTTGAATACTGTCTTAACATGATTCTGATAAAACCAGCTCTTACACAACAACGGCAGGAAAAAAATAAAAGTTGCATAGTCGTTAAGTTGCATAGTAAAAAGTCGTTATAGCAGTTGACAACAATTAAAAAAAAACAATAAAATTCTCACCACAACAATTACTTTTCTAATGCAAATTTTTCACGTGTTAAATTAAATAGTTTGACAAATTGAAAACAAATTGAATATTACGTCATAAGTTTTCTAGAGCAAGATTTTAGCATGAAAACTCAAAATAAAATAAATAGTTTGACGAATTAAAAAAATATGTATATTGCGTCATATTGGAAATATAATGGACCTCAGCAGGTGAATATGTAACGCCATGTTAGTTTGAAGAAACGTATTAAAACATGATAAAAACCCGACTATGGAAATATTAACATATTTTAACACTTTAAGGTTCTCTGAATTTTTTGTAGCCATTTATTAAACCTATTCCATATACATGTGTGTGTGTATTCATGTATATTATAATTTTCACAAAAAGTTTAGCTCCCTACAGCTCACTCTTTGTGAAGAAACTGGGTTTATCTCTAATCTTGATTTAAGTTTTGTTGGAGAATTTAGTACTTAACTTCGAAATCTACCTCCGCCTGTAGGCCCGAGCCGGCAGGGATTTTTTTTTACAAATGGCAAATTTTCAAAGTTTTCAGAGTTGAAATATTGCGAAAATCTGATACTATAAAATAGACATAGAACGTTTTTTCATAGTATTTTATTTATTTATTTATTTATTTGGCTATACTATGTATGACGTTTGTTCCCTTTCACTTCGAACCACGCTCTAGGTTATATCTCTCACGCGGGTAAATGAACAAATTCCCTCATCAGATTCTTCAACTGCTTAGTTAACAAAATGTTGTGAGTAAATGGTGTAAAATAGTGTGAATATAGAAAAATGTGATTAACATATTATGAAAAAAAAAAGTTTTATATCTATTTTACAGTATCAGATTTTCGCAATATTTCGACTTTTAAAATTTTGAAATCCTGACATGATGTCAAAAATTTAAGATCATTTTCGAATTCAGCGATAAAAAATATATAAGAATCAATTATCGAAAGCTAAGAAACACAACCATGATAACAGTTGAGTAACAGTTGACGAAGACTGAACCGACTTGCACCGTCTCGGGTTCCCGTTCCTGGAAATTTGGTTCAAAACGCCTACATCTCCCGCCTTCAAATCCTCATAGACGAGCACAAACGTTGGACATTCTTTCTACTGATGAATGTATTCTATCAGATCATCTGTAAAAAAACTGGATTTAGAGTCTATATAACAAAAATGTAGAGAGATTTTAGATGCACTCTGTTTTAAAAAACGTGTTCTTTGACAATTTAAAATATTACAATTGAAAAGAAATTCTTTATCTTTAACAATATTATAATATTTTTAATCTAAATTTATCTTACAAAATACCAAACGCACCAACATTAAAACGTTAAGCCAAAAATATATTTTTCAAAAAATAAAGAGAGATAAAAATACATTAAGTATGAGATAAAAATATATTAAAGGATTACAACGCAATGAAATTATAATTAAACTATAAAAATAAATATATTTTTTAGTTGTAGATTAATATTTTAAAATTTTTACTATGCAGTTCATTATTTTTTTTATCGCATAGCTAATAAAAATAATACTTCACAATTTTATTAAATGCTTAAACTTAAAAAGTTTTGATAAATTTCGAAAAAAAAAAATACAACAAACACTCAAGGACAATTTAAAGAAAACTGCAAAATTTTCATAACATGTTCTTTGTTATTAAATGATATAACAAATAATAAGATGATTAAATACTGAAAATGTAATGTTTTTGTCTAGAGAGACAAAATTTCAGAAAAGGTATGTTACCATAATTACATGAATACAAAAAACTTTGTAATGATGTATCAAGTTTTTTCTGTCTTTTTCTTTTTTCTTTTTCTCTTGCTTGTTTTTTTTTTTTTTTTTTTTTTTTTTTTTTTTTTTTTTTTAACACTTCTTTTCTTCTTGTCGTCATTTTCTAAAACTTGCATTTATTTGCGGTGTTTTATTTTATTTAAAAAAAGATACAAATTATATTCTTTATGCCAAAATCTGACAATGTAAGTAGATAATAGCCGGTAAGAATAATGACTTTGCCGTGTCATCAAAATGTTACTCTATTCAAAAGAAAGTGTAAAATTTAGGTACATTAATAGTGTCGTTTTTCTTACAGTAACTTATTTTTTCGTATCGGTCGTAAAAAATGACAATTTATGTTCTCTTTAAGCAAATAAAAAATAAATTTTAAACTATGTTTAAATTGTAAAACGAATCTGTCGTTGTTTGAACAGAGTTATTTAATTCATCTTTTCTGAAATTTTACCATTAACCCTTAGCGGCCTTAGCGGCTGCGATTTGAAAGTTATTTACTCAGATGTTAGTATACATCATTTTAAGCATTTAAAAAATATATAGGAACATAAAAATAAATTTATTCACTAAAAAGAATTTTTTTTTACATCTGAATTAAACATGAATTTTATGAATATTATCAACTCTCTAATACAAAATTGTAAAGTATACAAATTTACCTTTGTAAAAAATCTACTTTTGGACGTCTCCAGCCTTTTTAATTAAAAAAGAAGTACGATGTTCATTTTATCAGTAACGATGCGCAATAGCTGAAATAATAAATAAAACTTTGGCATGAAAAATTAACCCAGTATCGCCGTCTGTTAAGAATTTTGTGAAAAATTTATATTAATTGCTGTGTTGGGAGATAACAGCAATAAATGAAATCCTCTTTTAAAGTGCCGTGTTATAAGTAACATTGACTTTCGGGTATGTTGCAGGAATGTAAAGCGGGGATACAAAGGATGAATCGTTGTTTGCAAAATGAAAAAATAAATAATACAAAATTATGTTAAACTTCACTCCGCATACACGTGGGGCGCTGCACAATTATTTCTATTTAATTTTCTCTTTTAGTGATAGCTATTTAGCAGTTTTAAATATCAAAGTCATAATGTTAGCCGTCCTTCCGATGCCTACAATAAATATTTTACGCATGGAAAGAAAAATTCGAAGTGGCATCTCTAATTATACTAGTGTATAACAAAAGAATCTTATAATAACTAATGTCCAAATAATTACTTAAAAATTGTATTTTCAAAAATACAGTCGAACCTCGATATCTTGAACTTCACAGAAATATTGCAAAAATAAATGTAGAGAGATTTTAAGATCTACTGTAATGGAGAAGAAAAAACAAAGAAATGAAATTATGAAAAATATACATATTTTTACTGAATTGTTTTTCGTTTAAATATGGCAGCAGTACAGACTATTGCATCTTCAGAGCTTACACTAGTCACGCGACAATAAGGAAAAGTCTTTGTTAAAATGAAACTGAAACCAAACTCTGAAACACATACAATGTCAAACACCAATCTCATATACCCTATGCAAAAAGAATCGTTTGAAAATATCGAAATTCTAACGTTTGCAAAGAACGACTTCATTGATTTAAAGTTAGCTTGCAAATGCCGACGCGTGGCTGATGTAAGCTGTGAATGGCTTTTTGTGTGTTAAGAGCCTACACTAGTCACTAAAAAAGACCCGGATGATAATGTTAATCCCATGGGGAAGTTACTTTCAAATATCTTGCCTGAATTTTGATATTTTCGAATGATTTTTTTGCATAAGATAGCTGAGGATGATCTACAACCGGGCTAGTTTTTACTTTTTTGATTCTGGCTTCAGATTTTAAAAAAAAATTACTTTTACTTTCGGAACCGGTTTGAACAGGTTCTGAAATTAAAACTATCCTAATATAAAAGAACTTTAACCGAAATCGAAAAAGTAAAAACTATCCCGGTTGTAGATTGTCCTCAAATATCCTAAACAAAAAAATCAATTAAAAATATCAAAATCAAAGCAGGAAATTTGAAAATAACGCTCCCATAGACTTTACATTAGCATTTTCCTTTTTTGTCGTGACTGAAGTGGGCTCTTAAGCTATTTTAATGCTTAACCATTAAGTTTAGTCATAAGGACATCATCTACAACATTTATATAAAGAAAAATTCTAACATCAATTTTTATCAAATTTAACTAATCCTTTTCTCATTAAGATGCACGTAATGCAAAATGAAAGAAAACATCAAACATTTTCTCATGTTCAGTGACAGTTTTGGACATTCTATTTCTTTCAATCAAGACTGTCCAAACAATGGTTTCTTTATATGCATTCTTTAAAGGCACACTTTTGCAATATTGACTTTACAAATTGGTTGGTGTCTTTCCCGAAAAGAGACCGAGCATCAAATTTATGTATTCCACAAATACTATATATATATATATATATATATATAAACTTCATTTTCGCATGTGAAAATTTGTAATTGAGAGAAAACTGAAAAAGTAGTGTTGATCATCGAAATACGAAAGAATCTCATCCATATAACGATTGAGAATTCTAGGTGTCAATTTTGGCGTCTGCTATGAGAATTCTGCGCATCAAACTGAAAACGTTGACCACAAAACACATAACTACCTCTAATTTCAATCTCTTTTTAGTAAACGGTATTGAGAAAAAAATAAATAAAATGTCTTTAAAAAAAAATTCTTTATGATAATATAACTTTAATAAAAAAATCTAATATCACAAAATTTGACATTAAGGATTTCCATAAATAGAATTTGATTAAAAGTTTGAGTCATGAATCTTAAAATAAAATCTCTCTTGTCTACATGTGTTTTCTTTTATTTTGTAATGAATTATTTTCACTCATATTTTTGAAGTACTATATTATTTAAATGCAAATGTCCAAAGCTCCTGTACCATTTACTATCGAAGTGTAGCTAGTTTTATTTTATGGTGTCTGTGAAACGTTAAGTTAAATATTAGCTTGATTTAGTGTGTCATACATTATATTATAAAACGTTATACGTAAATATCAAGAGTTAATTTTTTTAGATACAATAATCAATTAAAATGTTATAGTAAATATCTTTGTAGGCTGCATAACTGTTATTTAGTCTTTTTATAAAATAAATGAATAATCAATATTATATTTATTACTTTACATGACGCCATTATTGTGTTATTCATTATTATACTTTCAGAAGTTTTGTTTAAATGTTTAAACGTCGTTTTACCCTTTCCATTCTAATTTTCTGTAAATTTAAAAGGGTCTTTCAATTTGTAAAATGACGTGTTAGAATTTTACTACTTAACAATTTATATACACTGGTGTCCAAATTTAAGGGCAGTCACAAAATGCCAATTTTTAAGTAAGCGAATACTCAAAAGGAAATAATATAATTCAAATAATTACTATCTCTACAGCGCAGCTGGTCCATATAGCATCTCATACATGTCACAGATGGTCACAAGTGTCACAGTCACTATGGTGAAACAAAAAATAGGAAATCCCGCACATCTCATTATGAGTCTCAAATGATCACTATATGTGACTCCACTGAGAGGTCACGGTGACTGCTGCTTTGTGACGAGTCACCAGGTGACTTTACGATGTAGTTACATTGTGACTATCATGTGACTGTCATTTTTAGACTCAATTTCAAAGTCATCGTGAACGCTGCATTGTGATAAGTTACCAAATAATGTCACATCAAAGTCACATGATGACTTTCAGGTGACAAAGAGACTACTTTGAAGTCACCATTGTGCTCTTTTGTGAAAAGTCACCGTGTGACTCTAATGTGATATTATTTGGTGACTCACAATGACATGTATGGAATTTCCTATTTTTTTGCTTCACCGTAGTGACTGTGACACTTGTGACTATGTGCGACATGACTGAGATGTTATATGAACTAGCTGTGCTGTACAGATAGTATTTTTTCGAATTATATTATTTCATTTTCAGTATTCGTGTACTTAAAAATTAGCATTTTGTGATTGGTCCTTAATTTTGGACACCAGTGTATATATATATATATATATATATTACAAATTTGCATAATTTGTAATTAATATACATTATCATATCATTCGACAAATCATTTGCTAAAGTGTAAAACAGATACCTTATTAGTTGATTAAAATTCCTTATTCCTTAAAATTAATTTTAAGAGAGATTTCTGGACATTTAAATTTTAAATTTATTTATTTATTTATATTTGTTGCATTTTATCGCTTTAGTGACATATACGTTAGTTTATAAAAGAAACAGAATGATCGCGCCATGCTAAGAAAATACATATGTGAGGAATAGAAACGCATAAGATTATGCATCAAAATATCATCGCAGAAATATCATATTTATATTCTATTTAAAGTCTGTTACAACATTCAGGCTAATGTTTCTTATTCTTTATCCGGAGGTAAATCTTTTCAAGTAGAGTATTCTAATCTTATTTACTTATTAAGGTAATAAGATTGACCTTTAAAATATGTTCTCGGAAACCGGTACGTGAAAGTTATCTTGTCAAATAAATTACAATGGTCTGGGTAACATTTAATATTTTACGCAAAGTATTTTGTTTCATAAAATGAAAACATTAAAATTACTATTAAGCTGGAATTACATTCTCAAAATTATTTTCTTATGATTTCTGCAATATTTAAAATTTATATATATATATATATATATATATATATACCGGGTGTCCCAAAAAGGACTGACTGATTTTAAAATTCAATAACTTGCAAACGGTGACAGATATTTAAAAAATTCTTGCAGGAGGGTTATGCATAAGGTCAAAAGTTTTATTACAGTGATTTTCAATTTTAGTTCGATTTACAAACAATAGATGGCGCTATAAGCAATAGTCGCTAAATTCAGGCTCGATTTTTGGTACTTCGTGGCCCGGATAATACATTTCCATCTCCTTTTTCTGCATGGAACAAGATAAAGGACCAAAAATCGACCCTGTATTTAGCGACTATTGCTTACAGCGCCATCTATTGTTTGTAAATCGAACTAAAATTGAAAATCACTGTAATAAAACTTTTGACCTTATGCATAACCCTCCTGCAAGAATTTTTTTAATATCTGTCACCGTTTGCAAGTTATTGAATTTTAAAATCAGTCAGTCCTTTTTGGGACACCCGGTATATACAAGATATGTTGTTTACGCATTCAATAATGTGTAAAAGAAAATAAATAAAACAAATATCTCAATTTTGGAAAATTTGAATGATGATTGTGAAGCACATGAAAGCGCACTACATATCTCGTTAATGACACTCAAGGGGTTACGAGAAATTACTGTTTGATATAGTAATGTTTAAGAATTCAAAAAACTTTACGTTAAAAAAATAGCAATATATTAATTTGTTTTAACTCTAATAATCAAAAGAAGTAAGATTAGATATTGATTATTTTGTTACTACATTCCAACACAGTTCAAATGTGTTTATGAATCCTGTTTCTTGTCTATCTGTCCGTACTCAAACTCGCTTAAATATACTTAGACCAGCAAGTACTTTTTATATGTTAAAAAGGTTCATTATAGATTATTCGGCATAGCACATTCATTGCATAAGCCGTTCAGTGCACAAATCGATTAACTTCATAAAACAAACAATTGAGAAATGCGATGAAATAATGTACGTTTAAAAAAAATCCCTTTATAATATAAATTAAAAAATATATTGTAGAATGCATAAATACAGATATAGCTTTCATCTAACGGTTTATAAAATTAATAAGAAAGAGTAGCCAAAAAATAACCGTCAGTAATATTACAATTTTTATGTTATGTGTTGAGTTCATCGATTTGGCAACTGAAAAAAGTAATAAAGTTAAATTGAGTGTTTAAATTTTTGAGTTTTTTATCACAGATAAAGTTAGTTATTATATATTTTTATTACAGATTTTCCATAAAAATGAATTTTGACAGTTCTGTTATAATATATTATTTGTGATTAATTAATCAGCAATGTAAATAATGTCTTCTTCATCAGGTGTTGATGTATGTGAGGACTCGTCATTTCAATTTGCTGTCAAGTTATTATAGTAATTATGTTTAACAGGAATTTTAGCAGGTCCATCATGTCTCTCCCTTTTCCCTCGTCACAATTCTAACTTTAGGATATTATGAAGTCTGATCTACATTCTTCAAAATTTGTAGTCAGCCTACTACAGATTTCGTTATATTAATGGCATTAAATTCTGAATCTTCATTATAGTTCCATTTGAATTGTAAGTGATGGGGTTTGGACCTTTCTAATTTTGTACAGCGTATTTTAAGGCAATTTATTTTACTTTAATTCTGATAAGTCGACACTAAAAAATTTACCGTTATCATTACTTGCTAGTGCATTTGCCCTGCTTTATTGCAACGATTTACATTTGGACTACGGAGTTAATAAAAATGGTCTCTGAAATAAATTATTTAATATTCAATGGCCAAACATTTTTTGTAATTTATGGTGTTAATCTTTAATATTCAGGAATGTTACTATAAATATGAAAAGTTATGACTATACTAAGTGCTCTGACAATTAAAATTTAAGATTTTTCAAAAGTGGAGTTAATCGATTTGTGCACTGAACGGCTCACATATTATTCAGTGTTGAGAATGAAGTGTGTAGAATTTATAGTCTTTTAGAGGAACGCACGAAAAAATTCCGTTACATAAAGGTATATAAAGAAAATCGTTTGCGGTGAATTTTATTTAATTTTTTCATTGTATGAAAAAAAAATGTCTTAATAATATACTTTTTGTATTGGAGAGTATTTTGTAATATATGCCTGAAGCATGATATTTTGTTCTGGTCTAATGGTCTAATTTGTATTTATTATTTCTGCTTTCAGTAGCTTCCTCTTTTGCTAGAATAAAATATAAAACTTTTATAAATAACCTAAAATGTGGCACTGTTTGCGAATAACATGTTTTTCAATACAATAAAAAAACGAAGAATCGTGAATCATTTATAAATTATACGAAACTTTCCAGCCCTAAGAGAATTTAATTTTTTTTTTTTTATTAAATGAAATGAGATTTCTAAATGAGCAATTAAAAAGAAACCCTACATAACTTAACGAAACTCGATTTTCAGCAATTATTGTCCTTTTCTGATAGTGTGTGCAAAATCCTTTGTAGAACTCTGAATATGATATATAGAATTTATACACCTCACTTATTACATTAAAAATTAGGTAAGTTTAAAAATGCACACCACAGCAAAAAATGCACTACCAATATTTTTCGATCATATGTAACCGAATACTCTAGTTCGTCTTGTATATGAACAATAAATGCTACACACACAATAATCTACAGAAGGTATGTTATATTGCACCTCAGTGTTCCTTTCTAATTTCACCATGTTTGTTCGTCTTGTATATGAACAATAAATGCTACACACACAATAATCAACAGAAGATATGTTATATTGCACCTCAGTGTTTCTTTCTATGTTCATCACGTTTGAAGTATCATAACATCATTCAAATTCATTGCAACCATTTTCTTTCCGCAGATCATAATGTGATGGAATTCTGTATTAAGTCCTAGTAAAGGAACTGTAAATTAGAGGTCTGTTCGAGGCAATTTTCTATCGTGAGACTCATAAATTGATTTCACAAAGACTTTTCAACTATGTTGGAAAGTGTTAAAAACTATCCACGTTGTATAAAAAAAAAAAAAATGTATTTTCAGTATGAAATCATTTGGATAATAACATTGATGAATACTTTTGGAAACATAAATTATGAATTACCTCTAGTCTTTTCTTGCACAAGAATATGTCTTTGCCAGATATTCAATATACATATTTAATCATATTTTTGATTCCTGTATGTTTACTAAGATTATACTTCAGGAGGATTGTTTCTTGTTTTTGTTTTTTGTTTCAATAAATTTAAGCATGTAGTATCCTTTTCCAAATAATGCTTAGAGTTTTTTACTTGCTGATATTAACCTTGCTTACAACAAGGAAAGATTATTGCTGGATCAAGCAAGCAAATTGCTGGACCAAGCAAACAATATTGCTGGACCAAGCAGACAATATTGCTGGACCAAGCAAACAACAAACACCAACTGTTCCCACGTTCAATATTGGATTGTTTCTACAAGGAAACATTATTACTATACCAAACAAACAATATTGCTGGACTAAGCAAACAATATTGCTAGATGAAGCGAACAACAAACTCCAGATGTTCCCAAGCTCAATATTGGATTGTTGCAACAAGGAAACATTATTGCTGGACCAAACAAGCAATATTGCTAGACCAAGAAACAATATTATTGGACCGAGTGAAGAAAAAACGCCAGATGTTCCCACGTTCAATATTGGATTGTTTCTACAAGGAAACATTATTATTGGACCAAACAAACAATATTGCTGGACTAAGCAAACGATATTGCTAAATGAAGCGAACAACAAACGCCAGATGTTCCCAAACTCAATATGGGATTGTTGCAACAAGGAAACATTATTGCTGAACCAAACAAACAATATTGCTGGACCAAGAAACAATATTATTGGACCGAGCAAACAAAAAACGCCAGATGTTCCCATTCTCAATATTAGATTGTTGCAACAAGGAAACATTATTGCTGGACCAAGCAAACATTATGCTGGTGATAATCTTATAAAGTAGTTTTTAAAATTACTTATTATTTTAAAATAGTTATATTATGGACTTTAAATTAAAAAATAATGTATAGTTTCATATAAATACCTAAATTCTGCTCTAAATATTAGTGAATTTAATAGATGCTTATATACATCTTTCTATATCCAAATTATGGGAATCCACTTTTTCACAAAGGTCTTTTTATCAAATCTTGACTTTTATTTTTAGATTTAACATAATTTGGTTTTAAAGGTAAATGTGAAATTTGAATTCACATATTTTTTCAAATTCATTACATAATGACCAATTTTTTTCAGTAGATCATAAATCAATTTAAAATTCAATGTTTTGTACTTAAGAAAAAATATCTAATGACTAAGACTTTGTCATGAATATTACTTGCACGTTTGATTTAGCATGCTGCGATTGGAAAAAATATGTTTTGCCATTGTTTCCCACTATAGCCGTTTTAATTTGTATATCATTTGCTGATCTTTTTTTTCTTTTTTTGGGGGGAGAGGGGCGTAATTTTTTTCAAGATTACATTATATAACTAGTTCAAACATTTTTATTGCATTTTTCTTTCTGACGGGTAAGTTATTTCTGAAATAATCTAAAATAGTTCTTCATGTATAAATATAAGTCTATTTTCATGATTTTCTCTCATGGTCTCATAAAAAGTGCACAAACACTGAAATACACTTTTCTAAAAAAATGCAGTTGTCTAGCATTAAATTTCCATACAAAGTAAATCGTATAATAGGGAATAAGGATGCATGTTAAATTGGCGCTTTTCTTTTAATTCATAAAATATGGGGTATAACTTGACTGAAAACTATTTCAACTCTGCCTGAAGTTGTGTCACTGATGTGTACTAGAGAAGTAGTACACTCCGCTGAATAACCTCTATTTTATACTACGATATTTTCTGCAAAATTCTGAATTCTTATTTATATTTTTTTTTAGATTATTTTACCTAAAGTTTAAATGTATCTAAATATATGCATTTAAAAAAGTGATTTAATAATCATCCTTTATATTTTCGTATCTCTAAAACCTGTTTAATTCCAGTTTGCTCCTTTTCTTCTACGTACTATATTTAAAGCTATTTTAGCTATATTCACCTTTTGTAATATTTTATGACCCTTATAAAATTATACTTATACTGAAATCTTCACATGAAGATGCTCTAAAGTAGTAACTATCGATTGTGAATTAGCGGTCGATATATCCTAAAGCACCTTGGGGATATATGAACTATCACTAGATATCGTGTGACATAAATGTTGCACTCTTTGAGATGATGTGATATCACTTATCGCATAATGACTCTTATTTTGTTGGAAAAAAGACTATTATATTACTTCCTTTTTCATGTTTTTTTTTTTTGTTGTTTGTTTTTATTTTAACGAAAATGAACTAGCGGAAAATTCCGTTTTCTAATAAGTACACCAGCATTAAAAACGAATAATAAAAAAAAAATGTAAAACACAAAAAAAAATGTAATTATAGGTTGAGTAATTATAGCATTTAATCATGAATCGATTTCAACTTATTTTTTAGTAAGTTGAAATCGATTCATGATTAAATGGATAATATCTGTTAAAAAATTTATAATTTTTTTTACGAATAAATCTTTTAAGTGTTTTAGAAAAATAACTATTTTGAATTCTGAAATGTTAAAAATTTTACTTATAACAAATCTCTCATCATGAAAATTTAACATCTTAGAAGTAATTTACTATTTTATAAAAATTTGGAGGCAGTAAGTTTTTGTAAACTATAAAAGGCTGATTTTCATATTAAAGAACCATTTTAGTGTAGAAAATATTAATTAAGTAATCCAAATACACAAAAAGACATTATACTAACATATACATTTAATAATTCTGTGTTGAACACCAATGTTAGAAGTCCAACCTCCAGAAAATCATTGAATGTTGGAGGAGAGTTTCGCATTATCAATTGTAAAATTTTGTTTTTTCTGAAAGTACCACAGAAAAATATCACATGTGGTTCAAGGAACTCGTCTTATGCCACTGTCCAGTCTCGCTTTCATTATTTTTAGTTTAAAGACATTAAATTTGGTACTTTTTCATAGATACCTTGTCTATAATGTTTCAATAAAAATTTCACAATTTTAAGAAAAGCAAAAGTTAAATTCTCCTTACGCAGTTTTTATAATTCTTTTGAAAAATGCTGCAAATTTATTATGTATGTCGTTTTAATTGAAAGATAATAGGAAAATAATTCTCATTATATAATTTTCCCGTTTTTACATCTTTTTTAAATTTATGTTGATTTTTTAAGTAAAATTTTGAAATTCAAAGAGACTCAAAGCAATTAAATTCTCTTTAAGCAGTTTGTACATTTAATTTTGAATATGACACCAATTTATTGTAAGCCATTTAATATATCAAGGGTCTTTAATGCAACGCCGTATCATCTGTCGAAAATATCTTTTATAAAAAGATTTTCTGAAACTTTACGCAAGATTGAACATCAAGCTAAAATTAGCGCTCCTGATACTTGTAATCTTGCTAAAGATAAATCTTTTCTCAAGCTTTTGGTTGCTAGAAGACAGTAAATTAATAATTTAATGACAAGGGTTAGACAGAACTTTGTCATCAGAGAATTAAACGCATTTATTGAACTTCAATTTTTATATTTTTAACATTGCAGATGGTACTTTTTTTTTTAATTTATGTCAGTATATCTTTATATAAATGTTACAATGCGCCCATGAGTTTTATTTATTTTATGTCAAATATATTTACATGTTAAGCATATTAAATAAAATATATCTTTGTAAAACTGCTAAATTTTCGAAATTCTGTTTATTTAACTGGAAATATACAGTAATTAAAAATAAGCATTAAATGTTCTCAGTAACAATGTACTTTATAGTGTTATACATTTTTCAGATTTTTTTCATATAAAAAATCGCTTTCATAACGATTTAAACTTTTAAAAACGTTGTTTTTATTAATAAAAGGAATTTCCTTTAATCTAAATAAAATGGAATATTTTAATGTTTTGGGATATGAAAATAAGAAAGTCAATTTCTTTATAACATGCATATATAATTTTTATTTATTTTTGATATACTAATGGTTTTTAGCACTCAACAATAATAGCAAACACAATATACCAATATTAGCACATTACCGTAATCACCAATATTAGCCCACACAATATTCAACAATAACAAGAGGACACTTGCTGTATATCGAACATCCGTGTAAAAAAGGAAATCTTGAGTGATATCAGTCCTTTAAGCAATGGTTCTTATTATAAGTTGCGAATGTATGAAACAATTCTTGAAAATGGCAGAAAAAACAAAAATTAAAGCGTTCAAATGAAAATATAACAAGTGTGTAAGTGTGATGGACGATAGCACAAGGGTTTTCGTTTAACATTCCTTTCAAAACACTTTATCCTTTGTAGAATAAATCCCAAATTGTTAATTTATAATTATTAAGTCCTTAATTCTTTTCAATAAAAACATAGCAACAACATTAATTTTAATTTAAAAATTATTAGAATTGGAATGTATATATATATATATTTTATCAAATTAAAAATAGACTAGAACTGCGTTTTAGACAATTGTAACAGAATATGTTTGTATATCTGAAAAACATATTTAATTTCATGATTTTATTTTAGCTAAAAAAAAAAAGCGAAACCGTTAAATGGAAAAATATACGAACGTTCCATCAATTAAATTCATCGACAGTCATATGTAATCAATGAAATTCGCCGTACAGTCGCTTGAAAAATATTCCAAAATTTGCCGATCTGTTACGAAGAAAAATCTAAACTTTTAACAGTCGTCCGCAGGAAAATACAACGCATCTTAACAATCTCATTAGGAATGGAAATAAGGGAATTTTGTCAATTTGTCGCTGGATGAAACAGCGAAATTCGTCGATCAGTCGCGGGAAAATATTGCGAAATTCATCAATAGGCGGCGGAAAAATATAGCGAAATTCTACTGAAAGGGGAAATTGGAATCAAGTATTTTCAAAATACGTGTTTTAAACGGCATACAAGAGTACTCTTTTTGAGAACAGTCTTCCCGTTTTATTAATTTATCACCTTGCAGCCCTATCGTTCTCAAGTCAACACTAATAATCTCCCATTTCACTGCGGTAGAAAATTTCCAAAAATATTTGAAAAAAAAAATAAGAATCACAACCATGGTCCATTTTCAAAGTTGCTTATTACATAATCGTCTCACTACTATTGAAAAATGTGAGAGATGATGGGGGGGGGGGGGGCATAAAAGATAACAAAATAGGTAAGGCATGCCGATTAACTTTCTAAAACAAAGGACACCATCGAGAAAATTTTAACGATTTTTCGGAATATGTACATCATAGAAGATTAGAAAGTCGTTGGACCGAAAATTTCACTAATTATGGCAGAAAAACCGTTATTAAAATTCGCAAAAGAATTTCCGAGAAGCAGTAGATTCTTTAAGACGTAAAGACAAACGTTTCGACAAAACATCGGGATTTTGTCATAAAGACGAATGTTTAATATTCTACATGTTTCGAAATATTTGAACTATAGATTTAATAATTTTATATATCAAATACATCTGTTTTACCATCTTCTAGGAAATACAATGGAAATGTTTTATGTTGTCATAAGAAAAATGTTAGAAAGAATACAGAAATCCTTTATTCTGACTAATGGTATGTATTAAGTATCAAAATATAACGAATCATTCGGACACTATGAACATATTCTTATTAATATTAAATATAGAGGAGAAAACGAGACAGTTCATGAATATCTCATTTTTACCTCTACCAAGCACTGATTTGTCAACTAAAAAGAAAATTCAAAATTGTTATAATAATACAAAATCGTGTTCGAACATTATAAGAATTGTATATTTATACTGATTTGGAATTTTGTTTTATCTGTAAAAACTTAACTTGACAGTAATTTCCCCCCAAACAGAATAATATAATGTGAAATAGAGCAATAAATTCGCAATATTGTTACTTGAGTACTGCGTACAATACCTACGGCTTTTTAAAGTAAATTCAATAAAAACGTATTAAGACACTTAATCAACAGACATTGAAAGTGCAGTACTAAACTAGGTCTTTATCTTAATCTCAAAAAAGCATCAAAATAAAGAGGTTGTCAAGAGATGTCGAAAGAATCTTCTTATGTGTTTCAATAACATGTATAATTTAAATAACATTTTACTATACACTATGCAAATCGTGATAGCTAAAGTTTTTCATTCTATTTATCCTTTCTCATTTTTCAATTTAATTAAAACCACAAAATTAAAGAGAAAAATAAGTATGGTATTAAACTGACCAAGAACAATTTAACTATTAAAATGTGCAATTATGTATCCCAGTTTTATTCTGGAAATTAATGTATGCAAAAATAAAAAGAACTTCTTTAAAAACACCATAAAAATTGTAATAACTGCGCAAGGCCTTTTCAAAGAACTAGACTTTCTTCATCATGCGCAGAGAACACTTCATTTAATAGACCTTCTAGCAATTGTACTCTTTCTAACTTTGAGAAAATCAAACTTTGTAATTTCATTGTATTGCTTTTTTATCCTCGCTTATGTTTCCAATTACCTAAAGTTCTAAAACGTTTTAATTTTAATGTTATTCCAATTTCAAGTCAGGCGTTTCTCAGTTTCGTAAATGAGGAATCTATAACGTTCCTTGTATTGGTTGTCATCGCTCTTATTATAGGTCAAACTTAAAGAAATTTTTAAATACCTTTAAAAGATCACTCTCGTTATGGATATAATCAGGAAATTTCTAAGTCTTCTATTGCCAAGCATTCTTGGGATTCTGGTCATAATTTTAATTTTCCAATTGCAAAAATTATCTTTAATGCCACCTCTGAGTTGAACTTTTTTGAAAATTTAGCCATTTTTCTTAATCGTGAAGTTAATGAAAAATCTGATTCTACTAAGCTGTCTGCAGCTTGGAAAAACTTGTTCACATATACCACACAATATTTATATTTTTAAATTATTTAATATTTGTTTTGGTACTATTATGGTATCTATATATATAAAATAAGAGATGTCTGTCTGCCTGCCTGCCTGCCTGACCGCGGAAAGCGCCGAAATTATAACACCTAGGCCCCTGAAATTTTTGTCATGTGTAGATGCTATTACCGGAAAGTGCACTTCATCGCCGGATTTTAAAATTTCAATTTAGATATTAAAAAAAATTAAAACGTAATTAAAACGTTATGTGTTAGAGGCTATTTACAGCTCTAAGCCAATCCTCTGCAATAAAACGTTATGGGTTACAGACTATTTACAGCTCTAAGCCAATCCGCGGCAAAGAAGAAACCACCCAATGAGAGCAGGTGGTAAATATGAGATATAGCGGCTGCATTTCCTAGCCTAACTGTAGCGGGAAATTGCACTGTTTATTTCCCATGCTTTATTTATTTTGTTACTATAAGATTTGATCTTATTGACATTATTTTATAATGTTTTTTATATTGTTTACAAGAAATGATATAATACAATTCACGTAAGTTACTTTAAATTGTATTCGTTCTTCGTATTAATATCTATTTACATACGCGTAGTCGCCCAAGAATGAAATAGTATAATGTTTCTTGAACTTTCTGGGATCTTAAAGTAATTATTTTTTTTTTTCAAATTTGCTGATTATTTTTTTTTTCAAATTTGCTGAATCAACGCTTCACTGAATGTTTTCATTTCTTCGTAAAAATAGAACTGTACATTTTATAGTAAAGTGTAAGATGAAAACTGTACTTTCTATGAAATGGAAACATTCAGTAAATAATTTCCGTTCTCGGGTGATTAAGAGATGTATGTTGTCATCGCCCAAGAATAGGAATAAAACAAATATTTCTTTTCAGGGGAAATGAATGAAGTTATTTGGGTTTTTCTTTTATCTTTTTTTTCCACTTCCCCATATATTATGAGTTTCATAACAAATCCCAATGAAAACATATTTTTTATACTTTACTGAGTGTTTTCATTTCTTATCAAAGTCATGATATGTAACAAGCACAGGGATCTGTTTAGGAAAAATTGGGTTCTTTAAAGGACCCCTCACAAAATGTTTCATTTCAAAACAGGACCCCTGCATAATTTTTTTCAAATCAAAGCAGGACCCTTCACAAAACTTTTCACCTTAAAAAAAGGACCCTTCACAAAATTGTCATAAAAGTAGGCTTTTTACAAACTTTTTCACCTGAAAACTAAACTTTTCACATATTTGCTGAATCAACGCTTCACTGAATGTTTTCTTTTCATTTCTTAGCAAAAGTATAAGATGTATGTTTTGATTTTAAGATTTGTTATTGAACTCTGTTTCATTTAAGGAGGTCCGAGACATACCTATTTTAAAATAATTTTTATTTATTGAGTTACTATTTTGAAATTTTTTGTGATGCTTAACCATAACATGATAAAACTTATTAATCGGTATAACTCGAAATGTTATATGTAGAATTTAAACTTTTTTCATTTAAATAAACAAAAATATAAGTTTTAATTTTGATTCTGCATTTTTAAAATTGTTATTGAACTCAGTTTGCTTCATATACAAATATTCAATATTTTGATTTATTATTGTTGACATTATTGGACGATGACAACGTACATTTTATACCTGACTGCATATCCATTCTTGGACTATTATTCTGAAACTCCAAATTTGTCTAATCGCCCCGAGAATCGAATGTTTTTTTAAAACATTCAGTAAATAATTTCCGTTCTTGGGCGATTAAGAGTTTATTCATGTGCGATTCTTCTGAAACTCCATGTCACAAAATGCACATCATAACTATTTTACGCACTCAGAATTTTCCATTTTCAGTTCTTTTCCTTTTGTTAATCTTTTCTCTCCACTTTCCCACTGATAAGAAATCGTAATGAAAACATACCTTGCACTTTACTGAAAGTTTTCATAGTGCCAGGTCCAGTAGCAGAAAATTCAAGATGGGAGACAGGCGTCACAGATTTTCTTATCTCTTTTGCCGATTATTTTTCCATCAAACCTTTTATTATTTCGCTTTACAATTATGTTTACCTCTCTATTACTTAATACAAAACTAAGATTATTATCTATAAAAATTAATAAAATGCTTAAAGACATTGCAGGTAAGTGGTAGTTTGGTTAATTAATGCTTCAATTGTAAAATATTTTACCAGCAGATTATTTTCTGCCACTGAAGTATCTGTCACAGACACTTGGAGAATTTTCTGCAACTGTGGTGCCAGGCATAGCAGTTTAAAGTTTAGGCGTAATTCAGTGAAGAGAAATTATGATTTTTTTTTTGTTGTTGTTCTGTCGCCATTTGTCAAAGTTCCCGACATTTCTCAGCGACAGATTGGTAAAATTCAGCGTGTGCTTCTGCACTCTTTTGTCAAAATTTGCTATACATTTCCGCGATCTTTTGATGAAATTTGCAATTTATTGCCTCGACTGTTTATCGAATTTTGTGTTTTATTTTTATAGTGATTGTTATTACAAGATTTTTCATGCAATTCGCGTTATTTTTTTTTTTTTTTTTTTTTTTTTGCGACCATTAGCCAAAAGTGCACTCTTTAGACAAACTTTGCTATGCATTTCTGCGATCTTTTGATGAAATGTACAATATTTTTCTTCGTTTACTGAAATTCACGTTTTTTTCAGCAATCGTTTCACAAAATGCACGATCCCCCCCCCCCCCCCAAATCGTTTCACGGAATTTGCAGTTTTTTTTTTCACGATTTTTTTTTAAACGATCAGTGACAAAATTTGTTTTTCTTTTCCGTGGCCATTTGTCGAACTTTCCTATATTTCTCAGTGACATATTGGCAAAATTTGTAATCTGCACTCTTCAAACAAACTTTGCTATGCGTTTCTGCGATCTTTTGATGAAATTTGCAATATTTTTCTTCGTTTACTGAAATTCACGCTTTTTTTTCAGTGATCGTTTCACAAAATGCACGATCCCCCCCCCCCCCAAATCGTTTCATGAAATTTGTGGGTTTTTTTTAACGATCAGTGACAAAATTTGTGTTTTTCTTTTCCGCGGCCATTTGGCAAAATTCGTAATGTGCACTCTTTAGACAAACTTTGCTATGCGTTTCTGTGATCTTTTGATGAAATTTGCGATATTTTTCTTTGTTTACTGAAATTCACGTTTTTTTTCTGCGATCGTTTCACAAAATGCACAATTCCCCCCCCCCCCCCCCCCCCCAATCGTTTCATGAAATTTGCATTTTTTTTTTTTTTCAACGATCAGTGACAAAATTTGTGTTTTTTTTTCCGCGGCCATTTGTCGAAGTTCCCGATATTTCTCAGTGACAGATTGGCAAAATTGGCATATGCTTTTGCACTTTTTTGACGAAATTTGCCATGCATTTCCGCGATCTTTTGATGAAATTTGCAATATTATTCTTCGATTGTTTACTGAAATTCGCGGGGTTTTTTCCAGCAATCGTTTGACGAAATTCGCGTTTTTTTTTCACGATTTTTTTTAAACGATCAGTGACAAAATTTGTTTTTCTTTTCCGTGGCCATTTGTCGAAGTTTCCGATATTTCTCAGCGACATTTTCGCAAAATTTGTAATCTGCACTCTTTAGACAAACTTTGCTATGCGTTTCTGCGATCTTGTGATGAAATTTGCAATATTTTTCTTCGTTTACTGAAATTCACGTTTTTTTTTCAGTGAACGTTTCACAAAATGCACAATTCCCCCCCCCCCCCCCAACCCAAATCGTTTCATGAAATTTGCATTTTTTTTTTCAACGATCAGTAACAAAATTTCTGTTTTTCTTTTCCGCGGCCATTTGTCGAAGTTCCCGATATTTCTCAGCGACAGATTGGCAAAATTTGCATATGCTTCCGCACTTTTTTGACGAAATTTGCCATGCATTTCTGCGATCTTTTGATGAAATTTGCAATATTTTTTTCGATTGTTTACTGAAATTCGCGGGTTTTTTTTTCAGCAATCGTTTGACGAAATTCACGTTTTTTTTTCAACGATCTATGATGAAATTTGTGATTTTATTTATTTCTTTTTTGTGACTATTTTCCAAAGTTCCCGATATTTCTCAACGACAGATTGGCAAAATTCAGTGTGCGCTTCGGCACTCTTTTCTCAAAATTTGCTATACATTTCCGCGATTTTTTGATGAAATTTGCAGTATTTTTCTTCGATTGTTTACTGAAATTCGAGGGCTTTTTGCAGCGATCGTTTCACTAAATGCATGATTTTTTCCCAAGATTGTTTGGCGAAATTTGCATTTTTTTTTCAATTTTCTGTGATGAATTTGATTTTTTTTTCTGCGACTATTTGTCGAAGTTCCCGATATTCCCGAGTGACAGATTAGCAAAATTCAACATGTGCTTCTGCGATCTTTTGATGAAATTTTTTTCTTCGATTGTTTCACAAAATTCATGATTATTTTTCCAAGATCGTTGGATGAAATTCTTTTTTTTTCTTTTTTCTAATGATCATTTCACAATTTTTTTCAACGATCTATGACAAAATTTGTGATTTTATTTTTTTAATTTGTGACAATTTATCGCATGTTATGTGTTCACCGTTCATGGGTGTCTAAAAATGTAGTCAACAATTTTAACAGGAAGATAGATTATAAATAACGAACACTCAAAATTTTCGCTTTATTGAATTATGCCTAAACTTTGCTCTGCACTTTCAATCTGAAAACATTCAATAAAATATAACATATGTTTTCATTAGGATGAGAAAATATTAACAAAAGAATAAGAACTGAGTGAAAAATCCTTGAGTTCATGAAATACTTAATATGGTGTGCATTTTGTGATATATTAGGAGTTTTATAAGAATCGCATGTGAAGGGACTCTTAATCGCTCAAGAACGGAAATTATTTACTATAAAAAGTTCAAGAAACACGTTCCATGCTTGGGCGACTATGCATATGTAAATTGCCATTAACACGAAGAACGAATACAATTGAAATTAACTTACGTGAATGATAACACTTTAAAATTTTAAAGAAGGTGGGAGAGTTGAATTTCGAGTTTGGAAGGCGGGTGACGATAATTGTCCTTACAACTGCAGCGTTTTCTTCGATGAGTATCCTTTATATGTTGTTTTCTGACAGAGGTCGTTTTAAAGCTTTTGGCCTGTACATTACTAAGCACTCACTCCTCTCCTCTTAACTAATTTTTTCATCAGCAGAGGGTGTTTTAAAATTTTAATTTGTTCATGACTATGGCATACAATTTTACAAAAATTTATGAATAAAATTTGCATAACATCTCAACAATTTGCAACTGCTTCTCCCCCCTTTTCACACTGTGATTAGGTACGTATTTCAGACAAAATCGAGTTTCATATAAATTAAATGTTTCTTTATAAATATTACCACGGACCCGGGCAACGCCGGGCGGGTCAGCTAGTATGCATATATATATATATATATATATATATGATACCTATTCACTAGTATTATATAAACATATCGGTGTTAAGCAGCAGCCAATTATTATAATATTATCTCTCTCCCAGCCAATGGAACAGGTTAAATACTTGCGAAAAAAAAAACATGTATATGACTAGATTATCAGTGAAGAACCAACCACGTAAAAATAGCCGTAAGGACGCGACGAGAGGCAGGCTACCATAGGACTCAGCTCCGGGGGAAGTAGGAAGGAGGAAGTACGCGTGACGTCGATGATGAACTCTTTAGTCTCGGCGTCAGTTTTATAACGTAAACAAATGTCGGCGGGCTTGGCAAGGAATTATGGAATAGTGTACATCAGAGAACAAATGATATTAAATAAATTCGAAACAAAAAGAATTTAGTTTCAAAATAAAATGAAATAAAGTAATTTAATGGGTTTTACACACTCGTTATCTATCTCAACCGAGAAATCAAAGTTTTGCAGTCGTAAAATCTTGGTTAAGAGTGGAAGATCAGGCCGACGTCCATTGGTAGTTTCTCAGAAATAATAACTGAAGCATTTAGATTCATCAAATATTTATTAGATGATCATAAAATGCACCAAACGGCACTAGCAACATGCTATCTATGTTCGGGCCGTTGTTACGTCGTAAATAGAAACCACTAGATGTTAAATATTAGAACAGCATGACGAAGATACAGTAAACAAAGCTCTCCAGGTGACATGGGTTATTTAAGCAAATCAATAATCGTAATATTCTCTCTCTCCCAGCCAATGCAACAGGATAAATACTTGCGAAAAAAATACGCGTATGAATACATTATTAGTGAAGAACCAACCCCGTAAAAATAGCCGTAAGGACGCGACGAGAGGCAGGCTATGGTAGGACTTAGCTCCGGGGGAAGGGTGAAAGGATAAGTACGCGTGACGTCGATGATGAACTCTTTAGTCTCGGCGTCAGTTTTATAACGTAAACAAATGTTGGCGGGCTTGGCAAGGAATTATGGGATATTGAACATCAGCGAACAATTGATATTAAATACATTCGAAACAAAAAGAATTTAGTTTCAAAATAAAATGAAATAAAGTAATTTAATGGGTTCTATAAGACTAGACAAATGGATTTAAGGTTCTTAGAATAATAAAACAATTAGCATTTAAAGCATAGAAAAAAGATAAAATGTATTTTAGATAGTATTAAATCTAAGTAAAAAATGTAGATATTATAATAATTATGGAATAATTTAATTGAGATAAAAGGGAGAAAATTTTTATTATTACATATAAATATATAATTTATTTATCATTTATTTATTTATTACTATTATTATTTATTTATTTATCTTATTTTTAAATTGTTAATTTTTAATTTATTTAATTATATATTATTTTATATGTATTATTTTGATTTCATTTTTATTAAATAGCTTCATTATTCTCTTGCTGGTCTGTGTTCTTCTCTTTGGGAAATGCTCTTGTGTGATTGGCTGATTCCTTCTGGTTTCTTATTGCATGTTTCCTATTCATGCTTGCCTATTGGCTCTTTCTTCAGATTGTCCCTTTCCCTTAACTGTTCTCTGTCAATCTTTTGCTGTGTTCAAAGTAGTATGACGTGTTCTCTGCGTATGATGAAGAAAGACTAGTTCTTTAGAAAAACCTTTGTATTTGTTAAAAATTTTATGGTGTTTTTAAGAAGCTCTTTTTATCTTATCATATCACAGAAGGTTATTTAATTATTTAATGTAATTCATAAAAGATTAAAATATATTACTTATAATTCACCCAACGTTTTAAATGCTGTTTTGTCATAGGAAAATTTTTACTTTTCTACTTTAGCAAAAAAAAAAATTAAATTTCATTAAAGTTTGTTTCAAATGGCAATATTGTTAAAATATGAAAAATCACTAAATCTGATTCTTTTAAAGTAACTCTTTCAAGGAATTTAAATGTGCAGAATTTAGACACGTTTCAATTTGTTATAACATACGTTGGTAAACGTATTCAAGTTAGAAGAGTATACATATCTAATTAATGGCCTTTATTTCCTACTTTTCTGGAGTGACAGTAAAATTCGTTTTATATGCCTTACAGTTTGATACTGTTAGTTTAATATTAGGTCATTTCTTAAAAAAAATAAGTCGAATTAAGAAAACAAAATGAGCGAAAATCTGTTGAAAAATTTCCTTTTCTATTTTTTTTTTTAATTTATGAATTCGAATAATATAAGAAATTCAGCTCTCAATCTATCATGCACACAAAAAACTGATATGTTGATTATTGTGCATGGAGTTGCTATATAGATTTCTAATTAGGTAAAATATCAGTGGTCAATACTAAACAAAACTGAAGTTTTTGTATATTTACCCTACAATTTTTTTAAAAAATAACAAATAATAAATAAATTTAAGAAAACAATATACTAATAAATTTAGTTTGAGATATATTTAAGGGGTATTATTTAAAGAAAACAACCAGAAAATTCAAGGCAGGTTCATTTTTTAAAATGAGTTTCGCTTTTCAATATGCAGAATTCGCTGCATAGAGCCCATTAAGATGCAAATTCTAATAATGGAATCACATTCCGAATCACGTAGTCGAGTTGTAATGAAGATGTAAATTAGATGGAGTTGGAAAGAATATATTAACAGCTCTCAATCCAAGTTCATTTACAAAGAGGAAATAGGTCAGCGATATGAGATAAGATAATTTTATCAAGAATAAACAGAAGGAAAATATGTATCGTTGAACATTCCATACAAAGTGGCGTGAAAAATCAGACTTCATAAATTGTTTAAATAAAATTTTTCTTTATATATTTAAAATAAAGGAGGCTATATATATGCTTGCATTTAATAATATTTGCATATGTGTAAGATTTTAACAACGTTAAAATATGTGAATGCGTAATCATAATATAATAGTTACTACTTATGTAACTCTTTTACGTATGTCTGTGAACATGTTTTAACATTTTCACAATGCACGTTCCTGAAAAATATAAAATACAGTTTAAAATTATAGGAAATTAAGAGTAAAAACAGATTTCATCAATGGTGGCATTTTTGTATCAATAGAAGTCCACTTTTCTATGGAGAATACTTTAACACATCATCCAGATTTGAGAGTAACCTTAAGAATAATAGACATAAAAACTCCTTTAAATGTATGTAATCCAAGTTGGGATATGTTCAAGAGCAACCCTAAAGATCTTTAGATAATCACTAGAAATACGCAAGACATTCAGCCCTTAGGTATACATGTACAGTCGTGGAAAAAAAAAAGTAAACACCCCCTACTAACTCCTCATCAAATCATCGTAAAAGAAAGTTACTGGTACCGAACGATTGGAAATAAAGTCTACTTTTAAATGATGTATATAAAATTTTCTTAGGGGGTCATCTACATATTAAAACGAATCCAAACTTCATTTTTTTCAATGGCAATGCCCAATTTTAACGAGATATTTCAAATCTTCCGTTCAAACTATGCCTAGACACCAAATTTCAAGTCATTTGAATGATAAGTTTTTGAATTATAAACATTCAAAATTTAGTGCTTCTAATGTTAAATTACATTTTCATATTTTTATTTATATCTCCAGAAATTATGCTCCTAATGTGCTAATTTTTTTGTAGTAATAATACTAATATACCCAAACATAAATAAGCTGAATTTGTAATTTTTTTAATTTTATGATATGAATTATGAATTATGAAATTAATATTCGAAAAATTTATGAATTGCAACCTACAATTTTTTGATGGATTTAGATTTATTAAGTCCTGCTTTATGGAAATTCAAAAATTTCACATTTTTATTCCAAGTAGTTTTCAAATTATGCTTAAAAAACGGCAAAATGATGGTTTAAGGGGCCGTCTATGATGGAAGTGAGTAGACATTTTGAAATTTATTCTGCTGTACTGTAATCTAACACGCTTCATTGACTCCTTGAGTGGCGCTTCAGGTGCCTTGATCAAGGAAGGGGCTCTCTCGGTGAACAATCCAGTACGGAACTTCAATTTGGATACAGCCCTTAAAATAAGATCGTTTTAAAATAATTAATTTCTCGGAAACTTATGGTACGAATTGCATAAAAATTCGTTTTTAGGCTAATTGAAGGGTGTAGAGTTCATTTATGCTGTCAGAATTGGGTACTGCTATTGAAAAAACAAAGTTATGGTTCGTTTTAATATGTAGATGGCCCCCTAAGCAAATTTTACATACATCATTTAAAAGTAGACTTTATTTCCAATCGTTCGGTACCAGTAACTTTCTTCTACGATAATTTGTTGAGGAGTTAGTAGGGGGTGTTTACTTTTTTTTTTTCCACGACTGTACGTAGAGAGTTGATAAATTAATCTTTGGGAGTATTAATAATCGAGAAAATGGCAACATGTTTTGAGATATCAAAGGTTATTATGAAAAATTATGTCAAACGAAGTCTTCGTTACATTTCCTATAGATACCGGTAGTCCAGCAGAAGATTTATTTTAAAATTAAATGATTCAGAAGAGGATATCGTTAGAAGAATTAAACTAGTGGTGCATTTATTTTAAAAGCCGGAAAAATCTGATACATAAGTTTCAAAATTAGTTACGAATGTTTTCTGCAGGTAGCGCTGGACTAGTCGCATTACAATGCCCGTGCAGTAGGCTGCAAACTATCCTTTGCCAGCAGTCGTTGTAAGTAGATCACATCGATGCAAAATGTGCCTCTTTTGCAGTACAAAGATGGTGCAAGCGAAAAAGGAAATTTCCAGTCACCTTCTGTAGTGTATCACCGGAAATGGACTCACATGCCTCACAGATCAACTATTGAAGCTTTTCTAGTGTTGCGGTTATTCCGGAAAACAATGTCCTTCAATATGCCTCACAAAAAGTAGTCGCAGGGGGTAAGATTGGATGGGTATGGAAGCCAATCTTGTTCCGGCAAATGTTGAATAATTTAAATTAATAACTTTTTTCTCGAAGTACGCCCCAAGAAATCCAAAAAACACTAGTGTACGGTTTGGTCGAGAGCCATGTTGCATGAACCAAGAAGTGCCTGATCGATCTTCGAAGGCTTATAGTGTGACGAGAAATTGTTCCAAAACTGCAACTTACCGTCGAGTAATGATCGCTTTTCGTAAGAAAACAGGTCCAATGATGCCGTTGCTGGATACTGCAGCCCAAACGGTCACTTTCTGGGAATGTAGTGGTCATCTTTCAGACATATGCAGATTTTCGGTACCCTAAAATTACCAGTTTTGCCTGTTCACAAAACAATCCTGGTGAATATATGCGTCATCTGTGAACCTCATCTATTCAGGCAATATCGAATCCACCATCATCAATCATTGTGAGCATAAAGTCCGTGAACATTTCTCTTTCATTCATAGCTCGAACTTTTATTTCTCGGTGACATTGAATCGGAAACATGCGTAGAGTGTTCCTCAGTATTGTGTGCGTTCTGGTTCGTTTTAATCCGGATTCTGCCGCAGCTGTTTGGGTTATGCTAAAATATTGCAGAAACTGTCGCGATATTTTCCCGATTAACTATGCATATTGGCTGAAGCCAACATATCTCACTAACTCATCAACCACGCTGTTCGTCCATTGCAATTTCTCGAAAAGCTTGCAAATTGTTTTGCATGAGGACCCTTTTAAATTTTAAATTAGGACGGAAAACTGTGCCTTCTTGCCGAACGACTGCGGTTTAACCAGTGATACTCGAGTAACAGAAAAATAAAATGCTCGATGGAATAAATGACTTCATTCATTTCGTTCAGTAAGAAAACTGATCAATCTGCTTCACATTACTCTGTTTAAACCCTTCGAGACGGGAGCCTTTTACAAAATTTTTAATCTTTTGTCACCGTTTTTTAAAAACAGAAATTTGTGTCTTCTTGAATCGAGAAAATGCGCTGATTAAATAAGACATATTTTACAGTAAAATTTTATTGGTGAGGGAAAACAAGGATTTTGAGCGCTTCAAGCGGCACGTATACGTGTCGCTCGTCCCCAAGGGGTTAATGCAACTACAACGCCGCCTGGTTTTTTTCATTCTTCTGTCATTTAATTTTTAAATCAGGAAGTATATACTATATTTCTTTATATTTAATTAAAAACTAATAATATTAGCATGATAATTATTTAAAGAATATTATATAATAAAGTACAAGAAAGTTCAAATAATCTTTATTTTATTTATTTTCATTTTTTAGTTCGCATTTCAATGTACAGAACTCGCTGCAAGCACTCGATTAAGATGGAAACTATAATAATGCGAGACGTATTTCGAATCACGTAGTCCTTCTGTAATGAAGATGTAAAGTAGATTGAGTTTGGAGGGAAAATATATAAAATTTGCAAAGACATTCTTTTGAAAGACAAAGTAGGACAACGATACCAAATAAGATAATTTGATTCAGAACAAATAGAAAGAAAATGTTTGTCACTGAAAATTCTATAGAAAACATTGTAAAATACAAACTCAACGAATTCTCAAAATCTTTCTTTTTTTAGTTCGAGAAAAAAACATATCTTTGTGATTTGTATTATTATAAGCTTCTTAAAAGACTAAATTGTGAGAATTCATGATTGTAAAACTAATAGTTATTTTTTTTAAATAACTCTAAGATATCCAAGTGTATCTTTGAACAAGTCTTAAGACTAATTAAGACTAAACATTGTTCAAAATAATCAACCTCTCAAAGCACATTTAAAATAATACATCACTAAGTTTTTTTTATATTACCGATGACAATATACAGGGCGGCCATAAAAAAGCTTCCCCGATATATGTATCCTAGCGATCTAACCGCTCAACGAATCGAAAGGAAATTTCAGATTTAGTTATTTAAAGGTATGAGCTCAAAGTCGTGATGATTTAAAATTATAGAGCTCTCACGGTTACGGTTACAGTGACGTTTCGAAATTTTCGAAAGGCAACATCCAATGTTTTCATGCGCAAATACATCAGTGCGTTGAAAAACCATAAATAGCGTTGAAATGATATACGTACGATGAAAATTGCGGCGTAAAACACTTGCAAAAAAGACCTAAAGGACCAATGACAATATAAGGGAGAAGAGAGAAAAAAACATTTATTTGAAATAGCAGTTTTCAACGTGCCCACTTTTGCAGACAATAACGCATTGCAGGCGTAGTCTGTTGACAACAATGCCTTGCCTTTGATTTGTACACCTTTGATTTCAGATAACTCCAGAACCAGAAATCTATTGGAGTGAGGTCGGGGGATCGTGGTGACTATGAAACTGCAAAGTTACGAGAAATGATTCTATCATCAAAGTGCTGTTGCAGCACTTGCCGAACAGATGTAACGATTTGTGGAGGAGCATGTAAGAGCTACGTAATTCTGCAACATTGTTGTATACCGAGCACTTGTGATGGAGCATGTTTTAATACCTGTGGAAGTGACCTCCTCTTAAATGTACAGGCCGAGAACGAATATGATTGTGATGTCGCACCACACAATCACTTTAGATTCGTGTAACGGCGTTGGTGTCAAATCATGAGTATTTTCATCAGCCCAGTGAACGCAGTTCTTGGAATTTACGTTCCCAGTTAAAGAGAAACGTGTCTCATCCCTCCATAATATTCGCAATGACCAGCTGTTATTTTCATCATATTTGATGAGAAAATAGCTATCAAAGTCCAAAAAATGTTGCTCGTCTCCTGGTTGCCACATCTGGACTTGCTGGAATCGATGGGGAACTTCCGCAGAACAGTGCGCAGAATCTTGAGGACTGTTGTCTTCTTGCAGTATGCAATGTATCTGCAGTAATCCTGTTATGCACTTCTGAAACAATTTCAACAGGAACATATGGTCGTCTGGATCGTGGTAGATCACATAAGCATCCAGTTTTTTCAATTTTGTTTCACCAAATTAGTTTTTACGGAACATGGTCTCGTCGTAACTTATGATTTCTGAGATAAATTCGCACTACTTTAGCTGAATTTTTCCCGAACAGATAAAACAGATTTATCACTTCACCGCATTGTTTTATTGAAAGTGTCAACTTGTTGTCAGTACGAACAACTGATTGAGGAAATAATATTCCCAAACTGTTTATTAAAAAATTTCTACGCTTAATGATTTGCATATGGTGTTCTTTGATAGGTGCTTGTACTATCTATATCTGTGAATTATATAAAGTGCGTCAGTTCACCTCGTCTTTTAAATGTCATTGGTCCTTTACAATGCTCTTTTTTTGCAAATGTTTTATGCCGGTGTAAAGAGCCTAAATATCTCTTGGAATACGTGAATTTCGTAAGATGCGAAACCCCAAATAAACATTATACACCATGTGATATGAAAGCAGGACTTGCTCCGGACTGGAGTCCTTTTAACTTCCGTCTGTCTGACTTCACTACCGTACCAAATGAGCACGTTTTCATGTGCGAGGAACGAAGGAGTTGCTACAAGACATGGTTTTTAGTGGCCGTTTTTTTTTTTTTTTCACTTGTGAACTGACTAAGATTTGTTTTACTGTTGTAAAATTTGTTTTAAAATGTGTTTTTGAGCTATATTTGTGTACACATAGTGAAAATAAAAATGTAATCATTTATTTTATAGTACTGAATATTACGTTACATAGGAATAGATTACGATTGAGTGCTACAATATTACACCGGCAATTTTAGTCATACGTGTATCGTTCCAATGCCAGTTATGGTTTTTCTATGCGCAGATGAATTTACGCAGAAAATTGAAAGAGTGCTGCCATTCAAAATTTTCGAAATTTTTTTCACTATAACTGTAATTGTGAAATCTCTATTGTTTTAAATCATCACGATTTCGAGCGTACACCTTTAAATAACTAAATCTGAAATTTCCTTTCGATCGGTTGAGTGGTTAGGTCGCTAGGGGTACATATATCAAGGAAGTTTTTTTATGACCACCCTGCTTTTCTTTAAAAAATTCGATTACAATACTTTCTTCTTTCTAAAGAAGAAAGTATTGTAATCGAAATTTTTTCGACATATTATTTTCGACAGATTTACATGTTTTAGGGGTCAGAGATACCGAAAAACATGTTTATACAAAATGTCTCTCTGTAATTCCGTACATCCATGTTCCCGCTTTGTATCTTCGAAAAGTGAAAGAAGTTATGCATATAATTGAACCAGATATTTTATTGTATATTTTTGGCTATGACCAGCATGTCCTCAAAAAATGTGGATATATTCCGCTAAAAAGGGGAGCTGTAATAGAAATTTTTATGCCATTTTCATTATTGTACCATCGTAAACTGTAAGAAATTATGCATAGAATTGAACCAAATTTTTCGTGCATGTTTTTGGCTATCGCAAGCAGGTCCTCCTTGAATTTGGAAATATCCCAACAGAAGGGGGCGTTGTATTAGTATTTCTTCTTGATTTTTCGTAGTTCAGTTTCACATCATACTGCGATGGAGAATTCGAATTTAGCTAACACGGCGATTCTGAAGCAGCTGATGTACAACAGAATAACGATTAACATTGATTTTAATAAATATTATGATGGAGATTAACTCGCATCAATGTTGGTGTAGTGTTGAAGTAATAACGAGAAGGATTAGCATGTGTAATAACTTTTTGAAATATTAAAATGAATGAGAAAAAAGAAAGTTTTGGATTGGCGCATCCAACTTGTTTTTATTTAAAGTAATAAAACCGCATAATTATATGATAAATACATCAGCAGATATAAAAAAAAATGTGTTGTACTATCAGTCTCTCAGGTGATTTCAATTTTGATAAAGTTACCATAAGAACTAAAGATTCAATGTATTCGTGAAAAGAAATTCGCCCAAATTGCCCAAAGAATGAGTAACAAAACCATAAAAATCTTACTTTGCTGAATCGCTTGAAAGTTTTCAAGAATCAGACTCAGGGTGTCCGGAAATCACAATTCTAAAAAAAAAAAAAAAAAAAAAAATGTTTTTTTTGCTAATAAATAAAACCACATAATTATCCCTTTAAGCCCTGACCTACACAATTGTGGGGGTGATACTAAAGTAAAAGAGAATGACTATTTCCTTTTTTGTGAGATTTAAAACCAAATCTGCACATTTATATGAGTTAACTGGCTTCAGATGTTTTGATAAGACACCACTAGGGGCCACTAACTAAAATACAGGGTTAGATTTTCTGCTTTTAAAAAGACTATATCATCTGACAGCAATAGACAAAAAGTATGTACTGTCGTAATTCCTTTTAAATATTATTTTTAATGTTTTCTTAGATTTAATTTTTCTTTTCGTATACTTTATTCATGATTTTAATTGATTTTGTCTTTGATAAAATTAATTAGGCTTTACAAATGTTGAAAAACAAATGAACCACACAATTGTCCGGGTTTTACCGTTTCCAAAATGGGTACAATTCCTAATGTATAAGATTTTTATTTTTAAGAGATTTTTTTAAAACTTGTGTTTTTAGCAATTTATTTTTTATTAATTACATTTTAAACCGGATTAATTTTAAATAGGTTTTACTATTCATGATTTCTATTTAAAATTGATAGTATTAGATATATAATATGCACATGTAACGAACGGTATGTTTTTGCTCTGAGTTATTGATGTCATATATGATTTAAAAGTTTTATATGAGTTATACGCATATCACGAGATGGATTTTTAAGTTTAATAAATTCATTTCATTTTGTCGACACAGCAAGTAAGCCACAAGGAATAAATAATAAAATATGAAAAGTTCAGCAAATGCTCGACAGATTCCTTAGTGTCTGCTTGAATTTACCAGGAGATCAGGGAAAATTTTCCATAGATGATCAGACGTTTCCTTTTTTTAGGACGTACTTCAGTAAAGCAGTATATAAAAAACAAACCACACTTTGTTGTAACAGTATCACCTGGGATAGTTTTAAATTTTGTAGTTTACCAGTGGGAAAGTACAGACCCTGTCCACAAGGATCTGGGCTTAGGACCTGCTGTAGTCCTTACTCCGGTTCAGACCTAATTTTATTTACATCGATCGGTATTTCAACAAAATACCGCTGCTGGAAAAACTAAAAAAAGAAATTTGAATGATCAGGCACATTCCAAACGGAGTGAAGGGCATACATACTATTTGTCAACGGCTCTTGAGAGGGGTGCGTGCATTGAGCACATCTCAGAAAATGAAATTGTAGTGGTCTGTCCAGAAACAAAAATTGTTTCAAACATTTTAATTGTGGTTGATGAAAATTATCTCAATAAACAACAACTTTTTTTTGCTTAAACTTTTATTTTTAGATATTTGCACACGCAATCCCAAACTACACAATTGTGTAGATACAGCCCAAAAACGGCTGCATTAAGCCCGAACCCACACAGTTGTGTGGGTCCTCCCTTGGCATAACCTGACATGGGGTATTTTTTTAAATATTTTTTTTTCAATCAAATACGGTGCTATCGGTAAGGGGAATCCACCCAAACTTTAAATTTCTACCAAAAAATCTCCCTGTCTTAAAGGGTTATATGATAAATACATCAGCAGATATAAAAAAAAATGTGTTGTACTATCAGTCTCTCACCACCCGTAACGAAAATTTTCCATTTATCTCATAGTGGATTTTTTCATAATTTGTCATGTTTAAAATAATATATCTAAACTTTCATGCAAGATTATGTGTATGATATTTTATAGAGACTTTTTTATGTTATTTTTCTTAATAAATTGGCTTTAGCATTTTGGATTTCATGTAAAAAATTTAGAAATATGTTCTACGAAGAAATAGTCACTCTCAAAAATTCCCTTTTTTGAACTTTTAAATATATTATAAATTGTATAAGCAATGTTTTTTCAAATCCTGAAGACAAATTAATAAAAAAAACTTTTCTGAACAGAATAGTGGTGAAAAAAGTAGTGAAATCGAACAAGTGGTTCGAACAAGTGGTACACAAAATCTATAAGTTTAAAATTTAATTCTTTTTTACGAATTTCAAAGTTAAAAAAATTACCTTAAAAGTAATTGTTTTATAGAGAGATATTTAATAAAAAGAATTCATTAAAATATATCTATAAGTAAAGAAAATAAAATTTTGACCTACTTAAGGGAACAGTAGGCTTTAAAAATCACGAAATTCAACGAAGAAATAGATTTTTATTTTAGGAGTAACGAAAGTAGATCGTCTAATTTATCTGATGCAAAAAGAATCTTTCAATTATGACGCTAGTTTGGAGAGATATAAGCTTTTATGTTTGCAAAAACTGTATATATTTATGCAATTTGCTTTACTTAAAATACTGTTTTCTCAAAAAAAAAAAAAAAAAAAAAAAAAAAAAAAAAAAGAAACACATTTCTAATTTTTGAAACATTTCATTGGACATTCCTAATTACCATTTTCTGTTGAAATTTATACTGCATATACTTTATACAGTAATAAAAAATTGTTAGCATAAAAATTTGCATTTCAGGAATATTTTAGTGTTGAAATGTATGAGTATTTGGAAATACCAGCGGAAAAATTAGCTTTCTGTTCAAATCGATATAATATTCTCACTGTATCATTCGACCTTCCAACTTACATTTTTAGCTCAAATATAATTGTTTTAACCATGTATCTCGAGTTTTATTAAGAATTTCTAAAAAATTCTTTCGCATTCTGAATGCCTATTTTTTTTACCAATATAGCCAAATTTGGCGACGTTCTCGCATTTGGCGCCGAGTATGTGTTTTGGTATTCGTAATCTTGAGAGTCTATTTTTCGGCCAAATGTCGTCAATATTCCGCCAACTTCGCGGATTCGTGACCCTGACCCGTAGTGACCCAAAATGTCGCACTAATAAAATCTACTCGAACATGTGACTTAAGCTCAATGGTCTGCTAATCAAAAACGGTAGGATACAGAATTTAATCAAAATCAGTTAAGACGTTTTGTCGAAAAAATTAGTTTGACACGAAATGACTCCAAAATGACCGACTAATCTAATTTTCACGAACTGACACAGCCGAATGATCTTCTCAAGACTGAAAACGGTATAAGAAATTTTGTCAAAATCGTTTGAGCCGTTTTTTAGATCAATTAGCTTGACCTTGACCCATTGTAACCCAAAATGACCCACTAATCGAATGCTCTTGAACATACAACCTTGGTCCAATGGTATTCTTGAGCCCAAAAACGATAGAATGCAATATTTCGTCAAAATCGTTTGAGCCAATTTCTACTTAAAATTAGCTTGACCCAAAAATTGCCCGCTAATAGAATTTTCACTAACGTATGACTTAGCCCAATGGTGCTCTCGTAATTCAAAGCGATAGAATACAAAATTTAGTCAAAATCGTTGGAACCGTTTTTTATATAAGATTGGCTTGACCCAAAGTGACCCAAATGTGATCCACTAATCGAAATTTCTCGAACATGTGACCTAGCCCAATAGTTTTCTCGTGCCCAAAAACGGTTGGATATAAAATTTAGTCAAAATCGATTGAGCCGTTTTTCAGATATAATTAGCTTGACCCTGACCCATTATGACCCAAAATGACCCACTAATCGAATTTTCTTGAACATGTGACCTAACCCAATGATCTTCTCGACCCCGAAAACGATAAAGTACAAAATTTAATTAAAAATTGTTAGAGCCGTTTTCTAGACAAAATTAGCTTGACCCGTAGTGACCCAAATATGATCCACTAATCGAAACTTCTCGAACACGTGACCTAGCCTCGTGCCCAGAAAATGGTATAATACAAAATTTTGTGAAAATCGTTTGAGCCGTTTTGTAGATAAAAATAGTTTGACCCTTACTTATTATGACCTAAAATGACCAACTAATCGAATTTTCTCGAATATGCGATCTAACTCAATGATCTTCTCCACCCCAAAAACGATAAAATTCAAAATTTAATCAACATTGTTAGAGCTGTTTTCTAGACAAAATTAGCTTGATCCGTAGTGACCCCAAAATGGCCCACTAATCGAAATTTCTCAAACATGTGACCTAGCCTACTCCTCGTGCCCGGAAACGGTACAATACAAAGTTTTGTGAAAATCATTTGAGCCGTTTTGTAGATAAAATTAGCTTAACCCTAACCCATTGTGATCCAAAATGACCCACTAATCGAATGTTTTTGAACATGCAACCTAGCCCAATGGTATTTTTGTGCCCGAAAACGATAGAATACAAAATTTCGTCATAACCGTTAGAGCCGTTTTCTAGATAAATTAGCTTGACCCACAGCGACCCAAAAATGGCCCACTAATCGAATTTTCTCTAACATATGACTTCGCCTAATGGTCTCCCCGTAATCCAAAACGGTATAATACAAAATTTTATGAAAATCGTTTGAGCCGTTTTGTAGATAAAATTAGCTTGACTCTAACCCATTGTGACCGAAAATGACCTACTAAGCGAATGTTTTTTAACATGCAAACTAGCCCGATGGTATTTTTGTGCCTGAAAACGATAGAATACAACATTTCGTCATAACCGTTTGATCCGTTTTTTAGATAAGATTAGCTTGACCAAAGTGACCCAAATATGACTCACTAATTAAAATTTCTCAAACATGTGATGTAGCCCAACAGTTTTCTCTTGCCTCAAAATAGTTGGATATAAAATTTATTTAAAATCAATTGAGTCATTTTTTAGATATAATTATCTTGAACCTGACCCATTATGACCCACTAATACTCGATATTATATTTTGTAATAGGATATTTGTGCTATATGAAATATATTTTGTACTAGGATAGAGTTATTTGCAAAAACTGTATATATGTGTGCAATTTGTTTTACTTAAAATGCTGTTTTCTCTAAAAAGAAATCGTGCATTTCTAGCTTTTGAAACGTCTTATTGGCATTCCTAATTATTACATTCTAGTAAAATTTATACTGCACATACTCTATACAATAATATAAAATTGTTAGCATAAAAAGTTTCATTTCAGGAGTATTTTAATGTTGAAATGTATGTGTATTTGAAAATATATAGCTACTTTAACACTAGAACGCCCGGAAGGAGTACATCCGACTCAGATCATATGGTTAAATGTCAACTGGAACCAGAAATTGTTTCATTAATTAAGTTAAATTTAAACCATGCAGATTTACGTTAAATAAATCAATCAAATAATTTTAAATTAAAATTCTGGTTTCAAATATTTTCATGAAACTAGAGTAAAATTTCCGGGCGTTCTAGTGTTAAAAAAAAAAGAAAGCATAGTTATAAAAATATT
This sequence comes from Maratus speciosus, assembly GCA_963932465.1. Lineage (NCBI taxonomy): Eukaryota > Metazoa > Arthropoda > Arachnida > Araneae > Salticidae > Maratus > Maratus speciosus. Next base: position 165,731,349 of record OZ010786.1, on the reverse strand, counting down.
TTTTTCTACTTGTGCATTCAGCGAACTTTAAGAATTCATGACAATTTCCGTAGAAAGATATAAAAGTATCCCATAAATCAATATTGTCATATTTTATGGAAAAGAAATGAACATAGGACATTTTAAATTATGACAATTATTCATTTTAAGAATTTAAATTGAATGATTTAAAAACATTTTATCAATTTAACACCAAATTTTGATTATAACTATTTGAGCTTGCCATTGACAAGTCTGTGAATTTTGTAGTGAATCCACTGAAATTTGAACGATTTGGTTTTTAATGTCCATCGTCTCTTTAATTCATTCAGCCCACAATACCTCTTGTAAGGGGATGTGTTGATAAAAGGGCATACTGCTAGTGGATCAGTTGATAAAGTATTTTTGGAAATTTAATATGTTAACAGCCATGATTAGAAATTTCCTGAACGAAAGATTTCCTTTAATTATCCGATAAATTATTTTTTTTCATAAATTATGATAAGGCAATAAATTTAGTTTGGAAATTATATAGGGGATTTTACTTAAAGACAATATAACAAAGTTCAAGTCATCTTTATGTCTTTCGATTTTGTTTTCATTCTGTGTACCGAATTCATTGCAAGCACTCCATTAAGATGGAAATTCAAGTAATGCGAGTCGCATTTAGAATCACATGGTCCTCTTGAAATGAACATACAAATTAGATTGAGTTTGGAGAAAAATATTCAGAACTTGGAATTCAAGTTCATTTGCTAAAACGGAAGAGAACAGTAATATAAAATATTTTTATTTAGAAAAAATAAAAGGAAATCCTATATCACTAAATATTCCAAACATCACTTTCGAAATGCGTTTTTTCTTTATGCAATTAAATTAAAGAAAGTTTTTTTTCCAAATATATAAGAGATTTTGTATAAGCTTCTAGAATTTTTTCTTAAATTTGTCAGAAAAATTATTCCGAAAAATATGTAAAAACTTTCAAAACATTTTAAAAACACGTAGTCTTATAACTGTGATATATTACTTCCTACAATTTACTGAGGTAATTTAATCATTTTATTTATTTAATTTAATAACATTTTATTTAAACAAAGCTGAAATTCTGAAAATCCTTCTTTGGAGTTGCCATTAAAATGTATAAAATAGGGCAGTTTTGCCATTGCTACTATTTATAAAGCTGTATAGGCTTTCCCTGTTATTTTAAATACGATTTAAGGTTACGCGATGGAATCCGTAAACATCAAATATTCATGTTTTATGAATATTCTAAAACATGCTATTTCAAAATTTTGCCTTACGGGCCAATCAACAATGCTAATCTAATTGAATCTTTTTGGCAAGCCGTGTTTACGTGTGTCATTTGTAATCATTTAACTAGGATTTATCGATACATTTTTTTGCACATATAAAAAATTATTAGCTTGAAATGAATATTATTTCGATATCATTAATAACAATTCAAATTTTAACGAATAGTTTTCCAAATATGATTGACGAACACTGACATAAGAAGTTTTCTTTAAATACAACATATAGAATGGAAAATAAGAATAAGGCTTCAGGAGATTCCTTCAGTTGCATTCATTTGTCTCAACTGGATAATTTTTTTTATTCTAAAACAAGCAAAATAAATGAAATAAAACTTTTAAAAAACTTTTGTAAATACATGTGCATTTCACTATTAACATTGTGGCTTATAATTTTAGATTAGCGTACTTTTCATAACTTTCTTAAACATGCACCGTCATACGCCTTTCACACATAAACAACTGGGGACGCAATATACCGCGTTTAACTATTTACCATTACATTAAACGGTTGCTAAGCACAACTTAGGAAATTACATTTGTCATTAGATTTCTGGGTGAATTATGTGTCTGTCAGGTTTGTCCGAGATATCTCAGTTGCTAGAGCATTAACGGCTTCACCCAAAGGTCCCTGGTTCGAATCCTAGCCTGAACTCTTTATCATCCACTTTGGAAAAATTACAACTTTAATTATTCGTGTGTAAATACGTATCCAGCGTTTATCCTGGAGTTATATTATCTGTGTTTTATGAATATTTCAGATTGCAAAAAATCTGTTTCTGAAAACAGTAGAAAATAAACAAATGTACCAGCAGAAGAAAAGACAATTATTCCAAAAAGTTTATGAAAATTTAACACTTAAAGATGTTAGTTAACCAGATTTCTTTAGGTTGCTTTTCAGAAATGCATTTTGGGCTTATTTTTAAACTTTAAAAATTAATGGCCCACTATAGGTGCATTTACCTTAATTTAATGTAATAGACTCATAACACGTTATTATGAATGTATTTAAAATAATACATGAGGAGATATATGATTCAGAAAGGAAATTACCTAATGTAATGATAAACTAATATTGAAGAACGAATTTTGTTCTCTTAATAAAAGTCTATGGGATGAAAATAAAAGAAATCTCCACGGATTTTCCCTTTTACCAATGTACATTTTGCCTATAAAAAGATTTTTTAAGTAAAAAGTAAGTATTAAACACATTAAGTTTCCTTACATTATAATACTGGAAACAACCTTTAACGACAATATTCATATAACTTCTGTTCTGTTAGTTTATTGTGTTCAGATTGAAATTAAATGTGAGACGTTGCTTTGAAATAATTTTATGAATTCAAATTGTTCTTGCTTGAGTATAGAAACTATGGGATTTTTATTAAGTAAACATTTGTGAGTAGTTAGTAATGGAAAAACTCAAGCAATTTTATAATTATTAATAATTAAGCTTATAAAAGAACAGTAAATAGATTATAAAATATTTGCTCTCAGTATCGATGTCAATTCTGTTCTTTTAGTTAGGGTTTGAATTCATGTTATTTCCTTTAGAAGCTTTTAAAAAATCCAAATGTTCAAGTGTAGGAGTGCAATAGATACTTTCGATAATATTTCAAAAATAATGTATGTAAATATATATGAAAGAAATAGGACTTTGTCACCAACATTATTGATAATAAATATTATGTTCCAAAAGAACTAGAAAATTAGATTTCGGGTCTAAGTAAACTAATCATTTGAAAACAAATTACAATGTATATTTACAATAAAATATCTTTCCCGGTTATTTCAGTAAAATTGTTCAGCACAATACTTTTGAAATCATTGTAATTTTGCTTTATTCTACCTACAAATAAGGTCTTAAAATTATAGATTTTTCTGATACTAAAATAAGCTAGGAATACAGTTGTTCTACTTACCTACAGATTTGAAATAACAGGAAACTTTTCTATAGTACTTTGGAATAACAAATACTTCAAGTAGTTAAATTTCAAATTCTCTTTCCACGGAAATCAATTTCCTCATTGAATGTGAAGTTGAATATACAAAAGTTTGTATCAAGTATGCTGCATTGTTTTCAGTATTGATGATAACTTGATTTTTCCTCTGCAGTCTATCGTAGTTGGAAAATAACTTTCCTTACTCGATAAGAATTTTATTTTTGTTTTGCATAGAACAAACTACTTGCTACATTCCCTGTTTAAACAAGAGGGAAAGAAGTTTCATAAGGATCTTCTGTTCTATCTATCTATATTATAGAGAATAAACGTGTCCATGCGTAATGCTGATGTCATTTTGACGATGGTAACGGCAGACTATTAAATTTAACTTTTATTGTAATTTTTTAAACTTTTAAATGTCGCACATTTACAATTTTTGCCCCTCCGAATAGAGAAGAAAATGTACTTTCAAAGGCAATTTGTTTGAAATCTATACCGCAGTATATTTGAACACTGTATCGCTATTTACTCAATTTTTATTGTTTTTAGATTAAGTTTAAACCATGATTTTTCAAAAATCTATCTCTATCGAGTGCAGACGATTAGGAAATATATATCTGTTTCCACTTAAATTAATACAAGTAGCTCATCATTTAATTCCATTTTATATTCTATAACGAAATTAAAACAGTCATCAATCAACAAATAAAGTTATAAAATATGAATAAAACACAAATTTAATACATTTAGTCGAATCTCGCACTTAATCCACTGAAATGAACAGAATCAAAAAGGATGATTATAAACAGCGATCTGTGCAGATTTCTTGTGGTGTTAAATCCTGACGTGAGGCCAATATGAAAATATTGCTTTTAATACGATTCAAAAGTTTACTTGAATGTATTATTGCTATTTTTAATATAAATATGATTTTAGTTTTGTTAGTTGGCATTCTATAAAACTTACTAAATGTAAAAAATCTATTAGAATTATCAATAAAAACAACAACAACAACAACACAAAAACAGTAGAACCGTGTTAGGCTTCCACACCGCAATCCTTGAGATTATTTGCTGATACGTTTTTCATTAATTTTTGATTAACTGCAATTCTTTTTATAAAACAGCGCGTTTTATCGATATATAAGCACAGAAATACTACGTTAATAGCCACTTGTAGAACCTTTCGAAAAATATCTCACTCGTCGCTGTACCTTTAGTATGTGAAGAGAAAAAAGGATGTTAACGTCAACAATAACATATATGATCTTTATCACCTATATTCTGTAACCCGGGAAGTCCGGGTTTATTCCCATGTATAGAAACGCGAAAGCATGATGAAAATCAATTTAACTAATTAGTGGGTAAAACTGATTTAAGAAGTAAACTGTTAAAATTTTGAAGTAAAAAATAGTAATGTATGCAATAGCGTTTCTAGTGGAGATGCTCGGTATAAAAAAATCTTTAAATTGTGATAAGACTATCATCTTTGGTACGAAAGCAGCTTATAAATATACAATGTAGTTAAGATGGGAAATCATCTTCAAATTTGAGGTGAATTCAATATGGTGGCAGTAATCCAAAGTGGCTTCACATATTGGGATTTTCATTTCGCTTTCTTAATGCATATCATACATGAGAGCGTTTGGTTTCATATTATATGTTTTTATGCTTTGTATGTAGTTATACGTTTATTCATTTCTTAAATTCGGGATAATATGCCGTGTTTATGATTATATGTTACGGATTTGCGAACGTGAAAGTGAAATATAATAAATATGGCAAAGTGACTCCGATTAGATTCTGAAGGTGACTCGTGTATAGTAAAATCAAAGTGCGTTCAATGGACAATTTGTATACTGTGCCAAAACCCAAGAGATCAAAATCGGTTCTGTCTTGAAAATAATATTAACGTGACTTCATGCTGGATATGTAACAACTGCAAATAACTTTTGCAATTTTGATAGAATTAATGCCTAGAACATGGATATTAATAGAAAGATGTTTGATGGAGACCGCAGTGTGATTTCAAATACATTTATTAAAAGAGAACTTAAGTGGCACAAAAAGTGCGCTTTAAAGTACAATCAATGTTTGATATAGCAAAAATATGACAACTTTCGGAATGCAAAAATGAAGACTTGCCATCAGCATCACATGGTCGTTGTAATCGATTATAAACTTTTACACATGTGTCCTTCTTTTTCTATTGTTATGAAACAAATAAGGATCAACGATGATTTTGATAATCGATCCCCGTGTAAACTTGTTCTACGTTCCCTCCTAGCTATCGTAAATTTACTGTTATATAGATAAATTATTGAAGCCAATGCAATTGTAATGTAACCATCTCATACGATTTCACAGCTGCGGTAATGAAGAATCGCATAAACAAACTGGTAATATATTGAGTCTGACAGAATAACCCCCATGCCAATTTCCATGGATCATTTAATATTTAAAAAAAAAAAAAAAAAAAAAAAAAAACAAGAAAAAAAGAAATTGTTGAGAAGCTCCATTCACTTGGCCTTTCAATCTCATATATACGTGTGCTGTAACCGTCAGCAGCAATGTGTGATGTTGTATATGTTAATTTCAAAAAAGAAAAAGTAGTATGTTTCAAAATATCCTATAAATAATGTCCTTGAAAAGTCCTACATGTAACCAAAAAAAGTTATTTTCTTTTCACACTTTTTTCTTTAAAAAAATGTACAATTTACTGTAGATTGTTATTAATGTATCTATTTAATATTAAAATGTACATTTGCTTAAATTTACTCTAGAAAATGAATGTTGGCACTTGACACACATGTACTTAGTTCGTGTAAAATTAAAAGTAATGATACTTCGTATTATCGTAATACATATTGGAAAACTTATTTTGCAGAAATATTTACAAATTCATAATTAAAACACACACTAATTACTAAATTATTTATGTAATATTTTTGGAATAGGTTTTGAATTTATTCCTTATGGGATAGCTTATGTGGATTTAAAAACTGACATATTGTAACATTTTTCTGTTCTATTTCAGATTCAGAAGTTCAAGTAGTACCTGCATTGATAAAGAAGTAAAAGGTAATTTTTTTTATTTGATTTAATTTCTACATGTTACGGTGAAAGTAGAAAGTGCTTGTCAAAAAAGGGAAATGGCTAATTTTGCTCTAAATTGACTGCTTAATATCTGATGCTTTCTTAATTCTAAATTCGGCCAAGAAGATTTCGAAATGGCATGAACTAATCTGCCAAATTCGAATGAAATAAGTTGCCATTAAATTTTGGGGGTTTGTATCGTTTAATACATTATAGTTATTATTAATTATAAAACACAAAATCTATTCTGATACTATATTTACACTTTTTAGAACAAAAAGAAATTTTATGGCAATTCGAATTACACAACACTTCGTTATTCCTACATTTGCCATTTACAGCAATTTATTGCTCTTCTAGTAAAGCAATTGCACATTGCACAGCCTTGTCCGCCGATTAGTGATTGGGATCTTTCAACTGTTCGTAGTGATTTAGATTCTTGATTTCAGTATGAATTGATTTTTTACAGAATGGAAAAATTACTTCATACAGTTGTTTTGTAGCTCTGATCCCAACTTTTAGAAAGAGCCTTCACCGTTATAGAATGTTTCTTGAATCACTGCGATCGTTATCAAACACTGTTATACGAATGCGTACGTTATCGTCAACTTTTTTGATGGGAATTTTGCATGTGACTTTTTCATCATGAATATTTCAGCAAGCCGTGCAGTACAAGTGCCATGACGGTGAGAGGGCTTTAGATGTACAGTCGTGGGAAAATAATAAACACCCCCTACTACCTTTGCAACTAATTATGATTGAAGAAAGTTATTGATAACAATGATTTGGAAATAAAGTTTAATTTTAAATGATGTATATAAAATTTGCTAATTAAAGAATTCTCCATTTTCTACACTTCTGAAGAAAAGCTTATATTTCTAGGATTAAAATAAAATTTTTTGTAAACAGGTCTTTGAAATTACATGTCATCAATAGAGCTGGATTATTTATCAATATATCATCAAATATTGATATTTTTTAATTATCGCAATTACAATATCTGGGTTAAGTCTCTAAGAATATATCCCAATACCGATACCTAGGCTTTTACTCTAGCCCATACGTCCCAAGAATATTTTTTTACCGACCGCGACTTCAAACACCGAAAAAAAGCGCCAAATGTTCAGAACCATTAAAGCAATATCCTCTACTTTCAATCGTTTCTTTAACGCCATCCATTCCCCGCTTCTTTCAAAGCACAGTATCCCCCCTCCAGTGATAATCTGTCTTTCTTTAATAGTAACTACTATTCCAATATATCCCAATACATTCTCTACGTTCTTCTATTTAAACCGCAAACTTCACTCTCCGTACGTTACTGAATAATGAATACTGTTATCACGCATGTTTTAATTCTGCTGCTGCTATTGGTCTAGGCATATCAAGGCATAGCTAGATATGACATGGCATTGATATATTTCAATAACAAATGGCACTGATATATTTCAATAACAAACTTGACCAAATAAAATACATGGTGATTATTCTGGACTCCCTCTGGATTCTAGTATCATTTATTATACCTTAACAGCTGAAAAACTCGGCTGTAGAACAACCAATCAGAGTCTCCTAATGGTAATGTTCTTCTTTCTGCTTTTTTTTCGTTACATTGGCGAAGCTTTTCTGGTCGTTTATTGATTGCTTTTAAGCTGAGCTTCCTTTCTAGAAAAATATATGCTACTCTCAATGATAATTCGTTTTATGTTTACTGTAATATTATCGGTAAAATAAAGGCTTCCAGGGGGAATTTATTATATCCTGTTTTGAAGTTTTAGTTTAAAATGAAAATTCATATATTAAAAAAATGAAATTTTTATTAGTATAAAACTATTTTCAATTGTGATTTGAAGACTCATATTTCAAAAAATGTTTCAATGTTCCATTCATGTAGTGAAAGATATAAATATTGCGAAATTTTATTTATTTTTATTTTTTAGCCCTTGATATGCTATTACTTTCTGGCAACAATTAAAGTGGCGTACCTAAAAGGTAATACGTTACATTAGACAATGTAAAACGAAGCATATGTTTTATTGTATGATTAAGGGGACAGTGTACCTTTTCAACAACTTTGTTTATTTATGTTTTAATATTGTTCAAATGGTGAACTCACTGCATTTCAATGTTCAAATAACAGTTAATTTTGAAGAAAAAAATTAACTGTATATTTAATTAAAATTTAACAAAATTAAAAAATGCATTTTTAAAAATGGCTACTACTTTTTTAATATTGATAATTTTGCCCAATGTTTTATTTTAAGATTTTCAAATGTGTATTGCATAAGACTGCACATGGATTTTCGGATACATATAATATTACATTTAATATTATTTTTTTACTGATATATATGTACATAGTGAAGAACGATGAAATCGAATACATCTTCATATTCGAGTACATCCTCATAAAAATGAACTTCTTCTGGAAGTCAAGATTTTCAAACATGCATCGGAGTCAGATCTACAATAAAATCCAGCTTGTCTATTGATCTAATAAACGCATACCGCCGAAGGCAAAGTAACACTGCGAGTACACATTCATTCTTTTTTCCCTAACAAAAAGACGCCATAGATGATAGTAAGAACCCTTTTTCTGAATTTGATACACTATGAGTCTGGTAATTTGGGTTCACAAATACGGATCTAAAATTACTAAAACCTTAAAAATATCAATTTAATTACCAATAGCTGAAATTTAGGCAGTAATAAATTTAAGATCTTTAATTAATAGAATGGTCTACAAATCGTCAAAATCTTTTATTGTAAAGCGTTTAAATAAATTAATTATGAAAATTTCTTACGTTCTTGGACACATTGTCTGGAATGCATTTTGCAAACTCAAATGAAAATAACTGTTATTTTATCAGGAAATAAGCATCAGTGCTGCCATTTATTGGGTTTGTTTCAAAGCCTGGACATTCAGTTATATAAAAGTAAAGTAAAAATGTAAAAAAAATCAAATAGTTCAGTTTATGTTCTCTTCGGTTCAGAGGTATCACGTGATACTTCAACTGGCGCTTATATGAAGATGATTTTTTTATTTTCCTTTTTTTTTCCAAGAATTTATTTTGAAACTTTGAATATTTATTCTGATACATGAAGGTTTGGACTAGGTTAAAATATATATATATACCTTTTGGAATTCACTAACGCTTTAATAATAATAATTGAATATTTGTCCTTAAGTGGCGCACTACTGATGTATTTATCTTAACTACATGTTTGAAAATCTTCCTTACACTTCTTATGTATCTTTCGGCTTTCAACAAAACAAGACGTAGCAGGTTGGAAACTCATAAAATATATGTGCGAATTTAACAAGAAACCAACGATTAATAAATTTAAGTTATTATAAATGTTGAGCATCAGATAGTTTTATATGATAATAATGTTATCCTTTACAATAATATCTTAATTTTTTCATGAAAAGAATTCACGAAATTTTCATTAATACATAACTTTGATGCATTTTCTGTGATTTCAATATTGTTCAATAATTTATGCTACGATATTAAAAAATGATTTAAAATGCGATAAATGAAATGTACTATTTTATTAAACAACTTGCGAATTAACAATGTATATATATATATGAATGCTGTCTTACTTTAAATATCTTCAGTCGTTATTTATACAGATTTTCATCTAAAAATATTCGTGTGTGAAGGAGAAGGGGGAGGACGGGAGGGCGCGCGAATTTTCTACCTTGCTCGAGGTAAAATTTTATCTTGTTTTGTCATTGCCATCTTCCAATACTGATGTTCATGTTGACAATAAAGTTTCTTTCCTTGTACCGGATATGACGCCATATCATCGTGTTTCGCATTTTTCTGAAAATATATGTCATAAAGGTAGGGCAATTTGTATGTACTCCAAGCGAGGAATCTGGCTGTGCAAAGTTTGGGCAGTTTTGATGGTACACTTTTTGTAGTATAAGTAATCCCTATTTCAAACTTGAGTTTTGATTATGCAAGTTTTATAATGTTCTAATATTATACCTTTTTAAATTATTGTAGCATTTCTCGATTAATGTTTAAAAAGTACTCACAATTTAATTAAAGCAATTCAAAATAACTATAGTTAGGGAGAACGAAACCTGGAAAACACATAAACATAACTCGGTAAGCAAAACCTTCATTGTAACGAAAGTGACATTATTGTTATTTTAAGAAACTAATATTTACAACATGTATCATGTATACAACATGTATCATCTTTTTACCATTTCATAAACTAAATCTTTATTTAGATAATGAAATTCTGAGTAAAAAATTTGAAAAAAAGTTAAAAATTGGACAAATTTAAAGAAAGGATTGGACGTTGCACACCACAATCTAGTGGAATATATGCCATCAGCAGACAGTTAAATTGCTGTGCACAGCTTTCGATCTTATAAAACTTATTTAACTAAACTATCTTGGCTTATTTCTGTGTTAAGTAGCGTTTTAATTAATTCTTCAATCAAAATGTCTGCTTTATCATGTTTATAATACAGTTCTGTATGAAACTTCCTGTTTTCATGTTTTTATGTGGAATTTTTGTAGTAAAAAGCAAGAAAATGAAAGGTCACAATAAATTCAATTACGGCAGCAATTTACGGCATTAGTTACTTTTTTAGAACAGAGAGATACATATACAGTAATAAACCATTAAACTGCAGCAAATATAATTTTCGGAAGATATAATACATCAAAGTAGTAGTGCGTTGCGTATTATATTTAATTAATTAAAGACTCTAGTAACAATATCTGAATCCATGTATAAGCAGTTCAAATAATAACAATTTTAGTAGCACTTTATATAATATAAGAAGAAATACTTTATACGATATTAGAATACACCAAATTTAACTAGATTAATTTTAATACATTTTTCTAATTAGTAAATAAATCATATGACTTCTAACTTTTAATGTCCAATCCTGGATTCGAACCAGGGATCTCTTAGTTGACGCTGCCAATGCTCTGCCAACTGACTTATCCCGGAACGAATCTGGAAGATCTAATTCACCCAGCTAACCATATAGATCATAGCATCTGGTCTGATATATTTATCAGCTCAACAGATTAAATCGCAGCTAAGGGAACTCCAGTAAAGCTCTATGTGATTACACTAGATTAATTTTTACAAAATTTTCTAATTGTCAAATAAATACTATGACAAGGCATACAAGTCATATTAGAATATATTATTATAATATGTTTCTTTTAAGGCTGCACTTAAATCTAAACTGTTTACTTTCTCAAATATTTTTTATAAGTTTTCATATGTTTCCTTTACGTGTTATAGATGAATATGCATGGCTCAATTCAATACTAAAATACTAGATAGCTCAAAAATAAATTTAAATTAACAACAACGATTGGTATTTAAATGTTATTTTCCTTCATTTGATCAACTTATATGTTGAAAGATCTAAAAACACTTGTTTCACATCTATTATATTATTTGAAAGTACGACAGAAAATATTCAACTGCAATAATCGATATAATGCCAGACTATTATCCTACCATCACAAGGTCAGAAAACTAAATAAGGTCCACACCCATACTTACGCCACGCCCTCTATCAGATAGAATCGTCCAGAAGAGAACCACCATCATCCAATCGACTGATGAAGAATATTCATAAAAATAAATAAAATAAAATAATCACATGGTTCATGAGTAAGAACCACTGAAAAAACTTAACAGTACTGCGTTGGACACATTTTCTTTTTAAGACTTGAGGAATTGTACCTTTGAGAGAATAAATTTTCCAGCACACATTCAAATTTTACTGTTCCATTTAAAATAAAGACTGATTTGCAATAATGTATCTTAGTTCATTAACGGTCTTTGAAATAGAGAAATTGTGAATTGTTTTTTTTTTTTTTTCAATACAAACTATATGTTATAACTGAATATGACTAATTGTATAAAAAATAGCTGAAAATCTTTACGTTTCTTTTCCAAGTCTAATAAGCATACTTTGAGCAAACAAATTTTATTTTCATTTCTTTTATTAAAAGGCATTTTTAGGGTAAAATTTCTGGTTATAAACCGTTTATTCCACTTGAAAAAAAATGATTGGCAGCTATACTATAGTAAAAAAGAGACTGATTATAAAATTTGCAATAATGATTTTTCCTATAATAATCTTTAAAATTGAAGCATTACCTTATTGTAATTTCTTTAATAATAATTTTGTGATATCATAAAACTGATCATAGGATTTTCTATCATTTGAAAAATTTCAATTAAATTTTATTCATTTCCTACATGATGTTTTGTTTTCATCAGTTAAATAAACTGCATACATAACCAAAGTAATAAATAAAGACACACAACCTTGCTTAATGGTTCACAAAACATTATAAATAAATAAATAAAAATAAATAAAATAAAATGTAGGGTCTTAACACTTTCTGTTAAGACCCTACACTAGGCATCATAAAAATTTACAAGCTGTTATTGAACCAATAGAAATATTGCAAATTTCTCGTTTGCATTTCAATATTTTCAGATGATTCTTTTTGTATAGGATTAGTAATGACGAAGCCTCAGATTGATTATATTATTTCTACTTTTTTTTTTTTTTTTTTTTTTTTTTTTACCATTAAGAAAGGTTATGTGTCTTTATTTATTATATTTTATGGTGCAATTGTCCAGTATATGTTATAACATAAGTAATTTTTTTTCTGTTAAGACTCTACACTAGGTATCATAAAAATTCACAAGCTGTTATTGAACCAATAGAAGTACTGCAAATTTCTCGTTTGCATTTCAATATTTTCAGATGATTCTTTTTGTATAGGATTAGTAATGACGAAGCCTCAGATTGGTTATTTCTACTTTTTTTGTTTTGTGTACCATTAAGAAAGGTTGTGTGTCTTTATTTATTATATCTTGTGGTGCAATTGTCCAGTATATGTTATAACAAAAGTATTTTTTTCTGTTAAGACCCTACACTAGGCATCATAAAAATTCACAAGCTGTTATTGAACCAATAGAATTATTGCAAATTTCTCGTTTGCATTTCAATATTGTCAGATGATTTTTTTTTTTTTTTTTTTTTTTTTTTTTGTATAGGATTAGTAATGACGAAGCCTCAGATTGGCTATTTCTACTTTTTTTTCTTTCTCATAGTTATTCTGAAGACACTTAATTTCGGGAAAATTGTTTTGGATGGTTCTGAAATAAAAATATCTCAGAATATACCAGCATCCAAATGAAAAAAAAAAAAATTCAACGATAGATATAGATATTCGATATCCTATTCAAAAAGAATCTTTAAACAAAAATATTGTTTGCAAAGAACTACTGCATTGAATTACAATTAGCTTGCAAAAGTCGTCGTGTGACTAGTGTAGACCCTTGAGTTCATTCTTTGATAGCGTATTTGCCTCTTCATTTTTTGCTAGCGAAAATATTTGCAATATAAACCGGGAGGCAGCAGCGCGATTCACACATTAAAATGCAATCGGTCTGCCAAGTCTTTTTAGAAAACACATGAAAACCCAATTTTAGCGGTTGACTCTTAGGTTTACCATTGTGTTTTCCTGCACCAAAAGGTATGAAACATGGAACATTGTTAAAAATCTGTAGCGTTTGCTGCATAGTCACTCCACTGCTTTTATAGAAAACGATTACTTGATTATACTACGGAACATTCTCATTGGTCAGAACAGAGATGTTTTATAAAAGCGGTGGAATGACTATGCAGCTAATGCTTACAGTTTTTTAACAGTGAACCCTGGGAGTAGGAAAACACATTGGTAAACCTACGAGTCGACTACTAAAATCATGTTTTCCACCAAGATATGACTTGGCAGACCGATTACGTTTTAATATGCGAATCGAATTTAAACTAATTCTGCAATTTCAGATGTGAACTCGAGTAGGTGATTGTCTTCTCTGCCAACACCCGGTCTAATACCGCACAAAAAAAAAGAAAAAAAAAGAAAGCATTTATATAAGACACAGAATATTTAATCATATATAGTTGTTAAAAGACAGAAAAATATAATTTGATGCGTGTCAACCTTTGTTTCTTGAAAACCATCATATTTTAAGAGAGTTTCTAAATTAAGAAATTTAATAGTTAAGCCCAATTTTTAATTTGAACTAAATTTCTCAAAACCACATACTTGAGATAGCGGGTGAGTTTTACCAATTTATCGGTTTTTGAATGCCACTATTTCTGATTTTATTAAATATATTATATAAAAATTCATTTAGTTGAATAAAGCAGATATTACTATTCAGAAATCCGCTAAACTAACAACACTGCATAGGATATTAAACAGCAACAAAAGTTAATTAATGTGCATTAGAATGATTGTTTATTATCTATACATGTATTTTTACGAGTTGTTATGTTTATTATTAATAGTATAAATATTTGATTACACCCGAATGCTTTTCATGCGGGGTATCCCTTTTTATTGTTGTCCAATAGCTAATTTCTAAATCGTTAGTTTCAGAGGTATAGTTTCAACTGCAAAAATGTTTCAAATGTTGTTCTTCATCATATGAAAATCCACTCGCTTTAAAATAGTCTTTTTGGTATTTGTCTATTATCCCGCCGACCACTTAAAAAAAAAAAAAAAAAAAAAAAAAAAAAAAAAAAAGATTGCTAAACTGTAGGATTTAAAGTCAAAAATGGATTATTGTGCGATTGCATTGAATTGACGTCATAGGCGTTTACACGCGTTTGTTATGCCATGAAGAGATTTTTAATTCGTGGTTTGATCTGTTTTTTAATGATGTTTTACTAATTCATTAGCTCTTTCGTTAATTAAAATAACAATTACGTTATTAATCGAGGATGTCATGATAATATGTGAGAAAAATCATAATGTAATTTTTAAAAATGTCAAATTAGTCTGATTTTATTTAACTTTCTATTTCTGACTTGCTATAATATTCAGTTTCCAGGCAACTATTAAATAAAAAATAGAATAAAAAAGACGTACATATTATTTTTAAATTGTAAAAGATTAAGAAAAATCTTACATATTTTTTAAGCATATGCACAAAATTCCATAAAATAACATAGAGAAAATTGCGAACGGCTGAGGACGTTATTGAAAAAAATTAAAACACATTTGATTTACTTAAGACGTCGCATTGCAAAAATTTAGAATTCTTATTAGCATTCATAATGTAACGTCAATTATTCTAAGTATTCTTTGTTCAAAATCGTCTGAACGAATCGAATTTTATATCTGGTATGTCATTACTTTCGTATAAAGTCACCCTATTCTTCAGTGATGTTTTTCAAATTTTCTTAATATTCTTACATATAAAAGTTTGGAGAATGGCAACGATCATCAATTTGTTTATTTGACGTTATAATTTGGTGTGTTTTTTGTTTTTTTTTCGCCGATGGAATAATAGACAAGTATCGTCATTTATTTTAAAACTTACTAATTACTTACTTAAAATTTTTATACGGGTTCTGCATCCTATTATTTATATTCAGAAAAAAAGGCATTCTCCATGCTCTAAGAAGTAAAGCAGCAAAAACTCCATTCTTGTACGACCAAAACTTTCCGAGTTGTCATATTTCAATTATATGAATTTTCAGTCTTTTTGTGACAAACTCTCCAAATTCAAAATGACGGCGAAGTTGAGGCTGCTCCCCGACACACAATTGCAATATCCCACGCTTTCCGGAAGATTTATAAATCAGAAATGGAATTTATGAACAGCTTTATGTAGGTAGGATTCGGTAAGTTTACAGTTATAGTTCAAACCGACAAAAATAATAATTTTGTCATTTTTTGTCAAAATACTGTTTACTTGAAAACATGAGCAGCAAAAACAGATATTTTTTTGTCCTTAAGGAGGCAGAATAAATAGATTATATCGAAAAACATTACATATTATCATTTCCAACCATAGCTAGTATACAGAGTATACAGAATAGCATAGTATACAGAAAAAAAGTTGTCAAAAGATTTATTCAGATCGAGCGAGTAGTTTTTTCAGAAACCATGGTACAACGAAAAATTTCTTTTTTCAATAAAAACATGTTAACGATTTTTTTTAAGTTTATCAGAAAACATTAAATTTTTAAAGATAGAAAGGAACTTTCCTCCAAAAGATAGCTTTGTATGCTTATTCTTGAGACGAAAATGAACCAATTTAACCAATTAAAAATACGACTTTTTGAAACCGGAAATGTAGAAAACTTTTTAAAATCACAAAGACACATATCTATTACCGGAAAAACTAAAAATTCATAAAATTAAAAGTCTCATAACTCGAAAGATTGTGGTCGTAAAGAATGAGATTTTTATAATATCCCTCTAAGATGCAAGCCAACATATTTTTAAATATGAGTTTTAAAAAAAGAAGACCATATAAAAAATTACATTTCGTAACTTAATATATATACAACCAACACTCAAAAAATAAAATAAAATAAAATAAACAACAAAAGAAGAGAAAAAAGCGAACAAAGGGCGTATGCGTTGCTTTTTTTTAATTGAAATTTTAATGCTAGGAATTGAAATAAGTCAAGAAAATACTAAAAAATATGTACATTTTCCTTATTTCATGCACTAATTTTTTATACTGTGGGTAGTTTTGCTGATTGTTTATATATTAGATTATTTAAATAAATATAAACAGAAAGTATCTGGAGATGTATTCTCTATTAATATTCATTTGAACTACTTTTGTAGGATAAAGCACTAACAAGAAACTAAAACGTTCCGATTGATTCAATCTT
This sequence comes from Maratus speciosus, assembly GCA_963932465.1. Classification (NCBI taxonomy): domain Eukaryota; kingdom Metazoa; phylum Arthropoda; class Arachnida; order Araneae; family Salticidae; genus Maratus; species Maratus speciosus. The sequence goes on along the minus strand of OZ010786.1, from coordinate 165,714,302 downwards.
TCAAGTTGGTATCTATTCACATTTTTTTTAAAATCCTTATTATTTAGTTGCATAAAAATATATCTGAACAAAAACCAACTCGTTGTAAATATTCCCTCCAAGCCATAAACTGAAAACCTTAGCCATAAAAAGAAGTGATGATCTTAAGCGAGTATCGTCTGAAAATATATCACAATATCGTAATTGCTGTGTATGTCTCGGAGTGTGGTGCCGTATACACTGTAAAAAAACCACTGTAAATTTGCCAGAACAAACACAATCACAGTGAATGTGCTGTATCTTTCTTTGGTTTCCTGATTATATTAACATGGAAAATACAGTAGTTGCGTAAACTTAACAGCACAATGTGCAGTCAATTTGGACGCATTTTTTTTGCAGTACAAACTGCTGGCTTCCAAATTGCCAGAACATTGTACTGTTAATTTTACGCAATTACTGTATTTTCCATGTTTATATAGTCAGGAAACCAAAGAAAGATAAAGCACATTCACTGTGATCGAGTTTGTGCGCGAGATGAACAGTACTTTGTACTGTAAAAATGGCGTTTGTTTTTTACAGTGTATGAGAACTGCTTGGCGAACTGAGGGCATGTCGCATGTGTAAAGTTTCATTGTATATATGACGGTATTTTTTGGAGATTACCCCTCTGTATACCCATCAGGGCTTGTAAATATCATGATATTAAAAATATATATATATATAGGATATTTTGATGGATTATTTGAAAATAATCAACCTGTTGCTGATTATGAATGTTTTCAAACTTAATATAAATTAGAAATCGAAACATATTGCACTTAATATGAAAACTTCATAAAACAAAATCCTAAATACCTTTTTCTTTTCTATCTTTTTTTAAGGGGCCAGATACCTCTGAAAGTGTCCAAAAATATTTTTTATTTTATTTAATAGCTTATATTAAAATTTTATTCTTAAGGAATATTTAAATAGAAATTCCATGCAAAAATTCGCTTTAGAACGGAAGTTATGAAAAAAAAAAAAAAACAGTTTGAGCTCTCTTTATGTTATCAAAGGGCAGTTGGATCTTTAAAGTCAATTTCCTCATAAAGTTCATTTTGGCCACTGCCCGCATGATTTCTAAGAAATAGCTGGATAGAATTTCATGAAATTTTAAATGAATGTAACAATCTTGTAGATGTACAAAATGACCTACGACTATGTTCATCAAGTAACAAATTTAGAAATTACTAGATAGTACCCGTAAAGATTTGCCGATAAATAACTTGAATGCTCCATTAGGAAAATTCTTGAATTTTGAATTAGTTGCTTTTAAATTAATTATTGAAATGGTGACAAATTTTTATATTGCATAATTGATACCTATTTCTTGAATGCGAGCTAAGGGTGTTGTCAGTCTAACCTATAGAATGAAAGTGAAAGAACTTTAAGTTTATAATTTAGAACAAATTATGCTTGCGTTTTATCAGAAGTTTACCAAAAAATACTGGGCAGATTATTTATTTTTACTTACTACAGTATCATTTTTTTGTTGAAAAAATAACAATATCTATTTTTATTTTACACGACCTTTAAAAGCTGCCATGAATTTTATTTATACCGGTCTCATTGTCTAAAAGCCTAATTTTGAAACTGGATGCAATTAACGATTTATAATATATATTTTTTATTACTTGAATTCTATTTTACTTTTTTCTGCCTTTTTTAAATATTAAACCATGGATATCAATATAATTTATTTTATACTTCTTATATGCTTATTTTCCTTGCTTTCCGTTTTATTTATTTATTTTTATTTATTTATTTATTTATTTATTTATTTTACGGAAAGAATGGCAAACTGTTCCTTTTGACTCACATACTTATATATTCTTGATAGTGGTAAAAAAATATAAACAAAAGTTGTAGATCAGCTCAATTTATGTAATTGATAATTACATGCAAAATATTTTAGGTTAAATATTTTAAATATAAAATTATTTTTTCAAAATATTTGAATATTAAATTTTATTTAATGATAAACCGTTCAAATAATAATAAAATCAAAATAATATAACTTCTCTTCTTAATAAAATAAGTCATTATCGAAATGAATTATCGCCAAAAATGGTACAGAAATAATTTTGCTGGGCATTGGATTGGAACCTGCGTCGTCTACAAAAGTTCAAAGCTTTAAACTGGTGCTTTAGATCATTCGGCTTACCAGGCCTGCTCTACTTTTCCTCTAAATGGAAGATCGAGTAAATTTAACTTCACGCATGCGCAAATGCATGAATTTTTTAATCTTATATTACAGAATCAGGTTTACGCTTTAATATATATGATGACTATTTTTATACAAAATTAATTTCGAAATTTTTACACTTTTGATTTTACATCTATTTTCTCAAAAACTAATCATTATATTTTTTTCAGTGTAGGTCATTTCAAACACATATTATATCTGTACTCAATAAAAAATTTTGGGCTCACTCTGACTGTTCATTTCTGAGAAATCATGCGCGCAAGATGTATAAGGTGAATTCATTAAAAAAAAAAAAAACATTAAATTTCAAATGAAGTTAAAAAAAAAAACTTTACATGCATCTAGATTTTTTTTTCAGAGCAATAACTATTAACTTATGACTCTTTTAATGTGTATTTAAAATTCCATATTCAAAAGTTAATCAGATGCGGAATTATAGCAATCTATATCAGTGTCTCATTTGCATGCATTAACTGACCCCTTAATAATTATAACAAAATTAAAGATAAAAAAAAACAGAGCTTAAAAACTAATTTCCGAAAAGATTAAAAATTTGCTTTTCACAAAAAAAACTATATTCAGTATCAAGTATCAAGACAGTTTTATGCTTTATATAAAACAAAATTTCAAATACAAAATATTTTTTTTTAATTTGTTGATTTTTGATATTTAAATATTTTAATCAAGAAAGTATATTTCTATGATAAGCATGACGCGAACTACAGAGGGTGTCAAAACACAATTTTGCTCAGCCCGCAAAATATAAACTAGGCATACGGCTAATTAATCTTCTAAAATCATTTGGCTTCAATTTGCGTAAGCTCATTCCATTGATGTTTTCTTTTCTTAGAGGTAAACTTCGTTGAGTTTTTATGATCAAATGCATTTTTCTTCTTATTGTAATGAATAAGATTATTAAGGGTAATTAATACCAGTTTGATACAAAGTACTGTTTATGTCGAAATCATTCATTCATAATCATTCAAAGTGATTAGAGCTTGATAAATTATTATCCAGATAATTCCATAAAATTTCCTGGAAAGAATTATTAAAAACCTATAATGGGTGCAATATTATCGCTTTCTGATGTAACATCAGCGGCTTTTTTATCGATCTATAATTAATCATTAGTATTGAAAACCAATAAGATTATTAAATAAAAATGTTTGTAAACTAATCGTTACAAATTACATTTATTATTTTGGCAGCATTTATTGTAAGAAACCATCTATTAAATTCTTTAATTAACTTTTTAGATTTTTGCAGTTCTTATATTTTTCTCAAATTAAATAATCACATTTTAAATTTATATTCCGAATCAATATGTTTCAATAAATGCGAAATCACATAGCTTTTTATCCGACTGCCAAGAAGGGTTATGTGTTTCACGCGTATCTGGGTATGTGGATTTCTTTATACCCTCGAAACATACCAACGGCTGGATAGATTTTAATGAATGAGGTCTCTATCGATTCGACTTAAGACCGTCCGATGGTTATAGGCTAGATTTTGTTTTTATAAATTCAAAATGGCATCCGTAAAATACAAAATGGCGCTACAGATGAAAAAAATCTTTTCTGCACCATATTGAGTGGCGTATCATTGGATAGGTCTTTCAAAATGAAGACGATGCTTCATTGACTATTTTACAGTCAGAAGATCCATTTAAATATTACACAACCTGGAAGTTGTATGTAAGATCTCTAGCTTTACTGCAACTCTAACCTTCATAGATATCCATAGGCCTCATCGAAACAGTGTTTATAGATAAGAACTAACAATTAAACAAAACTTAAAAGTCATCAATACAAGTAAATAAAAAAAATAGGTAAGTAATATAAAAAAAATGTTTCACACTGATGAGAAATAATTAATTAGTTCGCTTTTTACGCAGGGGGGATTTTTAATTTTTTAATTTAATTTTTACTCGTTATTTAATTAAATATGTTTAAAAAGTTCAGTGATTGTAACTTGATGCGTCATATTGACTGTTGTGTTATATCATTACGCTTCTCTTTACAAAATTCTTTATTTAATTATTAAAACACGTAATAGATTTTCCGATTTTTTGTGGAAATTTGGCAGCGAACGTATTAATAATGAGCAAAACCTTATTATTGGTTAGTTAAGGAAGGTTCTTAAGCAAATTGTATTAATAAATTATGATTCTTATTAAGGTAGTTCGGATATTTGTCTGTAAATTTTAAATTTGTCATATTGACGACCCTTTATCTCAAGAACTGTTCCAAGAAATCAGTTGAAATTTTCCAGGATTATTCACTATATATTTTAGACACAGGGATTTTTGGAAATTGGCTTTAATTATAGTTTTATGATTTTTACTGCAAACTACTAAATAAAAATTTAAAAAATTGACTAAATGACCCTTTTTCGCATAAACTATACAAGATGCACCTTTGAAATTTTTTACTCGCGTTTCTTTCTCTCGCATGTACAATTGTACACAGTGTAACACAAGCTTTTTGTAATTTGAATTTTTGGTATTTTTAAATGAATTTTTAAATTTAAAATTTAAACTTTTTCAGTTGTTTGCTGTGAAAATCATAAAATGATAATTGCAACCAATTTCGAGAAATCGCTGTGTGAGTATGTAAAAATATATACGGTTTGAATGTTTCAGCTGTTTCCTTTAAACAGTTCCTGAGATAAAAGGTCATCAATATGGCAAATTTAAGATTGACAAGATACAAGTGTCCGAATACCGATGACATTTAAGACTTGCCGGTTGCGATTACAAACATTTATACTACGGCCAGATACAGGAACACAAATGAATTGACGGTTTTTTAAATTATGTAAGAGGTAAACAGTGATAGTTATTTAATTTACCTTGCAGTAGATTAATGAGTGAAATCGGTAATTTCTTTAATATGATTCCATGTTTAGGCTAATGTCAAACGAACGTTTATTTGCACGCTTTTTTCCTTCTTACAGCCTTCCTACGCAGGTGTAGGAAGGCTTTAAAAAGGAAAAAAGCGTGCAAATAGACGTTCGCCTGACATTAGCCTCATACTCACTCCAAATATCACTAATATATGGCGCTCTGCTTTCTCAAACTGTTAGAACCACTGAGCAGTAACTCTCTATTATGTTGCATTGAATCCTTTAATCCGCCCATATATACAATGCCATACAATTCCAGAAGAAAAAATATGGAGAAACACAGATTTCCTCCTATAGAGTAGTATCGGATAGACATTTTACAACTCGATTTTTTTTCTCAAAATATGATGAAAACACTACAATTTTCATTGAAATATACACATTTCTTAATAATTACAGATTTAATTTAATTTACTACAATTATTAAAATTTATCATATATAAAATCAAATCCAAAAGTGATTTAAAAGAATGCCTAAAGGTTTGAAAAAATTAAGCAACCAGGGTGCCGATTGTCCGTATTCCTTATTCTGTGTGCTGTTTCTGCCATTTTTACTTCACAATAGGCAAACTCCTAATTTTCCCACGAGAATTTTGACTCGTTTCATGAAACAATAAACAATTCATTACACTGTAAAAAAAGGATGTAATTCTACAGATGCAAAGTTACAGAAATCTGTATGCTTGCTAAAATTTTATCTATACACTGTACAATAAAATATGTAAATCTACAAAACTAGTTTTTGTAAAGCTACAGAAATCTGTAGCTTTGCAAAATAATCTACTAAAATTACAGTAATCTTACTAAAATTTTTATCTCTAATCCGGGTTGCAGTTACATAAAAAGTTCTAGGCATCCCATTATCCTAGAAAATTTTTAGTAAACTTTACAGAATTTTTTTGCAGTGTAGTTAAATCTTTGTTTCGGTATTTTTGTTACAAAAGGAAAGCATAAAGCATTCGTATTCAATACAAAAATAAAGATCAAATCAATTGTTACGTATGATCCAAGTAGAGTAGCTAGTACTCTCTCTGCCGATTCTTTAAGGCGATCGTTAAAAGTTTAACGGGAAGATTTTCGTTTCTTCAATTGCAAATACCATTACTTTAAATGTACTAATCTGTAACCAATATATAATAAAGATAAATCATTAAAGTTGTGCTATCTCTAAAATAGTATTTTTTCACCTTAAGTGCTCTTCCTTTAACATTTGTTTAAAATAAGAAAATGGCTGTTGAGCAATCTACGCACAGAGCTCAGTTATGATGTAAATAGATGGGAAACTCCAAACACAAACCTGATGTTCAATGTTGCCAACTATTAAAAAAATATTTAGACATACTAATAATAGTGTTATCTTCTAATAATAATTTAATTTTAGCAGTAGGTACTTAGTACTGTTAAAATAATTAGTATGAATAATAGTTTAGCCGCCAAATACAGAGTGATAGATGTAAATTTTCAACTGGGTGAAAAATGTCCGGACCAGGATTCGAACCAGGGATCTCCTGGCTGAAGCCGCCAGTGCTCTGCCATCTGAGCTATCCCAGACGAATTTGGTGGAACTTTCTCACCCAGCTAACCTTAATGATTATAGCATCTGGTCTGAAACCTGGTTCAGCTCAACAGAATAAATCTCAGGTAATGGAACTCCAGAAAACGCTGGATATGAAATTACACTAGATTAATTTTAACACAATTATTACAATTTACCAATTAGAATAATTTTGTTAAAATTAATCGAGTGTAATTTCATATCCAGCGTAACCTGGAGTTCCATTACCTGAGATTTATTCTGTTGAGCTGAACCAGGTTTCAGACCAGATGCTATAATCATTAAGGTTAGCTGGGTGAGAAAGTTCCACCAGATTCGTCTGGGATAGCTCAGATGGCAGAGCACTGGCGACTTCAGCCAGGTGATCCCTGGTTCGAATCCTGGTCCGGACATTTTTCACCCAGTTGGAAATTTACATCTATTATGATTTATTTACCAATTAGAATAATTGTGTTAAAATTAATCTAGTGTAAATACAGAGTGATTCAAAAGTCACAACTAAAATAACAAATGAATAATTCTAAAAGCATACAGTAGCACAAAGCTGTTTTCCCATAAATAAACAAAATTACAAGGAGTTGTACGACAGTAGAAAAAAATCTACCTGATTAGCAGCATTTATTAGAGAAGATTAGCCCAAATGCCTCGCTAAAGTGGCTGCCTGTCGTTATTAAGGCCATCCTTCTTCAGAAATAACAAAAAAAAAGAAACACCTTTTTGTGATTCTCGTCACATATCTTGCCACCTCTGACAACCATTATGACTAATGATATCTGCCAAATTGAATATTTGTAATACTAGTTGCGTTGAGAGCTATTCTGGGCTCTACACAAGCGTCTGTTACATTTGAAATGTCACTTATTGGTGCCAAATTTTAATTTATCTGGCAATAAATTTCAGCTATTAAAAAAATAAATCTCTTATATTTCTGTTTATTTATTTATTTTGAAAACAGCATTACTCTATTGTTTATTCTTTTCGAATTATTGAAATTTTATTTATTTTGTGACTTTTGGATACCTTTACACATAACTATCTGAATGCAACAGCGGTATTCAAAATCTCAAGTCGTCATGCATTACGCGCACTCCGATTTTTCAAAATAATTTTTCGGCTGAGAATCTCCTGGAATATAAAAAAGCAAAACAATGATTTGAATGTATGATTCTAAAAACGTTAATTTTTCTATTAATAGTTAGATGAAGGATGGTCAAGTATGACAATTTTCAATTACGTTAGCTGTTACTAAAAAAAAAGCGGCCCAAATTGCTTTTAGTTTTACCTAATTGGCCAATTACCAAGAAATTAGTATAGTTCTAGGGATTATTTGTTTAAATACATTTTGGTGATATTTTGCCAAGTATCACCAAACTGGGCTACTATTTGACATCTATACGTAAATACACGACGCTATCAATTGTCGTCCGGTAAGCGCGATGATGTCTGTTTTTTAAGAAATATATAATTGAAGTTATAAAAGTGCAAAAGTATGTTAGAATGAGGATGCATAAGTCTGTAATATTAATTTCTGTTTATTGACGGAAATTGCTGAATGGAAAATTTCAACTTGCTATTCGTGTAACTGAAATAACTTTTAGCATACTATGTAGTATACATACATATCCGTGGATCATATAGAGGGCTGCACAAAAAAGAAAAACAACAAAAAAATGGATATTTTTTTGACTGTTAATTGTACTAGCATAAATTCAATTTTCAAATGCTTTATGAGTTTTTGAAATTATTTTTTTAGACATCATATTTCTCCTCAATAAATTGTGTGTTAGTTTTGTTAGAGTATTCTGAATATGTTGGAAAGTGTTTCATAATCTGTACTAGACGGATGATTTTTCTTTTTTGTTGCTTTGAAATATAGATATTTTAAAAAATTTATAGCAAGATTTATTGTAATGATATTGCCAAATTTATCGTATTTATATATGCATGAGAATTTCCACAAGATTTAAGATAACATTATTATTTACCCATTAATTATTTAACAAAATTTTTAAAAATAATCCTAAAAACATACATTTTTTTATTTTCAGAAAAATATACAGATGGCAAGAAACGTGTTGGAATTGGCAAGTTTTTCCGTCACTTGGGTAGTTCTAAGACTTCTCCTAGACACCGACCAACTCTCTTAGCCAAGAGCATAAGCAGTAACTCGCAAACGGAAAAGTCTGAGTTGGATGGTGAGTAATCTGCCTTACAGAATTTTTAATTGAAATATGTATGTGTATATACAGGGTGTCCATAAAAGAACTCAGGGTTTTAAAAACTCATATCGAGTTAATGGTACACTGTTAAAAATTTGCAGCATTCTGGCAGGTCATTTGACCGTTTTTTTTTCTGAAAACGGTTACACAACCGTGAATTTAACACTATTCTGACCATACAGTGGGTTGCCAAATTGACAGTCATGGAAGTATAGGTTTTTTGTACAATATTAGGATATAATTTGAAAATAAACATTGTTTTTAAGTTTAAAAATATTTCTTGTTATAGTTGAAGTATTTGCGCAATATTAGTATATGAAAAAAACAAACAAAAATATAATACAGTCAATTTACCAATGTTAAGTAAAGAATATTAATATTTGGTGACATTTCCTTTCGCTTCGAGGAATGCTTCGATGCGTCTGGGCATGCTTTCTGTGTAATTTCTGGCACTTTCTTTTATTTTAGCGATGTGATGCCGTACATTTATTAGTTTTTCGATGAGTTGTACCTTGGTTGTAATCATATCTTTGGCGATTTCTGGCGTGTGATATCCCATAAGTTTTCTATGGGGTTCATGTCAGGAGAATTGCCAGGCCAAGGTTAAACTGGGATATTGTGGTCTGCCAAAAACTTTGTAACACGTCTAGTTTTATGACTAGATGCTGAATCATGCATAAACATGGACTATTCACCACATGGGAACCATTCTTCAATTTGCGGCAGCAGCTGAGTTTCCAGAACTTGCATGTACTGGTCTTGTCTCATGGTTCCCTGGACAATGTAGAGGCGTCCAACCCCTTTAGCGCTTGTGACAGACCTCACCATTATTTTATCAGTGTGTTTAATACTTTTCACGATGGAGTCAGGGCAGTATTTTTCGCCTGGGTGTCGCCTGACAAAGCTGCTTTTATCGGACAAAATCTCAAAGGTGTATTCATCTGAGAAACACACCTGAAAAAAAATAAATATGTTAATAATTTAGAAATAAATGATTTTAAATGACGTAAATAATAATTATCTTAATGACTGACCTCACTCCAGTCCTCCGCTGTCTTCTGGCGGTGTTCCCGAGCCCAGGCAAGGCGCTTCTTCTTCGTCGCTTCTGTCAACCGGGGTTTCTTGGCTGGACGATGATCTGCCAACCCTTCCTCCGCTAATCTCCACTGCACAGTTCTCTTAGAAACAGGTATTCCAGATTCTTGAATGATCTGAGTAAGGCGTCCCACACTTTTCTTTCTGTTTCCAAAACAGATATCCCGGATTTTCCTATCGGTACGTGGAGTTGTAATGTGTTTTCTTCCACTTTTACCTTTTCGTTTGGGTGAAAGTGGCTGGTTTTTGTACCGATTTATTTTTATCCTGTTGACTACTGACTTGGAAACTCCAGCAAGTTCTGCTATCTTCCTTTGAGAATTACTCGTATGCAGAAGAAGGGGTTTTACCTCAGATTTTTTTCCTAGAGGACAAATCAACCCCTCGACACATTCTGAAATCAATAAAAATAAAAAATAAATCAAAATCGTAAATAATTTCGCAAAGAAACAAATATTTAATCAATAAAAGAACGATAATACTCACATATAATTCTTTCCTTTCCCAAAAAAAGCCAAAGAATTATGTTTAAATTAAAGAAAAGCATCTTCCACCATTGCGTGTGTAAAAGACTCAGCGTCTCTTCCGTTATTAAAATATTTATAGAAAACAAACAATCCTTTTAACATACCAAAAGTACTTAAAAGTTGAATTATAGAGATGTTGAAAACGGTAAAATACATTCCTGCAACACTTAAACCACTTAGAGCGACAGTCAAGTGCACCCAAAGTAGAAAACTAGCAAAAAATATGATTGTCCCTAATAATTTAACAACCCACTGTATTATTGGCCATTTTATGGTCAGAATATAGTTAAATTATGGTTATGAAACCGTTTTTTCTAAAAACGGTCGAATGACCTGCCAGAAGGCTGCAAACGTTTTAACAGTGTACGAGTTAGGTATTCAAACGATCGCAATATTGCGCGTCTGAATAGAATTCTTTCAAAAAGTAGGTTTTGTAACATCTGTTATAAGATAAGCACTAACTTTCATATTTATTTACATATACAGTCTTTCATGCGCAGAAATATGACTTGGTTTACTTAATAGAGTATGTTTTTAGATGTGAATTGCACATGCTAAGTTTGTTATGTTTCTTGGCGTGACATGACATCTCGGTGCTTAAGGAGTGCCAACGCGGCGTGAAACGCCGCCGCGTGTAAACTCCAACTAAAATTGCAAATGGAACTAAAGATGAATTTCGAAACAATGCACGGCCTAAAGGTATAATTTGGAAGCTCTGGTGAAGTCCCGAGGGCCATTCCAGAGTTGAATGCACGAGGTTAAATATAACCTGCAGAAAAAGGGCGCATAGGGCATCCAAATAAATTTAGTTGCCCTACACTTCGATGTCACTTCACCGACTGTCGTAGGTAAAGAACGGAGAATTCAAAGACAGTAGGGTACCAACGAGCACAGAAAAATCATAGCATAAGGTAGCCAAGCTTATTTAGCTATCTCTAAAACTTATAAAAACAAAGGAGGCCACATAGATCATTAATTTAGATGTCAAGCTTAGTGCGCATTACAGGTCGCGGGTCTCCCGGCTTATTTCTTGGCGTCATCCAGTTATATGACCTAAAATGAACGGCCATGTTGCCAGGTAAAATGATCCATTATGCGGATCGTTTTACTACCATTTTATTGGCTGAAAAAGATCCTGTACCGGTTCCTAGCCATCATGGGAGCCAAATAAGTTACTGCTCCAAACCTTTCTGTTTGAGTCCAAGTATTATCCTACCGTCTCCAAGGACAACGGAATAAAAAAAAGGAAACTTCGAGAAAAAGGATATCGATGGAAAATGCTATTTTAACGACCACTCCTTACAAGAATCAACTGAGCTTGGAAAAGAAAAATATACAACAGAAAGAGAAGATAAAACAGGCTGCAAAAAAGAAAATTCAATTAAAATATGCTAAATGTAAAAACGAAATAGCCAGAACAAGCAAAGATACGAGCATTGAGTCAAAGCAAAGATGTATTCCCATCAGTGTTGCAGGGGGCTACTTTTTTAAAATTCAGATTTCTTGATTGGCACCACTTTTCTGAAATGGTAAAATTCCCCTTGTTTTCGCCTTAATTAATATGTCATTAAATAAGGCGAATTTTACTATTTCAAAAAAGTGGTGCCAATCAAGAAATCTGTTTTTTTTTTTTTTTAAGTAGCCCACTGACAACACTGATTCCAATAACCTAAAAATCAATATTTGGAATATAATGAAACAGATTCAGGAGATGAACACAAGTGTATTTATTGCGATAAACTATTTGCCTCCTCTGCAGCAAGTGAAGGTTCGATTCAGCGTCACAAGTGTCGTAAATGGTCGCAAAATGCATGCTCAGGAATGGATGAGAATGACAATTATGTGCATATTTGCGATATATGCTTAAATATTCCGAGTTTTCAGATGGGGAGGAAATAGGCATTAACTTATTTCTGCGTTTATTATGGACTATTACTTTTGGATCATAATTTTTAAATATTCCATTTTATTGTTTTTTCAAAATTCTTTGTGACACTTTTTTTATTTTAAAATTTGCATAAAATAAATGATGTATGCTATTTGATTGTAAAACTTATTTTATTTATTATGTATTGTCCTAATTACTTTTATACCCTTTATTTTGCCGATAAAAATCAATTTACAATTATTTTTAATGAAGGAACATTTTGCCTCTGGGTGAGGATAAAATAATTCTTTGGACATGTTTTCATAAATCTCTTTTTTTCATTACTCAATTTGGGTTAAAAATATTATTAAAGTATATTTCTGATGCAAAATATAGTGTAAAACATATTAGCATAGGACCAAGTTTTATGTGAACAGCTATGTTATTTTACACAAATTTTTCCCCTTAAGGGGATCATTTTAGGCAACCTTTCCCTACTTACGTTCTGGCCACCTCTGTATGACATATTTCACTCTGTATGTCTCCAATCTTCCAATAGCTCTATATCGCAGTTCTGCGGACAAATGATACCTCGAGGTTATACTAATGAATTGGCTATCTCAGTTTTCTTATCTCGAAATCGCAGCAACACCTGCAGTCGAACGCTCTAGCATGCATTGTTATGCTCCTCACATATGACGCGAATCCGATTGCAGCGCCACTAATGTGTATTTTGTAATTTTATTCAGCATCTTTTAGTTAACAACATATGCAAATTTCATACGCATATGTTTCTTTTTGAACGAGTTATCGCTCTGTTTTGCGATTTTTCCTTAATTTTTGGAAACTAGTGTAGTATTAGTATTTAACATTAGATAAGAATGTTTTCGATTTGTTTAATGTAGCATGATATGCGTGGAAATTTAAAAATGTGTTTCAATTACATCTTTCTGGAGTCATTTTTTTATAGTAAATATCTTTGAATGAAAGTACGTTAAACGGTAATGTATTGTAAGATGACGGAATGTTTATCCAACCCTGTCATAAGTTATTAGTTCACTGTCTCCCATTAACATTGATGCCACAAGAGTTTAATCTATAGAAAGGTAAACAAACATTTAGCGTTTAATTACCAACAAGGATATAAACCCCGGCTTCCCGGATCACAGAATGCAGGTGAAAACAATTTCTTTAAAATTGATAACTCTAACAGATTTTTTACATTTAATATATGTTTTAAGATTCTTCATTAACAATACGAAAATCATTTTTACATGAAAAACAGTAATTTCGTATTCTAATAAAGTTCTGAAGTTTATAAAAAGTGATACTTTCGTATTGGTCTCGCACCCAGGGTTAACAGATGGAGAAATCGCCAAAGATTGCCATTTACAGCAGCGGTATTTTGATTCTGATCATTTCAATGGTTTAAGCAAGTAGTTCGATTAAATATCTTAAATTTGTGTTTTATTTATATTTTATTATTTTATTCATTGACATTTAAATTTCGTTACGGAATATAAGGCAGAAATAAATGCTAAACTATTTATATTAAATTAAATTCAAACTGATTTATCTTTCGTAATAATCTCTCTACATGCGATAGCGATAGTTTAAAAAAATTCCTGCTTGAAAATTAATTTATAAATCATAAAAAAGTGGTATATTGTGAAAAGGTTTTCAAACAAATTTCAAACAAATTACATTTTAAATCACAATTTACAATTTCTTCTTATTCGTCAGTGTAAAAATTGAAAATATACTATCTTTAGAAGTTTTAAAAAATAACATAAAAGCAAAATTTAATTGTCTGCTGTTGCCTGCATCAAAATGACGTCACAGTTACGCAGGGACACATTTCTCTTTTATAATATACACATTTTTAAAGTTGCGTAAATTTTCATTATATATAATTAAAAGTGACAAATTATCAGGTTATTTAATTACAAATTTGATAAGCATTGAGAACTAAAAACTATAATTTTGAAACATAAAATGTAAAAGAAATCATATGCTTCTATCTGTATGAATTATAATATTATATTGAATTTTAAATAGAACTTTCAAAATAGATTAATTTAGCATGATATGCATGTAAGTTAAAAAGTCTGGTATAATAATTTATTAGTGAAATGATTTTTTTTTCAAGTGGAAATTTTTAAAAGGAAGCACGTCAGAGTTGTCAAAATCTGTAAAATGAAAAGTTAGTAAATGTCTTCACCTGCCCGATGACAGAAATTTCATCCATCCTGTCATAAGTTATTAATTTACTGTCTTCCAAATAACCAGAACCTCAGAAGAGTTTAATCTTCAGAAAGATTAAAAATATTAAGAGATTTATTTTTATCTAGATGATGAAGGTTGCGAAAAATTTAGAAAAATTTACTTTAAAAGGGATACATGCCTTTTTTATTTTATACATAAATGTCTTCTAGAAACAAATAGTATTATCATGTTCAATCGTTAGTTAATTTGTAAGTTGATCCAGAAAAACTAAAAATTAACGTAAGAAAGATTTTATTTATTTAAATAATTCTGTATCACTTCAAAAAATTAATATACAGGATTAGATGTAAATTTTCAACTGGGCGAAAAAAATGTCCGGACAAGGATACGAACCCGGGACCTCCTGGCTGAAGCCGCCAGTGCTCTGCCATCTGAGCTATCCCGTACGATTCTGGTCGAACTTTTTCACCCAGCTAACCTAGTGTAGCTATTAATCTAGTGTAATATACAGGATGTCCACAAAATAATGTCCCAGTTTCAATGCTATATTATAACAGTTTAATTTAGACTATTTACAACAAATCATACATCAAATGGAAGGTAAAATAACCTAGTTTTTCTTACAAATGTTCAGTATGTGCACCATTAGTTAGGGTGACCGAGCCAGTAGTTGATCAAATAAGATCGATGCTACGGATTTTTTATTATATTTCCTTCCTTTTAAGTTTTAGATGTAAACTAAAATAAATGCTACAACACATAATTAATGTACTTTAACAGACATACTTAGAATAAGCTGAAATTGAATAGCAACAAAATTATAAGCAAATAGTTTCTTTAATTTCCATTTTCCCAGTAGTTAATCAATCGAAGAAACCTATCGAAAATTCAAAAATTAATTTTTTAAATATCATGCTTAAGCTGTAGTTAACAATAATTCACATAAAACGATTATTTGAAATAAGCAAGATGGAAGTGGATTATTTTAACGTACCGTAATTGTCTCCAATTAATCAAAAACAAAATTTTTGCATTTCTTACAAAAAAAAAAAAAAATAAATAAAATAAAATCATAAAATGGCTTCTCTTACAAGAGGCAGCTGAAAACAATGTTACAACAGGTGTTCCAACATTTAAAAAAATATTATGTCTAATGCCACGTGTAAAACTCATTTCTGTCTGAAATGGCGTAATTTTTTTCCGAAATCTGATCAAATACTGGAGGGATATCAACTACTGGCGCGGTCACCCTATACGGCACAGATCCAAACTAAAGTCCAATTCTTCCCACATATCCGTTAACATCCGTCCGGAAGCAAGAGCCTCTTCAATTCTGTATCTCAACCCTGGAAAATCATTATGTAGTAGCGGAACGTAGACATGATCTTTTATCCAATTCCGTAGTCGCCATTTTACGTATGTGGCACAACGAGCGAGTAAATAACTAAGCAGTACTCACAGATGCACTTATCTAAAACTGTTTAAGGCTGCGTACCCACCATCCTTCTAACTATTATCAGTGTCGGCATCGATTGTTGTGGCCACGTGGTGTTTTTGATTTTTAATGACTTTAGGAAAGGGACTGATGTCCAGCAAAAGAGGAATCTTTCCTTCAAGTAGAGCCGAGCTCCTTATCGCCTGACCCATTGTTCATTCCCCTCATTCTTTTGTGAATAAACCGCAGATGGGTTCAGAAGAAAAGATTTCCACGAAAACAGAAGTCTAGCAAAACACAGGTCTGTGTGCAGCTTAAGGTACTCTTATTTGTGACCTTGAATCAACACGCTACAAACGCTTGCAGTTGATACTATTAAAATTTATAATAGAGATTTTCTTTTATGGCACCCTGTATTTCTGTATATAAAATGCTTTTATTTTAATCGGTATCAAAACGTACACTTAATCTACCTACTTTGAAAGAAATAATATTTAATATAAGGTTGGACATTATAGAGAAAAGAAAGTAATAGAAAATTTCTTAAAGTAAACTCTATTATTTATTGTCATTTCTAACAAAGATGGAATACCTATAAGCTCATTCATATATGCTACAGCATTTAAAGTTGCATGAATTTAAATATTTGTTGCATAAATGTTTAATCATCGCCTTGTATTCAAGGCGAATGTTTCTCTCTGGAAAAATTTCCAAATATTAATATAAATGTTTAATTCTTACATATAAAAAGGGAATATTGAACTCTATTTTGATATTAGCATTTATTAACCCATTTGTGCGTGAATTTTTGTTTTCTCAAATTTTTCGGTAAAATCACTTTAAAATGTTGCAAAATGAACTGGAAAAATACTAAAAAAAATTAAGCTTAATTTTATTTTGTATTTATTTGATAAAATGTAAAAGAACTAAATATGAGTATTTCTAGTAGAATAATATGCATAATTATATATTTTGCCTATATTTATATTTAAAATATTTTTAAATTGTATATTATCTACTATAATTAGTATTTTAATGAACTGCAAAAAAAATATATTTATTTCTTTGCAGAGACTAATAACGTTATAATTATTATTAATAATAAAATAAGAATAATCGTATTGCAGACTTAATAACAATTTATTTCGTAAATATATTCGAAAGGAGATTGCATAAATAACTGTCTCCTAAATTTCTAACAAAAATATGTGCCCATTTGTGCCTAGAACCCTATATTTTGTACATTACAAAAATGCATAAAAAATAGGCTTGAACATTTAATTTTGCAATTTAAAAAATACGTATTTCAAAAAAGTTCACAAGCTAAGATTATAACTTGCGATTTTGGGTCCATGATAGAAAAAATACAAATAAACTTACTTTTTACATTTCGCCCTCTTGAAAAATTAAAAATCTATAAACACCGAAAAAAGCCTTAATTTAAGCAAATAAATATCCACCTTGTGCTGTCATCTCTCGGTTATAGATAAAGACATTTATAAATTATGATTTCAGGCAATTTTCATGTTATAAAGAAGAAGAAAATTATACAAATGCATTAAAATTTGAAACGTCCCAAAAATGGGACGCTACGCATAAATGGGTTAAATTTGTAAAATGAAAATAAGGAATTCTTATCATAATTTCATTTATCCTGTGTTTACAAATCACTGATAAAGTTAAGTCTGAAAAGCCGTAGTGTTAACTGGTGAATCACATTTTGAATAGATTAGCTTGAGGGAGGTATGGAACACTGCGAAAGAAGCAGGTACAAGAAATGTTCTGTTGCTTTATTCGGTGTTCCAAGATGCCTGTAAATATTTAATTTCATAATGTTTAATTATTTGTACTAAAAAATAATTTTTAAAAGTTTAAAAATCGCTTTCAAAATATAATCTATCACGTAATTTTGATTTATAAAAAAAAAGAGATTTTTCATCTAAAAGGCTTATAATGTTCCTGCTGCAAATTTTTGTAGATCACATATTAATAATTAAAGATAAATCATGCTTTTTTGTTTTGCTTTGATCTTTGAAAGTACAATATTACTTAAATTAAAAATGCCTTACACGTTTTCTCTACTTCAGATGTGTGTCTTACCCCCTCATGCAAATATCGACACTTAAGAACACAGATGTGTTACATGAAATTTTGCTAGTTGATAGAAAATGAAGAAAGAAGTTTTGTCTCTTGCGAAACGGAAAAACTAGAAACGTTTCTTTTTTAGAGTTCATGACATACATTCCAACACAGCAGAATTTTTTATTTATTCATGAAAAATCTAAATCTTGGACATATGTAATTCTTGAAATCACTAATTCATTTACATTCAAAATTAAATAAATTCTTTGCATTTTTCTTCATTTGGGTCTATATGATAGCGCCTCATTATATATATGGAATTTCAGCATATAAACGAAAATATAGACAAACATAAATGTGTAGTTATATAAAGATTCTGTTTTCTAGAGTAAATATTAAAATATGCTTTTGTGCTAATTTTTCGAAGTTTTAAAACAAAGACAAAATATAGAATACTCTATTTAAAAAGTTGTTAAATTCTAAAGTATTTTAAAGAATCCAAATGAGAGAATCGCGTGTAATTCGTGTCTGTACTGTGCCTCTCCTGGTACATTTTGGGTGTTTTATTACTTCTTTTCTTTTTAATAAAGAAGAGAGAGCCTTTTTACCAAGTGTGTATTTTTCCTTCCAAGCTGAAAAAAAAAAAAGAAAAAAAAGAATTGTTCGCTTAAAATGCATCAACTTGTGTTTTCGGTTTTTCATCACGTTGCAAAATTGTTTAAAATATTTAATAAAAATAAAATAACTTCAATGTTAAAATTGTACATTCAAATTTGTCAATACTCAACCACTTATATAACACATAATTTAATTTAGATATATTACCGATTTATTCTTCATATTTTTTTAATATAAATTTTAAACCTTATTAAACATTTTAATTAGTTAAAAATTTATTTGAATCTCATCACCAGCGAATCCGGTATTTAGCTTGTCTTTTAAATACAACAATATAAAAAGCAGCAAAACAAAGTGCATAATTTGAAAAGAAGATGTTTAAATACAAAATGATTGAGTATAACAATATAACACAGTTAACACATTTGTGTCGCTGACTTGAATTTATTTCTTTTGGATATCTGTAACTGCTTCTCTAACTGGTGTTTATATATGCTATCGCCTTTCTAAGAAATATATATAGCTACTATACGTATTTATAAAATCAGTGTACTATTGTGCAAATACATCGATTTAAAACAGTACCCTAATATATATATAATATAGTATATATGTATGTATATTGGCCATATAATCTCAAATACAGAAAATAGTTTTGTTAAATAATACAATACACAAGAGCAACTCCCGTAAACGTGGTTATTGTCAAAAGATGAAAATAAGCTTTAGCGAAAAGGGTGCGTACTATCCTTAACTATTTCCAAATAGTAATCTTCGTCTTATTAATTACAAAATTAGTAATAATTTTCTGCGAATTAATAAAACTACGATTACTATTGGGAAATAGAGCTATTGAAAATAAATATCGTACCACCCTTGGGAATGTTTAATATCGGGTTTAACATCCATGCTTTTTGTCTCATATGGCTGTATCATTATTCTTTTCCCACAATATTATTCATATATTTCTCATTTAATTTTGCGCAGAGGCTAAATCTAATCCTACTTCTGCTTGGTTAAAAATTAAATAACATTGTGCATGCAGTTAACACAATCCTAAGAAGATTGCTTGATTTTTTTTGTGTGTGAACTTTGTAATAGCTTTTAAAATAATAAAACTTTGTAAAAAATCACCATAAAATTAAAACAAAACACAGGACGCGTTTCGAGCTAAAAACATAACAGCTCGTCATCAGCTAAGCATACACGTGTCCGAAAACGGAGCCGTTTTCGGACACGTGTATGCTTAGCTGATGACGAGCTGTTATGTTTTTAGCTCGAAACGCGTCCTGTGTTTTGTTTTAATTTTATGGTGATTTTTTACAAAGTTTTATTATTTTAATTGCTTCATATCGCCAGTTTTCGGTGCTGTTTCTTTGTAATAGCTTGCTCGAATTTCCCTAAGGTATAGGAAATAAATCCGTTGGAAATTACCTTTATCTGTAGAATCCAAGATGTTGGTTTCCACCGATTTTTTAATAAAATATTATCTACCCTAATGGCAATTATGATCTTAATAACTGATCTGTAATTGTTGTCAGAAAAGAACAAATATAGTTTCCTTTTTATGTATAAATTGTGTTTAATATTTAAGTCAAGACAATAATTTGCTGAAATATTTTATTTTATTATCTATTTTAATATTATTATCATTATTAGAAATCTCACCATATCCGTGTTTCTCCTTTTTTAGTTTTTGACATTTAAATGAAAACTAAAATAGAAATTTATAATTCAATACTTTTCTTTTACCTTTTTTTCAGGAACTATTCGGTTTTATTCTTAATTAATGTGTCTTGATTTTTAATCTTAACGTGAAGATAATTAAGTTAATGAAGCATATTCATACATAAACAGTATGCATTATAATGACAAATATTTTTATGTACAAGAATTTTTTTTCTTTGCTTTATGCGTGTAAAAGCTCTTTATTAACTTTTATTTCTACCTTATACAGATTCTTAAAAAAATAATCTTTTTTCAAATATGGTATTGTTTTGTTGTTGAACTCCAGTAATATCACTTCCAGTTATATTACCAGAAATTTATATTTCATAAAATATATCTGAATTACAAACATAACAAATCGGAAATTGTACGTGAAACGTGGCAAATGAGGTTCGTTCATGTTATAACACAAATATTCAGATCTTGGTGAAATAGCTGTTTTACTCTTATGCAAAAATGCATGAATGCAAAATTTATTACGGTTATATATATATTACATTTAGTAATTCGGAAATAATTATTTCCTTATTACTGAATTTAATATATAATATTTAATTTAGAATTTAATTAGAATTAGAATTTAATCTTTAATTTAAATATGATTCCATATAAAAGAGGACGTAATCACCATGAAAGCCTAAAATCATTAACTATCATGGGATATTATGGAATTACTTATGATAGGATTTAAAAGAATGAAGGAAACCTTTATTAGTATCTTTTTAAGTTTCGATTCGATTTTCGTAAATTTTGAAATAGCTTGACGAAATTCTTCAACAATTATATATATTAAATTTCAAACCAATCGGTTGGGTAGTTTTTGCGCCGTTATATGCGCAAAGACGGGCGGACCAGACGAGGACTATAAGTGCTATGTATTTATATAATTTCGAACGCACCTAAAAATGCGTTTAAAAAAAAACGCGTTTTACAGTTTTTATCTTATTTTTTATTTTGTATACTTGACTAATATATTGCTTAGAGCTTTATTAGCAAATACAGAATTAAAAATCATTGAATTATATACGCTGGTATGATGTGAGAGTTATCACAGATAAACCTTAGACAGTTTTTATACCAAGGTGCATTATATTCTTTATTTTCTTTTTATCTTCCATGTACAGTATTCCGGAACACATGGATAGCTTTAAAGCATTCTTATTAAGAGGATTAAACATCTTTAACGCTCCGTATAGCAATATTTCTGGTTGTAAAAAACATTTTATTTAAAGAAAATAGCCCAAGTTTTATAATACACATGATGTTATTTTATCTTAATAGCGAGTTAAAAATTGTGAAGCGATCAAAATGAATGGCACGCAATAAAAACATGCCTTAATCAGAATGCAAAATATATGCCAATTATTGGTTATAATATTTTTTTTAATTATCTTTTGAATTTTATACAATGAATATTTTCAGAACCATAAAATGTACAAAATACATTTTCAGGAGCAATTTAGCAGAGATTTGTAAAGCGTATAGGGACAAAAAAAAAGATATTTTTCTATATTTTGCAATTACAACTATTTAGACTATATTTGAAATCAAAATCAACAATCGGAACTTCGAAGGCAATATATAATATTCTTTTAACTGTTATTTATCGATTTTGTAAAAAGTAATACCTAACATTTAAAATTTAAAAATTTTTACTTTCAAATCGCAGAAAAATTACAAACAGATTCATAATTGGCATTGTACACTTTCACATAATTTTGTGGAAACCAAAAAAAAATAGAAAATTTTGTGAAACATAGAGTTTTTAAATCTCATCTGTATTAAACACCTGTATACGATGTTTTTTTGGAAATACGTTTTTTTATTTCTGCGATTTATAGATCAAACATTTAAATTTACATTATCGAAGTTGTGATTTACAGGATCTTTAAACTAATTGTCGCGAGCCCCTTTATTATACTTATTTTTTCTAATGTAAAAGAAATTACATTTCATAAAACATATCTTTATTATATATATATAGAAATTCTTTCGAAAAATACAAATTTCACAACTTATAGAGTATGTTTTTATTACTCGACCCTTTCAATGTATATCATTCTGCTAAGTTGGGAAATTCAAGATTATATATTTCTGAATTACATCTGCTGTTACGGAGTGGAAATTATCAAATACAAGCATGTGTTTGTAGCATAATAAATCGTATTCCCATTTTATTTTTATCAAGGCTGTTCTGTAATTCAGAAAATATGAATAACTGAAAAGCATTCCAGGCATAGCTGATTAACCTTTTATCTACTCTGCATTATGATCTACTGCAATTTTTTTTTCAATTACTAAAATGAAAATTAAAGGATAAATAACTAGTATGTTGTGACCATCACAAAACTTTCTTCTATATAAATCATGTTAAGTAAATCATTTAAGTAGTACAAGAAATAACAACGATTTAGCACCAATTCATATCAAAGTATATCTGAATTTGAAGTTGGATGAAAATTCGTGCATTAGTTCTTGAGATAGAGCTGTAGCGGAAATTCTGAAAAAATGTAGCATAGCAGCGTCACCTGTTGAGCGATTTACACCAAAAGTAAACAGGACTAAACGATACCAATGTATACCTGAATCTGAAGTTTGTTGAAAATCCAAGCATTAGTTCTTGAGATAAAGCTATTGCGGAAATCGCAAAAAATACAGCATACCAGCGCCACCTGTTGAGCGATTTACACCAAAAATTAAACAGCACTAATTTATACGTCAATTCATGTCAAGGACTAACTAAATCTGAAGTTTGATGAAAATCCTTGCAATAGTTCTTGAGATTCAGCTCTTGTGGAAATCGTGAAAAATGCAGCACAGCAGCGCAACCTGTTGGGCGATTTACACCAACAATTAAACAGCACTAATTTATATCAGGAACTAACTGAATCTGAAGTTTGATGAAAATTCGTGCATTTTTTCTTGAGTTAGAGCTATTGCGATAATCATGAACAATGCAGCATACCAGCGCCATCTATTGGACGATTTTCACAAAAAAGTAATCAGCACCAAACTATATTTTGGACTAACTGAATCTGAAGTTTTATGAAAATCCGTGCAGTAGTTCTTGAGATATAGCTATTGCAGAAATCATGAAAAATGCCACATAGCAGCGCCACCTGTTGGGCGATTTTCACCAAAAACCAATCAGGTCCAGTTTATATCAAAGTCCAACTAAATATGAAATTTTGTGAAATTCCGTGCATTAGTTCTTGAGATAGAACGCCCACAAAATTTTTGTCACATACAGACTCACAGAGCGACAGGCAGACTCACAGACAGACATTTTCTAAAAACCACCAAATTGTGTTCTGGGCATTCTAAAACGTATAAATCCGTCGAAAACCGGAAGTCGAAAATTTTCACGAATCCAATACTTTCTCCTTGTAAAGATAGTAGTAAGTAAAATAATACTCACTCGTGAGAAATTTAATTAATTAGAGGTAATTAATTAAAATGGTACTTTAAAGTACCGTCAGTACACTATGACCAAAACATTGTAACCGAAAACCCACAAGGTATTTCCAATGGCACCAGAATTGTGGTAAAATATTTTCGATTTGATAAGTATGTGAAATATCTTTTTTCATATTTACAAATAAATGTTCTGGTAAATTCCGTTGCGAGTCATTTATTTCAACACTTTAGCATTGAAAATGCTTTGCCCCTAAAAGGGTTAAAAAAAACTTTTTTTTTTTTTTTTTTTTTTTTTTTTTTAGGTTTCAATTTTGTTAGTCGTCCTTTAGTTAAGCGACGTCTATATTCCAGTGATAACATGTGCTCTCGCATCTCCAAGGAATAAAAAGACGAGCGTGACAATCTGTACAAAATGTCGGCACAAAACACATCGACTGTTTCAAAGATACCCTCCTTCCTCGCTAAGATAACAAACCTAGAACTACAGCTGCCATTCATCCGGATAAAGTGCAGTTAAAAGAAGAGTGGTTTTGCAAAGTGTCATTAGAATATTAGTAATATTCACTATGGGATGAAAGTTTAAAGTGGGTGGTACTTATAAGTACCGTCAGTAGATAAAGGGTTAAATATTTAAAATGTTACATATATATTATGTATGAAGTATTTTGCTTAAGGGGTCTTGTACCTTTTAAACGCGTCGAACATTAACGAAAAACTTCAAAGTTTGTCAAAGCCTTTTTATGTATAAACATGAAATTTTGGATATTGATTAAACAGACGATGCTTTGTAATATGCTACCATTAAAAATTTATTAACCCTTTACAGAATTTGTGTATTGTTGAAATCAAAATAGCTCTTTTTTTATCCCATAAGTCATTGCGCGCATGATATTTTGAGAAAGTATGTATGGATTGGCATGAAATTTGGTAAATATACTAAACAAATATGTGTGTTTAAAATGATCTACTCTTAGGCTAAAATAATTTCATTAACTATATAAAAAAAACATTTTCGTAAAAAAAATAAAAATTTTGTATTTTTAATCAATAAAAATAGTCATAACTAAAAATTTTACCATTGTAAATACTTAAAAGTAGATCATTTTAAACACACATATTTGTTTAGTATATTTACCAAATTTCATGACAATCCATACATACTTTCTCAAGATATCATGCGCGCAATGACTTATGGGGTAAAAAAAAGAGCTATTTTGATTTCAACAGTACACAAATTCTGTAAAGGGTTAATAAATTTCTGTTGGTAGTATATTACAAAGCACAATCTGTTTAATCAATATCCAAAATTTCATGTTTATACATAAAAAGGTTTTGAAGGTAGACTAATTCAAACTTTGAAGATTTTCGTTAATTTTCGACGCGTTTAAAATGTACAAGACCCCTTAAACAATTTACTTAGTTTTCAATAATATGGTGGTCCTATTTTATTCTTGAAAGAAACATACAAGGGAGTATAACAATTCAGCATAATAAGTCTTATTCCCATTTACTTTTTACCCTGTTGCGGGCGGTGTCCACGAAAAAAGACACCTAATTTTAAGCGCACAGGCACAAAGAAATTTAATTAAATTTTCTCTTTTTATAAAATACGAGAAAATAAGCCCGTTTTTATTTTCTATTAATTTCGTTTGTAAATTCTAGTGTCAGACCATAATTTCATTATTTTACAAACAGAATTACTCCTTGCCGGAAAGGATTAATTCAGAACATATGAATAGCTGAAAAGTATCCCAGACTGAGGTGATTAAATATTTTAAATGTTGCATATATATTATGTATAAAGTATTTTGTTTAAAAAATTTACTTAGTTTAATAATACGGTGGTCCTATTTTATTCATAATGCTGAAAAAAAAAAAGATACAAGGGAGCATAGCAATTCACCATTATAAATCGTTTTCCCATTTACATGTTATCGAGGGTGTGCTTTAATTCAGAACATATGAATAACTGAAGAGTATTCCAGACTGAGGTGACTAAATATTTTAAATGTTACATATATATTATATATAAAGTATTTTGTTTAAAAAATTTACAAAGTTTAATAATACGGCGGTCCTATTTTATTCTTAATGCTAGAAAAAAAAAAAACATACAGGGAGTATCGCAATTCACCATAATAAATCGTATTCCCATTTATTTGTTATCGAGGGTGTGCTTTAATTCAGAACATATGAATAGCTGAAAAGTATTCCAGGCTGAGGTCATTAAATATTTTAAATGCTACATATATATTATGTATAAAGTATTTTGTTTAAAAAGTTTACTTAGTTTAATAATACGGCGGTCCTACTTTATTCTTAATGCTAGAAAGAAACATACAAGATAGTATAGCAAATCACCATAATAAATCGTATTCCCATTTAACTGAAGGTGTGCTTTAATTCAGAACATATGAATAGCTGAAAAGTTTTCCATGTTGAGGTGATTAAATATTTTAAATGTTACATATATATTATTTATTAACTACTTTGTATTAAAAATGTACTTAGTTTTTAATAATACGGTGGTTCTATTTTATTCTTGATGGTAGAAAGAATCATACAAGGGAACATAATAAATCCGCATAATAAATCGTATTCCCATTTGCTTTTTATGGAGGATGTGCTTTAATTCAGAACATATGAATAGCTGAAAAGTATTACAGACTGAGGTGATTAAATATTTTAAATGTTACATACATACTATGTATGAATTATTTTGTATAAGAAATGTACTTCATAAATGTACTTTTCATAATACGATGGTGCTATTTAAACATAAAAGGGAGGAACATGAAAATCATATCAACAAAATATATATTTATTTGAGATAAACGAGTTAAAACATACGATAAGGTATGAGATATAAATATAAAAATTATCTGGTCATAATATATAAATAAAGAGTATTGCGCTTTAGTAACATAATATTAAATACATTTAGTAATTTAATATTTTACTGGTGAAATACATTATACACCTGTACTAATGAAAGAAATTTAGGATAGTTTTAGTAAATTTATGGGAATTACAAAACTTTAATTTTACTCTTTTAGCGAAAATTTCGACTTCGTATCATTTACATATATTTAAAAAAAGAACTTCAAACGAACAGTTTCAGTAACTTTAAACATATACATTTTCATGCTTTAACGCAAATCGTTCATATAACAATGCTATGAAAAAATAAATTATATTGTTTTAATTACTGAAAGATACATTTTACTCTTTGAAATAAATTATATAGAATCGCTTTTAAAAAAATATTAAAAGTTAAATGAATTTTTAAAAAAATTTCACAAAATAATGTAAAACGTTTCGGAGGCTAAAAAATTTTGATTTTATTTAAATTTTTAGTTTTTATATAATAAAGAACAACGAAGTTCAGAGTTATCATAGCAATTGTATATTTTTAGGGTATTTTTGAAAAACAATGCATCTTAAACATAAGGATATGAATCTCATATGCAGTTAACTCTTAAATGCAAATATTTCATGCATAAAATTTCATATATATTCCACAAATCGAGTAAATTAAATTATTTTTATTTTTTGAACTTAATCTTTTTAAAACTTATTGTAATAAATTCCTTTAGCTATCTTAATTTTTCTAGGATCAAATAAATTTAAACTTCATAAAATATATCCCAATTATAAAAATAAAAATTGGCTTCTAAAATGCAACGCTCAGAATTTATGAAGCTAATTTTAATTTCTAGACTTTGCCAACATGTAACTTTATGCTTAATTAGCAAATTTAAAGTCGTAAATTATTGAATTACATTCGCCTTTACGAAGCGTAAATTATCATAGATAAATTTAAATTTTTTTTTAGAATAATAATATGTGTTCTCCCTTTTCTTTTCTCATGCGTGCACCGTAATGGAAAACACTTGAATAGCTGCATAATATTTCATACTAAGAGTTTACGTTTGGTAATTTAAACGTTCTGTTTAATAATACTTTGGTTTAAAGAAATGTTCTTAGTTGTTATGATAGGGTTGGCGAATAGAGGCACATTAAAAAAAATATTCTTTTTTGCACGAAACATCGAATTACGATGAAATATGAGTTATAAATATAAAAAATGTATTATTATATTATGGGAACTGATTATTGCTCTAGAACCATAATATATATCAAATATGTTTTATAATCAATTTAAAATAATGTTTTATAAAGCTTTGTAAAGTATAAAATCTGATTTCATTCAATGCTTTTAGCTCAAATTTTAACGTTGCAAAATTCATGTCTAATTCGTACGATCAAAGCGGCAAATTTCAACTTCTAAGTTAATTAATATTTCATTTTATTTTTAATATTAAATACCAAACATTTTAGAAAAGAAATTTAACTTTTATACATGTTAGATGGTATACAAAAAAAAATTCTGTTTCTATTATTATTCAAGCAATATTTTTTCTTCTCTTTTCAAAAAATTGCTAAAAGTAATAATTTTGTTAGATTACACAAATTTCTCTTTGCAAAATATATTTAGGTTGTTAACTTACAAATACAAAAGGTGTTCACACATTTTAGTAACGATTTTGACGTTATCTATTATTTAAATTTAAAAGAAAAAAGAAATAAAACCTATCAATTCGGAATAGGGTTTAATTATCATCTGCATCATTAAAGATATTCTTCAATTTGAAATCGCGCGGGAAAATAAGCAATAGATAGTTGCACTAGGTAGCCTACATATTTTTTCATTACGAAGGGAATATCTTATTCAATTATTATAGAAAATGTTTGAAAAGCGTAGTCTTAATATTTCTACCAGTAAAGTAAGTGAAATAATTAATTAAAAAGAAACGAAACATCAAAATTTACATTTGACTCGGAAATGGGGTAAAAAATACATAACCAACAAAGAAACGTTCACCGCTTATTATATCTAAAGTCGTATATCATGTTTTAAAAAACACCTCTTCCCCACAAATAATTATCAAAAAAACCTTTAAACATGTCTATAGGAACTGTAGGGGAAAAAAAACCTAATATCTAAATTAAAGCTAATCAATAATAATAATAAAAAAACAGGAAATTTGCTTTTTCATAACTTAGTGTCGCCCCTAATGAGAAAAAAAATTACTATTATTATTACAAGGTGGAACCTGTCAAATTTCGTCGAAAGGAAATGTTTAAGAGGCTACGGTTTCATTAATTTATAATAAAACTACAAAATTAGTTACAATAAAAAATGCATCTTATATTGGTTTGTCTAACTCTGAAACAAATATTATTTTAACCTAAACGTCACTGCTCTTCTATAAAGACAATCTAATTTTTTGTACAACTTTGTGTTTTATCGGTGTGTGATTCCAATTGTGTTATTTTCAAAAGTGATGCGTTTGCACCTGTGAAGAATTTCAAAGCCGCTGGAGTGAAAATGATGCACTTCTACAAAACGTGTTTCAGTTTGAAGACTTAAAATACACGCATTTATCTTATATAAAATGACATCATTTGCATCCGCTGAAGAATCCGGCATTTACGATCCAGTCTTAAACAACATGTATGGAAAAGTATGCATATGGCGTCACTATAGCGATAATAAACAAACCCAGCAAAATGCGATGTCGTAAATTGGACAAAATAAATTTAATCATTGGTATGCCTTCATTTGTTTGTAACATTAATATGGATACTGAAAATTAAATATAGTTTTCAATAGCTCCATGTTTTATCAGAAATCATTCTTTTATATTTTTTCAAAAGAGCACATATTTTAATTACATTTTTTTTCTTCAGCTGTTATGAGAATATGGCAACAGAAAGATGCTTTTATTTTAATCGGTATCAAAACGTACACTTAATCTACCTATTTTGAAAGAAATAACATTTAATATAAGGTTGGACATTATAGAGAAAAGAAGGTAGTAGAAAATTTCTTAAAGTAAACTCTATTATTTATTGTCATTTCTAACAAAGATGGAATATCTATAAGCTCGTTCATATATGCTACAGCATTTAAAGGTGCATGAATTTAAATATTTGTTGTATAAATGTTTAATTCTTATATATAAAAAGGGAATATTGAACTCTATTTTGATATTAGCATTTATTAACCCATTTGTGCGTGAATTTTTGTTTTCTCAAATTTTTCGGTAAAATCACTTTAAAATGTTGCAAAATGAACTGGAAAAATACTAAAAAAAATTAAGCTTAATTTTATTTTGTATTTATTTGATAAAATGTAAAAGAACTAAATATGAGTATTTCTAGTAGAATAATATGCATAATTATATGTTTTGCCTATATTTATATTTAAAATATTTTTAAATTGTATATTATGTACTATAATTAGTATTTTAATAAACTGCAAAAAAAAATATATTTATCTCTTTGCAGAGACTAATAACGTTATAATTATTATTAATAATAAAATAAGAATAATCGTATTGCAGACTTAATAACAATTTATTTCGTAAATATCTTCGAAAGGAGATTGCATAAATAACTGTGTCCTAAATTTCTAACAAAAATATGTGCCCATTTGTGCCTAGAACCCTATATTTTGTACATTACGAAAATGCATAAAAAATAGGCTTGAACATTTAATTTTGCAATTTAAAAAATACGTATTTCAAAAAAGTCCACAAGCTAAGATTATAACTTGCGATTTTGGTCCATGATAGAAAAAATACAAATAAACTTACTTTTTACATTTCGCCCTCTTGAAAAATTAAAAATCTATAAACACCGAAAAAAGCCTTAATTTAAGCAAATAAATATCCACCTTGTGCTGTCATCTCTCGGTTATAGATAAAGACATTTATAAATAATGATTTCAGGCAATTTTCATGTTATAAAGAAGAAGAAAATTATACAAATGCATTAAAATTTGAAACGTCCGAAAAATGGGACGCTAGGGATAAATGGGTTAAATTTGTAAAATGAAAATAAGGAATTCTTATCATAATTTCATTTATCCTGTGTTTACAAATCACTGATAAAGTTAAGTCTGAAAAGCCGTAGTGTTAACTGGTGAATCACATTTTGAATAGACTAGCTTGAGGAAGGTATGGAACACTGCGAAAGAAGCAGGTACAAGGAATGTTCTGTTGCTTTATTCGGTGTTCCAAGATACCTGTAAATATTTAATTTCATAATGTTTAATTATTTGTACTAAAGAATAATTTTCAAAAGTTTAAAAATCGCTTTCAAAATATAATCTATCACGTAATTTTGATTTATAAAAAAAGAGATTTTTCATCTAAAAGGCTTATAATGTTCCTGCTGCATATTTTTGTAGATCACATATTAATAATTAAAGATAAATCATACTTTTTTGTTTTGCTTTGATCTTTGAAAGTACAATATTACTTAAATTAAAAATGCCTTACACGTTTTCTCTACTTCAGATGTGTGTCTTACCCCCTCATGCAAATATCGACACTTAAAAGAACACAGATGTGTTACATGAAATTTTGCTAGTTGATAGAAAATTAATAAAGAAGTTTTGTCTCTTGCGAAACGAAAAAACTAAAAACATTTCTTCTTTAGCGTTCATGACATACATTCCAACACAGCAGAATTTTTTATTTGTTCATGAAAAATCTAAATCTTGGACATATGTAATTCTTGAAATCACTAATTCATTTACATTCAAAATTAAATAAATTCTTTACATTTTTCTTCATTTGGTTCTATATGATAGTGCCTCATTATATATATGGAATTTCAGCATATAAACGAAAATATAGACAAACATAAGTATGTAGTTATATAAAGATTCTGTTTTCTAGAGTAAATATTAAAATATGCTTTTGTGCTAATTTTTCGAAGTTTTAAAATAAAGACAAAATATAGAATACCCTATTTAAAAAGTTGTTAAATTCTAAAGTATTTTAAAGAATCCAAATGAGAGAATCGCGTGTAATTCGTGTCTGTACTGTGCCTCTCCTGGTACATTTTGGGTGTTTTATTACTTCTTTTCTTTTTAATAAAGAAGAGAGAGCCTTTTTACCAAGTGTGTATTTTTCCTTCCAAGCTGAAAAAAAAAAAAAAAAGAATTGTTCGCTTAAAATGCATCAACTTGTGTTTTCGGTTTTTCATCACGTTGCAAAATTGTTTAAAATATTTAATAAAAATAAAATAACTTCAATGTTAAAATTGTACATTCAAATTTGTCAATACTCAACCACTTATATAACACATAATTTAATTTAGATATATTACCGATTTATTCTTCATATTTTTTTAATATAAATTTTAAACCTTATTAAACATTTTAATTAGTTAAAAATTTATTTGAATCTCATCACCAGTGAATCCGGTATTTAGCTTATCTTTTAAATACAACAATATAAAAAGCAGCAAAACAAAGTGCATAATTTGAAAAGAAGATGTTTAAATACAAAATGATTGAGTATAACAATATAACACAGTTAACACATTTGTGTCGCTGACTTGAATTTATTTCTTTTGGATATCTGTAACTGCTTCTCTAACTGGTGTTCATATATGCTATCGCCTTTCTAAGAAATATATATAGCTACTATACGTATTTATAAAATCAGTGTACTATTATGCAAATACATCGATTTAAAACAGTACCCTAATATATATATAATATAGTATATATGTACGTATATTGGCCATATAATCTCAAAAACAGAAAATAGTTTTGTTAAATAATGCAATACGCAAGAGCAACTGCCGTAGACGTGGTTATTGTCAAAAGATGAAAATAAGCTTTAGCGAAAAGTGTGCGTACTGTCCTTAACTATTTCCAAATAGTAATCTTCGTCTTATTAATTACAAAATTAGTAATGATTTTCTGCGAATTAATAAAGCTACGATTACTATTGGGAAATAGAGCTATTGAAAATAAATATCGTACCACCCTTGCGAATGTTTAATATCGGGTTTAACATCCATGCTTTTTATCTCATATGGCTGTATCATTATTCTTTTCCCACAATATTATTCATATATTTCTCATTTAATTTTGCGCAGAGGCTAAATCTAATCCTACTTCTGCTTGGTTAAAAATTAAATAACATTGTGCATGCAGTTAACACAATCCTAAGAAGATTGCTTGATTTTTTTTTTTTTTTTGTGTGAACTTTGTAATAGATTGCACGAATATCCCTAAGGTATAGGAAATAAATCCGTTGGAAATTACCTTTATCTGTAGAATCCAAGATGATGGATTCCATCGATTTTTTTTATAAAATATTATCTACGCTAATGGCAACTATGATATTAATAACTGATCTGTAATTGTTGACAGAAAAGAACAAACATAGTTTCCTTTTTATGTATAAATTGTGTTTACTATTTAAGTCAAGACAATAATTTGTTGAAATATTTTATTTTATTATCTATTTTAATATTATTATCATTATTAGAGATCTCACCATATCCGCGTTTCTCCTTTTTTAGTTTTTGATATTTAAATAAAAACTAAAATAGAAATTTATAATTCAATACTTTTCTTTTACTTTTTTTTTCAGGAACTATTCGGTTTTATTCTTAATTAATGTGTCTTGATTTTTAATCTTAACGTGAAGATAATTAAGTTAATGAAGCATATTCATACATAAACAGTACGCATTATAACGACAAATATTTTTATGTACAAGATTTTTTTTTTTTTTTGCTTTATGCGTGTAAAAGCTCTTTATTAACTTTTATTTGTACCTTATACAGATTCTTAAAAAAATAATCTTTTTTCAAATATGGTATTGTTTTGTTGTTGAACTCCAGTAATATTACTTCCAGTTATATTACTCGAAATTTATATTTCATAAAATATATCTGAATTATAAACATAACAAATCGGAAATTGTACGTGAAACGTGGCAAATGAGGATCGTTCATGTTATAACACAAATATTCAGATCTTGGTGAAATAGCTGTTTTACTCTTATGCAAAAATGCATGAATGCAAAATTTATTACGGTTATATATATTACATTTAGTAATTCGGAAATAATTATTTCCTTATTACTGAATTTAACATATAATATTTAATTTAAAATTTAATTTAGAATTTAATTAGAATTAGAATTTAATCTTTAATTTAAATACGATTCCATATAAAAGAGGACGTAATCACCATGGAAGCCTAAAATCATTAACTATCATAAGATATTATGGAATTAATTACTTATGATAGGATTTAAAAGAATGAAGGAAACCTTTATTAGTATCTTTTTAAGTTTCGATTCGATTTTCGTAAATTTTGAAATAGCTCGACGAAATTCTTCAACAATTATATATATTAAATTTCAAACCAATCGGTTGGGTTGTTTTTGCGCCGTTATATGCGCAAAGACGGGCGGACCAGACGAGGACTATAAGTGCTATGTATTTATATAATTTCGAACGCACCTAAAAATGCGTTTAAAAAAAAACGCGTTTTACAGTTTTTATCTTATTTTTTTATTTTGTATACTTGACTAATATATTGCTTAGAGCTTTATTAGCAAATACAGAATTAAAAATCATTGAATTATATACGCTGGTATGATGTGAGAGTTATCACAGATAAACCTTAGACAGTTTTTATACCAAGGTGCATTATATTCTTTATTTTCTTTTTATCTTCCATGTACAGTATTCCGGACACATGGATAGCTTTAAAGCATTCTTATTAAGAGGATTAAACATCTTTAACGCTCCGTATAGCAATATTTCTGGTTGTAAAAAACATTTTATTTAAAGAAAATAGCCTAAGTTTTATAATATACATGATGTTATTTTATCTTAATAGCGAGTTAAAAATTGTGAAGCGAGCAAAATGAATGGCATGCAATAAAAACATGCCTTAATCAGAATACAAAATATATGCCAATTATTGGTTATAATATTTTTTTAATTATCTTCTGAATTTTATACAATGAATATTTTCAGCACCACAAAATGTACAAAATACATTTTCAGGAGCAATTTAGCAGAGATTTGTAAAGCGTATAGGGACAAAAAAAAAGATATTTTTCTATATTTTGCAATTACAACTATTTAGACTATATTTGAAATCAAAATAAACAATCCGAACTTCGAAGGCAATATATAATATTCTTTTAACTGTTATTTATCGATTTTGTAAAAAGTAATACCTAACATTTAAAATTTAAAACTTTTTTTACTTTCAAATCGCATAAAAATTACAAACAAATTCATAATTGGCATTGTTCACTTTCACATAATTTTGTGGAAACCAAAAAAATAGAAAATTTTGTGAAACATACAGTTTTTAAATCTCATCTGTATTAAACACCTGTATACGATGTTTTTTTGGAAATACGTTTTTTTATTTCTGCGATTTATAGATCAAACATTTAATTTTACATTACGAAGTTGTGATCTACAAGATCTTTAAACTAATTGTCGCGAGCCCCTTTATTATACTTATTTTTTCTAATGTAAAAGAAATTACATTTCGTAAAACATATCTTTATTATATATATATATAGAAATTCTTTCGAAAAATACAAATTTCACAACTTATAGAGTATGTTTTTATTACTCGACTCTTTCAATGTATATCATTCTGCTAAGTTAGGAAAATCAAGATTATATATTTCTGAATTACATCTGCTGTTACGGAGTGGAAATTATCAAATACAAGCATGTGTTTGTAGCATAATAAATCGTATTCCCATTTTATTTTTATCAAGGCTGTTCTGTAATTCAGAAAATATGAATAACTGAAAAGCATTCCAGGCATAGATGATTAACCCTTTATCTACTCTGCATTATGATCTACTGCAATTTTTTTTCAATTACTAAAATGAAAATTAAAGGATAAATAACTAGTATGTTGTGACCATCACAAAACTTTCTTCTATATAAATCGTGTTAAGTAAATCATTTAAGTAGTACAAGAAATAACAACGATTTAGCACCAATTCATATCAAAGTATATCTGAATTTGAAGTTGGATGAAAATTCGTGCATTAGTTCTTGAGATAGAGATGTAGCGGAAATTCTGAAAAAAATTAGCATAGCAGCGTCACCTGTTGAGCGATTTACACCAAAAGTAAACAGCACTAAACGATACCAATGTATACCTGAATCTGAAGTTTGTTGAAAATCCAAGCATTAGTTCTTGAGATAAAGCTATTGCGGAAATCGCAAAAATACAGCATAGCAGCGCCACCTGTTGAGCGATTTACACCAAAAATTAAACAGCACTAATTTATACGTCAATTCATGTCAAGGACTAATTAAATCTGAAGTTTGGTGAAAATCCTTGCAATAGTTCTTGAGATTCAGCTCTTGTGGAAATCGTGAAAAATGCAGCACAGCAGCGCAACCTGTTGGGCGATTTACACCAAAAATTAAACAGCACTAATTTATATCAGGAACTAACTGAATCTGAAGTTTGATGAAAATTCGTGCATTTTTTCTTGAGTTAGAGCTATTGCGATAATCATGAACAATGCAGCATACCAGCGCCATCTCTTGGACAATTTTCACAAAAAAATAATCAGCACCAAACTATATTTTGGACTAACTGAATCTGAAGTTTTATGAAAATCCGTACAGTAGTTCTTGAGATATAGCTATTGCAGAAATCGTGAAAAATGCCACATAGCAGCGCCACCTGTTGGGCGATTTTCACCAAAAATCAATCAGGTCCAGTTTATATCAAGGTCTAACTAAATATGACATTTTGTGAAATTCCGTGCATTAGTTCTTGAGATAGAGCGCCCACAAAATTTTTGTCACATACAGACTCACAGAGTGACAGAGTGACAGAGTGAGAGACAGACTCACAGACAGACATTTTCTAAAAACCATCAAATCGTGTTCTGGGCATTCTAAAACTTATAAATCCGTCGAAAACCGGAAGTCGAAAAATTTCACGAATCCAATACTTTCTTCTTGTAAAGATAGAAGAAAGTAAAATAATACTCACCCATGAGAAATTTAA
Organism: Maratus speciosus; assembly: GCA_963932465.1. Classification (NCBI taxonomy): domain Eukaryota; kingdom Metazoa; phylum Arthropoda; class Arachnida; order Araneae; family Salticidae; genus Maratus; species Maratus speciosus. The sequence goes on along the minus strand of OZ010786.1, from coordinate 165,677,513 downwards.
TTAATTAGAGGTAATTAATTAAAATGGTACTTTAAAGTACCGTCAGTACACTATGACTAAAACATTGTAACAGAAAACCCACAAGGTATTTCAAATGGCACCAGAATTGTGTAGAATATTTTCGATTTGATAAGTATGTGAAATATAGCTTTTTTCATATTTACAAATAAATGTTCTGGTAAATTCCGTTGCCAGTCATTTATTTCAACACTTTAGCGTTGAAAATGCTTTGCCCCTAAAAGGATTTAAAAAACTGTTTTTTTTTTTTTTTTTTTTTTTTTTTTTAGGTTTCAATTTTGTTAGCAGTCCTTTAGTTAAGCGACGTCTATATTCCAGTGATAACATGTTCTCTCACATCTCCAAGGAACAAAAAGACGAGCGTGACAATCTGTATAAAATGTCGGCACAAAACACATCGACTGTTTCAAAGATACCCTCCTTCCTCGCTAAAATAACAAACCTAGAACTACAGCTGCCATTCATCCGGATAAAGTGGAGTTAGAAGAGTGGTTTTGCAAAAGTGTCATTAGAATATTAGTAATATTCACTATGGGATGAAAGTTTAAAGTGGGTGGTACTTATAAGTACCGTCAGTAGATAAATTGTTAAATATTTAAAATGTTACATATATATTATGTATGAAGTACTTTGCGTAAACAATTTACTTAGTTTTCAATAATATGGTGGTCCTATTTTATTCTTGAAAGAAACATACAAGGGAGTATAACAATTCAGCATAATAAGTCTTATTCCCATTTACTTTTTACCCTGTTGCGGGCGGTGTCCACGAAAAAAGACACCTAATTTTAGGCGCACAGGCACAAAGAAATTTAATTAATTTTTTTCTTTTTGTAAAATACGGGAAAATAAGCCTGTTTTTATTTTCTATTAATTTCGTTTGTAAATTCTGGTGTCAGACCATAATTTCATTATTTTACAAACAGAATTACTCCGTACCGGAAAGGATTAATTCAGAACATATGAATAGCTGAAAAGTATCCCAGACTGAGGTGATTAAATATTTTAAATGTTGCATATATATTATGTATAAAGTATTTTGTTTAAAAAATTTGTTTAGTTTAATAATACGGTGGTCCTATTTTATTCATAATGCTGGAAAAAAAAAAGATACAAGGGAGCATAGCAATTCACCATTATAAATCGTTTTCCCATTTACATGTTATCGAGGGTGTGCTTTAATTCAGAACATATGAATAACTGAAGAGTATTCCAGACTGAGGTGACTAAATATTTTAAATGTTACATATATATTATATATAAAGTATTTTGTTTAAAAAATTTACAAAGTTTAATAATACGGCGGTCCTATTTTGTTCTTAATGCTGGAAAAAAAAAACATACAGGGAGGATAGCAATTCACCATAATAAATCGTATTCCCATTTATTTGTTATCGAGGGTGTGCTTTAATTCAGAACATATGAATAGCTGAAAAGTATTCCAGGCTGAGGTCATTAAATATTTTAAATGCTACATATATATTATGTATAAAGTATTTTGTTTAAAAAGTTTACTTAGTTTAATAATACGGCGGTCCTACTTTATTCTTAATGCTAGAAAGAAACATACAAGATAGTATAGCAAATCACCATAATAAATCGTATTCCCATTTAATTGAGGGTGTGCTTTAATTCAGAACATATGAATAGCTGAAAAGTATTCCAGGCTGAGGTGATTAAATATTTTAAATGTTACATATATATTATTTATTAACTACTTTGTATTAAAAATGTACTTAGTTTTTAATAATACGGTGGTTCTATTTTATTCTTGATGGTAGAAAGAATCATACAAGGGAACATAATAAATCCGCATAATAAATCGTATTCCCATTTGCTTTTTATGGAGGATGTGCTTTAATTCAGAACATATGAATAGCTGAAAAGTATTACAGACTGAGGTGATTAAATATTTTAAATGTTACATACATACTATGTATGAATTATTTTGTATAAGAAATGTACTTCATAAATGTACTATTCATAATACGATGGTGCTATTTAAACATAAAAGGGAGGAACATGAAAATCATATCAACAAAATATATGTTCATTTGAGATAAACGAGTTAAAACATACGATAAGGTATGAGATATAAATATAAAAATTATCTGGCCATAATATATAAATAAAGAGTATTGCGCTTTAGTAACATAATATTAAATACATTTAGTAATTTAATATTTTACTGGTGAAATACATTATACACCTGTACTAATGAAAGAAATTTAGGATAGTTTTAGTAAATTTATGGGAATTACAAAACTTTAATTTTGCTCTTTTAGCGAAAATTTCGACTTCGTATCATTTACATATATTTAAAAAAAGAACTTCAAACGAACAGTTTCAGTAACTTTAAACATATACATTTTCATGCTTTAACGCAAATAGTCCATATAACAATGCTATGAAAAAATAAATTATATTGTTTTAATTACTGAAAGATACATTTTACTCTTTGAAATAAATTATATAGAATCGCTTTTAAAAAATATTAAAAGTTAAATGAATTTTTAAAAAAATTTCACAAAATAATGTAAAACGTTTCGGAGGCTAAAAAATTTTGATTTTATTTAAATTTTTAGTTTTTATATAATAATGAACAACGAAGTTCAGAGTTATCATTGCAATTGTATATTTTTAGGGTATTTTTGAAAAACAATGCATCTTAAACATAAGGATATGAATCTCATATGCAGTTAACTCTTAAATGCCAAATATTTCATGCGTAAAATTTCATATATATTCCACAAATCGAGTAAATTAAATTATTTTTATTTTTTGAACTTATTCTTTTTAAAACTTATTGTAATAAATTCCTTTAGCTATCTTAATTTTTCTAGGATCAAATAAATTTAAACTTCATAAAATATATCCCAATTATAAAAATAAAAATTGGCTTCTAAAATGCAACGCTCAGAATTTATGAAGCTAATTTTAATTTCTAGACTTTGCCAACATGTAACTTTATGCTTAATTAGCAAATTTAAAGTCGTAAATTATTGAATTACATTCGCCTTTACGAAGGGTAAATTATCATAGATAAATTTAAAAATTTTTTTAGAATAATAATATGTGTTCTCCCTTTTCTTTTCTCATGCGTGCACCGTAATGGAAAACACTTGAATAGCTGCATAATATTTCATACTAAGAGTTTACGTTTGGTAATTTAAACGTTCTGTTTAATAATACTTTGGTTTAAAGAAATGTTCTTAGTTGTTATAATAGGGTTGGCGAATAGAGGCACATTAAAAAAAAATATTCTTTTTTGCACGAAACATCGAATTACGATGAAATATGAGTTATAAATATAAAAAATGTATTATTATATTATGGGAACTGATTATTGCTCTAGAACCATAATATATATCAAATATGTTTTATAATCAATTTAAAATAATGTTTTATAAAGCTTTGCAAAGTATAAAATCTGATTTCATTCAATGCTTTTAGCTCAAATTTTAACGTTGCAAAATTCATGTCTAATTCGTACGATCAAAGTGGCAAATTTCAACTTCTAAGTTAATTAATATTTTATTTTATTTTTTATATTAAATACGAAACATTTTAGAAATGAAATTTAACTTTTATACATGTTAGATGGTATACAAAAAAAATTCTGTTTCTATTATTATTCAAGCAATATTTTTTCTTCTCTTTTCAAAAAATTGCTAAGAGTAATAATTTTGTTAGATTACACAAATTTCTCTTTGCAAAATATATTTAGGTTGTTAACTTACAAATACAAAAGGTGTTCACACATTTTAGTAACGATTTTGACGTTATCTATTATTTAAATTTAAAAGAAAAAAGAAATAAAACCTATCAATTCGGAATAGGGTTTAATTATCATCTGCATCATTAAAGATATTCTTCAATTTGAAATCGCGCGGGAAAATAAGCAATAGATAGTTGCACTAGATAGCCTACATATTTTGTCATTACGAAGGGAATATCTTATTCAGTTATTATAAAAAATGTTTGAAAAGCGTAGTCTTAATATTTCTACCAGTAAAGTAAGTGAAATAATTAATTAAAAAGAAACGAAACATCAAAATTTACATTTGACTCGGAAATGGGGTAAAAAATACATAACCAACAAAGAAACGTTCACCGCTTATTATATCTAAAGTCGTATATCATGTTTTAAAAAACACCTCTTCCCCACAAATAATTATCAAAAAAACCTTTAAACATGTCTATAGGAACTGTAGGGAAAAAAATCTAATATCTAAATTAAAGCTAATCAATAATAATGAAAAAAAAAACAGGAAATTTGCTTTTTCATAACTTAGTGTCGCCCCTAATGAGAAAAAAAAATTATTATTATTATTACAAGGTGGAACCTGTCAAATTTCGTCGAAAGGAAATGTTTAAGAGGCTACGGTTTCATTAATTTATAATAAAACTACAAAATTAGTTACAATAAAAAATGCATCTTATATTGGTTTGTCTAACTCTGAAACAAATATTATTTTAACCTAAACGTCACTGCTCTTCTATAAAGACAATCTAATTTTTTGTACAACTTTGTGTTTTATCAGTGTGTGATTCCAAATGTGTTATTCTCAAAAGTGATGCGTTTGCACATGTGAAGAATTTCAAAGCCGCTGGAGTGAAAATGATGCACTTCTACAAAACGTGTTTCAGTTTGAAGACTTAAAATACACGCATTTATCTTATATAAAATGACATCATTTGCATCCGCTGAAGAATCCGGCATTTACGATCCAGTCTTAAACAACATGTATGGAAAAGTATGCATACTTTAGCACTATAGCGATAATAAACAAACCCAGCAAAATGCGATGTCGTAAATTGGACAAAATAAATTTAATCATTGGTATGCCTTCATTTGTTTGTAACATTAATATGGATACTGAAAATTAAATATAGTTTTCAATAGCTCCATGTTTTATCAGAAATCATTCTTTTATATTTTTTCAAAAGAGCACATATTTTAATTACATTTTTTTTTCTTCAGCTGTTATGAGAATATGGCAACAGAAAGTTGTAATAATCTACTATTTTCCCTTAACTTTCTACTGAAATGGAGCACTTCGGTTGCCACCATTACAAAAATGGAATTAAAAACTACAAAAGAATTAATACCTTAAAAATAAATTGAGATGCAGTTTACAAACAAATTGCAAAAAACAGTACTTTTTTTTACCTATACTAAGGTGTAAAAATTGAAAATGTGCGATGCTTAAAAGTTTTAAAAAAATTACTGTAGAGATTATCAGTATTTAACGGTACAATGATACACATGCTTTGCTTGACGGCTGGCTTATGTAACGGAACGTTATTTTTTTGTGACGGCAATTTAAATGCTGCCTGAAAAAAATAGCATATCGGGGAATAAAAAAAAAACAAAACAAAACATGTTTCTCTAAGTAAGATTATCTGCAGATTGTTGAATGAAAATTATTTGTTAGGTAAAAAATGGAAAAATGTAGTTACAACTACTGAGGCTTGGTGATATCTATCTAATTGCAATAGAAAACGGTTGATTTGCTAACAAAAAAAGTGGAGAAACAGACCAAAAATTTTAGTTTATGTAAAACGAGGAAAGTTTCGCTAACGGTTTTATGGTTATTGCTGGATTTTCTTAAAACGGGAAATTTAAAGTAAGGAAAGTAGAACATATGTAACTCGTATTATTATCAGAAATATGTTTTAACAACTATTTTCAAGGAAGATATTTCATCACTTTACCTAAACAATATTAATTCTATTAAGTTCCATCAGGGTAAGACTACTAGCCAAACCTCTAAATCTACACTGTAAAAAAAAAATTGATGTTTCTTAATATACGAAAATGTACAATAATCACGAACGCAAATATATAATAACCTCTTCCGAGCCACCAAACATTCCGAATAATGTTCCTCTATCTTTAGAAACCTCAGAAAATAATTTATTTTCGAAATTTAAAGAATAATTTATATATATAAAAAAAATTCTGTTAGCTGCCCGTACGTTTCAGAAACGTTTCCTAGAAGCTTTTAATCTAGTAGCATTAATCAGTTCTCAGTATCCGGAAAATCGGTTTTTTGGATTCTATCAATTCTCAAGTAAATATTTTCAGGTACATACCTGAATTTGTGCATGCAATTGTAACAAAATAATCTTAATTTTCATATTAATGTTAATGCTGTTAATTTAGTATGTTTTTCTGTGTAATATATTTTCTGAATATCAAAATATTTACCTGATAATTGATAGCATCCGAAAAAGTGATATTTCGATTTGAGAAAACTGATTATTGCACTGTAAAATCTTCTTGAAAACGTTTTCGAAAATGAAGCTAATAAAAATTAATTTTTATAAATTCTTCTTTAAATTTTCTTTGGTTTTTAAAGTAAAGGAACGCCTTACAGAATATTCGATATCTCGGAAGAGGTTATTCTATATTTTCGATCTTAATTATAGTAAATTTTTGTAGATTAAGAAACATCCGTCTTTTTTTACAGTGTACTGCTATACTAAATGAGAAATGAATTTGAAATAAGGCTATTCCATTTAAATGCATTCCAACTAAGCCACGCGACGTGTCTCCTATTGATTACCGTGTATTTGGACTTTTAAAACAAGCTTTTATAAGCGGAAACCTGAAACACTGGATTGACTTAAGACTGTTTGCGAGAAGTGGAACAAAATCAAACTTGATATTTTAAGAAAAGCTCTTTTATCTTGAAAATCAAGATGTCATAGGATTAGTTCAACAGAAGGGCTAACAGAATGAACATACAGTGAAACCCGCTTAAGAAGTTTCCCAAGGGAGTGGAGGGGAAAAACTTCTTAAACGGGAAAACTTCTTAAACGGGAAATTTGCATTTTTTGAAAAAAATCAATAGTTTGAATACTGATATTCAGAAGAGGGTTTATTTTACCTTAGTACAATAATACAAAGAGTACTTTCTATAAAATTGAGTTTTCTTAAGAAATTTAAATTAGTTTGCACACTTAAAAAATTAGCTAATAAATTAAAAATACATAATTACCTTAGAAACTCTTTATTTAATCCAAGACAAGAAAGTTCTCTTTAAGAGTGATTTGATATGTTTTGAAAAAAAAAAAAAAAAAAAAAAAAAAAAAAAAAAAATCGGTTATAGTTTTTACTTTTTTTTTTTTTTTTTTTTTTTTTTTCGGCAACCTTTAATCAATAACTTTTTTTCCATAACTTCATATTTTCCTCTTTTCACATTTTTAATTTTACGAGATTTTTCAGAACAGTTTAAAATGAGATCTCGTTTTCTACAATTCCATTCAGAGTAGTCACTGGTATGTTCAACTTCTATGCAATTTCAACTCTTGTTGTTTTCGCGTTACTGTCAACTCCTTTCAAAATTTTGATTTTGTCTTCAATTGACAAGGCTTTCCTTTTAATTGCCTTGACCGACATTTTTGGGGGCAAAAAACAATTTTTGTCCGTGTATTTTCTAACGAGAAAGCTTTGATGTTATGCACTTTACACTGATTTAAAAACTGCGAAATGAATAAACCAAACGCAGATTTGGTGCATTACACTTATGGAATATGGTGATGGGAAAGAATCTGTTGTAACTATTGAACTGAAAGAACCACCCATCGGTAGGGCGGAGCAATTCCCTTTTCTCTTATCAGTCACTATTGTTATAGTGACGAGAGGCCCATCCTCTACCCACATTCCATTTCCATCAAACACGTTAAAGAGATTTTAAGGTGAAATAGAGGTGAACACATCTGCTATCAGTCCTAAACATTGACTTTTTTGAATAGCGAAGAATAATAAAGAAAGAGATTTCAGCACAGAAATAAAATAATAATCAAAAAGACAAAATAAACGAGCTTTGAAAGTAAAAATGGAAGGAAAAATAAAACTTTTTAAGCGGGAAAGAGTTTCGAACAAAACTTCTTAAACGAGTTATTTGAGTGTTGTAAGAATAAGAGAAAAATGGGAATCGAAAATATAAACTTCTTAAACGGGAAAACTTCTTAAGCGGGAACTTCTTAAACGGGTTTTACTGTACTAGAAAATTGATGTAATTTAATTTGATACAAATCAAGGTATCTAGAAAAAATCCAATAATCTTCCAAATATCTATATTTCAATGAAAGTAAGGAAGACAATTAAATTGGGATTTTAGCAAAACTCATTGCATACGTTAGTATTGTATTACGAACCTGGTTTACAATATAAAAATTTTTTGTTCTAGTATGCTTTACCAATTGTTAAAAGTTTCCTAATTTTAAATTTTTTGTTGTAGTATGCTGTACCAATTGTTAAAATTTGCCCAATTTTAATTTTTTTGTTGTGGTATGCTATACCAATTGTTAAAATTTTTCCAATTTTAAATTGTTTGTTGTAGTATGCTTTACCGATTGTTAAAATTTTCCCAATTTTTTTTCGATCAACATTATATCAACCAGAGTTGAGTAAATTTGTAATTCCAACTATCTGCAATGTAGTTACAGTTTGATTGTATGTAATTAATTATAGTTAAAATTACATGCCGTAAAAAATTCTTGCAGCACTGTAACCGGCACTGAAACCATCCCATTATTTGACAAAATTTCTGTATTTGAAAGTGTGTAACTATAATCAATTACAGGCAACTAACCTGTAATTATACTGCGGATAATTGAGATTATAAATTTTCCCAACTCTGATATCAACAAATATTTAAAAATGTACCATCGTGAAAAAAAAAAGGAAACACCCTCTACTAACTCTGCAACAAATTATCGTAGAAGAAAGTTACTGGCACTAAACGATTGAAAATAAAGTCTACTTTTAGATGATATACATAAAATTTGCTTAGGGGGACATCTACATATCAAAACCAGATATTCTTTGCGAGCAATACTCAATTATGGCACCATAAATAAAATCCACACCCTTCAGTTAGATTAAGTATAAATTTTCATGAAATTCTTATGATTCGTGTTAAAAAAAAAAAAAAAAAAAAAAAAAAAAAAAAAAAAAAAAAAAAAAATTATTTTGTAAGGTAAGTCACTTCTGTTAATATATTATTTCTTACCAATGTGACCATTTCACTGATTTAACATGTTTCGACTATTGCTAGCTCAAATGTTTTAATAAAATGAGTAAAATATATATTTTTTAAGTTACGCTTTTTTGCACATCATAAACGGCCCCTTAAACCAGCATTTTATTATTATTATTTTTTAAAGGATGATTTGAAAACTACTTGGAAGAATCTTTTTTTTAAATTTTGGATTTATATAAAGCAGGAAATTTTAAATATAAACACATAAAAATATTGTAAGTTGCAATTCATAATTTTTTCGAATATTAATTTTATAATTCATAATACATATCATAAAATTATAAAAATTACAAATCAGTGTATTTATATTTGGGTTTTTTATTATTATAACGATACAAAAAATTAACACATTAGGATTATAATTTCAAGAGATATTGATATACATATGAAAATGTAATTTATCATTATAATCTCAAAATTTTGAATGTTTAAAAGATTTAAAATATATTGTCAAAATTGAATATTGCCAATGGAAGGGGCAAAGTTTTGCTAGTTTGATTTGTAGATGACCTCCTAAACAAATTTTATATACATCATTTAAAAGTAGCCTTCATTTCCAATCATTCGGTACCAGTAACTTTCTTCTAGTATAATTTGTTGCTGAGTTAATAAGGGGTATATTTACAGTTTTTTTCATGACTGTACTTCGTAATATTTTATTAACGACATTTAAGACGTTTATTTTTTTGGCAAAAAAAAATTTCTATTTAAGAAAATTTTAAATTGTGTTAGAATATCTCTAATACAAACACATAAAATTGACAATAAATCTTATGTATTATAGTCATATTTTTTCCATTTCGAATCTTTTAGTAATTTGTTAATAATTAGTATATCGATATTTTTGAATTTTTATTAAATATACTTTTTACCTTTTTATAAAATATATTTTGTTATAAAAATAAGTTGAGTGTACGTCAGTGTTTTATAAAGCAAAAACATAAAATAAGCACATTTATGTAGATAAAAGAAGATTTTGCATTCTTAAAGAATTATCATAAAAACTTTAATAGTAAATGCAAAGCTCCGGAAATTTGAACTACATAAAAGATGACTATAAAATTTACACACTACATCATTGAAATTTTTCAAAAATAAAATTATTCGGCTGTTCCTTCTGCAGTGTTTGTTAAAGAAGTATTATACGAGACAATCTCAAAACTTGTTTGGATATTCTGGGATTTGAAATCGTTTGATTTAAAAACTTGCTGAGAGATTATTCTAATACTTTAGGGGATTTGTATAAACGTGAATAAAAATAGAACTAAGGAGAAATTTTCTGATAGTATGTAAGTTCTGCTGAAATGGCAAGGGTGATTGGAGATGAGATTCAAGGCGAATAGAATTGAAGTGTAAGTAAAATAGATCAAGAATATTCTAGAAGAAAAATGCTACGAGTTTATGCATAGTTCGCTGATGAAACTTTTATACTTCAAAATCACGACCTAAGCTCACCCAAAAGAAGTGCTTAAAGTTATAGAGTTAAAATATTTCAAAAAAAAAAAGTATTTGGAGCTAAATCATGAAAATTTAAGAGAGAAATTTGAATTTTCTTCCATATTCACAGAGATATAGTAAAAAAAAAAAAAAAAAAAAAAAAAAAAAAAAATTGCGTTTAGTCTACAAAAGACAATTTTTTTCATATCCTGTACGGCATCTTTCTTATTCAATATAACGTTCTATACTAAAAGAAACTTTAATCAAAAATTTTCATAACCATTGTTGAAAAAATGCTAAACCGTAGACATGTAACTTTTCGTTCGTACCAATGTTAGGTCTCAATGCATAAAAATGTGACCACTCTATGTGATGCAAGAAAGAAAATGTGAATGTACTTTTTTGTTCATGTTGCTTAAAGTGTATAGGGATATATTCTAATTTAAAATTTTAAATTCTAAGTTAAATCATGCTTCAGATTAAAGATAAAAACTAGAGAGGGTGTAACGCTGAATTACTTCCAACCTACTTCCAACAAAGAAGGTTACACAATTGGTTTTTATATATTTTATGTGCATCTGTGTGTAGTTGTGAACAGATGCTCTGATTTACATACTTTTTTGTGTCATAAAAAATGTCTCGTTTTGCCAGTATCTCCGTTTCAATTTTCTTAGGATCTAAAAATGAATGTTTATTTGTCTCTTTGTTTTATGGTCTTTTTCTATTTGATAGGATTTAACTTTCATAAAAAGTTACCAATCGTTGAGACCTTTGAAGGTATGCTTCCAAGATATGCAATACTGCTTTACGTTTTTAAAATAGACTTTATATAGTGTACATTTGTTTTTCTTTACAGACGCATGTAAAAAATGTTAATAATCATCGTCCACTGCTTCTCAAAATGACCAATATTCGCAAGAATGGGATTTAAAATGAATATGAATTACAGTACTGCATGGGCTTCAAAAACCAGTCTTTATTCGAAGGCAACCCATGATTTGGTTCGGGACTGGCTTTTGCTAATTTGTTTCATTCTGGATCGGATTAAATTGGGATATTTCTAAATGCTTTGTGTTTATTTGGTTTTGGCTTGGGTTTTGACTCTTCTGAGTCTATTTAGCTAACTATAGTTTTTTTTTTTTTTTTTTTTTTTTTTTTTTTTAACGAAAGTCCTCAATATTGTTTCAGATAAAGAATCTATATAGTTTAATACAAATTAGTATACATAGTAGGTTCATTTTTCAGCATAAAAATAACATGGGTATTACATATATAATTATAGATTTTTTTTTTTTTAATAATTGAAGTAAAATATAAATTAATTTAATATTTTTAATTTAATACTTCCGTTCAGTTTCTAGTTAATGGTTTTTAGTTATTAGGTAGTAATATACTTCACAATGGAAATCCAAACACCCTAACAAATTATTCGCAACATATTGTCTAGTTTCCAGTAATTTAAAATTACCGTGGTAGGTATACGTACAGCATGTGAAGAAAGGGTTAAATGATTCTATTTTGGGGGTGGGGTTGGTGGAATTAGGTTAAAACTAATTTACTTTATGTAAATTATTGAAAAAAAAGCATTTAGTATTATGAATTGAAATTTGTCAACTTGAATTTTCACTTGTTAAATTACGAGAATCTGATGATAGATGTGACGATCATATCATATAGTTTATAATAACTTTAGTATCACGCATCATAATAAGGTTTTTTAATATACATAAAACATAAAATTCATATAATTTAAAGTAACATAACTCGGTAGGTTCCAGTCTAACAATTTTCAATGTGGTTTTAAGCAGTAGGCTAAAAGTTTTTCTTAATTTACAGTATAAGAAAAATACCATATAAAAAATTATATTTATAATAGATATAGCACCCTGTAAAGCAAATAATCTAAAGCTATACTTCATTTGAATACATATTTTAATTAGGATTATGTTTGTACCATCTTTGGTTTAGTGGCCGAGAGGTTCTGCTCTCGAAGCTGGTAGACGGGAGGTGCTGAGTTCGAACCCAATCGTGCCCGTCGGCCTAATCTTTCGGAGTTTTCGTGGTTTTCTTCGAACCATGGATTTCCATGCGTAAATATGGGTTAGGTTCCCTTAGAAATACCCCCAAGAAGGGCACCCCCCCCCCCTGAGCCTATATCCCTCGAGTAGATAATTGGCCTTCAAAAATCAACCCAACCCATCTTTGGTTTAGGAGATAAACTTTTTAATACATTTGAATCACCTGGTTTATTACATATTCAGGAATCGTCAGATTAACTCTCTCATGCCAGATAACTTCGGTTGTATTGTAGTATTAATATACGGTTGTATTGTAAAATAACCCACACAAAACTTTGCATATTTTATTTTTACTTACCTTTATTATATGTAAACTTTATTTGAAGTTCAGAAATACTTGTAAAACACATCAATATATAATATATATTATACATCAATATATAGACCAGTTGGAGACTTTGTCTTTGTCAAGTTCATTTATTTTCTATACAAGAAAAGTTTTAAAAATATTAAAATGTTATATGTCCCTAGGAAACAAACACATGTACCTAATATTTATAATTCTAGCATATCACGAAAATAGCTAAAAATCGATTACAAAATTCCATCTTTGCATACAAGAACAAATATACATTAAATACATGCAAAATATACATACGTTAAATAAAATATAACATGATTAAGTGATATAGTTCACTGTAAATAAAAATAATTGAGGAAACATATTTGATCGTAGATCAAGTTGAAGGAAAATAAAACGCAGTATATGGGAAGATGATAAACAATATTAAAAAACGCAAATGATAACGTTTTGTGCCTTTTACGACCTTCCAATGTTATTATATAAGTTAGACTGAAATAAAATTTAAAAAAAAAATGCAACTGGTTTCAACGGAATTATGAAAAATGTAAATATGAAATATTTAAAAATATTTGATGAGCGGAGCGTAAATATGACTTTTCCTGCTAATAATTAGAGCTGAATTTATTATTTTATGATTAAGTTTTAAAAATATTAAATTGTTATATGTCCCTAGGAAACAAACACATATACCTAATAGTTATAATTCTAGCATATCACGAAAATAGCTAAAAATCGATTACAAAATTCCATCTTTTGCATACGAGAACAAATATACATTAAATACATGCAATTAATATACATACGCTAAATAAAATATAACATGATTAAGTGATATAGTTTACTGTAAATAAAAAAAAATTGAGGAAACATATTTGATCGTAGATCAAGTTGAAGGAAAATAAAACGCAGTATATGGGAAGATGATAAACAATATTAAAAAAAGCAAATGATAACATTTTGTGCCTTTTACGACCTTCCAATGTTATTATATAAGTTAGACTGAAATAAAATTAAAAAAAAATGCAACTGGTTTCAACGGAATTATGAAAAATGTAAATATGAAATATTTAAAAATATTTGATGAGCGGAGCGTAAATATGACTTTTCCTGCTAATAATTAGAGCTGAATTTATTATTTTATGATTAAGTTTTAAAAATATTAAAATGTTATATGTCCCTAGGAAACAAACACATATAAACCTAATATTTATAATTCTAGCATATCACGAAAATAGCTAAAAATCGATTACAAAATTCCATCTTTTGCATACGAGAACAAATATACATTAAATACATGCAATTAATATACATACGCTAAATAAAATATAACATGATTAAGTGATATAGTTCACTGTAAATAAAAAAAATTGAGGAAACATATTTGATCGTAGATCAAGTTGAAGGAAAATAAAACGCAGTATATGGGAAGATGATAAACAATATTAAAAAAAGCAAATGATAACATTTTGTGCCTTTTACGACCTTCCAATGTTATTATATAAGTTAGACTGAAATAAAATAAAAAAAAATGCAACTGGTTTCAACGGAATTATGAAAAATGTAAATATGAAATATTTAAAAATATTTGATGAGCGGAGCGTAAATATGACTTTTCCTGCTAATAATTAGAGCTGAATTTATTATTTTATGATTAAGTTTTAAAAATATTAAAATGTTATATGTCCCTAGGAAACAAACACATATACCTAATATTTATAATTCTAGCATATCACGAAAATAGCTAAAAATCGATTACAAAATTCCATCTTTTGCATACGAGAACAAATATACATTAAATACATGCAATTAATATACATACGCTAAATAAAATATAACATGATTAAGTGATATAGTTCACTGTAAATAAAAAAAAAACTGAGGAAACATATTTGATCGTAGATCAAGTTGAAGGAAAATAAAACGCAGTATATGGGAAGATGATAAACAATATTAAAAAAAGCAAATGATAACATTTTGTGCCTTTTACGACCTTCCAATGTTATTATATAAGACTGAAAAAGAAAAAAATGCAACTGGTTTCAACGGAATTATGAAAAATATAAATATGAAATATTTAAAAATATTTGATGAGCGGAGTGTAAATATGACTTTTCCTGCTAATAATTAGAGCTGAATTTATTATTTTATGATTAAGTTTTAAAAATATTAAAATGTTATATGTCCCTGGGAAACAAACACATATACCTAATATTTATAATTCTAGCATATCACGAAAATAGCTAAAAATCGATTACAAAATTCCATCTTTTGCATACGAGAACAAATATACATTAAATACATGCAATTAATATACATACGCTAAATAAAATATAACATGATTAAGTGATATAGTTCACTGTAAATTAAAAAAATTGAGGAAACATATTTGATCGTAGATCAAGTTGAAGGAAAATAAAACGCAGTATATGGGAAGATGATAAACAATATTAAAAAAAGCAAATGATAACGTTTTGTGCCTTTTACGACCTTCCAATGTTATTATATAAGTTAGACTGAAATAAAATTAAAAAAAAAAATGCAACTGGTTTCAACGGAATTATGAAAAATGTAAATATGAAATATTTAAAAATATTTGATGAGCGGAGCGTAAATATGACTTTTCCTGCTAATAATTAGAGCTGAATTTATTATTTTATGATTAAGTTTTAAAAATATTAAAATGTTATATGTCCCTAGGAAACAAACACATATACCTAATATTTATAATTCTAGCATATCACGAAAATAGCTAAAAATCGATTACAAAATTCCATCTTTGTATACGAGAACAAATATACATTAAATAAATGCAATTAATGTACATACGCTAAATAAAATATAACATGATTAAGTGATATAGTTCACTGTAAATAAAAAAAATTGAGGAAACATATTTGATCGTAGATCAAGTTGAAGGAAAATAAAACGCAGTATATGGGAAGATGATAAACAATATTAAAAAACGCAAATGATAACGTTTTGTGCCTTTTACGACCTTCCAATGTTATTATATAAGTTAGACTGAAATAAAATTAAAAAAAAAAATGCAACTGGTTTCAACGGAATTATGAAAAATGTAAATATGAAATATTTAAAAATATTTGATGAGCGGAGCGTAAATATGACTTTTCCTGCTAATAATTAGAGCTGAATTTATTATTTTATGATTAAGTTTTAAAAATATTAAATTGTTATATGTCCCTAGGAAACAAACACATATACCTAATAGTTATAATTCTAGCATATCACGAAAATAGCTAAAAATCGATTACAAAATTCCATCTTTTGCATACGAGAACAAATATACATTAAATACATGCAATTAATATACATACGCTAAATAAAATATAACATGATTAAGTGATATAGTTTACTGTAAATAAAAAAAAATTGAGGAAACATATTTGATCGTAGATCAAGTTGAAGGAAAATAAAACGCAGTATATGGGAAGATGATAAACAATATTAAAAAAAGCAAATGATAACATTTTGTGCCTTTTACGACCTTCCAATGTTATTATATAAGTTAGACTGAAATAAAATTAAAAAAAAATGCAACTGGTTTCAACGGAATTATGAAAAATGTAAATATGAAATATTTAAAAATATTTGATGAGCGGAGCGTAAATATGACTTTTCCTGCTAATAATTAGAGCTGAATTTATTATTTTATGATTAAGTTTTAAAAATATTAAAATGTTATATGTCCCTAGGAAACAAACACATATAAACCTAATATTTATAATTCTAGCATATCACGAAAATAGCTAAAAATCGATTACAAAATTCCATCTTTTGCATACGAGAACAAATATACATTAAATACATGCAATTAATATACATACGCTAAATAAAATATAACATGATTAAGTGATATAGTTCACTGTAAATAAAAAAAATTGAGGAAACATATTTGATCGTAGATCAAGTTGAAGGAAAATAAAACGCAGTATATGGGAAGATGATAAACAATATTAAAAAAAGCAAATGATAACATTTTGTGCCTTTTACGACCTTCCAATGTTATTATATAAGTTAGACTGAAATAAAATAAAAAAAAAATGCAACTGGTTTCAACGGAATTATGAAAAATGTAAATATGAAATATTTAAAAATATTTGATGAGCGGAGCGTAAATATGACTTTTCCTGCTAATAATTAGAGCTGAATTTATTATTTTATGATTAAGTTTTAAAAATATTAAAATGTTATATGTCCCTAGGAAACAAACACATATACCTAATATTTATAATTCTAGCATATCACGAAAATAGCTAAAAATCGATTACAAAATTCCATCTTTTGCATACGAGAACAAATATACATTAAATACATGCAATTAATATACATACGCTAAATAAAATATAACATGATTAAGTGATATAGTTCACTGTAAATAAAAAAAAAACTGAGGAAACATATTTGATCGTAGATCAAGTTGAAGGAAAATAAAACGCAGTATATGGGAAGATGATAAACAATATTAAAAAAAGCAAATGATAACATTTTGTGCCTTTTACGACCTTCCAATGTTATTATATAAGACTGAAAAAGAAAAAAATGCAACTGGTTTCAACGGAATTATGAAAAATATAAATATGAAATATTTAAAAATATTTGATGAGCGGAGTGTAAATATGACTTTTCCTGCTAATAATTAGAGCTGAATTTATTATTTTATGATTAAGTTTTAAAAATATTAAAATGTTATATGTCCCTGGGAAACAAACACATATACCTAATATTTATAATTCTAGCATATCACGAAAATAGCTAAAAATCGATTACAAAATTCCATCTTTTGCATACGAGAACAAATATACATTAAATACATGCAATTAATATACATACGCTAAATAAAATATAACATGATTAAGTGATATAGTTCACTGTAAATTAAAAAAATTGAGGAAACATATTTGATCGTAGATCAAGTTGAAGGAAAATAAAACGCAGTATATGGGAAGATGATAAACAATATTAAAAAAAGCAAATGATAACGTTTTGTGCCTTTTACGACCTTCCAATGTTATTATATAAGTTAGACTGAAATAAAATTAAAAAAAAAAATGCAACTGGTTTCAACGGAATTATGAAAAATGTAAATATGAAATATTTAAAAATATTTGATGAGCGGAGCGTAAATATGACTTTTCCTGCTAATAATTAGAGCTGAATTTATTATTTTATGATTAAGTTTTAAAAATATTAAAATGTTATATGTCCCTAGGAAACAAACACATATACCTAATATTTATAATTCTAGCATATCACGAAAATAGCTAAAAATCGATTACAAAATTCCATCTTTGTATACGAGAACAAATATACATTAAATAAATGCAATTAATGTACATACGCTAAATAAAATATAACATGATTAAGTGATATAGTTCACTGTAAATAAAAAAAATTGAGGAAACATATTTGATCGTAGATCAAGTTGAAGGAAAATAAAACGCAGTATATGGGAAGATGATAAACAATATTAAAAAACGCAAATGATAACGTTTTGTGCCTTTTACGACCTTCCAATGTTATTATATAAGTTAGACTGAAATAAAATTAAAAAAAAAAATGCAACTGGTTTCAACGGAATTATGAAAAATGTAAATATGAAATATTTAAAAATATTTGATGAGCGGAGCGTAAATATGACTTTTCCTGCTAATAATTAGAGCTGAATTTATTATTTTATGATTAAGTTTTAAAAATATTAAATTGTTATATGTCCCTAGGAAACAAACACATATACCTAATAGTTATAATTCTAGCATATCACGAAAATAGCTAAAAATCGATTACAAAATTCCATCTTTTGCATACGAGAACAAATATACATTAAATACATGCAATTAATATACATACGCTAAATAAAATATAACATGATTAAGTGATATAGTTTACTGTAAATAAAAAAAAATTGAGGAAACATATTTGATCGTAGATCAAGTTGAAGGAAAATAAAACGCAGTATATGGGAAGATGATAAACAATATTAAAAAAAGCAAATGATAACATTTTGTGCCTTTTACGACCTTCCAATGTTATTATATAAGTTAGACTGAAATAAAATTAAAAAAAAATGCAACTGGTTTCAACGGAATTATGAAAAATGTAAATATGAAATATTTAAAAATATTTGATGAGCGGAGCGTAAATATGACTTTTCCTGCTAATAATTAGAGCTGAATTTATTATTTTATGATTAAGTTTTAAAAATATTAAAATGTTATATGTCCCTAGGAAACAAACACATATAAACCTAATATTTATAATTCTAGCATATCACGAAAATAGCTAAAAATCGATTACAAAATTCCATCTTTTGCATACGAGAACAAATATACATTAAATACATGCAATTAATATACATACGCTAAATAAAATATAACATGATTAAGTGATATAGTTCACTGTAAATAAAAAAAATTGAGGAAACATATTTGATCGTAGATCAAGTTGAAGGAAAATAAAACGCAGTATATGGGAAGATGATAAACAATATTAAAAAAAGCAAATGATAACATTTTGTGCCTTTTACGACCTTCCAATGTTATTATATAAGTTAGACTGAAATAAAATAAAAAAAAATGCAACTGGTTTCAACGGAATTATGAAAAATGTAAATATGAAATATTTAAAAATATTTGATGAGCGGAGCGTAAATATGACTTTTCCTGCTAATAATTAGAGCTGAATTTATTATTTTATGATTAAGTTTTAAAAATATTAAAATGTTATATGTCCCTAGGAAACAAACACATATACCTAATATTTATAATTCTAGCATATCACGAAAATAGCTAAAAATCGATTACAAAATTCCATCTTTTGCATACGAGAACAAATATACATTAAATACATGCAATTAATATACATACGCTAAATAAAATATAACATGATTAAGTGATATAGTTCACTGTAAATAAAAAAAAAACTGAGGAAACATATTTGATCGTAGATCAAGTTGAAGGAAAATAAAACGCAGTATATGGGAAGATGATAAACAATATTAAAAAAAGCAAATGATAACATTTTGTGCCTTTTACGACCTTCCAATGTTATTATATAAGACTGAAAAAGAAAAAAATGCAACTGGTTTCAACGGAATTATGAAAAATATAAATATGAAATATTTAAAAATATTTGATGAGCGGAGTGTAAATATGACTTTTCCTGCTAATAATTAGAGCTGAATTTATTATTTTATGATTAAGTTTTAAAAATATTAAAATGTTATATGTCCCTGGGAAACAAACACATATACCTAATATTTATAATTCTAGCATATCACGAAAATAGCTAAAAATCGATTACAAAATTCCATCTTTTGCATACGAGAACAAATATACATTAAATACATGCAATTAATATACATACGCTAAATAAAATATAACATGATTAAGTGATATAGTTCACTGTAAATTAAAAAAATTGAGGAAACATATTTGATCGTAGATCAAGTTGAAGGAAAATAAAACGCAGTATATGGGAAGATGATAAACAATATTAAAAAAAGCAAATGATAACGTTTTGTGCCTTTTACGACCTTCCAATGTTATTATATAAGTTAGACTGAAATAAAATTAAAAAAAAAATGCAACTGGTTTCAACGGAATTATGAAAAATGTAAATATGAAATATTTAAAAATATTTGATGAGCGGAGCGTAAATATGACTTTTCCTGCTAATAATTAGAGCTGAATTTATTATTTTATGATTAAGTTTTAAAAATATTAAAATGTTATATGTCCCTAGGAAACAAACACATATACCTAATATTTATAATTCTAGCATATCACGAAAATAGCTAAAAATCGATTACAAAATTCCATCTTTGTATACGAGAACAAATATACATTAAATAAATGCAATTAATGTACATACGCTAAATAAAATATAACATGATTAAGTGATATAGTTCACTGTAAATAAAAAAAATTGAGGAAACATATTTGATCGTAGATCAAGTTGAAGGAAAATAAAACGCAGTATATGGGAAGATGATAAACAATATTAAAAAAAGCAAATGATAACATTTTGTGCCTTTTACGACCTTCCAATGTTATTATATAAGTTAGACTGAAATAAAATAAAAAAAAATGCAACTGGTTTCAACGGAATTATGAAAAATGTAAATATGAAATATTTAAAAATATTTGATGAGCGGAGCGTAAATATGACTTTTCCTGCTAATAATTAGAGCTGAATTTATTATTTTATGATTAAGTTTTAAAAATATTAAAATGTTATATGTCCCTAGGAAACAAACACATATACCTAATATTTATAATTCTAGCATATCACGAAAATAGCTAAAAATCGATTACAAAATTCCATCTTTTGCATACGAGAACAAATATACATTAAATACATGCAATTAATATACATACGCTAAATAAAATATAACATGATTAAGTGATATAGTTCACTGTAAATAAAAAAAATTGAGGAAACATATTTGATCGTAGATCAAGTTGAAGGAAAATAAAACGCAGTATATGGGAAGATGATAAACAATATTAAAAAAAGCAAATGATAACATTTTGTGCCTTTTACGACCTTCCAATGTTATTATATAAGTTAGACTGAAATAAAAAAAAAAAAAATGCAACTGGTTTCAACGGAATTATGAAAAATGTAAATATGAAATATTTAAAAATATTTGATGAGCGGAGCGTAAATATGACTTTTCCTGCTAATAATTAGAGCTGAATTTATTATTTTATGATTAAGTTTTAAAAATATTAAAATGTTATATGTCCCTAGGAAACAAACACATATACCTAATATTTATAATTCTAGCATATCACGAAAATAGCTAAAAATCGATTACAAAATTCCATCTTTTGCATACGAGAACAAATATACATTAAATACATGCAATTAATATACATACGCTAAATAAAATATAACATGATTAAGTGATATAGTTCACTGTAAATTAAAAAAATTGAGGAAACATATTTGATCGTAGATCAAGTTGAAGGAAAATAAAACGCAGTATATGGGAAGATGATAAACAATATTAAAAAAAGCAAATGATAACGTTTTGTGCCTTTTACGACCTACCAATGTTATTATATAAGTTAGACTGAAATAAAATAATAAAAAATGCAACTGATTTCAACGGAATTATGAAAAATGTAAATATGAAATATTTAAAAATATTTGATGAGCGGAGCGTAAATATGACCTTTCCTGCTAATAATTAGAGCTGAATTTTGCTTAATTCTTTAAACCAGCCACTCTGATGCTTAAACTGAGGTATATAAACTTTTAAGTGTCCTTGAGCTAATAAGTAGGGGTCAGCAATCCAAGCGTAATTACTTAATTTTATAATGAATAACAAAATAATCGTGCCACGCGATTTTAATCAATCAGAAATTAAATACGTCGCTCACAATTAGAAGAATGTTTTTGTTTCAACTGTGGTTACGTGATTAGTGTTCATGTTATCAATACCACCACAAATGTATGACAAAGACTTTGACAAAGACTTTCTCTAGCCTTGTAAAAAATGGAAATCGAGTGCAAATCTAGATTTACGGATTCGCCATATTTTAATTATTGAACCAAACAATACAGATCTAATGGAAAAGAATGACACAATATCCTTCTCATAGAAAAGTTGTAATAAAAATATTACTTTTCATACGAATGTGATTATGCTTTAACTTTGTTGCCGAAACGTCAGTGAAGGCTTATTGTGGAGACACGAAAAGTTTTGATTTCCGTTTGTCTGTCTGTCTGTCTGTTCCACGATAATTGCCGCAAAAAGCATCCGATCGGCTTAAAATTAATTGGGCATGTTGATGAGGTACTCGGACTTAGCTGTATAGTTTTTGGTTAAATTTGGTTCATTCGTTCGGGAAATATAGAACATTTTATTTTGCTCTGTAATGCTTTTCTATGGCAAGTCAGACGATTTTCAAATTTTCATTTGTTGAAAGAAATGGCTCATATAAAAAATGGATTTAAATGGTAAATTTTGGATGCTGAAATTTTTAAATAAGATTATTAAATTATTCCAATTAGTTTGAAATTATGTCAATATATTTGCGAGATTTTTTAAATTAGGTTTATAACTTTTGGGGGAACTTTATACATGTTTTCCAATAATATAAAGCATTTTGTTTTATCAATTTGACACAATACATATTTCATTTTTTACCTGTTCTTTCATCAGTTGCCTAGCAACTTACTTGGTCTTAATAATATTAGTATAAATGCGTCTATAATGTTTCAGTAAACCCAATGTCAAAACGGATGAATTAATGCATTTGTGCTTTTGCATATAGATGGATTTTAGCCCCAGAAATAAAAATAGACAATATTTTATTTATTTTATTCAAATATTTTGTTTAAAAATACAAAAGTTCATTATTTTCATAGAGAATAATGTGACATTTTGTCATAAAATTTTCCAATGTTTCTTTAATCGTTGCCAAGAAAATCAAAACCCTGAATAATATTTTCTCTTAAACAATTTTCAATTGAAAGATTTTGACGTGAAACAGGAAAATGAAAAAAAAAATTAAGAATAAAAAAATTAATATGGCGACATATTGGGAATAAGGAAAAAACTCTCAATTATTTCTTAATATAACAAGATGAAAGGTTTTGAGTAAGTATGAATAGCAGGTGAATTAGACGTCATTTATCAAAAAATAAATAAATAAATAAATAAAAATAAAAGATGTTGGAATAAAAAGATCTTGGCTAAAATAAAATTAACTATTATTCACGGAGGAAAGAGATAGATGGAGATGCAGTATGCCGTAAAAACAGTTTGCAATATGATGTGCGTTATCGCTCAGATTTAAATGCCCTCATTCGCCCAAACAAAACAAGCACGTGGAACAGGGACCGAATTCTTTGACTTCATCCGTGCATTTTTTCTGTAAAATGTAAATGATCTGCTTATATTTAAGCATTCTAAAGTAGCATTTCATCGTATTATGAATTAAAAACTGTATTACTAAAAATATTTTTCTTTTCTTTCTCTCTTTTTTTAAGCACGCCGTTGTGTTTGGGTTGAATGTAGCGGATTTTAAGGTTACATTTTTGGCGTCACTTCAAGATTTATTGTTTGCGTACGGTTAACATGAGGATTTTATTTTAAATTTTAAATTTATTAATTTATTAAAAAAAAAACTTATGCTTATCCTTATAAATCACAGCGTAAAAAAAATCTATGATATACTATAACCATCCGCACAATCAATAAAAAATTACGAATGTTAATTTACGGAGACTACGGAGAGTTCAGGGGGCAGAGCCCCCCTGAAGAAATGCAATTTTTGATTTAAAAAGTTACCAGAATAAGCAGCTCATCTGAATTTCAGAACATCAGTGTATAACCACTTGTTTAACACATTTAATTTCTGAAACTTTACGAAATATTTTGTAATCTTATAAATATTTATGTAATTTGAAAACTTTAAAAAGAGATTTGTAGGAAGATGAATATTACGCAATGAGTGTTAAAAAACAATGACTTGCAAAGATGACGTTGAGGCTCCTGATCTGCAGATTTACTAGTTTATTATTAATGTAGCTGAATTCTGAAAAAAATATGTGTATTAAACTTGAGAGATGATAACAAATTTGTTATAAAATGCAAGTAGATTATACATATGGAAATATTTTTTTAAATCTTATATTAAGTGGAATATTGTGAGGGGGTCCATAAAAATGCTTGTGACGTCAAAGGGGTCCACGAAATTGGCCCGCGTTGACTGATTAGTAAAAATGTTTTTTAAAGCGTGTTATAAGAGATTCCTGAAAAGATTTACTTGAATACTGAAACTTATTCGATTCTAGAACGACTTTTCTAATATACCAGAGATATTTTAAAAAATGGATAAGATTTGAACTCTGGAGAAATTTGCGGAGACTACAGAAACTTTGCTGAAATTGCAAGACTGAATGGAGATAATATTCAATTCAAATAAAATGAAGAAGGCGGAATGTAGATCAAGGATATTTTTAAAATACATGTCTAAATGTCTTGATTCTGTATCTGTTGCTGATAAATCTTTTAGATTTGCCTTTTAAATTTGCAATCTAAGTTAATTTAAAGGATTCCTTACATTTATACAAATTTAAAAGTTTAAAAAATAGTGTACGTACCAGGAATATCATAAAATCTTTTGAACATGGAATTTACATGAGCTTTTTAATCTATACTCCTATTATAAAGAGGAAAAAATTGTTTATTTGCAGGAGGTAAGCTCAGGAACTACCGAACCGATTCCAAAAGTAATGGTATCAAAATGATGGTGTTAGTCCAACTTAGAACATAGGCTATATCTTATGTCGGTGCCACTACCCCAAAGGGGGTGGAGGAGCAAAAAACGTTCTAAAAATGCAATTTTTGCGTTACTGAATGGCCTAGAAATATGAAATTTGGAATATTAGTTACTTATAAGATATAATTGATGTCTAAGAACAGTTCTTAAACAATTCAAAATTTAAAAGGGGTGAAAATGCACAAAAAGCGTTCTAAAAAACGTTCTAAATGGTAGTTTCTACATAATCTCAGGAAATACCGAACCGATTCCAAAAGTAATTGTATCAAAATGATGGTGTTAGTCCAACTTAGAACATAGGCTATATTTTATGTCGGTGTCACTACCCCAAAGGGAGTGCAGGAGCAAAAAACGTTCTAAAAATGCGATTTTTGCGTTACTGAAGGGCATATAAATATGAAATTTGGAATATTAGTTACTTATAAGATATAAATGATGTCTAAGAACAGTTCTTAAACAATTCGAAATTTAAAAGGGGTGGAAATGTACAAAAAGCGTTCTAAAAAGCGTTCTAAATGATAGTTTCTACATAATCTCAGGAAATACCAAACCGATATAAAAAATATTGGTGTGAAAATGATAGTGACAACGTTTGCTCCAAGATAGACTATGTTTTATGTCGGTGCCACTACCCCAAAGGGGGTGCAGGAGAAAAAGTTCTAAATTGCGGTTTTTGCGTGACGGAAGGGCCTTGAATCGTGAAATTTAGAATGGTAGTTAGTTATAAGATATCAATGATCTCTAAGGACATTTCCTAAAAAAATCGAAATTTAAAAGGGGGGTCAAAATGCGCAAAAAGCGTTGTAAAAAACGTTCTAAATTGCGATTTCTATTCAATCTCAGGAAATACCGAACCGATTTCAAATATAATGGTGTAAAAATGATGGTGACAGATCTTGCTCAAAGATAGGCTATATTTTATATCTGTTTCCACTACCCCAGAGGAGATGCAGGAGCAAAATGAGCGAAAAGCGTTCTAAAAACGTTCTAAATGCCGATTTGTAACCAATATCTCAGAAAGAATCAAACTGATTTCAAAAGTAATGGTAAGAAATTGATGTTGACATCCTCTGCTCTAACATAGACGCTATTTTAAGTTGGCATCACTATCACCTAGACTTTGCAGGAGCAAAAAAGCGTTCCAAATTTCGATTTTTGTGATCGGTAGGAGCTAGCAACTTAAAATTAGGCAAGGTACATATTTATTACATATAAATGATTTTTAAGAACAGTTTCGAAAAAATTGGAAATTTAAAAAGGGATGAAAATGCGCGAAAAGCGTTCTAAAAACGTTCTAAATTGCGATTTCTACTCAATCTCAGAAAATTTCAAAGTTATTTCAAAAGTAATGGTTGCAAATTAATGGTGACAGTCCCTGCTATAACATAGGTTATATTTTATGTTGCTGTCACTATCATCTGAGGGTTGCAAAAGCAAAACATGTTCTAATTTGCGTTTTTTGCATAACTGAAGGGACAAACACTTTGAAGTATGGCATGGCATTTACTTACAAGATGCAACTGCTTTCTAAGACTGTCGAAAGAAAAGTTCAAATTTAAAAAGATGAAGTGAGCGAAAAGCGTCATAAATTACAATTTTTATGTAATCTTATCAAATACCAAACCGATTAAAAAAATAATGATAACAAATTGTTGGTGATAGAACCTGCTCAAACATAAGCTATATTTTATGTCTGTGCCACTACCACCAGAGGGTTGCAGTAGCTAAAAACTTTCTAAATTGCGTTTTCTGCTGAACTGAAGAGGCTAGAAACTTTAAATATGGCATGGTAGTTACTTATAAAATATAAATGCTCTCGAAGAACTGTCGAAAATAAATTCGAATTAAAAAGGGGTGAAGTGAAGGGGAGGTGCGAAAAGCATTCTAAAAAAGTCCTAAATTACGATTCCTATGCAATTTCAGGGAATATAAACCAAATATAAAAGTAATAGTTGCGAATCAATGGTAACAATCTCTGATCCTACACAGGCTATATTTTATGCCGATGATTCTATCACCTGGGATTCACAGGAACAACAAACGCTCTAAAAAAGGCCTTTAAAAGCTTTCTAAATTAAGTTTCTGTGGAATATTAGGAATTAACAAACCAATTTCAAAATTAATGTTGGCAAATTAATGGTGACATTTCCTATTTCAACATAGCCCTTTATGTTGAGAGAGGTGGTAGGACTTGGAATTTGACATGATGGTTAATTTTAAGATGTAACAAGATGGTTTCTAAAAAATTCAAAAACTCAAATGAATACTGAAATAAGCGTAGTAATTGAGCATAAAAGTTTCAAAATATTTTCTAAATTATTATTTATTGAGTTTTATTTCGTTTTATTAATTTAAGTCTCATTTCTGCCTCATGCAGTGTAACAATGATGTTTAATCAAACTGTGTTTTAAATAGTAATTTTTTTAATTATTTCTAAAAGTAATAAGTACCTTTTAATAAAATAAAATATTACCTTTTAATAAAATAAAAATTTAGTTAGTACCTTTTAATAAAAATTAGATATATAAATATCACTTGGCATAATTCAAATATAACGCGAGCAAAGCCGCGGGGTTTGCTAGTATGCGAATATTAAAAGTTTCATTTTCTTTACAATAGTAAAAGCTGAATTTTATTTAAATTTCAAAACTTACTAATGTTGCCTCAGTTCAAGAATATTAACTATTAGTTTTTATTATTGCTATCTTTATTTCGATTAACTTTTTACTTAAATAAATCCCATAGTTTCCAGTTCTTTTATGTTTTACTATAGTCGAATACGGTACACAAAGAAAATTTTTATTTATTTGGGGAAATATTAGGTGACTTATTAGTAAAGCGACATATTGCATAATAAGAAACCTTTACACATAAATCTTTCCTCTAAGAGTAAAAAAAGTGACGGCTGTGATATTATAGGCTATTATTTTTCAGTAACAGATCGGCACTTAATGAAAGATGATGTCAAACGATATAAATAAAAACAACACTATCCTGTAAAATAAGACAAACGTTTTTTTATCTACAAAAAGATAATATAACCACGAATAAAAATACACAACATTAATTTTCGAGTTACCCACATTTCCGAAAGATTTCTTTATCTTTTCAAACCTCAGAATTTATTTTCGAGATTTAAAGAATCATTTGTAAAAACAACGTTTTTTCTCTCTTTGCTACCTCTGAGTTTTCGGAACTGTTTTGAGCAGTGTAAAATAAGTTTTCCCAACACGGCATAGTGATTTTTCGGGTGCTATCATTATAAAATAAATATTTTCATGTTCAGCAAACATGTTTTATAGACAAACATGATCAAAATATTGCTTTATCTTTTCAAACTTCAGAATTTATTGAATATTAAGACGTGAAGACTTTGCTAACTAAGTGTAAACCAACAGAGTGATGTCCAAGCCAGGAATTGAACCGGGACCCCTGGAATAACGCTCCAGTGCTCTACCATTTAAGCCATGAGGACGATGCCCAGCTTGGCATCTCTCACTCACATATGTCGGTAAAACTGCTACCGCAGCTACTAGATGGAAAAGTCTTCATGAGCACATAATCTTGCGGCGTAACATGAGAAGCAAATGAACCCAGCATCGGTGAATATACAATTTTAACTAATTTTTCAACTACTTTTCAGCAGTAAAATTACGCTTGAAATTACTGAATATTAAAGACGTGAATTATCACTGTACTCATGAAGATTTTTCCATCTAGGATCTGCGGTAGCAGTCTTACCGACATATGAGAGTGAGAGATACCAAGCTGCGCATCGTCCTTGTGGCTTAAATGGTAGAGCACTGGATCGCTATTCCAGGGTCCGGGTTCGATTCCCGGACTGGATATTTTTTCACTCTGTTGGTTTACGCTTAGTTAAAAAGTATTAATTCACTTCTTTAATATTCAATAATTTCAAGCGTAATTTTAGTGCTGAAAAGTAGTTGAAAAATTAATTAAAACTCAGAATTTATTTTCGAGATTTAAAGAAGCATATGTAAAAACAACGTTTTTTTTTTTCTCTCTCTCTCTTTGCTACCTCTGAGTTTTCGGAACTGTTTTGAGTAATTTTAAATAAGTTTTCCGAATCCGAAATAAAGATTTTTTGATGTGCTATCAATTATAAAATAAACATTTTCATGTTCAACATGTTTTATAGACAAACATTATAAATTAACAACTTTAACATTAAAATTAATATTATTTTATTATTCATGCGTCTATAAATTCTATTACGCAGATGGAAATGTTTGAATGACATTTTCAGCAGCATCATATGTTGGTTTAATAAAGCTGATTAATACAGTCTAAGGTATCTGAACACCTTTAAAACGTAATTTTCGATCAAAATATCGATTTTTATTTTTTGCAATTATATTAAAATTTAATCTTTTATCTATCGAAATCTGCTTAAATCTTGTTTGTATCTCAAATAGAACCTGTGTTACAGCCGTTTAAAGTTACAGCTATTACAGCTGTAATTGTGTTAATTGTGTTTAAAAGTTATTTTTAGCTTTTTCTCAAAATGAAGTTTTTCAGATTTTTACTATACACAAAACATTCTAAAACAAAAAATTATGCATGAAATGCCACGGAATTTTCTATACTTTTTTTATAAATGTCTTTTGAGAGAATATACTACACTTATGATGATATATTAAATGGTTTTATATATTCACTTGTATAAATGACAAACTTCAGACAAATTTTACGAATTGTTCATTGCATTAGTACTTTAACTGCCATATCATATGAGATAGAGATGCGGATATAATGTGCGTAGTCTAAGTTCTAAAAAAAGTTATTCTGTTTATTATGCAATTTATAAAATGCCAATACATTGTTTCATTTTTGAGTTATGACATTTCG
Source organism: Maratus speciosus (assembly GCA_963932465.1). Taxonomy (NCBI): domain Eukaryota; kingdom Metazoa; phylum Arthropoda; class Arachnida; order Araneae; family Salticidae; genus Maratus; species Maratus speciosus. The sequence continues at coordinate 165,647,434 of OZ010786.1, read as the reverse complement.
CAGAAATGTCAATTTTTGACATAATTGTGATTATTTTTCTCTTTAAAAAAATTATTTCTGGGTAATTGCTAAATTTTTTATATTTTTTTCAAAGATTTGGAGTAAATGTCATTATAAAAAATGGATAAAAAGAGACAATTTCAAAAAATCACTGCCGAAGGTGTGCGGATACCTTAAAAAAATACTCGGACATGACTCCGAAAATCAGTGATAGCAAAAGAAATGGTTTTTTACTAATACTTCTTGAAATATCGAAAATCTTTTAGTTTTTGAGGCTTCTAAATATGAAGAAAGCTTTTCGGATTCGCGAGAAACTCGGAACAGGTTATTGTATATTTTCATTTGTAGTTATATTGCATTTTCGTAGTTAAAGAAACGTCTTTTTTTAGCTTAACATTCTTCTTACTTTATAATTAAATAAAAATATTTAGAGTACTAAACTATAAAATAATTCTATTTATCGATTTCCGCTATGAGATATTGAATTTCAAAAATCAATAATATTTTCTTAATTTGATAGCATATTGTTGTTTTTACTTATATCTTTTGACACGAGTAAATACCTTTCATTAAGTTCCGATCTCATAGTAATGGTCTATATAATAGTCTATAATATCACAGCCTTCACTTTTTTACTCTTACACTGAGAAAAAAAAATATACCGCCTCTACCTAGAATGAATAGGTAGTCATTTTCTGAATCTCTTAACTAGAAATATACATTTCTGAGCTATGCGAATAGAGTAAGCAACTAAGCTGAATAGACGAAATGATCTAGAAGTTCTAGTCTTTTGTTTTCTAGGTGACGAAACGATAATGCATCCTTTCAGTAGCGAGAAATTATCGCTAGATTTCTGGAATGGTTTCATAAACCAGAATTATAGTTACTAAAACTAACCTCTTATGTTCGCATCTATTTGCAAAGATTTTTAAATATGTTTGACAACGAGAATATAGGAAAACGCTCTTGAATTTTAGAAGGAGACTCTAGAACTCTCTAGCAAAGAGAACTAGAATTTATAAGGATGACATGGAACTATTTTTTCTAGAGCCACAATTTAGATTCTAGATGCCAGAACCATATTTTTTTCTCAGTGTACAAGAAATATTTATTAGTAAAGATTTTTTATTATACAATCAGTGGCTTGAGTAATAATACGCCTTATAAAGAAAAAAAATCTTTAAAACACTATGAAAACAAGAAACTCACATCGCGTTTAAAAATTGCGATTTTATATTCATCAGTGCAAAGAATATATGCTAGCAATTCGATTGCAGGAGAAAAACATTTAGCCCTGGCTTTAAAAGTAGAGTAGACGCTCCCATATCCGGCCTTCTCATATCCGGACTGTACTTTATCCGGACTGATAAAAGCACAAAATTTATTGAACGCTTTTAAATTCAGTTTTTTTATGTTCTTGCAATTCTGCCTACTTATTCGCCGTGTCCACGAAAGGTGTCCAAGCAATTTTTTTTGCAACTTTGCAGCGCTAGCGCCCATATATTCTGTCCTAACTCATTATCTCTTCTATTTCTTATCAGTTGTATGGAGAGTTTTCTAAGATCCTGTCCTAATTTTTTTTTAATAATCTGAAATCTATAAACATCAAGGATGTAATATTATGGTCTGCTAAAGTCTAAGACCGTCAAAAGCTTTACTTATGTAGGAATAGGGGCATTCCACGTGAAATCAGGCAGTAAAATATCAATATGTAACCCACCATCACAGATTTTAATGAAATTGCGTGTGTTTGTTCTTACTATTAAGATATGATCACCAGTAATTTTTTTTGCTCCTTGGTGAAATAGTTTCTGAGAAAAAAAATTGTCAAAATTTTGAAAAACTGCCATCAGTTGGCATTCTTGACTGCTCGATTTTCAAATGTAGCATGACATAAATATGATCATATTTCAATATCTATTCCACAAATCATCTTCAAATAATTTATGCATAATATATAGGGTACGTATTTTATGAAAAAAAATACTGTTACGCTTATATAACATTTTAAGTGTGTCTAAAAAAATGTTTAATCTTTGAAGTCGTGAATTTTTTATGAAAAATAATGCATTAACAAAAAAAGCATTATCAACAAAAGGCGGTATTTTTATTAAATTTATTTTTTATGGGAGATATACTTAAAGGTGTCCTTTATCCGATTCTGAAATAAAAATAGTGGAATTTTGGGTGTTTTTGGTAGTATTTCCTATTTAAAAATATTTTGAGGTGCATTTCATATCAAATTAAGCAGAGTCATTCCATGTCAGTTCCCCTAAGCCATTTAATCACTGTCACAAATTTCAATAAAATTGGGTTTGTTTATAGCTTATTTTAAGACGTAATCACCTTTAATTTTCTTGATCCTAAGTAAAATATTTTTTAAGATAAAAAATATCAAAATTTTGAAAAATTGTTTTAAATTTTTTTAATGACAGTTCGATATTCAAAGACTACATAAAAAAAAAAAGTCATTTCAATATAAAATCACTAAATAGGTTTCAAATAATGTATATGTGACAAATAATGTAGGCTGATTATTATTTCTTGTTTTTTATCATGTTTAAACACTAAGAGTGTCTTTTATCTTATGAATTTTTAAAATCAAGAATTTTGTCGAAAATATTGTGTTAATCAAAAATTTATTATTAACCGAAGGCAGGGTGTTATTGCTTTTTTTTAATTGTACGTAAAAATATCTTTTAAATGGTTATAAATAAAAATAGTGAACACATGAGAAAAAATTATCAAAATTTTGGGAAAATGCCACGAGTTGCCATTAATGATTGTTCAATTTTCAAAGGCCTCATTTTATATATAAAATCATATTTCAATAACTAATAAAGAAATCTTCTTCGAATAATTTAAGCAAGGTAAATAAAGTATGTAGATTATGAAAAAAATATTGCTGTAATGTTAAAAAATATTTAAATGTGTCTAAAAAATTGTATAATCTTTGAAATCCAAAATATTTTACAAAAAATAATGAAATTATTAAAAAATCTTTATCAATCAGAGGCGGAGTTTCTATGACTAATTTTTTAATTTTAAATTGTACATAATACTACATTATAACTGGATCTGAAATAAAAATAGTGGGATTTTGGTTGGTTTTAGTAGTATTTAAATCATATTTAAAATTATCAATATTTTCAAATGTAAAACCTATCCAATGTATCATCCCTGGAAATATTTTTATTTATACATTTATTTTATTTTTCAAATTATCTTTTATGTTCGTTTCTTAAGGGAAAAAATAAACAATATTGTTTTTTAGTAAAACTTCTAGGGCGAAGAGCAATTATCCCTTTCCAAAAAAGAGAAAAATCACTAGCTCCTCACCGCCCAATAGAAATTTTCAAAATGACAGTCCTAATCTTTAAACTCATATTTGGCTGTTAATATTGAAAATTTAGCATTGAGCTGCTAATATTGAAAAAAAATACTAAATTTCACTCTGTTGAAGAAAATTTTGACGTATTGTGCTTTAAATATATGCAAAAAATGCATAATATATTATATTTATATCTTTCAAATAACTATATCTAAAAAAATATTTAAAACTTAATGAGTTGCACTTTTGTAACTTTATTCAGTTTCTAATGATATGTACCGTAAGCCCGCAGATCAAACAATTCAGTTTGGACCCAGAAATTTTATTCAGTATTTGAAGACCAATATTTACTGTGATCTAAAAAGTTACATTTTATTTTTAAAAATTTCTGGGTCGAAACACGATTGTTTGATCCGCGGGCTATACGCCGGAAATTACGGTAATTTGATTTATTTCATCACAATATTGCTGAAAGATGGATTTTCAACATATATATGTGTATATATATATCCCTGTTCTCAAACAAATTATTTAAAAATTATTCATTTATGTTTAATAAAGCATATATATATTGATTATACACTTACAGAAAATACATATAGTAAATTTTATGATATTATGTCAATAATGTCTAAAAGTAAAGAACTTATCTAATAGTATGTAACGAAAAATTTAACATCTGGTGTAATGACAACAAAATTTTATAATTGTTTTACTTAATTTGGATGAATGAAAAAAGCTTACATGTTTATATTTTATTGAAGTACATGTGAAAATGTCACAAAGACATACCTCAACAACCACTGAGTATGTCACATTCACACTACAGATGATTTTTTTTTTCTTTTTGATCTTTTGGGTTTGATTTCAGATGGTAATGAATTAATTAGTTTTGTTAGAAATATCATTGCAGTCAGCATATAAGGCTTACTATTTTTTTATATAATTTGTTTTGATTGACTCGATGAACAACAATATTTAAAGGGACCATTTCATGACTTTTCAATTAAAAGCTGATTTATAAATTCATCATGTTGTTTAGTTATTATTATCGTCTTAAGATAATAAGTTGATATTAAAATTTTTAAATGCAGTTTATTTATTATTTGAACAGTTGAAAGTATTTTTCAATAAGAGTGCGGGCTGTTGATTTTAAGTCGGCTGTTGAGCAATGTAGTGTTGGTAAAGGAACTGGTACTATTTAATTTAATTTTTATTGCTGTAAATAATATTTGTTATTTTATTATTGTATGTATTATATTTAAGCAAGAGTAGAAATACACGATATCGTAGTCATTTTAGTACATCTTAGCATGAAAAGCTTCAATATTTATCATTAAACATTCACATTTTATGAAAATTTTGTTAAAATTGCTCATATTTTCACTATTTTTATTTTATAACTATTGAAAAGATATTTTTACGTACAATTAAGAAAAGTAATAACAGCCTGCCTTCGGTTAATAATAAATTTTTGATTAACACATTATTTTTCACAAAATTCTTGATTTTAAGAATTCACAAGATTAAACACACTCTTAGCATTTAAACATGACAAACAACAATAAATAATAATCTGCCTACATTATTTGTCACATATACATTATTTGAAACTTATTTAGTGATTTTATATTGAAATGACTTTTTTTTATGCAGTCTTTGAATATAGATCTGCCATTAAAAATATTTTTAAAAAAATTTCAAAATTTAGATATTTTTTTTATCTTAAAAAATATTTTCCTTGTAATCACCTTTAATTTCCTTGATCCTGTCTTAAAATGAGCTATAAACATACCCAGTTTCATTGAAATTTGTGACAGTGAATTAAATATCTTAGGCGAACTGACATGGAATGACTCTGCTTGATTTGATTTGAAATACGCCTCAAAATATTTTTAAATATGAAATACTACTAAAAACACCCAAAATCCCACTACTTTTATTTCAGAATCAGGTAAAGTACACCTTTAAGTATATCCCCCACAAAAAATAAATTTAATAAAAATACCGCCTTTTGTTAATAATGCTATTTTAGGTAATGCATTATTTTTCATAAAAAAATCACGACTTCAAAGATTAAACATTTTTTTAGACACACTTAAAATGTTATATAAGCGTAACAGTATTTTTTTTCATAAAATACGTACCCTATATATTATGCATAAATTATTTGAAGATGATTTGTGGAATAGATATTGAAATATGATCATATTTATGTCATGCTACATTTGAAAATCGAGCAGTCAAGAATGCCAACTGATAGCAGTTTTTCAAAATTTTGACAATTTTTTTCTCAGAAACTATTTGACCAAGGAGTAAAAAAAAAAATACTGGGAATCATATCTTAATAAAAGGAACAAACACACGCAGTTTCATCAAAATCTGTGATGGTGGGTTACATGCCTGCCTGAACTGACATGGAATGACCCAATAATTATTAGCAATCAATGAAATTTGTGAAAATTTAGAAGAAGAGCTAGATTAAAAAAATACAGCAAGTAAAGTTCTGGTTGTGAAAATATCACAAAAGCAGAAATTTCTGACTGAGTAAATAGTGATGTAAATCACTACCTGACCGAAGAAGAAACTTTAAGTTATTTTCCTTTGACGTAATTATGATGAAATATTGGCGTGATATAGCAGCTCGTCAGCGAATCGAGCGAATACGAAATCAGACAAATTTAACGCAATATTAAAAAAAATATATATATGTACTTCAAATTACTAAAAAAAAAGTAATTGGTAAAATAATAAAAAGTGGAAATAAACGGTTTTATATGTCGAATAGCTACATTTATGTCACTTAAAAAAAAATACAGCCCTCTCTCTTATGTGGATTTTGTCATATCCGGTTTACTCCAGTAGTTCGGCTGTAGGAGAATATAGTGTAGAAGCACTTTTTCCCCATATTTGATGAAGAAAGACCATGCGCGTATTCGAAACGTTTTATGGCTATTTCGTTTTCATGATGTTGTTAAAGAAGGTTTTCCCTTTATATTGTCTATTACACAAGTTTTAACATTTTATTAATAAATCCTTTATTGTTATGCTTAGTTTGATTGCCACTTTTACTCGTAAATCATTTAGTTTTCTGTTTCTTAAGTTTTTTTTTTTTTTTCATAAACTTTTAGAATATTATGCAAATTGGTTTTAAGACTCAATGCATTAAGTTTCATTGATAAATCTTAACGACTTTTTACATATACAGTATAATGTTGGATAACTTAAATCTTTTTTACAAGAATAAATAGTTGACATTTATCTCTGTGGTTTCTTTGAGATTCAGGATTTTTATTTCAATACCAAAAAAAAAAAAAAAAAAGAGAAAAAAAAAAAAGACTGAAGCTACAGAATTTTAAAAACTGAAAATTACAGGCTTTATCAGACGAGGAAATTCTTGAGCTGCAGAAATATCAGTTAATTTCCATAATTAAGTAAAAATTAACTTTAATTATTGTAAAGAAAATGTGACAATGTAAAATTTTGCACATTAAGTTATTTGATAAATTCAATTTTTATGTCGTTTATTTAACTGAAAAGTAGAACTGTAATACTTTTCTCTAAACTTAGTTTTGAAATTCAAAATAATGAATTTAATTGACAAGTTAACACCCCGTTTTTACTTAGATAGTATAATTTATAATTTTTCTTATATTTATACATAGGACAAAAATAAATATTTTTCATTAAGTCCGTATCTCAGATTAAATGATAATAACCGATAATATCATACAATGCACCGTTAGTACCTTTAGGCAAATGATTTATCTGTAAGGGTTTATTATTAATCAAAAGGTCAAAGACGTCAATTTAGTGCCTCTACCACAATGACTACGGACAACACTAACGGAGCAATAGGAAATAATTATCCTTCTCTGATGAGCAACGAAAAGACGAGGCGTTCATTTATTACATTAATCAAGATAATAGGGGAAAGAGTATCGTATTAAGCAAGTTGTTTTGAATTTAAGAGGGATAGCACAATTTACTTTAGCTTTGAAGTTCAACGCTTTTCATGTAGTTGTGTATTGTAGAAATAAATCTCTTTCCAAAAGCAATCCACACTAAACTAAAAGCTTTTATAATAAAGGTTTAAATTCACAGAATTTAATATATCGAAATTTTTGTATTATTTAAGTTGAAAGACTTAAATAATACTAAACTTTAAATTTTCGCCATAGTTAACTGGCTAACAATTTTATTGTTCTTGTGTTGTCTGGAATAACATTCTACAACATAAAGTTTATTTATGCAATATGTATGAATGGTTGAGCAATTTATTGCGTTAAAATTTTTAGTAGTATATAATAATATTTAATATGTAATGTAATATATGTAAATATAAAAGTGTTGAACACAATAAAAAAAACTGAAATATTTATATTTAAGTACAACAAATTTTCCGTGAAATATGTATAAATCGCGAATATGTAATTGTTGCTGGTTCAATACTAAGTAAAGACGTACTCTTACTTTAAAATAAACTTATATACACTAAATAATAAATGCAAAATTGCCATTTACAGATCCAGTGAATGCACCATAAATCCGCTCAAGTCGTCGATAGAAAACGAAACGAAAAAAGTAATTGTTTCCAAATGGCAAAACAAAAATTACACTAGAAAAAAAGAACAACAACAAAAAAAAATTACACTGAACCCAGAAGGCGCGTTTCAGTAACGGCTCCTAGATACTTGGGAAAGCTTTGACACGCGTCAGGAAAACGTTACACAAAACAGGCAAAACAAAGAAAAAGAATCAAACAACTTTTATGTTTTGTTTTCTTTGGCTCATGGAATTATTAATTATTATTAGAAAATAAGAATTAATAATTCCACGAGCCAACGAAATCGAAATATGCAAGCATTTCGGATTTTTTCTTTGTTTTGTCTCCTTTGTGTGACGATTTTGTGACGCGTGTCGAGACTTTCTCAAATATCTAGGGGACGTTGTCCTCAGCCAATGTGAAGGCAAGCCGGGACATACCGGTCTCGATGACATGTGAAACATTCAACAACATAATAGCACTAGGTATATATTAATAGAGGGTTTCTAACAAAATACTCTCATCGAAGTTATATTTTGTGGTTACCCCTCCCCCCAGACACAAATAGTCCATATTGGTTTGTACACAACTTGTGTAATTTAATGTTTTCAAGATTAAAGTTTTCTATCAAATGGGACTGAAAAATAGTATTATCCATTTCAAGAGTCGATTCTTCAACAAGAACATCGTCAGCATAAAAGTCTGTTAAGGCAGCTGACGATGCTAGAGGTAACTTGTTTGCTCATCTACAAGGTGATCTGTCTAAGGTGTTACGAATTTCGAGTGGAGATAAAGTACACCTAGATGACTCGGAATCACAAAAGAGTGCCGTGTAGCAAACGCCCTCCTCATGCAGTAAGTTCATTGAAAAGGCTGGAACACACAAAGCTGATCCTTGGCTTCGGAGTTGCGACAGCAGTGCCAGTGGATAAGACGGCAGGGTTCTCGGCGCAGAGTTTTTCGAGAGAGTGTTAAAGTGATTATATGTAAATTTCTCGATGTTGAGTTCAACTAGTTGGCAGAGGGACTCTGTGATAAGAAGGAGTCGCGCTGCGCTGTGACGAAGATTAATTTCGCACGCAGACAGTGGGGCTGTAGGATGGCAGACTGCACGAACTCAGAGAAAACAGATATGCTTCTGGAATACGGGGCCGTAAACTGTAATCATCGATACGCTCAAAAGTATCCGTGGAGGCGAATCTTCGCCCATACCATTTTTGCGCACCTATACCAGCAATTATATGACAGCGGTTCTTTCCATAAGGCTGCACGTAATCGTGATCGAATGACACGTACGTCAGCCAAAGAGAAAACTATGCTAGGTCTGGTAGACAGCACTCTCAGTTGAAGTACATGAGGTATCGCGAATGATTTCACGCAATAGCGTGCGGAGGATTCTGAATAGAAATGACATGCCTCCATATCACTTACAGCGCGTCCAGTTACTGGAAGAACGTGACTTTACAACTCGTCGGGCTTTTTTACATGGTACTTGCTGAAACGAGCTGTAGATCTCCGTTTTCTAGCCTCCGTGTTATTCACAGATCAGGCGTATTTCACGAGAGAGAAGGTATTTGCTGTATTCATAACAACCATGCGTGGGCGATAGTAAACCCTCATACGACAAGAAGTCGGGCTGCACAGACACGTTTTATGGTAAACGTATGGGCCTGCATTGCAGGGGATCGTCTTGCTGGACCATGCCTTTTGCCTCATCGCCTGACAAATGAAGACTACTTGACATTCTTGGAACAAGTGTTATGAGAATTATTGGCCAACGCCCACGTTTTCACTGCAAAACATCGTTCCCTCTGGTATCAGCTGGATGGATCACACTTCCATTTCAGACTTTCTGTGCGTTACCATTTGAATACAACATTTGGTCAACGATGGATCGGCCGTGGTGGTCCAGTGAATTCGCCTGCCCGATCGTCAGACCTATCGTGTATGGATTACTTCTTTTGGGGGCATATGAAATCCCTTGTCTGCAAAACCCCCGCTGACAGCGCCGATGACCTTATAGCACACATCGTTACAACTGCCGTAGAAATCCAAGACATTCCTGAAATGTTTGCGAATGTTCGAACTTCCATGCAGTAAATATGTGAAACCTGCATCATATGCAAGGGTCGTGAATTCCAACAGCTCCTTTGATATGAGTTATATTTCTCTTTTGTTACTTTTGTTTTTATTTTTATGAGCAGCGAGTAATAAACATCTTTTTTTCTCCTATTTTGTGTCCCTTTCTTTCCTTCTGTTTTATGTCTAAAAAATGCGAAATGCGAAATGAAGCTTCAAAACAAGCATGCTCGAAACAACCGAGCAATGCCCTCTATCGCGTCGGAAGGAGTTACCGACCTGGCATTTCTATATGATTCCGAGTCGTCTAGGTGTACCCTACCTCCCATAGAAGTTTGTAACATCTTAGCTGGGACACCCTGTATTGTTAATTGTTTAAGAGAACGAACAGCTAAATAAGGAGCTTTAGATATCTTGTAAGCCACTCTTCTGAGCTAATAAAATTTTTACCGGTGAATCAATATTATTCTTCCGTAAAATTCTAAGAAAGTTTCGTTGGGATGGATTAACTGATATCATTCGATATATTTTGTCTACATTAATTGTTAATGTATAACTGTATTTTTGTAATCAAATCTTGATCAAGAAGAATTCTTGTTGTTCAATTTTACCTTTTAAAATAATGTTGCTAAATTTCAAACCGGACGACGGACGTAGGCGTTGACACGTTAAGAAAATGCATAAATTCATCGCACATTTTTCTGATGTATAGAGATGAGTTATTTTATATAACAACTAGGGGGCTCTACCCCCTGCAAGCTACGCTCGCCAACCCCCGTTCAGACACAGCAGAATCTAAAAACACGCTAATCTGATTGGTTTTAAAAATATTAGAGAAGATTGAATTATACTGAAAAAAGCTGATCAGATCTCCCGGTAAACGGGTTTCCATTCAATTCCTTTTGATTGCAAATATTTAAGGGCAAATCAGTTGCTGTTAAGACATCCAATGTTTGTTTTCGTTTTTGATTAAAGAGGATCAGTTAAACATTTGAAAAGAAGCTAAAATAAAATAAATTAAGTATACAGAGTCTTTGTCTCCCGGTATTTTAAAACAATCTCTATAACAATAGCCTAAGTCATGTGACTATCATCAACAGTTCCAGGCGGACCACTTCGCTTTTTATACTCTAGGTGTCATTTTGGTACTTTAATGTTAGCCAGGCACAGGAGATAAGTCGCCAAATATTATTCTATCGCCATAATTTCATCTATATTATAATAATTCAAGTCATCAACTGCCATAAACAAATACGGTCTGATCCCTTCGCCGTTCATATGAAAGTTTGGCACAGATGTCATATAAGTCTCATATTGGCGCGACTTTTTAACGACGCCAATTTGGGGAACGCATCAACAGCATAAACAACAACATCCGGCTTACCATATCAAGTAAAATAACCATACTTTGGCGCCAGTTAAGTGCCCGTTCCGTATATGACATTGGTGTTAGAAAAAAATCGCGCCAATATGGGACCGTAAGTTTTCCATTTTGATTAAAAATCAAAATTTTTTTTTCGAATAAAACTACATAAAATTTGCCATGGTTGCAAAGAATTCTTGGTACTGTTACGCTAGCCGGATGCAAATCTCGCCAATAGCTTTTTTTCAACTCGCCAGTTAGCATTTTGTTTTTCGAGTAGTAATATTTGTCCAGATGTCATATAGGCACAGCAGGTTTAACGTGATTTTTTTTTTTTTTTTACGAAAATTTGGCGAAAACCTCGGTTCCAAATACCAGTTACATATGCATTTTTGGTATTACTCAGTTATCCCGTCGACCAAAAATCTATCGGCAAACTATAAGATTAAATGCCAATAATGGTTGATCGTAAATATCACATTCACTTGACTTGAAGCACTTGAAGCAAGTTACACGTGTTTACATCATCAAGTGATTTTTATTTTGACTTTTTATTTGTATATTTATTAATGTTATACTAATTTATTTGTTCTTTCGTTATTTAAAATAAAAAATTATGTCAATTTGTATAATTTGGCGAGTGTTTTGGCGATTTACATAATTTGGTGAAATTGGTCGACGGAATAACTAAGTTTTTTTAATTATTTTCTATTATTTTCTAAAGGAAATATAAAAAAAAATTAATAATGTAGAACAAAATAATTTATATAATTTATAAAAAGAAATAAAATTAAATAAACATTTATTATCAAATAAACAACAATAGCCGGGTTGCCATGTCAACCTTTTCTGAAATATGAAAAAAAATATCTGTTTGATTAAAATTTGAGTTGCCATCATTAGAAAAATGTATATAAAATTAGAAAAAAATTAATATTTCGAAAACTAATTTGAATTTAAAAATTCTAATACCACTTTTGAGATCTGCGGATCAATGCTGATTTTTGGTATTAATTTCATCGCAAATTATTCCATATTTTAGGAGAAATCGCTTGAAACATAATCAGTTGTTTAATCAGTCGATTTATATATCCGTTTCATTTCAGCCGTTTCATATATCCGTTATATAAATTAGTTTCATTAGGATTTTATATATATAGGGTAGATAATCGTGTTAAAAATACTTTACAGGTTCGGTAATTTAGTAATTCAGGTCTTCTACTAATTGCATATTATATACAATTTTATATACTTATATAAAAGACGAACACAGTATTTGTAAATTTGAGTTCTTATCTAATCTTTGTCAAACTTTATCGGGGCTTTTTTTCCAGCTATATCTTAGATTCTTCTGAAAATGTAGCATCTTCCATAGGCATGTTCATAACATATTGAGAATCAAATCTTCGATAATGAGTCTCTTCAAAATGAATTTCGAAAAGTTTTTTACCATTGCTAATTCAAGAATTAGAATCACTAATATTTTTCCAAAATTTAACAATGATTGTTCTATGCACTCATTTTGACTGTGCAGACCACAATATTTTGAATCGAATTAGGAAATATTTACGACACTGCTAGCAAAACAATCGAAAAAGATTCCTTGAAATAATGAGTTTTGTAAAGAGGAATGAGTTTACCAAATAATAAAAAAAAAAAACATCCTGCAACCAACAACACTTTTATTATTCCTATCTGTAGCATCACATAACAAGATACTTGTGTGTATATCAGTAGTTTCTACATCAAGGGGTGCATAAATTATTTATGATATTTTTAGTACACAGCAATTAAAGCTCACTTATAAGATCGCTGTCCTTATTTGCTATCACAGTTTCAATTAAGTACTGTTACTGTTCAGATTCAGACCAGATACAGGATCAAAAATCTCTGATTTTTAGTTTGGCTACATGAATCTAATAGACCTCTTCCTTGTATAATATTTTCCTTGCTAGTTTTAATACCAATTATTGCTGTTGATAAAGTAAAAGCTTTTTTCGAAAAAAAAAAAAGGATTATCGAAACAGCTATACAGTCGTCGGTATTCCGTTTCCTGATTCATCTGAGTTGAGGAGGCCCATTATTAGGAGGAAATATGTTTTCTCTATGGCGAAGAGTATGACGTAACTTTTTGCAAAAGCAAAACACTTTGACCCACATTTTGAAGCTGAATGCTTTGCACCAAAGACATTCAGGTATAATTTGTGTAGTTTTACGAAGGCAAATCCTTCTCCACTATATACCAATAAATGTATTACATTTTAAATGAAGCTGATCTAATTCACAGAATGCACAATTTTTTTAGAAGGATTCTAATTAACTAACAAAGTTTTAAGGTCCACCAGGGGTTCTTATTAATTCTGTAGATACGTTTCTAATATTACTTTAGAGATATTGACTTCTTTTTTTCTTGAAACTATATTAAATTACCAAAATTTGGGATTCCTGAAGTATTTATGGACAATGAGATTTCTTTCTTCTGCCCTTGTCAAGTTTCTCTATAATAAAAGTTCTTAACAAAACACAAGAACACTATTTCTTTCAAACAAGTTGTTTAAATCTTTATGTTTACAGTATCTACTAGCCAGCTTAATTCTTTACATGACTCACAGATATTTCTTCCGAAATCTAACAAATCTCTTAAGTGAATATTGGCTATAATTCTTGTATTTTCAAATCAATCTTCTAAAGCTCTAAATAATAAATCAAACGTATCTACTGGAGTTCCTATTATTTTAGTCTCCTTTTTTAATGTCGCATGGATATATTTATTTATTTATGCCTATGTGGAGTAAGATCACCAGATCGCTAGGGTCCGGTTGGTTGGTTGGTTGTATTTATGTCGGCCAATTATCTGCACATGGGATATAGGCCCTAAAGGGGGGGAGTGCCTTCCGTGGAGGTCTTTCTAAGGGAACCTAACCCGTATTAACGCTTGGAGAACCAAGGTTCGAAGAAAACCACGAAAACTCCGAACGATTAGGCCGACGGGCGCGATTGGGATCGAACCCAGCACCTCCCGTCTACCAGCTTCGAGAGCAGAACCTCTCGGCCACTGGTGGGGCTGCTAGGGTCCGGTGTAGACCCTATCTGCTCCACCCGGTAAGTTCCCCGGAATGAGGGGATTCATTACAAAAAAAGCTACATTAACACATAATAAACAAGCGGCTAGAGCACAAAACTCCTTCGCGACAGACAGCGGTGAGTTGATGCTGGAGAAGTCCATTGATAAAAGAAAAAGGAAACTTGAGGATCGTGATTCAGGACCACATCGCCACGATGGTATGCGTAACAGAGGCCTGCTTCTTTGCGACAAGGGGTGCTATGACTGCCAGAGCTCGTGAAAGGCTCTAACGCGACAATCGGCGAGTCTCAGAAGTGCAGATGCAGAACAGCTAGGAGGTATGATTGGTCAGGTCCATCAGGAAGCGAAATATTTCTGCCAAATGGCGGAGTAGTTTTGGGCGAGATAAGATATTTTTTGTAATTTCGGAACTTCCGACAGCTGTTTGTTATTTTTAACTCAATTTTAAACATATTCCATTCCTCATACTTCCCATTAATTTGAACTAGTGGTACATTTTACAGTTTGATTTTGAAACTATTTAGTATTAAAGGAGAACTTCTAGTTTCATTAACATAAAACTTTAATAATCGATTGAGAGTTACCTTTATCTCTTCTATGCTTTCTTCTAACTCGAATTTTCAGTTTCAATCATATTTTGATCCTGTGATACTGTGGCGTAATAATCCATGAAAAACGAATCAACATTGCGCGTTATCTTTCGATGATCCTTTAACTTAGTTTCGGATTTTCGTGGATCCAGAGAATGCGCAAGCTCATATCATCTCTAAACAGCCAAGAAAACTAAATGTTGTGAGACTGCAAATCAACATTACCCTTAGAAAACGGAAACTATGCGCACTTCAGCAAATGTCATGGAATTTCATAACATCATGTTTTAGTAAATCAACTAAAACTGTGATAGTTCCGCCCTTTTTTGTTTTTTGCCAATAAACTTGGACTATTTTAACTGATGTGAATTATTTTTCAGATTTAAAGCTATTGCGTTTCATTGATAAACCAACTGTCGTTTTTTACTGTGTGCGTAATTTTTTATTACTTACATTTAAATCTGCTTATGTTATAAATATCTTCATTAAGTCCGTATTTGTGGCTGAATAATAATAGTAATCGAATAATATCATAGGATTCGCCATAATTTTAGGTAAATGATTTATCTATAAGGGTTTGATATTAATCAAAAGGTCAAAGCCGCCAAATTAATGCCTCTTACACAATGACTATAGACGACACTAAAGGAGCAGTAGGAAACAATTATCTTTCTCTGATGAGCAACTAAAAGGCGACATGTTCATTTATTACATTAATCAAGGTAATGGGATGAAGAATATCGTATTGAGCAACTTGTTTTGAATTTTAGAAGGATAGCACAATTTACTGCAGCTTTAAAGTTGAACTCGTTTTATGTAAGTTATTCGTCATAGAATTAAACCTCTTTCCAAAATCAATTCATATTTATCTAAAACCTATTATAGTAAAGGTTAAAATTTGAATTATTTAATATATCAGATAAGAATATTGTTTTAATTCCAATATGCCAATAATTTAAATCTCACCATAGCTTTTAACTGCATCAACTATATCATTTGTTATTTTCTATTATTTTCTGAAAATTAAAAGTAGGAACTGAAGATAACTTAATATGCATGAATATCGGGGCATTGTATTAAGTTAAAAAGTTTTCAGAATGATCACAATAAGAAATACAATGATTTTATACAGTATACCAGCCAATAATTAAAATATTTTCTTAAGCATAACTGGATTTTTTTGGATTCACTGATACTTTTATTTTTAAATTACTGCTCGTTTAATTGCTCCGATGTTTCGTCTTTCATTATTGAATTTGCATTTATTTTACCCTGAAATTCAATAGATATGTTTATACTCGTATATTTTGACTAGAGTAATCTTTTTTCTCAACGGTCATATCTGCGAATGATTATCAATATCTGATAAGATGAGTAATTCCTATTACTCTCTATCAAATGATTAATCTATAAATGTTTACTATTTATCAAAAGTCAAAGAGACAATTTAATAGCTCTTCCACTGTGACCTTTAATAGTATTAAATGAGCTGTAGGGAACAATTATCCTACTATGATTAGCGGTGAAACAATGAGATGTTCATTTAGTGCATTAATCAGTGTAATAGGACGAAGGGGTTTCGCATGTATAAGTAATACAATTCCGACCCTAATTTTCAATCTTTAGATTTCGAGGTATTTAGATAAAAATCCTGGGATTCGCAGATTGATCTCAGTGTAAAACTTTCCTAATATTTGTTTTCTTCATAGAACAAATAAGTGACTTTTTTTATTGAAATGATAATTTATATAGAAATAAAGTTCATATTTAAGAGGAAAAAATTATAATCGTTTTTTTCTTTGTAACGCTATTCTAATAAAAAATTCTGAAATTGGCTTAAGAAAAGTTTATGATACACTGTAATTGTTAAGAATTGGCCAGTTGTACATTGAAGATTTTTTAATGATGATCGGAATCAGAAGCTATTCATGGCTTATTTAAAATACAGATCAGATATTAATTCAATAGCCGATAATTATCAAAAAGGTCAGGTCTTACTGACTTCACTATCACATGGGAATATGGTTAATAACTATTTTAAACATAGTCCTAAATTCGAACTCATTCATCTTGCATATCATCGTACACATTACATACATTAGGAGCTTGCCACTGAAGCTCCTGTTGTTGATTGTTTGTGACCCAAATCATGAAAGTATATGTTTGCAAGATCGCCCTTCTGAGAAAACTAAAATTCGTACACTTTTCTGTAGAGAATCTTCTCGAAATTTATTTCGTCTATAGCAGTTTGCTCCAAATTTGGCTTCTGTCAAAAGAAATTCACTGGCACGCTCAATACAGTTCTAAATCGTAGCTTAAGACACATCCATTCCCTGAAAAGTCCTTTCTCGTTTCAAATTCATGTCGAAGAAGGAATATTTTAAGAACCAAAATAACTTACTAAAACATCTTATCCTTTTAAGACCGGAAGATTTTTGGTAGAAATGAAAAGTTTTGGTGGTTTCCTCTAATTAATAAAATCATAATTCATTGAAAAAAAAATACTTAAAAAATACCCAACGCATACTTGTCAACTTCTGACTTAACTTCCGTAAAATGCGATTTAATTTAAACCTGGTTAAACATGTTTCGAACCAGAAATATTTTAAAGAAATGAAATTAAATATGTGGCATGTGTAACCCTTAAATTAAATAAATAAAGATTTACCACAGAAATTTTCAGATTTAAAACCTGTTTTACCTGGTTTAAATTAACTTACATTTTACGGAAGTTAAGTTGGAAGTTGGCAAGTATACCCAACGTCAGGTTATGCCAAGAGAGGATCCACGCAATTCTGTGGGTTCTGGATCAACTTTAAATAACACAAAAAACGGAAAATGTTTTATTCTTTTTCTTTAAAATCACCTACACAATTGTGTATGTCAGGTCTTAAAGAGATAAAAAATATGTAAATGTGGGAATTTCGTAAGAACACTTGAATCAGGCTGAATGTCTCCGATGCTGTATTCCGCTTCGAGATTAAAAAGTCAACGAAGCTGCCTGAAGTGAAAAGGCAGAAAAAGTAAATAGAACGGAAAATGAGTTCGACGACGCAGGTTTTGTTAAAGGAACAGAACATTTTTCGACAAAATAAAATAGAATATTTAAACGATGTAAGAAAATCTTAGAAATATTCGACGGTGCTAAATAAATGAAGCCAAATTTGTAGCTTTTAAGCTAAATATAGATTGAGAAGAGTGCTTTTTAACTGTATTTTTGTTTTGTCTTCGTCTTAATAAATGTCAGTGTTCGTCTCAGAAGTGAGTTATGATTCCTAAATAGAGTCTCATCCCATAAAGTGGTGTCAGAAGTCCCAGTTAACTTACCAATATTATTAATTCGTCAAAATTACTCATCTTACGGATTCAAGCCGGATATTATTCTAACGGTGAGTTCATTGTTATTACGAAGTTAGTTGAAATACCTGAACAGGAACTTGCATTTAAAAACGAATGAACAAATAAAATTAAATTACTACATAAATTCCTATTTGATGATGACGGTGATTGCTCTAATAGAAAGAGAATACGTGATTTTACCGGTTTCGGTTTTCAAACCGACAGCACCGAGTTCAAAAATAAAGTAACTAAAGTTCAAACTGATTTTTCATTAAATGATCTGATTACAGTGTGCAATCTACTTTGTATTGCTAACGAAGGATCTCTAAATGATCTTGCAACCCGATTAGTTACATACCTTTCAGACTTGAACTTACTACAAACCAATATTATACAAAATGAAAGTGACACTGACTCGGGACCCGAATTGCTTTCAAATAATATGACTTCAAGTAATAACACCGAATTATCAAATTTTGACAAACAGAAGCAACTTCCAGTTCAAAGTTTTGTGCCATCGTCTATTAATTTCACTGATGTTGAAAGTGTTATACCTCCTTTTGATGGAAGTTCTTTCAGTGATATAAATGTCTGGATCAATAATTTTGACGATGTCACTAATATGTTTAACTTATCTGACTTTCATAAATTTATATTTTGTAAAAGATCCTTTCGAGGAAAAGCCCAGTTATTAGTACAGACAGAATTTCATAATACGCTAGGCCTTTCGAAAGAACTTATTCTTTCTTCATCAAGCGCTTAGAAGACGTGCTCCTACTTTGGAAGCAGGAGCATGTATCATGCTTCTTGCTTGCAAAGTAGAAGCACGTCCTCTTTGCGCTTGATGAATAAAGACTAAGTTCTTTAGAAAGGCCTAGCGCATTTATATACATATTTTACGATGTTTTAATAAGTTCTTTTGTTTCTTACTGTTTCACACCAGATTTCTTAGATTAACAAGATTGTTTTAGTCTTTTAGCTTCTATTTTCATAGTTGCATTTTTTGTTAACATTAAAGTTTTATCGAAATTTTTGTCTTATTTAATTGCAGTTTTTCATGGTAACAAAAATATAAAAATTTACTATAAAATTTTAGTTATAAGAAAAAAGCGTAAAAATTGGCAGCTTTGCATTATTGTCGCCTATCTTCTTTTTTTTGTACTATCTTTTTAAATGGTATTTCACTGCATTGTGTTACAGGTATATCCTCTAGTTTTACTTTCTGACATTTAGACATGATCTTCATTGTACTATTTTAACCATCATTTAGTCTCGCCTTTAATATTTCTACCCTTCTTCTGGAAATTAATTTTATTGATTATGTAAAACACAGGTTTTTAGCATATTTTATATCTGCGTTCTGGTCATTCCTTTTAAGACTAAAAATAATTTCAAATGCCAGATAACTATTTACATATCTTTGAATGGTACGATTTTATTGATCTACTACATTCTTTTATCACTAAATATAGCTTTTTTTCTCAGACAGTTAATGATTATTCCTAGTAAATGCATACTTCATTTAAAGTTTCATGTATAAAAACCTATACATTTAAAGTTTTTGGGGATAAAAATAGTATAAAAAGATGTGAAGTATTTTATTTTATAGTTTGTTTTATTTTGAAGAGATAACGCTCATTTTAATGCAGCTTTAAAGTTAAGGCATTTCTCAAATCCGAAGAAGATACTTTCTGACACATTTCTGAATTCATTTTCTTTTGGAGATGTATGGAACTGACAAGCGTTTTTATTAAAAACTATGTAATTGAATAGTGTTTTCTATTTTTTTGGTAGTAGATTTTCCAGATAACACTGTCAACGTTGGCGCTTTGACTCGAATTTCCGGACGCGATAGCGCGGGAAATAACAAGAACTGGTCGTCATGCGACAACAATCGCTTATAACTCTATAAGTCATTTATATATTTAAAAAATTAAAACCCCATTCGATTTCAAATCGCTTCAGTAATCAGGCTTGCGAATTTAATCCTTTAGAAGTCATAAAATGCGTCAGAAAATTTTGTGTTATTGAGCAAGGAATTTAAGGTTCTCCTTAAACCCGTTTCGCTTAAGGGAGTCTAGAGCTAAAATTTCTCCAAAAAAAATGCAATTATAGTTCTATTGGCTTAAAAAAAAATGGTGAGTTTTTAGCGTTAAATACCGCAAAACGCATGTTTTTATCTTCATTAGATACTCAGTACATTTTCCTTGAGAAGCGATGCATCAGCTGCAATCTGACAAGAACTTTAACTTCATTTATCTTACAATGAATTTTTTCACGATTTGTCAACTTTAAAAGAATATATCTAAAGTTCCTTGCAAGATATATGTATGCAATTTTCTTCACAGATTTTATGCTATATTTCCAACAAGTTTTCTTCAGGATTTTTAGTTTGAGTGATAACTGTGAAAATATGCTAATTAATGAAAAACTCACTCATAAAAAAATTCATTTTTTTAGTTAATTTTTTTTAATAAAATTTATAATCAAAATTTTAAGAAATCCTGAAGACAAATTAAAGTGACACATTTTCTGTACATAAAAGTGTAAAAATTTTGTAAATCGAGAAAGTACTTCCAGAGTTATATGAAAAATTAAATATGTTTACAATTTTAACATTTAAATTTTATTTTTAATTTTTCATATTTTTTTACATGCAATATTCTTGTAACGTATTTTAGAAAAAAAATTCATAACAAAATCTCTATAAATAAAAAGAAAATAGAATTTTGAGCCCCGGACCCCCTTAATCGTCTATTAAATAAATATTACTAAAAGTTTTACATGAAAAGATTAATTTTATACATGTTATTATATCAAAAATAAACATTGTAAGGTTCAAGTAAAGCAAAAAATATATTAACTGTTAAGACTCTCTCTCTCTTTTTTTTTTTTTTTTTAACGTTGAAACAAACATCAATCATACTTTTACAAAAGTTATGTCATACTTTACTATAGACAATTTCTAAAAAATATAATTTAAAAAAATACAGAAATATAATATGCATGTTATGTAGTGAAGATCAAAAATTTTTATTTTTACACACAATAGGCTGAGTTTTGCGAATGTTCCTAACAAAAAGAACTAAAAGTTGTTCTTAAAACACCATCAAAAACTTTTAAATGCACTAGGCTTTTCGAAAGATCTGACGCTTTCTTTTTCAGGCGCAAATAAGACGTGCTTCTACTATGAAAGCAGCAGCAAGACTCATAGTAGAAGCACGTTTTCTTTGCGCCTGATGAAGAAAGGCTCAGATCTTTCAAAAGGCACAGAGTATTTAAAAGGTTTTGATGGTGTTTTAAGAAGATCTTTTAGTTCTTATTGATTCACACCAGTTTCAACTTAGTTCCTTACAAAATTTGTTTTAAATAATACAAATCTAAAGTGTACTAGTTTTGAAAAAGAATTATTTAGAATATATTTAAATGCTTCAAGTTATTAAATTTCATTGCTTTTTACAATAATTCCTTTCTTAGGCGCCAATGAGTTGCTTATACATTTTAGCAAGAATAAATAACTTTCATCGAGCCCCATGAAGCGTATAGTATCATATGACTCACAATTACCAGTCTCAGCCAAGTAATTTATACGTAAGAGTTTACTATAAATCATAAGGTCAAAGATTTTATACATCTTCCGCAATAACCACGATTGATATTAAAGAAGTGACAAGGAAAGATTATCCTTCTCTAAAGAGCGGAGAAAACGGTGAGATATTCAATTATTGCATTAATCAAGATAATGCGAGCGGAATATCGTATGAAACTACTTGTTTTGAAGTTAGGAGGGAAAATAATATTTACTGCAGTTAAACTTGTTTTATGTAGTCATTCTTCATAGGAATTAATCTCTTTTCCACAGAAACTGATATGAATTACAAAGACATACCAGTTGACATAAGAGAGAAAAGTAAAAGTATTAAACGAGCATTGCGGTGATTGCAATGTATTTCATTACGCAAAGCATTTAGAGAAATAAAAATTGAAGAAAAGTCATAATATACATAGGGAAACTTTATTCTGTATACCGTCGGAACTCATTCAAACGTGTAGTGATCTTTAAAATACTATAAAGGCTTACATATTTATTTTTTTTCTAGGCATAATGGAAGAAAGTATTGTTATCAATTTTTTTCTTCCAGTTTTCGACGGATTTACTCGTATTGGAGGTCAGCAATTCTGAAAAACACATTTTTCAAAATACCAGTCTGTTCGTTTGTCTGTGTGTTCTGTTTGTATCATCGAAAACTGTATGAAGTTATACATAAAATTGAACAAAATATATATGTTTTTATATATATGTTTTTTATATGTTTATATACAGGGTGATTCAGCTCGTCGGTGACAAACTTTAAGGATCGATAGAGCACACCTAGACGAACATTTTTGAATAGGGAATGTAGGGTCCCTGACGCGATGGTAAGGCGCTAGGCGCTTTCGAAAATTTGGGTGCCGAAATTCGAAACGTCATAAAAACTAGGGAAATGGTTAGATTTTCTTGCTTGTTGCGTCGAAATGATTCTGTTTGTTTAGACTTTCTTCAGTACCAATTTGATAAGCGTATCTCTTAAAACATGGATAGGGGGCGCTGCAGACTTTGGAGAGCTAGACAACAACTTTAAGCCCGTTATTTTGATAATTTAACACATGCTCGCCAAAGTTTATACTCTAACTTAAAGTTTGAACCCAAAAGTAGAGCCCTGCAAAAAGCGTAAGAGCCGGAATAAAATGTCAAAGTACAGGGTGGTCGAAACTCGAAGGCTCCTAAGAGATAAACAAACAGATTTCTTGACTTATGGCATGCATTTTCATGATTCTGTTTGCTGGGGCTCTCTGAAACTCAGTTGAACGGTACAAAAAGAAACATCGATAGGGGGCGCTTTGGGGAAAAAACATAATTCGTTGACATTTCGGACGCTAACTGGAAACGGGGCGCTACGATCAGTTAGAAACAAAACAAGAGAGTAATTTACTTATCATAAGAAGCTATTAAAACTGCAGTTTGTTTGTTTTTTTTAACAAACATAGCTGGTTTCAATCATGCCCAATGCGCGCAATAAAATTTACATAAGGTGCTTTTTGCTGATTTATGCAAAAGATATCGTACCATATCGATATGCAAAAGATACGTAATGCGTAGACGACAACGCGAGATGACGTAGTTGTATGCGCAGACACGTCTTTTGAACGTGCGGTACCTACTTAAGCTTCGGGTTACTTGTCTGCAGATCGGTAGTAGGATGGAACGGTACACAAACTCTGAATTGGCTGACATGCATTTGGCGTATGGCGCTGCTGGTTGTAATGGACGAGCCGCTCAGCGGTTGTACGCCGAGCGTTACCCCAACAGGCAAATCCCCTGCCATGCCTTCTTCGCTCGAGTACACCAGAGGTTGTCCACAACGGGATCTTTCGACGGAGGCAGGCCTGAACGGGAGCGATCAGTGAGCACCCCCTACAACGAAGAGGCTGTGCTTAACCTGGTTGAGGACAACCCAGGTCTTAGCACGAGAGATATCGCCAGACATGTTGGCATTTCGCAAGCAACTGCGTGGCGCATCTTACGTTCCCGGAATCTGCACCCCTACCACATCCAGCGGGTGCAGTTGCTCAGAGAGCAGGATTTTGGCCCTCGAGTGGAATTCTCAAGATGGTACTTGGCGATGAGATCCAGGGATCCCCGTTTTGTAAACAGCATTTTGTTTACGGACGAGTCCACCTTCAGCCGGGAGGGAATGTGGAACGCCCACAACAGTCATGTGTGGTGTGATGAAAATCCACATGAAACCAGAAGCCGAGCAGCCCAGGAGCGTTTCTCAGTAAATGTGTGGGCCGGCATTCTGGGGGATTGCCTCATTGGCCCTTATTTGTTACCTGAACGGCTGACAGGTGGAAATTACCTGATTTTCCTGGATCAAGTGCTGCCGCAGCTTCTGGATGAGGCGCACGTACCCGAAGGTTCGCGTCGCCAGATGTGGTTCCAGCACGATGGAGCTCCGGCCCATTACACGAACGACGTGCGTCTCCATCTAAACGCAAGGTATGGCCAGCGGTGGATCGGGCGTGGGGGTTTAGTTCACTGGCCTGCCCGATCACCAGACCTCACCTGCTTGGATTTCTTCCTTTGGGGTTACCTGAAGGCCGAGGTATACCATACACCTGTCAGCAGTGCTGAAGAACTTGTGGCGCGCATTGTGGCAGCTGCAGGGCAGATCAGAGATACTCCTGGCATTGTTGGAAACACACACTCCTCAATGCGACGGAGGTGCGAAGCCTGCATCATGGCCCAAGGTCGAAATTTCGAGCATCTTCTGTAGTGTTATTTTTTGTAAATAAATTTCCAGTATCATTGATGTTTTTGGTCTAAATTTATTCAGAAGTGTTGAGCAGAGGTAGAAAATGTGTTTTCATTATTACTAACTGATCGTAGCGCCCCGTTTCCAGTTAGCGTCCGAAATGTCAACAAATTATGTTTTTTGCCCAAAGCGCCCCCTATCGATGTTTCTTTTTGTACCGTTCAACTGAGTTTCAGAGAGCCCCAGCAAACAGAATCATGAAAATGCATGCCATAAGTCAAGAAATCTGTTTGTTTATCTCTTAGGAGCCTTCGAGTTTCGACCACCCTGTACTTTGACATTTTATTCCGGCTCTTACGCTTTTTGCAGGGCTCTACTTTTGGGTTCAAACTTTAAGTTAGAGTATAAACTTTGGCGAGCATGTGTTAAATTATCAAAATAACGGGCTTAAAGTTGTTGTCTAGCTCTCCAAAGTCTGCAGCGCCCCCTATCCATGTTTTAAGAGATACGCTTATCAAATTGGTACTGAAGAAAGTCTAAACAAACAGAATCATTTCGACGCAACAAGCAAGAAAATCTAACCATTTCCCTAGTTTTTATGACGTTTCGAATTTCGGCACCCAAATTTTCGAAAGCGCCTAGCGCCTTACCATCGCGTCAGGGACCCTACATTCCCTATTCAAAAATGTTCGTCTAGGTGTGCTCTATCGATCCTTAAAGTTTGTCACCGACGAGCTGAATCACCCTGTATATGCATATTTTTAGCTATAGTCAGCAAGTACCATTTCAAATTGAGGGTATTTCGCCGGAAGGAGTCGCTGTGATTACTATTTTTGTGCCATTTTCCTTATTTTATCATCAAAGTGTATGAAATTATGCACTGAGTCGAACCAAACTTCATATATATGTTTCTGACTATAACCGTGAGGTCCCAGTTGAAAAGCACTTATTTCCTCTGAAGGAAGTGCTGTGATAGAGCCTGTGCTGTTTTCTTGATTTTTTACAGTTTAAGTAAAGGATTTAGGAATACTTTTTAACGCAATGTTATATTTAGATGAAATATCATAGACCGAGGTATTTATAAAAAATTTAAGAAAATCGACCTAAAAGGGGCACTTAATCGAATTTTTTGCTGCGATTTTTCTTTTATGTTAAGGGGAAGTTTGTGAAATGATGGATAGAATTGAACCAAACATCGTATATATGTTTTGGACTGTGGACGTCAGATTCCAGTTGAAAAGGTGGATATTCCTCCTGAAAGGGCTCTCAGATAGCAATTTTGTACAATTTTCTCGATTTTTTGCAGTTTAAGGGACGGATTCATGTATATTTTTCGGTAAAACTCTACATTTACGCATAATGTAACAGGATAAGGTTTGTATAACATTTTGGTGAAAGTCGGCCTGAAGGTGGTACTGTGATAGCAAATTTTGTTCGATTTTCAGAACGTGCGTGATACCGTCGAAGAAATATACTGAATCAACAAATTTTTTAATCTGGGTTTAAGTTGCAAATTTTATTAAGCAAAATTTTTTCCCGTTTTTTGATATATTACCCATTGATTAGTCGTTATTATAACAAAAATTTCCTCCCCTCTTCAACATATATTGACAAAAAACTTTATGTGTAGAGGACATCGGGACGGAATGAGGTACTTGATGTTTCAAGCAAGGTTTTATGTCCAAGATACAAAAAAAAAACCTTATCCTGTATTAAGAAATAGTTTCTTTATACATTTTAAAATAAACTTTAGTATACAAAGTTGTAAAAAAAGGTAACATATAATTTAAAATTTAAAAATTAAAGTAGGGGCAGAATGGGGTACAATGGTTTTTGGAATGTTATAGATAATTTTTTGTATTTAAAGGGTTTCGATGTTCACATATCGATACTGAATGTAGTAAAAATTTGGTTTTTTGGATTTTATGGTCAGTAACTTTAAACAATGCTGAATGATATGAGGATTTTTTTTTTTTAAAAAGACCGGTTTTATTTTAAAAAAAAAACTTATTTTGAAGAAAAAAAATGTATTTATTCTTCACAAATTTACGAAGTATTAAGTTATACACTGCTTACGGTTGTCAAAATTCCTATATGAATACTACATATGAATATACGTACCTCGTTCCGCCCCGCGCGTTAAGATTTGAAAAAAGACACGTGACCATCATTAATCATTGATGTTTCAATCATTGCATCATGGAAAAACATATTTAATAACATCATTAATTCAATGTAATTAAAGTTAATTGGCGACAAAATACGGAAAGTATTCTTACCTTGCTTTGAAAATTTCCAAATATTGCAGTAAGGCACACAATTTATAGCTGAAAGTTGCCAAAGGGAGTTAATGAATTACAGCAATCAGACAGACTCTATCCATCAACGTCCGGTATTCCATTGAAGCTCGTGAAGCTTTGCCTTGCTAGTCTAGCGCCACTGGCGGGAAATAAATGCCGTATCCCGTTCTACCCCATTACCCATTCCGCCCCGGTCTCCCTTAATAAAAATATAAATAGCCGATTTGTTAACTACTCATTTTTTTATTTCTAAAATGCATAATTAAAAAACTGCGCTCTTTGAAATATTTACACGTACAGGCCTCGACTACACCACTATTTCCTTGCAAAAATTTTCGTTTTAGATTTATCTTGGAGTGTCGTCAGAACCTGCTTCGTGGTAAGTTTTTTCTTGTAGTTCTTGAAGTAATCTGCCATAAAAGTAATAGTGGTGGTTAGTAATGGTCAAAAAAAGGGACCATTTGCATGTATGATATAGAAGAAAGTTTTGAGTTTTAGGGATTGTGTGCGTTTTTCTAATATATTTAGAATCATTGCTTTCTCGTTTATTTAGTAGATATAAATTAAATAAGTAAAGAAATAAAACCTTTAACGTTTTGTTCTTATAATTATATTCCATTCAAAGAAAATCAACTTTTTAAACAAATCATTGCTTTTGAAAGTGAGGCAAGTACATTGACGCAGACCGAGACAACGATTGTTCTAAGCTAACACCGATGAGTATTATTGTATATTAAAATTACATGAAACAGGACAATAATAAATATCTTTTAATGTTCGTATAAATTTGTTAGTGATTTTACTGGTCAATGTTATTTCAAATGCGTTGGTTTCAAAAGTGAAGCAAGTTCTTACTTTATAAAAAATCTACAAAAAAATATGAAAGATCACATAAAAAGTTAAATATATTTTTTTGAGAAAGTCCAAATATTTATTCTGTTATTGTAATACTGTACTTAATCTTCCTTTTAGAATTTTTAACCATTTGGAAAAATGGTTATTGTTCTCGCCAGGGTAGGAAATCAAAAGCATATCTGAACGTTTTTATTGGTTTAATCCGCATTTTATTCGAGTTCTGATTGGTCTATACAGTAATCTGTATTTCCCTTTAATTTCAACAGAGATGGATACCTTATGTTGCCACTATGACAAAAAAGTAATAAAAACTACAAAAAAATTAATAACTCGGAAACAAATTGGGATATAGCTTTCAAGCAAATTGCATTTAAAAGTACATTTTTTTTCTTTATCCGACGGTGTAAAAAGTAATATTGTTTTACTCTATTGTTAATACTGTTTAGAAGTTTAAGAATGAAATTTCATTTAAAATTGGTAGTCAGATTTCTTTGAAATCTGACGATGGAAAAGCCTTTTCTCGAACAGCCAATGAAATGCTTGGATAACACGTAAGTTTCAGGTGGATAATAACTAATGAAAATGAAAGAAAATGAATAACAATTTCTGCCAAAGAGTTAATTTTAATTTGTAAGATTTTCACGTTCAAAAGAAAAATGGAATAAGCCAATTAAAAATAAAAAAAAGATAAATAGGACAGGAATGAATACATATAAATGTTTCACACCAAATACGAGTCGCAGGCAATTTTTGTCGCTTGGAAGTTTTACGTGTAATAACACTATTAATGTTAATTTATGGCTAATTCATGGCGTACGTAATGTATGATCAACTCCGTGCGATTTTTTATGTCTTAAATTTTAGTCTTTGAAAAAATCATTTTCCAAATGGTCGTTGTAATTTGTTAAATTGCTTTTTTTTTTTTTTTTTTTTTTTTTCCGTATGAGGTCTTTCCCTTGTAATTCTTTTGTAAATTATACGTATATCCTCCCTTCCCACTGCTACCAGATATCAATTGTGTAACAGTTAACTCCCATCTACTTTTGCGTCGGGCATGTGGGAAACAGATCTCAGACTTCTCGAATAAACTGTCTTCAAACCGTACACCCATTCAAATGCAAACCATTTAAGGAGTCTGAGGACACTTAAAGATTCAAACGATTTTTTTTTTTTTTTTTTTTTTTTTTTTTTTAGATGTTAAACTCCTATCTTTTCTAAATATTTTGATATAATTATTTCCTTGAAATTCTCATTAGATCAGAAGTTATAGATTTTAGAAGTATACTCGCGCAATAGCTGATGCGGCATTTCCGAAACTTTGAAATCATTTTTCTCCAAATGATGTTTTGGCCATAACGCGCAGGATATCTCAAAAACTTCTGAATATTTTTTCAAGAAATTTTCAAAACATATATTTCATGTTAGTCTGTATAAACGGAACCTAAAATTCCAATTTTATTGTTCAAAAAAGTAATTTTTTAGCTGATTATACTGTTGAAATTTTCAAAATTTTGTATTAGCTAAATACAACTTTGTATTAAAAGTGTAAAAATTATTTAAATACAAGTTTATTTAGAATAAGGGTAATTATTAAAATCAGAAGTATAATTAGGCACCAAAAATTTCATTCTAGTTGCAAAATTTATTTTACAATCCTGCGCGTAAACTGTCATACCAATTTTCTGCAAGACATATGTCTGACAGTTTGGAGCCCATTATAAATACTAAATCTATATCTTGCAATTTTTTAAATACAGGAAATAAAAAAACACACTTATATCTTTCATCCCAGTTAAAATTGTGTTTTTAAATCATATACATTTTAAGATATTAAATGTTGAAAATGTTCCTTTTTTCCTTTTTTTTCCGATTTTAAGAGTCCTGAGACCCCTTAATGTCTAGCAATAACAAAAAATGAACTTGTCCCGCTTTTAAAATGAACGAGGCAAATATTGAAGCAAAAGTAAACCTTATTTTGTAGATACAATAGGAATATTTTCTAAAATTTTAAATAAAATGTAGAAATAATTCAAGTACAGTCGACCCCTGTTAAGACGCTTCATAAAGGACTGGACAAAAGTCACTTACTAAGCGGTATCCCGTGTTAAACGTGATTTGCACAAAGATTCTGTAACTAAGCTTATTTACACATAAAATCGTCGAAATGAAAAATTTTCACTCTGTTGGTTTACGTTTAGTTAGCAATGGGATAATTCACGTCTTTAATATTCAACAATTTCAAGCGTAATTTCACTGCAATAAAGTAGTTGAAGAAATAATTAAAAATTGAACTTTAGAGGTTCCGTTTATATGTTTACCGTCAAAAATTGCTTCTTTTATGCATATTTAGATTAATGCTTAACTGTATTCAAATTTAACTCATTGCTTGTTTTAATCGGTCCTACTGGAATAATAGCTAAAAATAAAAATCTACTAATATATGACTTTTTTGTCGATTAATATGTTTCGAACTAAAACAGGCACCATATGTATGTAACAAAGAGATAAAATTGAAAACGAAAGAAAGTTTCCATTTCTCTTCAAATGCATTTAAAAGTATGCAGTACTTGGGTCACATTATTTCTTACAGTGTCCAAGGAGAAAAAAACAAGAATCTACAACGTACACAGCAACAAGAAAGAAAAACAAGTAACAAAAAGGGGCACTAATAATTCCTTTATCTTATCTCTACTTCGGTAGAAACATACATGAATCTAGAGATAAAGATTATTAGGACGCGGAATCCACAAAGAGTTGTAGTTTTACTAACTTAGCGGGATTTGTTTTTGTTAAGATACCACTACCCCCGATTAGTAATATTCACCTCAATTAATCTATAATTTAACAAGATGAATATCCAGAAATAATGTTGAATATCTAAATAAAAATGCGGCTAACTTGGGAACACTGGATAAAATAGGAGAAATTCTTTTCCACGATGAATCTTCGTCCATAAATTCGTTTATTAAGCGAGATTTTTTGCCTCAACTGAACAATACCAGGACCCAAACAATATCGCGTATTAAGCGGTATTGTGTAATAACCGTTTGCACATTAAACGTGATATTTCTGCAGTAATTTTATGGGCGATGTTTAAAACACCGTGAAAAAACTCGCGTGTTAAGCTGGATCGCGTATTAACAGTGTACGTCTTAACCGGGTTCGACTGTATGTAGTTTGTTTTCTTGAAAATAATATAAATACTTAAATTCTTTGTGTTTTACATTTAACATAATTAATTTTCCAGATGTTACAGCGATGCTAGTATTTACTAGCTTTATATTTCCTATCTGAAATTGAATGACATAATATCATGTGACTCACTATTAGTTCTCTCCTCCAAGAAATTAATTGGTATTGGTTTACTACTAATCAAAAGGTTAAAGATGCCTAATTAATACAGCAGCCACAATGACCACGAATTATAAGAAGCAGTATGAAACAATTATCCTGCTCTAAATAGCGGAGAAAATAATGGGGTGCTTGATTATTCCATTAATCAAGATACTGGAAGCAGAATATCATATGAAGCAATTTGTTTTGAATTAAAGAGGGAAAGCACTATTTACTGCAGTTTCGGATTGAGACTTGTTTCATGTGGTTGTTTGTCTTAGAAATAAATCTGCTTTCAGCGACTAACTCATGTTTTATTAAGTAATGTATAATAAATTTAATAACATCGTATTTAATGCTCGAAAGATGAGTATTGTTGAAATTAGTAGTAAATTGAAAAGTACTCCTGTTCACGTAGGAGTGAAAAATAAAAAACGAGAATTAAACGAGCATTACATAAACTATCATATCTTTCATTATATAAAGTATTTAAAGGGATAAATATTGAAGAAAAAAATTAAAATATTGTGAAACGGTATTTTGTAGGTACAGTCAGTATAATATATATATGTAATAATAAAAATTTTCGCCTCTTTTTCTTAGTAAAAGTATTTCAAGTTCTTAATATTTTTCCTTTTTTACCTATCTTTAATAATATCTTAATATATTTTGTCTTTTATTTCATGCATTTAAAGTTGCGTATTCTTTTATTATTCTAAAAAACCTTAATCCATTCGCCTAATCTTATAAAATCCATTAAATTACTTTTTCATTTTATTCTAAAACTAAATTCTTTTTCTTTCGAATGTTTTAATATCATTTATTCTTTCGGGTTCTATACCCACAATTCCATGCGCCCGCCAGCGCTATTTGCACTTTAATTCTGACGCCGTATAAAAGAGTTCATTATCGACATCATCCTTTCCCATCGTATCGTAATTTGTTCTATGCCCCATCCTCCCCCACCTCTCTTCTAGCATTGGTCTGTTACCTTTCTGTAACCGTCCGCGCGCTATTGTTCGGAGTACAAATATCGTTACATCGGCGATGAAGAGAGGATTTTTACGTTTTTCTGGTTGTCTAATTATGCTGCGTCGCTTGGAGTGAACGTTCTAATGTGTAGATCCTATTCTTATAGCATCTAAAGTTTTATGAAGTGATGATCGATTTTTGAGAGTGGATGGAATAACTACTGTAAGTGTTTTACTATGTTTTGTCAATAAAAACAGTTTAAAAAGTCACGATGACTCTCTATATTCATTACGTAAGAGAAATTATCAATGTTTATCGAGCCTGTTTTTTCTCGCCACCCTGACTGCAATCCGGTATTTTCAATATAACGGATGGATGGTTTTGATTGCTCTACTACATTTTATGTCGAGGTGTACTGGTGTCGCCTAAATATCTGAAAGTCGGTAGCAAAATGCTACATATATACATGTGTATATATATATATATATATATATATATATATACATTTTCCATATTTTAATCGACAAAATTTTTACAGAGAAAAACAAAAATAGCCTTTTAATTAGAAATTATGTCTTCTTTGAATTTCTGTAAAAAAAAACAACTAAACTTAGGGGCTGTCTTTATAATGAAATTATACCAAACTTAAAAATCTTCATACAAACATCCAATCATGGCAGCATATTTGAAGTTTTCGATATATACTTTTGGATACTAAACGGTTTTTCGAAAATCAATTTTAACTTATATATATTTCGAAAAAAAAATTCATAAAAAGTATGATTTGTAAACTATCCATGTTTAAACAGGAACGCATTTCTAGAAGCATTAAATATGCCCATCCGGAATTACAGCTCATTTAGCCAAGTAGTATTTGAATTATGCTTTTTAAATTACCCACATTTCAAAATTTTTTGCAACGATTTAAATGGAATACAACGTTAGGAGTTCTAAATTTTAAAACATCATAATTCTTAAACTATCTGACCAATGCCTTCCCGTTTCGTATCTGAATGTAAAACGTGGCGAAAAATCCATAAATTTTAGAGTTTGGTACAATTTTAGTATAAAAACGGTCTCCTGAGTTTTAATATAAATTAAAAGAAGACAAGATTCTTTGTAGAATGGCTATTTTGTATTTCTTTGGTGACAGTTTACAGATTAAAATAAATGGGATATATCAATTTTATATATATATATATACCGATTGTACAATATGTATATTTTTCCTAATTTTTATGTCGATCAATTTACTTATGTTCTCGTACGCCAAACGTGATACAAGTGTTTGTTTATGTAGTTATTCGGAGATTTTATTATAACTATTTCATTATAACTAGACTATTTTATTATAACTATTAGAATAGTAATCTTCGTTATATTTGACGTAAATTCTTAGA
The DNA here is from genome assembly GCA_963932465.1 of Maratus speciosus. Taxonomy (NCBI): domain Eukaryota; kingdom Metazoa; phylum Arthropoda; class Arachnida; order Araneae; family Salticidae; genus Maratus; species Maratus speciosus. The sequence continues at coordinate 165,613,945 of OZ010786.1, read as the reverse complement.
TTAAATCGGACGGACATTATTATTGTGTTCTTTTTCACATATGTTTATCCTGCGTCCGTTTTAAAGGAAACAGTTAAGTGGTTAAATGTGGAAATGATTCTATTTGCAATTATCTTGAAAATAATTATAATACTAAAATCGTTTGTGAATCATGGTTATATCTAGAATCATTGCATCTTTTGTATGATGATGAAAACCTAATTCTCCTACCATTTGAATTAAGAAAAAGTAATATCTGTCTAAACATAAATGACATAACATCACATGACTCACTATTACTATTTTCATTTAAATGATTTACCAAGAAGAGAACTATTAATCTTTAGGTCAATGATGTCTATTTATTGCTTCTGCCTGGATGATTACCGGTGATATTAAAGATGCTGTAGAAATCAATATTATCTTTCGCTGATGAGCGGTGTAAATGGTGAAATTCCCATTTGGTTTTTGCATTAATCAAGATTAATAGAAGTGGAGTAGTCACATGAAGCAGCTTGTTTTGAAATTAACATTTAATTACAATTTATTAAACTTATGAAGCTATACGCGTTTTATGTAATTTTTCGGTATAGAAATAATCTGTTTTCAACAACAATTTTTGTTCGTGTAAGAATTTTCATACCAAATGTTTAATAGTATGATAATAAATTAATGAAAAATAATTAAAAGTATCAAAGGTTCTTCTGTTTGCGTAAGAGTTAAAATTATAACTGATGAGTGAACAATACATAAATTAAAGAGATATTTCACTAAGGGACTTTTAAAAATAAAATGGAACAGAAAGTTCATCCATGTGCAAAAGAAATGAGCAATTATAAAAAAAAAATTACTTTTAAGTTTAATAGATATTTGTTTTCAAATTGTTATCCAAAATTGTCTAAGAATCTAAAACAGCAATGTATTTATAGAAAGGAGATGCTAACCACTTCTATGGCATGCTAACAGAAGGATGCAATGTTTAGGTGCCTACGATATGATTTAAAAGTCAGATTTAACTTCCAGAGTATTCTATTGTTCAAAGCAAGGTAACACCATCAGAAAAGTCATATAGGATCACCACAAAAAAATTCTGAAATTTAGAATATGTAACTTTTTAAAAAAAGTTGGGGTGGGGGGAGGGAAATTCGAACCGTAGCTCCAAGCAGTAAGCTTGATGGAGTGTTTTCCTACTTTCGGTCGAAACCCATTTGTTAGTCTATCTATAGTTTTGACAGCAGTTTTTAAAAAGATTGGTCAATGTTTATATTTATGTTTTAGTAACGCAAGAAAGTTGTAAGATTCTCGATACAGCTGTCTGGTTCAAAATATGACGAATTATAATAGATACAAAATATTAGTAACAAAAACACTAATTGTAATAACTATAATACCAATAATAATAAAAATAATAATAATTAAAAATATAATTAATGAATTAATATATATGAAAACTATTTACTATGCAAGTTGAGAAGATAACAAAAAAATCATAAAAAAAGCACAGTTGGATTTCGGTTATCGAATGCCAGATTGTCGAATAAGAAATTTGAGCAATATTTGATTCGGTGGGCTGGGTTGCTCATCCGAACTTCTATTAAAACTACGCCATCACCATCTGCAAAATTTTGGTCTTTCGTGAAAAATGACATATGGATAGCTTTAGCATTGAACCATTGTCTCGTTTGTGTATTGTATGCCTCGAGGAAAAAAAGGAAGGACAAGTAATTTTCTGACTTCCACTCATATATGCTAAAACAATGCTCTGGCCATCCAGTGATTCAATGAAGGGTCTAAGATGCTGATATTAATATGTTTTTAACAAGTATGCTTCGTTGTATATTCATTCGAAAACGAAAGATTGTAACTGATAACTTCATCATTACTATACTAATTTTAATTACTAAAAGATGTAAGATTAAAAGCTTTAACAATAGTAATCAATGATTACGAAAATAGAAGTAAACATAGAAGTAAAATAAAAAAATAACGTGAGTAATATGAAAGAGGACGTTAAAAATTGAATAATGGCGTTTCATAGACCGTGCAATTTTAGAATAGTTTTATACAGGGTGATTCAGCTCGTCGGTGACAAACTTTAAGGATCGATAGAGCACACCTAGACGAACATTTTTGAATAGGGAATGTAGGGTCCCTGACGCGATGGTAAGGCGCTAGGCGCTTTCGAAAATTTGGGTGCCGAAATTCGAAACGTCATAAAAACTAGGGAAATGGTTAGATTTTCTTGCTTGTTGCGTCGAAATGATTCTGTTTGTTTAGACTTTCTTCAGTACCAATTTGATAAGCGTATCTCTTAAAACATGGATAGGGGGCGCTGCAGACTTTGGAGAGCTAGACAACAACTTTAAGCCCGTTATTTTGATAATTTAACACATGCTCGCCAAAGTTTATACTCTAACTTAAAGTTTGAACCCAAAAGTAGAGCCCTGCAAAAAGCGTAAGAGCCGGAATAAAATGTCAAAGTACAGGGTGGTCGAAACTCGAAGGCTCCTAGGAGATAAACAAACAGATTTCTTGACTTATGGCATGCATTTTCATGATTCTGTTTGCTGGGGCTCTCTGAAACTCAGTTGAACGGTACAAAAAGAAACATCAATAGGGGGCGCTTTGGGCAAAAAACATAATTCGTTGACATTTCGGACGCTAACTGGAAACGGGGCGCTACTGGAACGTGCGGTACCTACTTAAGCTTCGGGTTACTTGTCTGCAGATCGGTAGTAGGATGGAACGGTACACAAACTCTGAATTGGCTGACATGCATTTGGCGTATGGCGCTGCTGGTTGTAATGGACGAGCCGCTCAGCGGTTGTACGCCGAGCGTTACCCCAACAGGCAAATCCCCTGCCATGCCTTCTTCGCTCGAGTACACCAGAGGTTGTCCACAACGGGATCTTTCGACGGAGGCAGGCCTGAACGGGAGCGATCAGTGAGCACCCCCTACAACGAAGAGGCTGTGCTTAACCTGGTTGAGGACAACCCAGGTCTTAGCACGAGAGATATCGCCAGACATGTTGGCATTTCGCAAGCAACTGCGTGGCGCATCTTACGTTCCCGGAATCTGCACCCCTACCACATCCAGCGGGTGCAGTTGCTCAGAGAGCAGGATTTTGGCCCTCGAGTGGAATTCTCAAGATGGTACTTGGCGATGAGATCCAGGGATCCCCGTTTTGTAAACAGCATTTTGTTTACGGACGAGTCCACCTTCAGCCGGGAGGGAATGTGGAACGCCCACAACAGTCATGTGTGGTGTGATGAAAATCCACATGAAACCAGAAGCCGAGCAGCCCAGGAGCGTTTCTCAGTAAATGTGTGGGCCGGCATTCTGGGGGATTGCCTCATTGGCCCTTATTTGTTACCTGAACGGCTGACAGGTGGAAATTACCTGATTTTCCTGGATCAAGTGCTGCCGCAGCTTCTGGATGAGGCGCACGTACCCGAAGGTTCGCGTCGCCAGATGTGGTTCCAGCACGATGGAGCTCCGGCCCATTACACGAACGACGTGCGTCTCCATCTAAACGCAAGGTATGGCCAGCGGTGGATCGGGCGTGGGGGTTTAGTTCACTGGCCTGCCCGATCACCAGACCTCACCTGCTTGGATTTCTTCCTTTGGGGTTACCTGAAGGCCGAGGTATACCATACACCTGTCAGCAGTGCTGAAGAACTTGTGGCGCGCATTGTGGCAGCTGCAGGGCAGATCAGAGATACTCCTGGCATTGTTGGAAACACACACTCCTCAATGCGACGGAGGTGCGAAGCCTGCATCATGGCCCAAGGTCGAAATTTCGAGCATCTTCTGTAGTGTTATTTTTTGTAAATAAATTTCCAGTATCATTGATGTTTTTGGTCTAAATTTATTCAGAAGTGTTGAGCAGAGGTAGAAAATGTGTTTTCATTATTACTAACTGATCGTAGCGCCCCGTTTCCAGTTAGCGTCCGAAATGTCAACGAATTATGTTTTTTGCCCAAAGCGCCCCCTATCGATGTTTCTTTTTGTACCGTTCAACTGAGTTTCAGAGAGCCCCAGCAAACAGAATCATGAAAATGCATGCCATAAGTCAAGAAATCTGTTTGTTTATCTCTTAGGAGCCTTCGAGTTTCGACCACCCTGTACTTTGACATTTTATTCCGGCTCTTACGCTTTTTGCAGGGCTCTACTTTTGGGTTCAAACTTTAAGTTAGAGTATAAACTTTGGCGAGCATGTGTTAAATTATCAAAATAACGGGCTTAAAGTTGTTGTCTAGCTCTCCAAAGTCTGCAGCGCCCCCTATCCATGTTTTAAGAGATACGCTTATCAAATTGGTACTGAAGAAAGTCTAAACAAACAGAATCATTTCGACGCAACAAGCAAGAAAATCTAACCATTTCCCTAGTTTTTATGACGTTTCGAATTTCGGCACCCAAATTTTCGAAAGCGCCTAGCGCCTTACCATCGCGTCAGGGACCCTACATTCCCTATTCAAAAATGTTCGTCTAGGTGTGCTCTATCGATCCTTAAAGTTTGTCACCGACGAGCTGAATCACCCTGTATATTTGTTTTGTAAATGACTCGGATAGAGTCGAAACATGTAAGCAGTCGAATAAACTTATTTTTTCTGTTTTTAAAATTTTAATCTTACAGATTTTAGCAATTAAAATTAGTATATTATTACAAGGTTTTAATTTGTTAGATATGCATCGTCACTAAATTTAAGCGATTATAATAGTTTGATCTGTACCTGTTTACTAATAATCAAAGATCAAAGACGCAATTAAATACATTTTATGAAGTGACCAAGGGCAATATTTAAAAACTTGTAGGAAAAAATGATGAGGAGTTGAGTTGTTTGCAACTATGTTTCCCCTGAAAGCATTCACCTGCTCAATTGTTCGTAATCGCCTTGTTAATTGCATAATATGTAGTATTTTTTTTTCTATTTAATACGGTATGAAATTAAGTAAAAAACATTTTGGTAAAACTGTACGCACCGTGGTCTAGAAAAGTAAATGGTTGTTAAATATTTGAGTAAATGGTTACGAGCAGAACAGGCATATGTTCTTACCCTCATTACGCAGAATTATCTGAACACTAAGTTGTTTCAGGCAGGCTTTACTAGATAATTCCTATACACCAATGCATTATCTTCTTCTTTGTGCTTTTTATGATCCTAAAACACAGAAACTAATAACATTATAGCATAGTTACCTTATAAATAGGAATCAATAATTTTACATTTTGATAGCATTAAATTCCAAATAATATATCAAATGAATTTTAGTTAGGCACCAGTTTAGGACCTTGAAAAGAAATAGAATTTCCCTAAATTACCCCATCTGTCTTAATTGTACTGCATAGATATCAAACTTTAAATTGGTAGTTTTTTTTTTTTTTTTAATCTAATAGACATAGTTTAAAGAAGAATAATAAAATGTATTTTGCTTCTATGTTGTTACATACTAATTTCTTTTAATACGGATTTTGGATTTGTTTTAATTATAAAATATTTAAGAAATACAGTGAGTACAGACAAGTTCATTAATTATATAACATTTGTGTACAACACAATTTTTATTGATTTCTGATTTTTTTTTAAATTATGTATTTATATAATTTTTGAAATTACTATCACTGACTTAAATACAGAAAATCTGTATAAAAGATAGCAGATCGCTTTCCACAGAAGTACTACATAGCACAATTGCATTGAAATAATATTATAGCCGCCTGGAAAAAAAGAGGATAAAGTACATATTAATGCATCCTTATGCGTGTATTAAAATCTAAAAATGTCAGCGACAATTTTTAACAAGCTAAATTCAATACTTTAAACGATCCAAACATTGTTAGATTGTTTCAAATTTATTCAGTAATAATTGGGAATCATTATACAGTAATCGCTTAACATTCGCGAGTTTTTATTATTCGCGAAATAAAAAATGAAGAACATTTCAACATTCGCGAATTCTTTACTTAGTTATTCGCGAATTTCGTTTCAAAAAGAATAAATTTTTAAAGTAAACTCGCTTTGTTTTACCAATTCCATAAAAGTATTTGCTACTGGTTTGTATGGAATTGTATTGTATAGCCTAAATTCCGAGAAATTCAACCCTTGTATTGATGCAAAATATAAATTAGTAGTTTATGAGAAACCGGAAACATAAATTGATGCGAAAACTAAAAAAAAAAAATTCAAAACTTTCTAAAATTCGAAATTTTTATTGCGACTGAAAAATTTTCTGCAAATTGTATGGGAAATTTTAAAACTTCAACAACAACTTGTTCATAAAGCAATAGAATGCAATCCTTAACTGGTGAGGAGTCTCACATTTAAAAGAAAAATCGAGACTACAACTTTTCCTCATATGGAAATTCATAAACAAAAGATCTGCTCTTCCAAACAGTCGTATATCAATACATTTTTTCAGACATCAATTAGCAACTAAACTTTGTACAATATCTATATTATAAAGGACAAACATATCTGTGCGTAACACATACGTCATTCTTTGAATGGCAACACTTTCAAATTTGAAATGAATTTTCGTTTTGCAATTTTCGCTACTGAAAATTTTTAAACTTCTGCACATCGCACATTTTTAGATTTTATATCGTCGTATAAGGGAAAAAATGTACTTTTAAATGCAATTTGTTTGGAAGCTGTATCGCAATTTATTTTTGAGATATTAATTTTTTTGTAGTTTTTAGTATCAATTTTGTAATTGTGGCAAAAGAAGTACTCCTTTTCTATTAAAAGTAAAGGGAAAATAGTAGATTACTGCATTTTTTTGTTGCCATTTCCTCATAAAAATTCAAATTAAAATACATACTATGTCACAAGTACCATCTACCGGTAAATTTTGGTTTTATTTTGTTTCTATTCATCAACTAAGTGTTTCTTCGTTTATAACAAAAATATTTTACAAACGATAGAACACTTTCTCTTTAAGAAAATGTATTTTAAATGATCGTGCGACTTTCCTGCACAATTACTTATTTCGTATCAGAAAGCTTAAAGAATGCAATTTTAATCATCCGCGTGTAATAATATTTTCCGAATTTTGGAAAAAAGTTTTCTGATAATGACTCCTGATAAAACACGGAGCTATTATAAGCAAAAACAAGTGAAGGCATATGTAACATTAAATACCGGATTTGTTTTTGCCAAGTTTCTTGAATGACGATATTGCTTTTTGTTGTGTTTGTGTGTTGTGGTTGTGTATAATGACGTCATTTGAATAATTTTCTATAGATGTAGGACTACAAATTTTAAGAATTCTAGAAGCTGTATTTAGATGTTGTTTAAGACTGGATCATAAAAGTGTAATTCTTTAGCGGTTAAAAAATTATGTCATTTTATAAAAAAGCGTGTTTTTTAATCCTTAAAACTGAAATATGTTTCGTAGAAGTACGTCGTTTCACCCCAGCTGCTTTGAAGTTCTTCACAGGTTGAAAAAACTTCTTTTAAAAATAACATAATGGAAAGGACAGGCTGATAAACCGCAACGTTTTACAAAAATGTACAGTGTCGAAGAGCAGTAACATACAATGTGCATGCTCTGTTTGTAAGCCTTTGTTCAAAAAATAGTGACATATATTACAGAACTTGATGATTATCAACTGGATGAATTCGCTTCGTCGAGTAATACAAGCAAACAATGAGAATATTGGCTCTTTGAGGTTTAAAATAATATGAAGTTCCCCATGTTTTTGTCCAAAATTCTCTTCACAAATAAAATTTTACTGCTATTCTTTAAGACATTCTACTATAATTTTATTAAAATAATAAAATTTGCTTAATTTATTTAATCTATGCATTTACAACTCAAGGCTGTTTTTTAATCATCTGCTCTGAGCTTTCTTCTGCACCAAGTTTACTAATACTTTTTTTAAATTGGAAGCTGTTCATTTGTAAATGTGCCCGCACTAGCCATTTTTTTTAAATATCCCCACTTTAATATGTTAATTTAAAAAGTATTTTATAAAATTTCTTTAAAATGATCGTAATTAGGTAGCTTTCACTATTGCTGAATTGAGATAATAATGAGGTTTATTTATCTTTATCCATGCCATTTTCTGATTAAAAAAATATTTTTATTTCTTTTTTTTCTATGATTTAAATTTCGTTGTATAGGGTTAATTGGCGCTAAATGCCATCAGGGACATATTGAACAAAATATTTGGAATGGAAAATGGCGTACTGCTTTGCAAAAAAAAAAACCACTCATTTTTCCTTATAAAGTTTCCATATTTTTTTCGTCTGCATGAATGCTGATACTAATTTGGAGGCACCAGGCAAAAGGTTTAAATAAGTGAAAATGACGTCATATTTAAAAGAAAATGATCAATCTCTTAGATAATATTAAACATTTTAACACAAATCCGTCTAAAAACATAAATTACTGCAATTTTTATTCTTCGATATTGAGATTAGAATCTGAAGTTAAGAGTGCGACTGTTTGCATGCAAATGTGTTGTTGACAATCGTGATTTCAAGTTTTGTGTTAAAATGAATTTAAAATGATCAAATTAAAATACCATTTTTTAAAACATGGTGAATACGGATATGAAGAGTACATATGTAAATTGTGAGAAGGTGAAAATGATGTCGGGTTTAGATTTTACAGGAAAAAAAATTAGAATAAATTTTATCGTTTTGATTCAGGAAAACGAAGCATAAAAGACTTAATTGACAACTTCATCACAATAACTGTTTTTTATTATATTTTACTGATTACATATGTGATTAAAATTTAAATTTAATAATTCAGACAATCAGGGGTCGCATTCCATAGGGGGAATTTTATTGTTCCTACCAGATCTATTAATCAAAAATCTTCATAGTTTTTTATTTAAAATATGCTATAGAAAGATACTATGAAGATATTATTTTCAAAATAGTGGTAGAAACAATAAAATTTTCCCTGTAGAATGCGACCCCTGGACAACTGAGTTTTATAGAAATGGTACTTTGTTAATTTTAGGTTAAAATAATATTTGTTTGAGAGTTAGACTAACCAATTTCAGATGCATTTTCTATTGTAGCTAATATTGTAGGTTTATTATAAATCAATGAAACAGCTCTTTCTTAAGCATTTTCCTTCGTCGATGTTCTACGGGTCTCACTTCGTGTTTATAATTATTCAAATTTATTTACACCATGAATTTTTTAATACTTAATAAATTATATTTTTACATTTCAATAACTTTTTCAATTTAAACAAATCTAACCTAACTCCCTTTTATGCACGGGAAGATAGACTCAACATTCGCGATTTTGACATTCCCGGACTTTTCCGCGAACATAACCCTCGCGAATGTTAAGGGATGACTGTACTTACTTTTTTTTTTTTTTTTTTTTTTTTTTTGTCGATTAAAACAAAAAATATTCACAGAAAAGAGTAACAGTTCTTTAACATTATTTCAAAGTTTAAAGATACTCTGTTATATGATTACAGAATACGTGTTAAAATTCTTAAATTAAATGATAAATGGTCCTGATATTAAATAAAGAAATTCCAAATATACCTCTAGAAGAAAAAAAAAGTAAATATTAAGTAAACGAAAGAAAAATGAAATCTGAAAGCTTCGAAATCCCGAAAAACTGCAATATATCTCTGTCAAACACCACAAAGAAATTTTTGCGGGAAATTTCACTTTTACTCTAGTTGGAAGCATGATTGATCACCTCTTACAACTGTTCATTTTAAGAGACAAATATGAGAAAAGAAAAAATAAGAAACAGAAATTCTTTTTGGATCTTTACTAATGAAACCAAGCATCAAAGCAAAAAAAAAATCAGATTCTCCAGTACTCATGATGTGATATGTTCATTTATCAAATAAGAAAAACCCCAGCAAGATTCTTTATTATTGAATTTTCGTTACATTTCCCCCCCCCCCTTTTTTTTCTTTCATAAAAGTTTCTTTGTTTCAGTTCAGTTTTGATATTAACATATTTTAGCATATTTTGATAATCCATTAAATAATAACATTTATATATTTTTTTCATTTTTAAATACTCTTATTTTTTAATTGTATAAAATCACATACAAAAATTCCAGCAAAGTATATAATTTTTTTAATTTGTTTTGCATATTTTTCTGTTTCATTTTTCTTAAAAGTTTTCAGCTTTTTATTAACTTTATGTTTATATTTAAGTATCACTTATAATACATAAAGAGATGTAATTTTTTTTTCCTTAATAATTAAACAATGCTAATTTATAATTTTCTAAAAGCAAACGCAAAAAATACAAATCACAAAAAAAAAGCCAGATAATTTTTTCTTTCCGTTTATGTTGCAAATTTTTTGTATTTTATGTTTTCTTAAAGTTTTTTTAAATTCTAATAAAGTATGGTATTAACTTAGTTTAATATTTTTTCATAGTTTGATGTTTCATCATTGATACATAAAGTAATAATAATCCTAATTTAAAAACCTAACTAGAGAAGACTGGGTTTTATTTTTAATTGTGTAAAATAAAACGGAAAACTCCAAGTCAGAAGATATTTAACAAGATGTTTTATTATTGATATTTCATTTAATTGTTTCTTTTTATGGTTACCTTAAAACTTTGTGTTCCTGCTCCATTTTATTATTAGCTCTAAACGCATGTTTGAATATACTGAGATAAAACATACACCAACAAATAATTATAGTAGTATTTTCTTAATTTATAAATGCTGGTAGTTTGAAATGTATAAAATGAAGCATTTTGTATAAATAGAATGCGATGTTCTAATTAATTATTGGGAGTCACTGCCTAAATAACCGTCATGGTTGCTTGGTAAAACCCTTTAATCGTCTGGATCACTATTTACAAAAACACGTTCCCGATTACTTAATGCATAAGCAACTTTGAAAAACGCTTATCAGTGTAACATTAGTAGCGTATGTTCCCCATTATTTTAGATTTTATTTAAAAAACACTAAAAATTTTCTTTTTATTCTTCTTTGTATTTGGCCATTGGATGCTGCATAATATGAAAGAGGTATCTGTTTAATTCCATCGAAATAAATGCGATATTTCCCCAGATAATGTTTTTTTTATTTGTAAATACTTGTAGTTTAAAATTGTATAAAATGAAGCATTTTATATAAATAGAATGGGACACTGTAATTAATTCTTGGGAGAGGCTTTCGAGAAAAGCCGTTGTGTCTGGTTGGCAAAACTCTTTAATCGTATGGATCACTATTTACAAATACATGTATTTTTCCAGCAGGTGTCGATTTGACACCAACCAAATTATTAAATGTTGATTCGAACCGTAAATTTCGTCATAAAATAAGTTTACTTTAAACCAGGGAGAGCTAAGTTTAATAAATAAAAATCCAGGTGTAAAGTGTTTTTATCAAGGTTGACAAAAAGTTACGGAAGTTCTAGTGTTAATGGATTACCGAGTTTAAAAACACATATCTGGGCAACGCTAGCGGTGCATATTTCTCACTATTGTTGATTTATTTAAAAAACTCTAACAATTTACTTTTTGTTCTTCTTAGTATACGGTCATTGGATTATGCATAATATGAATGAGATATGTGCCTAGTCCCATTGATATAAATCAATTATTTTCCCCCAGATATTCTAAACATTCAGTCCATGATTCACACACGCTTCCATGATTTGGGACACGAATGCACTTTCTGTTAATTTATGATTATTTTAATTTATAATTTACAATATGCGTTTCTTTAGGATGATTTTTTAAAGCTCATCTTTCTAGTTCTTAGTAGAAATATCTGCATTTTATTATCTACTAAGAAATATGTTAATTAGAAATTATCTGAAATTTATTTGATGCAAAGCATTTCATATCCATAGTGATTACATTATAAACAACACAGAAGTGTTTCCTGGTATAAATGTTTATAAAATGTGAGAAACATTTTATGAGCAGCAAAAGAAACATGCTCTTTTTTCCAGAAATCTTTGATCCTTACTATTTAGTGCTGTTTCTGATTGGTAACCTTCTAAAAAAAATAAAATTTTCGAATAGAAGGCAAGATTTCCGTAATCTTGGAAAATAAAAGTTTGAACGGTATTTGCTTAAATGCTTCTGATATATCAAAAAAACTGCATTTTTTTAACACTTTTCAATAAAGTTGAAAAGTGTTTATGTATTCGGTTTGTCTGTTCGTCTCTCCACGCTCTAACTCCCGTATATATACTCGAATTTTCATGCAATTTATAAAGATTATTTAAAGTCACCAAAGCACGTTTAGTACTGTATATGAAGTATGTAGGATAAATAGTTCATTTACAGGGGCACTACAGAATTCCATTACATAATGCTATATGGGGAAAAATCCTTTGCAGAGTATTTTAATGAGATTATGCTATTTCAAACGTATTCAAGCTGATATAAATCACTGAATTTCACTACGATTACGTTAGAACAAGGCATTCATAGCATTTTTTATTCATTTACAAGGACATACAAAATAAATCGGTTACAGTACTGTCTTTGAGTAATAATTACTGGAGTGCGTGTTTTAAAATTCGGTATGCGTTTTTAAATTTAACAATTTTTTGCATGTTACTAGTTATATATAAATCCTATACCTCATGTACAGGGCTGCACAAAAGTATTCACGTACTATTCTCGTTGATGAAATTGCTGAAGAGGAAATTTCAATTCAGGCACGTGTATTTCTTAAGTGAACTAAATTTTGGCATGCATGTAGTTAATAGATACAAATCTATATATCATATACAGGGCTGCTGAAAAAATTGGGATAATTTTCCAATTGTAGATGGGAACAGCTGAAATCGTGTTTTCAAATGCGTCACGCGTTTCCATATGGAATTAGACATAACGTTTTAACATATTAAACGGTGCAGTTTTGTTACATTATTCTGAATGTGTTGGAAAGTGTTTCATAATCTATGCTTGATGCATGATCTTTTCTTTCTTGTTTACTGAATAAAAAGTTTCATTTTACAGCTATTTGAATGCATTATATCACTTAAAGAAACATGTACTGTTAATTTTTTTATTTTAGAAAATATTTCGCATTAAATTCATACAGCTTTAGAAGAAGACGAACATTATTTATTTTCAGAATATAAATTTTTCAATTCAAGGAATAAAATTATTATCCAGTTTTTTAGATTTAAACTGGAATTGCGTTCAAAGTATTTTGTGATTTTTATAATTTTTTTACCACGTTTTCTCTAAATCCAGCTTGCGAAGGAATGCAGCAACTGCAATGCTGTCTAGTCATCTTAAATGAATCTCGTAAACCAAAAAATTTAACTTAAATAAAATATTATTCTCAAGTATAATTTTTAACTTTAAGAAAATATTTCCTATTAACATTTCATCAGAAGATAAAAATTGTATTAGTGTTGTTTAAATGGAAATAATTCTTACTGAAAATTTTTGAGATGCGATTATGATAAAATGTTTCTTGTAACACAATACACGAAGTTTCTGAAAGTATGTTTGATATATATATTTATTCTTTTAGCAATTGTTTTTTGTTTTAGTATATTAAAACATAAAAAATTATCTTTCCTGTGGTAAACTGTCTCAAAATCTTATTGTATGTCAAAACGTTTGATTATTGCTACTTATGTTGTACGCAATCTGTAACAATTTCTATATATTAGCTTTGATTTTACTCTTTTAACAAAGGATTATTAACATGTAATATATGTTGATAAAACTCGTTACACCTGTAGCAGCTATTGAATTTAATCACTAGAGTAAACGAGCCAAAATACAGAATAGATTAAAAGTAATGTACAGTCGTGGAAAAACACCTCCAACTCACTCTGCAACAAATTATCGTAGAAGAAAGTTACTGATACGAAACGATTGGAAATAAAGTCTACTTTTAAAAGATTTATATGTCGTAGGCTAATTGAGAAATTTGGCCTTTTGGCAAGGAGCCTAGGCTGTTTAAAAAGAGCCGGGCTAATTGGAGAATCATCTCCGTTTTTCCAAACTGCTTGATATTTTTCAGGCTTCTTGCAAAGAGCCTAAAGAACGTTAGGCTATTTGGAATAAGGGACGCATCTACCAGAACCTGAATGTCAAACCGAAACCTGATTCGAACCCGAAAAAAAATCCATCGAACCGTAATTCGGTCCGAGAACGACAAAATAATTTCCGTCGATAAGCACCGATCAAAACCTGAAAATGCCAATTGAAGTCTACCCTAAACCCGATCCTTACCAGACAACAACAAAAAAAAATTCTACCCAACCGTAACCCGATTTTTTGCAAGATAAAATATTTTCCGCCGAATCGCAACCCTAACAGAAACTAAAAATGCCAATTGAAGCCTACCCTAAACCCGATCCTAACCAGACAGAAAAGAAAATTCCATCCAACCGTAACCCGATTTTTTGTAAGATAAAATATTTTCCGCCGAAACGCAGCCCGATCTAGAATTTGAAAATCCCGTTTGAATTCAATCTGAAACCCGATTCGAACCCGAAAAACTATCCATCGAACCGTAACCGGATTGGAAAAAGACAAAATAATTTCCTTCGACACGCACCGACCAGAACTTGAAAGTCATCCCGAAACCACATCTAAACTCCCTCCCCCCTCCAAAAAAAAAAAAAATCCAGCGAAATGTAACCTGGTCCGAGAAAGACAAAATAATTTGCGTCGACACGCACTCACCAGAATTTAAAAACGCCAATTGAAGTCTGCTCTAACGCCGATCCGAACAGAATACAAAAGAAAATTCCATCCAATCGTAACCCGATCTATGCAAGACAAAATAATTTCCGTAAAAACGCAACCCAACCAGAACCTGAAAATTCCATTTGAAGTGATTCCGATACCCGATCCGAACCCGAAAAAAAAAATCCATCGAACCGCATCCCGATCCGAGAACGACAAAATAATTTCCGTCAACACGCACATAACAGAACCTGAAAATTCAAATTAAAGTCTATCTTAAATCCGAACCGAACACGAAAAAAAAAAAAAATAAAATTCCATCCAACCGTAACACGATCTGTGCAAGACAAAATAATTTCCGTCAAAATGCAACTCTACAAACCTGAAAATTTCATTTGAAGTCGTCCGGAACCAAATCAGAATCTGAAAAATAAAAATCAATCGAACCGTAACCCGATCCGATAAAGACAAAATAATTCCCGTCGACATTCAAAGACCAGAACTTGAAAATTTTAATTGAAGTCTATCTTAAACCTGAACAAAAAAAAAAAAAAAAAAAAAAAAAAAAAAAAAAAAAAAAAATCCATCCAACCGTAATGCGATCTGTGCAAGACAAAATAATTTCCGTCCAAACGCAACTCAGCAGACCTAAAAATTTCATTTGAAGTTATCCCCTTGGAAATTATACTTAGACTCTTAGTCGTTATCTTCACTGCACATTTTTTTATATCTTTATGGAGGGGTGGGGTAGGGGGAATAATTTTTTGTCAAAAAAAAAAAAATGTGTTTATTAATCTTAATTATCAACCACTTGCATAAATCAAATCTTCCAATAAAACGGGTTTCTTTTCTTTTCTTTCCTTTTTTTTTTTTAATCAAATTTATTCAGCAACGAACGGTCTCTTGGGAAAATATTAAAAATCTTCTTCATCCGCAGATATCAATGTTACAGCACTTTTCTTACTTATATTTATATTATTTCGATTTATCAACCACCTTTCTAGTAGATAAAGATGAAAAACAACAAAAGTCTGCGTCATCTGCAAATGTCATTAATGTAAAAATTTCTTAAAATATATTTCATAATTTTCAGTAGATACCTATCTTCTTAATGGTGGGAAAACTTTAAAAATCTGCTTCATCTGCAGATTTCATTATTACAGAAATGTTCTTATGTATTTTTCTAATTATTTTCAATAGCGATCGACCCTTTTCTCCGTACGGATGAAAAAATATTAAAAAACTGCCTCAACTGCAGATGTTATTGTTGTTGAAATTTTCATACACATTTTTACTTTCTTCTATCTTTACAAGAAGAAAGTATTGGATTCATGAAAATTTCCGAATTCCGGTTTTCGACGGATTTACACGTTTTAGGGGTCAGAGATTCCAAAAAACATGTTTTTACAAAATGTCTGTCTGTGACTCTGTGAGTCTGTCTGTCTGTCTGTCTGTCTGTCTGTGTGTATGTGACACAAATTTTGTGGGCGCTCTATCTCAAGAACTAATGCACGGAATTTAATAAAAATTGATATTCAGTTAGTGCCTAATACAAATTGATGCTGATTAGTTTTTGGTGTAAATCGCTCAACAGGTGGCGCTGCAATGCTGCATTTTTCACGATTTTTGCAATAGCTCTATCTCAAGAACTAATGCACGGATTTTGATCAAACTTCAGATTTAGTTAGTCTTTGATATGAATTGATGATGATTACGTTTTGGTGTAAATCGCCCAACAGGTGGCGCTGTTATGATGAATTTTGCAGGATTTACACGATTTCCCCAATAGCTCTATCTTAAGAACTAACGCACGGATTTTCATCAAACTTCAGATTAAGTTAGTCCTTGATATGACTTGCTACTGATTAGGTGTTGGTGTAAATCGCCCAACAGGTGGCGCTTCTCTGCTGCCTTTTCCACGATTGCCTCAATAGCTCTATCAATAGAACTCATGGGCCAATTTTCATCTAACTTCAGATTTAGTTGTATGTTGACACAAGTTGTTGTTAATTAGGTTTTGGTGTTAATCACCCAATAGGTGGCGCTGCTATGCAGAAATTTTCACGATTTTCGCTATTGCTCTATCTCAAAAATTAATGTACTGATTCTCTCCAAACTTCAGATTCAGTCAGACGTTGACATAAATTGTTGCTGATTAGGATTTGGTATAAATCACCCAATAGGTGGCGCTGCTAGGCAGCATTTTGCTGAATTTAGCTGATTTCAGCGATAGTTATATCTCAAGAACTAATGCACGGAATTTCATATCGTTAGAATCCTCATGAGATGCATAGATTGCCATTTAATTTTGGCAGTGTGATAGCGAATTTTGAAGTATTAACATGTATGAGATAGAAGAAAGTTTTGGGATTGGTACATCCGACTAGTTATAATTATTTTCATTAGCAACCCATCTTCCCTGCTTTCATTATTACAGAAATTATCTTGTGTAGTTTTCTAATTGTTTTCATTAGCAACCTATCTTCTGTCAGTTATGCTGGAAAAAATCTGCCTCGTCAGCAGGCATCATTGTTGCAGAAATTTTTATATACATTTTTATAATTATTTTCATTATCAACACATCTTCCCTGCTCGATGCTGCGAAATCATTAAAAATCTGCTACATTTGCAAATTTAATTAATATAAAACTTTTCATGTATATTTTTCGCAATAATTTTTATTAGTAACCTTTATTATAATTTTTATTAGCAGTTACCTACTCTGCATATAATTCTGGAAAAACATTAAAAATCTACCTCACTTGCAGATTACATTCATTCCTTCGCATACAACATGTCCATTTTTAAATATAAAAGAAAAACATAGTATTTGTAATGTAATTGTAGAATACTTTTCATAATTGCATTAAAAGATGATTAATTTACTTTCAATTAATATTTGAGTTGAAGGTTTTCGGATTTTGGAATAAATGTGTCGGGTTTATGGTAGGTTTCAATTGGAATTTTCAGGTTCTGGTCGGTCCCTGCCTACGAAAATGTTTTGTGGTTCTCGTATCAGGTTACGGTTCGATGAATTTTTTTCCGGTTTCGCTTGAATTAAAATGAATTTTTTTTAGGTTCTGGTGGGGATACGGTTGGATGGAATTTTCTTTTTTGCCGGGTTTGGATCAGGTTTAGGATAGATTTCAATTGGAATTTTCAGGTTCTGGTCGGTAACTATTTTTTTTTTTTGGCGGGATCGGATCGGGTTTCGGGGTGACTTCAACTGGAATTTTCTGGTTCTAATTGGGTTGCATTTAATAAAAATAATTTTGTCTTGCTCGGATCGGGTTATAGTTCTATGTAACTGAAACAAGTGGTGATTTTCCAATTAGCTTAAAGCTATCTAGGCTCTTTGCAACGAGGCTAAAACTTTTTTTAGGCTGTTTGAAAAATAAATTGTCTTATTCCAATTAGACTAACGTTCTTTAGGCTCTTTGCAATAAGTCGGGAAAATATCAAGCTTATTGGAAAAAACGAGTTGATTCTCCAATTAGCCCGGCTCATTGCAAACAATTTAGGCTCTTTGCAAACAGCCGGATTTCTCAATTAGCCTGCGACATATGTAACATTTGCTCAGGGAGCGATCTACATATCAAAACAGCTCAAAGTTGTTTTTTTTTTTTTGTTTTTTTTATGACAACACTGAATTTTAGCACCATAAATAAATTCTCACCCTTCAGTTAGCCTAAGTACAAATTTTCATGAAATTCCTACGATTAGTTTAAGATAAATTAATTATTTTAAAATGAGCACAGTTTAGGCACTTTATCCAAATAGAAGTTTGGTACTCGATTGCTGAAATGCTACTGAATGACTAATTCACTTCAATCAATGCATTACTTCTTGCCAATATGACTGCTTTACTTACATAATATTTTCGGCTGTTGTTATGAGGTAAAAGCCTCTTCAATATTCATGTTATAATGTTTACAAATGTTGAATTATCCGATTTTAGAAAATATAAGGTTATCTGTATTTAATATAGTTTTCGAATATGTGAATGTGATTGGAATTTTATAGTTTTTAGAATGATTTTTCTCAGATTTTGAATTTATTTAACTCGCTCTTTTATAAATTTATTGGAAGAATGTGAAGAATGTCGGCGAATACAAAATTCCGAATGAAAAATGGTAAGAAGTATATAAGGCAACAATGTAGAATAAACGTCTTATGCTCCAAGTGGATCTTAAACGGGGCACCGTAATCCCAGCGCAAATGTTTCAAATTTTGCTTTTCTACACTGCATAGACGAACCTTTAAACTAGCATTTTGACGTTCTTTAATCATAATTTGAAAAATAATTGGATTTTTTTATTATTATTATTTGCATGCTTATAAAGCAGGACATAATTCATTTAAATCCATCAAAAATCGTAAGTTAGTTGCAATTCATAATTTGTTCGAATATTAATTTCATAATTCGCATTATAAAATTATAAAAAGTACAAATTCAATGCATTTACGTTTGTTTTTTTTTAGTATTATAGCCATACAAAAAATTAGAAAATTATGATTATAATTTCCGGAGATATTAATAAAAATATGAAAATGTAGATTAACGTTCTCAAACGAAGCTTTAAATTTTCAATGTTTATAATTATTGATAATTGTTCTGGTCGTGATGTGGTTCTGGCCTGCAGCGTCGCTGTGGTTTTTGGTCTCATCGAGCAGTTCTCCCTGAGGGCGGGGGATGCTGGTTAAAGGGGTCGGTGAGTGCTTTCCCCCTCTAAGGAGCTATTTGTTACCCTAACGAATTCTCGCATGCCGATTAACACCTCGGGTGGTGAGTTAGGGTCTACTCTAGATCCCTGTGTTTTGGTGATCCTACTCCACGTAGGCAGTCAATTGGAAAACTTGTCAACCAGATGACTTGAAATTTTGTATCTAGGCGCAGTTTGAAGAGAAGATTTAAAATATCTTCTCAAAATTGGTTGTTGCATGTAAAAAAGAAAGTTTGGGCTAAATTTTGATATGTAGATGGACCCATAAGCTAATAGTATATACATCATTTAAGACTTAGACATTATTTCCAATAGTTTGGTTCAAGTAACTTTCTTCGCTAATTTATTGCAGGGTTAGTAGAGTTGTGTAAGTTTATTTCCACGTCTGTACAGTAGAAAAATAGATGTAGTATGAGTGATGTTATATTAATAATTTACAACCTTTAGCAGTTTCAAATTAAACTCAAAACATCAAACGCAATTTAATCCTCTAAAAGTTCGTATTGTCCACTTTTAGCATTACCACATGCTTATAAGTATCTCTGACATACCATTTGACCCAAATTGCTGTCTCTTTCAATGCACAGAAATGCTTCTCTTACCATTCCATTCTATTCACAGGTCATACATTTTATTTTCTTAAAAAAATCATACTAATAAAATGCAGTACATTCACTTCTGGTCCATTTTGTAAAATTGTTTTTCTATAATATTAAAAATTTAAATTATTTCCTATCACTTGTATAAAGTTCTTGCAATTTCAATTATAGAATATTTTAGACACGTATTTGAAGAAGAAGGAACTTTATAAACTAATTTGGACGGGAAAAAATCAAAAGTATTTTTAATATGTTCTTTAGCAAATTAAACCATTTACTTTAAACGTTTTTCTCAGTATTTACTTTCAAACCGTTAGAGAATTAAATTTTGGACTGTCCTTTATATGAAGCAAAATGAAAAAAAGGACAGTTTTTCTTAGAAATTCGAAATTCCTTACTAAGTATTTAAGACTGAGATGTAGAGTTTTTGTATTGATTTTCTGTCAAGCTTTATTTCCTGTATTCTTTCTTCTTAGTAATAAAATTTCTACAAAGATCTAAGAAATGTTTTAGAATGGTTGGAATTCTCATTATTTTTAAAAAGAAAGTTATACAATTTAATTTAATTTAAAGGCAAAATTATTTTCCCTGTGTACTTGAAATGTTACTATACGAAAGTACGCCCTATGAACTTATTTTGCGAGTACAGAAAACTGATTAAAAAAACTATAAGAACAACACGGAAATGTTTCTGAAAATTAGTGATAGTAAAAGAAGCTTTGTTTTAATATATGCTTCTTTAAATCTCCGAAATATATTGGTTTCTGAGGTTTCTAAAGATGAAAAATTATTTTCGAATTTTAGGAAACTTAGAATAAGTTATTATATATTTTCGTATGTGGTTATATTATATTTTCGTAAACTGAGAAGGATTTATTTTACAGCGCAGTTAGTGCTATAGATACCTATAGATAATTGATAAATCATGTCAGCACAAGGAGCTATTTAAAGGATCAAGGAGCTATTTAAAACATTTTTTTTTATGTCCGAATTATCACGATTTATGATAGATTAAAAAATCATATGAATCTTGGTCACATACTTTAAGTAATAACATTGTATGACATTGCAAGACCAAATGATAATTTTCATCATTTCTCAAATTGTTTTACATCATATAATTTCTTTCAATCCTAAGTGTTTTAATTTGTTATCTTAATCCAATATGGCTGTAGAATTTTTTGTGATTTCTGAAAAACAAGGTACAATATTAAAAAAAAAAAAACACCTTAAGTTGAGATTGTTTAAAATAATAAACTTACCATCTGTATATACAGGGTGCAATATGTTATCTATCGCCGACCTTTAATTTCTCAACTGTTGGTCGCAGATATATAGTTCCAGTTACAAAAACGTTTCAAATGAGGTAAATATTCATGTTGTGGCATTATTTAAAGTAAAAAATCAATTTTATAACAATTACGAAATCTAACTTTTTATACGGTCCCCCAGTCCCTAAGTTATCTATACTTCTATACTAATATTATAAAGAGGAAAAAATTGTTTATTTGTAGGAGGTAAGCTCTGGAACTATTGAACCGATTCCAAAAGTAATGGTATCAAAATGATGGTGTTAGTCCAACTTAGAACATAGGCTATATCTTATGTCCGTGCCACTGGCCAAAAGGGGGTGCAGGAGCAAAAAACGTTCTAAAAATGCGATTTTTGTGTTACTGAAGGGCCTAGAAACATGAAATTTGGAATGGTAGTTACTTATAAGATACTAATGATCTCTAAGGACATTTCTTAAAAAAATCGAAATTAAAAAGGGGTGAAAATGCACAAAAAGCGTTCTAAAAAACGTTCTAAATGGCGATTTTTACGCAATTTCAGGAAGTACCAAACTTATTTAAAAAATAATGGTGTCAAAATAATGGTGACAACCCTTGCTCCAACATAAGCTACATTTTATGTCGGTGCCATTAATCCTAAAGGGGGTGCAGGAGTAAAAAACGTTCGAAATTGTGATATTTTTGTTACTTAAGGGTCCAGATACATGGAATTTGGCATGGTAGTTGCTTATTAGATATAAATAATCTCTGAGAACACTTCTTAAAAAATTCGAAATTTAAAAGGGGTGAAAATGCGCAAAAAGCGTTCTAAAAAACGTTCTAAATGGCAATTTTTACGCAATTTCAAGAAGTACCAAACCGATTTCAAAAATAATGGTGTCAAAATGATGGTAACAACCCTTGCTTCAATATAGGCTACATTTTATGCCGGTGCACTACCCCTAAAGGGGGTGCAGGAGCAAAAAATGTTCGAAATTGCGATTTTTGTGTTACTGAAGGTCCCAGATACATGGAATTTGGAATGGTAGTTACTTATAAGATATAAATGATCTCTAAGAACATTTCTTAAAAAAATAGAAATTTAAAAGGGGTGAAAATGCGCGAAAAGAGTTCTAAAAAACGTTCTAAATGGCGATTTCTACGCAATTTCAGAAAGTACCGAACCTATTTCAAAAGTAATGGTTGGAAATTGATTATGACTGCTCTTCCTGCAACATAGGCTATATTTCATGTCAGTGTCACTACAACCTAGAGGTTGCAGAATAAAAAAACGTCCTAAATTGCGATTTTTTGTTACTGAAGAGCCTAGAATCCTGAAGTTAGGCAGGGCAGTTATTTATAAGATACAAATGATCTCTAAGAACATATGAAATGTTTCGAATGACGATTTCAAACAGAATGATTGCAAATTGATGGTGATGAACCTGCTCAAATATAAGCTATATTTTATGCCGAGGGTTGCAGGAGCAAAATCTTTCTAAATTGCGATTTCTGCGGTACTGAAGAGGCTAGAAACTTTAAATATAGCACATTAGTTACTTATAAAATATAAATGTGCTCTAAGAACAATCGAAAATAAATTCGAAATTAAAAAGGGGTGAAGCGAAGGGAAGGAGCGAAAAGCATTCTAAAAGAGTCCTAAATTACGATTTCTATGGAATCTCAGGAAATAATAAACCGATTACAGAAGTTATTGGTTGCGAATCAAGAGTGATAGTCCCTGATCCTATACGAGCTATATCAGTCTCTGTTTCAACATTTTTGAGACATTCTATTTCAACTCTGTTTCGGCATTTTATGTTGGTGCCACTGACACTAGAGACGTGGTAGACTGTTAGACAAGAAGCTTGCAATTTGAAATGATGGTTAATTTTAAGATATAAATGTGTTAAGATGGTTTCTAAAAGATTCAAACTTCAAATGAATACTGAAATGAGCGTATGAAATAAGCATAAAAGTCTCAAAATACTTTCTAAATTATCATTTAATTGGAATTAGTTTTAGTTTTCCTTATTAATTAAAATCTCATTTCTGTCTATTGCACTTTTATAATGAAGTTTAGTCAAACTGTGACTTAATTTGTAATTTATGAATTATTTCAAAAAGTGTGCTTCTAATAAAACGTAATCATGCAAATATCACTTGGCGTATTTTAACTATTACGCGAGCAAAGCCGCGGGGTTTGTAACTTTTCAGTAAAAGTTTACACATATCTTAGCAGTTATAACACAAAAAGTTTGACATCTGTACTACAAAAATTGACACAGTTATTAAATTTCAAAGTTTGAGATTTTTGCACATGATTTTGTCTTTCATTGAGGGATCAGTTAAAAGATGAATTAAAGTAATTCGAGATCAAAATCAGGGTGCAATTCCACTGTCATTTATCTAGTCCTTAATGAGTATGTTTTATTTTCCGGTTGTTGATTCTACTTACTTTGACATTTGAATGTTGTTCGACCCATAAAAGTTAACTCGAATTTTTAAATGAAAAAACCCTCTTTGGTGATTCTCCGATTTGGCGATACCGGCTAAAGATGGTTTCGCCGTAAAAAGCGCATTGCACCCCGACTTTGATCTCGAATTACTTTAATTCATCTTTTAACTGATCCTTCAATGAAAGACAAAATCATGGTGCAAAATTCTCAAACTTTGAAATTTAATAACTGTGTCAATTTTTGCAGTACAGATGTCAAACTTTTTATGTTATACATGTTATGATATGTGTAAACTTTTACTATATATAACTTTAGGGGTTGGGGAACCGTGTAAAAAGTTAGATTTTGTAATTTTCATAAAATTGATTTTTTACTTTAAATAATGCCACAACATGAATATTTAGTTCATTTGAAACGTTTTTGTAATTGGAACTATATGTCTACGACAAACGGTTGAGAAATTAAAGGCCGGCAATAGATAACATATTGCACCCTGTATGTAAAGCAATAAGTAATACCAAAGTTAAATAAATATTTTTCACTTTTTTAAATTATTATACTGCAATATGTGATGCTGCTAGAATAAAATATTTTATCCCAATACTCTAGTCACTTTTTTTAATATGATACAACAACGAGCAATCAACTCGCTAACATTAATACCATTTTTAATATATTTTGTAACATTGATTTAAAGATTTAAAAATGCCATTTTGTTCTGTAGATGAATATGAAATTTGATTTTTCATACTAAACGTAAATAATGACACTTATTTAAAAGCCAAAATAAAATAAAATGAAATAAAATAAAAACTTACAAATTGAAATTTTCGGGGGCCTACGGATTATTTACTATTTTGATTAATTAATATTTTATGTGGCTATACAAAGCAATCAAAACTTTTTAATCGTGTATCTATGAAAAAAAATCTAATCTTTAAATTGTTACACCTTATCAATCATAAAATAATAAGAATAATCTGTTGCCTTCGCACTTGCTAAATACGTGCATAACTTAACACACGTTTATTCTATATTTCACAATTAAGCTCTACTTCCGCAGTGATTAAGAGGATTTGTTACTTCTGAACAAGGAATTAAGCTACCACATTAAGTAAGATGCACCTGTTAACCTTTAACTTAATCAGGGTGCCATATTTCAAACCCCGGTCTTTGATAATTGCAAAAGTTTAGTTGTTAGATATAAGAGAATGAGTTAATTATTTTAAACTTAAACTATATTCATAAACAGGATTAAATTTTTTCTTTACATAATATCGTTTATTTAGCACTGTATGATTATTACATCTAAATTAATTAGTTTTTAAATTATTTTAATTAATTAATTGTTTCATTAAGGAAAAAAGGAAAATCCTCATAATGCTTTCATCCTGTATACGCGAGAAAATCTGGATCTAAATAAATGTTTCTTTAAGGAGTCTGATACCTTTTTAAATCTCCGTCGCCAGTGAAAAAGTGTGGTAATTTCAAGTTTTCATAACTTTCTAAATACTTGTTGAAATTACATAAATCTCTGTAATATATTTAAAGCATATTTAAGGTTTTATAAAATTAAAAAATAAACACTTATAATATAATATAATATAATATAATATAATATAATATAATATAATATAATATTAGTATAATATAATACGAAATACAGTTCAGTTAATAAAAAAAATTCGTATGGTACGTCACAATCAACACGATAACTCAACTTAGAACAGATATATAAACATAAAAATTATGTTAAAATGAGCTCTAATTTATATTTTATAGAATAAATTAATATTATTGTGATAAGTAAATATTGTCATTACTTTTTAATCATTAATTATTTTTTTAATTTTTAAAATAGTTGCTGCAAAGCTTTTATATATTACTAATCCATTCTATAAAGAATAATTTATAGTTCATTTTCATATACGTTTTATGTTGATATATCTATTCTAAGATAGGTTATTCGTGCGGATTGTAATATACCATGTGAAAAAAAAAACTCAATACAAACTGAATTGTATTTTTTGTTATATTATAAGTTTTTATATTTATATTCTGTAAATTATACGGACATTCGTCAAATGCAGTTATTCTCAATAATTTAGAATTGAAATGTGAAACAATTCAGACAAGGGACCTTCAAATTCATTTTTTTTTTATTTAGCTTTAAATACTATTCAAGGGCACACTATCTGCATTATGGTATATATTTATCACAGAAGAAATTAAAAAAAATGGGGGGGGGGCATAAAAATAAGAAATTTTCCTGAATATTTTAAGCATTATGAAGAATTTTTTTAAATGCCCCAAGCGCATTCCATATTAATTAAAATCCTCAATATTTTTTAAGCAGGTTTGATTTATATGTACAAATAAAACTGTGCATCGAATTTTCTTTCTTGGAATATAACGGTAAGAAAAAAAAAATATTTTCAACATTTTATGAAATTACAGCCTTTTTGCATCATAATTTTACAATTAACTACCTTTAAATTTTCCAATTTTATTTAGTGTAAAAATAAAATAACATAAAATAATAATAATAATATGCACACTTATTTGTATATATAAACCAAACTTGCATAAAATATATTGGGCATTTTAATTGATGTGGAATGCACATGGGGTATTTTGAAAGGTTCTTCCTAACGCTTACAATATTCAGGAAAATTACTTATTTTTATCCCGATTTTTTTTTAATTCCTTGTGTGATAAATATATGTCATAACGCATGTAGTGCGCCCTTGATTATTATTTAAAGTGAAATTTAAAAAATAAAAATAAAAAATGAGCTTGAAGGTCTCTTGTTCCAATTGTTTCACATTTCAAATCTAAATTATTAAGAATAACTTGCATTTGGCGAATGTCCACCTTATTGAAAACACTTTTATACCATATTTCACAATTGAAGTCTTTATCCACTTGCTTAAAAGAATTTCATTCTTCTCAAGAACTACTTAAACTACCACATTCAACTAGATGCACCAGTAGGCTGAATTAAATAGGGTACTGTATTTCAAAAACTATTTTTGAAAATTTCATAATATTATTTATTATACATAAGAAAATGAGTTAATGACTTGAAACTTAAATCTCTTTTTCTCAGTTATTACCATTTTTTTCATATCATTGCACAGTGCATTAAACACATTATTACATATACTTTGTATGCCTCTATAAGTGCTTGGATCATTGCAAAGTATGCCTGTAACAGTTTTATAAAATGAAGCATATTTAGCAACTTTTGAGGGTTTTGCAAAATAAAATACATTACATTTTAAAAACATTTTTAAAAATTAAAAATATTATAACTTCTTTTATATACGTATAGAGCAAAACGATATCAACTATAAATAAATATTTTCAAACTTTTTTATGTTGTATGTGAAAAGCGCCATTTTAATATTTTACCCCCATTCTTTTTTTCTATTCGTACAGTGGATTTGACACAACGATTACAAACCAATCGAACGATATTCATTGAAAATCTATTAAAATGGTAATTGTTACATTACTTTAAAGCTAATGTTTCGTTTTACGAAAGAATATAATATTTTTCATTTTATTAAACAAAAATACTGGCAACTTCACTTATACTGTTTCAAATTCAACTCTGTGAACTTTTTTGGATCAACCACTTTATTGTTTCATTAATATATATATATATGTATTTTTTATCATTCTTTTGAGGAAAGGACAAAAATATCAGTCTTTTCATAATGTACATTCCAGTAAATGTAATCTCACATAAATTATAAGTTAATTGTTTCGTCTTTGAAAAAAAAATTATAAAAGTAATTTCTTATTTTTATACTTGCTAAATGAACGATTAACTTAACACCAATATATTCCACATTTCACAATTAAACAGCACTTCCTCTTTGATTAAGAGGATTTGTTCCTTATGAACAAGGGATTTAAAAGTATCTCTTTGACATTTGCAAAAGCTTATTTATTCTGCAAATTGTGTTTTTGTTTAATTTTATAGATATGAACCGTTCATTTTCAAAGTGGGACAAATCAAATTTTCTTATTTCTAGGTGGTACGTGTTTTACCTCTGAATGGACTATAAGAGTTATTTAATATTTTTTGGTGTCTAATTTTATGTAAATTTAATATTTAATAAAGGTTATCCATTTTAGCTGAAAACAAATAATGGTGCTGGAATTCACCATTTACTCACTTACAAAAGCAATGATTAGTTGAGAACGTTGATTTCCTTTGAAGGGAATGTAATTATTATTAAAAAAATTTCATAACAAAAAGTTTAATATATTTTTTTATTATATTTATTTTTCGATATTTCATTTTTTTTTTAAATAGATAAATATAAAAATATATTTATTGTGAAAAACGTTAATTTCATTTTATTTTGTAATAAGATTTAAAACTTTTACTATTATTTTTTTTTTAATGAAGCTGCCAATCTTTCAAAATGAACAGCTCAAATAAGATAGTTAAAGATTTGAGGCTCAAAATATATTTATATATGGGATTAAATCAGTTTTTCTCACTCAATGTCGTTTCATTTGTGCTTTAAAGATATTCCACTATTCCTTATTGAAATAACATTCTGCAAGTCTGTGTCTGTATCTGGGTATGCGTATGTATTCGTGTTGTAAGTATTCGCTGAAATGTTACCATATTGAAATTAAAGACTTTACAATCCTAGAATGGATATATAAGCGAAAGATACCTAAAATCTTCTTTTCTTGTTAGAAAAATAAAATCCTTTCACAGCATATCACAGTAAAGGTCTTTCCCAAGGGCTACTGTTACTTAAAAATTGAAGATTTCGTTGCAAAGGATCTTTCGCACGTACTATTTTAAGAAAAGTTAATTGATGTGCATTCGTACAATATACAATAATAAAACAAAAGTTTTTTATTGCTCCTTAAAAAAGGTTTTTACATTTTCACGTTGGATAATTTAGATACTTGGTTCATAAAATAAATTAAGTAAATTGTAGCGTGCCCGGCAGGGCTGTCACTTTGAAATGTAGGCATAATCAAGCTCCAAGTAAAAAAAAAAAAAAAAAAAAAGTGTTTATTAAAATCGAATTGGGCTGGAAAGTGATGCAGCTCCTTTATTTTTGCTTATTCTGCGTTCCCCCACTAAAAATAATCTTAAGGTTATCTGAAGAAATCTCCCCTTTCTCCAGATATTCTACAGAAATCTCCAGAAATTTTGCAGATTTAGCTTTACCTTAAAAATATCTACAGAAATGGGCCAATTTTCTACAGATTTCCTACATATTTTTTTAGTGAGGTAACTAACGGCAACTTAATCCTTAGGTAAAAACATCCGAGATTACTATATTCAAAACTTATTACGTGTCGAAGATGGTGTACTTCAGCGACAGCCTCAATCAGTCGAGCAAGATTAACGTTGCAACAAAAAATATCTCCCAGAAATATGATGTTACTAAAAATAGCAACCCGTGGTCGCTGCTTCAATTTATTTAAATATAAACTAGCTGTTTTCTTATACCAAACTGGCAATTCCACTCTAATTAATTCGATAAGTTTTGAAATTTACACGGCACGTGGCGAAAATTACTTCAATTCCATTTGACTGACCTGACTTTCCTTTACATTTTAGGACTCGAGGCAAGATCCACTGATAAAAATTTCGATCCTGCTTTTATATTTCGCATATTCAACAACGTAACCAATTTTGCATAAATCACAGGGAAAATCGCTAACTGCAGATTCCAAGACCCACAAAACACACACTTCGGGAAATTAAAGTAACAGAAAGTATAGATATCAAAATATAAATACATGATTTAAAATACATGGTAACCGACTTTTCTCCTTAAACGATAATGTAATGGAATCTTTTTGATTGTTTCTGTAAATGCTACACACTTCCTCATCAGTACTAAACATGCCATAGTAGTAATCTTCAATAACATATATCAATTACATGGCAATCAGAGCATATTTACACAAGTTTAAGCACGCACAGACATACCGAATTAATGATCACTTTTCAGATATATTGGAAAGTTTTATA
Source organism: Maratus speciosus (assembly GCA_963932465.1). Classification (NCBI taxonomy): domain Eukaryota; kingdom Metazoa; phylum Arthropoda; class Arachnida; order Araneae; family Salticidae; genus Maratus; species Maratus speciosus. Next base: position 165,584,257 of record OZ010786.1, on the reverse strand, counting down.
ACTAACAATACTTTCACAGATGAATATCATGTTTTGTTCTTATACCGAATAAACATAGTGAAATTTATTTTTTCTTTTACAATTTAAACGTATGGAGATTTGTTGATTACACACTATTTTGCGCCAGTAATTATTTATCTGCTTCTTTAATATAAAAGAGAAAAGTTATACAGTCTTCTCACGAGGAAAAAAAAAATGTTGCTTCATCTAACTTTTACGTTAATTGTTTCACCTTAGTGAAAATAAATAAAGTTAATTCGTTGTACTAGCTCTTATTAAATACACGAATAACTTAACGCACGTTTATCCCATATTTCACAATTAAACTCTGCATCCCGCTGTGATTAAAAGAATTTCTTCTCAACAATGAATTACATTACAGCATTCAGTATTAGGCCCATCTTAACCTGTGGCTTAATCAGAGAGCCATGCTTCAAAGTTCTTCTTTGAAAACGGGTAAAGATTATTTATCAAATAAGAGATTGCTTTTGATTTTAAGTTAAAATTATATTCGTATATGTAAATATATCTGCATGCCTTACCTACTATAATTTATTTTTTGCTTTAAAATTATTACACTATACCTTATCAAGTTTTTAACATTTATGTTTCATTAATTAATAATTTTTCCTTTGAGTAACGGACAAAATATAGGATTCTTTTCGTAATATGAATACTAGAAAAAATTGCTTCATCTAAATTTTATGATAATCATTTCGTCTTAATCGTAATAGTTCATTTCGATACACATCTATGCATCTACTTTTCGATTTTCAATTTGATAGTCCAATCTTCAAAAAAAATTTTTTTTTTGCCTTTGCACTCGTTAAATGAGGCAATAATTTAGCACGTTTTTTCCATATTTCAGAATTATGCTCCACATATACCTCGAATTAAAAGGGTTTTTCCTTTCCAAAAAGGAATTAAACTACCACTTTGATCGTGGTGCACCTATTAAACTGTTTCACGTTCACTTAAACAGAGTACTGTGCTTCAAAATCTCTCTTTCATGGTTGCAAATGTTTGTTCATTAGATAGAATAATTTATTTACCTTGAATTATATTATCGGCATATATTATTATATTTGCATGCCTTAAAGCGTACCGTTTACTCTGTACTGTAGGATTATTGACTAAACATATTAGCCTATTCTTTACAAAAATATTTTTCATGTCTGCATGTATGTTTGTTTGTCTGGACAATGATCAATATTGTCTATATTGGCGTGAAGAGTCTTGAAAACGTACACACGAGAAATATTACTTGACTTAAATTTTAGATTAATTGTTTCACCTCAGTGTTTAAAAATGGTTAAAGTTATTTTCTTCTCTTTGCACTTTCTGAATATATGAACAGAACCCGCATTTCGTATTTCTTACGTATTTTTTCTGCACTATTCTTTCTAAAGATTCAAAGCACAGAATTTCTGCATTTCACTGTATTTATGTTGTCATTGTGTCGCAGAAATGTTTTTATGAGTACACCTTTTTAATAATAAAAATTTCAAGCAATAATCGTTGTGGGAGAAATATTGGAAATTTTGTAGAAATCTACCAGGAAAGCTGTTGTTTGAAAATAGAGGTTTTAAAAAAGTTATCTATGGGATCGCTGTTTTTTTTCAGTGCAAATGTCCAAGCTTTATAATCATACATAAAAATAATTTTAATTATTTAGAATTTTATAAATACTCCCTGAAAATAACTAAATTTAGTTTAATAATAATAATAATAATAAAAAAAATAAATAAAAAAAAATACTAGCACAAAGGGAGGATCTTTCCTTTTCGGATACCGGAATTTCAAGCTTGAATTAATTCGTTAGAAGTACGATTTTTTAAAATTAAGATGGAATTTTCCTTTTATAAAAAGTAAAGTCTTTCCGGTGGGAATATATTCAGAAACTCGAACAGCGTTTAAAAAAAAAACTTAATTAAAACTTATAAACGATTGGAAACAATTCTTGAAATACTTATTTTAAAAGACTAGATTATTGAATTTTGTTTTTTCATTTGTGATGGGAAAAGAAGATATGAAGGCGGTTTTAATTAATTAAAATGCACTGCTGTTTGTAAAAAAAAATGTTCATTTTAAAATATCTCCTAGATATTACGGAAATTTTGTAATGAGTTTTGTAAGATTGGAAAGTTTTAAATAAGTAATCATTTCATTTTATTATCACAAAATATTGATTACTTGTGTGTATCATTTTAATAATGTTGCCATCTATATAGGTATTATTTTTTAAACTCAAACAAATTAATTCTGAAACATTTATTGCCATATGGAACTACAAAGCTTTATAATATAATGATTTTTATGCATATTTCCTGTTTAACATTTATGAGGCATTCACACATAATTTTGACTTTTAAGTCGATGAATAATAATTTTCATTTTAGTACAATTTTTTTTAAAATTTCTTATGTTGGAAAGTATGCCATTGCATGATTGTATTACATTATTAACGAGATAAATGAGTTTTGGACGATGTTGGGGGTCAATATGTACCGTGAAATTCTTTATGTCCCGTGTCCCTAACGCTAGTTTTTAAGTTTCGAGCTTTCTCTATAAAATTGTTTCAATAAAAGTAACTCGACGTATTTTTTTTCCGAAACTGGGACTATAGTTTTATATAAATATATAACAAAAAATAAACATGCCCACATTTTTACGATTGTCATTGTTTTTTTAACTCTGTTCCTGGATTTTAGATTCCTTACAATTATACAGAAAATCACTCCAGATGCAGTCACAGAATTTTTTCCAACTTTTATTGCATGCAAAAATACTCTAGAGGAAATATGGAAATTTTTAACAGTGATAAATATTTAATTGTAATTACTTGCAACAGCACCTTAACGTCCCTGTGATATTCTTAGCGTCTCTAATCTTATATTTCTGTTTGCAACCATGAAATTTATAGTAAAAGATTTTAAATATCAATTTTTCTTTTTTTTTTTTTTTTTTTTTTTTTAACGCTGGTAGGTATATATAATAAATTAGCTTGTCCGGGGCATGTGTGTTACATGTAAACAATAGTAAACTAAAATAATTCAGCATAAAACGATATAAACATGTTAAATTTCAGCGTTTAAGACATTCTTATACCGATATTTTGTACTAACAAAACTATATTTTTATTATTTCCTATTTAAATATTCTATGGGTACTACGCGAATTCATTCTAAGTAAAAATTTAGAAAAAAAATAAAATGTTAGAGCAATAAAATATCAAGGGGACAGTAAGGAAATTTAAACTCGCAAGTTTAACTTTGTTCTTGAGTTAAATAAAATATTATTAAAAATCATCGCTGTTGATTATTTTTCTTTATTTTGAATCATTAACGCATTATTCTATAAGTTTAAAATTTTATTTTATTAAGGTTAATTTCACCAGATTTTTATTCCTGAAAGTTAAGATTATGTGAGAATACCTCTTATACATTTGTAATTTGCTTCATCATGATTGAAATGAGGTTTGATAGTAAATGAAAAAAAAAAAAGTGTAATGAAAATGCTTTTCAGTAATGTGCAAGAAGAGATTACTAGCTGTGAAGACTTAATATTGGAAAAAAAATCTTTTATGGCTTTAAAAAAAAGAAAGAAAATTATTTTGGTTAAAGTTAATATAAAAACTTGTTCTGTTATAATTAACATTCAAACTAAAGTAGTGCGTAGAAGTTGCGACATTGATTTGGTGAATCATTTATCCAGCTTTAGCTTATTTTAAAGTTGTTTGTTTGTTAGTTTGGTTTAGCATACCATGATCATCTTTGATACACGACGGATACAGATGGGTGACAAAATAATACGAGCCCCCATGAAGAAGGCATAGTCCATTTCAAAGAAGCAGAACGTGCATGTCACTTGGTACTCAATTCTGCCACCTAGTGGTTATGAAAGGTAAAGTATCAGTCGCTAAACATCAGTCATAGGTGTTGCATGCGCTTACCATACGCTCTGGAAAACACAATGATGCCTGACTTGTCGGAGTTCGAAAAAGGAATGATTGTTGGAATGCGGTGCACTGGTTGCTCCGACATGGAAACAGCCGATTATTTTGAGTGTGCAAGGAGTACTATGCCAGACGTTCTTTATAAAGCATATTGCAGCGTAAGACAGCGTACACGGAATGCAGTAGGGTTGTCGTCTGCAAAGTACAACAGTGGGCCGAAGAGAAAACATTCTGTGTGGGATAAAAGAGAGTTGACCCGCATAGCGGTCCGAAAGCGCCGGCAAACTTTATCCCAGATAACGTCGGCGATAAATAGTTATCTTCAGAATCCCATTTCAGCAAGAATTGTCCAAAGGGAATTTCATGCTTTAAACAATTATGGAAGAGTTGCAATTCATAAGCCATTGGTATTCGTATTATTTTGTCACCCATCTGTATATAGCAAACTACAACCTCCGATTTTTCTTTTATATCAAGGTGCATTACTCAAAGGACATTTTATCGTTGCAAATGTTGTAGTATCAAATACTTGTGAATTAAAATTATATATGAAAATCACTTAAAATCATAAAAAAAGCTAAAACATGCTAGAAGTGATAAAAATACATTTAAAAAGGCATATTACAAGTACCTTTATTCTGATCAACATGTTTCATTGCTCTGACGGTGGTATTCTCAAGATCTATAATGATAAACATATTTTCGCAAAAAATTTAATGGTGTTTTAAAATGAAAATTTAAAAATTTTCATTAACAATTTTTTTCGGAAATATTTTTATAATTATAGATCTTTGAGAATGTTGCCGTCAGAGCGATGAAAGATGTTGATCAGAATAAAGGTACTTGTATGGCTTTTTTAATGTATTTTTATCCCTTCCAGCATGTTTTGCTTAATTTTGATACTTGTGGATTGCTTAATTATCTTTCTATCAGTATTTTTGAGAAAACTAAGTATTGATAATAACGTTATGGAGAATGTATTAAAAACAGTAAATGTACATTTTATTGTAATTATTTAAAAAATTTGAAAAGTACTAAAAATATTTAGATAAATAAATATGCAAAAGAAGCTAAAGTAAAAAAATTAAAAATGAAAAACTGTGAGTACACATAAGTTAAAATTCATTTTAGAAATCTAAAACTACATCAAAACTATTATATTTTATATTAAAATGTAAAAAAATATTTATTTTTTTAAGGAACATATTTTTAACTTAAGTATTCTGAAATCATTATCTTTTATAAATTATATTTCATCAAAGCAAATTTAATTGTATTCATTTTCTAAACACAACACAATCTTAATTATTTCTGTATTTCATTATAAAACTGAAGTATTAAAAAAAAAAAAAAAAAAATGTTATTGAGATACTTATTAAGGATTTTTAGGGAAAAAATCAAATTAATATATTCTATAATAATTTATTGGGACAAAGAAGAGTTTTAAAATAAATTTTACACATTCTTCGAAATCGTCTGGTAGAATTTTCAACAACTCCGATAGAAAATCTCATTTTGCTTCCAGCAAAGTTTTACCAAAAAAGAAAAAAAAATGCATTTTGTCTTTTGTGAAACTTTCCAAAAAAGTTATTTCTTTATTTACAAAGAGTGTTTCTTTTTATTTTTTTTTACTAAGTTTCAACTTTTTAGTCATGCAACTGGTATCCATATTTTTAAAACGCATTCCGTTTATTTCGTGAAAGAAATCTTTTGCATGCAGTTGTTTAATTTTGGTGTTAAGTGAGACTACAGTTGCAAATTATTTTTTAGGCGTTTGTGTAAAGCTATGTTCGGATCCACTTTTTGATAGATAATCATGGTGCATTCGTAGTCCTATGTTCCAAACATGACTTTAGATACATGCATCCACTCACGGTATATGTGCTATACCCGCAATTCGTGTTTGTCCTCTTAAATCTTTCGTGCGCAGCTTTGTGTATATGCAAGCAACAGAGTTTTGAATTTAAAAAAAAAAAAATATTCGAATATACCTAATTCACGCCATAAAATTAAAATAGCAATATTTGCTTTCATTAACAACAGAGATTCCGTATTTAAATAAAGTGAAATTAACCATTGAAACTTTCTCGTGTAAAGTCAGATTCCCTGGAGTACATAATTTCTAGAACGTATTCTATCATGGAAATAAGAGGGTAAAAGAGTAAGTCTTATAAAACAAATAATTATTTTTTCAAAACAAAATAAAAAATCGCGCATTTAAGGGTTAACTCTAAGAAACGTGTTGATTTATGTAACCCTTTAATGAAAGTTTTTTTATTTTGTTCGGAAAAAAATTATATTTGCTAAACACAATTATTGTTAATTATCCACTAGAAAAATAGCGAAAAAATTTATTCCTGTCTTTGTTGGACATAATGTCATAATGTCACTCCTGAGTTAAATAACAAACATTGCTCAAAAAATGATAATTTTAAATTATATATTTACTTTAAAGTATTTACACTGTACAATAACTATTTTACTACATGATAAAGATAAAGAATAAACGAGAATAGAGTACATTCCAAGCTGCATCAACAAAAGATTTTATAACCCCCCACCCTCCCCCGTGATAACTATTTAGGACAATAAACAATTAAATTTAAAAAATCAAAAAACCCGACTACCTAAAAAGTGAACTAATTAATTATTTCTCATCAATGTGAAACTATCTTTTTTTTTCCCAATTCCTACTATTAGCTCACACTCTCGCTATATATATCTTTTTCAAATTTTCAATCGTCAATAAAATACTTATTATTCATCCAATCAAGCTCAAATAATTTTTTTTAACTTGTGGTGGATGACACTTGATGTTAATCCAGTTTTTTTCAAATATTAATTCATTAATTAAATTAAATTAATTAATTTTCAATAATCGAGAGAGTCTTCTTGTTGATCAAGGTATTTTAAGACCGAGAGAGCCCTCTTCTTGATCAAGGCATTTTAAGCGCCACTCCAGAGGAAAGAAGAATGGGAGAAAAAAAAAATTTCTTATTTACCTAAGTAGGAATTGACTTAAAATATATATTTTTTTTATATTACTTGTTTATATTAATTACCTATTTTTTTTTTTTTTTTTACTTGTATTGATGACTTTTAAGTTGTGTTTAATTGTTAGTTCCTATCTATAAACACTGTTTTGATGAGGTCTATGCATGTCTATGATGGTTAGAGTTGCAGTCAAGCTAGAGATCTTACCTACACAATTTCCAGCTTGTATAATATTTTAACGGAGCTTTTGACTGTAAAATAATCAATGAAACATCGTCTTCATTTTGAAAGACCTATCCAATGATATGCCACTCAATAGGGTGCGTAAATTTTTTTTGTCTCTACCGCCATTTTGTATTTTACGGCCGCCATTTTGAATTTATATAAACAAAACCTAGCCTATAACCATCGGGCCGTTAAGACAAATTGATAGAGACCTCATTCATTAAAATCCATTCAGCCGTTGGGATGTTTCGACGGTATAAAGAAATCCCCATACACAGATACGCGTGAAACACATAACCCTTCTTTTCAGTCGGGTAAAAAACAGACTTCACGATCTTAAATGCATGTTGCCACACGTAACACATATAATAGTTCACCAAAAGACCAATAGAAAGCGCCAAATGACAAAAAAAAAAGATCATGTAACTCCTGAGTTACATTATGTATTTAAGGGTCATACCGATATTTCGTTAAGTAGTATTGTGTCTTTCTTTGTCGAATTTCTTTTTGATTATATTTATGGTAATTTGAAGAGTAGTATTATATCTATTAAAATAAAGGGAGACTGAAATTTTGTATTTTAAGTTGTTTAATACTATATATTTACAATGCTGAAAACAGAAATCGTGAAATTAACGGAATCAACAACCGTTACTAAATTTGGAACGAATTGAAGTTTTAAATGAATTATGTGTCTGTCTTACAGATCAATAATAAGTAACGATTAAGATTATAAAATTTTAAAATATATGCCGTATATTGAACAATGAGGTGCGATTTCTTCCTTTTTTAGCACAGTATTTTTTATGATTTATACGGCAATACCTTTATATATCATTACGCAGATACGTTTTGAATTATTATTATATAAATTAACGCAAAAGAAATAAACTTTTTTCTCTAATTCTTAAATTTTAAACCGCGTGTTATCCATTAACCCGGGAGAACTCGCTGCATGAGATTTTCTCTCACAGTCGTACTTTTTAAAGACTCTTATTTAAACCATTTTTAATTTTAATTAAAATTTCAAAATGTTATTTCAATTATTTTACCTCTTTTGTGAATAAAAGTACTAAGCCAACCAAAAAAAGTTGATATTATATGAATGTAAAGTAAAAGAAAAGCAATTGGGCATTCTCACTAGAGGGTCTCCCGGGTTAAAAAAAAAATATGCATGTACGAATTGTTTCATTCATGATCGTTATATATATTAGCATTATACGCAAAATAATATTTATATTCTATGTCTGGCTATAATTTAGCATGCCGTCAATTGAAATTAATTGAATATAATCACCATAAAATGGTTCAATACAATAAGCAAATTTAATAATCTAGTTTAATAAAAAATAAAATTAAGTTATTCTCACAATTTATGTAACTATTTACTTTGCAATTTTACCTTTATTTACCTTTAGATATATATAAAATTAATTTTGATAAGGGCTATAACAATATAATAAAACATACTGGAAGTTTAAAATATAATTAAACATAAATCAGTTAGAAGCCTTAATATGGGATAATCAAGTTAACTCACTTAACCACCAAAAATTGTTGACTATTATGTATACTTTACGCCCTATAATAAATACAGTAAAAATCTTAACTAATATCAAGTAGAAATTTTATGTTAAAATGTCATTTAATTTTTTTTACTGTTATTAATTTTTGGTATTATGACCTGTTACAGGTGTAAATGCTAGCGAAGCCGAAAACGAAGAGCAGAAGATTGTTAAAATGGTGCAGGAAAGCTATGTCTCCACCCGCGCTCAGCCTGCTCAGTCGGTAAGTAAATGAGTGAAAAATTCATTTTATATGAGAAAATTTATTTTTTTCATTTTGAATTGAGGAAAAAATGTTCAACCACTAAATTTTAATAGTATTATTCGTCTTACTTAAGAGTCTACTTCACTCAAGCGAAAAGACCCGCTCGCTAATGCAAATCCTATGGAATATTCTTTTTAAAGATATCTTGTTTGAATTTCAGTATTTTCAAATGATTTTATTTGCAATGTATAGCTGAGGTCAAACTGCACAACGGCTGTTTTTTACTTTTTCGATTTTGTTTGCAAATGTGTTTATGAGGATGCTTTCACTTTTGAAACCGCTTCCGAAAATCAAAGTGTCCTTATTAAAAATACCTGAAAATAAAATCTAAGAAATAAAAAACAGCCTTTGTACAGATCGACTTCAGCTATCCAATGCAAAAAAAAAAATATTTAAAAATATTGAAATGCAAAAGAGATATCTTTAAAAATTTCTTCCAAAGGATTAACATTAGCGAGCAGATCTTTTCACGTGATTAAAATAATTACAAGTCGAGAAGAAGTGAAGTTAAGGACAGAGTTTCTTAGATTGTTCAAATATATTAATTGCAGCTCCATTTATTTTATGACATCACTTTGTTTCTCATACGACACTTTCTATTGGTAGAAGAAAATATTTAACTTCTGTACTTTAAATTTTATTACGTCATTTTTGCTCAAGTTTTCAGGATTTATTTTCAGGATATTGAACCTTTGAGTTTTTTACATTTCATGTCATATATACACTCTTCCATTTTCTTTATATACACTCATCTTTATTCAAAACAGCTATCTTATTTGATTTATCTGTTTGCATAATAACTATATTAGGATCTGTTTTCAAATTTTAATTATTGCGTAATCTTTTTTCTTTTGTTTTTTGTTTTCAGGTTCAATATCCTGAAAATAAATCCTGAAAACTTGAGAAAAATGACGCAATAAAATTTAAAGTACAGAAGTTAAATATTTTCTTCTACCAATAGAAAGTGACGTATGAGAAACAAAGTGATGTCATAAAATAAATGGAGCTGCAATTAATAATAGTAATAATATATTTCCTCTAATTAAATTCAATCCATGAAACTGCTACTGCTACTTCTTCTTTCAACTCTAGTAATTATTGGCCCTCTCATTTTCAAAACAGAGTGACGTATTTGTATAAATAAACAACATTTAGTAATCAAGATATTCTCTGATGATGAACCTGGAAGGTCTGAAAGTACTAAGAAGTTTTTAAATAAAATGCATATTTTAAACCTGTAACATCTTTTTCATTACATTAGTCACCTGTTAAATAAGATTGTGGAATTTTTTATGTTCACTTTATATATTTTAACTTTTTTGCATTTACTGTTGAAATCTACTGCTGTAAAAATGAGACAGTTTCAAGCAAAAGCCGACATCAAATCTAGGTCCGTGTAACATTGTAATTCCGCGGAAAACATTATTTTTTAAATTATATCAGTAAAAATTATATGTAATAATACACTGTTCAACATTTCTCTCTATAAAAATAATATCTGTAAACGTAAAGTTAAAATGGTGAAACTTAACACAAAATTTTTAAATAAACTGGATTCAAATAAACTGGTACCTATCTTTTTATGAAACACTTAAGCTTATTTTTAAAAACGCATTATTACTTTCGTCGTTTCTTCAACGAATAATTACAATAATATTGATTTAAAAAATATATTTACTATATTCATTTGTTCGTTGTTTATTTTTCTTTGCCACAAATAGTAATAAGGATAGACTTAAAGCAAAGTCTGCTGTGAAACATTATATAGGGCATTCTCACCATCTTTTGACTTTTGGGGGAAAAAATCTGGCGAAATTAAACTTGCTAAAATAACATTTTAATCTGATAGACGAATACTTTAATGATTCAAAATAAAGAAAAAATGGTCAGCAGTGAAAAAAAAATTATTAACTGAGGTTTAAGTTAAACTTGCGAGTTTAATGTTCCTTACCATTTTACCGTTAAACTGTTTATTTTGTTTTAAATTTTTAGGGGAAAGTTGTCCAAAATGGGGACGCTAACATATTTCTGTCTGCAAAAAAAAATCTATAAATAAGAAAAATGTGGCAAAGCATTTCCCGTTTAGAGCATGTCTTAGACTATGAGATGGCAAGGGGATTAAAAAAAAAAAATCCTTAGTATAGGCAAAAAAACCATTTTTCTGAAAAATGTTCGAAGTCCCCGTTTTGGACAACCGGGTGGGTAAAATGGGGTACTCATATGAAATAGCATATAAATTCAAGTTCTACTGCGAAATTTTATTAGAAAAACTTGTTTTACAAAGAAAGATTGACTTTATTGCAAAATCAAAATGCAGATAAGGAATTTTACCTTTTTTAACAGTTACTAGAATGTCACAAAAAGTAATCAAATACAAAAGTCACATATGAAATTGACATCGCTTTCGTCAACACTTGAACATGCTTCATGGGTCCAACCTCGACAGCTGCTACATTGAATCCACCCCTCTTTGTGTTTCGAGTCAATGTAAAGCTCATTACAAAAAATGCAAGCGTCATCGCTATTCTCTTCCTCATCAGATGATAACGATTGGATCTTGATTTTTTTTTATTTTCTTCTCATTTTTAGCTTTTGGATATTTAGGATTGGGTTCGGTGGGTTTCTTGACCAATTTTCTTTTCAGTTTATTTTGCTTTTCATTTTTCTCCTGTTCCATAGCTTCCAATTCTGCTTTATAAGGCGATGAAGTGAGTATGGCAGTTTTACCTCTCCTCTTTTCATTCACTTTTTTTGTCATGCGTTCAATTTCTTGTGATGGAGGCATTATTATTTTCGGTGAAATGTTATACGCTGAACATGTCTGGGGTTCTATAGCTGGAGATATTCCAAACGATGAAGTGGAAGGTTGGGGTGTGACGATTCCATCACTCGATGCTAAATGACGTTCTAAAGGGTTGTTAGCAGGTTTTTCAGTTGTTTCTGAAGGCGCAAATAAATGTTCAGGGAACACATCTCTGTTAAAGGGATATATCCCTGTTTTTTTAAACCCATTCATAGCATTTTGCACAGTAGCTGCTCTTGAAAATGCATTTTTGAAAAGGTTTCCGACCTGGCAAATTGTCACGTAGCGTCCAGGGTGATGTATGAGCCATTTCCTTGTCTCTTGCTCATAAAAGGCACTAAGTGGTGCCATGAAAGAGACATCGAGTGGCTGCAACCGATGTGTGGTGTGAGGGGGAAAGCATATCAACACCACGTTATTTTCCCGAGCAAAGTTCACCAGTTCCAAGCTTTTTGTATGGGAATTGTGGCCATCAAGTATTAACAACAGTGGCTTTGTAGGTCCTGGATTTGAATGTTCCACAAACTTCTTGAACCAAACAAGGAAAGTCTCCTTGTTAATCCAACCACTCTCGTGATATACCGCAAATGATCCAGGAGGGGCATCATCCATCAAGAGAGCATTTTCTCGCTTTCTAGGAAAGACAAACATTGTTGGAACGAAATTTCCCGCGGAATTGACACAGATTTCTGTTGTCACAAGTACCCCTCGCTCGGCTGATGCCAAACTGCCAACTTGTTTTTTTCCACGCAAAGCAAGGACTTTAGATGGCTTATTGGGCACTGTCAAGATGCCTGTCTCATCTACATTGTAAATATCATTGGGTGAGAATTGATATTTTAGATACAATGACTCTAATAAATCAAAGAACATTTTGAGAGCGACGCGATTAAAACCTTTTGCACGCGCCATTGAGGTTTTTTCAGGATTACGTAGAGCTAATATTGGATGACGTTTTAGAAATCCATAAAGCCAGTCCTTTCCAGCCATTCTCCGTTCCATGTTAAAAACATGCGGAATTTTGTTTTTCTCTGCTAGCTCAAACGCGAGAGTTCTCAAATCTGATAGCGTAACGCCAAACAACCTCTCTTCCAAATGTAACAGATGGTCCACCAATTCCTTCTCTTGGGCTTCCGAAAAAACTGTTTTATATCTTCCTAAGCATTTAGCAGCAGCCGCTTATGAAGAGAGCTCCTTCTGTCGAGCCTCTTTCACCTTCCTCTCCAGAGTTGTCTGTGGAACGTTGTAGGCTTTAGATGCTCTCCTGTAACCCAATTTCCCTTCTAAAACTACTTGGATTGCACCAGCCATGCTCTCTGTCGACCAGCTCTGTCGATCAGTTTTCCTTTGATAGCGCCCCATCTCGTCTTCAAATAAAATGATAGTTCTGTAAATAACAGAACAAATTATCATTTTGACATTTAAAAAGAATTATACATTAAATTTTATTTTTGTAACTTAAATATTTATTTAATTTAGTTAATCAATATTAAATTAATTGTATTTAATCTATATTAAATTAATTATATTTAATCTTTGTAAAAATAATTACATTTAATCATTATAAAATTAATTTTATTAAATCGTTATAAAACTAATTTTGTTTAATCTACATTCGTTATGCACACAAATAATCTCTTACACTCAATTTAAGCACTTAATTCACAACATAATATCTCAGAATTAAAGCAAATTAAAACATATTTCAAAATTGTTATGAGACGTTCAAAACGGGGACGTCCCCATTTTGGACTACCCTCTATGTCCCCATTTGAGCCGACCATGACGAACGCTAGAAAACATGGCATCTCTTCACACACATGTAAGATAGAAAATGAAGAAACATATCAGAATATAACTTAAAACTAGAGCGAAAAAAAATGATTTACTTACCAAAATTGAATCTTCAAATGTAAATTCATACAGCTCAATATAGTGCAGGGGCAAAATCGAACTTTTTTCTTGCTAAAAATTCAAAACTTCGTAGCAGAAAGAATAACAGCAAATTGCGTCAACAAATCTTTTCAAAATGGCAATCTGATGTAAAGGAATTATAGTAGTACATTGGATCACCAGATGTCAGCACTTATCAGTGAGAAACCGAATGTCCCCATTTGACCCGCCGTCCCCGTTTTGGACGACTCTCCCCTACTTATAATGAATTTCCATAGTACCCACCGGACATTCAAATAAGAAATAATGACAATGTAGTATTTTTAACACAAAATTTTGGTATGACATTGCATTAAAGGGGTGTTAAAGAAGGGACGGTAATGTAAAAAAGGGGGGTGGTATAGTAAAAAAGGGACGAAATGGGGAAAAAAGGGACGGTAAGGATGGAACAGCAAGGAAAATTATCACCTATTTTAGGCAGATCATGTTGACACTAAGTGGAAGCAAAATGTTTATTGAGGTTTAGAAACAGCTATTTACATTGGATTAAATTAAAAAATAATTAATTTACTTCGAAAAGTGCAGGAATAAACATTGGGGATGGTGAGACTACCAATAAAGCCACGATGCTTGAAATTGATATTTAAATGCTGATTTAAATTCTACAGTAAATTTCCTGCCAAAGGATTTTAGACATTATTTCTCTAGCATACTTCTGCATGAGAAAAAACTTGAAAAAAATTCTGTGGCTGCATCTGAAGTGATTTTCTGTATAATTTTAGAAGAGGGATGGTAAAAAATCTAAAACCTAGGGACAGAGTTTAAAAAATAATAACAACCCTAAAAGTGTGTGCAGGCTAATTTTTAGCTACTTATTTATATAAAACAATAGTTCCACTTTCAGAAAAAAATTACATCGAATTATTTTTATTGAAACAATTTTATCCAGACAGCTCCAAACTTAAAAATCAGCATCAGGGACACGGGACGGTATAGGATTTTTCCAGGTGTTTGGACCCCCAACATCGTCCAAAACTTATTTATCTCGTTAATATTGTTGTGCAATCATGCAATGGGATGCTCCCAAGTATATGAAATAAAAAAAAAAACACAAACAAAGTGTATTAAAATAAAAATTATTATTCGGGGACATGGAAGTCAAAAGATTGTGAGAATGCACCATATACAGAAATGAGCTTTAATTCTGGTTCCTTATTTTTTACCATTCAATGCTGTTGTTGTTAAAAAAAAGTATGTAACGTAGGAAAGAGAATGTACTACATGGCTCAGTATTAAATTCTTTTATCTTTAAGCTATTTTAAAAATAACACGACTCGAACAAATCGTCAAATCAAATTCTTATTAATCTTTCTAAAACCGATAGAAGTGTGATTTTTGTGAATATTTGATTTCTGAAATTTTGTTCGTTGCCTCTAAAACATTCCTTCAAAATAGATAAAGTCAGAAGTTGTAAAGAAAAAAAATAAGATGATATATTATATTTTTATTGACGCATAAAATTAATTGTAATTATTCAAAAAAATACAGTTTTACACGATTGACTTCTGAAATGGCTTTAATATGAATAAATTGTTCCACGTACAGTTGGAAAAGGAAAAAAAATGGTCGTAGGAGAACACCCACACATTTTAATCACTAAAGTGTCCCAGAATGAAATACAAATAACCATACGACTGAAAAACATGTCTTCTTTCAATGTGTATTACAAAACTACGCTTAGAGCGTCGTCTTCATAATGATATTGTACTAAAAAGGACAGCTAATTTTGACATGATATTCGGCTTTTTTTGTCGGGAGGTTGGGGGGAATTTTACCTTAGGATACCAAACGCTAAGTCATTTGTTGAAGCAGTGATTTATAAAGGATTACGGCATGGAATTATTAATACTAATTTGTAATCCTTATAAAATAGATTGCAATGCATGTAATTGTTTAAGATAAATCAAAAACTACTCGGCGGAATGACTTCCATAATTTTAATAATAAGCACTCATTTGAAAGAAATAGTATTATGTTTCATTTCACAAAATATAAAGAAGGTGTTGCTTACAACTGCCTCTGGTTAATAATTCAACTCTATCGCAGTCAAAACACATGGCCTAAAGATTATCAAACAGGCTGCAATTTTGGATTTGCATAGTTGAGAGTTCTAGAAATTGATTTCCAAACAATTTATAGGTAACAACTCATATTTGATGTGAAAAAAAATATTTCGAATACATTTTGTTTTTTTTTATTAATTTTGGTGAAAAAATAAATATTAGTCTATAAAATTTTTCTTGCAGAAATGGATTTTTAGAATCATGAAATATGTGAATTTAAAATTTCAGCTTCTTTCGCCAACTAGTTTTTGAGTTATGTTTAAAGATTAACCTCATTACAATCTGTCTAGCAACGACTATAAATGAATTTAATATTAAGGTGTTGGCGTTGTTTATGGCGGCCGATTATCTACACGAGGGATATAGGTCCGATGGGGAGTGCCGTCCGTGGGGGGGGGGGGGTCTTTCTAAGGGAACCTAACCCGTATTTACGCAAGTTTACACAAAACTTTTATATTAAGAGTTAAGATGTAATTTCCAGTAGAATGGCTATTTTCGTTTTTCTCTGTTAGAATGTGGGTGTAAATCGGATGGGCTTTTAATTGGCCAGTTGGACATTGAAAAAAGGCAGCTTATTAATAATTAATGCAGAGAAAAGTTAAATCTCCACTGCTTTAGAATCTGTTTAGCAACGTTTGCAATGGATTTAAGATTTGGCTATAATGTACAATCGAATGGCTATTTCCCTTTTTCTTTTTTTTTTTTTTCTGTGAAAATTTAGAGGTTAAAATGTATGGGTTTCTTTCTCTCTCTCTCTCTCTTTCTCTCTCTTTGTGACTTAGTGGAAAAAGGTGGCTTATTCATAATTAATACAGATATAAGTTAAATGTTTATTGCAATACAATCTGTTCAACGACTCCAAATGAATTTAACAATAGGAATTAAGAAATAATTTCCAGTCGATTGGCTATTTCCGTTTTTTTCTATAAGAATTTGGAGGTTGTTAAAATATATGGGGTGTTCTAATCTTTTTAACTGATTGTACGTTGAAAAAAGGTAACTTTTTAATAATGAAAAAGTTTAATGTTAGACGCATTAAAACATGTTCAACAATGGCTACAAATAAATTTAACATTAATAATTAAGACATAATTTCCAGTCGAATGGCTATTTCCTTTTTTTCTGTGAGAATTTGGAGGTTAAAATGTACGAGGTTGTTTTCTATGTTGTTATTATTATTTTATTTTTTTGGACAAATTGTACATTAAAAAAAGGCGGCCTTTTAATAATTAATACAGTTAGAATTTAAATGTTAGCGATATATTGTGAAGTGTCTCTGACACTGTTTGTGTTTTGCGGTCGGCGTATGATTTTATCGTTTTCCTGAATTTACTAGTTACCAAGTACTATAAAAATTTAAGTTTGATCGTATCTGAAAAAAGACCGTTGACTGTGGGCTACAAGCAGGAGAGGTGATGCAGTACTTAGCTGAAGAAAGTACAGTTAATAATTTTGAATGACAATGATCACTACCGGAGAATTTATGAACAGTCATCCTGGATGGATTAAGCAAAATTTAATGGCCAAGTGCTTATCCCTTTTTTACTACTATCTTAACAAAATAAAAATGTTTCTTAAATTCGAAGCATGCCGTTATTTTCTCACTTCATTAAAATTATTCCATGATTTTGGTAAGAAAGAACGTTTTTTCTGTCTAATCTCTATAACCAAAAGATTTGAAGTCGAATTATTGTAAAATGCTCAAATTCACAAATTGCAAGATTTTTATACGATCACAGATTCTACCACCACTTATATACAAATGCTTCTGACTCAATGGCTAAATAGGAGAGAAAAATGATAAATATGAGCTTTTATATGTGTTATAATTTTTTTTTTTTTTTTTTTTTTTTTTTGTAGCAAAACAATATGGGTTGTATCAAGACGTGCGTGCATGGTTGCAAAAAGGCCGGCTAAAAAAAAAAAATAATAATTAAAAAAAAAAAAAAAACACAGCGCTGACTTCTATTGGTTTCAACCGGCTTTTTGGGCCAAAATTGGCCGTTTTTGACCATAATTGGCTTTTATATTGAATAGCATTGATAGAGCTGTTAGTGATTTTTAGTCAGAATTACAAATATGTCAGCTAAATTTTAAAAAAACCATACCAACTGCTTTATCTGGTTTATACTGACCTTTGATCCCACCCTATTTTTTTTTTTCATTTTTACTGCTTTATAAAATTAAAGAGGACAATGGTTACTTATTTACATGTTTTATTACTTAACTAATTTTAAAAGCTGTTAATATACAAGTCTTATTTTATTTCTCACACTAACATTTAAAATCATGCATAAAATCATATAACGAAAACATCATTTCTCACTATTAAAAACAATATTATGAATAGCATATGCTCTCATTTAATTAGCAACAAGCTTTTTAAAATTTTAGTTCAACAAATTTTATTTGGAGAGCATTTTTTTTTTTTTGTTGTTTGTTTAACTGATCTCTTTATTTTATACATTTATGTACTAAACTCTCATCAGATATCATGTGCTTCCTAATTTCTCTTTCAACATTGTTCATTCTGTGACTTAATCTTTCCATATGGACATATAAGAATGTTTTCATTTTGGTGTGGTCCCACCAGTGGCCAAGAGGTTCTGCTCTCGAAGCTGGTAGACGGGAGGTGCTGAGTTCAAACCCAATCATTCCAGTCGGCCTAATCGTTCGGAGTTTTCGTGGTTTTCTTCGAACCGGGGATTTCCATGCGTAAATACGGGTTAGGCTCCCTTAGAAAGACCCCCCACGGAGGGCACTCCCCCTCTTAGGGCCTATATCTCTCGTGTTGATAATTGGACGCCCTAAACATAACCAACCAACCATTTTGATGTGTTACATTTAGTTATTGTTTAATACCATCTTTAAAATATGTAGTGTTTACCGAGCTAAGCTCTATAGAATTTCAGAACTACACTTTGTAGTATAATTTATCTCTTTTCAGTACTTATATAAATCTTTTTCAGACATTTCAGATTTATTTAATTGACAAATTTAATAGAAATTTATAATTTTTTTAGTAGAAACTATTTATAAGTGAATTAAAAATAAATTTATCCAAATTTAACATGAATTAGCTATAAACTAAGATTTTAAAAATAAAAACCGGCCTTCTTCAATTAAAGCCGGCATTTTTTAAGTGATTGAAACTTGGTCTTGCTAAAAGCCGGCAACCCTGCCTGCGTGCCAATATTGTGTTTAGTAGAAACACTTCCTACAAAACACCTATACTGGTTGAACTTTGACTAAATATGTATTTTAAAAGTTTACAATGTGAAGTTACTCTTTCATAAATATTGGTTTTATATTAGAAACATTCGAAATGAAATGGAGAAATTTTTTTATGAATATTGTCACAATATTTTGTAACGTCACTATTTTAGAAATATTAGTTTTGCAGTGGAAATACTGACAATGAAACACATAAAAATTTCTTGTAAATATTGTCACGATACTTTCAAAATGTAAACACTCAAATTTTGAGCCAATATATCCAACATATCAATATAACCAATATTGGTCAAGATTAGCCATATTAGTTCAATATCATATTTATACTAAGATTACTACTAATAGTCCAGGCAATAGAGACCGTATAAGGGCTCTACCTAGCAAAATTCATGGTAGATCTGGAAAAAGGCTTACTATATGTTTTTGGGTCGCTGAATCCGAATTTTTAACTTCTCACCAAAATTTCCCCGGCAATCCCCCCAAATTTTGGTTAAATCCCCCCCCCCCAAAAAGGTTTTTATTAATAAAAAATAGTTTTTTATTGTTTTAGGGAAAAAGTATCTAGAAATCCAGAAAGTAGACAAAATTTGCAACAAATTAGATATATGACATTATGACTTAGGATGAAGGGAAAGGAGGGATCTGCCTCGGAACATGCGCGCGGTGCTGCGTGAACTAAGTTGCACAATTCCACTTAACCACTCACACGTTTACATTCGCCCTCCCATCTCCCCTACGAACTTTCTCTATAAGGTTTACTTTTAAGTTTTTTGGGTCGCTGAATCCGAATTTTTAACTTCCCCCCAAATAGTTGTTTTTAACTTAAATTTCTTATTGTTTTAGGGGGAAAGCATTACGAAATTCAGAAACTAGACAAAATTTGCAACATATAGGATATATGACATTATGACGTATGATGAACGGGGACATGCACTGCGGGGTTACGTGCACTAAGTTATGAAGTCCAGGCAATAGGGGATTTTACCTAGAAAAATTAATACTAGTTCTGGATTTCGACTCACTTTATGTTTTTTAGGTCGCTGAATCCCAATTTGTAACTTCCCACCAAAATTTCACCCCACCTCCCAAAATATTGATTTTTTGAAAAAATTTGGTTTTTGAGAAAAGCACGCGGGGAGTGTTCCGAAGCAACCCCCCTCTCCCCGTTTATCCTACGTCATAATGTCATATATCCTATTTGTTGCAAATTTTGTCTAGTTTCTGAATTTCTTAATGTTTTCCCCTAAAATAATAAGAAATTTAAGTTAATAACAAGTATTTTTCTTTTTTTTTTGGGGGGGGGGGGGGGTTCGTGGGGGAAAATTTTGGGGGTAAGTTAAAAGATCGGATTCAGCGACCCAAAAAACCTAAAGTAAACTTTATAAGGGAAGTTCGGAGGGGAGATGGGAGGGCGAATGTAAACGTGTCATTGGTTAAGTGGAATTGCGCAACTTATTCTACGGAGCACCGCGGCGCATGTTCCGAGGCAATCCCACCCAGATCGAAATATTTGCTGGTATTTGTTTGCTAGACAAGCATTAAATGCTGTATCCCAGCAAAGTAAACCAGCATAAACTACCATAACACATTTGCTGGTTCCACCATAATTACCAGCATGTCATGGTGTGTATTGGAACACTCTACTGCTTGGCTAGCATACATATTCCAGCTTGTGTTGCTTGAATATATTGCTGGCCAAGCAGCAATCAAGATCACCACTTGCTTGTAATTTCTGCTATTCTAGCAGTAATTCACAAGCAACAGATACTTTTTTGTTACTATTCTATCATTACATTTCTACCATCATTTGCTATTAATTTTTGCTAGGCTGACATTACATTTCTAGCATCACTTGCTTTTAATATTTGCTATGCTAGCATTAATTTTCTAGCATCACTTGCTTTTATTTTTTCTATTCTCCCAGTTAGAAAAAAAAAATGACGCTGGTGGCGCCATCTTGGTAAAATTTCTGAAGTACCTACATTTTTTAGAAGGGGATCTTATATCGGGTTTTCTTTTTCCCAAATAAGCAGTTTTTCCCAATAAATTCTTTATAGAAATTAATTTTCAGTTTTTTTTTAGATTTATGTGTTTAGATTTTATCTAAAACGGGTGGACGAAGGCAGTGTTGAATTTACGTTGTATTGGTTCTAAAAGGAAATCTACCGCCCTGGATTTTGAAATTTAACAAAATAATATTTTTTTCTCTGATTCTAATAAAGACAGTAAATTTAATCTTTTCTAGAAACTTAAAAGAATTAAATACTAAGAGAAAGTGCAGCTATTAATTTTCTTCCAATTCCGGGGGGGGGGGGGGAGGGGGTATTTTTCCCTTTAAGTCTACCGTGGAAATTGTTTGTTCATTTTTTTTAAGTTTATGTGTTAAAAAATTATCTCAAACGTGTTCAAGGGGCAGTGTTTAATTCAGGGGGCGGTGAGACAGCTCTCTCCCCCCCCCCCCTCCCAGCTTTTGAAATTTAATGAACCAAATTTTTTTTTTCTCCCATTTTTAAAGATATAGAAAATTTATAATTTACAGGTAAGCTAAAATAATTTAACAGCAAGAGGAAGATCAGTTTAAAATTTTCCGTTGGGGGGGGGGGGGGGGGGAATTACTCTTCTATATCCGCTTTGGAAATTAATTATTAATACTATTTCTTTTGATATTTATATGTTACAAACTAATCTCAAATGGTTGGTTTAAGACAGTATTGAATTCAGGAGAGGGCCAGCCCGGATTTTAGATTTTAATGAACAAATTTTTTTTCTCCGTTTTTTAAAGACATACTGAATTTTTTTCGAGTAAGTTAGTAGTTAGAATATTTAAATTCTAAGTAACAGAAGAAAAAAAATTCCGTTATGGGCGGGAGGGGGGGGGGAGGGGGGGGGGCTGCCCTAGAAGACTCTCATAGAAGTTAAATTCCTCACAGAATTTAACACCCATAGAAGTTAATTAAAAAAAATAGAAGTGATATTTTAGATCTTGCAAAATTGCAATGTACAGTGAATACTCCGTAACGCAACCCCCTGAATATTCCGTTAAGGGAAGAGGGCTTAGGTGATCCATTAAGCGTCTCTCGAGTTGTAAATTTAATAATTTTTTTTTTCCGATTTTGAAAAACAAATTTAAATTTAATCTTTTCTCTTAGCTTAAAATAAAAGAGAAAGTAAGACTTTTCTGTGGAGGAGGAGGGCGGAGGTGGAAGAGAACTATTGTCTTACCTCGGATTTGAAATATTAATTTAATTTATAATTAAAATTTCCTTTTCTTCTATTTTCAAAAAACATTGTCAAATATATATTTTTCGAGTAAATAAAAAAAAAAGAAAAGAAATAAACATTTCATGCTGGCAAGGATTAACACGAACACAATGCTTAATTTAAGTACCTACGTCATCATTACTGGGAAGAGACTTGTGTAGCAAATTAGCATATGTTACTGACACATAGTACGTCATGCTGTTTTATATCAAAGCTGGTTGCATAGCATATTGTGCTGGCAAGCATAAAAAAGCATATAATAACATGTAAAAGTACCTACCTCTCCATGCTTTGTCAGAAGATTAAACAGCAAATAAGCACATGAAATGCTTGTACATAGCTTGTCATGCTATTTCTCACTGAGCTGGCTGCATAGCACATTATGCTGGTAAGCATGAAAAAGCATATAATAGCACGTTCAGGTACCTACCTCTCCATGCTTTAAAAGAAACTTAAACAGATACAAGCATAACATGCTTGTACATAGCTGGTCATGCTATTTCTCAATAAGCTGGCTACATAGCATAATATACTGCCAAGCATAAGAAAACATATAATAGCACATTAATATACCCACCTCTCCATGCTTTGGATGAAGCTTAAACAGCAAACAAGTATAAAATGATTGTACATAGCTTGTCATGCTATTTCTACCTAAGCTGGCTGCATAGCATATTATGCTGGCAAGCATAAAAAAGCATATAATAGCACGTTAAGGTACCTACCTCTCCATGCTTTGGAAGAAGCTTAAACAACAAACAAACATAAAATGCTTGTACATAGCTTGCCATGATATTTTTCCCTAAACTGGCTGCATAGCATATTATGCTGCCAAGCATAAAAAAGAATATAATAGCACGTTAAGGTACCTACCTCTCCATGCTTTGGAAGAAGCTTAAACAGCAAACAAACATAAAATGCTTGTATATAGCTTGTCATGCTATTGCTGTATAAGCTAGCTATATAGCACGTGATGCTGGCTAGCAATGTAAAGCATATACTAGCATGAAAATCTAGCAGACAAAGCAATACATAGCAATAACTAGCATAATTTTTATGCTGGTACTAGCAAGAATTTTGACCTGGGGCCCCTTCTCCTTCATCCTAAGTCATAATGTCATATATCTAATTTGTTGCAAATTTTGTCTTTTTGGGGGGCTTTTTACGAAAATTTGGGAGGGGGGGTTGCCGGGGGAAATTTTGGTGGGAAGTTAGAAATTCGGATTCAGCGACCCAAAATACATAAAGTAAGCCGATTTCCAGAACTACCATTAATTTTGCTAGGTAAAATTCCCTATTGCCTGGACTATAAAGTATGTTCGCTATTTAATTTTTAAACTTTTAGCAATGTCACAAGTACATTTTTCAGATAATAGATTTCCATAGTATAGAGCGTTATAGTTTATTGCTTTATCAATCATATTGCATGCAAAAATAAATAAATAATAATTACTATAAATTAATTTAGTCGCTTTATGCAAACATTTGAATTTCTGGAATCGTGTATAAGAAATAGAATTTGGAAAGAAGAATTATTATTACAATTAAAACAATTTTTCTGTGTTATTTGTTATCCACAAATGGAGAAAAATACAAAAATATCAATTTTTTCTAGAAATCCAATTGTTTCAAAAATGAATTTAATTTACCAAAACATATTTCCACAAAATGTATCGAGCAAAAGAAGTCTATGTGGTATCACGCGAAAAACGCATTTCACAGGAAGTTTATTAATTATTGTTTTGTGAAGGTTTCTGTCAGATGAGGTAAAGAAAATATTTTCTTCGGAAAATATTTTTCTTATCTTTTTTTTTTTTTAATTATAAAGTTCGACCTATAAAATTAAAAGAACATTTTTTTCCAGCTTTGCTTTATCTCTGAAGAGGTGAGGTGTGGTGTTTTGCAACCCAGAGAATTCGCATATAAGCTTTTTATTTGCAAAAACAAAAATTGTGCTATTTAGATACGTGAATTCATATGTATATGGATGTAAACTTGCAGCGGTGTTTTGCAACCCAGAGAAATTGCATATAACCTTTTTATTTGCAAAAAAAAAAAAAAAAAAAAAAAAAAAATGTGCTATTTAGATACGTGAATTTATATGTATATGAATGTACAGTCGTGGAAAAAAAAAAAGTAAACACCCCCTACTAACTCCTCAACAAATTATCGTAGACGAAAATTACTGGTACCGGACGATTGGAAATAAAGTCTACTTTTAAATGGTGTGTATAAAATTTGCTTAGGGTGCCATATACATATTAAAACGATTCCAAACTTCATTTTTTTCAATGGCAGTACCCAAATTTAACGATATATTTCGAATCTTCGGTTCAAACTATGCCTAGACACCAAATTTCAAGTCATTTGAATGATAAGTTTTTGAATTACAGACATTCAAATTTAGTACTTCTACTTAGTATCTCCTGAAATTATGTTCCTAATGAGCTAATTTTTTTGTGTAGCAATAATACTAATATACCCAAACATAAATACGTTGAATTTGCAATTTTTATAATTTTATGATATGAATTATGAATTATGAAATTAATATTCGAAAAACTTATGAATTGCAACCTACAATTTTTTTATGGATTTAGATTTATTAAGTCCTGCTTTATGGAAATCCCAAATTTCACATTTTTCTTCCAAGTAGTTTTTAAATTATGCTTAAAAAACGGCAAAATGGTGGTTTAAGGGGCCGTCTATGATAGCAGTGAGTAAATTTTTGAAATTTATTCTGCTATTCTGTAAACAAACAGGTTTCATTGAGGCTTAAACGTGCCTTGATCAAGAAGGTGGCTCTCTCGGTTAACAATCGAGTACGGAACTTCAATTTGGATACAACCCTTAAAATACGCTCGTTTTAAAATAATTAATTTCTCGGAAACTTATGGCACGAATTGCATAAAAATTTGTTTATAGGCTAATTGAAAGGTGTAGAGTTCATTTATGCTGTCAGAATTGTGTACTGCTATTGAAAAAAACAAAGTTATGGTTCGTTTTAATATGTAGATGGCCCCCTAAGCAAATTTTATATACATCATTTAAAAGTAGACTTTATTTCCAATCGTTCGGTACCAGTAACTTTCTTCTACGATAATTTGTTCAGAAGTTAGTAGGGGTGTTTACTTTTATTTTTCCACGACTGTACACTTGCAGTATTTTTTTCAGTTGTTTTTATACAAGTAAATAATACAAAATTCACAGGAAATTTTCTTATTTTAATTCGCTAAATCTTAAGGAGTGCATAAGAAATCAAATTTTTGGGTTACATACACTCTACCTCACCACTTACGTTATAAAATAATCATCTCACCACTTAATGGTTAAAATTCAACAATTATGTTGCGGTTAGAATTACATGTGCTTTAAATATTTGTTTAAAGATATCTTTTTTAGATTATGGTTTTTAAAAATTATTGGATTGTGGCTCATCTTTGGGAGCACTTTAATTAATCACGAAATAATTTTTGAAATCGGTTCAGTTGTTTCAGAGTAATTGTGGATTTAGAAAGTTTTCTGCTGATTTTATCCTTTTTAAATTTTGAATTTTTAAGAATAATTCTGTGTTAGCATTTATGTCTTAAATGTATACATTATATAAAATTCAAAGTTTTTAATCACACCAATTTCTAAGAAATCGGTCTGTAAGAGCGTTTTCTTCTCTTGCATTCCCTGGATGGCAGAGATCTAGAGACGATAAAAAAAAGGGGGGAAAAAAAGAAGTAATGTTAAGGCAGGGATTGTCGCCATTATAATACTGAAATAACTCGTAAAATCGGTTTGGTAGTTTCCGAGAAATTGTGATTTTGGAACGTTTTCTACTAATTTCACCCTTTTAAATTTCGACTTTTTTTTTCCAAACCATTGTTAGTGTGTAATTTTCTCTCAAATGTAGCCATTATATCAGTTTACAAGTTTTTTAGCCCTAATAGTTTAAAAAAAAATCGCTATTTCAGAACCTTTTTTCGCTGTGGCAGAAGTATCGACCTAAAAAAAATAGTCTGTGTTGAAGCAGGGACCGTTTTCACATTTTTATTCGGTTCGGTAGTTCCACAATGATGCAAATAATCGGTTGTTCTTTATGGTATTAGTATAAATTTGTATTTAATAATTTGATGAATAAATAAATAAATAAGTTACAAAATCTTATATTGTATACAACTACTCAAAAAACTATTTATCTCAAATATACATTCTGGGTCGTTGTTTTAGTTACAAATGAATGCAACTGACAGTTATACAATACGAGAGAAAACTTTATTCCGAGTTTGTTGCTGCAGAATATTTTTTTTTTTTTTTTTTTTTTGTTTGCTAGGAAGCATTTCTTTTTTTTTCTATTTATATTGTGTGACTTCTATTGACATAAAAAAAAGAGTAATTATCTGCATTTTTATCGATATATTTTGTATTAGTTCTTTTAGCTCGTCACGTATATTTTCTGAGTTTGTCAATATAAGTAAATAAAAAAATAGAATTAGAGCTTGTGTTCTTAGAAAAATAAATGTTCAGCATATCTTTGTATTATTTGATGATTTTTATGGAGTTCTGCATTGTTATAAGTAAAAGTTTAGTAGCTGATTATGGAATTATTAAATACTGGAAAATGTTCAGTAAAGCCCTCTAGTTGGATGAAACTCGACATTTCACTTTTGAATCAATTTGAGCAGCCTTCAAGCTTGTTCCAACCCAGTATCAATGTGTTCGGCGATAGGCGAAAGGCACCAAAAATATCAGACGAGAAGAAATTTCATGAAAAAATATTTTCCTTAATTTAATTAATTCAAAATGATTTACAGTTTTTTGAGATTTTAATTGTAATTTGAAATTTGGTTGATACAACTACTGTTCAATTTGCATTGCATTTTTATACGAGAGTTACTTGGGAATAAATTCTGGAATGTAGGAATTCCGGCACTCAAAAGATGGTGCTACAATGCGTCCTAACAAAAAGGTTCTTATGGTGAAAAGCAGCCACTTGTACATTTTGCGCTAAAGAAATTAAAAACTATGGAAGAAACCGCCAACTGTAAAATTCTTTCTGTAATTCGTTTTTAGGTGGGTTCGTAATTATATAAATACGTAGCACCTATAGTCGTCGTTCAGTCCGTCCGTCTGTCCGTCTGTCCGTCTGTCCGTCCGTCTGTCTGTCCGCATATAACAGAGCAAAAACTACCCAACCGAATGGTCTGAAATTTTTAATATATGATTGTTGCAAAATTTTGTCGAGCCATTTCAAATTTTATGAAAATCGGATGTATAGTTTAATTACAGGGACAGTCAAATTTTTTCTTTACATTACGGCCAATGGGAAAAATTATTACAAGTGCATTTTAATGATGTTACAGCCTTCCGAATGGTCTGAAATTTTAAAGATATAATTGTTGTAAAATTTTGTCGAGCCATTTCAAGTTTTAGGAAAATCGGATGTATAGTTTAATTACAAGACAGTCAAAAGTGTTCCATTACATTACGGGGAATGGGAAAAAAAATTATTGGAAGTGCATTTTTAAGATGTTACAGACTATGCACTTTATGAAGTGCAAAAAAATATACATTCAGTACAATATGGGGTGCAAAAAATAATTATAAAACTAGTTATAGTACGAACGCACCTCATTTGCCACGTTTGACGAGCAATTTCCAACTTGTTTTAATTCATGGAAACATACTACTACGCCGACACGGCGAAAGTTCAAACTGACCATTTCCACACACAAAATCATGTTCACCGTTTTCTGGTTCAGAAAATGTGTCATATGGGTGGATTTCGCACCCAGAAAAACCCATCAGTGCCGTTATTTATAGTGTAAAAAGGGTGACGTGCCTTTACAAAGCGAGAAGGAGGCTTTGCTTAGTGATAGTGTCATGTACCTGCGCGACAATGCAAGGCAAGGTGCTGCTCATGTGTCTTAAGATATCATCGCGTCCGTCATTTAACGGGAGTTTTCAGTCTGATTCATCCTTTAAACGTCGTAAATTATTACGTTCTGGAACTTCCAGGATAACCCTAATACAAAATGTATGTTTTTGTTCAATACAGGGTGTTGTCGAATTTAACCGACAAATATAGAGGGGTGATAGTAAACATCAAAAGGATGAATAATTACCGTAGAACATGGGGTCGCAAACCATGCAATTAATCAAAAACACAGACTGTCTTACACGAACTCAATTTGGGTTGACAGAAATAACTTACAGAAAACTGAAGTATATTATAATTAAACTTTTAATAGACATTCTAACCTTTGTTGTAAATGTGATATGATATGAAAAATCGGTGGAAGTTTCCATTATACTCGCCAGCAGTATGCATTTGACGCTCCACATTTTGGACTGTGATTACCAGTTCATACGGTACCAACGATTGTTTGAGCAGCCTGTTTTCCAGAAATTTTCGTTATGTTATAACATTTCACACAAAACAAGGTACATACCGTTGCATTTCCATTACAATGTTTTTATTTTTCTCAAAATTATGTCCATCAACCGAAGTTAAGTTAGGATGAAACACCCTATATTTGTGACAAATAAGCGGTTCACTACCCATTGTTCTAAAGCAATCTTTCACCCCCCCCCCTCTCTGAATTAGCCCTCTGAATTTGTCGGTCGAATTCGGTAACACCCTGTATATGTATTTATAACGCATTGTATAATATACACTTTTGTTCAAAAGTAAGAGAATTTGCTTATTTTCTCAAATTTCAAACTAATTACTGGACGAAAGGTAAAACTAATGCTTCGAAACAAAAATGCAACAATTTAGAGT
This sequence comes from Maratus speciosus, assembly GCA_963932465.1. Taxonomy (NCBI): domain Eukaryota; kingdom Metazoa; phylum Arthropoda; class Arachnida; order Araneae; family Salticidae; genus Maratus; species Maratus speciosus. The sequence goes on along the minus strand of OZ010786.1, from coordinate 165,555,167 downwards.
CGGCTACGCATACGCAAGCGTACACATGTGGATGAAAGGAGCGAGTAGAGGAACAGGCTTTATAAGTGAGCATGGCAATTTTCATGTTTTGTTCGTTCGCACACCTCGCCGAATAACATGGTATTTTTTTGCAACATACTGTGAAATTCAGTAGCTAATGGTAAAAGTAAGTAACCACCAACGTTTGGATGATGGAATGAAGATTTAAATCGAGTGCAGACTGGAAAAAGAACAATCTCAAGTGCAGATTACAAGTGCAGAGACTTCAATGTAATGCTCAGCATCGTTTTCCACTTATGGAAACAGTTTAAGGATACTGGATCCATAGAGATAAAGCCTGGAAAAGGTCGTCCAAGAGCCAAGACGGCCAATGAAATCGCTATTTGTCCATTACAGTGAGGGGTAATAGGACTGCTACATCTTCTCAGCTCTCCCGTGATCTTTATGCGACAACAGGAAGCCGAGTTTTAAGGGTTACTGGTTGCATGAAGGCTGCATGGCAGAATTTGTTTGCAATAATACATGCTGCTTGCGTCCCGCTCATTTCTGCATGCAGACGAACCCGTTTAGCATTGTGCAAAGACCATCGACTTTGGTCAATGGGGGACCATTCTTTCACTGATGAGTCTCAGTTCAGACTAAACACAAATTCTTGGCGTACTTTTATCTGAAGAATAGCAAGGATCGGATACCTGCCTTCCAAAGTCCGAGAATGAGACCACTATGGCAAGGGAGGTTTGATGGTCTGGGCAGATAATATCTTGGATTGTCGTATAATCCTTCCTGCTTCTGGCAAAGGCTCTGCAGCAGATGTGAGTTTAGGGATGATATCATGGTACCCTGTATTCGCTTTTCAAGGATTCAGTTGGCCCTGATTTCAATTTAATGGACTACAACGCGCGCCCAGATACAGCTCATCTGGTGGGCGAATTTTTGGAAATTTAAAATATTCACTTGACGGATTGGACAGCCAGATCTCTAGACCTAAACCCTATAGAACATGTCTGGGACGCTCTGGGGGGACAATTGAAACTCGCTTTCTGCCTACCAGACCGCCCCAAAGCCTGAAAACAGCGTTAATGGAGGAGTGAGACTAACTGACACAGGGACCCATAAACTGTCTGATTTCCAGCATGAATTCACATTGTGAGAATTGTATAACTGTAAAACGGGTCCATACCCGCTAGTAACCCATTTTTTGGTTTGATATTGTAAGCTCTGTTTTATACCTTTTGACGCTAATGAGTCTAACGCACGATCATGCGTGTTTATTAGAACTGTTGAATGGCTAATTCTTTTGAATTAGATCAACTTATGCACATACCTGATTTTATTAATATCTGTCCAGTAGTTCTGGAAATAATCGACCACATCTAAAAATTGTCTTAATTTTGAACATGAGTATATATGAATTTTAATACATAGTACAATGTAATGTTGCGTTATCACGAAAAACAAAAATTAATTCTGGAATTAACTTTGAAGCTACAACTAAACTTTAATTATATGTCATATTATTCACTGACACATGCAAAATATTTAATATATTTCTCAGGCAGTGTATTTGCAATATTACATTTAAAAAGTCATCTCACTACTAAATGCTCAATCGAATCAGTCATCCCTAATTCAAAATTCAATTATAGCTTTATGTATATTGTTTATTCATTAGCTGATCCACAAGCAAACTTAATTCAATCATTTTGCGGGTGACATCTGTGGTATTTTTATTAACCAAACGAATCTACGAATGTTAATCAAGAATCCATGTAAACAAGCGACAATCACTTCCTATTGACACAATTAATATTCTTAATCCAGCAGAGAGTTTTGAGTTAATTTGGTTTCTATAAATATGCACAAAAGCATTTGTTGCGTTTTCGTTTGTCTCACATTTGACAATCAGAAATGTTCCATCTAATTTTAGTTTTATTCTGGATATTCTTAATCTTATTATAGCACAGACTAGTTTATATATACCCTAACTTGAAGTTGCTTTAACCCAAAAGAAGAAAAAATGTTTAAAGTCTGTCCTTGGTGTACTGTAATGAGAGTTTTGAAATGATTTACTAATTATTATTGAATCATCTCAATACTCTCATCAAGGTTTAAAGCTTATTTCAAATTTATACTGGAAATTCCGAAGGAATGATTTATACTTTATATAATCACAAAATGTTTGTCTCTATACATGGAAATAATCACTATTCCTAATTTCTGGTATGAATTCATAATTTCTGAATAAAAAAGAGTTCAATATTGCAAATATACTTTCGACATACTAGAACCAGGATAGATAAACTTATTTTCCTATGGTTTCGAGTAACACCGTTTAAACAAGTAAACTTGACTAATGTTCTTCGGTTCAAGCAATCCCAGTTTGTGGTATTTAGGGCTCAATAAATTATGTGAATATATTTTTCTTAGCTGTTAACCTTCCAATTTTTTGAATAACAACAATTATTCTTAAAAAAGAACAGATCTTTTTTTTTATTTAGTTGATTTAAATAAATTGAAAGGTATTTGATAAGCTTTTGTTTGCTTCACACTTGGCGATCACAAAAGTTTCGTTCAATGTTATGTTCAATTCGGATATTTTTGTTCAGTTTTTAAAAAAGCAAACAGTAAATATATGTTTAAGGTTATTTTTAGAAAACGTTTTTTGTGTCAGATATATTATACAACTTAACAGTAAAATACTATAAATCTAACAATACAAGCTTTATCTAATATATGCGTTTTATTTCCAAGCATAATTTCTATTTTTAAGGAACAATATTGTAACGAATATTGATGAGCAAGATATAGCTATATTCTGTATTCCGAATATTCCCAGTTGGGTTCCTTGGTTTAATTATAATCCAAAATATCAAATATTAATTTTTCATAGAATTATCAGAGAGTGCATTAAAATTTTTACGGTGTAAAAACATTCATATGAAAAGTAAGTGCTTAAATCAAATCTGTATTGAAAATACAAAACAGAAATACAGAATCATGCAAATGATTTATGTGGCACAATCGAATTAGTCCAATCTCTTTGTGTATAAGGGATGGAATCTTTTTATTAACCAAGGGAATCTGCAAACGTTAATTAACAAACAGCTATAAATAAGAAGCAATCTTTTCCAAGATAAATATTATCCACAATAATATATCCACAGTATATCTACAATAATATATTCACATATCCACAATAAGCAATTCTGTGGCCAAGTACTCTTGTTGATATAATTTATAATCTTAATGAAGCATCTAGTTTCGTGTTAATTTAGTTTTCTATAAGTACATTTTATTGAATTTTGTTTGTCTTACATTTGCTAATTGAAGTGATTAAAAATATTTACCTTGATTAAACATTTCAAGCTTGTTATTACTTAATAAAAAAAATAGTTACTAATAATATAAGCCATGCAATAGATTTAATGCATCATGCTCTTCTTTTTAAGTTTTAAATTATCCTTTCCATAGCATGATATCTTATCAACAAAGATAGTATATTTTTATTTACGAAGAACAATCCACTTTTCTGAAATGATAAAATTCCCCTTGTTTTCGCCTTAATTAATCTTGCATTAAATAAGGCGATTTTACTATTTCAAAAAAGTGGTGCCAATCAAGAAATCTGAATTTTAAAAGTATCTCACTGGCAACACTGACGAAGAATACGAATCTTGCAGATTGTACAAATTTGAAGGCTTTTTTACGAAATTTTCGTATTATTCTGGGTTACTTACAAAACCGAAATTCTTTCCCTAAAATTTAATTCCCTATAATTAATATTATGAGATGTATATGCATCGTAATAGACATGTGTGTGTCGTAAATAATACAAAAGTCAGATCAGATTGTTTATTTCCAGTATGTGAATAATGGCGGCCTTCATTGTTTCCAGAAGTTCAGGTGCACCACTATTTACTGAAAGGTTGGGCAAGCCTAATATAGTCTACCTATGGCTATTAGACGTTGAAGTTTCGCAAAAATTTCTTTTGTATATTGAAATATTTCAATAACTTACTACAGTTTAATATATTAACACGAACACAAAAAATATATGCTATTATTTCTGCTTATTTACTGAAGAAATATCTATAAATAATTAGTCTAATATCCATTTCTGTCTGACAGGTAATTGCCGAGCTGGGTAGAGCCATGTCTTGGTCGTCTCAGGGAACGAAAAAGAAAGATAAGAGCTACTCAACTTTAATTTCTACCGGTGAGTGCTTGTAATGCAATATTTGTAAGATTATTTCAAATAATGAACATAGTGGAAAAATTTAGCATTATTTTTTTAACATTACTGGACAAACAAAGAAACAAATTTTTACCCGTTAATTGTTATACGAGGTTATTTTTTTTAAGTTAATTTTAAGACATTAAGTTTAATTTTCTTTAAGTTAAATTTGAGGATATTTATTTCTGTAATTGTAATTGAGTACTGTCTTGAAATATTTAATCATCATACTTATAATTGAAATACTAATAGTTTAGTTCTTTAGCTAAAGTTGTAAAGTAAAATTAAATGTAAATTTTGAATAATCTAAGTTTTTTCATTTCATAAAAGTCCATGCGGTTCTATCTCACCGGTGAGATAAGGCAGTATCTCAAAACATCATATCTTTTCTCATATGCCATACGACTCATAATCAAATCTATAATTATATCTGACATGCATTATAATGAATTATTAAAATATCCTCCACAATTCTTATAATCTTAGCAGCAATTAATAGAAATAGCGTAATCTGTTTACTCCCTTTTTCGAGAGTTTAAATGAAAAAAAAAAACTGCTTTTTAATCTACATATAATTTGTTCTATATGTAATACATATAATTTGTTTACTGTGGATTTTATTCCATTTTTTAATATTTATCCTGAAAATTAAAAGGCACTGTAGATATAATTACGAATGCACTTTATGCTCATATTTGGGTGATGTTGCTATAAAGGAATAAATAAACATCGCGCCAACATACTTAGATTTAGTGCATAAATTCAGTTGAATAATCTATTTTTACTATATCTGATATATATTTTACTATATTTGATAGTATAATTGTATTTGCTTGTAACGATCTAATTGTTAGAACTTGAAAAAATTACAAATCAAATCAATGCATTGTTCATTTTTTTAATTTTGCTGTACATGAGTACATGTAACAAATAGTGTATTAAATTTTCTTTTTAATTGAGTAGATGAAAACAGATTTTAAAAAATGTCTCTAAGGAAAGTTTGATCTCCTATAGTATTTTTTCTACTTAATTGAAAATCATTACACGAAATTGCTGTTGAAAACTGATTTAAATTATTGGAAATAAATAAAAGATTTATTCGTTTCCTGCATTTTTAGAAATAGTTCATATAAATACTCTATAATTTTAATCTTACAATGTTTCAATAAAAAAATAATAAAATTGCTTTAGACAATTCATTTTAAATATTTAAAAAAATCTTCAATCAAAATACATAAGGAATCCTCAGGCAAAGATATTTTCTAAGGTAACCTACGGTTACCTAAACAGTAAAAGGAAAAGTCCATGGTAGAATAAATGTGGGTAAACAAAACTAATCAGTTCCCATAGAACTGAAGAATTAGTATCAAATTGCTGGATATTATTTCTTACATACACAATTCTTAGAGGATTTTTCTGGTTTATTCATCACCAACATAGAGTTAATGGAGTGGATATTTCAGACGAATTATGGAAAATGTATTCAAGTTTATTATAAAAGTAATATTTTTAAGGGATTTATTTTTTTAATGAACATTCAATTCTTAAACTTTCATGCTTTCAAAAATAAATGATAATTTCTTCTTAACTAATATTAATTTAAAATAAATTAATATATTTGTTTGGGATATGAAAGAACGCTGAAAAATTTTAAATTAACATTTCTGTGTCTTTAATTCTGAAAAATATTTAAAATGTGAGAAATAATTTTACGAATTCTTTATCTACTACATTTCAAAAGAGTCTTTCTGTATTTTTAGTCTAACAGAAGCAAACAAAATTAAGTAATAACAATTAGGTGATGTATGTATCTACGATTTCTCTAGACGTATTAAGGAATCTTAAAATTTATTACAATGAAATTTAAATCTGAATTCACATTCTTTCACTTCCTTGCATTCAAATGATGCCGTTAATTTTATATTTATAGAATTAGACACTATAAAATATAATGTTCATCTCAGATTATGCTTTTTCATTTGTGAAATTTGAAGTAAGGGAAAGAATTCTGTTAATGGTAGACTAAGAACAAAGGGGAATCAATTTATTTTTCAATTTTTTCGACAATTACAAGATTTAGGATTCAAAATCACACTAAAGTTGTGTTCGTAATTACAGATATAAGTCCTGAAAAATGTGCAAACAATTGTTTACACCATTCGAAATGGAACTAAGTTCAAATAGATAACGCTTGAAAATTTATTTCAATATAAAAGTTTTTTAAGGGGTTTTAAAAATAAACAACTGTAACATTCAATTATATTTAATTTTTAACTTCAGAAACTGCTCTGAAATAAAGCATTTTTGCGGTAAGTGGTAGAAAAATTGTGGAGGTTATTTGATAATGCCTACGATCCCAGTGAAGACCATGAACATAAAAAGCAACCAATAACGATAATGACAACAAATAGTTACTGACTGTGAAATATAAATGATTATTTGAAATGGATGAATGATAGTAAGCTAATCTACACCGGAAATGAACATCTCACATAAAACCGAATTACTGCGTGAAATTCTAAATTGGACGATACATCCCACTAGTACAGGGACGGCGAACCTATGGCACGCGTGCCATAAGTGGCACGGTATAGATTCAGGTTCATTTTTGGCACGGTATAGATTCAGGTTCTACATCAAAATATAGTAGTTTCACAAAATACATTAATTAGTCTAGATGTTGTCTCTGTTAATCTGAATTCGATTAGTTTGGTTGGTTGTCGTTGTCACACAGATTGAAGAAACTGAAATAGGTTCATAAAATTTTAAGAATAACAGAGGATTAGGAGATTATTGCAAAAGAAATATTAAAAGGCATTATAAGCAAAAATGCAGATGGTAAAATTATTATTATAACAACTTGAATTTAATTCCAGACACTAAAAGCTGCAGATTCTATTTTGACAATTTTTCTGAGAGACTTTCGGAAATAGATAATATGAAAAATTCAAGTAAAAACACTTTGTCAGATGAATCCAATCCAACTTGCATTCTCTCAAAAATAACTAAGTACGAAGTTGATATAAATTGTTTGGCATCTAAGATGAGACAACAGAAATAATATTTTAAAATAAATTTCTAAAGTATAGCATCATATATTGCGTACATTTTTAAATGCTAAAAACAAAATTTTAAGAAATTTTGATTTAGTATTACTTTATCTATTATTTTTTTAATTGTTGGCATGGCATGATCACGTCAAATATATTTTTGGAAAAATTTGGCACGTGGATGGAAGAAGGTTCGCCGTCCCTGCACTAGTATGACATATTTGATGACTTCGATTTATGACATCCTGCTGACGTCTTTGAAAAAAGAAAAAAAAAACTTGAATCTATTAAACAACTTAGAATAGCTTTAAAAACACAAATTAATAATTAATGAAACCAAAGTTCAACGAATATGCAGGTTTAGCGTAAATGAATGACCGGATTATTTTTTTTTTCTCAAAAACATTACGCATATTATAATAAGTGATAAATGAAAATAAAGAATTACATTCTAAGCTTTTTGTGCCGTCATTCAACGCTGGATTGGATGTGTTGGTAACGATGATCTCACCTTATTCACAAGACCTACCCAGATCCCCGGATATTACAACCCTGTGATATTTTTTTGTGAAAGATGAATGACAGTAAGCTAATCTATACCGGATATGAGCATCTCGCGTAAAACCGAATTACTGCGTGAAATTAAAGATTATATTGATGAACCACCATTACCAAAAACACTTAAAGAACTTTAAAAATGCTTCAGTGCTGATAACGTAAAACTGCAAAATGTGTGGAGCGAACTTAATTGCGGATTTGCGGTTTGTCTATTTACGAAAGGTTCGTACGTCAAACATTTGTAAATGAAAACAAAATCTTGGAATGGTTTCTTTCTTTTCACATACCACTTATTATAATGTGTGCAATAGCTCTGAAGATAGAAATTTTTAAAATACGGTCATTCATCTGCACTAACCCTGTACTTTATAAATACAGAATGTTCATAAATTATAAATAATTGCTTGACTTGCCAATGAAGCTTCCATTTTCTACTTCATTGTAGAAAAATTGTACATTATTGGATTGCGTAAATAATATTTACCAAATACTGAGAATTACTAGAGACAAATTTAAAATAGAAATTTTATTTTCTAGAGAAATGCATGTATGTAAAGCTTAACCATTTATTTTAATTGTAAGCGGGAAAAAGTTTAAAATTTAACTAAATTTAGCTAAGAAAAATCTATTTAATTCACAAATCATATTTTTTATATTGAAAAAATAAATATTTCGTGTAAAATGCATTCAAGGTTTGTTCCCATGGTATTTCAGTTAAAATGACGTCTTATAATCCTCTACACAATTTCTTTTGTTATACATTTTTCAAAGAAAATATTACAACCAAAATTTCTACGGAAAAATACGGCCGACAAATTCACCAGTAACAAACTGCTGCTGAAACAGTAACAAAGAAAGCCCATTATATAATAATTGTGGACCAAAAGAACTGAACAGTGCTTAAAAGAAAGAAAAAAGCAAGATCAAACTGCTGAATATTACTTCTTATACACACATTTCCTAGAGGAATTTTCTGGTTTATTCGCTTTCTTCATTACTTACATAGGCCTAATGGAATGAATATTTCAAGGGAATACATTGAAGTATATTCCAGCTTAGTTAGGAAAAATATATGTATATATATATATATATATATGCAGGTTTCTTTTACTCAAATGATGAGTAATTTCTTATTTTTAAGGTTTTTAAATTAAATAGAAATTCTTCTTTTACCCATTATGAAAGGGTAAATTAATATAACGAATTGTAGTCAATTAAAAAATGAAATTTGCATTTATTTATCTATATAAAATATGTTAAAACTAAAATTTTACTACAGAGGGAGGAAATGGCATCAGGGGAAATGGTGATTCCAGCGTAATGAGGGAAAGAATTTATTATAATCCTAATAAAAAAGATTTTTGAAATAGGGAATAGAAAATTTTTAAATTGAAAACATGTAAGAATTTTTCAGTATTGGACGTAGACAAAGCTAGATTATGGCGTAGTAGGGAGAGGGTTCTGAGGAGTTCAATGATTTTTTTTTTTATTTATTTAATTTTGTTTTTTTCAAAAGAGGGACTCTTTTGAAGATTTCGTCTAGAAATAGAGTGGTGAAAATAATATCGTACAACTGAATGTGATAAACAAATCAATTTCCCAGAAATGAAAATGTCGTCTATATACAAAAAAAAAAGAAAAAAAAAAGATAAAAATAAATAAATAAATAATAAAGATTTCAGCTCTCGTAATTTTACGATTTATAGCGTTCCTTTCTTTGACAAATGAAGCGCTTTGAGGTGATCTAGTGCGATGACGATCGGCAGCGAAAATCCTGTCATATCATTAGGCGTTAAGGATTCAGTCGCGTCAGGCTATGACACTCGCGAGCTAATGCTAAAACTATGGGAAGGTTTTTTGCCAATATCTCATTTGTATTTCGACATTTAACTTTTTTTCATTGGAAAACTGAGGTTGCCCTATAGTCGCCCTTTTATACGTTTTCGATTTTGTTTGCAATATGCTTTATAAAGTTACTTTCATTTTCGGAACCAGTTCCGAAAGTGAAAGTGTCATTATTAAAGATACTGCAATCAAACACAGAAAAGTTAAAAAAAAAAGGCGACTGTAGATATTGACCGCAGCTGTCCAATAATAAAAAAAAAAAATTAAAGTCGAAATGCAAGCGAGATATTGGCAAAATACCTTCCCATAGGTTTAGCATTTGCTTTCATCTGTCTTCGCCTGGCGGGAGAAGATCTTTAGTGCTAGACTATATTTGGAATTGTTTGTGTTGGAAAAAAGAATGAAGGAAGATTAACAGGTATAATCTTTCTATACCGTTTAAACGCAAAACAATGACCAAAAGTTTGTCTTATTTTTCAACATTAATGAATGTTTTATTCCGTGAAGTCATTGTTTCAAGTTATTTAATTATGTTTAATCTTAATTCATTGCAATCCGTTTGATAGAAATATTATTTTAACCAGCGATGTAGTGGAGGGTATATGGTGGTACACGCCGTATGCCTTCTGGTTTTTTTAAGAACACCGTATACCCTCTGTTTCTCAAAAAATCTATAGTATATACACTGTAGGGTATACCCTATGCCTTGAGCGTATACCCTCTGCTTAAAGCGTTTGCCCTCTCACTTGAGCGTATACCCTCTGCTTAGAGCGTATGCCCTCTGCTTTTTGTACGGCTACACCACTGATTTTAACCATCCTATCTCACAAACAAGATTTTTTTTCTTATTTAAAATGTGGTTTTCTTTAGTTGTATAAGAGGATTAAAAAAAAAAGAACTCTATCCAGATAAATAATACGACTATTTAATAACAGTCTAAACATAATTTCTACCCACGTCAAACGATACCTTTTGTAATATCAAAATATGAAAATGTGTTATCCTATATCGATAGAAGTTGTGTTAATAACAGCCTTAATAAATAACAATACCAGACATAGTAATACTTAATGATGTCTTTATATATTTAATAAAAGCCGATTTAACTACCCAAACTTTTCATGAAAATCCGTAACATAAGTACTCAAATACCTTTTCTTAATTAATATTGAAATGAAGTTTGGATTAATCATTTTATAAACTTATTTGATAAATATGTACACGGATCAAAACGGATTTAGAACTATTATTACCGCTGAGTAGTTTTGTAGTATTTGTATATTTTAGATTACATAAATTGCATCTCTGGACGCATCTGTGTAAATGCTAGCTAATGCGTTTAAAGACTAAATATGAGTGGTAGTTTATTTAACATGGATTTTTATTCATCGTAGAAATTAAATGTATGGGTAATGTTTAAGTAAATGTCTACGTGTCTTTAGTCGATCATTCTTTCTAATCCTCTCTCTTTGCGTTTTGAAATAAATTAAATTCCTCATGTTCTTAAATACATTATTTAATATTGTTTTTAGTTTAAATTTGCATGTATGTATGAAATGTATTAAAATATAAAATCATTTTTAAAATCTAAAATTTACACAAATTTCCCATTTAAAATATTTTCTAACTGATTACTTATCTGGAAAGTTGTTTTTGCACCAATAAATATTACTTTCAAGTAAATTCAAATATAGTTTAACTATAATTTTCGAAATGTTATGTTCACCTTGAGATTATATAAAACACTTAAATATACAAAAATCAAAATTTTGATTTATCTTGCTAAAAAGATGCTAAACATACATAAAATAGGTTAATAAAACATAAAAACCGTCGAAGATGTTAAAAAGCCGACACAGAAGTGCTTTCAACTGCTTCTAACAGTCATCATCAGGGGAACAAATTTTAAGGTGTGATTGTTCATGAATGTCCGTTGGTTAATAGCTGGAGGCAAGTCTATTTCATAAGGAAGAGGGGGGGGGGGGTTCAATGGTTACGTTCCAAACTCGACAGGGATGTTTAATGTGTTATATCAGTATATTGTAGGAGAGCATATCATTACAAGTGTTTTTTTCTTTTAATTCAAATTTCCTCTGGTTCTCTGCTTATGGAAAAGCAGTAATACGAAGTATGGCATATGACCTATAGTAGGTTTGTACCAAAAATATAACCCATAATCCGTTTTTATGTTTTAAAAATCTATTTTATGTATCTTTAGTACCTTTTTAGTAAGGTAAATCCTAATTTTGAATTTTGTATATTTAAGTGTTTCACTTACATGTATTAAGTTTTATCTTATATTAAGATTCAAAGCGATCAATCTACAAGATTTTGCGATTCTACTGCATCCTGCTCTTTAAGCCTACCTTGTTCGCTTGCTGTGTCAGAATCCAAAATATCAATAAAAAGCTTCTAAAACAAGTTAAGGAGAACTTCTACTTCTATGCCTAAAAATTTGCGATTTTAATTTATTTTGAGTTGTCTATCATCCCTTAAATGTATAGATTGTTGCCCTAAAGTGGTTTCGTAATAATTTCAATGCCTTAAAGTATTTTTTTGCTCATTGAATGTAACGCTCCTCGTTGAATGTAACACTATTGTAAAATTTTAAACTTATTTTTTCTGGAAACCCTGTGATTCAAACTAAATGGCAAATTTTCTTTCGAGCTATTGGACCGATTTCCCTTATTTGTTATTCAAAAGAAAAATTAATCGTTTCTGCTGGAGCTTATAGTACCAAAAGAATAATTTTTATTGATTAAATATTTTTTAGAGCTCTCAAATAAAAAAAAAAAAAAAAAGAATTTTTCTCTTCAAATGATCGCCATTTTGTCAAAAATCAATTTTTAGGTGCGTTCGTAATTATATAAATACGTAGCACCTATAGTCGTCGTTCAGTCCGTCCGTCTGTCCGTCCGTCCGTCCGTCTGTCCGCATGTAACAGAGCAAAAACTACCCAACCGATTGGTCTGAAATTTCAAATATATGATTGTTGCAAAATTTTGTCGAGCCATTTCAAATTTTATGAAAATCGGATGTATAGTTAAATTACAGGGACAGTCAAAAGTTTTTCTTTACATTACGGCCAATGGGAAAAATTATTGCAAGTGGATTTTAATGACATTAGAGCCTTCCGAATGATCTGAAATTTTAAAGATATAATTGTTTCAAAATTTTGTCGAGCCATTTGAAATTTTATGAAACTCGGATGTATAGTTAAATTACAGGTACAGTCAAAAGTTTTTCTTTACATTACGGCCAATGGGAAAAATTATTGCAAGTGGATTTTAATGATATTAGAGCCTTCCGAATGGTCTGAAATTTTAAAGATATAATTGTTGCAAAATTTTGTTGAGCTATTTAAAATTTTAGGAAAATCGGATGTATAGTTTAATTACAGGGACAGTCAAAAGTGTTCCGTTACATTACGGGGAATGGGAAAAAAATATTGGAAGTGCATTTTAATGATGTATCAGACTATGCACTTCATGAAGTGCAAAAAATTATACATTCAGTATAATATTGGGTGAAAAAATGATTATAAAACTAGTTATAGTACGAACGCACCTCATTTGCCACGTTTGACGAGCAATTTCCAACTTGTTTAAACTAATTGTTGGTATAAGCTGTAGAGAAAGTAATACCCTTTCATGGTAATCAAATTTGTTTGATATTCTTGTGCTTCGAAAAAAACGGTCGCCTGATTGGAAATCCATGGCGTGCACATGCAGGCATATTATGAATTTTTTTCATAAAAAATGTAAATATATAAATAAAATATCAATAAATACGAGTATAATGGGAAAAGTCTGAAGGTGATATTTCGTTCCTATGTAATAGAGATAAATAATTTCCTGAAATCTAAAAAAAATTAATCACTTTAACTTTGTTCTTATTAGTTTGTTTTCATCAGAAGGGTAAAAAAAAAATATCATTTTTAAAGATTTTTAAAGATTTTTAATTTTTTTAATTCGTTAAATTTGTTGAGGAGCATATCCATTTTAATGGATTTGAGATCTTAAGTACGATTAAATGTAACACAGCTCAGTTCAACTTTTCTCATTTAAAGTGATACTGAAAAGCACTAAATTAACAATAGATTGAAATTATATATATGCTATTAATTTAGTGAACAACAGTGAATTATTTTACATATATTTAATCTAAATGAAAATCTTTGAATTTTTTTTCATTCGTAATGCACAAAACATATTGCAACTTGTAAATTTAAGTTTATTTTTCCTTTGAATACATATTGGTATCAATCTAATTTTTTGAATAATCATGTGCTTTAAATTTTATGTGCATTTGCGCTTCTTGTTGTTGATGTTGTGAAGTATTAGAAGCATCAAGAATCCTTGATGGAAACCTAAATGGAAACATAATTAAAGTCAGCTTTCATTATGCGCGTGAAAGTAAAAAATACTTACTTCTACTAATTTAAATTTTTGTTTATATTTATGAATTTCTAACAAAAGAAAAGTTAGCGAAACAATTGTCTTAATTTACATATTAAAAAAACTTTATATGTACCTAATGTATAACTTGAACTTACTTCAAAGATTCTCTTCCAAAACAAAGTGGGCTTTTGATTATTCGCTATTTCGCTTCCGTTAGTTTGACTAACTGAACCATCAGCAAAGTTATTTACTGACTCTTTAGTAGACTCATTTTCGGCTCCAGAAGATTCTTCATAAATTTTATTAACATTAACATTACTGGAATCACTAAAATCAAGATCAGTGCCAGCCCTATTTGCTATAAGTTCTAATGCTTCTAATGTTGTTAATATTTTGGCTAAAATAAGATTTAAAAAATGCGTAATATGTTTGCTGTCTCTTTTTACCCGACTGCTAAGAAGGGCTAAGGTTAGTTGGGGCAACTGGGCCATGATTTTACAATGTGACTCTGGAGCTTCTGACAATTCAGCTTCAAAAAGCAAATGTTCATTTGAATTAAAGTCTGAACTTCTGTAAATGTGTTCAGTTAGGTTTCCTCTATCAGACAGAAATGTTCAAAATTACGTTTTAATATTTAAAAATATAAAAATATGAATATTTCATCTTTTTTTCCTCATGAGTCCAGTTGCTCCATAAAAATGGGGTAAGTAGAGGGTCTATGTTCCACACGCGTTTATTTTTTTTTTTTTTCATGTGGAACATCAGATCTTCATGGAAAAAATGTAAACAACATAAAAAAAAAATTAAACCAGGCAGATCATGTAAATTATATGTCAATAAAGAGCGTTGTAAGGAAAACCTTTGCTGTCAATGTGTTTAAAAAAAAGCACTCAAAGTGAAAATATTAGATTTATTTATACCAAAAACATAAAAATTAAGTAAGTACTTATGTACTTTAGTATAGGTAATAAGAATAAAAGTCACATGGGTATTTTAACCTCTTAACGCTCGAATTAAATTATGGTTGAAAAATTCAAATTGCTTATTGGCACCACTTTTATGAAAAAGAAATATTCGCCTTATTTAATGACAGGAAAAACGGTACTAAAATATAGCCAATTTCACTATTTTATAAAACTGGTGGGTATCAAACAATTTGAGTAAAAGACACAGCCCGTGAATATGACGGGAGCGAGAATTAAGGGGTTAAGGGAAAAACAGCAAGGTAAATCTATGAACAAACGGCTACGTAAGTACTTAAGTACTTTACATGTATCCAGGGATCGCATTATATAGGGAAAATTTTATTGTCCCTACCAGAACCCTTAATGAGTTACCTTCATGATCCTTTTATTTAACATATTCTAAATAAAGGTGTGATGAAGATAATATTTTCAAAATAGTGGTAGGAACAATAAAAGTTTCGCTATAGAATGCGACCCCTCTATCGTACAATTTCAAGGTTAGGCTATCTTGCTTTCAGGGGCAAGGTATTTGCATTTGTAAAATGTTGAAATAGTTTAGTGACACTAGTATTTACAAGAAAATCAACTTGAAAACAGGTAAAAGTATATTTTCGCGTACTTAATAAAGATGAAATTTTCATTATAAAATTCCGGTGCCAATGGGGCAATTAGGAATTAAAATTATGTGATGCCATAACGGCATCACCGCCTCTCAAGGGGTCAAGAAATTTGCTTTGATATCACCCAATATGCTTTTTTTTATTTCACTACGTACTTTTAATATTGTATTCTATAATTTTCTTTACTGTGAGCAAAAAACAATGGAGAAATTTACTTCTCGTTGTAAGAGAAACTCAAAAGAATTATTTATATCTATTGGGGTAACTGGATCCAGCATGGTCCATTTACCCCGGATACATGACCCAGTTACCCCATTCTTGAAAAATTTATGGGGTAACTGGGACACCGGGATTACATTTGAAACATGGAGTAAATATGCATAGAAACCTAATAATATTAACGTAGTTATATGCCTAATCTTTAAAAAAAAAAGATTGTTTAATAAAAGTACTTAGAGTATTTTAATAAAAAGCCGAGGAAGTATAACCAAATTGACATTGTTTTAAAAAAAAGTAACGTTAATTTTCGGCAACCTATCACAGCAATGAGAGAGTTATGATTGAGTTGACACACGTTGTTTTAGGAAGTAGAGGTTAAGGGGCAGTTACCCAGTTATGGCCAGTTACATCGTGGGTCCAGTTACCCCAACTAACCTTATGTGTTTCACGCGTATCTGAATATGGGGATTTCTTTATACCCTCGAAACATCCCAATGGCTAGATGGATTTTAATGAATGCGGTCTCTATCGATTCGTCTTAACTGTCCGATGGTTATAGACTAGGTTTTGTTTTTATCAAGTCAAAATGGCGGCCATAAAATATAAAATAGCTCTAGAGAGGAAAAAAAAATTACGCACCCTATTGAGTGGCATATCATTGGATAGGACTTTCAAAATGAAGCCGATGTTTCATTGACTATTTTACAGTCAGAAGCTCCGTTTAAATATTACACAACCTGGAACTTGTGTAGTTAGGATCTCCTGCTTTACTGCAACTCTAATCATCGTAGACATCTATAGGCCTCATCAAAACAGTGTTTATATATAAGAACTAACAATGAAACACAACTTAAAAGTCATCAGTACAAGTACATAAAAAATAGGTAAGTAATATAAAAAAACAGTTTCACATTCATGAGAAATAATTAATTAGTTCGCTTTTTACACAATAGGGTTTTTTGATTTTTTAAATTTAACTTTTACTTGTTATAGAAAGTAAATGAAGCATTACAGAGAGATTAAATAAACATTAAATACTTGGAAATCTAGCACATGAAAAAAACCAAAACTAACACTAAAACTAACTATAATTTTACTCAAGTAAAATCCAACATCCATTTTAATGGATGATCTTAAATTTAAAGCAATACATAGCGTAATTCCGGGATTTAAGCCGCACATTTTTTTGAATTTGTGTATAAAGTCCCATGGCGGGCATAAAATTTAAAAAATAATGCTGTACTATTTAATGTTAAATATACAACGCGTGCACTGCGACAAAAAAAATTCAAAAAGATTATTAATATTTTTTAATAATTTTTTTCTAAAACATTACACTGCGGTGCGTCATCCGTACATTCAGGCTGAGACGCCGCACTTGTGTGGTAGTCATGCGGTGCTTGTAATAAGAACAGAATGAAATTATAAATAAAAATATTTAAAAAAAAGTATTCATATCTGGACGATATTAACGATGTAATAACAAAATCAAAAATAAATAAGTACAATAAAACATATTAGTAGATTCAAATTAATAATTGTTTGCATAGTTTCCTATTAAAATTATCGACTTATTTTTTTACATTAAATTTTAATTGTTATTTCGGCAAAAACATAACATCAATGTATTAAAAAGGAAAAAGATAAAAGGAAAATTGTGTGTAAATAATTTATTTGTTAATCCTTTCAGGTCCGGTGGCTTTTATACAAATTTTATTCGTTTGGTACCACTTTTAAAAAAAAAGTTACCTTTACTTACATAATCATGAAAATGCTCTAATTAAACAAAGCCAATATTACTTTTCTTTTTTACTAGTGCCAGAAACAAATTTTGTAAGCTCTTTATGAAGGTGCTTATATGCACCTATGGTCAATATTGTGTTAAGAGACCTGTTTTTTCAACTACAATCTGCAGAAAAAGTGTCGAAAAAGTATAGTCTTTATGTAACGACATTTAAACACATCATGCAACGAAGCCAATTACACTTCCTCTTTTTTGAAGTAGTTTGCGTTACGCGTAATCCATTTTTTCATTATTATCATCTTGACTTGCATCTTTCTTGCACTTCTTACTTTTTATTTTCCCCTTTTTCTCCTTTGGTTTTAGTAAACTCGATAACATGCCTAACATGGTTAGTCTATGCTAAAAGAAAAAGAAAAATTAATAACACTTAATCATCCAGTACAAAATAAACTCCGGCATGTATCCCATTTTACATGATGCAGACTTCGGCCATCACAGTTACCTGCCATCGCTAAGAGGAATGGCGTAACCATACACACAGTACTGTACATAAACGCTACATTTAGTTTTGACTTCAAAATCATACATGCATTTAGTAATTAGTGTATGAAAAGTATTTAAACATAACGTGTTTAAAAGTTTGGACAGTGAAATCATGCACTTACGTCAAATTAAGGATTGTACTTCTACAAGTAAACATCGAAATGGGATTCACGCTATACACTGGTTAAAATAATCTCATTGCGCACCTATACTTTGCGTTTGACGACCATCTATTGATAATTACAAAAAAATACAAGGGGTGCGGCATCTATCCCGTATGCGGCGACTCTCCCGGAGTTACCCTATATCAAGAATATCGTTAGAAAATTGCTAGGGTACCACAAATCATTAAAATTAACTTATACAATCTAAAATGTGATTTAACAAGCAAAATAAGTAAAGAAAAAGTGGAACTTACTAGCACCTGGTCGAATACCACGTTCGCTCAAAAATTTCGCCATATTAAAAACAAACGAGAAACCGTTGCCAGATTCTAAAAACTTATAAGTAATCTTTGAAGTGAATATTATATTGGAGTATCAGGACTCACTTCCAAAGAAATTTTTAATGCGATTAATAGGTTAAACTAAAACAACCGTTTTAATGGATGCAGGGTCTCAGGAGAACAAATTAACGTAAGACCAAAGTATTAGATCCTTCCCTTAACACCCATCTTGATCCCTTCGATGAAAAAAATCGAAGTTATCTGTCAAAATTATTTAACCCACTCGAAGAATACACAATTTGGCATACCTGACCTCTTCTAGAAATCATCAGTTAATTTTAAATAATTATAACTCTCGAGGTAT
Organism: Maratus speciosus; assembly: GCA_963932465.1. NCBI lineage: Eukaryota > Metazoa > Arthropoda > Arachnida > Araneae > Salticidae > Maratus > Maratus speciosus. The sequence goes on along the minus strand of OZ010786.1, from coordinate 165,536,180 downwards.
CCGAATAGTAAACTATTGATATATCGGAAACAGTTAATAAAATAAGTTTCGTCTACTTCGAGGTCATGAGTCAAGTTATTTATATCTACCTCTTTTTTCGTATATGTTACTGAATTTCTTTATAATATTAGCTGTGAAATACCTTAAATATTCAAATTAAAATCTTGTTTTGTATTTCGTTATACTTATATGAACTAAAGTTGATTTAATCCTTGCAGGAATAAATATTTTAAGGACAACATTTTCTGATTTTTATTCAATTTCCTCATAAGGAAAAAAAGCGAACTTTTATAGGATCACTTTTTTGACAGTCTGTCTGTCAAGACCCTTTTTCAGATAAAAATATGAAATTAACATCAAAAGTCATATTGTTTATAAATTTCTAGCTTCTCACTAAATGAAAAAAAAATTTAACGCCATAAACGTACGTTTTCCACTAGTTCTCGAAATGTATAGCGTGATTCTCTTTGACCTAGAATCTTTAATTTTGGCATGAAGGAAGTTCTTATAGCACATGTGAAGGAAAAAAATACGACAAACAATTTCTAATTCTATGTCGATTTATTACAGGACTAACAAATCTGACTGGTTGTATGACAAGATCTTTTTTTTATAAACGTCTGAAAGGATAATGTTAAAATCAATTCAAGCAACAAGGTCAAAGACTCTATTATTTTTTTAAGTTATCATTTCTTATTTTTTGTATATTTGTAAAGAAAATGGGTACTTACTAAGCTGTACGGTAATATGAAATAATGGTCAGTAACCGCCAGGGTGCGAATACTACTGACACTTGTACTGTTTTTTTTTTAATAGCAACAGAATGGAATTTAGAGGGCAAACTATGTTTTATAGAAAAGGGTCCAAAATGTTATTTTTACCAGTTTTCTTTTCTCTTTTTACCAAGTTTTAGTGTATTTATACGGATAGATGCAGACATATGTGTACAATAAATAACAATAAATTTAAATTTATAAATTTTAGTTAGACATCTTTCATCTCTGACTGTCTACTGTTAATGAAGCAGAATTTTGCTTTTTTCACCAACAAAAAACACTTCAAGAAAATACAAGGTTATATTAAACTACTGAAACAAAATAAAAGAAGTGATTAATATATGCCCAGAAAAAGCATTTTTTTATGGAATCAGGGCTGCATTCAGAAAAAAAAAACCCTAACATGATGCACCTGAAACCAAAACTTACATGCACTCTAGCGAGTTCGTCTGGAGACCCCGCGAGTCATTTATGTTAATTTTTTATACCTACGTGATCGTAGATTGATCAGACATCTGAAATCTGCAAATTGTTTTTTTTTATTTTTGTGCGAGTTTAAGCTTATATGTTCGGGCTTATAATATATATTACAGCAGGGGACAACGTTGTCAAAATGGGTCGAAACTTATCCTTTATTAGTTAAAGATAAGCTCTTGATTGACGTCTTTGGCTATATAATAAAACAAGGCTTGGACGAGACTTAGGTGTATCACTAACCACAGAGCAGTAAGTTACGCTGTGATCCTCAATTTAATCTTAAATTAATGAGTGTTGGGCTGAGAAACGAAAGTAAAAGGACAAAAACGGTTTTTGAATACAGTAGAGTCTCGATTATCCGATTTAATATGGACCAAGCTCATCTCGAGTAAGCAAAAAACTCGGATAAACCGGATTAATAAATAATCGTCACCAACTAAGGAGGTGAAATATAGATTTTCACTTAATTCATTCATTTTTACGGTACTAGTAACATTTCTTTGATGAAAATTTCGTAACTTTTAAGAAAAACGGGGAATGAAATTGTTTACTTGAAAAAGCCCTTGATAGTTTTTTGTTTGTTGAATGTCAATTTTGTTGCAGTTTTTTTTTCTACAGTATTACGCTACTGCATATCTACCAATTTCTAAGATTTTTTCTTACCGTTAAAACTTACCAGTAAATTTTCCCAATCGCCGAAATCTAATAATTGTCACCGATTAAATATGGCAAAAATTTTTATTAAATTTCAGAGGTAACAAAACCGTACAAATTAGCTGCTATGTGATTCTATTAGTGTCATGAAAATTGCAGGTGTAGCCTTTTCTTTCTGCTCAAAGTATTAAATAGATTTTTCAATCGAACTGCTACATTTGGAATGGATCATTTTCTTCTGATGGACTGATGACTTCTAGTATTATGAAACAGCCATTATAAATGAATTGTTAGGTGAAGATGAATGGGCAGTCGATGGTCATAATTTGTTTTGAAAAAAAAATTATGCCCATTTTTTTCCCATTCTGACCAGAAAATCAGAGCTCTAACTTTTTACGACTGTTCTTTCATCTTAACCCAACACTTAATTTATAATGACTTTTTCATAATATTAGAAGCCACCAGTCCATCAGAAGAAAACAACTCGGTTAAAGCGGAAACTAGGTTAAGCGGGACTCGGATAATCGGGTCTCTACTTCATAAAATTTGAAGTTAGAAAAGGAGAACTGGCGATCTTAATTTTAGAATTTTAATTTAAATTCGGAATTGTAAAAGAAATTTAATGTTTTATTCTTTCACGCGTGTGTGTGTGTGCATGTCCATGTATCTCGACTTGTTTAACTTAAATGTAAATTAAATTATCATTTGATACGTAAATTTCCAACTGGGAGAAAAATGTCCGGACCAGGATTCGAACCAGGGATCTCTTGGCTGAAGCCACCAATGCTCAACCATCTGAGCTATCCCGGACGAATCTGGTGGATCTAATTCACCCAGCTAACCTTAATTAATCTAGTGTAAATTAACATTAACTTTCTCCTCTCTTTCATTGTAGAATCCACCCCACCGTCCATTACAAAACCACTCATTTCCGATACAACCAAAGATCCCACTTGTTGGAGTGCTGATAACAGCGGAACCGCGGAAAGCACTCCTACGACAGTCTCCACTTCGACAGTTACTACAACAACAACTGTATGTGGGGGCGACTGTGGTAACATAATGTGTAGTCTCAGTCCGGCTTGCATCGAAGACAGCTTCGAGGAGAGGGCTGACAGTCCTCACAGTCTGGAAGGTGATAAAGAGGAAGACGGAAGCCTTAGAAGGAGGACGAAGTCAGAAGGATGCTATTCAACGTCATATAAAGGGAAAAGTAGCAAGAAAAACGTAAATTTCAATTCTATGTTTTCTCATGTTGTGTACATATTGATTTGTTTTTTTACTTAATGTCTCATGAAAGATGCTATTCTTGTGTTAATTATTTTAGATTTTTAAAATTCTAAATAGCGTTTGCATCTGAAAGAAAATATTTGTGTTAGCAGAATTTTATTAAAATTTATACATACATATATATATATACCGGGTGTCCTAAAAAGGATTGACTGATTTTAAAATTCAATAACTTGCAAACGGTGACAGATATTTTAAAAATTCTTGCAGGAGGGTTATGTATAAGGTCAAAAGTTTTTTTACAGTGATTTTCGATTTTAGTTCGAATTACAAAAAATAGATGGCGCTGCAATAAACAGACACTAAATTCAGGCTCGAATTTTAGCACTTCGGGACCCACTCAATACATTTTCATCTCCTTTTTCCGCATGAAAGAACAGAAAGACCAAAAAAACAGAGCCTGTATTTAGCGCCTACTGCTTACAGCATAAAATGCAACTATTTTCAAAGAATGTTGAAAAAACCCCACAAATTTCGTTAAAAGATTACAAAAAAATCCCGCAATTTTGTGAAAAGATCGTGGAAAAAACGCAGATTTCGTCAAAAGATCGCAAAACAAAACGCGAAATTCGTTAAATGGTCTCAGAAAAATGCATATTAGTTAGTACCGACAGGGGTGGGGTCCCCCTCTGTTGTAACCTTTCTGAAAATTTTCTGTGAATTTATTTCATTGCAATTAATATTGAAAATAAATTTTTTCAGTTGAGTGTAATTATACCGAATGGTAAGTAATATATATTAGTAAATTACAATGTCGATAGTTTAAAAAAAATACAATTTTGTATGGAGCGTAGATAAATTTGTTACTGGCCAGTGGTTAAAAAAAACTGGCCAGTGAAAAAAATCAGTGTACTGGACAGTGGCCAGTGGGTAAAAATGTTAATTTTGACCTATATTTGAAGGAGGTGTTCTCTGAGACCTAAAGCGGCAGGCTGTTGTCTCAAATAATCCAGTCGTTCATCTGAAGTAACCCTATTCGCCTCATTTCTCCGTCTGTCTATCATAGAGATTGTACACGGAAGCTGGATAAGTTTGAAATTTCAAGTTTGGGTACTTACAGCTGAATACCTCCTGCCACATGGCAAATCATAAAATTTTGAATAAGTCTATCATTTTAATTAAATGAATCTTTTTCAATGCCATCCGACCATTTCTGCGATTTAGATTTCAAAACTGAACCTTAATTTAAGCATTTATTGCAAGGAATGTGTATAGTTGGTAGCGCGTTCGTCTTGTAAACCAAACATCCCGCCGACGGAAGTTGACAATTTTGAAAATTTAAACTTGTAATTATTATTATTATTATTATTATTATTATTATTATTATTATTATTAAATCTTATTATTGTAATTCATCTTTTTAAAATAAATTTGCGAAGTATTGTGTGTTCTTCGCCCACAAAAAAAGAAAAAAAAAAGAATAAACATTTTAAAGGAGAAATAACATTTCTTTTTTTTCTTAGATATTATGACTTCTCGTTCGTCGTAATTTTTACATCTTATTTTAACAACAGCATCAAAAATATTTATTCTGCGGCATACATTAACGTTAGTTAAGTTTGTTTAAGGTACTGATTTCATTTTTCAGACTTTATCTATCGTAGCAGACTTCAGCTTATCGCATGCAAAATTCTGTTTGTTTGGTGCTGCCACCTACAAACAATATTTCAAAACACTTAGAATCCAAATTTGCATGATTTTCAATTAAAGAAATAGTTTCTTTTTAAATTTCTAATTGTATTTTTAATGGTATTTGATATTATTGTTTGCAAGGTCTCAGAAAAATATTTTTTTTTTTTCAAAATAGTAAATTTCGCTTAAATATTTGTTTTCTTTTGACAAAATAAGAAATTTTCAATTTTGCTTGAACTTATATTAAATTCTTGAGAAATTTTGACATTGTAAGCAATTAAACATTTAAACAATTTTTTTATTTTTAGAAATTTCAAATTTAATTTTTATCTCCGCTAATTTTTATAATTTCTGATTAAAAAAAAAAAGAAAAAAAGAAAAAAAAACAGAATTTTTAATTTATTTTAAGAACTTGACTTGAATATTTTTATTTTAAAAAAAACGTTATTTTATAATAATTTTAAAATTAAATTTATTGGTGCTCCCATCTAAGTAAGGATTTAAGATTTATAAATTAACAATTTGGATTTATTAATTAAAGGATACAGTGTTTTCAAATGAATATTAAACGAAACTCTCTGCGTGATAACGAATCACACTTACCCTTTTGTTTTATTTCTTTGTTGCCCCGATGGAAATTTTCCGTTTTTGAAGATGAAATTTTTCAGTTATTCATGGCTGAAAAAACAGGTATTTGTAACGTAATTTATTACGCGCACGATTTTCTAACATTTTGCCTTCTCTCGAATTCGATCCTGGATACACTCCAACTGTAAACACAGTTAGTCTCATATATTGGGTAGTTATAGTGTTTTTGCTTATTTCGTTTTACGGTTTCAAAAAACCAGCAGATTTTCAGGGACGGGAATGAACCGGGAATTTTGGGGAATATTGGGAATTTTGCAGGAGTTTTGAAGGTAAACAGAACCAGTCATTTTAGGTAGAATTCGTAAGAAATACTACCTATTGCAGTCGTTACCATGGTGCGACTTTTGAAAAATTCCTTCATAACTTTTCATTATAGGACCCCAGGAACCCAAAACCATCCGCACCTAAAAAGTTTATATATATATATATATGTATATATATATGTATGTATGTATGTACTAAATTTTGTCCGCACGATAAAAGTCGTAATTATGCACGGATCTTCTTCAAACTCGCCAACAACTTTGAGATGACTAATATCTCGGCGGGGATTGCAAATGGAAAAAATCGGCCCAAGGGAATGGAAATGGGGAGGGTTCAAAATTTTGAATACCCTCTTAACATGATTCTGATAAAACCAGCTCTTACACAACAATGGCAAGAAAAAATAAATATTTTTCGTTATAGCAGTTGCCAACAATTAAAAAAAAAAGAAATAAAATTCTCACCACAACAAATGCTTTTCTATTGCAAGGTTTCACGTGAAAAATTAAATAAAATAAATAGCTTGAATAATTGAAACAAATTGAATATTACGTCATAACTTTCCTAGAGCAAGATTTCCGCATGAAAACACAAAATGAAATAAATAGTTTGACGAATAAAAAAAAAAAATATATTGCATCATATTGGAAATAAAACGGACCTCAGCAGGTGAATATGTAACCTCATGTGAGTTTTAAGAAACGTATTAAAACATGACGAAAATCCGACAATGGAAATATTAACTTATTTTAACACTTTGAGGTTCTCTGAATTTGCTTTAGCTATTTCTTAAACCTATTCTATATACATTCGTGTGTGTATTCGGGTATATTAGAATTTTCCCAAAATGTTTAGCTCTCTGGAGCTCATTCTTATTGAAGGAACTGGGTCTATCTCTAATCTGGATTTAAGTTTTGTTGGTGAATTTAGTACTTCGAAACCTACCTCCGCCTGTAGGCCCGAGCCGCCAGGGATTTTTTCAATTAATAATTTTTATTTTCCAGAATTTCAGGCAGTGCTCTGAAATGTTAAAGATAGATTTTTCATTATTATTAGGTTGAGCAAAAAGTTCTGGGAAATTTTAAATCTATTAGTTACCAGAATTTGTATCGTATATAGGAGTAATAGTGGCATATCTATAGGAGTTCGGGTATTTCGGCTCCAAAATGCCTATTAAACAGTATGATTTGCGTGTGTTGATCCGGAATTATTGGAGAAAAGGTCTATCGATTCTGAAAGCCGTCGATGAGTTTTCATAGTTGGACGACCTCGAAATTCTTCTATTCACCCCCTACAGTACAGACGTGGCTCCATCCGATTATGGCCTCTTTCGATCAATGCAACACTTTTTCAAGGGAAGTCGATTTCAATCCTTTAATGAAGTTGAAGAAGCATTTCAAGAGTTTTCTAATTCCAAGGAGCCGCCATGGTACTTCCAGGAAATACGGAATCTGTCAGAACGATCGCAGAGTGTCGTGGACTATGATGATCTCTACTTTGAAGAATAGTCCTTGTTGCTCTTGTTCTTAAGGGTGTGTTCGAAAAAATATTTTTCCACCCTCAACAGCTCGAAATTTTCTGAGACATTTTCAGAATCTTTTTTAAAAGTAAAAACATGAAACTTGCCAGGGTGATTTCTGAAGACATGTTTAACATGCCGTGTAATTTCATTTTCAGCTCAATTAATTAGAATTTGATTTTTAAACAATTATTTTCTCAGTATGACCATTTTTTTCATTCCCAGATCGCCCGCTTCGGAAAATTCGGTTCAAAACGTCAACTTTGACAGCGTTTTTTACAGTATTTTCTGCATTTATCAAAAAATTAAGAAGCACCGCACATTATGTAGTTTCTAAATAAGAGAATTTCTAAGTTTGATGCGTTTGAGAGCAAAAATGAATTTTAAAATGAATCAGAAAATAAGCAGTTTGGATCGGAATACACCCTTAATTTGCGCATAACAACGCAACTTTCACAGATTTCTCAGAACTTTTTGCTCAACCTAGTAATTCACAAAACTTATGATTTTGCGTTTAAAACTTGTTAGTTGGCATATCAGGCATACTCTATATTAATTTTCTAGCGAGTTGCATTGTATTTTTCCATTGATTTCTTTTACTTTTGTTCATTTTCTTTTTGTTTACATTGATTTATTTGTAGAACAGGGGTTATATTTATATCCACGTCAGGCAAGATGAATCTGTCATGTGGCTCTGTCACTTTTTACTCATCGACAATTAAAATATCAATTTACTTATAATATTTTAATTTATCTTACTTAATATTTCTGCAACTTAAGCACGTATTTAATTAGTTTTCATGTAAACCGAAGCGCTATTTTTATATATTTATTTCGTTTACATTGAAAAAATTGAAAGCATTGAAAATAATAAATAAAAAATTTTCACGCCGAAACTATCCGAAAACTCCGGGAATGTTTTTAAATTTCCATCTCAAAGAACCCGGTTTATACACGGGATTAAACACGGCTTTATCCACCCTTTACAACTCCATTTCGTTTTTCCTCTCCTAAAAGAAATTCTCATTACCTAATTTCTGTTTATTTATTTTGCTTTTTTATATCAAAAGTTCCGTAATTTTAATTACAAATCGCACCTAAATGCATAGTAATTAATATAAAGGTACATTTAATAATACGGTGTCTTCATAACTGGAACAACGTAAAGGTAAATATTTTTTGATTTCAGATTATCCTTTCAAAAGTGAACTTAAAGCTAGAAAACAGTTTTACTAAAAAAACCTGGATGTCAAAATGAAAATCATAAAAGCATAAGGTTCTAACAGAAATAAATACTCCAAGTAAATAGCAATTTTAACAACATTCAAATACATATTTATTTTAATGAATTCTTAGGAATTTTCTTTCTTAAAGTATTATAATTTTTTCAAAGTAATATTGAAAAAAAAAATAAAATTCAACAAAAAGAAAATTTAAATACAGATGTAGAAATAAAATTAAAAAAGAATCATGGATATTGTAAAAATGTAACAACATGCTTTATATAAAATACGATTAATAGGTTTCATATCATTATATTGTTAATAGTATTTAAGATTTTTTTTAAACTACTATTTGATCATTAAAATTTATATTTTACTGGTTTCCAAAAAAAATTGCAATTTTTTTTTTTTTTTTTTTTTTTTTTTTTTTGAATGAGTATGACTAAAATTATTTTATCTCATTAGCATATTTTTAAAGTTAAGTTCAAATGTTAAAATGTTAAAAATATGTTTATCTACATTAATATAATTATATGCAGTAATAAATTATTTATATTTGAATTATATTTGATAAGAAATATTAGTCATCTTATTTACAATGCAAGCAAAATTTTAAAATGTAAGTACATTTAAGTTAAGCTTTTAAAAATTTATATTTATCTTACTCGCCAATAGATTGCACTTAAACAACACTTTGAAACGGAGCAATTCTTTGGAAAATCTACTGTCTTGCAGTTTAACTTTCTTTGATGGATAATTTCCGTTTTTAAAATTAAACGTACATGGGTCGAAAATTTCTGTTCATTTTCTGAAAATTTACGTTTGTCCCTCAAAATAGAAAATATTCATTAAAAGATAGAAATTTCACATAAAAGTGCCCGTATACAAACAGAGGTGTTCCCCCCCCCCCCCCAGTCCCCCAGTTTACATAGTATGTGGAAAGCGATGCATTATAATCCATGTTGTTGTTTAACAAAAATAACTTACTAGACGATATGATATCAATTATCGTAGCATTGCAAATTATTTTTTTAATTCACAGCACATGTACAGTCGGGAAAAAAAAAGTAAACACCCCCTACTAACTCCTCAACAAATTATCGCAGAAGAAAGTTACTGGTACCGAACTTTTAAATAATGTATATAAAATTTGCTTAGGGGGCTATCTACATATTAAAGTGAACCATAACTTTGTTTTTTTTCTTTCAATAACAGTATACAATTATGACAGAATAAATGAACTCTACACCCTTCAATTAGCGTAAAAACAAATTTTTATACAATTCGTACGATAAGTTTCCGAGAAATTAATTATTTTAAAACGAGCATATTTTAAGAGCTGTATCCAAATTGAAGTTAAGTACTCAATTGTTAAACAAGAGAGCCCTCTTCTTGATCAAGGCACCTCCAACGCCACTCACCCAGTCAATGAAGCCTGCTAGATTACAGGATAGCATAAGAAATTTCAAAATATCAAGTCACTTCTATCATAGACGACCCCTTAAACCATCGTTTTTTAAGCATAATTTGGAAATTACTTGGAAGAAAAATGTGAAATTTTAGATTTCCATAAAGCAGGACTTAATACATCTAAACCCATCAAAAAATTGTAGGTTGCAATTCATTATTGTTTCGAATATTAATTTCATAATTCATAATTTATATCATAAAATTATAAAAATTGCAAATTCAGTGTATTTATGTTCGGGTATATTAGCATTATTGCTAGACAAAAAATTAGCACATTAGGAGAATACTTTCCGAAGATATAAATAAAAATATGAAAATGTAAGCCAACATTAGAACCATTAAATTTTGAATTTTTATAATTCAAAAACTTATCATTGAAATGACTTAAAATTTGCATAGTTTGAACCAAAGATTTGAAATATCTCGTTAAAATTGGGTATAGCCATTGAAAAAAAAATGAAGTTTGGATTCGTTTTAATATGTAGATGGCCTCCTAAGAAAATTTTATATACATCATTTAAAAGTAGACTTTATTTCCAATCGTTCGGTACCAATAACTTTTGTCTACAATAATTTGTTGAGGAGTTAGTAGGGGGTGTTTACTTTTTTTTTCCCCGGCTGTACACAATTCGTAATTTTAATGATCAAAGCATGATGAAAAATGTTGTTATTTTTAATAGCAAAAACTTCCTTAATCTCTGTAGTTTTATGTTAGTACATTAGAGCTAATATGGGTAAAATTATTAGTATATGCTTGATTGGATTCCTCTCCATTGATATCCATCTCATAATTAAAAAATGCATCCATTAATGAACCATTTATATGCACTTAAGCTGATTATTATCATGTTTTTTGAGCTAATTTCGGTATTGATGCTATATTATAATCAGGTACAATATTATTAACACTAAAAGGTTTTAACTGTCTTACTGGCTTAGGAAAAGACAAGTTTATATTCCATGTAGAGACACGCGTGTAGATTCCATGAGAACTCTTACTGTTTCTTGAGTTGATGTCGCAACTCTTCATTTATAATTATGAAAAGCATAACTGTTATACTCACATCACTGAATAACTGCACTGAGAGGCAGTTTTTAAACTTTATAAGTCTGCATATTTCAGTGGCAATATTTAATATATTGAATGACTTTATTTATGTTGCGTAGCAGTTATTTAGATTATGAAAGTAATGGGATATAAAATTTTTAAATATTTTTGTCAATTTTACTGTCTTTATTAAAGTAATAATCCACGCATTTAAATTACCACTTTAATATAAACAATTTATTTTGGAAAGACAGCTATTTAAACAGTTCTGACTATATTCATGAACATATAAAGGAAATAGAAAAATACAACATTCCGTATAGAAAATGGTACATCATACGTCATGTGGCTATTTGCCATAATTTATTTATATGACGGTATAAAATTAATCATTACAGTATTGTATAACAAATTATTTTTGAATTGTGCGCGCATATTCCCTATTTGTAAGTTAAATTGCCCAATTATTGCGATAAAGAGCATTATATTTTTTTAACAGAAAATACGTTCATAATCCCGTTGATTTAGAAGAGTACGTTACATCTAATATGTCTGAAATTACTAGCTTATGCATTAGTTGCTTCCACTCCAACTGTATATAATAGCATTCATCTCTGAATTAGTGCATCCGTTAATGAACCATTAATGAGCTCTTAAGCGGATTAATGCTGTATTTGTTAATTTACTTACGTATTGATGTTTGAATATAATCAGGATTTCTTTTTAAACTAAATTTCTTTTGATCCTTTATACTTCGACGTTACTTTAAAGTAACAGTAGAATCATGTACTATAAATATTTTTTAACACGTTCGTTTAAAATTTCGTTTTGGCTGCTTATAAAGTGCGTTACTGCTGAATCGATTTTAATGAGACTTGCAGTGTTAGTTAGATTAATTTCTCAATGAAGGTTTTGTATATAAACGTATAGTTGCTACGTTGCTTAGTTATATAATTGTGGAAGACAGTTTTATAAACAGGTGAATTTCATTATGAAAGATTAGCTACTTTAAAAAGTTCTATTGGACGGATTTTGATGCGACTTGAATTGAGGACGCGAGTTTCAAAACTCGCCTTATCCAGAAAATCAAATTTTTGGGAAATCGCGAAAAGCCTCTGACTGCATCCATTGTTTTTCATTGTAAACTAAGATTTTACAATGCCAGAAATACATGATAAGACTAGTTTATTCGCAGATTGTTGGGGTTTTTTAATGTTGTTCCACCAAAAAAAAATAGACTGATAGAGAAAACTCGATTTTTTAAATTTTGGACAAGGCGAGTTTTGAAACTCACGTCCTCAGTTATTAATCGGATAATTTTTGGGGATAGTTTTAGTACAAGGATATAAATATATCGTTCATTATCAAATATTACTGTAAGTAATCAATTAAAAGAGTTGGTCCTTAACAATAGAAATTTGTCTGACACATTAGAAAATATAATAGTGGAATACCGTTCGTATCGTTTTCAGCAATACGGAAGCACATTCCAGGTAAAGGTCCATATTGCTTTAAACTACAAGGTCATATTCAGCGCTATATTACGTATTAAAAAAATGTTAATTTCGTTTTGTCTGCTTATAAAGCTGAACAGCTGAATCGATTTTAATGAGACCTGCAGTGTCATTTAGATTAATTTATCAACTAAGGTAGTATATAACGTATAGTTCTACGTTGTTTAGTTATAGAATTTTGGAAGACAGTTCTATAATCAGGTGAATCCCATTACGAAATATTAGCTACTTTAAAAAAGTTCTACTAGACGGAATTTAATGAGACTTGAATTGAGGACGTGAGTTTCAAAATTCGCCTTATCCAGAAAATCAAATTCTAGGAAATTGCGACAAACCTCTGACTGCATCTATTGGTTTTCGTTGTGAACTAAGATTTTAGAATGCCATAAATACACGATAAAACTAGTTTATTTGCAGATTGTAGCGTTTTTCGATGCACCTTCACCAATAAAATAGATAGAGAAAATTCGATTTTTTAAATTTTGGATAAAGTGGGTTTTGAAACCCCTGTCCTCAATTATTAATCAGATAATTTTAAGGAGTAGTTTTAGTACATGGATATAAATATAACGTTCATTACCAATTCTTACAGTAAATTATCGATTAAAAGAGTTGGTCCTTAACAGACCAAATTTGTCTGACACATTAGAAAATATAATAGCGGAATAGCGTTCGTATCATTTTCAGCAATGCGGAAAGACATTCCAGGTAAAGGTCCAGATTGCTTTAAAATACAAGGTCAAATTCAGCGCTATATTTTGATTGAAGGTTCGTTTGGAGAAATTGACCAACGTAGCGGGCGAAGCCTGCTAGTGCATAATAAAATTAGATTTCTATCTCTTTCTTCTTCTCCTTTTCTTTAATCGAAAGCACTCATGCAAACCAGATGCAACATAACGTGTTCCCACTTAGTTAGTATTGTTTAAAAAAAATATTTGATTCAAATATTACTAACTGTATGTTACAGAATGAATGCTAAATACCTCACTCTATAATCGATAAACAATATTAGCAATTTTGTGAAGCAAAAATATGTTTGCTAAAGATATTTCCCCGCCTACGTATATCATTCTAACTTCAATATTGTTTTTTGATGCGTGATGCTAAATTTCAGTGTGCAAAATCTCAAGATTTATAGGCAATTCCGTTATGTACATATTTTTTACTTTTTATTTTCGTCCATAAAGACTAGACGCATGTTTCATAAAGAGTACAATGAAAGGCAAATATTTTGAAAGATTAGAATTTCAACAAGATTGAGCCGACCATAATTAAAACCGTATTAAAACCGTAAATAAAATTTAGTTCATTAGCTTTAATTATCGTCTTGTCTTTTAACTTTATATTATTATTGTATAAATATTCTAGTTTGCTTTTATAATGTAACAAGAAAAAAGTTTTGGGGAGATATTTATGTCATAATTTGGGGCATAAAGAATTGATGTCTACGCGCTTTATAAAGAAACAAGTTACATTCTCTGCAGTGACTGCTGTGTATTCCATAAGAATTCTCACTAATTTCATGAGTTTGATGATATTTTTACAATCACGTCGCTGAATAAATATCATAGATATAGTAATATATATTTTAAAACTGTATAATTTGCAGTTCACATAAATAGTTACAGTTAATTGTGACTATCATCATTCATTAAACTGTTCTTAGATTAAAGCTCGCTTTCTTAAACGACATCTAACAGCTCAAAAAGTTATCAGAAATTTTGGTACTAAAACGATAATGTACACAGTTTGAAATTAAGTACATTTAAAATATTTCCTTTAAACTATGAAATATATATATATATATATATATATATGTACACGTACGGTAACTTGAAATACAATACATTTCGCTAATATATATGCGATTAGATATTTAACGTAAATAACTATCTTTATTCATGTACTTGTGTAGAAAAATATAAAGTTATCCGCACAGTACATCCTTAATTTGTAATTTAAAATGTCAAAATTTCGTGATAAATATTTATTTTTTAGTGGCATATACTTTACTAATCTCTGTTGTTTTATGATAGTGCATTATAGCTAATATGCGTGAAATTATTAATTTATGCATTAGTGGGATGCCTCTCTAATAACTCTCATCTCAAAATTAGTACACCCATTAATGTACCATTAATAAGCTTTTAAGACGATTACTGCCGTATTTGATAGCTTATTTAGGTATTGATACTAGATTATAATCCGAATTATTATTGACACTAAAAGTTTTTAATGCCTATGCGGTTTAGGTGCAGTTAACTTTATATTCTCTCTAGAGACTAATGTGACTTCTATAATAATTCTCACTGATTTATTGAGTTGATGAGGACACTTCTCATTTATAATTACGAACAACATAACTTTTATACTCACATCGCTGATTACGTTCATTTAGAAATAGAAATTAAGCTTTTAAAGTCGTATAAATTACAATTCCTTTAAATATTTAAAGAAAATTGCGAATATCAACATTCATTCTAACGTTCTAGGATTAATGCCTGATTTCTTAAAACATTTCTAACGACCCAAAATGTTATCAGAAATTATGTTATGATAAAGTATTTATTTTGAAAGAGATTTTTTAGTTAGTACAAGTACACAGTTTAAAATAAAATTAAGAGCATTTATAAAATTTATATTAAATTTTGCTATACGTATTATAGCTTAAACAAAAATGGGTGACGAATTTGCTTTCTTTGCGGTGCATCCCGTAAATGTATATTTTATCCATTTACTTTTTTTGCAATTAAGTAGAAAATTATAGGCATGATATTGTTTTCTAAAAAGTCATTCGAAAGTTGTTGATGACATTGTACAACATAGTTTTTTATTATGTATGTTACGATAGAAAAAATAAGTATTTTTTACATTTAAACGAATTCTTGGTTAAGGTACCATTTTTGTTTTAAACAATTTAAGTTCCAGATGTTAGTGTTATTTTCTGTATACTACACAAAAATGAAAGTATATCATTGTACATCCCACAAATAATAAATGGTCGGTTTTTACAACAATCTATAAACATTAATGGTGCATTATTTTATTCTGTGGGCTTGATTCTTACGAGGTATGGCTCACTCAACTTGGTTTTCGATTGTCTCGGCACGTGCGGGCACTTCCGGTAAATGCTGCCATTGGTAGTGGGGATCTAGATTACAGGTTCGTTCGGAAAGAAGTTTGATGGGAACACACTAGACGCTGCGGAAGGGAATGGGGCCTCCGAAATTAGGTTCATTTAAAAGAATTTCCAAAGATAAAAAAACATACAAACTTAAGTTTTGTTTAAGGTTATTATTTACAAACCCCGGGCAACGCCGGTCTGGTCTGCTAGTCTATACATAAAAAAGAAAGTCTGGACTGGGAGGCGGGTGTGCTAATGAATGCACAGCCAAAACTACTGAACCAAGAAATGTCAAAATTGGGAAAAAAATAGTTCTTATGACGTAGGTGTCTGGGTGACTGCTAAGAAAGGATCTTCTAAAATTCCACCCTTAAAGGGGAGGGTGGAGTAAAAAAGGAAACGAACTTTTAAAAAAATCCTTAAAAATCTGATTTTATAGCTTTTTTTTTTTTTCAACTGATAACCTATTTTAGTGTATTTTTGTATGCTGAATCGAATGTGCTAACTTTCATATTTTACTAATTTGGCGATGTCTTTGGCGACAAAACCCGAAAAATTTCTAACAACGAAAGTGATAATTTCTTAAAATATATCCATTACAACAGCAACGGAGGAAATTAAAATTAAATCTTTTTGTTTAAGATTTAAAGTGGCTATATTTGTTAGAAATATATATATATATATATATATATATAACCATTATATATATATATATATATACCAAATATTCGAAAAACAAAACAAAAAAAAAACCCGTTTTACTGATTTTGTTTAAAATATTTAGAAATTAGTAGCATTAAAATATTCAATTTAAACGTGAAAACTATCACAAAATACACAATATGAACTTAAAAAGCTCCACGTTTTACTTAAAAGGTGGCGAAAATAATAAAACAGATGTCACAAGTTAAAAATACGCATTTTATTTAAAATATTCTTAGTATTTCTGGCCTGCATTTCATGCGGCCATCATCAGAGAATATTTTTATAATTAGTAGCTGTAAAAAATGCTGTAAATAAAAAAAAAATAATGAAAATATCCTCTGATGATGGCCGCGGGAAATGCAGTCCGAAAGTACTAAGAAGTTTTTAAAAAATAAAATGTATATTTTTAGCTTGTATTTTATTATTTTCGTAACCTTTAAAGTAAAACGGTGAGCTTTTTAAAGTTTATGTTGTGTATTCTGTGATTGAATCATGGTGAAATGTTGCATTTCGTCTTTTGATTTTATTTATGAAAACAATGCTTGCATGGGTTAAAAAAAGTTTACATTTTCAAAGACTCGACTTGAAGCTATATTTGGGGCTTATCGTTTGCACATGGGTAAAAAGAAAAATGGGCATTTTTATTTTAGTCGTGCGAAAATCTCTCAATAGCGTTTATTAAATCGCCATAAGCATTATTTACATTTCTGTGTTTGTTTATAGGGGTAAACTCTGGAACTACCGAACAGATTAAAAAAATAATTGGAGGCAAATGCTGGTGAAACAACTTCTCCAACATAGGTTATATTTTTTGTCGGTAACAACAACTCCCAAAGGCATGCAGGAGCAAAAATCTTTTTAAAATTGCGATTTCTGTGAAATTTGGTGTGGTGTTTAGATTTACGATCTAAATACTTTCCATGAACGGATTTTAAAAAGATCTTAATTTAAAAAGACGAAATGAACGGAAAACATTCTAAAAACTTTCCAAATTACAATTTTGATAGAATTGTTAAGGATAAAACTTGAAATTTAACGTGACTGCTACTTTTAAGACGCAGATGCACATTCAAAGCAGTTTTTAAAGAAAATTAGAAATTTAAAAAGGTGAAGTGCTCGAAAGACGTTCTATAAACGTTTAATTATTAAGGATAGAAACTTGATATTTAACATGGTTGCAATTTTTAAGACGCACAGAATAGTTTTTTGTATTCGTAATTTAAAAGGATACAAGGACTATAAACTTGAAATTTTGCATGGCAATTACTTTTATGAGTCAAATGCTCACTAAGAAGGGTTTCTGAAAAAATTTGAAATTTGAAAGTCTTAAATGAGCGGAAAACGTTCTAAATTACGATTTCTATGATATTGTTAGGGATAGAAACTGAAAGTTTGACATAGATGTTACTTTTAAGGTACAAATGCTCGCTAAGAATGATTTGTAAAACTATTCAAAATTTGTGTGAAATGCGAGGAAAGTATTTTAAAACGTTGTCATTTAAGATTTTGAATTGCTAGGGATAAAATCTTTAAATTTGACTTGACTGCTTTTTTTAAGACGCAAATGCTGGCAGAGAACGTTTTTTTAAGAAATTCAAAATTTAAAAGGCAGCAGGAGGAAAAAAAAATACTTCTAAGCTTTCGATATTGTGATACTGAAGACACTAAAAACTTGAAATTTGATATATATTTGACATATTTGATATTTCAATGCCTTCATTATTGAAAAAAATAGTTTATTTATTAAATGTTAACTCAATTCAATGGCTTAAAAACTAATTAAAAAACACTTTCATGTACGCAATTCATGATTAAAAGGCTTTCCTATATAAAAGCCAATTTTGGCATAGAAAGCTGGTTAAAAACGATAAAAACTAACGGTATGGCTTTTTTTTTTTTTTTTTTTTTTTTAATTATCCAGATTTTACAATTCTGTAATGTAATAAACTTTGTTCTCTGAAATTTTTTTGTGTGATTATTAATTTGATTTTACGATCTCAGGACCAGGCAATGTCGGGCGGGTAAGCTACACTGTAAAAAAAAATACGACCAGTTTTCCTGTAGGAATCGGAAAAATAGTTGCCCTTATCGTACCGAAAAATTTTCCGACCCAGCTAGGAATAAAATCCGTAAAATCGGAATAAAATCCGTAAAATACCGTTTCATTGACTATTTCCTTTTTTTTATGGATTTTATTCCGAGCTGTGTTGGAAAATTTTTCGACACGGTAAGGGCAACTATTTTTCCGATTCCTACAGGAAAACTGGTCGGTTTTTTTTTTTACAGTGTAGTATACTTAAGGAAGAAAAAAATTTCTTATAAAAAAAAACATAATCATTGAGGTCGGAATTCTGTCTCAAATGCAATTTTTATCTAATCCCTGGCGATTCATTCTTGTCAGTGTTTACGGAATTACTGTAAAACACTGGAAAGCAGATTCCTCTTTCTTAAGGAAAAATTTGATGCACATATCTGAGCGCGAAATCTACGAAATATCATAAAATTTTATTCCAGTAACGTCTAAACTTTGAATCATTTCTGAAAATGAAGATCCTTCACTTAGGACGAATGATTTTTTTACATATAAATTCATCATTATAACTCAAAGTATTCGCGTCCTTTTCTTTTTCTTTATGAATGATATTGGTCATATTCGAAATTTTCAGGCACTTTTAAAATAGATAATTAGGAACATTTTTCGTTTCATATTTGAATATAGATTTTCAATGAAATTTTAAAGTTGAATTTTACTAAAATAACACTGTTTTCTAATGAGTTTTGAAATATTGGTGAAGGATAAAATATTGGCTACACTATTGGTCATAGCTGTTTTTTCGAAGAATATCAACTATACTTGTCAGAATACACCTTGAAATCGTAAGAATGTCTTATAACTGCACTATGTTAAAGGAAATGCATTTAAGTTCAGGCATAATTATTTTCTTTATCATATTTTAAAGGGAAGTGTTAGTTAGTCGAATATAACTGATAAAGGTTGCAAAAAGACCGTCAGCCGAAATCAACCAGGTTAAAATATTCTAACTCCAGGATATTTCATTACCGAAAATACCTTGAAATTTTTCTAAATAAATTTTTAATGAAATAAAATTATTAAAAACTTTTATTTAATTTGTGAATTAAAAACTAACATATTATAAGAAATACGGCTGCAATAAACCTTTTTATTCATTTTAACAGAGTCCAAGTTTAGATTCATCTAGAGAGCTTTTATCACCCTCTGCACCAGAAGATATGGATGATTTAGAAGAAGTATGTGCTTTATCTTCATTTTCACTCTATTTTTTTCTAAAAATATTCTGTCTTTTTTTGTCAGGGTCACATTTATTATTTCGTTTCAGTGTCAATAATTATGTGAAAGAAAAATAAAATGTATTTGTACAATATTTTTGATTTCCTGAAACACAATGTAACTCTAGTGCAATGTTCGAAAGAAATAATATATTTCAACATTTTAAACAGTGTGCATAAGACTCAGTAAATGCTTTGTTCATTAACATGGAAGATTTCAAATGTATTAATAAAACGACAATAATATAGTAAACCTCTTAAAGTTTTTTTTTTCATTTAAAAGAAACAAATATTCTGAAAGAAATTTAGATTTCTACTAGCAGAATATGAATTAATCTACAATTGTGACATTTCAGAAATTGTGATAAAAAATTCAACCCTGCTGTTTTAACGCTGCAACTGTTGTAATAAATACTGTTGAATCATTTTGATTTTGTTCGATAGATGACTTTCTAGCCATCTTACGTATTTGAATTTCAGATGCATAATTTGGATATTGTTTGATAAATGCATCTCCTCCTTTCATATTTGTCGGGATTTGTGAGGATATATTCCTTCAAAAAAATTTGTTGCTTTAAAATTCGTAGTATATTTGACGATGCAAGGTACCCGTTCCTATTATGTATTTTGTACTCTTTTTAGAAGATTAATTACATGCAAAAGAATATTTCTCATGTTTTTTATGGAAATAGAGGAGTTTTTGCATTGTCTTAGGATGTAACAACATCATACTCAAAATTCATTTTACACATTTGCGATATCTTACAAGAAAGAGTTTTGCTAAGTAACAGGACAAATTACCGTGGATGATGGCACTTTATTTTTTTTTAATTGCTAATTCATTTTATGTTTACTCACATTAAATCTAGAGTTAACAATGCTGTTCTAATATGTTTTTTTTTTCTTTTCAGTATTATAGTAAAATCTGTTTAGCGCACTGAAATATGAAAACAGGAATAACATAAAATAAATTCTTGAGTTTGATTATTATTTAAGAATGTTTTCTTTAAAAATATTAATAGGCATACATTATTTTTTTTTTAATTTTGTCAGTGGGAAATGTACTATAACACTGCATGGATAGTAGAAAATAATATTAAACTTATAAGAGAAATTTACATTAAATATTGTTCCGTTAACAATTAGCACGTATAATTAAGCAACACCGATGTATTTCTTCAGTTTGAGATGAGATATGTTTGAAATGTAATTTACTTGAAAATATTTAAAAAATGGCACCGGTCTTGGTAATATATTTCTTAAAAACCTCTCAGATAAATCCGTAAAACAAAAATTTTCATTTTCATTTGATAATATTATAAATATGGGCCTATTACTTTCAATTTAGTCTACAGATTATTTTTTTACTTTTACCTATTAGTTATTTTATATTATACATGCAGAAAAATAGCGAAAACAGTGCAAATTAACAATGTAACAATTAAGTCATCAAAAATAATGCTCCAAATTTAAACCTATTTTTCATAAATACTAAAATATTAATATTAGGTTTAGATAAAGAAATGCGCGCGAATTTGTTGACTACCATAACAATTATTATTATTATTATTATCATTTTCATTATTATTAAATTAAAGTATTTTGATACACAGCTTTTAAATGTTAGGTAGGTAAATATTTTGAAAACGAGAATTTTCTTTAGGTTTAATTTGCGTAAAAACATGTAATACAGACGGATAAAACAATAAAATCACCTATAGGCATTATTAAAGTTATTTATGTTTTGATGCGTTGCATTAAACGTAAGATATTAATGTTATTCGTAACTTTTCCATTAGGGAACAGGTGACTTAAGTCGCAATATTCCTCACAGCACATCCCTTTCATCTTGGAGTGGACGCGTCCGAGATCTGAAAAGGGAGGTGAAACATAGGATATGCAAGCTTAGGTCAAACAAGAATACCAATCAAACTCAAGTAAGAAGTCATTTTGTATTTAAAATTATTATAAGTATTATTCAAATTAGCTCAATATTTTTCATAATTATAAAACTGCATTCAATTCACAAAACAACTCTATATTATACCAATATTTTAGTAGTTTCGAATCGTTATATACAGCAATATTTTATATAAAAAATGTATAGTAATCACTTATAAAAAGATTAAGTTAAATAATGCTATAAAAAGTGATAAAATACCTTTATTAAGATTAACGATCGTTTCTGTTAAGATCGTTTCTATTATCGTTTTTATTAAGATTGACGATGTTTATTGTTTTTAAATTATGTGAAAATATTTTCTATCGTGAATGATTTTGAAAATGTCACCGTTTGTGTGACGGAACGATCATCAATCTTAATAAAGATATTTTATCACTTTTTATAGCATTATTTAACTTAAACAATATTTCATCAATATATAGTTCGTGATTTATCACATTGTTAACAAAGCGTAGAACCAACAATGTGGAAAATGTCCAAGCCGGGAATCGAACCCGGAACCCTTGAAATAGCGCTCCAAATGCTCTACTATTTAAACTACGAGGACGATGTCTAGCTTAGCACTACCCACATATGTTGGTAAGGCTGCAACTGCAGCACAAGATCGAATAGTCATCATGAGCACACGATCCTGTGGCGTAGCATGAGACACAAACAAACCCAGTATCGGTGAACACATACATAATTTTTAATTGATTTTTCAATTAATTTTCATCAGTGAAGTTACGCTCGAAATTATTGAATATATAGTACGAGACTTATCACAATGCTAACGAAGCGTAAAACCAACAGATAGCACTTGGAGTGCTATTCCAAGGGTTCCGGGTTCAATTCCCGGCTTGGTCATTTTTCACATTGTTGGTTCTACGCTTCGTTAGCATTGTAATAAATCACCTACCATATATTCAATAATTTCGAGCGTAACTTTTTTGATGAAAATTAATTGAAAAATCAATTAAAAGTGTAGAATATTTCATTCATTGGATATAATTTCATTATTAGTGTTATAATTTTATATTCACTATTATAATTCTATAATTACTTAAATATTAGCTATACATATTACTATACATATTACTTAAATATTAGCTATATGATGCTATTACACAAAAATTGCTTTATATGGGAAAATTTTACAGAAACAATCTTGAAAACATATTCATTTTATGTTGGAAATATTTTGTGATGTACTCTTACGGGCAATCAACTTGAAAAGTAGCCATGACACAAAATTTAACAATACTAACAATATATTTAAAGAACAAGTAAAGGTAAATGGTAGTGGAACAGCCCATTTTAACCTAACGATTATCGAAAATGCTTGAATCACTAAAGTATTGAGAGGGGGGATGCTTTCCCAAAATATTTACTAAATTCTAACGCTAATGCGAGACAAATAGGCTACGGTGACCGTTTGCCGTAAAAAAACACTCCAGCTTGGCTAAAAAAATATCACTAGAAATTCTGTAACTAGCAGAACAAAATGTCATTTTAAATACCGCAATGTCACTATCAAGGGAACCACGTAGATTTTATTACTTTTTACTTGATATACCAAATGGGAACTTCCTACGATGTCGAAGATCTCTGCGGAATATACTACACACAAAAAAAAATAAAATAAAAAATAAACGTCAAAAGTGTATATTTCAGCGACTATTCAGCACGTGGTAAATACTACCAAAGCAGGAAGCGATGGAAATCTTGACTCATTTACCACTATGGCCAGAATGCGTCTAATCCACTGAATCCAACTGCTACCGTTGTATATATAGCAGCTATAAGACCACAGATACATAAATATCATTGCTCAAAATAACTCCGAAAATCAGATTCCCTCACTTTGTGAAATTTAAAGGAATGAAAGAATAGGCAACTCATTCAAGTTAAATCTAAGAAATCAGGACGCCACGATCGTCTTCAAAAGTCAGAATTAATTCGACGATAGATTACATTCATAAAAGAGTATCTAAGCACGTTAACTACGATTTGAAATGGGCAAATATTTCTCGCAAATAAACAGCACAGTTTTGGGGCAATATTTCATGGCTGAATTTACAGTATTTGTCAAGACATAGCCAATGAAAATCGCCTAATAAAGTTTAGTTACTGTGGAGAGGTTCGAACGATTTGGTGCTTAATCATATGCAATAGAAGTGAAATATACTACGCGTAATAAAATGCAGATAACCATTAATGGACAATGACAAGATGACCAAAGATTCCACTTTCAAGTTCAAATGTAGTATAAAAAGTGATTATAAACACCCAATGGAAATCAATATCGTATTTTCATCAATAATCAATAAAGTAATAATGATAATTAAAAAAAAAAACCCTCAGATTTTTTACTTATTCGTTGTTGTAGATATTCATTTAATATAGCAAGTCCATGGACTTGTATAGGTATGACATTGCATTACGGTTAAATATACACTACTGAAATGTTTTATATTTTGAAATTTTAATTTTCGCATACGATATATTATGCTCCTGTTCAGCGTAATATACACGCAAAGTTCAAAAATCAACTAAAAAACTGTTACATTTTTATAAATAATTTAGAGTAGTAACATGATATAAATTGTGCGATTATATTTATACGCTATAATTTTTAAAATATACAGAAAAGTGCGCATTAACTTTACTGATTACATAAGAAAAATGCACCTATAGTGTGCCACGTACCAGTAGTGGAGCCACAAATTTTTTAAGTTTAAAGAGAAGCCGAAAATGCATTTCTGAAAACGACTGAAAGAAATCTGATTGACTAGCATAATTAAATGGCAACTTTTCAAAAATTGTTTGGAACAATTATTTTTATTTTCTGCAGGTACATTTGTTTATTTTCTGGAGTTTCTTCAAAAACAGACTTTTTGTCAAATTCTTAGAGATTTCATTAAGAGATAAGTTTTTAATTGAAACATTGTTTCTTTAATAGTATGTTTTATTTTAAATTAAACTACTGTTGATATACTCTATTACATTGTAAATAATTTGTTGGATAAGCCAAAAACTTAAAGATTCATGCCTCAGAAATTTACTAGACCTACTCTGGAGCGAGGAAGGTAATATTTTTTATTTTTCCTTTTTCCGAAGAATATATTTTAAAACTTTGAATGTTTATTCTGATACATGAAGGTCACGACTAGGCTGAAAAATATATATGTGGAGCAAACATTCAAACCGTGTTTTCTCACAAAAAAATAAAAAATGAGTTATTGTTATTTTTATGAACTCTGTGTTAAATTGCACAGAAATAAATGGTACTTTTTACTAAAAAAAAATTTCCCCGATTATAAATCAATTTTAAAACTTGACGTTTCAATCAAAGAGTGTTTCCTCCAAAGCCTGCATTCAATCAAGCAGTGATTTCTCCAGTCTGCCAATCACAGTTGTCACTTAATGTGTACTTTCGAAACCTACCATACATATCACAATTGAAACGGATTGTTTTAGAGAAAATTAAGAGAACTGTTAAAGTTAAAGGTTTCCAGAATTATAGATTTCAAAATCTAAATGAAGAATATGATGTAAATCTTCTTAAAAAGGGAGTTACTGTTGCCTTGTTCAAAGGGTTGTTTTAGAATATCTTCCTCTTAGCCACGCCATACCTGTTGAAAAGAACAAAGATGTTAAAAAACTTTTGAAGGTAATGTATAGTGAACAGTGGCAAAATCAACCTGATGATATATTCAAATGATACAATCACATTATCCATGATTGATAAGCCTGCAATAAAGAAGAAGGGGGTGTATATAACTGTCTAGATGAAGATATTGGTTTTAAAATTTGAAGTGGATTTCTGGCAAACGAGTATTTATTTAGTAAATATTTAATGAATACTACTAGGTACCATAATCTGTCATTTTATTTTAACAATAATCAACTGAAATTCGGTATTTATTCAAATAAAATAATGTTATTGTATTATTTGTGAGTTAGAACTTATTTCATTCAAAAAGCGTTTTATCCACTTGTCAAACAATCAAAACATGTTTCCTCCTCTGAATTCGGTCAAAAAGTGATTTCTCCAAATATTAAATGAATTTTATTAATTTGTGTTATGTTTAATATCTTAGGTATGCTTGCAATTCTTTCTAATAAACAGTAATAAAAATACACAATAAAAATGAGAATTAAATACAAGTTATTTTAGTATTTATCAGTTTTTTGTGTTTTTTGAAAATTTGTATCTAAAGGAGAAAGCATGGTTTGCATGTTTGCTCCACATATATATTTTGGAATTCACTAATACTTTAATAATAAATAAATAAATGTCCTTAAGTGGTCCGCTACTGGTACGTTTACTTCAGTCATTTACTGTTTTTTTTTTTTTTTTTTTTTTTTTTTTCGTGAAATTTGACAAGGAAAAAAAAAATCTGTGGTTGAAAACTTACATGGCATTTGTTTAGCTTTACACTTTATTAAAATTTAGTCAATTGTATGATTCCCGTACACCAATATAGAAGGGAGATTTCATGAAATTCTGATCAATAAATTAAATTTTATGAATATATATCAACTCCCACGTTTTTAATTGAAGTACACCGCGTTCCAAATTTTTAGACAATCAATAAAATTTGCCGTAACATAAAAAGTAGTAAGGAACAATTAAAATTCGTGAGATAAGTAATAAATAAAAGCAGTTTTTCTGATATACACACATAAATTATGATCAAAGGGTTGTAATTATAAAATATAAATTAAATTATATATAATTTTGCTGTCCCAAAAGCATAGACACATGTAATTTTTTTGGATTTACATTTATAAAAGTAACAAAAATTTACTTTTAATATTTAATTGTATTGCCACGACACTTTATGACATCAAATACACGTTTTTCCCTAGAATTAACAAAGCATTGCATTACAGAAGGAGGTATTTTATACCAAGCTTTGTCTTTTGCAATTTTTAAGTCATTTACACATGTATATTGCTTTCAATTTTCATATATTTTACGAGATAAGATCCCCCAT
This sequence comes from Maratus speciosus, assembly GCA_963932465.1. Classification (NCBI taxonomy): domain Eukaryota; kingdom Metazoa; phylum Arthropoda; class Arachnida; order Araneae; family Salticidae; genus Maratus; species Maratus speciosus. The sequence continues at coordinate 165,509,582 of OZ010786.1, read as the reverse complement.
ATAATCTCCATGGAATTTAAATCTGGACTAAGTACTGACTAGTCTAATAGTGTGGTATTGTTTTGCCTAAAGCATGTTTTCGATTATGTGGAGGTATGGATGGGTGCACCATCTTGTTGGAAAACATAGTCCGGTCCTGCTGGGAGATCCATAATTGGAAGTAAATCGGTACGTAAAATATCCTGATAATCCTTTGATTTCATTTTTCTGACCATGAATCCTAGAAATGTTTGGTAGTTGAAAGAAAACCCTCCCCAGGTGATTATGGATCCTCCGCTTTGTTGCCTGCTGATACAGTTCTTGGGTGCTTTTTTTAGGTCATGCCAGTAAAATTTATGACTATCAGGGCCGTCTAAATTCCATTTCTTTTCAGCGCTGAAGATGACAGAAATCCATTTTTCACTGTATGACATATACTTTCTAGCCCACTTTAGACGTGCATCTTTATGTCTCTGCTTTAAGAAAGGTTTTGCTTCCATTCTCCTATAAACAATGTTTGTTGAAGGTTTAATTCTTCTGTGTGTAATAGTTTTTGGAATTCTGGAAATTGATGCAATGTCACGCACAGATAAATTATCAACTGAAGCTATTTTTAATAACATTCTATCATCACGCAATTTGGATTTGCTAGCAGGACCGGACTGTGTTTTCCAACAAGATGGGGGGGGGGGGGAAGGCATCCATCCATACGATCGCACATCATCAATAACATGGTTTTGGCAAAACAATATCACACTATTAGATTGGCCAGCACTTAGTCCAATGGAGAACATATGGGGGATCTTATCTCGTAAAATATATGAAAATGGAAAGCAATATACATGTGTAAACGACTTAAAAATTGCAATTGACAAAGCGTGCTATGAAATACCTCCTTCTGTAATGCAATGCTTAGTTAATTCTATGGAACAATGTGTATTTGATGTTATAAAGTGTCGTGGCAATACAATTAAATTTTAAAAGTAATTTTTTTGTTACTTTTATAAATGTAAAACAAAAAAAATTACATGTGTCTGTACTTTTGGGACAAAAAATTTTTATATAATTTAATTTATATTTTATAATTTCGAACCTTTGATCACAATTATACGTGCATATCAGCAAAACTTCTTTTATTTATTGTCTATCTCACGAATTTTAATTGTACCTTTTTACTTTTTATGTTAATGCAAATTTTATTGATTGTCTAAATTTTTGGGACGCGGTGTATAGTACTAGCTAAATAACCCATCAACATACCTCTGATAATCTCTTTAATTGATGCCATATGAAATAATAACACTAGATGTAACAACATGAACAAAGTATAAAAAACAAAAAACGTGTGTAATAAAGTATAACAAAAATTAAACAAACAAAGAGCAATTAAAATTGTTTAGTTATAACATAATATTGGGATTATTTATTTATGTATTAATGGTTATTTATGCAAATAATTATTTTTCAGTTTTGATGTCTATTGAAAATTAAAATCTAACACTGACAATGTTTTGCTTCGTACACAAAATTAGACATGACCAACATGTTTCATATCTCCTCCGAACTCTTTTAAAATCTTACATTTGTTACAGCTCTATTCAGTACCTTGTACTCCAAAATCCAAACAGCAATTGAACAAACATTATATTTCTATCAATGATTTGAAAAAAAAAAAAAAAAAAACAAGATTGTATAGCTTTAATTGTGCAAATATATCTGAAACATTCGCGATAACTTTATTCATTTCACAGTCATTTGTTCTTTTATATTATTTTCCTAGAGGTTTCTTGTGTAAAAAGAATCTATAGATGAAGACTTAGATTGTACTCTTTTAACTTTTTACTTTATTCAACAAAACTCAATAAATTCTATAGGCCTCCCATAATCTGTTCATTGAGCTAAAAATGCAACCACAGTAAGAGGAAATTGATAAGGGAAAAAATCGAACCGTATAAGTAGAATATGCAGACGTAATCATACACTTTGCTGACTTGTTTCAAAGAGAATTCAAAGTGCAGATGTATGCTTGATGACTGACAAGCAACTGAGAATGCACAATTTTTGACATTTATTTTTAGTGGAAGAAAGAATGTTGAAGGCTTTTATGCCTGAAAAATTCATTTAGGTAGTTTAAACTTGAAGTTTCGTTTTTTTTAATGTAAAGTTAAATACTTAAAATACTATAATACGATAATACGATAAAGTTTTCTCGATACAAATGTGAAACGAAGAGTTTTAGGTATAAAAATTTATATTCTACTAATTTTCTTTTATTGTTCATAATAAAATTTGAAAATGAGGTTATAGTAGGACCCTGAACCAAACTTGGGCTAGAAAGTTTTTTTTTTCCCTTTAATTTACGAAATTGGAATTATTTTCTTTTTCATTTTCTTTCATTTTTTTTTTGTTTTTTAAATGTCAATTTATAAAATTGCAGGCCGGAAATTTTACTCAAATATTATAAAAAATACACAAGAATTTTTATTTGCAACAATTTAACTTTGTTCTTCGTGATACATATTTAATATATTTTAGAAAGAAATTTCTGGTTCTAATCGAAATATTTTTATTTGGAACCGGTCAAATTGACCGCTATGGCGGTTTTAATGTTAAAAGGTAGATTAAAAATAAGTCATTGGCATCGTTTACTTCTGAAGTCTAACTTTTTGAAATATGGCACAACAACAGTTAAATTGGAATTTACGTATTCTTAAATTACCAAAAATGAAAATCTATATTAATGTCGATATAGAAATACGTTAACATAACATGTATGTGATGTATGTAACGAATTTATTTAACCTTTTACCCGCCGCACCTTGAACTGCTTGTCAAATTAATTTGAAAAATTTTTTGAGACGATTTAGATTAATTCTAAGGTTGCGTGCTGAATTTTGGGATGTTATGTAAAATAGAAGTGGAGTTACAGGTATTTTCCACTTGTGTAACGTTGGCGGTACGGATAACATTTGTACATTTTGGCGAATTTTTCTTTCGAAATCATACTGCACACATAACAAAACATAGAAAATAAGGTAAAGTAAAAAATGTTTCTATTTTAGGAACATGTCAACTAGTCACTGACAGCAAAATGTTTATGAAAGGCCTGAAAATATTTTTCATGCATACGCTTTCCATAATATTCACACCATTTATTGAGGTTTTTCTGTCGATTTGAGAGTTTCCTTGAGTAGTAGACGAAAAACAATAGCTACTGAATGAGGTGATAATGTTCATACTTAATGGAGCAGTAGGACTTTCTATTCCCTTTCTCAAACATCAATTCCAATTTTTATGGCAACAGTCGCAATTTCACGACGAAACTCCAAATGGGTTAGAGTTTCTTTTGAACCTACTGCATGACAAGTAACAACAGCCTTATTTAGTTCATTTGCAAACAGATTTTATCACCATTTTTATCATTGGAGTACTGGACGATATGTTCTAAGTGAATAATCCAAAAATTCTACACTACCCATATTCTAATTATGCGATCTAATCAATCGAGGTTATTTGATTGAAACTATTCGCTTCAATTTTCGAGAATGTCATGTTCCACTTTGAGTTAGCGATGTGTTAGCTTCCCAATTTGATATAACAGTAACGACACTGTTGTCACTCCATCGTACACAAACAACTTTGCCATCACTATAATAATAAAAATCTCCTCCTTCTTGTTTTTTCAATTCTTTTGTAGATTTTCTTGGCATTTATTGGTTCAAAAATATTTCACAGACACTTTGGCAACAAGTGCAAGAGATATATATCATAAAATGTATTCTTTAATAATACTGGTACGAAAATAATAAAAAAATAATAGCCCGAGGGAGCCCAGTATATATGATCAAGATCCTAAAAAAAGTAACAATAAGATAATTTTGTACTCTGAACCGCCAACGTTCCACATGTGGAACATTGGCATTCAAATGATCATAAAACCAAAACGAAATAAGATAAAACATTCATTTGTGCATAAAACGTAATAAACAACACTAAGCAATACATTAATAATCATCACAGCACTCACATTTGAATTCTAAAGTTGCAGATAGAGTAAAAAGCACAGTCTACTACATTTACGTTTTTTGTTACATTTCAACAAGCTCCAAAATAAACCATAAAAAAATTATAAGAAAACAATTTTTAATCCATTAAAACGAGTCTTTTAAAAAGATAGATTAAAAATTTCAAACAGATTAAACGAATACTTAAAAAGATGCAGCGCCACATATTTTATGTTCCACTTGTGAAACGTTGGCGGGTAAAAGGTTAATATCATGTTAACAGATGCACCGAAATGCAGGGTTTTGAATTGGAAAGAAATCGAAAATAGAAAATCGGCTTTGAAACGAAAATCATTATGATTAAGTAAACAAAAATTAGAAGTGAAACAAAATCCTTTATTTTCTGTACCAAAAAGATAACTGAAAAAAAGAAGAAGAATGCAGTTTGAAACGATAATGTTCAAATTATTTTTTTTTCTTATTGAACAAATAATTTCGCATTCGATTATGTTTTAATGATGGTATTGCTTCATTTGTATGTATGTATATTATTTTGCAGATGCCTGAGACTAATCAAGATCCTCCTGAAGTAACAGCTTCCACAGAGAGCATATCTAAGGAATGCGAGTATACAACAAGTAAGAATATTATCACATGATTTTTTTTTTATCTCGCAGCTATGCATTTCACTGAAATTTAAACTTTCTAATGATTCTCAAGATTTCATTATTGGGTCATTCCACGAAAAATGAGCAAAAAAAAAAAAAAAAAAAAAAAAAAAAAATTCGTAGCCACATAGTAACCGATTTTAATAAAATTTTATATGCAGGTTCAATTCATATTCAAATAGAGCTCTGTAAAATATCTTCACAAAAAATAAATTATGTTAACAGTTTTGGACATTTAAAGAACTTGTGATAAAGAATGGCATGTGTCCAATCGTCCAAAGATGCAAGTTTGAAGTTCTGTATCTCGAAAACTATTTAAGAGAAATGATTTTTTTTTTATAATAATGTAACCTCCAAAAAAATATCTTCTTATTTATTGATTAATAATAATCTGGTAACACCATGATTTATCTTTAATTGGTTGTAAAATTTGAAAATTTGCAATTTTTGAGAAAATTGGAAATGTTATAAAAATCAAAGGAATTAAAAAAAATCTGTAAAATTGATGCCTGATGTAGTATTACATATCAAGATCAAATTCTCCAAGTTTGAAAGTTGCCATTTATTTCCTTCATCTTAAAACAAACTTAGAAATTGCAAAAAAATTACAAAATCATAATTTTCCCCTTATGTATGAGCAAAAATATAATAAAGGATAGGTCCGACATTAACAATATTGCACAGACATAAAGATCAGTAAGTCCATGTTATGCTCAAAAAACTTCAACATTGCCTTTTGATTCCTACCATAGCAAAAATGGGTTCAAAAAGGCAATATTAACTACATTCTATGAGCTATTTTTCTTTGAATTCGAGCGCGTTTCTTAAAATATTTCACGATTTGAAGGTGAAAAAATTTAGTGCTGCCATCTACTTTTTGAATCTGGATTTAGGTTTTAAAATATAATTTTGTGTTCAATTGAGTCATTTTTTTCTACTTTAATTAAAAATCTTTTTGAGGCAAAAATAAACTGAAAGCAAGTATAAAAGTTTCTTTATTTAAAATATACACATTTATCTATAGTATCAACAAAATTAAAAGTTTTAAAAAGCTTTCCTTCACGTCGAAACAAGTGATAGAAATATTGCATTTTACCCTCAACATTTTTCACTATTTATTTTTTTTTCACATTAAGGAATAAGAAAGGAAGAATGAAAGTCTGACTATTTAATATATATACTTTTAGCTATAACGTCAAGCAATTTTGATATTGTCAGAGATGCCGTTCCTCTCTAAATGAGCAATAGAAGTTCCCCTCAAAATCCTCTCCTCATTTTTCCCTCAAAAATTTTCAAAAATAATTTTTCTTCTCATTGCGGAATAAAAATACAACTACTAACTTACGTCAATCTGTTACTTATTTTTCATTTCTAATTATAAATAGTTTTTAATATAGTCTTTGCATTCTTAAGGCTAATCAAAATTGAAACTTGAAACATGTAGACAAAACCTCGCTTTTGCATCCACTTTTAATGTAACATTTAATACTTAAATAAACAATCCTAAAATCTATTATTTTACATTTACTCATAATTATCAATCATCTACTTACAAATTGATTTTCATTCAAATCTGCGACATGTCTGCCACAAGTAATTTGCTCATTTTGTATGGAATGACCGTACTGGCTTTTTATGAATACGGAAGCGAATGTCAAGATAAATAAATAGATAGGTTAATTCCGGGATTTTGTGCCGCACATTTTTTGAATTTGTATATAAAGTCCCATGGTGGACATAAAATAAAAAAAAAATCACGCTGTGCTATTTAATGTTAAATATACAGCGCGTGTACTGCCACAAAAAATTCAAAACAAATTATTAATATTTTTTAACAATTTTTTTTTCTGAAACATTACACTGCGGAGGGTTACACGTAAATTCAGGCTGAGACGCCGCACTTGTGCGGTAGTTATACTGCGCTTGTAATAAGAACAGAATGAAGATATAAATAAAAATATTTTTAAAAAAATATTCATATCTGGAGTATAATTATGGATGTAATAACAAAATGAAACTAAATGAGTACAATGAAACGTATTAGTAGATTCAAATTAATAATTGTTGCCTACTTTCACTATTAAAATTATCGACTTATTTATTTTACATTAAATTTTAATTGTTATTTCAGCACAACGTAACATCAATGTATTAGAAAGGGAAAAGAAAAAAAAGGAAAATTGTGTTTTCATAATTTATTTGTTAATCCTTTCGGGACCGGTGGCCTTTACACAAATTTTATTCGGTTAGTACCACTTTTTTAAAAGAAGTTACCTTTACTTAAATAATCATAAAAATGCTCTAATTAAACGAAGCAAATATTACCTTTATTTTTTACTGATGGCAGAAACAAATTTTGTAAGCTCTTTATGATGGTGATTATATGCACCTATGGTCCCGAATGGGTTAAGAGATCGACTACAATCTACAGAAAAAGTGTCGAAAAAGTATATTCTTTATGTAACTACATTTAAACACATGATGTAACGAAGCCAATTACACTTCCTCTTTTTTGGAGTAGTTTGCAAAGAACGTCTGCGTTACGCGTAATCCAATTTTTCATTATTATCATCTTGACATTCATCTTTCTTGCCCTTCTTACTTTTTATTTTCCCATTTTTCTCCTTTGGTTTTAGTAAACTTGATAACATGCCTAACATGGTTAGTCTGTGCAAAAATAAAAGGAAAAGTTAATAACGCTTAATCATCCGTACAAAAGAAACTGCGGCATGTATACCGGAATAGCAGTGCGGCCTGTATCACATTTTGCATGGTGCAGACGTCGGCCATCACAGTTACCTGACATCGCTAAGGGGAATGACGTAATCATACATACAGTACTCTATACAAACAGTACACTTTGTTTTGACTTCGAAATCATGCATGCATTTAGTAATTAGTGTATGAAAAGTATTTAAACATAGCGTGTTTAAAAGTTTGGACAGTGAAATCATGCACTTACGTCAAATTAAGGATTGTTCTTCTACAAGTAAACATCGAAATGGGATTCATGCTATACACAGGTTGAAATAATGTCATTGCGCACCTATACTGTGCGTTTGACGATCACCTGTCGATAATTACAAGAAATAGAAGTGGTGCGGCGTCTATCCCGTATTCGGCGACTCTCCCGGAATTACCCTATCTGATTATACTATTTTAGAACTTAAAAGAAAAAAAATCATATATGTTTTTCAACCTTGATTGATACAAAACAGTAAACCAATTCAGAAATTTCAGATAGTTAAAATTAAATTATGTATTTATAAATCTCTTAATTCGGGTAACATTTAAATGTATTTTATTTAGTTTTCGATTTTGGATAATCTCTTAATTTAAGTGTTGATCTGAAGTTGATAAAACCGTTTTAAATAATATGTGATAAAATAATAGGCAGTTAACTACTAAATACTATAATAATATTTTCTAAGCCCTCATATTTAATTATTTTAAAGGAATCAACTAATTTCTATGCAATCTCATTGTTTTATAATTCTGCAATATATTTTCGTTTTATTACACTACAATTAAAATCAGATTTTGATCAAACGTCTTCAGAAAAGTTTTATTCACATTCATTCTTAAATGGAAGACTATATATATATATATATATATGATGTATATATGTATTACTACCTTATGTGTTAAAAAAAAAAAAAATTGTAATATTTTTTCTTAATAACACAAATAGGCATTTCTAAATAATTTGACTTTTAAACAAAATTATTTAGCTTTTGTCTTTTCTTTGCATTTAAGATTTTTTTAAATTTCTTCATCACCAAATTCAACATAATTTATAGCTAACTAGCTGAACCGGCCGGCGTTGCCCGGACCCGTGAGGAATGATGAGCCTTAAATGAACCTCAAATGTGTATGATTTTATATCTTTAACTCATTTTTGTCTGAATTTTTATTTTTAAGTGAAAAAAATCGCGAAACAGTATGGAATTAAAAGTATATGCTATTTGGCATTTTATTTTAAGCATAATTTGATTTTGGAGGCTATGCGTACCGAAAGCGAGGTGAACCGCGACGAAATACAAAGGTTTTTTACCGATTTCGTCCACATTTTCACACACTTTATTTTGTAAAATATATTTCTACCCGTCCGAATATTTCAGTGTTTTTGTAGGTGATACGAATCTGGTCTATTGCGATGGTTTAAAAAGACTGTTTTAAAATACGGACGCTTAGTTGCATTTAACGTAGAAAAAATATCGTACGCGTGAGGTTTTAAATGACCTGCGTTTGCCTCGGTGTATTTGAAATGATTAATATTAACATTTTATAAAACCGATTACACCATCGATTAGAAGTAGGTTTCAGCTTTAAATACTTACATATTTTTGGTTTGTCGGTACCTCTAAAATTGCACTCTGGAAGGGTGAAACCGCAACAAAACACTCACGTTTTTATGGATTTCGTCGAATTTTCACACATTTTATTTTGTAAAAAACATTTCTACACATCCGAACGTTTGAAAATTTTTGTAGGTAATGTAAATCTGGTCTATTGAGATGCTCTAAAAAGATTGTGTCGTTAGTTACTTTTAGCATAGAGAAAATATCGCCTCCGTGAGGCGCGAAGTGATCTGCATTCGCCGGTGTATTTGAAAGGATTAATATTCATATTTTATAAAACCGGTTACTCCCTCGATTAGAAGAATGTTTCTGCTTTAAGAACATTTGGTTTTTCGATACCTCTAAATTTACCCCCTGGAGGAGCGTTGCAATAAGGGGGAAAACGTTTTCAAGAAAAACGACACTTTTTTAAAATTTATTTTCAAAGGGTTAACTGCGACATGTTTTCGAAATTATTAGACATTAAAAGACACCTTGTCTCAGAGTCCTTGTCTCACTGAGAGACACCTTGTCTCACTGAGACACCTTGTCTCAGTGCATCAGGAGAAACTATGGTCTACCCTCCCTAAATTTTTCAACCTCGTGCGTTTACCTTGTAGATTTCTCTATCCCTTGATGAAATACACACAGACAGATACACAGAGCTAAACTCTCTTTTATTAGTATAGATATCTTTTTTTCAGATGACCAGATGTCTAGCAGTAATCAAGGATTTAGAGAAGAAGAAGAATCTCCTGTAGAATGTGGCAAACTACTGGGCAGGGCCAGAGCTTTAGTAGATTATACTCCCAGCCCTTACGATAAAGATGGTCTGGCATTTAAGGTGTGTTGTTTTTTTTTTTTCTAATAATAAAAGGATGATCTGACATAAATGATTACTCCAGTTGATTTTAAATTCCTATGTGTGAAGACTGATAGAATATCGAGATCTAATAATATTATGGGACATATTTTGTTATTAAAAAACGTGTTATAGAATTATTTAAAAACATATTTTTTAATGCATTCTCTTTTCCCAGAATCATTATGTTTGTTTATAAATGAGTAAAATTCATTAAAAAAAAAATCTTTTCTTGCATCATAAGTTTCCTTTAATTTTGCTTAATTTCTTTAAATCCACTTCCTCTATGCGAAGAAATATAACTTTTATCCTAAATTTTATATTTATTATCCCTCTTTTCACATGTCCTTAAGGAAGAACTTACTTAATTGTTGCATTTTCTAAGGTGGTACATTAAAAAAAAAAAATACACATTTCTCCGAAGTCACTGATATAATTATCTAAAAGACTAAAGATACAGATGCGCATTGCATGTTTCATTAAATCCTTATGTTCTCTTTAACCAGACATCGTTTCTCTTAAAAGTTAAAAAAAAAAATCTCGAAAGTGTAGCATTTACTGCAAGCAAGTAGTGAGTTATTTTAATCTTAATGCCTTAAGGGGTCTCAGGACTCTTAAAATTGGAAAAAATAAAAAAAAAGACCATTTTCAACATTTAATATCTTAAAATGTATTTGATTTTAAGACACAATTTTAATTGGAATAAAATATATAGGTATGTTCTTTCATTTCATGTATTTAAAAAATTATAAGATGCAGAATTAGCATTCACAAAGGGCTCCAAACTGTTAGACATTTGATGAGCAAAAAATCGGCATAACAGATTACGCGCGCGATTACAAAATAAGTATTGCAACTAGAATGAATATTTTGGTGCCTACTTATACTTCAGATTATAATAATTACCCTGAACCTAAATGAATTTGTATTTAAAGCTTTTTTATATTTTTAATACAAAGTTGTATTTAACTAATGTAAAATTAAGAAAATTTCATCAGTATAATCACCTAAAAAAATATTGTTTTGAACAATAAAAAGGAAATTTTAGGTTCAGTTTATACAGACTAACACGAAACATATGTTTTGAAAATTTCATGAAAAAATATTCATAAGTTTTTGAGATATCGTGCGCGTTATCCCAAAAACGTCATTTGGAGAAAAATGGCTTCAAAGTTTCCTAAACGACGCTTCAGTTATTGTATGTGTATAAATGTAAAAGCCATAACTTCTGTTCTAATAGGAATTTCAAGGAAAAAATTATAACAAAATGTTCAGAAAAGATAGGAGTTTAACATCTAAAAAAATTAAAATTTCGAAACTTTTAAAGCTTTAAGAGTCCTGAGACCCCTTAAATCACAAAAGGATACAATAATATAACCTGATAATTCAGTATAATAAAAACACCTATGTCACAATATGCAATAAAGGTATTGTAAAAATAATAATTGTTATAAAAGATGCAAAAATAACTATCATGATATGAAAAGAACATTATTATGAATAATAATTTACAAAATTTTTAAAAGACTGCAAAAAAGTATGCTTTTTTATGATTCAAGTATTTTAAATGTAATTTAAGTGTCTGATGAAAAAGTTGTATTTGCATGAGCATTTTTTATGGAAAATTGTAAGTAAACATATTAAATAAATTAGATATCTAACCAGTTATTAACATCTGATTTACCCAATTTAAAATAACTTGTCAACTTTAATTTACCAGGTTTTATAAAAAATTTATTGTTTATGTGAATATTTTGCATTTTTATTTCAGAAAGGTGATATCATTGATGTATTAGCGAAATCAAGTTCTGGTTTTTGGGTTGGTCGGCTAAAAAATCAAGTGGGACATTTTAAATTCATAAATGTTGAAGAAATACAAAATGGAGAGCGCAAAAACCTGCAGAAAAGGATGTCTTCGTTCGAGCAAAGGTTCAATACTTCTTCAAAGACGTTGGAAGATTTATTAGAATATTTGGGATTAGAGGTAAGAAACAATTGTACAGGTATATTAACGTTATTATTATTAACGTTATTAACGTAATTAACGTATATTAACGTTATTACAGGTATATTAACGTTTATATATTAACGATAAATTAAAACACAAAATTTACACCAAGAAAGTGGATTTATTAGTATTTTAAAAGCTATAAATCTTTAACTAGACACGCCATTAAAACAAGAAGTTTGAAAGTCTTTTATAGAGCATTAAATATCTTTAAAAATAAAAAATGAAGTCCGAATTTCAAATAAATTTCTCGGTTTTTTAGGGTTCCGTAATTTAAAAGTAAAAACGGAACCATTATAAGGTCCGTTCTGTGCCTGTCTGTCTGTCACAGCCGTTTTCATCTTAAACTATGGAACGTGGAAATTTCAAAATTGGCAGAAGTAATAAAAGCTATTGACCTCTATATTAATCAATATTATTATTGATTATTAACTATTCACAAATATATTTAGGAAAAATGGAGGGGGGTAAACTAATTTACTTGAAAATAAAAATATTTTTTCGTATATCGTGTGAAAACCCTCGTAACGCCAAATTCAAAAATACATATGTTTTAATTTAATGTATTGTATTTTCAGAGATATCGTCGAAAATGTAATTCAAAAAATCCCACCCCTCTCCTCTTCTATCACCAAATCAACTGAAACTAAAGTTATGAAAAAAATTAGGGGCAGTAGAAGTTTATTATATACCTTGCAGGAAAAATATAGTCATTAACCTAGGTCACGTAGTTTTTGAGAAAATCGCATTTTTCCAGAGTTGAGGGGCGCTCGAGATACATATTGTTAAAGGAAATATAAAAGGATTGTTGACAATGATTTTGGAAAAAAAAATATCGGTAAATAACTGAGATATTATCCTTTAAAAACACGGATGGTTTGGTCATACATGGTCGTCGTACTCTATCCACCATCGGCTTTTAAAGATTAGATAACAACTTATAATGATATATTTGTGTAATGCAATGCCAAGTAGTAGTATAAAAGTAATAAAAGTCAAATTGTTAAAAAAAGAGACTAAATTATTTAGATTTAATCACGTAATTACTTGAGGATTCGCGACTAGTTACCATTGAGTTGCGCTCCAATATGCCAACCGTGTTGTTGAAGGTTCATTAAAAACCTATTTGAAAAAATGCTGCAAGGACCAAGGCGGCATTGCAATTTGGCGACCTCCTTTCGAAGCGCGCTTACATTGTATACTTTTTTACAAAGTCTTATTATTATTTTAGCAATTATTTTTTGTAATATTACAGTTACTAATTAATATATTTATATATAATTACTAGATAACAACTTTTAATGATATATTTGTGTAAAGCAATGCCAAATAGTAGTGTAAAAGCATTAAAAACCAAATTGTAAAAAAAAAAAAATACTAAATTAATTAGATTTAATCATGTGATTACATGAGGATTCGAGACTAGTTTGCATTGAGTGGTGCTCTCAATACGCAACCCGTGTCGTTAATGGTTAATTAAAAACCTATTTGGTAAAACGCAGCACGGACCAAGGCGGCATTGCAACTTTACGACCTCCTTTTGAAGTGCGCTTACGTTGTACAGTTTTTTATACAGTCGTATTATCCTTTTAGCAACGCTTTTTTGTAATATTACTGTTACTAATTAATATATTTATTGTACGGAACCCTCTATGCGACAGTAATACTCGCACTTTACAGTTTATTTTTATTTGGAAAATTTGTGAAATGTGAAAAATTATTTGGCTATTTCAAATTTTGAAAAATGACACTTTCTGTATTACAGAATTTCACTACATTTGTTTTTAAATATGAATATTATTTTTTTCAGCACGATATATTTAAAAGTTAAATAAAAAAAAACAAAGTGGATATTATCCTCAATCTTTTATCAAAAAAGCAATTAACTAATTTTCTTTAACTAGCATTTTTTCTTCACTTATAGAAGATTTCGAGTAAAACTGAAGTAAAAAATATATCAGGAATTTAGATAAATAACTATAGTTGTTAATTGTTTTTCTAATGTATCTTACTTTTCAGTATTTTCTAAATTATTTGTGTCTTTTTTAATAACAGTTTTAATTACTTTCTTTTGTCTCTTTGTTATTTTAAATCCTTCTTTGTTGAGTGATTTTTATTTATATTTTTATTTTATGGTACAATCTCCCTCCATTTATGCTTTACGATATTACACTTCTTTCGCAGTTATGATTGTCAGTTTCTTGCACAATACACGTGGCTAGATGAAGATTCTTTTTATGTATATTTCCATAAAAAACAATAACGTTGCATCTTATAAATTTATAGGTATTTTACGCCCAACTAATTTATACTTACAGAGTATGAAAATAAAATCCAGTGAATGTTCTAATTAAAATAATTGTGTTGAATCAATAAAAGGTACCTAGCTAATAAGAAACTACTATGCTGTGGCAATCTTAAAAATTTTATATTAGATTAATTTTTAACACAAGTATTCAATTGGTAAATAAATCATATCAGTTGTAAATTTGCAAATGGGTGAAAATAATTCCGGGACAGGATTCGAACCAGGGATGTCTTGGCTGAAGTCAGCAACGCTCTACCAACTGAGCCATCTCGAATGAGTCTGGAGGACTAATTCTCCCAGCCAACCATTAACGATCATAGCACCTTTTCTGAGAATTGAATCAGCTCAATAGAATAAATAGTAATTTTTTTTAGGTTTAGCGCGTGGCAAAGCGACAGACAATATTTATTTTTATTTATCTGATCGTTTTAATCGGCAGACGATTTCTGAGACGAACCAAAACAACTCTTCTCCGAGTTTTTGCAGATCGGAACGGAGAGTTGGTGTGTCGACGCAAAGATGTTTATTCTACGCTTTGTAAATAATTGATTTTTAAATGTTTTAATTAAAGTATATGTTTGCATCATGTGTGAGTAACGTATATGTGATTGCATCAAGTATATGTGATTGCATATACTTGCATAAAGTATATGTGATTGCATCATGACCAGCGCATACCTCCTTCTGCTACGCTTCACTACAAAAACTGGTGACCCGTTTTACACGTTGTCTTTATAAAGTATTTCTCTGCAAAGCTGTAAAGTTATCGTTTTCATAAAGAGGTATGAGATTTTCGAATGTGGCAAAGCGACAGACCATATTTATTTTTAGTTATCTGATCGTTTTAATCGGCAGACTATTTCTGAGACGAACCAAAACAACTCTTCTCCGAGTTTTTGGAGATAGACACGGAGAGTTTGTGTACATTCGAATGTTGTCGACGCCAAGATGTTTTTTCCTTGCTTTGTAAATAATTGATTTTTAAATGTTTTAATTAAAGTGTATTTGTGCATCATCATGACCAGCGCATACCTCCTTCTGCTATGCTTCACTAAAAGTGTTTACTGCAGTTCCGTAAAAAACCTACGAACGGCTAATAATTTGGCATCAACCATATCGGCACCGCTTCAGCACTGCCATTTTTATTGTTATTTAATTAAATTTTATTAATTGTATTAATCTTATCGATACTAATATTGACGTTAAAGATTGACAAACTAAGTACTTTCAAACCCATTTCCATTCCGATGTAATATTTTCTTTTAAAAAAAGTAAATAAAAAAAAACTGTGATTTTTCTGGTTTCGTGGGTAGTGTTACTCCTTAACTTCACTCTTTGAAGAGTGGTGATATATTATTTTTACCACATAAAACATTAATTCCAAACAGTCAAAAAGGCAACCAGAATTTTTAAGTAAAATTCTACTTTTATAATATGCGTGAATAAAATACCATTTATTTTCAAATCGACTGTTTTGTAAATTTGGTGACATTGAACCATTTCAACATATTAGCAACAAAATTACTTGACCTCTGAAAGAGTTAAAGTAAACAAGTGTTTTTTCATATGATCTCACTACCTTCAAGTACAAAGTGTCCATAATTAAACGAAATTATTGTAAAGTTGTCTACAGACAAAATTTTTGTTCGGGATGTTTTGAAATTTTGTGGAGGACATAAGAATAATATGGGAATTTGTTTGAACGAAAAAAAGTTCAAAATTTCGCCATCAGAGGACATTTTTTAAAGTATTACACATTTAGAATACATTTACGATATAGTTTATGAATTTTATTTCAACCAAACATGCTCCACATGGCGTTCATCATTTTTAGATACCATCTGGAATCGTAATGGTGTTATTACACAAGGAGTCAAAGTCGCTTGAAATTCCAGGCGTCTCCATGTTATTCCTATGGCTCCAGGAGAGTCGCTTCGAAAGCAAGCAACTTTTTTCTGTCGGCGCGTCTTTGACGCCTGAAACGAAGCGAGTCGCCAGCAACAGCCAATCAAATGCTTGGAAATCTGGAGATGGAAAAAGCCTTTCCCCGAACAGCCAATGAAATGCTTTGATAATACGTAAGTTTCAGGTGGATAATACGTAATGGTGTTATTACAGGAGGAGTCAAAGTCGCTTGAAATTCCAGGCGTCTCCATGTTATTCCTATGGCTCCAGAGGGGTTGCTTCGAAAGCAAGCAAATTTTTTCTGTCGGAGCGTCTTTGACGCCTGAAACAAAGCGAGTCGCCAGTAACAGCCAATCAAATGCTTGGAAATCTGGAGATGGAAAAAGCCTTTCCCCGAACAGCCAATGAAATGCTTTGATAATACGTAAGTTTCAGGTGGATAATACGTAATGGTGTTATTACAGGAGGAGTCAAAATCGCTTGAAATTCCAGGCGTCTCCATGTTATTCCTATGGCTCCAGAGGAGTTGCTTCGAAAGCAAGCAAATTTTTTCTGTCGGAGAGTCTTTGACGCCTGAAACAAAGCGAGTAGACAGTAACAGCCAATCAAATGCTTGGAAATCTGACGATGGAAAAGCCTTTTCCCGAACAGCCAATGAAATGCTTGGATAATACGTAAGTTTCAGGTGGATAACACATAAGTTTCAGGAAAACTGACGAGTCGGAGGCGATTTTTGTCGTTTGCAATTTTTACGTGTTAATAACACTATTAGATAACTTGTTCCACAGGTGACCGCAATGTGTTCTGGGAAATGCTAAGAACATGTCGTGAAATGCTGTCTTTAAGATGAAGTAAAAATTAATAAATAAAATTTCTAAACTATCATAAATGTATGATAAATGTTTAATTAATTAAAAAACGCCCTCTGGTGGTGAAAATTTGAAGTTTTTTTATTGATTAAACCAAGTTCCTTCCCTTTTACAAAATTTCACAACTTTATGAACAATAGTTTCGCCTGTAGACAATTTTAAAGTAGGGTCGTTTATATATGGACACCCTGTGCGAAACTGCTTTTTAACAAGTATGGCCTGGTAAATAGAATTTATTCTTAAATAGGTTCTTTTTTTTAAGCGTGTAATGTAATTTGTTATAACAGAAAATAATTTTCTTTCCTTTTCAGACTTATTTGAATGTACTAGTTCTTAATGGCTACCATAATTTGGAATCACTCAAAGGACTTACAGAGGAAGATTTAATTGCCCTTGGCATTGTGAATGCGGAACATCGATTAAAACTTCTTAATACAATTGAAAGACTGGAAGGTATTACTTAAATTTAATTTTGTCTGTCTTAAAGTGATTATTTCATAAAACTTATTTCACCGTGCAAATGTCTAAAGTTTATATTAAAATTTGACGGATTATTGAATCGTTATTTAGGTAACGATTCAGAATTTCGATTTTATAAAACTAAATAACTGTCCTAATTTCAAATGCTAAAATGTGTAAATTAAAACTTTAAAAACAGTGAAAAATACCTTTATTCCAACTGATTACATGTTTCGAGTCCTACCTGACTCATTTTTAAAACAAACAAAAATATTCTAAAATTTCACTGTCTATGAAACGCCATCATTCAATATTCCACGTATTCTTTCATATTATGCACGTGATTTTTTATTTTATTTGGATGTTTATTTTTATTTTCATGACATTGAGTAGCTCGAGCCTTAATTTTGGTAAGTTAATTGATGCTGGATCATTACATATTGAATTTTTGCAAGTTACAATCTCTATGGTTTCCCTTTTACTGGAGGGATAGTATAGATTAGAGGGAAAAATAATTTTACTTTTATTGAAATTTATTTGAATGGTTTCTTCTTGATAAAAATTTTGCTAGGCCTGTGTTTTTTCTATTATATTTAATATCATCTATATACTTCGTTTTTCAAGACTTAAATTTCCTGCTAGTTATACCAATATAATAATTCTTTCATACGTCTGCTCTAATAAATGGTATTTCATAAACTCTTGAGTCAATTATAAGAGAAATTGAGAGTAATACAATAATATAATTCTTATCTAAAGTATGAGGTTTACAGGAGAAAGTAACGTCATTGGGCATCTTTATTTATAAATCATCAATTTTCTTTTAAAATGTTTTTTTAAATCAAGACTATTAGTCTTTTAGGAACCAAATTTTATTAAATACTTACATAAAAACTAAATTTTAAAACTCTTTAGTTTTTTAAATAAATAGAAATGCATATTTATACTTGATTGTTGAAGTGAAGAAAAAAAAATATCTGTACAAAATCCATATGAAAAACTACCCCTGGTGAAAATGTCGTCATATTATAAACCATGCATTGATTTTTATTTATAAAAAATAGTAGTATTTGTTTTTGTACTTTCACAAAGGGTCGTATTTCTTCAGACTTTTGTTGTTTTCAATTACACAAGTTTAACGCCCTTTTAACCGTGCGATCTACCATAATCTTGCTTTCACTAAAACGTAATAAATTTATCAAGTTGGTGAAAAAGTTGATAGCATTGAATTTTCATGGGAAATTAGTGTTTGTCTGTGATGTCGATCACGTGAAAGGAAGAGCAACAAAAAAAGAAATTTTCCCATCGTAATCACACTCCTCTATTGTTAATAACATTTTGATTATGGAAAAGCAGAAGAAAAATTCTAGCAAAAAATCGCGATATTAATCGTTTATTCTGTTCTTTAAAATATGATAATCTATATTTGAAAACTCTGCGTGGGAGTATTTGTCCGCCATTAGAGCCAAATATGGATTCTTCCATAATCCCAACTTACTACACAACAATCGATATGACAATGTTTATTCATATTCAGGGTATTAAAAAAATCGAATTTTTTCTCGTTTGAAAGTAATAAGATACTCTGTTACTTAACAAGTAAGCATTTAGGTTTGACAGTGTTTTGAGCGTGGTAAACATTTTAGCATATTTTGTAGATCTACAGCTGTGAAAAATATTTCACTATGAAATAAAAATGCTATAAATAGAACAGATTTAAAAATATTATTAATTTTTTAATAATTTATTTTTGAACTTTTATACATTACCACGTTTAATTTATTGTTTAAATAGAATAGCTTATATTTTGTTCAAAATGAGAATTTTTATCGAAGGAGCAACAAAAAGTTGTATGTTGATTTTTCGATTAATACTCTAATCGAATCAAAAACCAATCTCAACTGGCCTGTTAATTCAGTAATTTCTTCAAAAATATTGACGAACATAAAGGTTTTAAACGGTATTAATTTATGTGAAAACATAAATTAAATCAATATCCATGAATGCAATAAATGTAAAATCGAATAATTAGACATGATAAAATATAATAAAAAAGAAATACATTTACTTTAAACAGTTAATCCTAGAGAAAGCGTGTGAATGTCTACGAATATGAAAGAAATTTAAATGATCTTATATATAAAAATATGAATATGCACATTGAGTTCATTAAAAACGTTATCTACTTTAAAATCTGATATTGGACTCACTTTGTAATTTTTTTTTAATTATCTGAAGATAAAATATTTCCTTAAATAATGTAATGCATTGATTCAACTTTAAATATTACTTGAGCGAAGTCATGGATAACATATAGTATTTAATATGCAGATATTCCCTATTTCAAAAGTTGTATTTATATTCTGAAATTAGAGACAATTATGATCCCAACGATATATCTTGCTTCTCCTTTCGACGCAATTTGGGCATTAAATGTATGGACTGTTAAATGTTTTGGACAACCTTACGATTATAATGTTAAAAATGTATTAAACAATTGCAAATCAAATGTAAAACCGCATGTACAATTTTATCCTTTTCACTAAATTATAATATTTTGGCCCTCAACTTGCACTAAAGCTTAAAGTGCAATTTTAGCTTTCTGGTATGGTTATATGTTATCTATTACAATGTATATTTTTTAAGACAATATTTTGTTTATATTTCAGAACAACCTGGTTTTTCTGAATCACCCTGCTCTCCAGATAGGAAAATATCGCCTTTGCATCGGTCAAAATTAAACAGGCCCTCTGTTCTACAGCCTCATCACGACGCTTACAATTCACCAAGGAAACGCAGTGATTCGTTTTCGAACAATTTGTTAGAGCCATATGCACCATGCTTACCGAATAATAGTGATGCATACTCCGTAGAATCTTATAAGCCAAATGAAATCAATAATCTTGACTACGGTTTATCCAGGTGCAATGGATTACAAGATAAAGAAGAAGACTCCAGGGACGTTCTTAATATACCTCCAAACAAACCGCCAGATAAACTGTACTTTTACTCAGACTTGCAATCTAATAAAAAAATCCACTATTCCTATAGTAGAGGTTTTAGTGCATATTCTGAACAATTGTACTTTACACGGTCTGGTCTAGTGATAGATTCCCCAGATAAAGACCATTTTCTATCTCAAATGAATTATCTAGAAAAATTATCGGATTTATCAGTAAGTGGATCTACGTTCAATCACCTAAATGGATCTGTTTACCCAAATACCGGCGCATACATCACCAAAGAAGAAAAGTACTTAATGGAGTCTTCAAGGAGGAAACTAAAAGATAAACTGCGAAGTTTTAGTCAGGATGTAAACAATATAGAACAATTGAGAGATGAATCAGATTTTAATGGTTACTTACGTAGCCCCGAAGATAGTCCGGACGCTCCGTATGGTAACTCGTATTCTATCACAGAACCACAAAGTAACGGAAAATCTCTCACACTACCTCGTAAAAAGAAAGGTTATCTAGCTAATGACCTAATATTCAAATCACCTGTTTCCAATATGTACAGATCTGACAGAAAACAGAAAAAGTCGCGCAGGAGGAAAGAAAGTTCTCAACCTCTTTTACAATGTCCAGTTCAGCCATATACTCTTGGTGATTTTGTTACGAAGAAATTACAAGAAGAACAAATAGATCTGTGTGAGGAGCCATACACCGATAAGGTATGTAAGCAATCATAAAATTTTTATTACTTGTATTTATAATATTAATTCTTTTCATATGTCTTATACAGAGTGCAAAACGTACAATTGTTCAACCCATTAAACTTTTAAAAATAAAGTTCGATGTTTCATCAAGAAATTGGTGTCTAGCTTTATCTAGCTTGCAATTTGGCTGCACCCTAGATAGAGGTGATAAGTTTCACCAGTTTGTGGTCCTTTCACAAATTCCATTACATTAGTGAAATGATGAACCGTGATTTAGGTTTTTTTTCTAAACAAATGTTATGGGAAAAAGTTGAACCATGGTTCAGATTTTGCATAATTCAGGTTTTTTTTTACGTTCACATATCTATAGATGTGTAAACTGATATAGATATATTTTCAAAAATAGTGCCTACACATAGGTAAGTGAGTATGCGATACACAATGAGAAAACTCGCAGCGCCATTATCAGCAAAATGCGGAATTTTGTTATTCTATTACGGAAACTGCTGAATATATGGAGAAAAATCAGTTAATACATTGTTTTTATTTTCAATTTATTAGGAAGTGATACTCTATATGCATGAATATCTTAAATTCAAACTAAAGAGTGTGAATATCAGCTGGGAGGGATTATTCTCAGCATCATCTAGTTTTTGACATATTGCTATATAAATAGCTTCAGGGGGAGCTTCTGAAGTAAGGTTTATCTAAATTATAATTTTTCGTAATAAGAAAACACCGAAAATGTTGCACAATCATCCCGATCAGAACATGTTGGTATCGAATCGACAAAAATTCATCCCAAGTTTTTCCGCATTTTATGACCAGCACACTAACCACTCTGATGAGTTTGCCTGCAAACGTTGATGCGATTCAAGACAATGTTCTGGCAATAATGAACGAGTAAAACAACGACTATATTTGGAAAAGAGAAGGAGGTAGTCATTTTACCACTAAATCAACGGTGCTAAATAACTCTTAGTTTCTTCGATAATAGTTTTCGAGATTTTATCACCGAATTCCACACTTTGCTTTTAAGAGAGCTAGGAACAGACTCTCTTTTATGAGGATACTCAGTTTCCTGCATGTTGATACCACTATTATAATTATATACGGTGGTTGCCAAAATTGTGACCATTTTTTTTTTTCATGTCTTATAACTTTGTGTGCTGAAGAATATAATAAATTTCACTTAAAAACAAATGTTTATATATCATATTCAAAGAAATTAAATAAAAAACATATTTAAAATATCTGCATTACAAAAAAAGTTAAGCTTACTAAAAATAAGAACTATCTTGGATTTCATTGTATTTTAAAGTTACACTTACCCATTCAATATTTAGTAGGCTAACACTTGTTTTTTATTACGGCTTCGCAGCGTCTTTTAATTGCGAGAACTAGTGTTTGGAGTTCATCCTTTTTAATCCCATGATGCCAATAATAAATTATAGCTTCAGAAATTTGCGTTTTATTAGATGGGCGCTTTTTTGTACAAGGATTTTCAAACTTCGTCACAAATTTTCTATAGGATTCAGATACGTGCTGTTTCCTGGCAAGGGTAATAATTGTGTGCTTTTATTTTTAAACCATTCTTTGCATGTTTTTTCCGTATGGCATGGAGCTGAATCCTGCTGAAAGATAAATGGTGCTTTATTGGGAAAAACATCCCTGATGGAAGGTATCAATTTTGGTTCTAGGGCAGTTTCGATGTATTTTTTTTTTCATTCAGAATGCCATCAATTACTTGAATGTGGCCCACACCATCTGCAGAGATACAGGCCCAAATCGTGACATTTGTTGCGTTGCTTGTAGTTGCTTCAATTCAATCAGGATGCAGCTCTTCCCCTACTCTACCTCTAACATATTTTCGCCCATCACTAAGAGCGATATTTTGCTCTCATCGCTCCATATTAGTTGCTTCCACTGTTTTTCTGACCAATTAATGTATCCTTTTCCCCACTAAATCGTTTCTTGCGTTGCTGAAGATTTAAAATTGGTTCTTTCCTCGGAATTCTAGCTTTCAGTCCAAAACATGCTAATCTTCTGCTTATTGTTTTTGAACTATCTGAAATACCCATTGCATTCATTTCACATCTAACAGCATCTGATGAAATTCTCCTTTCTTTGAGGCATATCTTTTTATCTTTCTATCGTCAGAAACACTTGTGCATTTTTTTCGGCCTAATCTTGCCTTATTTATCACTGATTTATTTTCTTCATACCGTAAGCACAACTTTCGAAACCAGATAAAGTGACTGATCCATCAAACTGTCTTGCAATTTCAGCATAAAAGAGTACATTTTATCTCAATATGACATTTCTGCTTCTTTTTGTAGGAGCCAGGAGTCCAATTAGTTCTTGTTGATGACATTGTTTTAAATTATTTGCATTAAAAAATAGAAATAATTATTAAAGAAAATATTCTATTTGGTTACACTGGTATTCATTCTTCTGCAATATTCATTCCAGCAAAATACCGCTTTTACAAATCAAAACATACTGAAGTTTAGTTACTAACATTTGATTGGTTCTCAGAACAGTCATTGTGATTGACTAGGAAGCTTTTATTACAATGCACTTCAGCATTCATGGCTAATTGTGTTTGTATTTTAGACTAAAGTAAGTATAACTTTTTTTGTAATGCAGATATTTTAATTCTGTTTTTTTAATTACATTCTACATTGAATTTCCTTGAATGTGATATAGAAGTATTTGTATTTAAGTGAAAATTAATATATCCTATAAGCACACAAATTTATAAAACATGAAAATTTCATAAAATGTCCACAATTTTGGCCACCACTGTATATATCCGATCAAAAATTATATAGCTGCGTAACTTTACACATATTCCTCCCTGTATATGAGTAAACCTTACAAAATGAATAAAAAGCTATTGCTGAGTAAGTATGTAATTATTTTATGTGTTAAAAACTGACGAAAAGCTGTCCAATTTTAGCACTTCACCTAAAATTCAGTATATATTTTAGAAATGTTTTGACAACTAATAGTAAAAAAAAAAAAGACATGCTTTAAGAAAAGTACGCAGAAAAAAGAGTTTAAAAATATTAAATTCCCGAGGAGAAATTTTAAATATACGAATGTATTTCACACACATAGGTTTAACATTATAGATGGTAATTAGAAAGTTAACTGCCCAACAGCATTAAGGTTAATTATTATTTTTATTATTATTATTATCATTTTATGTATTTATTGCTTTTATTCCTCTTGCATGCAACTAAGTTTTACAAAATGAATAAACAAATCTGTTTAATTATAAATAAATAATAATGTACATTTCACTTCATTAATTTTAACCTAATTATTTGAACTGATAAATATATCACACAAGTTGTGACTTTCCAACTGAGCAAGAAAGTGCCCAGGCCAAGATTCGAAGCAGTTACTTTTTACCCGACTGAAAAGAAGGGTTATGTGTTTCACGCGTATCTGTGTATGTGGATTTTTTATATCCTCGAAACATCCCAACGGCTGGATGGATTTTAATGAATGAGGTCTCTATCAATTCGTCTTAACGGCCCGATGGTTATAGGCTATGTTTTGTTTTTATAAGTTCAAAATGGCGGTAGAGACGAAAAAAAAATTACGCAACCTATTGAGCGGCATATCATTGAATAGGTCTTTCAAAAAGAAGACGATGTTTTATTGACTATTTTACAGTCAGAAGCTCCGTTAAAATATTATACAACCTGGAAGTTGTGTAGGTAGGATCTCTAGCTTTACTGCAACTCTAACCATCATAGACATCTATAGACTTCATCAAAACAGGGTTTATAGATAGGAACTAAAAATTAAACACAACTTAAAAGTCATTAATACAAGTAAATAAAAAAAATAGGTGAGTAATGTAAACAAGTAATAAAAAAATATTTTAAGTCAATTCCAACTTAGGTCAATAAGATAATTTTTTTCCCCCATTCTTCTTTCCTTTTGAGTGGCGCTTAAAGTGCCTTGATCAAGAAGTGGAATCTCTCGGTTTTAAAATACCTTGATCAAGAAGAGGGCTCTCTCGACTATTCAAAATTAATTAATTTAATTTAATTAATTAATTAATATTTGAAAAACTCAAGTGTCATCCACTAGAAGTTTAAAAAAATGTATTTGAGCTTGATTGGAGGAATAATAAGAATTTTATTAACGATTGAAAATTTGAACAAGATATATATAGCGAGAGTGTGAGATAATAGTAGGAATTGAAAAGAAAATAGTTTCACATTGATGAGAAATAATTAATTAGTTCCATTTTACGCAGTCGGGTTTTTTGATTTTTTAAATTTAATTGTTTATTGCCTTAAGCTGTCAATTCTCTTCCAACTGAAATATACTGGACAAATACGGCGTACACAATTCACCTAGCGAACGTTATTCATTATGACACCTGGTCTAATATCTGAATCAGCTCCACAGAATAAATCGCATATTACGGAACCCCAAGAGACGTTGGATACTTAATTATACGGCGCTAATTTTAACACAATTATTCCAAGTGGTAAATAAACCGCACGAGATGTAATTTTTCAACTGAGTGTAAAAGAATCCATGAGAGGATTTTATTGCTTAATAAAACAAATTTTGCTGACATTTGTTTTGTAGGAAAATCTAACAAATTTCCCAACTAAGTTACAATAAACTTTTGACGAATTATTTTTTTATCCTTAAAGTTTCGTCACTTTCGAAACTAAAATTACGAATATTACGAAATAAATTACGACAATCACTTTGCGCACCAAGAATTTTAAAATGATTCGGCTTCATAGTTGCAAAAAATATCATTTAGAAAAGCAATCTTGTTCTTCAAATTCCCTTATTATGCTAAGTAATGTTATGAATGCGTGTTTCATAATAGTGGGCACATACCTAATGTTTACTATTTTTAAGAAGAAATTAGAATTTCTGTAGTGTGTATTAAATATAATTGTAGGCTAAAGTTTCGCAGATATTTTTAAAAAGTAAGAAAAATCTTTATTTTCTGTTTTCTGAGTACGGTATTTACTTCATTAAAATTACGTGCATGTAAATGCCAACAGCCTATTTCCTTTGATATTGCTGTATAGAAAGTACCCAAAAGGATAAAAGGCTCTCTTATTTTTCCTTTTTTTCCGTTGGAAATGTATAGGCCACGTAAATTGTAAAAGTATTCAAAATATGATAGGAATTAACTTTATGTTGATGAAATGTGTTGCCATTAGTTTTCAAAAATTATACATTTACATTTTTAAACGGTTCCCGTGTCTTACAAGCTACTTTTAGAAATATAATTCTCCTTGTTCTGACAAGAACAACAGTGAAAATTTCATTTTTTCTGCAACTAAAACTAACCTAGTTACAATACCTTGAATTTTATGAAACTTCGAAGCTTTCCGGTACTAAAAATTATATATCTGTTTTTAGTGTAGGAAAGCTTCGAAATTTCACAAATTTTAAAGTACAGCATAACTCAGCGAGTTTTGATCGTAGAAAAATGTAATTTTTATCGTTCTACTTATCAAAGGTCTAATAAACACTTTGTAAATAAAACTTATAGTACCCACAGACTGTATAAGGGTGAATATCACGAATGTGTGATTTTCAAAACAAAGTTTTTTTGAAAATGTAAATCGTTTCAGAGCTTCTGACTCTTTTAAAAATATTTTTTAAGCAGCTGAATAAAGGAATTTACTCGTAACATTGTTAATGTTTGAAGAGCTTAAGTTCACTTTTATGTAATTATAATAATATGTCATTTTCTTGGCATATGTATGCCAGGATAATGATAATTTCATTCTAAAACATTTTTCACATTCTTGTTTTTTTTTTTTTTTTTTTTTTTTTAGATCTAACATTTTAATTTCATTTAAAGGAACATGTTTCCTCTATAGTACTTCAAATTCAGTGTAATGTTGAGTTTTATTTGTAAATTATTGAAGCCAGGAAAATGACATAATAAAAGTCTACTCCACTTTTACAAAGCCTTTAAACACATTATTTTCAAAGAAATATCTAAAAGATCTTGCTGGTATCAATGATTTTACTACTTCTGACTTGAACTATGTCAAGAACAAGAAGAATTACTCTGCAGCGCTATCATTATAACTCATAAAGTATTAAAATGAGCAGGGCAGGAAAATGACAAAATTTTCAGTGACAATCATATTTTAATTATGCAAAATTATTTGTAAAGCACAGAACTTGTTACCTTCCTCATATATGTGTTATATAAGGTATAATTAATAATTATATATTAAAAAAAACTAGAAAAAAGATATTTGTACAGTATAGCAGAAAGTCTTTTACTTTGCACACATCACAGTGTGACATGCCAGGGAAATGACAATATGAAAGTGTAAGTCTTTTAATTGCTTTATTTTTGTGCTATTATGAATATAATATCTCTTGAAAATACTTCTAAGAATATTTTTTATTAGAATGTAAAAAAAGAAAATTGCATTATCTAACATTTAATAGACATTTTATTATGCGGACTGCAATTTTCGTATTTTGTGATATTGTCCCATAAATATTTTAAACTTTCTAAAAATTAATAGTATGACTGCTTCATGTGCATAATATTAATTTCTACCTTATTTGAAACACTTTTGCAATTTACATTACCTAGATATCTCAAACATATAAAAACATAAAAGCGACATTCAAACTTTTTGTGGAGTTACGCTGGTATAGAGACAAATAATCTTTATATGACAATATTAGAAAGAAATAGATATGTGCATGTAATGGAATATAAAATAATATTCAAACATTCAAATAAAATCACTCTTCTACTTATGTTTACTAGATTAATCTTAAATTTCAAATAAATGTCTATCTTCTCCCATTTTTGTATCATTAAATTTGTTTTAATATTTAAATGTCGATTGTAATTTCAGACTGGTTTTTGCGGCATTCCTCCAGCTTTAGTCCAAAGATACGCTGACGAGCTTCAACAAGACATTTATGACGTGGCTGAAGCATTGGATAGAGAGAGAGTCCACGCCCTGCAGTTGAGAGGGCGACCAGCGGTATACATTTCTTTTGTACATATATACTGCCTTACATAATATAAGCGCGACATAAATAGGTGCCACAATATTTAATAATGGAGTCATCACTTCAAAAGGACACGCCACTGTAGGCTTTAGTAGAAAAAATGTTAAAAGAAATGATGATAAACATACAAGGTTTTCTCATGGATCACATCTATGTACAATTATAATGGATATGTACAAATTTAAGAATTGACAGAAGAAATCCTCTCGGGGACAGGGGGAAGCAACACACGTACATTCTTCATCACCCCACCTTCACTTCTGCGTGTCATACACATCTCTGCGAGGAATTAAGAAAAACACAATACGCATATCACAACCTATTCGAATATGTCTCATGACAGACTCCCAGGGAAAACCATCCGCAAGGAATCACGGGAGAAATCTGTTTCACAACCGCTAAAATTCGGGACTATCGTATAGTGCAGCCATCTAGCGGAACAATATTTAAATATTTGTTACACATATGTATTTTCAAATTTTACAAGTAATCATAGTGTTACTAGAATAAAAGAAATCCGATTTTACTCTGGTAGATTTTACTTTTTCACTCAAATTACTACTAAAAAAAACTGTGAACAACTGAAAATTGAATCCCTATTAATTTTTGTCATAAATAAACATAAAAATAGTACCATTATTAATTGATTATTAAAAAAAATCTGTTATTAATAAGTATTTTTAAAGTTTTCATAAGTGCTATTTCTGAAATAGAACAAAGCAAAACCAAAAAACTTTTTCGAAATCATACAATAACTTAATAGATTAAAAATATTCTATATCAGATTCGTGATCTAAACTGATTAATTTCAGAGATATTTTAGTGTTTATTCTAGAAAAGAAATGCAGCACGACGAGGGAAAAATAGTATGGTGGTGAAAAATATAGCACGGAGGAGAAGAAAAAGAGCATCATGAGACATAAAAAAGGCACTAATGAAAAAGCAGCATAAATAAAACTAAAAAATTTGTATGGTAAACAAATTAATCTTAACAATATTGCAAACGCTCTTACAATATTTCAGAAACGTACTTAACTCCCAGTCCCCTCAAACAAAAATACCTTCTCCTCGGTAAAATCAATTTGCACTACCTCTTGCAGAACTTTACTTTTAAGCAATTTTATCCAATTGAAGGATAATTATAAATTAAATCGAAGATGATCAAAAACGCGCTTTTGAAAAAAAGAGTCCCGACCCATGGAAAAATCGGCTTATCTGACCCTTTGCGATTCCTTTCATGTGATTTACGATTTTCCCCTTGATCGTTTATCGAAATTCGCGTTTTTTCTGCGTTCCTTTGGCGAAATTAGCATTTCTTTTTTTCTTGAGATCGATTGATGAAATTGATCTTTATGCGTCATATTATCCATTTGCATACATTTCGTTGAGTTTGAATACAATGACGCACAGAAATCATTTACATAAATTTTACTTTTGATTTTGTATAGCGTGGAACAAAAGATAAATCAAATTTTTCATATAAATACATTACAGTGCATTGTGTAGGTTCAGTGAGAGTGATATTTTTAACAGTGTATTGGTAAATTAAAAGTTTTGGTTACATGTGCAAATATATTTAGCCAAAACGAAAACAATTGAAATTGAATTTTAAAACAAATTGTTTAAAGCTACATCAAGGCGTCGCTTAAATTTGGATATCATATCTTTTAAAACTCATATTTTGAATTTATGAAAGATATGAATGATAAAGCATCAATGAATAAATTTTTTTACATCCTTTTAAATTTAACATAATTCTTACACATGCAATTATAAATAAAACAAAAATAAAATGATGAAATAAATAACATATATGTATGTATATATACATTAATTAATAGCATAGCGTCACTTAAAATTTGATATCATTTTTTTAAGTTCCATATTTAAAATTCTTATAGCAATAAGATAAAGTGCTGCGTCACAAACTTTTAACCCGTTAAGAGTTTTTTGTATTGATTACATATACGATTAAAGTTTAATTTTAATAATTTGGACAACTAAGATTTATAGAAATAGTATTTTGCTAACTTTAGGTTAAAATATTATTTGTTTGAGAGCTAGGCTAACCAGTATAAGATACATTTTTTACTGTAACTAATTTTGTAGGTCTATTATAAATCAATGAAACAGTTCCCTCTTAAACATTTCCTTTCGTCGAATTTCGACGGGTTCTACCTCGTAATAATAAAGGCAGATGCTTTTGTGTGTTTGTATGTATGTTTGCTTGCTGTTTTCTGAAGTGACCATTGCATGAATAGTTACTTGTTTTGGCATGTGGTGGGAAATTATGCAACTCTAAGACAAGTTTTGGATTTATTGTTTAAATTTTTAAAGTTAATTGTTCAAGCTATTTTTAGCGGTTTTTCTAGTTTTACAGCAGTTTTTCCATTTGAATAAAATTAAAACTGTTTCTTTTAGCCTAATATAATAAATTTTGTCACCTTGTTCTATAAAGTTTATTCGGAATTTCTATACCATATTTTAAATTATTATATACATTTTTTATGCGACTTTAAGCAGTTAATTTTATTTTAGGAAAGCTCCTTACGAACCATCGTTTTATTTATTATTTTATTTTATTTTTATTTTTCTGCCTTTCCTTATTTTATTTTATTTTTTGCGTTCTCGGTGATTTTTTTTTTCTTTTACATTTGTAAAACAATTTCGGATTAAACGTTTTAAGCCCAATGTAGTAAATTTTGTCCTCTTTTTTATAAAGTTTATTCAGTACAGGAATTCTTGAATTTTTTTCAATTTTTTTTTACAATCCATTTTTCTTCCAAAAATGAAGACATTTTTTTAAAACATGAAATAGTTTTTTTTTTAATTAATTATTAACTAATGTAAGGCGATAGATTTTTTTTAAACGGAAAGAAATATCCTATAAATTTTGCTACCTCTGTGATGAAATCCAATTAAGAATAATGCTAAATTCATTCCAATAGCAACGTGTATGTCGATACTTAAAATTTGAATTTAATATCAGTCGATCTCCTCATGACTTTGAGATGCGACAAATTACTCTTTTTAAATAGGAAAAATAATTATATTTTTATACTGCAGCCTATATTCGTTGGTATGCCCTAACCTAACATTCGTTTGGAAAGTTTCTCTTCTAATTAATTAAATATCAAATCATGTATAATCATCAAATAATTCACGTTATTAACAGGAAACATTACACCAATATAGACACTTTTACATTTTATGTATATTGCATCAATATTGTCTAGAAATATTAAGCTATTTTTTTTCCCATACTTCCATTTAAAGTCAATATTTTGTTAATATCGATGTTTCATTGCAAATGTATTGAATGTAAAGACAATATTTAACCAATCTTAGTGTTTCGTGGAAAGAACTTGCTATGAATACAGTATTGGTGCAAAATATATTACTTAAGGGGGGGAGATCACCTACAGCAGCTCGATATTGCTTAATTTTAACACAATATTAAACAAAAAAAATTGGACCTGTCAATATTTCTTCAAATTAAACATTTTTTTAGGATAAATTGTACAAATCTTTGTTTACGTATTCCTTTAAATAATTTTAATGATCCATAAATTAAAATTTAGCTTAATTAAGATACACTAATTAAGGATTCTCAGTGACATACATGTGTTGCGCGCAGGATTATAAAATATATATTCCATAAATCCACTTAATATTACGTATGTACATTCTTACAATATCGTACTTTAACTTCAACTTAAAATAATTATCAAGTTTACAGAGGAAAATATTTTTCCTCAGGCAATTAAACCATAAAACGCAAAATCTATAATAAAATTTCATTAAAAATTAAAAAAAATAACTAAATATATTACAGATACTTATTTAAAAATAAGCAGAGTTTATAAAGATATATACAATGTAATTCACAATTTTAAGTTTCTGTGTTGCTTAGTTTTTAAAATAGATTGCGAGCCATGTCAAAAATATCTGATTTGAGTAAAATGGCTTAAAGTTAAAATTAACTTTTATTTGGATAGGTAACGCCCCACATATTTTATCGTAAAGCAGGTTTTAATTGAAATAACGTCATAATTTTTTAATATTCGGTAACATGTTATTGTTTCATAATAGACAATAAATTTTTTTTGACTATTTAAAAAGTTTTAAGGCGATCTCCCGTCTTAAGTATCCAATATTGATTTTCCACAAAGTGTGTACCCTATTCTTTTCATGTTTTATGCCTTTAATTTTATAATATTTTTATGGGTTTGCTACAAGTTTATTATTAGCGACAAAGTCTTATTTATTTTATTACGGCCTTCGTCTGCCGTCGTCAGAAATGTGTAGATTCCTTTTGGACGCCTGAGTAAAAAGTAGTAGTTATTTTTATCGGTCATACGTCTCATCTAAATATTGTATAATTTCCATTATTACATTATGGAGCAGAAAATATATATTTTCGAAAAAAAAATTACTTGAGAATTAGAGCTCGATTTGGTGACTTTTTTAACAATTCCACTATATGTTGTTTAAATCAGTTTCAAAATAGAACATTTTTTTACAATAATGTAAAGTTACTACAGACAGAATTACCACAATTGGCAGTTGATTGCCAAGAACAAAAAATAATATTAAAGCAACAGAGTAACAATAGGACTTTTAGTAATTTTTAGCGCTAAAATTAAATCTGTAAACCGAAAAAGACAGATTTTTATCTTATGTTAAAAAAAAAAAAAAACTAATATCAAATTAAGTTACCAAAATCAAATTATCAAATTAACCTACTTCCCATCAGGACGGCCTTGGTATTATTTTTAAATTTTTTCTTTTGATTTCTTAATTTCTAATTTCAAGGTAATCATCTACCAAGTTTAAAAACTGCTGTTTAATATGTTTAATGTGATTGATTTAACTTCATTTTTTTTCAGGTTCCTAATGATTTTCTAGCAGACTCTTGTTGTGAACCTGTTGTTGAAGCTAACTACAGTAGCCTCTCGAACTGGTTAATTTCATTAGGACTTCCCATTTACGACTCGCTTTTTCGAAAGCATGGCTGTACGGAGCTTTTTCACATCGCTGCTTTGAAAGACAGCGATCTCCACAGATACGGGATTGAAAATTCTAAACATATCCGTCTTCTAAAAACTGCCATCGAAGCTTTACACATTCATATTGAACATTGTCAATATGTATCTTAAGAAATGGACTGAAGGTTTTCGTCATCATTGATATGGAAATGGCTGCGGTCTGGTTCTATGTCGGTAAAGACATTTATATACTGAATTCTGAAACTGTCTTGGTTTGGCAAGGTACTAAATTACACGTCTGCTCCAATCACACATTATCTCAGAAAATGAATAATAAACGCACACTCATTCTCCCATCATTTACGTGAATAAATGACTAATATTTCAATAACATTCTTCATATTTTGCCTTTTTCAAAAATAGTTTGCTTTTTAAAAATGCCTAATAAAAGGGAGGTCTTTAACGTGAATAAGCCAATTTACACTAATGCAATATGAGCGATTAAAATACAGACATATAAAAGCAAATAACATAATGTTTAGCTGCAAAATTGTATCTGTAGTCGGTCTAACATAAATTATTATTAAATAAGAATTATCAGGAAGGAAGCTATGTCACCATTTAAGGTTAAAAACAAATACAACTGTTGTAGTTTTTAACCTTCTATTGCAGACCCTTGGGCGTTCAGACAAAAAATCTGTGAATTGAACTGAAAAAAAACTTTTGTTTATTAAACTGTTCTATGTATTCTTTTTGAACGAGATGTTCGATTAATGATAATAACATGTATGTTTCTTATATATTTACTTCGCTATTATTCAGAAGCTGAGTGTGTTATCTGGTAATTATTGCAAACATTATCGTCTGTATTTTTCCTTCTAAATTGGATATAAGTGTTAAAGGACTTCCCTTGTAAGTTAACTTTATAGTTCTTATTTTTTGTCGTGATTAATACAGCGTGAAACACTTTACTATTACTACAATAATGCTAGTCTTTATTTTATTTTAGCTCATAGTTCATTTAATCTCCCGTATTTTCTCTGAAATAGCTGCATGCTTAAAGTAGGGTAGCTAAAACTTTTGTCATTTCAGTAATAACGCAACAAATAAGTGCATGTAACAGAATTTCATCTGAATTATTTATATCGTTCTTTTTTTCTCTCTCTTTACTCTTTTATAAAAATTGTAGTCCTGGTCCACATTATCAAACTTTCCTAACACAGACGTAAAAGCGCTAAAATACCTAATATTTAACGATGTATCAATCGCGTACTTTTAGCATCCAATACCTTAGAAATCTATTTGTTAGGAAAAAAAAAACTCTTTTTTTTTTTTTTTTTTAAATGAAGAATGCCAAATAACTAGAATAAAACAGGATTTTATGTCAAAAATGAAATATTTTATGTTATGTGTTTTCATTATAAAATCTACATTTAATTCAAATTTAGTTTTGGATATGTGATCTGTCGATATAAAAAAATATATATATTGAAATATTTTCTACCTCCATTTTCTGTATAAGCTAATAAGAGAAACAGGCTATGATACTTTAATACCACGTGATTAATGTAGGCTGGAAAGCATTTCGACGATTGAGGCATACCTGCCTATGTTGATTACTAGACTGCCTAGATGGCGGGAAATGCCCGGCCTGTCTATTTTGTTGGTTGTGCTGCATCGGCTATATTAGTAAATAAATAACAATTTAAAGAACAACCTTATTTATTTGTTGCTCCCGTAAATTTAACAGTGTAAGAAATGGCAGTAAATGTGGGAAATATTCGTACTTAAATAGGGAATTGCGTTATACAACTGTATAATTTCATAATTATCAAACTCAGTAAAATAATAATATTTATTTTACAATTTTATGGTTAATTTATTAATAAAATCAGATGATTAATCTAAATACTTGGTATACAGATTAAATATTACTTAGCGCCCTCTAGTATTAAATTAAACTTTGAAGGTCAGTTGCTTTAACCCTTTAATTCCCATGATAGAATACGTTCTAGAAATTACGTAGTTCAGAGAACCTGACTTTACACCAGAAAGTTCCAAGAGTTAATTTCGCTTTGTTTATATACGGAATGCCTGTTATTAATTAAAGCAAATATCGCTATTTTAATTTTCTGGTGTGAATTAGGTATATACGAATAAGAAAATCTATTAAATTGAAATCAGTGTTGTTTGCATATATGCAAAGCTGCGCACTAAAGGTTAAAAAAATATTTTTTGTAGTATTTTCTGTGGATTTTTTAAAAATCTATCACATATAGAATATAAACTATGGAATTTTCTACAATTTGAAATTCAAAAATAAAAAATATAATTTCCAATATTAAAAAAATAATTACATTTTTGTGATGAAAAAACAGTTTGCTGTTCCATCCAATATTTTTATTAATCTATATTTAGAAACGTTGTATAAAAACTATAATGAGAAAAAAATGCTACATAGCATTTTCTCTTATTAATAAAATGATTATTCTATTTTCCAATAATTTGTTCTTTTTGAATAAAGGAAACACTTCAATTAGATTGCATTAATTTAAATTTATTTTAAAATCTACATTGAAACATATTTTCAACCATATAAAAAAGATTTTCTTAACGTATATAATGTATTTTTATACATGGATGCATGTTCTGATTTGTTTAGTTACTTAAACAACATCAAGAACTTTGAAGCATACTACCCAATAATGGAAACTAATTAAAAAAATATTATACACGTTTTCATAGTACTTACACGTGATTTACAGTACCAAATATGGCGAAAATTGAAATAGCCTCTAGATTAAATGACATGAAAAGTAAAGGGACTGAGATTTCATTCCATCTTGGTTGACTATTATGTGTTAGGTAGATTTCCTAAGAAATACTATTTATTGCAGTCATTACCATGGTGCGACTTTTAAAAAAATCCTTCATAACTTTTCATTATATAACCCCAGGAACCCAAAACCACCCCCACCTAAAAAGTTTATATGTATATATATATATATGTACCAAATTTTGTCCGCACGATAAAAGTCGCAATTATGCACGGATCGTCTTCAAACTCGCCAACAACTTTGAGATGGCTAATATCTCGGCGGGGATTGAAAATGGGCAAAATCGGCCCAAGGGAATGGAAATGGGGAGGGTTAAAAATTTTGAATACCGTCTTAAAAAGATTCTGATAAAACCAGCTCTTACACAACAATGACAGGAAAAAATAAATATTTTTCGTTATAGCAGTTGCCAACAATAAAAAAAAACTGTAAAATTCTCAGCACAACAATTGCTTTTCTATTGCAAGATTTTCACGTGAAAAAAAATTAAATAAATAGTTTGACGAATTGAAAACAAATTGAATATTACGTTATAAGTTTTCTTGAGCAAGATTTCAGCATGAAAACTCAAAATGAAATAAATAGTTTGAAGAATTAAAAAATATATATATTGCGTCATATTGGAAATACAATAGACCTTGGTAGGTGAATATGTAACGACATGTGAGTTTGAAGAAACGTATTAAAACATGATAAAAACCCGACTATGGAAATATTAACATATTATAACACTTTGAGGTTCTCTGAATTTGTTTTAGCCATTTTTAAATCTATTCCATATACATGCGTGCGTATATTCGTGTATATTAGAATTTTCACAAAATGTTTAGCTCCCTAGAGCTCATTCTTAGTGAAGGAACTGGGTTTATCTCTATTCTTGATTTAAGTTTTCTTGGTGAATTTAGTACTTAACTTCGAAATCTACGTCCGCCTGTAGGCCCGAGCCGGCAGGTATTTTCATATATTGTTTTCCTTTTTGGTTATTTATTTTTAGTAATGTTTTCTTGCAAATGTTTCAACTCAAAAATGTGCCCATTTTATATTTTTGATAGTTAAATACGGTAAACACAGCTAAAACGGATTCTGTGTATCACGGTAATCTATCTAACGCCAAACGATTTTCAATTCACGGCCAATCTACAGAAAGTAATATTAATTCATGCTGCATAAACCGGGATTTTCCCTACTCGGGAATTTTTAAGGTCTCACTAAAACCAAATTTTTGAATAGAACAGTAAACAAGCATAAAAGTAAAAATAGTTTTGAAAAACACACTCTTTTATAAGCAATCAATGTTTACCTTAAAAATAACGCCTAGTTATTAGTATTTTTTTTTCACTAGTTCATGTTTTCCTCCAAAAAACTCCGTTACAATGCATTTATGTGGCGTGGTAGGCAACGAACTCGATTATGACAAATTCACTATTTGTTTTAAAATTTGTAGAAATCTCAATAAAATGAATTTATTAAAAAATACAAAATTTTTACTCTGTTTTATTATTATTATTATTATTATTATTATTATTATTATTATTAAACATGTTTGAAACTATATTTTTAGAATTTCCTTATTGATTTCTCAACGTATAATCGTAAATTAATTAATATTAAACTATTAATTGATGAAAGCATACTTTTAAAAATATTACAATTTCCTTTTTATTATTTAAATTTTATTTTCTACTTTGTAGTCTTTTAAATATTTCAGTGTTGCAGATTCACAACGATTTGATATATTTTGGAAAGCGTTTATTGGCGCATAATTAAATCACAATTTCAACTCCCATATAATTGTACGAGTTATATAGACTATTTGGCGATTTATCACCTATGCTGGGCTAGTTATAAAATGCATTCAAATTAATCTATTAATTTATAATTGAGTTGTAAAAATATTAAAATATTGCGTTGTCATCGGAAATACAGCTTTGCACACTTTTTTACATTATAGTTCTAACGTATCAGGAATAGGGTTAAAAATCAATGGCCATCTTTAGATTGAAAAACCATTTTGAGTTAAATAGAAAAATGTAAAAAGGATAGATTTTTTTTTCTGTATGTTTAAAGAATATTGCATGTTTTCAAATGATCATTTTCGGGTAAATGTAATTTTTTTTTTTTTTTAACATAGTCGCGTAATGGTCTTTTCTCACCCATATAAATTATCTGTTTCTATTCTATCTCCCCTTACAAATACAACGGGGAAATTTTATGTAACTGACCTTAAATATTTCTCCACCATTATAGTCAAGTATGTCTCTTTTTCTTTGAGGGGGGGGGGGGTACATTTTTACAAGCAAATTTGAATTTTTTGGAAAAGTCTGTCGAACGGTTACTAGTCCCAGTTCATTTTGACCTTTTCATAATATTTCAAGGCTCATGAGAAAAATGTAAAATTTAATCAAACTGCATGTTTATATCTTCATTGAACTGTAATAGTCGAATAACAAATTTAGTATTTTTTTTTCATATTTTTCTGCTTTCTATATACAGGGACATTTGAAAAATAACTTTTTTCCAAATCTTGGAAAATTAGTACGTCGTGCCCAGCACTTGAACCAGAGCTTTTTAGACATTGTACACAACAGTAAATGAAATGTTTCCCTCTTCGTTTTTAACCCTCGCAGTATTACGACCAAAATATTGCTTAAAGGCCTAACATTTAAAAAGGGCTGAACCCCATACAGTAAAGAGAAAGAATAGAGATGAAGTGTGCTGGCTAGGAGTGGCGCCAAAAATGTAACCTTAAAATCCGCTACGAATTCGCTAATTTTCGCGAAAAAAGAAGAAAACTTTTAGTAATACTGTTTTTAATTCATAATACAATGAAACTTTAGAATGCTACTTTAGAATGCTGAAACATCAGCAGTTCATTTTCATTTAGAGAAAAAATGCACGGATCATGTCAAGGATTTCGGTCCCTGTTCCATATGCTTGTTTTGTTTGGGCAGAATTAGGGCATTTAAATTTGAGAGACAACCTGCATCATATTGCAAACTGTTTTTACGGCATACTGCATCTCTATTCTTTCTCTTTACTTTCTGGGCTGACCGTATAGGTAATTTAGGCCCCCAAAATAATTATAATTTTCATACGATGCGGCGGGCGATTCATTTCATTGAATCGCGAAATTTACACACAAATAAACACAAGAACAAAGAAATAACGAAATGGGGATTGGACTACATCCGCTTGCATGGTAATCTGTACCCACAGCGAAGTCCATTTGGCAGGATGTCAAAAATTACGTTTCTTTCTCTTGAAATGTGATAAATGATAGAAAAGCAATCACTTATTCACCGATTGTCTGAGATGGGTTCCATGTGACACCATTCGCAATTTCTACAATTAAACAAAAAAAAAAAAAATTGTTCGAAACTTACAAAGTAGATAAAATTATGAAAGAGACCTTTATGGGACAATTTAAAAAATAAATAAATTTATCATACA
Organism: Maratus speciosus; assembly: GCA_963932465.1. Taxonomy (NCBI): domain Eukaryota; kingdom Metazoa; phylum Arthropoda; class Arachnida; order Araneae; family Salticidae; genus Maratus; species Maratus speciosus. The sequence goes on along the minus strand of OZ010786.1, from coordinate 165,470,194 downwards.
TATTCTAAATGAGAAAAATCTCTAAAATGTCCAGATGGGATCAAATTGACCCCATCTTAGTACTGCGAGTGTTAATCATATTTCAATAATAAATCTTAGGCGTTTTATGGGAGGATCTGTAAAAATATGAAAAATGTTATCAAAAAATGCATTCTTCGCCAGCATGAAATCAAAATTAGTCCAATGTTTTTTTTATTGGTTATATGTTCTGTGCATTATGATCAACAATAGCATGAAATATGGCTTCTATATATTGGGCTGCTTACATTTTACCTGTATTGCTCTAATAATGAAAATGAATGTTTCGCTTACTCATTACCAATATTTCCAATATTAAACTAATATTTAGCACATATTGGTACATATTGGATGTATTTCTATGAATGTAATACTAGGTCCGAATTTTACCAAAATTAGTTTGGTACTATGACCAGATCATTTTACCCCGCAAAGTTAGGTGAGGATATTTATTCACCACGTTGGATCGTGTGCCAACTAAATATATACCAGATTCACAGCATATGAATAAGTTAGGAAAAGCTTTTATTTAAAATAATATCTTTTTTCTATTACGCTTTTTCCAAAAGGACGAAAATGTAGAGATTTTCGAAGTGCTTCCATTTTTTGGTATCAATATTCCTTATCCCCAAAAGTGAAACTTTTGTTCTCTTTTTAATGTAAAATTTTAAATTGCATGTTTTGCGAGATTCTGGGATTTTCACTGAATTCTTTCCTTAAAAATAAATAAACAAATAAATAGACATAAAGTAATCAACTTGGGAAAAAAAAAAATTATTTACTGAGATGACAATACGAGAAATTCTACATAAAGCAGCTACATTGAAGAATCCATTTCCAAGGAACTATAGAAGAAATTTCAATATATTTCAATAGTTTTTAAAAGTAAATAAACTGTAACTATAAACTGATCTTTAGCCAAGAAAAAAAAAATCTATGTGATTTCGCAAAAAAATCCAGTTTTTTTTTTTATTAACGTTATTAAAGAGAAATTGATTTTCTGGAAAAAAAATGATCGATATATAGCTAATTATAACACACACATGCACACAAACACAGAAATGAATAAATAAATCGATAAAAAAATAAATGAAAATAAAATATTCAAATAATTAATTAATTAAATTAATTAAATTAATTAAATTAATTTAATTAAATAATAATTAAGTAATTTACCAAGTTATTGAAATTCCTTCAGTAGTTGTCGAGAAAAATAAAGAAATCCGTACCAATTACGCAATTGGTACTGCACATTTAAGTTTATTATATTACACAAAAAAACAATTGATATAAAATCTATGAATAAAGAAACAGAAATAAAATGATAATATTTATTTTCAATGAATTGAATGTGTAAATATATAACTAATGAAGTATATGTGCCTTTAAAAAAAAATTTAGTAAATAACCTGTAATAAGGAAAGATATTTTATGAAACTGAGCCATGAAAAATATTTTACAAACCAAAGACAGTTATGTATATCTATTGTAAGGAGTCTACATAAGTATTTTTATTATCATCGCTTACACCCTTGCTGGCAACTTCATACAATATATGCATAAGATAATGTTTAGAAATATCAGATATTTTTCACTTAGGAAATAAGTTCATTTGCCTTAGAAATTTTCCTGTATTGTTACTGGAATTCATTTTTACTGCTTTTAGTCACACAAGGTCACATTTGTAGCTAAACAACTGCACATTAACTATTCTTTAGCAATAATTTAGTAACAGTGGATCCTACGACATACATTGTTATTAAAAACACTTTGAGCATCTGGAAATCTGGGATGATACTTCTTCTAGAAATGTTGCCAATTCGCAATTTCTAATTTTTTCATTTAAAATCTTTTCTTCTTATCCTTCACATAATAATCGTTGTAATTTACTAAAGACTGCACTGGAAGGCACTCAGAGCCTAGACATCCAGAGCCAATTTCTGTAATTTTTTTCCACCCGAGCATTTTCCTAATACATCTTCATTTTCAAATCATGCAATTCTTTGGCAAATTTCTAGAGAGAAAATAGAGTAATAATACTTCACGCAAATGCTACTTTGCTTATAGGAGCCTCATATTTTACCGCAATAGAAACTTGTATTTTATGCATTTTCTTAGTGCAACACGCTGGTTTTCCCATGCTACTAATGTTAGTTGCATGCTCAGCAATAGATATTTCTTCGGACATGGTGATATCACATAACAAATGTCCTCTATCGGGTAACAATGACAATGAATTCAAACACCTAAAATACTGCAGAAACTATTATTGTAAGAAAAGAATTTGTGAACGAGAAGGACTGTAGTAGAGACTATGTGGTGGTATACGCCGTAGCTCCTGGTCTTTTTTAAGAATGTCCGTATATCCTCCGTTTCTGCAGTAAACCAATAACGCATATTATCTGCCTGTTACGCATACCTTCTGCTTTTTTTTTTTTTTTTTTTTTTTTTTTTTTTTTTTTTTTTTTTTTTTTTTACTACAGCATTGTGAACTAGGAATAATTGTAGTCACTCAATTGTACTGTAAATGCATCCTGATTTGCATAATGTGTTGTTATTTAGACTCTAAAACTTACTTCATATAAAAGCTACAAAATATTAAGATATATTAACAAATTCCCATCAATCAGATTTCACGTATAAATACACTCTTCCTCTTGTCACATTGAATAACTGATATAAAAGTTCGGTTCCTTATGATTATTATAATAATTGCGATCAAATTAATTAATCCTGGAGAAATGAAGCAGTATTTCTTTTTAGTAGCTCAAACACGAAGAAATATTTTGATTAGCTTCAAATTGTTTGAAAGCTTTGATTTAATGTAATCAAGAAAATTTGAAGCTAATTGCAATTCTGTCCTTGAAGATATTATACTTCAAGTTAAAGAAGTGTCCCGGGATTAGTTTCAAGATGTCAAAAGCAATTTGATTTAAATGAATTTATAATTCTCGATACGAAATTTAATAAACAGCGTAATCACTGAAAATATAAATAAATATCTTTGCAAAATGTAGACGATTATGGATGCATTATTAAAAATTTCAATTAAGAATAAGCTAGGACAATCTCTTTAATAATAAACTGTCAAATATATATCACATATTGTATATTAAAATCCTTTTATTTTGTAAAGTCAATATAATCTTCAAGAATGTTGTTTTAAAAATGTTAACATAAAGCAGCTTAATGTGTCAAGAGATTATATGGTTTCCAATATTATGATAATGACAATGCTTATGTAGTCTGTGAGATTTAGTTTGTCTTTCATTATGAAAACGTGTAAAAGGAAAGGTATGAATTTGAGAAAAGAAAAGCACAGATAAACTAGTCCATGACATTATTCATGCAATGTCATTTTATGTGGTAAACTGTATTAATGTTATGTAGAGAAATGTAAAAATGAAATTATTAATAAATAAAAATTGTATAAACATATCTGAGTATTTTTATTGCTTTTCTTATAATTTTGACTACGCTAAACACATAGTTATACACATGACCATTTTATAATTAATAGAAAAAGCTTAATCCGTAACAATACGTATACACTGTTAAAAATTTGCAGCACTCTGTCCAGTCATTCGACCGTTTTTTTGAAAAAACGGTTTCATAGCCGTAATTTAACTATATTCGGATCCTAAAATGGCCAATAATATGGTCAGATTAGTGTTAAATTACGTTAGTGTAACCGTTTTCGATAAAAACGGTCAAATGACTGGACAGAATGCTGCAAATTTTTAACAGTGTATGTAACCCACTAACATCTGATCCCATCTCAAAGACTTTACACTTAAATGAAGTATTATACGTAAATTGAAATAATTTTTTCACTACTGTGTGCCGTAAAAAATGCCATATGTTTTTCAATGTAGGAATATAAATTAAAACCATGAACTAAAATTTACATTAACTTCTTCCAAGTTTCCCACGAAAGCGTTTGAAATCTCAGAAACTAATATATTACTGAGACTTAAAGAAGCATTTAAAAAAGCAATGCTGCCACTGGTTTTCGGAAGCGTTTCCGAGTAATTTTTATAATGTATTGAACAGCTTTCTCAACCTAGAATAAAGATTTATCGGATGATATCCATTCTCAAGTAAACATGTTTACTTGAATACTTACATGTTTACTGTTTACTTACATGAAAATGCATTTTCATGCTCAACAAACATTATTTTACAGACAAACCTGATATATGGACGAAGAAACATTAACATTAAATTTAATATTATTTTACTATTCATCCATGCATAAATTCAATTTCGCAGTTGAAAATGTTTAATTTAGAATTAATAACGTCTTAAAACCGATATTCCGATTTTAAAATCCTCATTAATGTTTCTTAAAAACTAATCGGAAACGTTTCCGAAAATTCAAAGAAACTTTGTTTTTATAAATGCTTCTTTTAATCTGGAAACTACCTGGGGTTGACTTGTTCGTCTGGAGTTCATAGTTACACTATATTTTCGTAGATTAAAAAATATTCGTATTTTTTTACAACGTATTTCGGTACTTCTTAGTTATCCCGTCGACCAAATTATTTTCGCCAAATTGTAAGATTAAATGCCAAAAATGGTTGCCATTAATTAATTAATTGTAAGATTAAATGCCAATAATGGCCACTAAAACCATTAATTCGACGTTTTATTTGTATTTTTATTAATGTTTTACTAATTTATTTGTTCTTTCGTTATTTAAAATAAAAATTATGTCAATGTGTATAATTTGGCGAGCGGTTTGGTGATTTATATAATTTGGCGAAATTGGTTGACGGGATAACTAAGAAGTACCCGTATTTCATGTTTTACGGGTGCGCTATAGAGTACAGTATGTGTTGATAAGATTTTAATTGTTTCGAAAATTTGCAGTTAATCTTCAAACAAAGCAATCTCCTGCAAAAGTACGCCTAAATATATATTACAAGATGATCGAAAATTCACTAAAGAATTCAATAATTTGAAGAGTGAACTGAGTTAGCAAGATACGGTTTCACATAAAAGGGCAGAAAAACATGATAATTTTTTAGCTAAAAAAATAGTGCCAGATTAGCTGTCTTTGCCTCCGAAGCTACCGTTTGCCACTTTTTAAGCTGTTATACAATAGGAATCACAGCAAAAATCTTTTTGGATGCTCTATAGTAAAATATTTTGCCATGTCAGACACCCGCGAAATTGAACGTTTGTAATACTACTTCCGATGTGAATTGCGCTGCTGCACTGTCACTGAAACGCCGCTTATTACTAGAAAATGTTATAATTCTGGATATAAAATTTTCATTGATAGAAAAATATCATGTCTTAAGAAAGAAATACAACATTAAAAAGGCACAAAAACAAGTATGTGTAAACACCATACAGCTGTTTCAAAGCCTTAGAGGCTTTGAAACAGCTGTATGAGATTTATACATACTTGTATTTGTGCGTTTTAACGTTGTTTTTCTTTGATAATATATTGGCATACAGTACATCCTCCCCCCTTTTTAAATATCGTGTCTATCTGTACATTTCAGTTAAAACAGCATAGTACTATTTTTTTAATTATCCATGTTTTAATCCTATTTTGATTATTTTATAACCCGTTATATTAGTTTGTTTCGCCATGTGATGTCTATGAAAGAAGTGGGATCTCTAGTATGTATTTATATTTGAAAAAATATAATTATATTTTTTTCTTTGCTATCAATGTATCTCTTAGTGTCATATGAAGTAGGGTAAAACTAGATCTCTTATCATTAAATGCTTGATGAAGCTAAAATTTCTAAAAGAATTTAAAGTAACTTTGTATATAGGGTGATCATAATTAAAACACTCCTACTGCAACTCTCTATATATTGAACTACTCGGTGTATGACCTTAAAATGTTGTGCGCATGCCATTTAAGACATGGGGAAAACAATTACGCGAAAAATATTAGTATAAGGAACCACCGATAGGTGGCGCTGTGCAACTCGCAAGGTCCTTATCTATTTACGGAATGCTGTTCATGTTCAATAATACGTTTCCACCATGAAGATGTAAAATCTGCAGTCTGTGCACAGTTTGTTCAACTGCAGATCTTAAATAGTCCACTAAGATGCTTTTCACAAGTAAAGCGTTACATTCTCTCAGGTATGCTAAAGTTAATACAATGCTAAAGTTAATACAAGTCCTCGATAAACAAGATTTTTTAAGTGTCCCCACAGCAAAAAATCATACGGATTAAGATCCGGAGAATAAAATTGCCAGGTTGTCAGAAACGTATGAATGGTTGCTTTCTCATTATTGAAATGTTGCAGAAAAAATAACATTCTCACCAGTTTTTATCATCTTTTAAACCCAGAATATAGCTGCAAACCATGATTTTATGGAAAATTTTGTGCTTACAAAGTGAAATTACAATTATGATCGCAGTTCAAGCTTATTTACTTTTTTCCAGTAGGGCAATAGAAATTACAACGAAAAAAGTTTATTTCCCATGCGTTTGGTTTTTGAAATATTATTTTTGTCTTTTTTCCCTTATTGTACAGCGCCATCTATCAGTGTTCTTGGAATTAAATGTTTTGCGCAATCCGTTTCCCCCACGTTTTGAACATTATTTACACAAAATTTGAAGCCTTTACACTCATTACTTCGATATATAGCAAGATCAGAGTAAGGGTGCTTTAATTGTGATCACCTGGTACATACTTTGTACTTATTCTAGCGTACTAGTGTACCATTAAATATATGATTAGTCCATCACATTTTTTTTTTATAAATGATCATCTATAATAAAAGTAAATATGTCAATGTATACTTAACTCCTTTTTTAAAATAAAAATTTTAAAGAAGATGAATGGAAAATTTGGTGATTTTTCTATAAAAAAAATATACGCTAAGAAAGGAAATTTAAGATTTTAAAGAAAAAGACCTTTAGAATATACTTCTAAAATATTGACAGATGGAATGAAATTTTAATAATAATTTGAATATAAGAATCTCTCATGTGCTGAAAATGCAAAAGAAAATGGAAATTACGTTAAATTAAATGGATGGCTGTGTTGACACGACACACATTTGCACGAACTTTATTTGTGAAGGGCGCCTTTCAATGTTGTATTATTCGAAGTGAATGATTTGGGTTTTATAGGCAGAATATATACATATATATATATATATATATATATATTAATTTAATAAAGAAAATGTCAATATGAATTATTATAGGACTTTGTACAAGTGTTTAGACAAAAAAAGTGAACAGATGAAGATAACTTCATTTCTGATTTCTTTGTTCAATAAAAATAGCTTAAAAATTCAGTATGAAAATATTTTTTTATTTGTATGTCTTTAAACATAAAAAGAACAGTAAAACAGTAGAATATGTGTTTGATACTTTGATACTTGCTTCAAAGCAAGTTTGATACTTGTTTTGATACATGCTTCAAAGCAAGTTTGATACTTGCTTTGATACATGTGTGTGATAAGAAAATTTTAAGTAATAATTTATGAGAAAAAAATTCTAAATTATAAGAAAAACATGATCTTTTGAAACATTTTTTTCTTAAAGATATTTAAAATTTTACTTTTTCTTTTTATATTAAGTTAAAGGTTTTTCACATTCATTTAGTAAAAAAGTAATAGTAAATAACAGCAAAAAGTTGATGATAAAAACATTTTGTTCCAGGTGCCAAATTTCTTTAAAAGTGAAGACATACAAGTTCGTTTTGAAGTTATTATTTAGTCAGACACTACGCTAATTAAAAATAAAATCATTGTGAATAATTAAGAAAAAGAAATGTCCGATAGATGAAGTTTGTGAAAATAGCATTCAAAAATAATAACAAGTTGGATTTCAGTTGGCTAATTCTTCATTTTCACAGAAAAAAGTTATAGAGAACAACTAATTATGTGATGAAAATATAATTGAGTTAAATGAAATGTATTATTGTGTTCACAGGACGCCGAAGTGAGAATTAGGAAACGCATTTTTCAATGTTTTCATTGTTCTTTTTTCAATTCATAGTGTGGGATTTTTAATTATAAATGTACACTTTTAAATAGAACAGGAAATATCAAATAAATCTATTTATATAATTTTGGAAATTTTTGTAGAAAATTCCACACGCCTTGAATTTAGTTCAACAAAATTTTTATTACTTGAAAGGCGTAGAGCCAACAGAGTGAAAATGTGTCCAAGCCTTGAATCGGACCAGGTTCATTGACTATACCCGCCAATGATTTGCCACTAAGCTACCTGGACGATGTCAAGCCTAACACTACTCACAAGGCTGCAGTTTCAACCTTGCCAACAGATAACAAAACCGAAACTTTCTTTTCGAGTTTGCCTCAGGATGGTGGCTCATGAACATTATTGCATATTTTGCGTTTCGTGTTTGCCCCAGCATTTGTGGCTCACGAACATCACTCCAGTGTGTGCTGCAGTTTCAGCCTTGCCAACAGATAAGAGTGAGAAATGCATGTGATCGTTCAGTTAGCTTAGTGGGAAAGCATTCGCGCTTATATTCAATGACCCTGGTTCGATTACAGGCCTGAACACTTTTTCCAAGGATTTTAAGCAATTAAAAAAATATGAAGAAAATGCCATAATAAATTACTATTAGCCATTGTAAAAATACTGTCAGGATATAGTTTTAAAATGAATGCCTAACTCTTTTTAAATAAATCCTTGTAAAAAAAAAAAAAAAAAAAAAAAGATTTTTCTCTATAAAAATTACCGTTGAAAAATCAGAAGTCCGAAATCAGAGACAAAATATTTTATTTATTTATGTTATGCTAAATGTGTACCAGTAGTTGAAGATAGAAGAGTGTGTAAATCATAAAAATAAAAAATAAATAAAAATAAAATAAGTATCAATATTTTAAAACTATCAGAAAAACGAACTTTCTAAATATTTTTCGTTGATTTGAGGAGCCAAGTGTTGTTAAAAATAGAACAAATTCATGATTTTTTATAAAGCTATTATTATATCAGAAACAAAGCTAACTGAAAAACAAATCAAAATAAATATAAAACAAATTCTGGATTTTCAATGGATTCAGGATTCAATGATTTTTCTCATTAAAAATTGCCGTTAAAAAATCAGAAAGCCGAAATCAGAGACAAAATGTTTTATTTATTTATGTTATGCTAAATGTATAGCAGTAGTTGAAGATACAAGAGTGTGTAATTCATAAAAATAATAATAATAATAAATAATTATCAGTATTTTAAAACTATCAAAAAAACGAACTTTCTAAATATTTTTCATTGATTTGAGGAGTCATCAAGTGTTGTTAAAAATAGAATAAATTCAAGGTTTTTTTTTAAGCTATTATTATATCAGAAACAAAGCTAACTGAAAAAGAAATCAAAATAAATAAAAAACAAATTCAGGATGAATGAAATTTGTGAAATGAGAATTCTACAATATTGGCAGATGGAATTTAAATTGACTGCGACGTAACCCAGGTGTATATTTCCGCATCTGCATCGTAATAAGTTGTAGAGAAGAATCTATCAGGTGACGAAAATCTGAATGAAAATGTAAATTGTATTAAATAAATTGCATAGCTGTATTGAGAATGACACACATTTGGTTGAAATTGAATAGTGGAGCAAATGTTTCAGCGATGTAGTTTTGGTGTGTGATTTGTAGTTTAAATACAGTTTGGAAACTAATGAAAAATATTTATTTTATGAAGGCAATTTATTATGAATTACTTTTAGACATTGTGTAAAGATTTATAGCAGACAATTTAAATATTAAAATATCATGCAAGATTAACAGAAAATTTCAATTTTTAATGCACATAGTGAAAGAGAAAAGCATTTTGCAAAAGATTGTTTTGTTTAAAATGTGTTTAAATTGTGAAACATATTGATTTTTTTCGACAAAAAGATAAGCTGAAAATTTATAACACAGAATGCTGTTGGCACATCTTTTAGACGAGTTTATTTTGGCATAATGAAATCATCTGCATAGGAAAATTACTTTTTACTGCTGTTTTTGAAAATATAAATTCTTGTCTGGCAACTAAAAATTTTGTTTATATGCAAAATGGCGCTCTTAAAGAACCGATGAATGGAAGACTTTATTTCTGCACTTATTAAAAGAGAATTATTCGTATTAGATTATTAAAAAACGATGTGAAAGGAATGGTTTTCCTATATCTAAAACCACAGTATGTAACAGTAGTTATAAGACAGCTAAGAAACGTGAATATCTGGCACCAAATGGAAAAGTTGTTCCAAATATTTACCAAAGAACAAAAAGGATTTCTTCGAATATTCCAAAGGTAAGATTGTTTATGGTAAAATAAAAACACCCATGTCAAAGGACTGTTGCTAAATCGTTAAGATGCTAAGTATCATCTGTTAACAAAATCAATAAGACAGATTTGAATTTTAAAAAGGTATAAGAAACAAAACAATGCTAAAAACAAAACTACTTTCTCCACGACAAAAAGTAGGTAAAACGCGATAGGAATTCCTTATGAGAATCATTTATCCGAAGAATTGAAAAATTATTATTTTAACACAATCAAACTGATTGGTAAAGCTATCATACGAAATGAATATTTCCAACTGAGCGAAAAAATGCCCAGGCCGGGAATCGAACCCAGATCCTTGGCTTACAAGGCCAATGCTTTTCCGTTTACCAAACTTTTACCAATCAGTTTGATTGTGTTAAAATAATAGTTGTTCTACGTTTCCATCGTTTATATGGAGTTCCTTTACCTGCGGTTTATTCTGTTGAGCTGTCTACATGACAGACCAGATGTTCTACCTATAAGGTTTTCTGAGCGAAACATGCTGGCTGGTTGTCGGCCCAGTTAGCTTAAACGGAAAAGCATTGGCCTTGTAAGCCAAGGATCTGGGTTCGATTCCCGGCCTGGGCATTTTTTCGCTGAGTTGGAAATATTCATTTCGAATTGAAAAATGTTACAATAGATGAAGCTGGGGTCTATTTAGATGATTTTAAGAAAAACATATTCATTTATTATAATCAATGAGGAGAAAAAAATCTTAAAACAATGTTTAATGTATCAAAAGAAAATTTCAACGAAGGATTTGTGAGTGTTGTTGGCTTTGCACATAACGGTAAATTAAAAATAAAGAGAGTAGAGAAAAATGCTAAGATAAACTCCACTTATTATAAAAACATATTTTATTCCCAATTTTCAAACATGAAATGCAATCTCTTTAACCCCGGCGCCATCAATCTGTTCAAATTCGTCTAGATAAACCAAGTAGCCACACATCACAATTCATTGTTAATTTCCTGGAAAGAATGGAATGAGAATGGAATGGTATGAGGGCAATGCTCTTCACTGTTAGACCTGCGGAATCTTCCGATGTATCACCATGGATTTTTGCGATTTTGAAATTTGAAAAAACTTTTTATCCAAATGTCCAACCCTTCATGGACTTTGGAAAGCAGTTCAAGAAGACTTGCAATGTAGGTAGTAAGTTCATAATAAGGGTTACCAAACTGAACATTTAAAACACATATATTTTATTAAAAATAGTTGTAAAATACCACGGAAATCGTCTAAAACATGTGCGAACACTCTTTGTAATGGCATTTTTAAAAGTTCAAAACATGTTTTAAAAGATAATATGACCAAGTTCATTATCCTATATTATTCAATCAGAGATTAAGCAAACGGAACAAAAAAGTGAAAATTTAAACATGTTTGTGAAAATAAAATTCTAAAATATTGGAAGATGAAATTTCAATTGAGAGTTATCATACAGAACTCTAGTTTTTCATTTGAATCGAAATATAGAGGTTCACAACCACAGTAGACCAAGTTCATTTATTAAAAAATGAGATAGTCCTCTTAGACTGTGCTTAAAATCTGTTTTACCTACTCTAACAAGGAACCAAGTCTGTTTCCAAATTCTTTCGGGTTGGGTTGGGTTGATTTTTGACGGCCAATTATCTACACGAGGGATATAGGCCCGGGGGGAGTGCCCTCCGTGGGGGTCTTTCTAAGGGAACCTAATCCGTATTAATGCATGGAAGATCCACGGCTCGAAGAAAACCACGAAAACTTCGAACGATTAGGCCGACGGGCGCGATTGGGATCGAACCCAGCACCTCCCGTCTACCAGCTTCGAGAGCAGAACCTCTCGGCCACTGGTGGGGCCCCAAATTCTTTCGGATATATGTCATCTGTTTTCAGGCTAATTTTACTGTAAGAGTGGATACAACAGATTTTATGCATCTTCTAAGTCGACTATCTCTCCTTTTTTAAATGGGCTTGATCTACTATGGTTTTGAGTCCCTTATATGCAGAATAGAAGAATCTGCCATGTGATTAAAATGCGAATGAAAATGTAAATTACATTATGAAAACGTATTAACTGCGTTGACTCAACACGCATGAACTTGAATTGTGTTCAATATTTTTCAGTAGTATCGTCTTCATGAGTGAGTGATTCCCACTTTAAATAAATTTTGAACAAAATTAAAAAATAACAGAAGAGCTATTATGTTTATTAAAGATGCGTCAGTAAGATTTACTACTGAATTTTGAGTATGTGTTTTCAACAAGCAATACAGAAAGATGTCTTAGTTCAAGAAAAAAATAGTTGGATGTGGCAATCCCAAAACTTTCTTCTATCTCACACATGTTAACCCTTAAATGACTGATTTTTCAAAAATCATTGTAATAATGTTTTTCGGCTTTCATTTTTTAAATAAATCATGGGAAAAATACTTAAAAAATCGTATTTTGTTTTAAGTATGGTTTACGGCTAAAAAACAGTTTGTTACTAATCGGCAATACTGGTCTTAAATCGAAAAAATTATTTTCCTTGATAAAATTCTATAATATTAAACACACAAGAATTTTAGGAACTATAAAAAGAAATAAATTTTACTTGCTCACTGCAGAACAAAATAAGGTATTTCGCAAACTTCCAAACAAAACAAAAAGAGCATGTAGCAGCAATTGAAAAAATAAATCTATCTTTTTTCTTAAACAGCACAAGTGTTGCCATCTACATGTTGAAAATCGATTTAATAATATTTTCAGAATGTATTTTATTGGCAACATTATGCATTATAGCTTATTTTATTCTAATAGTATTTTAGAAGCCTAAATAGGGTATGTTACCGAAAATCAACACCAGACATTTAAGGGTTAAAACTTCCTAAAAATGCAGCATAGTTATACCTAACCGTCACTGGTGAGGTGATTTACTGCAAAATCTAATCAGCAACAATTTACGTCAACTTCTAACTGAACCTGAAGTTGGATGAAAATCCGTGCATTAATTTTTGAGAGAGAGCTATTGTAGAAACCGTAAAATATTCTGCATTGCAGCGCCACCTGTTGGGCGATTTATACCAAAAACTAATCAGGAGCAATTTATGTCAGGGACTAGCTCATTCCTAAGTTTGGTGAAAACTCATGTATTAGTTCTTGACATACAGCTATTGCGGACATCGCTAAAAATGCAGCATAGCAGCACCAGGTATTGAGCGATTTACATCATAAACTAAAGAGCACTAATTTATATCAGAGACTAACAGAATGTGAAGTTTGATAAAAATTCGTGCATTCATACTTGAGATAGACCTATTGCAATAATCATGAATAATGCAGCATAGCGGCGCCACCTGTTCGTCGATTTACACCAAAGTGTAATCAGAAACAAATTATATCAAGGACTAAGTGAATCTGAAGTTTCGCAAAAATCTGTTCATTAGTTCTTGAGATATAGCTACTGCAGAAATCGAGAAAAATGTAGCATAGCAGAGATACCTGTTAGGCGATTTATACCAAAATGTAATCAGCACCAATTTACATTAGGTACTGACTGAATCTAAAGTTTTATTAAATTCCGCTCATTAGTTCTTGAGATAGAGTGCCCAAAAAGTTTGTGTCTCAGACAGACAGACAGACAGACGGACAGACTCACAGAACGACATTTTGTAGAAACATGTTTTTCGGGATCTCTGACAACTGAAACGTGCAAATCCGGGGAAAACCAGAATTCGAAAATTTTCACGAATCCAATACTTGCATAAAGATAGGAAAAAGTAAAATTATAATGACGATAAAGACAAAAAAGCCTCACTTTCACAAATAGCTCTATAATTGAGAAAAAATATTTTATAAATATTTGTTGTGTTTTAAAGCTACAGTTTGCTATTGTGTTGGAAAGCACACATATAAATCTAGGGGTGGTCAAGAAAAAAATTAATTCATATTCACTTAATTAACATTAACAAACAATAAAAAAATTAATAAAAAATAAAAAAAGGGTTTTTTAGGAACGATATTTTTTTGGGAGAGAAAATATCGAAGCTCATTTTACCACTATTATGGAATCCGACACTAAAATAACTAATATACAACTAAAAACGGAAGAATAAAGTAAATTCCGGATACATAAGATTTGTGAAAATGGAATTCTAATTTATTGAGAAATTGAATTTCAATTGGCTGAGACGTAACGTAGAAATATAACTCCTCATTTGCATCGTAATAAGTTGAATAGAGGAATAAATCATGTGATGAAAATGTGAATGGAAATGTAAATTGCGTTAAAGGAAATGCAAGGCTGTCTTGACACGAAAGAAATTTGCATGGATTTGAATGGGGAAACGTATTGTTCAATCATGTGGTCTTGTTGAGAGTATTTTAATTTACATACATTTTCAACAAACAAACTAACACACAGTTTTTATATTATGAAACATAGTCATTGTGAATTACTTTTGGACATCATGTGATAGTTTAGTGCAAAACATTTAAAAATGCGTCATCATTTCCAGATAGAGTGTTAAGATATAGAAAAGTTTTCAATTTTTCAGTACAAATAACCTAATAAACCATACAAAATGAAGGATTTTGTAAAAAAAAAAATGTTTAAAACAAGCGGTTTTTTTTCTTAAAGATTTATTTATTTTCAAAGAAAAGAAAAGCTAAAAATTGAAAATAAAAACAAATTGTTTGACACTTTGAGGCCTGGGTTATTTCAGCTGCATGTCTCATTCTGAACTGAGGGTATTGCTACTTTTCATGATTTTAGGTGCGTTCGTAATTATATAAATACATAGCATTTATAGTCGTCGTTCAGTCCGTCCGCCTGTCCGTTTGTCTGTCCGTCCGCATACAACAGAGCAAAAACTACCCAGCCGAATGGTCTGAAATTTTAAATATATAATTGCTGCAAAATTTTGTCGAGTCATTTCAAATTTTATGAAAATCGGATGTATAGTTTAATTTCAGGGACAGTCAAAAGTTTCCCCGTTACATTACAGTCAATGGGAAAAAATTATTTCAAATGCATTTTAATGATGTTACAGCCTTCCGAATGGTCTGAAATTTTAAATATACAATTGTTGCAAAATTTTGTCGAGTTATTTCAAATTTTATGAAAATCGGATGTATAGTTTAATTACAGGGACAGTCAAAAGTTTTCCGTTACATTAAGGCCAATGGGAGAAATTATTTCAAGTGCATTTTAATGATGTTACAGCCTTTCGAACAGAATGAAATTGATACGCACTTATGAAGTGCATTAAAATATGAATCCATTAAAATAAGCGGTGTAAAAAATATTTATAACACTAGTTATAGTACGAACATAGATATAGTAGATTCATTTGCCAAGTGTGACGAGCAATTTCCAACTTGTTTAAAAAATACTTGGAAGATATGTATTTTAATAATTTTTTTATTATAAATGTCAAAATGTTCTTAGTCATAATCAAGGAGCTATTTAAAATTGCTAAACATTAATATGTAATGAGAAATTATTGAAAAAAGTATATTTTTTTATTTTTTAAAAAAAATTCGCATAAGAAAACATTTTTTAACATAAAATTTTGCATTCACTTGAATAAAAACTTATCCAAATTTTGTACAAATATCTTTAAATAGGTTTTATTTGCATATAAACATTATTTAGTAAAATTTTCCTTTGTTTGGTACATTTAAAGCACAAAGAGTAACACCCCAAGGTTCACAAGAAGTTCGAATCAAGCTCTGATTCTAGATAGTTTCATGTACACTGTACATACGCATATTTTTAAATCTATACATTTTTAGAAAAAAAATGTTGTGTGGTTCTTCAAAGCAAAACTTTTTTTTATATAATATGAGACCTGAATTATGTTTCTAGGTTCAATTGTATTTATTTCATGAAGGAAAACAGCATTTTTTTGCGAAAAAGCACATTTTTTTTCAAACTTAAACCTCAATGAGGCACGGGTTAATATTATCCAAATGAGCTGAAACTTTGCCAATCTCATTTTCTAGTCTATTGGCAACTTTTTCTTGGGGGGCGGGGGGGGGGGGGGGGGGGGAGGGGGATCCCCAAGAAAAAAATCGAAAATTGATTTCTTGTGACCACCCTAATGTACAGTCGTGGAAAAGAAAAGTAAACACACCCTACTAACTCCTCAACAATTTGTCGTAGAAGAAAGTTACTGGTGACGAACGATTGGAAATAAAGTCTACTTTTAAATGATGTGTATAAAATTTGCTTTGGGGGATATATACATATTTAAATGAACCAAACTTCTTTTTTTTTTCAAAGGCAATACCCAATTATAACAAGTTATTTCAAATCTTCGGTTCAAACTATGCCTAGACACCAAATTTCAAGTCATTTAAATGATAATTTTTTGAATTATAATCATTCAAAATTTAGTGATTTTAATGTTAAATTACATTTTCATATGTTAATTAATATCACTTGAAATTATACTCCTAATGTGCTAATTTTTAGTGTAGCAATAATACTAAAATACCCAAACATAAATAGGTTGAATTTGTAATTTTTATAAATTTATGATATGAATTATGAATTATGAAACTAATATTCGAAAAAAAAAACGAATTACAACCTACATTTTTTTTTATGGATTCAGATTTATTAAGTCCTGCTTTATGGAAATCCAAACTTTCACATTTTTCTTCCCAGTAGTTTTCAGATTATACTTAAAACACGGCAAAACGGTGGTTTAAGAGGCCATGCACGATAGAAATGGCCAGATATTTTGAAATTTTTTATGCTATCCTGTAATCTAGCAGTCTTCTATGGCTGCTTGAGTGGCGCTTAAGGTGTCTTGATCAAGAAGGGGGCTCACTCGGTCAACAATCGAGTACCGAACTTCAATTTGGATACAGCATCTAAAATATGCTCGTTTTAAAATAATTAATTTCTCGAAAACGTATCGCACATTTTGCATAAAAATTTGTTTTTAGGCTAATTGAAGAAGTAGAGTTCATTTATGCTGTGAGAATTGTGTACTGCTATTGAAAAAAACAAAGTTATGGTTCGTTTTAATTTTAGATGGCCCCCGGAGCAAATTTTATATATATCATTTAAAAATAGACTTTATTACTAATCGTGTGGTACCAGTAACTTTCTTCTACGATAATGTTTTGTAGAGTTAGTATGGGTCTGTTTACTTTTTTTTCCACGACTGTACTTCTGTTTAGTGCTGCTATATATATGTTTTTTTCAAAATAAAAGGTTTGTAGATGATATCTGAAAAGACCACGATCCTATATAATAGGTATTTTTATAGCTCAGAGAGTTAAAAGTTGACACCGAGAGACTCTCGGGCTTAGTGTGCTTCCACGAAAAAGGCAACCCGAGTGACACTCGGGCTTAGCTCTCAAAGTGTTAAAGTTTCAAATATGTTTTAAAAGAAAGAAAAAATCCAATATTTTTTACTTCAAAAACTCTATTGAACCATATACTAAGCTAACTAAAAATAATAAAATAAGAATAAGAATAGAAAAAACTTAAACGTGAATAATTAAAAAAAGAATAAAGTTAGAAAATATTGACATATGGAATCTCAATTGACTCGCATGTATCCCAGGAGTATAATTCCTTATTTACATTGTAAGAAGTTGTATATAAAAATATAATGGAATGAAAATGTGAATGAAAATATAAATTGCGTTAAATAAAATGCATGGCTGCCTTTACGCGATACAAAATTTCATGTATTTCAATACTAAAGCATATTTTTCAATGGCATCGATTTTGGTGAATGATTTCTATCTAAAAAAGCATTTTTTTTTTTTAATTAGAGAAAGTTTTAGCCTTACAAAAGAAATGTCATTATAGTTGATCGATGGATAGTGTCAAAAATTTTATGGGAAACAGTTTTAAAGTAGTCTTCATTTCAAATTATCAATCAGACAATGAATGATAAATTAGAATTTTGTTTTGAATTACAGAAACCTCACCATTTTCAGGAAAACACTTTATTAATCGTTTGCTTTACTTTTTAAATGTTTATTTAATCTGTGCAGTTTATCACTTATAATGATAAATTGTAACGATAAAAGTCGATAATACTAGCGTATTTTGTTTGTCAAAGTCAGTTTAATAAGAGAATGTATCAAAGCGCTAATAAGGAATTTAACAATAATATATCTCTATTCTAAAAAAAGTAACTAACACTGCTGCTATCACAATTTAATTTCATATAATCGTTTCACATTCTGAAATTTTCCTGTAGAAACTGTTCCCTATGAAAGCGTATATTTTTTAAATACAAACTTATTACAAAAAAAAAAAAAAATGGAATATTTGTTTTTTGCTAAAGATATAGTTTGGGCTAATGCGTTTTGCAACAAAACGGCCATATAAATTGACAAAATGGTTTGACATTATATCTAATGATGATATCTATGATATGAGCGAAACGCATTTTAAATGAAAGTCAAAGACTAGACTGAGATGTTCGGACAGAAGTAGTATTTTTTGGAACGGAAGTTTCATCTTAAACCGGGAGAACTCGCTAGTGAGAATGCCCAATTGCTTTTCTTTTACTTTACATTCATATAATATCAACTTTTTTTGGTTGGCTTAGTACTTTTATTCACAAAATAGGTAAAATAATTGAAAAACATTTTGAAATTTTAATTAAAATGAAAAATGATTTAAATAAGAGCCTTAAAAAGGTACGACTGTGAGAGAAAATCTCATGAAGCGAGTTCTCCCGTGTTAAACAATATACTTACTTTAAAGTTTGAATTTGGCTGTAAAGATGCCAGGGAGTAGAGTATAATCTAACGTGTTGAAAAACATATGATTGTCTGGTATCGGCTAGTGTTTAAAATGGCTTACCATTTAAAATATGGGTAAACAATGATTACATCTTTATGGAGCACACCGTCAAATAATAGTTGAAATTAAATTTCTCAAAAACTAAAACACAAATAATTGGATTGCTTTAGCTCAATTGCTCCATATATATGTTTGATGCTTCCCTCAAATTCAACCACTAATTAAATATTGTTAAAAAATTATTACAACCTTCACTCATTGAACACACAGTTGAACATTATTTAAAATTAAACTTCTCAAAATCACAATTCCAATAACTTTGGTCGTCTTTTCTCAACTGCTCGGAAACTTTAGTTGCCTCTCTCAATTTACTATCTATGGGTATGGTTACGTTCCTTATGTTGTAAGTACACTGTAAAAAGAAATCTGTACTTCTACAGATGTAAAGTTATAGAAATCTGTATGCTTACTAAAACTTTATCAAACTTTAAAACTTTATAAAGCTACAGAAATCTGTAGCTTTCCAAAAGAATCTACTAAAATTACAGTAATCTTACTAAAATTTTATCTGTAACCTGGGTTGTAGTTAGATAAAAAGTTCCAGGCATCGCAGTTTCCTAAAAAAATCTTAGTAACCATAGAGATTTATTTATTTACGTGGCAAAAGTGTATCTGTTACATGAATGCTTGTTGTTGACATTACATAAAAAGTTCTATTAATCTCAGGTTCCTAGAAAAATTGTAGTAACATTATAGGGTTTTTTTTTTTTGTTGTTGTTTTTTTTTTTACAGTATAATGTGTATGTATCCTACATAGTCAACTAGAAATGGCTACTCTATTCCAAATTCACCATCATTGCCCAGGCAATCCTGAAAGAAAATTTCATAATATATTTTCATTCTCATTTCGCTCTTAATGTTTTTTGTTCATTTGTTTGATTCTAACTATATGTGCTCTGAAAGGGGGAAGATAATCACAAGATTGATGCTTTCTAATTTCCTCAATATCTCAATTATTTATGGTTTCGTTCTACTAAAGTCTGCAAGCCTATTTTAATGTATCATATATCGAATTGTTGTGTAATAAATGGTAATACATTTATTTCTCTGCCACATAAAGTTTGACATTTGCAGTTTTGTGGTACTTTAAAAAGTATCTTTAACCCTTTATACGCGACAGTACTTTAAACTACTAAAGTTTTCTATTCCAATTAACATACACTGATTGAGTGCGTTTGCAACGGAACTTCCAGGAAACAATTGTAAATACTTTCCTTGAACTTCTCTAGATAGCAATTTCAGTTCCAGTAAGCAAAAAATTGTTCACGTAGCTATTTTGGCGCGTGTGAGTGTCAATTTTGCTTCCATTTTCTTGTCTGACATGGTATCCCTAACTTTTCCTTGGAAACATCTTAAATTTTAAACATAAGTTTATCATTTTTTTTTATTCTTTTAAATACATCACTTGACAATATGTTACGCTAAAAAAATTAATTATTTTCAGTTTTTTTACTTTACGAAGCATTTTTCAAAGCGGTATTTTTTAGTACCGTCGAGACGATGTTGAGCAGGATTTTTACTCAGATTTTTATCATTTGATTACATACGATGCATAAAAAAGTGTATATACGTGGGTGCTAGACAGGTGGATTTTGATACAATGTAGGGGAAAATATTGCATATGATTTATGTATAACATTGATAAATAATAAAGCAAGAAATATGATTTTTATCTTTAAAAAAGTATTTAATTTTTATAAAACAACATGGAAAAAAATCGCAAATTCGAAAAAAAAATCTAAAAATACCTTTTAACATTTTTATGAATCTCTTTGAGTTTTCTACAACTAAAATTATGGAAATTTCTTTCAGATGTGATTTCCATCAGAAGATAGCGTTACAACTGTAGAATATTCTTCTGATGGCGAAAAGCCCACTGATGATGCACCAACAGCAACATCATCCAGTCATTTAAACATTACAGACATGTATACACTAGATATATGCATGATAAGTCACATTAAAATAATAAGAAAAATTGAATTTTTTTTTCTAAGTCTCGATTTTTGTCCAAGCGTTATGATCCAACTGTACTTTGAAGTACCACATCAAGTAATTAGTCGTATTTAACAAAAACTTTTTTATTTTTTGGGTATATCTTATAACGTATCATAGTAATGTAAGGAAAAAAGTTTCGAGGAGATAGTTTTTTAAATTCGTAATTTGGGATATAAAAGATTAAGCTTCCGATATATATTTTTTAAATCTTTAGATAATTATGAAACTGTGAACATACATTTTAAAAAGTTTAGGCGATTTACAAAGGTAAATTATTCATCGCGATGCAATAACACAATGCTGACCCTCAGTGGAATTTCCAAACTGTCTGGGACAACTTTTTCAGATTAGAAACATTTTATTATTTTGAAAAGGCAGAGTTTGTAGTCACCGCTTTAAATCTCAGAATTTCTAACATTTTCCTGAGATTAAATAAGGCGAAGGTTTCTGTTTAAAAAATGAGGTGAAATTGTACGCACCATGACTAATTATATGATTTAAAAATTTAAAAAAAAAACTCTAGGAAACGTATGAATTGTACGAACAATGAGTAGTTATATGATTTAAAAATTAAGAAAGCTCTAGGAAACGTCTGAACTGTATGAACCATGTGTAATTATATGATTTAAAAATTAACAAAAACTCTAAGAATCGTCAGAAATATTCAAAAATAGGAAAGATGTGACATAAAAAACATGACAAATGCATCACATAGAAAAATATCAAACTCGATTATTACAACTTGCTACCACTGGATTAAAAATATAATATCCCATTTTATTTTTATATAAAAAAAGTATTGTCTGCAGCAAAAATCAAAATCACGCATTAATTTATAGAGAATTTCAGAGATTAAAATTATGTCTTAACCCTCTGTATCACCGCATTGCATATCTGCAATATACCCAAAAGTCAATATTACTTCTACAGTACGATTTAAAAGAATATTCTATTTATTGCTGCTATATCTACCAACACGACAGTTAAAATAAATTGTTCATAATATTCTCAACAGACGACGATTCGGAATTAATTTTTCTTCACGAAGTTTTATATATATATATATATATATATATATATATATGTAATTTGAGCAGTTTCACATCATCATTGCTAAAATGAACTTCTTACATTTAGGAAATTTAAAAATACTGGACCCGTCCAAAAAGGGATTTTTTACAAAGGGAAGTTTATAAACTTTACAATTTTGTATTAAAAAATTTAAAATATTTATGAAAAATATGTAATTTTCTGTTTTTTTCAGATGTTAAAAAAGTTCCTTTAATACTATATATTTTTATTTTTATGTTCAAAATTCTATAAATTATATTTTACTTTCTTAAAAAGCTTGTATTATAACATCCAAGTAAATATTTTTCAAATCAGACTTATTGAGTTACAAAGGGTTAATAATGAAAAAAAGTATTAAATGTGTCAAAGACAAAAAATATGTTTTAAAATAATAATTATACATTGGCTTTATCATAGGCCAAAATGAAATATTATGAACTTTAGTGTTTCTATCCATTGAGTTATCTTATGTCTAAAATTCTGATACTCAAATAAAACACTAAATTTGCCTGTCGTTAATTATTTATCAGATTGCCTACACTGATATACGTACGAATGTGATCCTGGTAAATAATTCAAAGATCCATCGATTTATAGACCTATTTGCTAAATTATTAATAAATGAAGGGTCATCTTTCTTATCGATTTCCTTTTCTCCAGAATCAGAATGCTCATTCTGCTGCAGTGGAGATAAGTTAAGTTGACATTTATTTGATTCGTACTGAATTACCTAGAATCTAGCGAATAGTTGCTTAGAAATGTTTACCTTATTTCCTTTCGGATTTTATTCAGGAGTGATTTTAAATATGTTCTTCCAAAAAAGTACTTCTCTGAAAACAATGCACGTATGGAGGAATGTCTTCCTATTTCATAGTTGTCTTTTTCCAGGAAGTAATGCGCTGTTAAAAATAAAAGTTTTATGGGATGTATTTACGTTTTAACATAGAAAAATGTTGAGCTAAGGTAGAAGTGTTTTACTATAAAATACCTGTTCTTAAAGCTATATTTTAAATTTCAGATTTATATTTTAAAATAACTGCATTCTAACTACATATATCGCCCGTCGGCCTAATCGTTCGGAGCTTTCGTGATTTTCTTCCAACCTTGGTTTTCCAAGCGTAAATAGGGGTTAGGTTCCTTAGAAAGACCCCCACAGATGGCACTCCACCCCTTTGGGCCTATATCTCTCGTGCTGATAATTGGGCGTCATAAACACAACCAACCAACCTAAATACATGTATTAAATTTTTGATGAGGAACATTCAAACATGCAAAAAATAGTTGTTCGATTCATGCAGATATACGAGGTGTAGCTATTAAATAACGAGATTAATGCTTTTTCATTGCTCACGAATTTTCTATTGTTTGAAACAATGCTGGAAGTGTTCTTCTGTGAGTTCTTTCGTGACGCGTGCCACTTTTTCTTGCACAGCTTTAACTGTCGTAAACCTGGTTCCTTTTAATATAAATTTGACATTGGGGAACAGATAAATGTCACATGATGCCAGGTCAGGCAAATAAGGCTGATAGTTCAACGCTGGGATGTTACACTTAGGTAGAAACGTCTTGACAGACAATGCCGTGTGAGCCGGTACGTTGTCCTGATGAAGTACCCATGACTTGTTCTTCCACAATTCGGGTCGTTTTTTCGTATTTTTCGCGGATTTGAGTAAGAACCAGAAGGTAGTATTGTTGAGTAATAGTTTGATTTTCAGGAACACGGTGAAGGTACACAATCCCATGAATTTCAAAAATTTTTTTCTTCGTTGTTGACGTGGAAGGGCGACCCATGCGAAAATAATCTCCAATGTCTTCTCGCCCAGCTTGGAAACGTTTAATCTACTGCAAAACCCGCGCACGTGAGAAATATTCATTGCCGTATACTTCTCTTAACAAATTATGTGTTTTAGTAGTAGATTTTCAAAGTTTAAAAAGGAATTTCACATTAATTCGTTGCTCTTTTAAAACACTCAACATTTTTCAGGCAAAACAATAAAACAGGGTCCAAAACAGATGAAGGTCACGGCCAGACTAATTAGAATACAGCCAATTTAGAGGCGGTAATGGATACAGGAGGCATTGCGCTACACAACTATTGGTCGTACGAATTTGATGCAAGCGCAGTTTTTCTGTAAAAGCATTAGTCTCCGTATTAAATAGCCACATCTCGTATATATAAACAGGCAAAAGAAAGTCCCTAAGATAGCAGCGACTCCACCTGATCAATCAGGAAAAACACGAAATATACAACCTAAAACATGAAAAACTAAAATCATTAAAAAGCTGATAACCAACCAATATGGAGTACGTACGGTATGTGGCCTTCAAATGTGCTTTTGAAAATTTTGATTTTATTACGCAGAACGTCGAAACCCACTAATATAAATACATATGGTATAAAATATAGCTTCTATTTTTGAAATTTAATCTACTGCTGAGGAGGCCCGCAGCCTATTTTTGATTGATTCTCAGTTTTTTTAATTTTTGTAGTTTTTTTTCATATTTTAGGTTGTATATTTTGGGTTTTAACTGTTTGCCGAAGGATGGGGCAGGAGTACTAGCTCAGACTAAATACTTTCTTTTGATGGGTTAACTTTCTTATCGATTTCCTTTTCCCGAAACAGAATGATCATTCTGCTGCAATGGAGTGAAGTTAAGTTGACATTTATTTGATTCGTACTGAATTACCTGGAGGAGTCAAGCGAATAGTTGCTTAGAAATGTTTACATTATTTCCTCTCAGGTATCATTCAGTAGAGATTTTAAATATAACCTTCCACAAAAGTACGTCTCTTAAAACAACGCATGTATGGAGGAACGTCTTGCTATTGCATTTTTGTTTTGCAGTAAGTAATGTACTGTTAAAAATAAAAATTTTATGGAATGTATTTACATTTTAACACAGAAAAATGTCCAAAATATGGGTTTTTTTTACTCAGTTGTTTTGATTACCGATTTCTAACAAAATGAAAATTTTGGATACCCACATAAAACATCAAGTGCGGTATTGACTATTTATAAAGTTGTTCACTTATTTACATATAGAAATAGGATAGTTGTAAATCAGGTCTGTCCTATCAAGCAGTAGGCAGGGATGAAAATCATCTGGTGGCAAACAATCAAGGGCGCCATTATTAATGTGTTTCAAAATATGCAGCAATATTATCACGCTTTTGTAGCAATAGAGGCACACAAATGTCTACATACAAGAAATGCGTGTGTCACAAAATGACCCCCCCCCCCCCCCAAAAAAAAAAAAAAAAAAAAAAAAAATCCGTGACAGATTTAATTGTAAAAAGAACATAAATCATAATAAATATAGAACTGCACATTCTTAATGGGGGCGTGATATTTCAAAACCTTCGACTGTAGAAGAATCCAATAAGATTTATGACAAAAGCTTTATAATACCATGCATACATTAATGATTTTAAGTCAAAATATCTTTTTAAAATAAGGGATTTTTATTATCATTTTAAAGTAAATTACTGACAATATTTAAGTGTTCCAAAGAACCCTAAAAAGAGACCATAACGCCTACGGTCGCAGCGTCGAACATTTCTGTATATAAGTAAGAGATTCGTCCATTTATAGGCATATTTACTACAGTATTAATAAATGAAGGGTCGTGATCGATTTCTTTTTTCTCAGAATGCTCTTTCTGGTGCAGTGAAAAGCAGACAAGTTGACATTTATTTGATTCGTAGTGGATTACCTGGAGTACAGCTAATAGTTGTTTAGAAATATTTTCCTATTTCCATTCAGATTCCATTCAGGATATATTTGAAACATGTCCTCTTTAACTTGTAACATCTCTTTCATTATTTTAATCGCCTTTTAAGTAAAACAGTGAACTTTTTAACCCTTTATGTATAAAATTATGAATTCATGAAAATTTTATCTTATATAGCATTTTTCGTGAATTTTTTTAACTACATTAGAAGATTTACATAATCTATACAAATAAAAGTACAAATCACTCCGTCAGTCTGTCTGTGTGGGATGGCTAGCGAAATTTACGGCACGTAGAAGTCTGAAAATTCAGGAGAAATTAGTTCAAGACAAGTCCTGATGCACCTAAGGCGCTAAGATTTTTAATTTTTTAAGAACCGGGGCCCCTGGGCCCTTTTAAGTTTTTATGCACTAAATAGTTAATAACATGCCTCTTTTCTATCCGATTTCTTCGTTTTTGGGGTGAATTCTTCTTTCAGTTACTGCCCTATTTCTACTTTTCAGTTAAGACCCTGGTACCCTTTCAAGAGGCCGAGTACAGGGCTCCTTGAAGTTTTAGGGCCCTAAATTGTTAATAAAATGCTTCTTTTGTATCCGATCTTCTTCGTTGTGGGGTGAATTCTCCTTTGTTCCTATCCTACTTCTACATTTCAGTTAAGACATTGGCACTCTTGCAAGGGGCCCGGTGCAGGGCCCCTTGAAGTTTTAGTGCTCTAAATTGTTAATAAATTCTTTACTTTTTTATCCGATCTTCATTTTTGGGATACTTTCTCCATTTAGTTATTCTCCCGTTTCTACATTCCAGTTAAGAGCATGGGCCCGTCCAGGGTCCCTTCAATTTTTTGTGCGCCATACGTTTTCCACACCCTAATTTTCTCACCTTCGCAGTGCATAATTTTAGAGTTGAGTCTTGAAAGCTTCTCCCTATACCAACACTCATATATTTTTATTGGGGCCCTATGGCCCTTTTTTAAGCATTTCCCCAATTTTTTGCACAATTCTTTCAAATTATATTCGAGTGATTAATTCATTAATCTATACTAATCGAAGATCTAAAACGCTAAGTACTAAAACGTTTTAGCATGTTTTCATGTCAGGGCCCTGTTTTCAACTATCAGTTGGCCCTTTTTGGGCCCCTATTATAACTTCCTTAAAAATAGTCCGATTCACAAACTTTTTTTCTAACAACTTCTTAGGTTCTCCAGCTACTACAGGAACGACAAAAAAAAATAAAATAAAATAAAATAAAATAAAAATTACTACCACCAAACAGCTACCACAAATTTTGAATATTAATCGTCTTCTTGGGGCCTTTGTTGCAGCTTCTTTAAAATATATCTTATTCCATGGCAATTTTCTTTAACATAGTTTTAGCGTCTTCCAGCTACTTTAAAACCACTACAAAATTTTCTTATATCCAACTGCATTCCAGATAAGACCCTGGCCCTCAGGGCCCGGTCTTTCTTTATACCTCAGCTACCACCTTTTAAGACCATTAATCTGCTATTTCAGCATGAACTGACGTCTACTCACTGCAGCCGTAAATTAAAAATCGCGTTACTTTAAAGGCAACTTTATATAAGGGATTTCATCAGTTTATTAACACGTTGAGTGCCGCGTCATTCAGCGGTGACTGACACTGGACTTTCCGTTTAGGCTGCGTCAATTATCGGTGAGTGACACTTATAGATTGTGTAACAGGAATCTTATTTCATCTCCCCAACGGAAAGACAGAAAAATTGACTTGACATTCAACGTGTTAAATATCGTATTAATGCTAACAAAATTCATGAAATTTACAAGGGGAGGGGGCATCTTCCACCGCTTGGTGGCGCGTTATTTCCTCGGGTTTAAGGGCCCAATTTCAACGGGATTTGCTTCCTTTAACTTGGATTACAATTCAGCTACTTTCTGAATATTAAAATTTTGTTTTAGACTTTAGTTACCAACATATTCTAGCATTAATGGTGCATTCTTTTTTATTTTTTTTTTATTCTATGGGCTTGATTCCTACAACGTTTGTCTCACTCAATTTGGTTTTCGATTGTCTCGGACACATGCGGGCACTTCCGGTAAATGCTGCCAGTTTTGTTAAAAGTTTGATGGGGACACACTAAACGCTGCGGAAGGCAATGGGGCCTCCGAAATGAGGTTCATTTAAGGGTGTATTTCGATCCAAACTTCTTATTTTCTGATTCATTTTAAAATTCATTTTTGCTCTCAAACGCATCAAACTGGAAAATTCTCTTATTTAGAAACTATATAATATGCCGTGCTTCTTAATGTTTTGATAAATGCAGAAAATACTGTAAAAAACGCTGTCAAAGTGGACGTTTTGAACCGAATTTTCCGAAGCGGGCGATCTGGCAATGAAAAAAAAATGGTCATACTGAGAAAATAATTGTTTAAAAATCAAATTCTAATTAATTGAGCTGAAAATGAAATCACACGGCATGTTAAACATGTCTTCAGAAATCACCCCAGCAAGTTTCATGCTTTTACTTTTAAAAATGAGTCTGAAAATGTCTCAGAAAATTTCGAGCTGTTGGGGGTGGAAAACTATTTTTTCGAATACACCCTTAAAAGAATTTCCAAAGATATGAAATCATGGAAACTTATGTTTTGTTTAAGGTTATTATTTACAAACACCGGCCAGGTCTGCTAGTCATTTAATAAATTTTAGAAGGACTTTAGAAGAATTGAAGGATTTGGAAGGTTAATTAAATTTGAATTTATAGGGATTTTATGCAATATTTATAACCTCACTCAAATATTTTATTTTAAATATTTTTCTTAGTATTTTTTAGAATTAGGAAATGTACAAATAGAAACATCAACAAATTCTTACAATAGAAATATACAAATATTTCCGAATTCAAAAAATTCCCCACTCCCAATGCCAAGAAAGCTGAAAAGATGCAAAGGCAAAAGAATCATCCTTTTAAAAATATTTTTGCTATGTGTAACCCATAATGCTTTTGGAACAAGGTAAAGTAATGTATCTATAACTCATTCTAAACTGTATTACAACTAATCGATGTATTAAAGGAATTTTATAACAAGTTATTTTAATGGTACCTACTTATAAGTACCGTCAGTAGATAAAAGGTTTAAAGTTCTTATTATATATTTTTGTCCTTTCCTTTAAGTTATTCACTGATAATAATACAAACAGATAAACCAGGGTTACAGAATATAGATGAAAACCATTTTTTATATTAATAACTCAAATAGATTATTTTACATTTAATGTATTTCTTTAGAATGTCAATTAACAATTCGGAAAATCATATTTATGTGAAAAGTAAAAATAATGCGTTGAGATAAAAATATGAAATTTATTAAAAGTGATGCTTTCGTGATGGCCTTGCGCCAACAGTTAACAGTCGAAGAAATCGCCAAAGATCGCTATTTAGAATCAGTCTTTTCTATTCTATTCATTTCAGTGGTTTAAGCGCGCAGTTCAAGTGCACGTCTTAAATTTGTGTTTTAATTTATTTTATTGTTTTATTTATTGAATGATGAATGTTTTAATTCTGATAGGAATATAAACTGGAAAAAAATGCGAGCTATTTTTATTATTTTAAGTGCAAACTGATTTATTTTTTGTAATCGTCTGCACGCGATGGAGATATAGATATAATTTATACTACTTAATTGTTTGATAATTCTTAATTTCTTATATCATCCAATCATTTTTGTGAGTTACTCTATATTGTCATTCGTTGCTTAAAGAATATAATTTATTCAATGTCTAATGTCTATGAAACTTTTATCGAGTTTCTTTACATTTTTACTACACAAGGACATTCGTATACTCAAAAAGGGCAAATTTTTCAATGCTTTTATCTAAAATAATTTACTGTATTTGAAGTCAGCATGAATTTAACTTATTGTGCACACAAACTGCTCAATTGTGAATGAAATAAATGTACTGTTTTCGACTGTAAATTTATCGTGCATTAAAGTGACATTATATGAAAATTATCTGAACGAAACAACTTTAGATAGATCCTAGTACAAAGTTGTTGTGTATAGAAACGGATAAGTTGTGCATAGGTAAAATATAATAATCCATTTCCAGAATAACATTTATAAACATTATGTTGGCATTATGTCATAATTATTATATTCATTGCATTTAGATAATAACGAGCTATTAATGAAGATTGCTGATTCCATCTGCGTGAATTTATTTAGATAGATTGCTGATTAAGCCGTATGCTTTAACTAACACGATGAAAATCCGTCAAAATGTGATACTC
The DNA here is from genome assembly GCA_963932465.1 of Maratus speciosus. Taxonomy (NCBI): domain Eukaryota; kingdom Metazoa; phylum Arthropoda; class Arachnida; order Araneae; family Salticidae; genus Maratus; species Maratus speciosus. The sequence goes on along the minus strand of OZ010786.1, from coordinate 165,440,030 downwards.
AGTTCATTCAAACTAGCGATTATTATGGAATTGTAAATCCAGCAGTGAGCCACGGTAAAGCACATTTACACGGTGTATCTCTGAATTAAAGTTATCATTAAATATATACCGCCCTGTTTATTACTAGATCCAGTAGAATTCAAATACAAACCGAATCGGAATATTCGTATCAAAGTTACAGAATTCTGTTATACGTTACAAACGCATTCACAGTTGAAAGTCCTTGAAAATGCTTACCTACATTTTATATGTATTTTACAGAAAACTGACTTTGAAATTATAGAGCTGAATATCATAAAGAATAATTTACATTAATGTTGATATATAAATTTCCACTTGCATTTTTTCACATTACCAGTTCTTTCCCAATAAAATTTCCAATATATGTTTCCTAAAATTCCCTGTAATTCTATGGGTCAATAAACCTACACATTGAATCCGCTACTCCTAGAAGTATATAAGTAAAATTCTATTATTCTTTTCACAGACTAATTGAAAGCGTTCTATGAACGTTGGTGCTGTGAACGTTGTTTTCTATCTGCTTATAAGGTGTGTCCCAACGAAATAAAGCCACCATAATTGTGCGCCGTATCTGGGCACAAAACAAACAAATAAAATTGAAACAAATATATTAAGAAAGCCTATATAGAAATACGTATTTACAAAGAGTAACTCACTTCCAGCCCCACCTGTGCAGGAGAAAAAGGTAAATGTGCAAAAAAAGGGGAGGGGGGAGTGCCCTGCCCAAATAAAGCCACTGCCAATATTAGTATTTATTGGTAACTACCGATTTTCGAGCTGCTGTGTTCAACACGTTTATGACGTCAGGAAGCCGTCAAGTACTTGTTCTGTGCCAGTAGAGCTTTGTACGGACTTTAGAAGGTTGGCCAAAGGGGATAACATCACTGTGACAAAATCAACCCTGTCACAAACTGAAAAACATACAAGCAACTTGCAATATAAGAAAAGGAAACAGCAGCACATGTTGAAAGCTATCCACATGCAAAGGAGGGTCGACTGGGCCAAATGTAATCAAACCTGGAAGGACCAGGGACATCGTGTTATAGTCTCAGATGAAAAAAAATTAATCTGGATGGGCCTGATGGCCTTGCTTTCTATTGGTATGACATGAGGAAAGAAGAGGAAATTTTCTCCAAAAGAATGCAAGGTGGAGGCTGATTAATGGTGTGGGGAGGCTTCGGCTGTGGAGATAAACATAACCTGGCTATTCTCTCAGGCCACTTGAAGGCTTCCGATTACCAAAAAATGCTAGAAAACCATTTACTGCCATTTTCAAACATAATTGGCAGACTAAGTTGGATTTTCCAGCAGGAAAAACCTCCATTCACGCTAGAAAATCGTCCTGGGAATGGTTTTTGGAGAATCAGGTGTATGTCACGGAATGACCTGCCTTTTTTCATGATCTCAATCCCCAAGAAAATGTGTGTGGTAACCCCAGTAGGGCTGTATATGCCAATGACCGGCAGTTTCAGTCTGTGACAAAATTGAAGGTCGTCATCATTGAAGCGTGGGAGAACATTGATGCTACTCTCCTCCAAGGAGTGGTAAATGGTATGCCACATCCTATATTCCAAGTCACATATAAACATGGCGGATATATTGTCTATTAACGGTAGTGGCTTTATTTCGGCGGGACACCTTTCCCCCTCTTTTTTTACAACTTAATCTTTTTTTTTTTTTTTTTTTGTCCAGGTAATGCAGGAAGCGAGTTACTCCTTGTAAATATGTATTTGTATATAGATTTTCTTAATATATTTGTTTCGTTCTTATTGGCTTGTTTCGTGTCCAATTACAGCACACAATCACGGTGGCTTTATTTCGGTGGGACACACCTTATTGCACTTCGCCAAGTAATTTCTTATTGTCATTTAAAAAGTGTTAACCGAAATATATGCAATTTTTAGGTGCGTTCGTAATTATATAAATACGTAGCACCTATAGTCGTCGTTCAGTCCGTCTGTCCGCCTGTCTGTCCGCATATAACAGCGTTAAAACTACCCAACCGAATCGTTTGAAATTTAAAATATATAATTGTTGTATAATTTTGTCGAGTCTTTTCAAATTTTACGAAAATCGGATGTATAATTTAATGACAGGGACAGTCAAAAGTTTTCCGTTACATTACATCCAATGGGAAAAATTAATTTCAAGTGCATTTTAATGATGTTACAGCTTTCTGAATGGTCTGAAATTTTAAATATATAATTGTTGCAAAATTTTGTCGAGTTATTTCGAATTTTATGAAAATCGGATGTATAGTTTAATTACAGGGGCAGTCAAAAGTTTTCCGTTACATTACGGTCAATAGGAAAAAAATTATTTCAAGTGCATTTTAATGATATTACAGCCTTTCGAACAGAATGAAATTGATATGCACTACATTCAGTACAATATGCGGTGCAAAAAATATTTATAAAACTAGTTATAGTACGAATGCACCTCATTTGCCACGGTTGGCGAGCAATTTACAACTTGTTAATATTTAAGTTTGCAAGTTATTATGCAAGCGATATTTGTTTGTGCACATTGTTTATTTTGCTTATTTTATTTATTGAAATACAGGGTGTCCTGGATTCCACATGCATTTTTTTATAATTTGGCAAGCACATCGCAACAAAATTTTTACTTTTCAAACATATAATGCAAGGAACATATTGTAATCGGGATTTGTGTATGTGTGTGTAAGAGTGGGTGAACACCATAACTTCCAAATGCCCAAGCCTGGCCTGGCTTGGGCATTTTTTTTCGCTCAGTTGAAAAAATATAATTAGTATTTAGTAATTAGTAAAAATATTTTTTTGTTGTCTTTCTCAACGTACACACCAATATTAGGAGAGTCGAATGAAGTCACCCAAGAACTTTTGTATAGTGAACAACAATCATAATCCATGTATTGTATTAAATGAAACATTAAAGGTACATCATTATTTTCTGAACTCAGACTTTCATAACTTTAAGAATAATGGGGATTTAAAGGGTGGTCCAACTGTAGTATTTTTTTAGTATGAAAGAAAACACATTTTTTATGAATGAAAATCGAAATTGTTTATTGAACATTGAAGGTGGTTCTATGCCATTTATGTATGGAATACAATATCGCACAAGTAGCCAAGCGGGTTTGCTTACATGCCATGATCTGAATATTAAAATTTTCAATGACTTTTCCCAGAATGAACGGATCCATAGCCAAAATATCAGCCCGGATGTTGCGTTTGAGGTCTTGGATAGTGCGGGAGGCATTGGCGTACACTTTTCTTTTCAGAAACCTCCCAAAGAAAATAATCCATTGGATCCAACAGGTCGACCATAAAATTCTGCGTAGATTGAGTACCACAGACTAAAAATCCCGCCAAAAATAAGTGAGATATGATAGATCAAACAAGTACTTTTTTCCAATTTTTTCTAAAAAATCTCATAAAATTGGTTTTTTGAAGTTCTCATGTATAAAATGTTAGAGAACAATATAATAACAAAAAATCAAGAAAATCAATTTATTAAAAAAAATTAATATATAAGCAATGGTGATAAAATCAACTCAAGTTACTTGAGGGAAATCAAGCTTGGAGTGTTTTTTGCTGAACCTTGATCTGCCCATTCTTCTTACTCCTGCACATGGAAGGCATCCTTGTTCATATCTACTTTTTCTTCGTATCCAGTTTGTGAGTCTTCTTCTTCTGCAGTATTTGTGCACGACGCATCTTTACAGTAGTAACATATAATTGAGAATTTAACACCTTTCTTCCAACAAGAACATAAACCGCCTTTGCATCCCTTTGCACATTTGCATGACAGAGTGTTTAGAAGCTCAGGTGCTGCAGCTAAATACTTTGTGGTGATTAGAAGTATACCATGTTTGAATGACTTCTAACCTCAATCAGTGGGATTCATCACCCTTCCATTCCATATGTTGATCTGAAGAAAAACTCTGTATGAATGTTATTTGTTTGCATCTTCAGTTGGCGGCAGAGAAGCGAGGTTAAATTGGATCTTCATAAGATGTTTGCAAATGTGTTGTATCGCAATTTGTGCAGTGTTGTGGATTCGTCATACTGGGGATTATATAAGGTGGCAATAAATTTCATCCCCGCATCACTTACTTCTTCAGGCGTAGCATATTGGTTATTAAAGACAGTTTGAACATCCTGTAGGTGAGCATGATTTTCCAAAAGCTTGACGAATTTCAGTTTGCCCTGCCTGAAGAAGGCCGATGTAGAATCAAAGCCACTAAAAACATGTAGGTATAGGATGTTTTTCTTCACAATCGGCGAGTACTTGAAACTTAATGGTGAATATAAAACATTGCCCGACAGTCCTTTCCCAGGTTTCAAGAAGTATATCATGGATGAGTTGGGAATAAATGTAGTCAAAAGCCCAAGCAGATCAATATCTTCCCCAACTATGATGACACGTTCTGACTGCTGATCAAGTTGGATGGCTTCCATCACGATGCTAGTATCTGTATCCTCGACAACTTGTTTTACAGTAAAATTGTGTTGCTCCAATTTTTCAATGAGCATTTTTATTAAACAGCGTTTATTCCCTTCATTTGCAAGGAATTGCTCTTTTTGCATTGTGAGCGTCGTATTCTCGTTAAAGTCAACTCTTGCTGCAATGTATTTACTTTTTAGACGGAAGCGCTCTGCAGACTTGGTGCCATGTTCTGACGATTCTTCTGGGTAACCATCAAAGAAAATTGTTGCAGTTTTGCCATAGTTGTTTTTCAGATATCCAATGTACTTAGAAATAATTAAAGAGAACTTTTCTCTTAGCTCCCAACTCACTCGTTGGAGGAGGAAGCCACCATCAATCACATGGACAATTTTTATGGTTTGTTTTAAATTATTAAGGGGGTGAACAAATCGTAAAATACCGACTTTCGCGTTTTCCTCATCCCAAAGTTATCAAACAGAGAAGTCGGAAATGGAGCCAATTCATACTCAAAGAACTTTCTATGTTATTTCTCTAATTTCTTGTGGAAAGAAATTCGGAAAAAAATAGTTTCTGGGTCGAAGAATAGCTCCTCATCATGGATTTTAACAGAACGCGTGAAGCTTTTCATTGGAGTTACTCGATTGGATCTCTTGAATTTCACATGGCCAATATCACCACCAATGACACTTTTTATACTTGCAACTCCAATCTATTTGGCTAGATGACAATTTATTTTATTGCCACCAATCACTCCTGTACTCAGACACTATTAGTGTTTGTTTAATGTAACATTAGGATTGGGTTAATGTTTCAAAATTGTAATCATAAGCGCAAATATACGTGTGAGTATATTTCGTTTGGTTACATGAGCACTTCAAAAACCAATTTTCTGAGATTTTTTTAGAAAAATTGGAAAAATGCACTTTTTTTGATCTATCATATCTCACTTATTTTTGATGGAATTTTTAGTCTGCGGTACTCAATCGACGCAAAATTTTATGGTCTACAATTTATAAACTAGAACTTTTTCTGTAGAGTGCACGATTTCTGAGTTATTTGGAAAATACTGAAAAAAAAGACCGAATTCTTTTAGGTTTTAGTGGTGCCACGTCTGAAGCTCACAAGGAAAAATGGGACAAACTTCAAATCCCTTTATTTGGATGAAAACAAAGTGATTAAAACGATTTCCAGCTTTCCGCGAATTTTTGCATAAAACGGCCCCTTTTTTAGCTAATTTTACTGGACTAAAGTGCTTTTTCGTGATTCCATTACATTCCATTAAAAAAAAATCTAAGTCAATTGAAAATTTAAAAATTTAAAATTTGCGAAATACATACCACAAAATATTTCTTTATGAATATCTTATTAGAATATTTTGGTTTCGACGATTAAAGGCGGAAAGTTTTGAAAACTTGAAATTCATTCATTTATTGAATTTTCCCATTCTAATATAATTTGAAAATGAAGTAATTTCATTTCAGTTATAATGTGATGTCAAAACCCAATCCTTTTTCCTACCTTTGCCTTTCTTCGTGTAACTTCGGGTTACTTATTAGTTCGTAAACTGAGTTACGAACTTGCTTTCGATAACACTCAATTCTATCTGATAACACGAGTCTGATTTTATTCAAAACATATCAGAAACATGTATTGATTTTTGCATTCATATTAATAATAGAATTTCAGAAGTCTAGACTACTGTGTCTGTAGAAGAAATATCATCCGAAAAGAATTTGATTTAAATTTTGACCGTTATCTAAAAATTTCTATACAGTAGGTATTCCGAATTAACCATTTTATGTCTAGCGTCCCACTTTTGGGACGTTTCGAATTTTAATAAAATTTTATAATTTTCTTCTTCTTTACAACATGAATATTGTATGAAGTAATTGCCTATAAATGTCTTTATCTATTATCGAGAGATGACAGCATAAGGTTGATATTTATTTTATTAAATGAAAGGCTTTTTGCGGTGCTTATAGATTTCTCATTTTTCAAGAGAGCGAAGTGTAAAAAGTAAGTTTATTTGTATTTTTTGTGTCAAGCATCCAAATAAATATGTCATAATCTTAGCTTGTAGATTTTTTTGAAATATGCATTTTTTTAAATTGCTAAATTGTATGTTCAAGCCCATTTTTTATGCATGTTTGTAACATACAAAATATAGGGCGCTAGGCACAAATGGGTATATATTTCTATTAACCATTTAGGGAAAAGTTATTTATGTAAAGTCCATTTCAAGATGATTTAGATATAAATAGTTTTTTGCCTCAAGTACGATTATTCTTAATTTATTATTAATAATACTTATAATGTTATTAGTCTCTGTAAAGAAATAAATATATTTTTCCAATATTGCATAAAAATACAAATTATAATATATAATATACAATTTAAAAGCTTAATTTATATAATTTATATAATTTAGACAAAACATGTAATTATGCATTTTTCCACGTATGTATATGCATATGTATGTATATTCCCATATTTAGTACGTTTATATTTTATCAAATAAATACAAAAATAAAATAACATAATTGTTTTTAGTATTTTTCCAGTTCCTTTTGCAACATTTTACAGTGATTTTACCAAAAAAATTGAGAAAACAATAATTCAGGCATATGGTTTGAGTTAAGAAGAGTAATTATTAAAATTTAAAGTATTTTAAGAATTTTACTGTCAAATTGCACTTTGAATTGATGAAGTAAGACTTTCTTTAACATTTTACCATACTTATTCATTTTTGAATTTATGATTATTCAAAAGAGAGTTGAATAAAGAAAAATAATAAATTATTTATGCACTAATTTTCTATTAGCGCGTTGCATCAACTTTTTTTCTCAAAAGGGCAATATGTACAACCCTTTTTAGCTCACAGTCAATCAAAGCCTGAGAGCTAATATGCCCGCTGCACCGGTTCTGTATGTATGTACGTATGTACGTACGTATGTATGTATGATATGTATGTATGTATGTACGATATGTATGTATGTATGTACGTAACGCGATAACTCTTAATAGAAACATCCGATTTGCTTTAATTTTTTTTCCCAGGTTCATTCTAATAAGGCGCTTCCCTAATTAGTTTTAGGGGTTAGTTGTAAAGTGGGGAAAGAGGGGCTACCCCCCCCCCCCCCTTATTTAGATAAATAGGTTTTCCATGCAGAATTATTCGATTTGCTCCAAATTTGGTATAAAGATTTATTATGTTAAGGAGCTTCCCCGATAAGATTCGGAGGTTTATTGGTTAAGCATACGGGGGGGGGGGGACGGTGACTAATCCCCCTTCATTTACTTTTTTAGGGTCATTATTCTTTGAAATAAGAGTATAATATACAATTAGTGTAAATAGCCTGTAACCTCAATGCCATCAGTTTAACTGGGCACTTTTCTTTTTATTTAGCTCGCAGGCTATCAAAGCCTGAGAGCTAATGTGCCCGCCCGTTCTGTATATATGTATGTATGTACGTAACGCGATAGCTCTTGATAGAAACATCTAATTTGCTTCAATTTTTTTCTAGGTTCATTCTGATAAGGCGCATCCCTGATTAGTTTTGGGGTACATTGGTTAAGTATAAAGGGAGGAAAGGGGGGACTAGATCCTCCCTTAATTTAGATAAATGGGTTTTTCATGCAGAGTTATTCGATTTACTCCGAATTTGGTATACCTGTTTAATATGTTAAGGAGCTGCCTTGATTAAATTTAGAGTTTTATTGGATAAATATAAAGGAAAGGAGGGAGCTTGTCCACCTCCCTTAATTTAGGTAAATGTGTTTTTTATGCAGAATTATTCGATTTGCTTCAAATTTATTAAATATCCGGTTTATTCCGATATGGCGCTTCCTTCATTAGATTTGGAGGTTCATTGGTTAAGTATAAAAGGGGAAAGGGGGGCATTTCTCCTCCCCTTAATTTAGATAAATAGATTTTCATGCAGAATTATCCAATTTACTTTAATTTTTTTTCTATGTTCATTCTGATAAGGAGCTTTCCTGATTAGATTTGGAGTTTCATTAGTTAAGTATCAAGGAGTTAAAGGTGAGTTAGACACCCCACCCCCCTTAATTTAGCGATAAGGTTTTTTAATGCAGAATTATCTGATTTGCTTCAAATTTGTATACTGGTTTATTATGTTAAGGAGGTTCCATGATTAGATTTGGAGGTTCATTGGTTAAGTATAAAGGGAGTAAACGTGGGCTAATACCCCTTCATTTATTTTTTGAGAGGCATTATTCTTTGAAATAAGAGTACAATATACAATTAGTGTGAACAGACTGTGAGCTCAAAGCCATCAGTTTAACTGGGAACTTTTCTTCTTATTTAGCTCACAGGCTATCAAAGCCTGAGAGTGAATTATTGAGGAGGTTTCTTGATTAGATTTGGAGGTTCATTGGTTGAGTATAAATGGGGGAAAGGGTTAGACCACCTTAATTTAGCGAAATGTTTTTTTCATGCAAAATTATCTGATTTGCTTCAAATTTGGTATACCAGTTTATAATGTTAAGGAGATTCCCTAATTAGATTTGGAGGTTCCCTTGTTAAGTATAAAAGGGGGAAACAGGTGCTAATATCCCTTCATTTATTTTTTGAGGGGTATTATTCTTTGAAATAAGAGTATAATATACAATCATTGTGAGTAGCCTGTGAGCTCAATGCCATCAGTTTAACTGGGCACTTTTCTTTTTATTACGTTATTTTCCTATAAGATTAAATTACTGTGCTGTAAAAAACTTCATATTAATATGCAAATATGTTGTTTTTAATGTAATGTGATAATGATATTACTTAGGAAGTTTTGGTGCTGCTATCTCTCATCTTAAAGTTTTCATGGACATTGCTAATAATGTTATATTTCAATTTTCATACACGCATTAGAATAGAAGTGTTACACTGTTGTGGCCAAAATTGTGGACACTTTTAAGTAGCTTTCATTACAAAAAGTAAAAAGCTACCTAATGCAGCCGTCCGAAGGAAAACACTTCGGGTAATTTTGCTGCAACTCTCGAATTTTTGAACTCATTTGGATGAAATCTTCCATATGCATAGTACATACTAATGTCTCGACCGAGTTCGTTGGCCAGCTTCATCGGCCGTCTTATTTCAAAATGGGGCTGTTTGAATTTTGTGGGCACTTTTGGAATGTTTTAGGTTTCCTAAATTTTTCCTTAAAATAACCTATGTTGTTACCTTACACTGTGTGACTCTTTAAAATATATTTTAATGTTTCGCAATTCTGTTTAACATGATACATAAGAGCTTGCATTTTGTGAAACGTAACATTTTCTATAAGTATACAACATTAGAAAACAGAAAAAAATTTCAAAAATTCAAATAGTCGCCATTTTGAAACAAGATGACGGATGAAGTTGGCCAACGAACTCGATCGAGACATTAGTATGTATTATGCACATGTAATATTTCATCCAAATAGGCTCAAAAATTTGAGAGTTAAAGCATAACAAAATTCAGATATATATAATTCAACATTTCAGCGGAGGGTGGTTTTGGGATCTGGGGGTCATGATCGGCGAAAATATAGCAAAATTTCCCTAAGTGTTTTCCTTCGGACGGCTGTAAGCATTTTACTTTTTGTAATGAAAGCTACCTAAAAGTGTTTACAATTTTGGCCACCACTTTATACTATTTGAATTTTGACGCCGCCCGTGCATTTGCGAAAATATTTGCAGTTTCTGAAGATCTTGTTTTACAAATGTTCTCATAAGAAATATGCATGTCCTTTTACGTTATATTTATCCATATCTTCTCATGTAATAACTAAACCATGACATTAGCTGAATATTACCAAGAAATCATTAAGTTTTAGGTTACACATACATCAACCGTCCTTACTTCTAATTATGTATCAGTTATAATTCATACTTTTATACTCTAACTAGTATAACGCCCCGTAAAAAAATGGCGGAAATTTGATTTGCGTTTCATTCTCTCAAGCATTCATACAAACGAAGAACATTGAGATTTTATTATTAAAACGTTTGTGTTGTAGAAAAACACATTTTAAAAAGGACAAATGATTTCTACAAATTCAAATGATGAGGATATTTTTTTATATATATTCAATTTCGGAAATAGTTCAATGGTCAATAAAGGCTCAATTCTAATCTTTAGAATTAAGAAATGAAAAAACAATGAAAATTACGTCATGTTGACACAATCATATGAACTTTCCTCCTTAGGTTTTTAAATGTAAAAATTAATTTAAAGCTAAGCATAATGTCATCGGCACAAACTTTTCAAACACACTTTATATACGTACTTTTATGTTTAACCACAGTATTTTCAAACAGAAATATATTTTGTATTTAATTGTAATGAAAAGACCTAATAAAGTCATAATGCATAGGTAAATCCTATAGACTATGTTCTCGTGATTTCGAAATAAATATAAATTTTTATTCGCTTATAAAAATAAAGTAAACGTGAATAACTTTTTTTACCGAAAATAAGTTGCAAATGAAGAAGTCGTCCAGAAAGCTACGTGTTTGAATTTTTTATTATTTCCCTTTTATCTGAAGCAATGGGGCTAATCCGATTGTCACCATTTTTAACACATTTCACAAAAAACCTTTAAAATTAAGATTGAAATACAAAAAAGGGACTACTTTTAAAAAGATATGGTGTGGGCACATCTGCAAATGAACAGCTTTCATAAAAAATAATAATAATAATAATAATAATAATTAGCAAATTCGGTTCGATGGAATGCTCAGAACAGATAACTTAACAAGTTGGAAATTGCATGCCACACATGGAAAATGAGGTGCGTTCGTACTATAACTATTTTCATAAATATTTTTTGCACCGCATATTGTACGGAATGTATATCTTAGTGCACATCATAAGTGCATATCCATTTCACTATGTTCGAAAGGCTGTAACATCATAAAAATGCGCTTGAAATAAATTTTCCCATTGGCCGTCATGTAACGGAAAAATTTTGACAGTCCCTTTGATTAAAGTATACATCCGATTTTGATAAAATTTGAAATAACTCGACAAAATTTTGAAACAATTACAGTAAAGCCTCCCTAAAGCGACCATGTTCCGTTCCAATAAAAATTGGTAGCTCCAAAAGGTGGTCTCTTAATGGAGGTCATGTTTAAATCTACATTTTAGTTGTTAAAAAAAGGTAACAATTAATGTTACTAAAATAAATTTTTCACATTAGGAAAAAATATGAAAATTTAAGTATCAAAACAAAAGTTAATTACATAAGTTAATTACTATAGAGTACTAAAAAATGAATACATTGACGTTTGCTTTGATTTTACGGTTTTATCGTTTATAACTTTTATTTCCAAATCTTTTCGAAGTTCGGTAAATAAATGCAATTTTTTGTGGGGAAGGGGTCGGGAGCAAATAATGACGATTTCATTAATTTATCTATTTCTTCGAAAGTTTCCTGACAGAATAAAGCAGGGGTGTTTATTGACAGTCATTCTTAATTTGTCATCAGACCTAAATTCGTTGCCTAAAAAGGCACAAAGGAGTTTAAACACTTAAAAGTTACCGGAATAAACAAAATTCTAAACTTAGTTTAGAAGTTTGATGAATAATGCGCTCTCCGGAATTATTTTTCTAATAAAACCTTCTTTAAACGACCAGGATAAATCGGAATTTGTTTCATTTTATTCAAAAAAATTGGTCGCTCATGGAGGCAGTTCAACTGGGATGGTCTCTGAATAGAGGTAAAATTAGTATTGAGCATATGGGAATAAATTTCGTTCCATGAAAAAATGGTCGTTCAGGGAGGTGGTCGCACAGAGAGGTTTCACTGTATACATTTAAAATTTCAGACCATTCTGTTGGGGAGTTTTTGCTCTGTTATATGCGGACGGACAGACAGACGGACTATAGGTACGACGACTGTAGGTACAATACGTATTTATATAATTACGAACGCACATAAAAATCAGCTTTGTGTTTTAGATATATAGATGACACGGTTCGCCCTGGAATGGTTACGTACATTTGGATTTTTATAAGTAGATGAGAATTTGAATAAACTTATATGAATCATTTTATTTCGATTTTTCATTTAAGTCTTGCCTGTAATTTAAATTTTTTATTCGCTCTATGTGCAACACAAAAAGCAGTTTCAGAAACAACTGCTCTGCATTGCAGTTTAATTCATAGTTTTCAAAACACATTATTTTTTAATTATTCAACAAAACCAACAATTATATTTTATTGTAATTTAACAGCATCACTTCAGAGTTTTTAGTCGCAGGTAATTAGAAGACTTTCTGTAGGATAGCGTTTCATGATAGAATTCCGAAAAATATTTTTCGGAAGTGAAGGAAATATTGATTAATAATATTCATTCATAATATATACTATACAGGATGGTCATAAAAAAATCTTCCCCGATATTTGAATTCCTAGCTACCTAACTGCACAACCAATCGAAAATAAATTTTAGATATACTTATTTGAAGGTATGCGTTCGAGATCGTGATGATTTAAAACAAGACAGCTCACAGGGTTACGGTTGCAGTAAAACAAATTCAAAATTTTCGAATGGCAGCACCCATCTTTTTTTCATACGCAAATTCATTAGCGCATTGAAAAAACATAAATGGCGTTAGAATAATACACGTACGATGAAAATTGCCGGCGTAAAACACTTGCATAAAAGACCATTGTAAAGGACCATTGACAACACCAGAGAGAGCGGAAAAAATATATTTGAGTTAGCAGTTTTTAGCATGCCCACCTACGCAGACAATAACGCACTGCATGAGTGAGACTGTTGACAACAATATCGAACTTAACATCGTAGAAGGAATCTGTACAACTTCACGTTTTATGGCATCTTTCAATTCTGACAAATGTCTTGGCTTTGACGTGTACACCTTTGATTTCAGATAACCCCAGAATCTAAATCCACTGGAGAAAGGTCGTTGATCGTGGTTGGTAAAAAAGTTGGTGTCACATTGTCAGGATTTTCATCAGCCCAGTGAACGCAGTTCTTGGACTTTACGTTCTCAGTTAAAGAGAAATATGCCTCATTAGTCCGTAATATTCATAATGGCCAGCTGTTATCTTCATCATATCTGATAAGAAAACAATTTGCAAATTCCAAACGCTGTTGCTCGTCTAAAGGATGCAACATCTGGTCGCGCTGGAATCGATAGGGAAACATCCGCAGAACAGCGCGAAGAATCTTTAGGACTGTTGTTTTCGGTACAACCAAACTGCGTGCATGCGTTCAACACTTCATGCAGTATGCAATGGATCAATGCAGTTATCTTGTTATGCACTTCGGCAACAACTTCAACAGGAACAGATGGTCGTCCGGATTGTGGTCGATTACACGTGCATCCAGTTTTTTCAAATGTTTTCACCAAATCACTTACATTTTTACGGAACGTGGGCCTCGTCGTAACTTATGATTTCGGCGATAAACTCGCACTTCTTCTGCTGCATTTTTCCAGTTCAGGTAAAACAGCTTTATAAATTCACCTCGTTGTTTTATTCTTTCTAAGTGTCATCTTGTTGGCACGTACGAACAACTGATTGACTGATTGAAGAAACAATCTTTTCACAGTTTTTATTAAAACATTTTTATACGCAATGATTTGCATATTGCTTTCTGTGATTGGAGCTTCATCCATCTATTCCTGTGAATTATGCAAAGTGCGTCAGTTCACCTCGCCTTTGAATTGTCACTAGTTCTTTACAATATTATTTTTCCCAAATGTTTTATGCCGGTGTAACGACCTTAAATTTCAATTGGAATGCGTAATTTTTCGTAAGATGCGTAACCCAAAATAAGCTCTGGATACACCATAAGAAACGAAAGTAGGACTTGCTCCTGAATTGGAGTCCTTTTAAATTGCGTCTGGCTGACTTCACTATCGTACCAAACAAGCACGTTTTCGATATGCGAGGAACGAAGAAGTGGCTACAAGACATGTTTTTTCAGTAGCCGATTTCCTCTTTCGCTTGTGAACTGAGTAATGTTGTAAGATTTGTTTTAAAATGAGTTTTTATGTTTGGTATGTGTACACATAGTGATAATAAAAAAATAATCATTTGTTTTAGAGTGTTGAATATTACGTTAAATAGGAACTGATTAGGATTGAGTGACACAATATTACACAGGAATTTTAGTTATACGTGTGTCGTTCCAACGCCATTTATGGTTTTTCATTGCGCTGATGAATTTGCACAGGAAAAAAGTGTGTTGCCATTCGAAAATTTAGAATTTTTTTCACTGTAACCGTAACCGTGAGAGCTCTATTGTTTTAAATCATCACAATCTCGAGCGCATACCTTCAAATAACTAAATCTGTAATTTCCTTTCAATTGGTTGAGCTGTTAGTTTGCCAGGGGTACATATTAGACCTTAGCGAAAAACAAAAAAGTTTGAGAATAGAATCGTAATAGTACCTAAAAGTTGCTATTCGTCAATACAAACACAGAGGAATTTTTTTTTTTTGAAATCGGAAAATACTGTAAAAAATCTTCCGTTCGCGCATCGAGCTCAATGTCTTCGAATTTGAACAAAAATTGAACAGATGAACGAAAAATCGCAAAAGGTGTAAATTTTGTCCTATTGAACTCATTTTTTTAAATAGCATGTCTTCTAGGTATAGAATGAAAAAAAAATACCACATTCCCCTCCTCTATCCCCTTAAAACCCATTCAAGGGGGTGAAAACGGCCAATTTTCGTTGAATTAACTCAAAGTACAGGAGGTGTGAATATTGACAATCGACCAGATTTATTTTGCATAAGACAACCTTGAGGATAAATGTCGAAAACAATATACCTTGTCCTTTTCCCCGGAGGGGTACGAGAGGTCGAAATTGTTCGAATTGTGTCGGTAAGTCAGGACCTGTCCTTCAAAGAAGGTTTCCTGACTCACCAGGGGAAGGTGGCTGCACCACCAGTCCCATCCACACTCTACCCAACCAACCAACCAAAACGTGGGGTGGAGAATTATTTAGATCCACATGCAGATTCAGGTATTGCGAATTCTGATTTTGTGTCATATTTTAGCATGAGAAACGAGGGTGGCCCTTATGAAACCGTCACATCGCTCATGCCCATAAACTTTTGAGAAGGCCAGTGTTACCAGCTTGACACTGCTCTTTCTACGGCTTGCGTATGACATGGTATGTCTACCAAATTCAGTGGAAGAGTTCACTTTTCAAAACAGGAAATTAAGTCTGCAATTTAATCTTAAGAAATGTTTACTAAAAGAGGTGGTCAGGTAATCTTGGTTTCAGACCAATTTAGGATGTCATAATAATCATTGGCGTCAAAAATTGTGGCCGGAAGTAGAAAATTTGTGACGGATTTGCCCTTTTTGGGAGTTTGTGGAAATTTTGGATTTCAGTACCCGCCAAAGTCCCAGCTCTCGAACGTGATTCCAATCATCCACTACTATTGAAAGAAGAAGGCTTTCTGGATGGGCAAAGAAAGCATTTGTTTGAAAGATATTTTTCATACTTCTTGAACTTTTGCAGGTAAATTTTTGCATTTATTGGTGCATTCAAAAATATGTTTAGTCCCTCAATTATTGAAGCTTATGTCTTAATTTCGAACTACAGAGGTATGTATATTGTCATAATGTGCGTGACAATGTTGATGAGATTTTCTGGTGGGGTGTCCGATGAAATATACAATACAGTCTCAGTAACGTGTTTCCTGTCATTAACCACCAAGAATTAGATATTGGTCCCGGATTCTGATTCGCAAGGTTTGAGGAACAAGACCCAGCAGCAATGGAAAATGCAATGTCGTGCAGGTATCTCTGATCTTTACGTAGGATTTATGGGTCAATGTGTGGAATGTGGCATTCAATTCTATTAAAAGCAAATACAGGCAGAGACACGCAACCGGACAGCTGTTTGTAAAAGTACAAGAAGTGGGGAAGAAGGTCATGCAAACAATTTTTTTTCTTTGCCTATCCAGAAAACCTTCTCCTTTCAATGGTAGTGGATAATAGGCAGCACGTTTGAGAGGGACTTCGGCGGGCACTGAAATCGAAAGACACTGACACAAAGGGAAAATCCGTCAGAAATTTTCTAGTTCCGGCCATAAATTTTAACCCCAATGATTATTATTAGATCATAAATTGGTCTGAAACCAAGATTATCTGGTCCTCCACCCGACCAGCTCTTATGGTAAACATTTCTTCAGCTGACGTGGCAGACTTGATTTCCAATCGCGAAAAGCCAACTCTTCCTTTGAATCTGGCAGAAATACCATGTCACACGCAAGCCGTAGAAACCGCAGTGTGAAGCTGGTAACACAGGCCTTCTCCAAAGTTTACGGGCATGAGTGACGTGATGGTTTCATAAGAGCCACTCTCGCTTCTCGTGCTACCATGCTAAAACTTGACACTAAATCAGAATTCGCAGTACCTGAATCTGCATGTGGACCTGGATAAGTCTATACGGCCAAATTTTGGTTGATTAGTTGTGTAGATTGTGGGTGTAACTCGCGGTACAGCCACCTTCCTGTGGTGAGTCCTGAATCGTCCTCAGAAGGACGGATCAAGAGCTACAGAATTTCGATCTCTCGTATCTCTCCGGGGAAAAGGATGAAGTGTATTTATTTTCGACTTTTAGCCTTAAGGTTCCTTTATGTACAAAAAAATCAGGTATTGGTCAATATTTACACCTCCTGTAAGTTGGGTTAATTCTAAGAAAATTGGCCATTTTCAGACCCTTGATCGGGTAGGAAGGGGATAGAGGAGGGATACGTGGTATTTTCCCCTCCATTCTACATCTCAAAACAATGCTATGTAAAAAAAAATTAGTTTGATCGTGTAAAATATACTCCTTATACGATTTTTCTTATATATGTTCATTTGTTATCAAAATCGAAAACTTTGAACGCGATGCACGAACGGAAGATATTGTCCGATTAAAAAAAAAAGAAAAAATCAGTATGCTTGTATTGACGAATAGCAACTTTTCCGCACTATTACGATTCAATTCTCAAACTTTATTGTTTTTCGCTCCGGTCTAGTACATATATCGTGGAAGTTTTTTTATGACAACCCTGTTGTAATATACATTTGAATGAAAGTTTCATCAAAACTGTCCCTTTCTTTTGGTAATTAGTAATCCAATAACAAAAGGCAGAATGAAAAAAATATTATGTTTATTGTTTTTAAATACCTGCGGAAAATGTAGAAAAATGGCTGATTACACAAAATCAGCCTTTAAGTCATAAAAGTTTAAAAAAAAATCCTGCAAAATAGTGTCAGTTTCAGAATTTTAAACAATAAAATTATTCGAAAGTATAATTAGATTTCATTAAAACACATTCTGAAAACTATTTTAATAACCAAAATAACTTTGTGTTATGTATACTATACAAAGTTTTACAAAATTCCCTGATTTTGAAAACATACCTATAAAAGTTCAATGCAAATTCGAATGTACTACAATGTCATGAATAGGTTTTTGAAAAGAACAAAAATATAATTTTAGAAATTTATGAGAATTATTAGTGACCTTTTAATTCAAATATATTTTAGTAAACTTTGTAAAAACCCATTATTTTGTGCGATTTGTAATTAGCATTTCCTCAAGAAACTCTTGAATATAGTAAAATAGTTTTCAGAATCATATTTAGCTACGAGGTTAAAAAGAACATTTGTTCTATGTTAGAACATGTTATGCAATTTTTA
The DNA here is from genome assembly GCA_963932465.1 of Maratus speciosus. Lineage (NCBI taxonomy): Eukaryota > Metazoa > Arthropoda > Arachnida > Araneae > Salticidae > Maratus > Maratus speciosus. The sequence continues at coordinate 165,421,900 of OZ010786.1, read as the reverse complement.
CAACATACGTTAGCTTTGATGACAGAGCCTTTTTATTAGTTAATTATTTAAAATAACAAAATTGGGTGCCTTTTTTTTGAACCGGCAGACAGCATTGAGGAGCTTAATCATTTCCAATTTAAACAAAATCTTGCCAATACAAAGCGCTAAAATTTACCACTTCATTTATTCTTGTCCTAATATAAACTGACAAAATAAACAAATAGATAAAAACTTGTTTCAAGTATACGCAGAAAATAAAACCCAAGAGTCATTTATTTTAAGTACGTTAGAACCATTTGCGCCATTACGGAAGATATTTTGTACGTGATACGACTATGATAGTTGTTCGACAATTGAAAAGAGAAAAAAAGTCTGATGAAGTACTTTCGAAAAATGATGACGTCGATGTGAGATGAATTTTTTAATATACCGGAATTTCAAAAAGGTAGCCTATAAGTGTCATAAGAGATAATTCTCAGATATACACTATACGGCTATGAATCACCGAAAACTTTCAAATTTAGACATTTTGTGGAATATTTAAAAATATACTTCTCAGATTTTTTTTGGAACTTCAGGATTGTAAAGAATACATTTGATATCACATTTATCAGCATCGATTTTTTAAAAATGACAATTAAGAAGCCAATAAAAAATCAAGAAAAAGAATAATATTTCGGATAACTCTGTAAAATAGAATGCACGAAATGATCTATCGCTGCAGCATACAAATATGTGGATATTGTTCAATATTTGTATTCATCTCCGTAAAAATAGCACTTATATTCATGGAGATATAGTAATTTTCTTTTTTTTTTTTTTAAGTTCAAAAAATTTTTGCATGTTTTTTGCTTATATCATGCAGAGTTTTCAATCAAATTTAACACCAGTATCAGAATATTTGGTAAATATAGTAGAAACAATATAGTGCATTTGGTATATAAATATATTACATATTTGATGAAATATGAGCAGCTGTATAAATATTTTTTATCTGCGTATGCGCGAAGGATAACACATATTTTTTTTCTTCATGATTTAGTAGCCAACTCTATAGAGCAACTCATAAAAAAAATCCAGTCAAATAGCGTGGAAATTCAGAAAGGTATCGGCGATCGAATGAGCTGATTTTTAGTTGTTCTCTTAAAGAAGCTGAATGATAAGGGTTTTTCCAAAATTTGTCATTTTTAATTTTTTTTTACAATTTTCATTTTTGTTATTGATGCTTTAGTACTTATTTGAAAACCACCAGAACTAGCCTATTTCAAGAAAAAAAAGAAGCATAAAAATCGGAGCATTTGTTCCAAATCTACTCTTTGACATGCATTAAATACTAACTTCATTGCTGAAAGTGAGTTAATAAAAAATCATAATGTGTAGAAAATCCCTTTTCAATCAGCAGGTGTTAGAGAACAAGTAAAAATTAGCTCACTATACCTCGGATATAATTTTGAATTTTCACGGTATTTGACTGGCATTTTTATATGAGTTACTCCATGGAGTCGACTATTAAATCCTGAAAAAAAAAAAAAATGTTACATACGCAGATAAAATATCTCTCACACAACTGCTCATATTTTATCAAATGTTTAATATATTTATATTCCAATTCTACTATATTGTTCCGACGACATTTTGCCCAATTATCTGAAACTGGCGTTAAATTAGGCTGAAAACTCTGCACGGTATTCGCAAAAAACATGCAAGAACTTTTTAACCTTTATAAAAAATCGCCGTATCTCCATGAATATGCGTGCTATTCTTTCATAAATGGGTACGTTGATTGTACAATATCCACACATTTATATGCTGTAGAGATAGATCATTTCGTGCAATTTACTTTACAGGGTGATCACAAGTATTATTTTTTTTCTTTGGTTTTTGGTTGGCACTCTCATTGTTCTTCTTATCAAACCCATGTTGATAAATATAAGGTCAAACATATCTAATACAGTACAGCCCCGATTATCCGCGGAATTGGGTGGCAAGAGCACCGCGGATAACAAAAATCGTCGATAACACGAAAAAGACTGAGAATGGTGTGCAAGCCACGAAAAACAGAAAATTCAACATAAAAACTATGATTTAGTGTACAAAAAACATAATCAAACGTTTAAAATACATACATTCGCACAGTACACCAGAAACCTTTGCTTTACATCTAAATCACTAAAATAAAGAACAGTAAACAAGAAACAATCCCATACATACTGTACAAAAGTGTCGAGTTACACCTTTCTAAAAAAAAAAAAAAAAACAGTCACTTGTTTTTGCTTCTTGGTTTTGAAAGACCTTTTCTACCTCAAAAATGAAGCAATCTACAACAGTTTCTTTTTATTTACAATTTTAACACAAATAAATTTCTGTTTTTCTACGGTACATAAATTTAAATTATGCGTTTTTATTTTGTTCATTACCCTTATAATAAAAAAAGAAAAAAAAAACAGGCCGTAATTCTTCCATTACCTTTATAATAATAATAATAATAATAAAAATAAATACATGCTGTTATTCTAACTGTAAATGGAAGACTACGAGATTTAAAAAAAAATGTCATACATTCAAAATTTAAAAGAGTAAATTTTTAAAAAAAATTAAATTTTTGCACTGTTGCATAAATTGGTATGCAAATAAATTGCAGTTTTATACTTTTATCTTTGGGGGAGGGAGAGGGGCTCAAACAAAGGTTTATTAAACCATCTCTTTAAATCAAAAGAGCAAAAAATGCAAAATTTGTCATGTAAATTTATTTTTTTTTAAATATATTTAAATTATTTTTTAATTTTACAAAAAAAAAAAAAAATTACCATGCAAACTTTCCATGTATTTACAGAAAAAATAAACTAAATAAAACCTAAAATTAAATAATTCAGTTGGCTAAATAAATTATTAAACCATTGCCTAGCATTAAAAAAATTACAAGGTACAAAATATAATTAAAATCTGTTTCTGAAATAATTTAAGTTGCTAGTTAAATACATCAATAATTAAATGATTTTCTGCATGGTATCGCCATCTATTGGCTAAATTCAGCATGAACAATAAATGCGAAATGTATTCGCAGAAAAAATTAAGTGAAATAAAACCTCAAATTAAATAATTCAGTTGGCTAACTAAATTATTAAACCGTTGCCTAGCATTAAAAATTTCAAGGTACAAAATATAATTAAAATCTGTTTTTGAAGTAATGTAAGCTGCTTGTTACATGATTAGTTAAATGCTTCTCTGCATGGTATCGCCATCTATTGCCTAAATTCAGCATTAACAATAAATGGGGGGGGGATATCACAATAAAATTTTCCTTTCAATAATGGGAGCAATAATAATGTATTTTATGCATTTTATATAGTTATATCCAGTAAATCTAATATCCTACCACCCCAATACAACTAAAAACTGAACATATATTAACGAAAAAAAATGTTAAACTGCTTTTCAAGTTCAGTTCTTAATGCACTTTTTAAACCATGCTTAATTAGATTTATAATAAACCTATAAAGATGAAATTCAATGAAAACCCAAATTAGATGATACTATGCAGTGATTAAAAATCTTAATATTTCAGAACAGGACCTAATTTAAAAAATGCAGTTAGAGTTCTGAATGAAGTACCTAACAATTCAACAACATTTTAACATTTTTTTTTTAACTCCATGCGTGTTAAATACATTTATATCCTTTCTTTTTTTATAATTTTTGTCTGTAATGCAGCAGTAAAATGATGCTTTCTTTATTTGTAGGTATTCATTTTTGAGCCATTTTAAATGTAATCATCTTTTATTACTGACTTAAAGTGCAAAAGGGGGGGGGGGTGATTTTTCACATTTGGTAGATAGAGATATATTATTCACATTTTATCTCATATTGAAAATCTAAATCCCACATCCTTCAAAATTTTCATTCCATCACCCTTTGTCCTGCCTCCCATTTCTCATTAGCTTTGCATATCTATTTTATGATACTGAAAACTGAAAATATTACTTTACATTAAAGTAGCAATAACTGTTATGTCACATGCTGATAGATTAAAAACTTACATGATGGAAAATTATTTCTTAAAAAATAAAAAATCAGTAATTTCCCAAATAAATTTTATTTGAAAGTATTTTTTTGCTTGCAATTTTATTGTATTTTAAATAATAAGGTTTAAAGAGTAATATTTCTTTATGTTTTTCTTAAGAAAGTAAACTTTTTACATAGTAAGTTTTAACAAAGATTTCTATATCTGTGAAACAAACCATTACCCCCCACATTTTGCATATTACTTCCATATCTTACTAAAAAGTTCTTAAAAACATCAAATAGCACAGCACTCTTTACAATTGAAGTATCAGGTATGCTTTTTTGAGGGGGGAGGGAATTAAAGGTGAATGGAAATCACCATCATTAGTTCCTATCATTAGTCTTTATTTTTTTTTTAAATCTTTTTATTACTAACTTTAAAAAAGTAATGATATCAATTAAAAAACCCTTTAACAGGTTAAAAGTTTGTGACATAGCACTTTATCTTATTTCTATAAGAATTTTAAATATGAAACTTAAAACTAATGATATCAAATTTTAAGTGACGGTATGTTATTTATTTCATCATTTTATTTTTGCTTTATTTATAATTGCATGCGTAAGATTTATGTTACATTTAAAAGGATGTATAAAAATTTATTCATTGATGCGTTATCATTCACATTTTTCATAAATTCAAACTATGAGTTTTAAAAGATATGATATCAACATTTAAGTGACGCCTTGATGTAGCCTTAAACAATTTGTTTTAAAATTCAATTTTAATTGTTTTCTATTTGGCTAAATATATTTGCACATCAAACCAAAACTTTTAATTTTCCAATACACTGTTAAAAATACCACTTTCACTGAACCTGTACAATGCACTGTAATGTATTTCTATGAATAAATTGATTTATCTTTTGCGCCATGTTATCCAAAATCAAAAGTAAAATTTATTTAAGCGATTTCTTTGCGTCATTGTATCCAAACTAAGCGAAATATGTGCAAATGGATATTATGACGGAAAGAAATCATTTACATATATTTTACTTTTGATTTTGGATTTCGTGGCACAAAAGATAAATCTATTTATTCATATAAATACATTACAGTGCATTGTACAGGTTCAATGAAAGTGGTATTTTTAACAGTGTATTGGAAAATTGAAAGTTTTGGTTAGATGTGTAAATATATTTTGCCAAATCGAAAACAATTAATATTGAATTTTAAAACAAATTGTTTAAGGCTACATCAAGGCGTCACTTAAATTTTGATATCACATCTTTTAAAACTCATAGTTTGAATTTATGAAAAATGTGAATGATAACGCATCAATTAATAAATTTTTATACATCCTTTTAAATTTAACATAATTCTTACGCATGCAATTATAAACAAAACAAAAATAAAATGATGAAATAAATAATATAGCGTCACTTAAAATTTGATATCATTATTTTTAAGGTCCATATTTAAAATTCTTATAGCAATAAGATAAAGTGCTGCGTCACAAACTTTTAACCCGTTACGTTGTTTTTTAATTGATACATATTACGTACGCCATGCTGCATTAGATATTATTTAATTTCACTTAAATTTTACAAATTTTTAAAAATAAAGAAACACATTTTATCACAAACATCAACTAAACTTTTATTCTATTTATTACCTCATTCCAAAGATATCGTTTTATTGTCTGCTGCCATAGTAACATGATAAATTAAATTTCATTAAAAAAAATGCACAGTAGTAGAAAAATATTTTACTAAATCGAATAGTTATTTTTTATTTTTGGTTTTAAAATTAAATTCATGAACTCCCGCGCATAGAACGGGTTAAACAGCTAGTTCTTTATAATTCCGAAGTTACAGAAGAATTCTACAAGTAGTACATCTTTAAATATTCGACAAAATGTCTAAAATCGAAAGTGTCCGGTGATCAATGGCTATATAGTGTATCTATACTTTAATTAACATCATGGAAGCTTTTGTTTGAAAGAATTAGTTTCCACTTTAATTTTCAAGACATTTGACCACGCGCAATATTTCACATTACAAGCATAATTACATTATTTCATACATATATGTATATATATACAGTATGCCGATAGTCCCTTGCCACCTTCATAACTTCGAAACGGCTGCTGCTATAGTCGTAAAAGTGGTGTTTAGGTATAGTAAAGTAGCCATGCTCTACTGAATGAAACCGCCTACTTAACCACTTGGTAGAAAACTGCGGAGTTAGCATTCCTATCTCAAAAAGGAAAACAGATAGGGAAAAATGTGATTTACAAAGTAGTTGAGCATCGTACATTTAGTACAAAAAGAGACTTTGTGAACATTAATGCGAATAATAGAACGGTTTGAACGCGAATTAGTTTTTTCGTGATTTCCTACACTGTGTCGTAACGAAACAATCTTAGAAAGAAAAAACAACTAGTTATAACAATATACCTCTATCTGAGATCTTCAAACTTCACACCGTCAGCTGCAATGCATAATTGGATGCACATTTGTCCGAAATATAACCATTTCTCCTTTCGTTCAAGTTTACTGACGACACAGTGTAGGATATCACGAAAAAACAAATGCGCGTTATAACCGTTCTATTCTTTGCATTACTGTTCACAAGTTATCTTTTGTACTAAATAGATGATGCTCTACAACTTTGAAATTCATCTTTTTTTCCCTGTCTCTTTCCGTTTTGGAGATAGAAATGCTCCGCAGTTTTCTACCAGGTTGTGCCGTAGGTGGTTTCAGTCAGTAGCGCATGGCTACTATACCTAGACACCATTTTTATGAATATAGCAGTAGACGTTCCAAAGTTAAGAGGGTGGAAAAGGACTTCAGTGAGCATACTGTATATATATACAGGGTTAGCGAAATTAAACTTCCGCTACTCAAAGGGCCCTGTAGGCCGTTCTATTGCTCCGAAGAGAAAAATATTTGGACAACAGACACTTCGGAGGATGCGGTCGAGATTTCCGAAATAAAAAAAAATAGTTTAAAAAATCGCCGCCAGATGGCGCAGCGGGGCAGCACATTACAGCAACACATGCAAATGTCACGCACGATAAAAGGAAGAAGCTCGTGCCCCAATCCAAAATGCCGACGTTGCCGGAGAGAGCAATGCTAGTCAAACTGTACTACCGCAACGGTGAGAATGCAGAGGCAGTTGTGAGAGAGTTCCGCCGTCTCAAGAAACAACGACGTGGGCAGATATCGGAGCGTGCTCCTATAGACATGATGGTGAAATTCGAGCGAACAGGACAGTTAGGCGATTTGCCGAGAAGGGGAAGTAAAAGTGTACCACCGCCGTTGTAGAGGATATTGGACTGTCATGGAACATGGAACTGTCAGTGTCCCGACGATTTCACGTACCATTGATATGCCCTACTCCAGTGTCCGACAATGCTTCGAATTCTGATCTTCTACCCGTATAAGATTCAAGCGGTTCAGCAATTGGAACGACAAGATCCAGACACTCGCAAAACATTCACGCTACAATTTCTCGCGAGAATGGCGGTTGATGATTCCTGGCCATGGAAAATCTGTGCACACTTATTGTGCTTATTGTGTTCCTTTTGTGAAAAGCCATTGGTCCTTTAGAGTTTCGGGATCTCAGTTTGTCCTATCTTCACACGCTAACTCGTAGCGCCATCTAGTGACGATTTTTTAAACTATTTTTTTTTATTTCGGAAATCTCGAGCGCATCCTCCGAAGTGTCTGTTGTCCAAATATTTTTCTCTTCGGACAAGTAGAACGGCCTCCAGGGCCCTTTGAGTAGCGGAAGTTTAATTTCGCTAACCCTGTACAATACATATATGTACCAAATAATGTAATTATGCTTGTAATGCTTAATGTGAAATATTGCGCATGGACAAAGCACAAAAATTACAATAAAACTAACCAACAATTATTGCAAAGCTCCCTAATCTTCCTAATTACTAAGAAAACAGACAAAGAGCAGAAATAATGCACGATTTTTCTGCGAGCAAAAAGTGGCAAAAGGTAAAATTCAGCACGCTGATTCTTCGACCTCATTAAGTTCCTAACGATCTCTTTTGTTTACTAGTTTATTTTTTAATTAATGAAACAATGTTTAAAAATAAAACAAAATACTCTTTTTTTTTTTGCATTTTCTTTAGTAGTAATTTTGATAATTTGACTATTCACATTTTTTCTCCCCGTAAAGTTTGTTATTTAACAGTGGTGTAACTAAGTTCGTAAAGGCTTGTAGAAAAAAAAGGTCTTGGAAGTCGTACGTTAATTACCCATAAAAATATAATTACAAATTTTTCTTAATACATACCATAATCATAAGGACCTCATATCATTTTTGTGATCCCAAAATTCATGGTCGGGCCCTGGTGTACATAAAAGTTAGATTTCCGTGCATGTTCAAATATCAAGCGACCTTAATCAATTTACATTGATATCAATTTTACGTTCGAACGTTAAATGTAAATTATCTTTTGTTGGCAGATTTTAGCTTATCGCAAAAACCTTATGGCTGTTCTGACTTTGTGATTTATCAAACTATATATTTAAAAGACAAAGCTGTTTTTTTTAGTCATCTGGCCTGATCTTTCTACTAAACCCGTTTTGATAATTATTATTTTATTTTTTTTTAATAAAAGAACTTTATTTGTAGATGTGCCCGCACTCGCTATTTTTTTTTTTAAATAATCCCATTTTTATATTTTAATTTTAATTTTAAACGTCATTTATGACATATCTTCAAATTAGTGGCATTCGAGTTACTTCCATTGGTAAGTGAGAAAGGAAACAATGGGAATTACCATTCTCCCATATCTCTTATATCATTACGGATGCCATTTTTGTATTAGAATTAAAAATAACTTTTTAAAAACTTTTGAACAGGAAATGACGTCACGATGAAATAAACTCGTTTTTACTCATAAATCTGTTGCATTTCCTTTTTTATTTTTTTCTGGTGATACTGAGATTAAGACGCTCATTTCAGAGAACTTCATTGAGGAAAAATGGAATAACTAATAGATAGGAAAAATGAAATGAGTACTAACCTTGATAAGTTAAGTATTTTATTACGAATGCGTCAAAAGAGGTATAAGTTTCTGGATTTCGCCGGCCCTCAGATTAGAACCCCGAATTAAGAGTGAGAATGTACAGGTACAAAATTGTAACTAGGAAACGTGACACCAAGTTTGGAACTATATTTATCAATAATTTGTGGCAAGTTGAAATATTTTTAAAATATTGAATATGAATATGAAATGTATGAATGCAAATTTTGAGACAGTGAAAATGGCGTCATATTTAGATTTTCTTGAACACAAAAATTATAATTGTGTCATAGTGGCGACATTTTCGTTGATTTTTCATTACGTAGTACCAAAGATCAAAGCCTCAATTAATAACTACACAATTTCTTACCTAAATTGCATGTTAGGAAAAAAAAATTCAATAATTTGAAAAGATGAAATTACATGTCAGTTAAAAATAATATTTGTTTTAAGAGCCAGCCAATATAAGATTGACTATTAATTATAATTATTTTTGTAAATTGTTTCATAAATTCAATAAATGGGATCTTTTAAACATTTTCATTCGTCGAATTCGACAGGTTTCGACTTGTGATTGATATATAATGCATGATTGAAGATTAAAACAAATATTCATTTCTCCGTTAATATTCTATTTTTGTTTTTTAACATTGGCTAACATTAGATGAAATGTTATTGTGTATGAAGGTGCAGGGCTTGTTTTCTATTATTTGCTGTAAAATGTTGTAATATTAGCAATCCTTTTTTTTTTTTTTTTTTTTTTTGGCAGAAAGCATCTGAAAGCTTTACACATGTGTAAACATTTTATTCCTTTTTTTATTTGTTTGTTTACCACTTTCGACAGTATTTCATACCACTTGAAATATCTGTACACTCTATTATTTTTAAATTTAATTAGATTCAGTTACTTTCATTGAAGTCTTTAGTTAAAACACATAAAGTTTACATATTTATGTTCTTTAATCTCAATAAACAAGGCATTTAAAAATATCGTCCCAATATATAAATGAATTTACTATCAATTTTTAAGCTGATCGGAGGTGCAACAATTAGTCACACATCAGTGTGATTAATTAAGTGACTATATTTACAAAATTGACGTCCAGTTATTCTTTCATATTCTCTCTTCTTAATAAGCTCTTATAATATCACCCATGAATGTTCTAAAGTTTACTGTCTTTTATTCGTGGAAGATATAAACAATAGTAACATTTTTTCAATAAAGCAGAGTTTCTTCTTTTTGATATCACACAACAGCCAAAACCACATTTCTAAACTAAAATTTAAATTAGTAAATTGTTTATATCTTATATATGGTTGTAATATTATATATATTATAAATGGTAAAAGTAGCATTATTAATAATTTTTGCTTGGATAAATAATAATCATCTTACTTATAATAAAATCCAAGTGTAGGATCATGTCGGTAACCATTTCGGGGTGAACCCATGTATGTTTAAATCAGTCATTTAATTTTAATTTTCAGAGAAAAGTTTCTTGTCAGAAAAGACGTTGCCAAACTTCTTTTCTGGCAACCTATTTGCTGTTTCACACTCATAAGCAATTATTTCCATATGAATGTATCTTATTTAATTTAAAGAAGCTATTTATTCATTTTGATAAAGTAACAGAAGTAGTTTGCATATATAAAAAATAATACATACATTTAGAAATATTTTTTTATGTATATAAATACATAACTAAACAAAAGTAAACGTTCATCAGGTTTATTTTTCATAGCTGTTTATATATTTTGGTAACATATCTCACTTTCTAAAGCCTGAATTTCGCCAAGCATTTTTAAAAAATGCAAAAGGACCTATAATGGAAAAGTACCTAAATAATTAATTATTAATAATAATACATATATAAACAAAAATAAAAGTCGATCAAGCTTGTTTCCACAGCTGTTTAAATATTTTGGCGACATATCTCACTTTCTGAAGCCCGAATTGCGCAAAACTTTAAAAAAATATATCCTATAATGGAAAAGTGCTGAATAAATAAATAATAGAAATAACAAATAATGTAAACCAAAACATTTTGTTTCAAGATCAAAGCATAGTTTTTAATTTAGATTAAAATATATATATATCCTAGAATAACTTCAGTTGAAATTATGTTGACAGCTTAATATACCATTCCATAAACTTAAACAAACACAAGGGATTCATTCATCGTGAATGGAAAAACTATTGAGGTAATCATTCACAAAGTATGTTCTAAAACAATCTATAGATAATATTCTTCTGACGTCATAGAATGTAAAATAGTGGCGTTATCGTTTGTTTACGGTTTCCATTCACAAAGGTTTTATTTTGCAATATTTCTTAGTTACATTACTTTATTGTCATCTTTATGAACTCAGAAATCAAATTATTGAAAAAAAAGCATATTTTTTACTATTTAATTATTAAATAATGAAAAAAATTATTAATGCATGATTTGAAAATTTAAATATTCTTTTTTTCATAATACTAAAAAATAACATATAAGTAACAGCATGTTTAAATTAAATAAATTTAATTTAGATAATTTATGAACAAATCTCAGTTTAAACACTTAACATTTCACAATTCCGCCAATAGTTGTTGTTATTTTCTGCACCTGAAAAATAGAAACAATGCTTTGGTACTGAAATAACATGTTTTTGTAATTGAATTTGAGTTTTTGTAAATTTGAGAGTTAGAATATCGAAAGAAAAAAAGTGCTAATGCAATTAGTATTATAAGCACTATTATTGGCGTGGTGTATTTACGTGGTACGGATCTTAAAAATCAGTAGAAATTAAGCATAAATGCCGAAGTCAATGAGTTACGCAGTTATAAAAATTGTAGCTTAGGTACTGCCCGATTATGTCACCTTATCCAAGATACGATTAGATGATAATAATGATAGATTTTGTAATCTCCCGTAATCGGGTCTACTGCTACGGTCAGGAAGCACATATTAGCAATAATGATTTTAAGTGTAAATGTGGATATCATTGATAGCTTTTGACAAAAACATTCCATTGTACCATATTGTATTAGCTACAATATGCAGTAGTTCCAGTTACGGAAGATTACTTAACAGGTTTAAAAATATCCGCCTTAGCTAACGTATTGCAACGGATAAGCAGACTTGAATAAAGCATAAATGCCTAAATGAATTAAGCGGTATTTGTCAAAAATGATGAAGAAAATATGAAGTGCTGCCATAATCTCAAAGAGTTGCTGAGTTCTTTATCAGAATCTTCAGATTTGGCGAAAGATTGAGCAAGTAAATTAAATTAAGAATAAAAGTCACATGATGCAATGCTTATCATGCATTTAAATGATACCAAACTGGTCACCAGAGGCGACTAATAATTAAACAAAAACCTAATTTGCAGAACAAATTAAAAAACAAAATTTATTTCCTAAATTGTTTAAGCCCGAGAAGGGGCAGATATTAAGATATTTCATTCAATTCGTTCTACATTTAATGTCAAATTTTTGTAACAAATAAGTTAAACCAATTGAACATTAAAAAATAAAAATAAAATTCATACAATATAATACTTTAAACACCTATATACTTAGATTCCGTTCAAATGAAATCGAAATCAATCTTAGACTCTTTTTAAAGTTTTGTATTTTGCAAGTATCTTATCATATTATGTATAATCGTCATAAACATAATGCAAAATCTGCACTACAAATATTTACAACTTAAAAATGGAAAAAGTCTAAGATTTATTTCGATTTCATTTGAACGGAATCTAAGTATATAGGTGTTGAAAGTATCATATTGTATGAATTTCATTTTTATTTATTAATGTTCAATTGGTTTAACTTATTTGTTACAAAATTAAATGTAGAACGAATTGAATGAAATATCTTAATATCTGCCCCTTCTCGGGCTTAAACAATTTAGGAAATAAATTTTGTTTTTTAATTTGTTCTGCAAATTTTTGTTTAATATGTCAAGTTTTTATATAACTGCTGCATTCAGACGAACACATTTCAAAATTAATGGATTGTATCATCATCAGGCTTTGATTTGTGCGACATCGCACCACAATTTGTGAAGCAATTTACCTATGTATAATTCAAAATGTTTCACCAGTGCAGTAATGCAGGTTGCTGTAGTTTGGTCTAAAATTACAATCTGAACTTAAAAAATCTGCTTGAAAATGTCATTTTATTTCCACTATGACGCCATATTCATCCTCTTTTTAATACTTAAAAAAAAAAAAAAACTTTTTCTTCAGTTTCATGTTTCACGTGAAAATCATTCAACTAAAAATAGGCAAATTATTATTACGGCTTTTGAATTATTTACAACAATGAAGGAAAAATGTTAAATTTTATTAGAAAATGTCCGTTGATTCTCAATGAAAAAAGCGAAATTTGGAATTATTAAGAAAAATATTTGAATAATGTAAATAAAAATTAGCCCATGTTACTCTCTAGATTATAATCCACCTATGTGCAAAGGCATTTTATGATCCGTTTTGACCCTAACGTCAGGCAAATGCTTTTACACTTTCAATTTATAATATTATTAGAATTAGCAAAGAATTAAAAATGAATGGCATCAGGGACAAAAAGGTGGGAAGAAAAAATGAAAAAGTTATGATCTCCATAGGCTTTTCTAAGTTAAATTAACATTGAGAAGTGACACTGGAAATAAATAAGTATTGCGCTGCCGCGCAATACTTAAATAATAATAATAATAATAATTAATTAACATATGCGGTGTTACAATTTTTTGTGATTTTATTGATAAATATAACTGGTTTGAATTACCAACGATTTCAAAAAGCGGAAACGCTTGTATTAAAAGTCTAAGCGCAGGAATATTATTCTCATTATTAGAGAAAAAGAGCTATAATAAATGTCCTACACTGTAATGAGTATAAGAAAGAGGTGGCTTGTTTATTATTAAAGGCTATTATTAAAAAAAAATTAAAGATTACTATTAAAGTGAAAGACATATTAAACAAAAACTATAAATGTATTTTTCATCAAGCTTTTCTACACTGTAAAAAAAAAAAAAAATAAAAATAAAATAAAATAAATAAAAAATACTACCAGTTTTCCTGTAGGAATCGGAGAAATAGTTGCCCTTATCGTACTGAAAAAATTTCCGACCCAGCTCGAAATAAAATCCGTAAAACACCGTTTTATTGACTATTTCCTTTTTTTTTACAGATTTTATTCCGAGCTGGGTCGAAAATTTTTCCGGTACGATAAGGGCAACTATTTTTCCGATTCCTACAGGAAAACTGATCGTATTTTTTTTTTTTTTTTTTTACAGTGTAGATTTAAAAAAAATAACAATCATAAAAGAAAATCATTATATAATTTATATTTATTTATTTATTTATTTATTTATTTTGTGTGAACATAAAATCTTTGACATTGGCATTTCTTCTGATGTGTAATCTGTATAAACCGCAAACACAAGTTTAAGTTTAATGTGGGGTTTTTTTTCCATAAAGAATTGATTTTTATTATTTTTCAAAAATGATATATGTTTAAGAAAAAAAATACGGAATATCTGATGAGATAAAAAAAAAGTTTGTTAATCGATAAAACAAAATAGATGTTGGATAAAAAGTACCGATCTGTCGAGAATTGATTTTCTCATGTAGAATGTACACTCAGCCAGTCAAAAAGAAAAAAAAATCGAAGAAGCATTCACAGAGAAAAAAAAGGGAAAAAAAACATTCGATTAGGAATTTTGTCTTATTTAAATCCTCATTAAAATATGTTTATGTGTCTCCTAAGCTTATTTATTTGATACAAATTTAAAGAAACACAACTTCCAATCAGACGGACACTTTCGGTTTCTTTGGGAAAATTTAGAAAATAAAATGTATGGGGTACACTCTAGCTCTGTTTTTTTACTTATTTTTATTACACTGATAATAATTTTGAGATAAACTGAAACAAATGTATTCAAGATTATTAATTCATTTCGATAAAGCATTTCCTTAAAACCTGTTTATTTAATTTTGGCAATGTACATGTTTATGGAAGAGCCTGTTTTATAAATGTATTGTTATTCTATTAAATTTCAACTTATCTATGGAATCCATTTCAAAATATTAAAAGTCGGTATTTTGAAGAAACTAAAAAAAAATCATTTCTGAAAATTTGGACTTAGCATCTTCTTTTAAATGTATGAGATGTTTTGTATTATGTTTACACTAGAAACACATATGTATAATCCACTTGGAAAATTTAAAATACTTTATTTTAAATTAATCTATCAAATCTACTTTACACTGCAAATAGAGGCGTCTTAAATTTAGACACATATGTGACTGAAAAAGAATTTCAGTCACTTAAGTGTCTGAATCTGAAAATTCAGACATAACAGACGTCTAAATTTAAGACACATAAATGTCTTACTATGATCATGCTATAAACGAACCGAGAAACATGTGTAAATTATCCAACAACCGTCTGATTTTAAGACGGTACGCTCCAAGCGATAGTTAAACATCATCTTTGGTACTATTCTTAACAGCCAATCAGAACGCTGATTTCCGCGCGTGTCATCTACAGCACCTTCATGAGATAAGAACAGAAAGAATTAAATTTTCATCGCCGCCATTGCTTGGATTAAAAGAATATGTGTTAATCTGGGTATTTATAGAACGAACGAGTAAGTCATATTTAATTCTAATATTTTATTCCGATAGATTTCTATACCTTTGAATATGAGTGAAATCGTTTATAAAAATTTATCTCTTTTCTGTAGTTTAATGCTAAATTTTTGATTTCACTAACGGTCGTCTGTTATATGCCTTCTTAATGTAACGGAATGAAATATAATTGTTTTGAAAATTAAATAGCAATGCTGTAATTCTATTTGCTTGACCTTTGTAAATAAACGAATGAGTGATAGTTTAATCTTCATTTTCGATAGGGTGATGTGAAATAATTATAATTTGTCTTTGCTCAAAAACAAAACTTGCAACATAGGTTTGAAAAGTTGAATGATTCATCGCTTC
Organism: Maratus speciosus; assembly: GCA_963932465.1. Taxonomy (NCBI): domain Eukaryota; kingdom Metazoa; phylum Arthropoda; class Arachnida; order Araneae; family Salticidae; genus Maratus; species Maratus speciosus. The sequence goes on along the minus strand of OZ010786.1, from coordinate 165,405,876 downwards.
ATTTATCAGAGATAAAAACATTAAATTGAAGCCATTTGTAACTGTGTTTATTCTATGTTTTTTACTGTTTACTGACTATAAATGCTTGTAGTATATGACATCAGGCATGTATTTTATTTTTTGTTATTATTATTATTTTGGAGCTAAATATGATGATTCATATTATTATGATATTAGGAAAAGTTTTCAGATTGAAAAAAAGCATTAATATTGTGAAATTTGACTGTATATATTGCAGTTTTTAATCACGGAAAGATTTATTCTTATTGATTTTTTAATTTATTATTGAAAATCGTAAATTTTGATATCCAATGTTTCAGATTTAACATTTACCAAATTTCTAAAAATAATATGAATTTTTTATATCATCCAGTAAAATTTTCGAAACATTAAACAAACGGAGAAACATTTTATTCATATTTTGCAGTTTACGTTACTGTTTAGCAGTATAATTATAAAGTTTAATTAATATTTTTTGTGTTTTTTAAATTGGTATATTATTTTTTGTAATTTATATGCAAGCATTTTTTTTTGCGATATTTTGTTCATGATTTAAAATTTTTAAAATTGAGTAATGCGAGAAATAATTATTAAATTTCCTTTTACTGCAATCGAATTTGCAACGGTTCTGGTACAAGTAATTGTTGGCACTAAAAAAAATTACACATGATAATTTAGACATAAATAAAGAGTTGTTTATGCCTTGATATGAAGTTTATGTATAAAACTGCCTTATAGTTTTAAAAGTTCGTATTTACTTATATGATACAGTATTAAATATATTTTTAAGCCATTTAATAACTGCTTTTTTATGTTCAAAACGTTTTTCAAACAATTAAGAATAGTACGTATACTGTCTGATGTATTTTTTTTTTTTTTACTTTCTATTTTCTTCTGTTTTTTGTTTTTTTTTCTATTTCTTAGATCATTATTTTCTTATCAAATATATAAAATCTATTTAGCTCATATTCAAAGGATACAAATTTTACAGGAATAAAAAATAAAATAAATTAAATATGACTTATATCGTGTTGTTCCATAAAAAAGAATAATAATGATATACATTTTTAAGCAATAGCGGGTGAAAATTTTAAATTGAATACGGAATATGTTTAAAGAAAATTATATACATATTCCGAAGAATGATATATAAAATTAGATACCAAACCGGTGTTTACTTTGAACTAAGCATGACAAATTACCACATATTTAAAAAGAAAAAAAAAATATTACACATGTTTACTACTTAAAATGACTTAACTATTTTATTTATATGTACTTAAATGACAAATACAAAAATGGCTAAGTTTTGAAATTAGAAGTAATTTTTTTTTCTCAATGCTATTAAAATAGAATATTTATTTACTATTTTATTATTTACTCATGGTTATATAGCTGTTGTGATTATCATCTGATGCATATGTAAAATTGCCTATGGGGCAAAATCTAATTTTTGAATTATATGAATTTTCCTTTTTTGGGGGGCGGGACGGGAGGGGGATTTTCTTGCCCATTTTCGCGTACACGGGATTTTTTAAATCTCTTTCGACATTCCACCGACTATGATAAATATTTTGAACTTTTAGAGTAGGACAAGATAAAAATATATATATCCATATACCTTAAAAACCCTTAATAGCGGACACTTCGGGACCGCGAAATTTGTCGGATAATCGGAGATGCCTGCTTTTGTGAGGTAAAAATAATACAAATATGTATGCCTTGCGGATCAAAAAAGTATTCGCTAAATCGAAGTATCCGCTATTCGGGAATGTCCATTAACCTCCATAACGGATACTCCCGAATACCGGGCATCTGTATTTAGCTAACAATACTGCAGGGTTGCATTTTTTGCAAAAGGACTCCTTGATTAAAGCATGGGTAGTGCCCCGTTCTCTTACGATTTTAGTTCCCCCAAATTTCATGTGCAATATTTGCGAAGCTTATATTTTAGATCTGTTTCGAAATTGTACTGATTATAATCAATATTTTGAACTTTTAAAGTAAAGTAAGATTAAAAACAAAATTTTAAAAAATCTAATATTTAGATAAATATTTTCTCTTTTTAATCTTATTCTACTCCTGAAACAAAATACTCATTATAATTAGTACAATGTCGTAAAAGATTTAAATTATCAGCTTTATGAAAATTGCATACTAAAATTGGGAGCACCAGAAAATCAGGCGGTATGGGGGTAGAGGGGGCAGGACAACGGCCAGATATTTTCCCAGTATTCAGCGTGGTCAAACATGGCTACATAAAATGCTTACAAAAAATGTCTGCGATTCAGACGTTTCAAGTGTCTGAAATTCAGTCGCAAAAAGTGTCTGAAAAAATTCAGACATTTTAAAATGTCTGAAAATTGAACACTCCGTTTCAGACACTTAAGTGACTGAATTTCAGACATTTTAATTTACAGTGTATAAATTAAGATTATGAATTCTTAACTAATATATGCATAATTAAGATTATCACGTTATGAATCCCAAGAAAATTATTACACAACCTACAACAATCAATTTTCAAAACATCTTACTTTGTAATAAAATATTAGATTTCAGTTCTACGTGCAATCGATATCTATAACATATAATGCCATTCAAATTCAAATTAATGAATTCACATTTCAGTTATTTTTATAAATCCATGAATACAATTATATAAAGAATCTAGAAACTTCAAGCAGGGCTACCTAGAAGGTAAAATACATTATATTAATATAATATCATCTTCGTTTTCAAAAATCTATATTTTCACTAAAAAATACCTCACAAATAATTCTATATGTTCTAGGAAATAATCTTTTATAATGCATTCAGACGTTAGTACTTTTTTGGACAGCATTTTCTAAAAGCAATCCCAGCGATAACTTAAGCGATCTCCACACGAATTTATAGGAACATGGAGAAAATTTAAAAACCTGGAAAATAAAGTTTCCATTTTTCACTACAGTTTAATAATAGTTGATTTTTGACACTAGCATATAATCTTTTCATTCAAGCAAAGTGACGACTTTTCATTAGTATGTGAGATATATTGAAACGTTAGGCTATTCTGAAAAGTTATTGGGATTGAAAAGAGTTGATGATTAATAATTACGCTCGCTGTAAATGTCAAGGCAAAGGAAATGAGAAATGATTGATAAGAACTATTAACAAGTTGGAAATTCCCCGTCAAACGTGGCAAATGAGGTGCGTTCGTACTATAACTAGTTTTATAAATATTTTTTGCACCGCATATTGTACTGAATGTATAGTTTAGTGCACTTCAAAAGTTCATATCTATTTCATTTTGTCCGAAAAGCTGTAACATCATTAAAATGCACTTGAAATATTTTTTCCCTTTGGACGTAAGGTAACGAAAAACTTTTGACTCTCCCTGTAATTAAACTATACCTACAATTTTCATAAAATTTGAAATGACTCGACAAAATTTTGCAACAATCATAATCATTTAAAATTTTAGACCATTCGGTTGGGTAGTTTTCTCTATGTTATATGCATACAGACGGACAGACAGACAGACCGAACGGCGCGGAGACTATAGGTGCTACGTATTTATGGAATTACGAACGCACCTTAAAAGCAATGTCATTAAAAAGCAGTTGTAATTAGAGTTTAATTAGATAGGTTAGTATTAGTTGCAATTTGCAGCTAGGGCTTCAAACAGAAATTCAATGAAACATTATGCAAGTAACCGGCACTTATTCTTTTTCAATATCATTACAAATACAAAGGCATAAACCCAGGCTTCCCGGGTAACAGACGTCAGTTGAAAACCATTTTTTTTTTTTTTTTAATGAATAGCTTTAATAGATTTTTTTACATTTAATATATATTTATAGAGTGCCCACTATCAATATCAAATATCATATTCATATAAAAAATAGCATTGATGCGTCCAAATAAAGTTTTGATATTTATTAAAAGTGATACTTTTGATCACTATTTAGATTCAGCCTTTTTTATTCTGAACATTTCAGGATTTTAAGAGTGTAGTTCAGTTACATGTCTTAAATATGGATTTTATTTATATTTTATTGTTTCATTTATTCATTGATCAGCTAATCAAATGATTATATCAAATGATGAGCTATTTTTATTAATTTAAGTGACTAACAGGCTTGTCTTTCGTAGTCATCTGCACGCGACAGACATAGATTTAAAAAATTTCATGTATGAAAATTATTTTAATAAGAATAAAAATTAAAGAATTAGTGATATAGTTTTCAAACAAATAACGATATATTTTTTAAACAAATTGTATTTGAAAGTAGACTCTTTCCCTATCCGACGGTGTAAAATTTAAAAATGTGTGATATTTAGATGTTAAAAAATTTGCAGTAAAAGTTAAATTTAATCGTCTGCTGTTGCCACCGTCAAAATGCCGCCCGCTTTACTGACGAAAACGTTTGACCTTTATAATATAGATACTGTTTGTTTATTCGTTCATATCGTGGATACCTCCAAACTTTGTCAATGCGCGGTCGGGCAAATTTTTAACAGCGAAAAATGTGAGTGCTAGTGAAATCTATCGTCGAATGCAAAATCTGTTTCGCACGGAGTGTATGTCACACAGATCGGTAAATTTCCGTAATGGAAGAAGACCACATGCGCTTGACCAAGTCGTGACATGTCGTCAGTACTGTTTCTTCCACTACGAAAATCCCTACACCATCGGACTCCCGATCTGCGTCTCATACACTCCGTATCACAAACATTTTGCATTCGACGATAGTTTTCACCAGCACTCGCATTTTGCGCTGTTAAAAATTCCACGACCGCGCGTTGATACCCTTTTGAGATATCCATGATGCGAACGATTCCTTTTAACGTACACCCACGCTATCACACACGCATCTGGCGGAAGCTGACGATATCGCATGCATTTCCAACACTCTGTGCCCTCTATAGGAGCATGCACAGTCATCTTTCTCTTCAAATGGCGGAGTTATTACAGCAATGCCACTTTCATTTGGGCGACTCATATACATTCAAGTTACTAAATACGAATTTCCTTGCTGTAATTAATTATAACAGACAATAAAATTAATTATTCTAGGGCTAAATTCACTTCTATTAACCATTACAAAAAAGATCATAAATTTCATTGAAGACATGTTGAGGCCTTTTGTTAGAGCAATAAAAATAAAGAAAAAAAATGCAGTTCTATGTTCTCGATAAAAATTACTCTTTTTTTTTCGATGAAGTCCTTTTTCTTTAATTATGAATTGTTGCGTTCAGAAATTTATAGTCTACTATAGGACCCATTTTTACGTTATCTAACAGAAAAAATATATGTACAGTCGTGGAAAAAAAAAAGTAAACACCCCTTACTAACTCCGCAACAAATTATCGTAGAAGAAAGTTACTGGTACCGAACGACTTTAAATAAAGTCTACTTTTAAATGATGTATATAAAATTTTCTTAGGGGGCCATCTACATATTAAAACGAACCATAACTTCATTTTTTTCAATAGCAATACCCAATTCTGACACATAAATGAACTCTACACCCTTCAAATAGCCTAAAAACAAATTTTTATGCAATTCATACCATAAGTTTCCGAGAAATTAATTATTTTATAACGAGCGTATTTTAAGGGCTGTATCCAAATTGAAGTTGGGTTCTCGATTGCTAACCGGGAGAGCCGCCTTCTTGATCAAGGCAACTTAAGCAGGTCTGTTAGATAATAAGGCAGCAGAAGAAATTTCAAAATATCTACTCACTTCAATCATAGACGGCCCCTTAAACCATCATTTTGCCGTTTTTTAAGCATAATTTGAAAACTACTTGGAAGAAAAATGTGAAATTTGGGATTTTCATAAAGCAGGACTTAACAAATCTAAATCCATCAAAAAAATTGTAGGTTGCAATTCATAATTTTTTCGAATATTAATTTTATAATTCATAATTCATATCATAAAAGTATAAAAATTGCAAATTCAGCGTATTTATGTTTGGGCACATTAGTTTTATTTCTAAACAAAAAATTAGCACATTAGGAGCATAATTTCAGAAGATATAAATAAAAATATGAAAATGTAATTTAACATTAGAAGCACTAAATTTTGAATGTTTATAATTCAAAAACTTATCATTCAAATGACTTGAAATTTGGTGTCTAGGCATATTTTGAACAGAATATTTGAAATATCTCGTTAAAATTGGGTATTGCCATTGAAAAAAAATGAGGTTTGGGTTCATTTTAATAGGTAGATGACCCCCTAAGCAAATTTTATATATTAAATAATATTTAAAAGTAGACTTTATTTCAAATCGTTCTGTACCAGTAATTTCCGTCTACGATAATTTGTTGAAGAGTTAGTAGGGGGTGTTTACTTTTTTTTTTTTTTTTCCACGACTGTACTTTCGAATGAAATTTGTTTAAAAATTGCTGGAAGAACTAAACTACTGGCAATAATTGGCGGCATTGATTATCGTTTCTTTCGCTTGTCGACATACTCTCTGGAGTCTGTATGCTCTGATAGCTTTCCTGTTTTCATTGAAGAGACCTTTAAAACATGTCCTTTCCTAAAATATAATTTATGTTTAATGCACTTGTTTGCTTGGCGGGATATTATGTCAACTTTTATTTTTTTAAATAGTTCCATAAATTTTGAAAAGTATTATTTATCTTATTTAATAGATAAATTTGCAATTAAAATTCTGAAAGATTGCTGTTTAAAATTAGTGGTATTTAAAAATTAAAACAGGACGAATCTCGTTTTTCGTTTTTAAGTTTGATAGATAGAAAGAATCATCAGCAATTTATTTTTATAGTTATTTCTAACCCTACAAAATTACATTTAATTTTTCTGTTTGACAAAAAGCCAAACTTCTAGAGTTGATTTTGTTCCATTAACTTTCACATAATTTGGCTGTACTGTTTCCCCCTGGAAAGTTTTCCCGCCAGACCAAGAAGAAAAACTGAAAATTCAAAAATAAATGTCAAATATATCCTCGGGCATTCACAATAAACGACACAGGAAATAAATGTATATAATTTAAATTCAAATATTCTCAAACATTATTTTCAGAACATATGGGTTACTAATGTACGTTTTGAGAAATATCTCAAACATATAGTCCAGGCAATAGGGAATTTTACCTAGCAAAATTAATAGTAGTTCTGGAAATCGGCTTACTTTATGTTTTTTGGGTCGCTGAATCTGAATTTGTAACTTCCCACCAAAATTTCCCCCGGCAACAACCCCCAAATTTTGGTAAAAAGCCCCCCAGAAAGGTTTTTATTAAAAAAATAACCGACCCAAAAAACTTAAAGTAAACCTTATAGAGAAAGTTCGGGGAGGAGATGGGAGGGCGAATGTAAACGTGTGAGTGGTTAAGTGGAATCGCGCAACTTAGTTCACGCAGCACCTCGCGCATGTTCCGAGGCAGATCCCCCCCTCCCCCTTCATCCTAAGCCATAATGTCATGTATCTAATTTATTGCAAATTTTGTCTACTTTCTGAATTTCTAGATACTTTTCCTCTAAAACAATAAAAACATTGATTTTTTTTAATAAAAACCTTTTTGGGGGGCATTTTACCAAAATTTGGGGGGTTGCCGGGGAAATTTTGGTGGGAAGTTAAAAATTCGGATTCAGCGACCCCAAAAACATATAGTAAGACTTATTCCAGAACTACCATGAATTTTGCTGCATAGAGTTCCTATACGGTCTCTATTGCTTGGACTAATTGTGAAGTTTTAGATTGTAGTATGATGATATGCACTGGTTATCAAAAATTAAGGAAAGTCACAAAAGCCAATTTTTAAATACGGGAATACTCAAAAGGAAGTAATATAATTTGAATAATTACTATTCCTGCAGAACAGCTAGTCCATATAACATCTCATTCAGGTCACACATGGTCACAAGAGTCACAGTCACTACGACGAAACAAAAAATAGGAAATTCCAAACATCTCTTTTATGAGTCTCAAATGACTACTATATGTGACTCCACTGACAGGTCACTGTGACTGCTGCTTTGTGACGAGTGACCAGGTGGCTTTACAATGTCATTTCATTGAGACTCTCGTGTGACTCTCATCTGGAGACTAATTTTCAAAGTCATTGTGAACGTTGCATTATGATAAATCACCAAATAATGTCAAATTAAAGTCACATGGTGACTTTTCGCCACTTTTCACAGTGGTGACTTTACAGTAGGGTCTCTGTTACCATTTGACAAAGTAATGGGACAGAAAGTCACCATGTGACTTTAATGTGACATTATTTGGTGATTTATCATAATGCAACGTGCACAATGACTTTGAAATTGAATCTCCAGATGAGAGTCACACGAGAGTCTCAATGAAACGACATTGCAAAGTCACCTGTTGACTCGTCACAAAGCAGCAGTCACAGTAACCTGTCAGTGGAGTCACATATAGTAGTCATTTGAGACTCATAAAAGAGACGTATGGAATTTCCTATTTTTTGTTTCGCCGTAGTGACTGTGACTCTTGTGACCATGTGTGACCTGAATGAGATGTTATATCGACGAGCTGTTCTGCAGAGATAGTAATTATTCAAATTATATTACTTCCTTTTGAGAATTCGCATATTTAAAAATTAGCATTTTGTGACATTTCCTTAATTTTTGATAACCAGCGTATTTTTGCGTATTAAAAATTTCAAATGCTAAAAAATTCTTTTTAAAATTAAAGCGTTGCAATAATTGTTGTTGATAGCTATGAAACTATCCACGAGCATTTGTAAAGAAGAGAGATTAAATGTAAAATAGATCTTTAAAGTAATAAGTTAATTTTGCATTAAACAAAAAATGTCTTAAAACATATGAGGACGTGAGTTTCAAAACTCGCCTTATCCAGTAAATCAAATTTTGGGAAATTGCGAAAAACTGCGTCCATTGGTTTTCATTGTAAGCGAAGATTTTACAACGGCAGAAAGTTCCACCAATAGAATATATTGACAGAAAAAACTCGATTTTGTAAATTTTGGATAAACCGAGTTTTGAAACTCCCGTCCTCATATATAGATTGTATGTATTTTACCGTCGTGATAAGACAAAAGTAACCTAGACACTTTAATAACCCAATTATCTTATATATATATATATATATATATATATACTTATATATATATATAAACATATTTTTAATTATTATTTAATTATCATACATTTATCTCTAAACAGTATTCGCTTTAAAAATTGATCCATTAATAGTTATTAATAGTTTTTATTATATAACAGTTTTTATTTTACTAATAAGTCAATAGATGGCAGCACTACACTGATTCGTTTGAATACATAGAGCAGTTCATTCTCAATTCTAAATTAGCTATAGAGAGCGCAGGTTATATACAATGGGAGTTTGCTTGGCCATACTGTATATTGTTGATCCTTGGTCCACCATCATATAAAAAACTTTTTTGGCAACATGTGCTGGGGATCTCCAATGAGTGTATTTGTTATGCGTACTGCGAAGACAGTATGGATTTTAATTTGGTAATTTGTTTTTTTTTTTATCCTTTTTAATCGTGTTTTATTTTTAACTTATTTGGTATTCAATGGATTATTTCTCTGTTTTATGTGGGTGGTTGTCCCAAATTCATATTCTTTAGCTAATTTATGGCTAATATGAAGATGAAATCACACATTTTATTTGTGGAACTTGAGGCATTTGGAACCAGATGATTCTGTGTAAGTTCTAGAAATTTCCACTATTTCATTTCAGTTATTCAATTCCTGTTGTTATTTACTATGTTTTTGGAATCTATGTTATGTGTGATGATGGGGGTGGCTGTATTTTTGTCAATTTGTTAATGTCATTTTATTCTTTCTGTTTTTGTTTGTGGTCGGTAATGTTTATTTAAAGGTTATATATATATATAAGTCGAACCCCGTTATAGCGAACCCGGTATATAACGAACTCCCGGATATAACGAACGAAAAGTTTGGTCCCGTCGTTTCCTATTTTATTTAATGCTAATTTATCCTTTTATAACGAACCACCGAAATTTTAAGAATCGGCTATATCGAACATTTTTGTCCAGTCGACCATGTTTTTTTTTTTTTTTTACTTTTCCAAAGTTGTGAGAACAGGACTCCAATTTCATAAGAAAATGTATGCCAGCTAGTGAAACATGAGGCAAATCAGCGATAAGTCTTTTTTTTTTTTTTTTTTTTTTTTTTTTTGTTCTTTTAAGGGAGAAACAACTGCATTCTTTCGCTTTTACGAAAGTCACTCTGCAGGTGTGATCCCGCCTACCCGTCAGTTATTTTCCCTTATTCCTGATCACAGCTGTTTTCTCAGTTTGTGATATGCAATTGTTTGAAACATGTGATGATGAAGTTATTACATGTGAAGATCCGACTTATGAAGAGATTGGGGAAGAAGTTAAAATAAATCATTCTGAAATCGAAGATTCTGCATCTGATGGTGACCACAGAAGAGAAAAAATAAAGGACGAAATCCCCACAATCTCAGATGCTACAGCAGCGATGCGTGTAATTAATAAGTTTTTGTCTACACAAACACAAACAGTGGAAGAAAGAGTGTTGGAGTCATTTGATGTACTAGACAAAGAAATTCATAATATGTTTTTGAAATCGGCATCACGTCAGTAGAAAATTACCGATTATTTCTGTATCAAAACAGTGAGCAACAATTAAAGGTAAAATTAATTTATTCATGTTTGTCTTCATTGTTGGTTAATTTAATTAGTATTGTGTTAGTTTAATGTAATCGAATTTAGTCAATTTAATTCTTTAATGGCTATATTTAATAGATTTTACCTTTTTTTAATACATCATTATTGAATATACACATAGCAACTAATGAGTTATACATTTTGTGAACTCTAACATTTTTCTTGACGGTTCGGATATTGAGAACCACCGGATATAGCGAACAAAACCTTCGGTCCCTTGTTGTTCGTTATAACGGGGTTCGACTGTATATATATATATATATATATATATATAACCATTAATTAAACATTACCGACCATCATCAAAAACCGCAATATTGTGAATTGACAATAAAAATGGATACCACAAACCTATAATATAGAACTGTGTGTATAAAATAAAGTGCCTTATACATAATTACAAGAATTAATATGGAAGAAAAAAAGAAGAATATGGATACCGAAAAAAAATGAAAAACTTATATATTGAATTACGTTTTCAAGAGTACAGAATTCAATGATATATATATATATATATTTGTATATATATATATATATATATATAATGAGTGTCATATATTATACGCAATAAAACACTAAAATGAGGCGTCATCGATGACACATATGAAGTTTCTCACGCAACTACATCATCCAATGATGATCTTTGTAAATAATTCAGAGACATTCCGATTTATTGACCAATTTGCTAAATTATTAATAAATGAAGGTTCGTGTTGCTTTATTGATTTCTCTTTTCCTCAGTATGCTAATTATGGTACCTTAAAGGGAAGTTCAGATGACATTTATTTGATTCGCATTGAAATACCTGGAATCAAGCAAATAGTTGATTAAAATGTTTTATCTATTTCTATCTAATCTTTCAAATTTCATTCATAAGAGGTTTGAAATATGCCATTTTGTAGAAAGTAATTCACTCTTAAAAATATGGAAAGTTTTATGGAATATAGGTTAATCTTAATACAAAGAAATCTTATGTTGTTCTAACAAATGTAACTATTTGCAACAATTGTAACAATTACAAACTGTCGTAAGAGTATACTTTTTCTTAAAATATTTTATTGAAATTGAAGCGTCTTTTTAATAATTTATTAATAAATCTATGGGGATTCAAGAGCTTTTTACGGTTGTTATTTTTTTTTTTACTTTATCCCTGGGTTTTAGATTCCTTACCGTCTCTCCTACTAAAATTATTCAGAAAATGACTTCAAATGCAGCCACAGAATTTTTTTTCAACTTTTTTCTCATGCAGAAGCATGCTAAAGAAAGAATGGCTAAAATTCTTTGACAGAAAATTTACTGCAGAAATTAAATCAGCGTTTAAATATCAATTTCATGCATCGTGGCTTCATTTGTAGTCTTGCCATACCCAAGATTTATTCCTTTTTCATTTAATTTAATCCAATGCAAATAAAAGTTTCTAAAAATCAATGAACATTGTGGCTATCACTTATTTTTAACATAATTTGCCAACAAATAGGCGGAAATTTTCCTTACCGTCCTTTTTTTTCCTTACCGTCCCTTCTTTAACACCCCTTTAAGACAATGTTATACCAAAATTGTGTACTAAAAATACTGCATTGTTATCATTTCTTATTTGAATGTCCTGTGGGTACTATACAAATTCATTATAAGTAAAATTTAGAAGAAAATAACAAGTTATAGTGGTAAAATAATAAGGAAAATTAAACTCACAAGTTTAACTTAAATCTCAGTTAAATAAAATATTTTTTGCTGCTGACAATTTTTTTTCTTTATTTTGAATCATTAAGGCATTCGTCTATCAGCTTAAAATGTTATTTTATTAAATTTAATTTCACCGGATTTTTATTCCTGAAAGTTAATATTTTGTGAGAATTCGTCATACAACCTGTGGACAGAAAGTTCGGAGAATGAATTTTTATTTCAAATACAGTATTGTACAGCATCAAATACAATTTACTGTCCTTCAAAATAATATCCATGGTTGGTAATGCACTATTTGGAACGAGTATATAAGTCCTGGAAACTCCTGTAAAACAGTTCTTTCGGAATGGCTTTCAGTTCGGCCGTCACGGCGGAGTCCGCACACCGACTTGGTTGTACGGCAGTTTCTGAGCGCGAATGGAGTTGCGACACTTGATCGCCCCCTTTATTCACCTGATTTGGCTCCTGCAGACTCCTTCCTCTTCTCCAGATTGATGTCAGCCCTGAAGGGAAAGAGATTTGCGGACATCACCGACATTCAACGCAACGTGACGGCCGAGCTGAAAGCCATTCCGAAAGAACTGTTTTACAGGAGTTACCAGGACTTATATACTCGTTCACAACAGTGCATTACCATCCATGGAGATTATTTGGAAGGACAGTAAATCGTATTTGATGCTGCACAATACTGTATTTGAAATAAAAATTCATTCACCGAACTTTCTGGCCACAGGTTGTATATGGTATACTGTTTAAAGTAAGTCTTATGAACTTGCTTAGTCACTAACTCTAACTAAGTCCAATAATGAAATTATAACGAAAATATTTTTGCTCAAGTAAAATACTTAATTTATGTATCATCAAATATTTATAAAATTTCCCATATAACTATATGTGTGAATTTTATAATTGCAAATAATTTAAAGAACCATCGATTATAGAATTTTGCCAAAATGTCGGTACCTCGAAGGAATCATGCTTCTTCATCGATTTCCTTTACCAATAGAATTAAAAGGACTATTCTGGTGCTACTGAGAAAAGTTAAGTTGGCATTTATTTGATTCATACGGAAATACCTTGAATCAAGCATATTGCTACTTCGAAAATTACACCTGATTTGCTTTCAGTTTTCATTTAGAAGAGATTCGAAAAGTGTCCTTTGCAACTAATTCACTTTTAATAATGTAAGATTTGAAGAATGTCTTTCTATTCTAACATAGTGAGATATTATGTTGTAACTAGAATGCACATTTTTACGTTTAAAGCTTTATATTAAAATTAAAATATTTTTAAATAATAGATTGTTTCAAAATTTAGAATAATCGAGAACTGGTTTTGATAGTGATAAAATATGTCGACGAGCTTCAATAACAACAAATCCTCCACACAGCTCTAATAGAAAAGTAAATCTACCCTATATATATATAAAATACTAATGAAACAAATTTATGAAACGGATATATGAAACGGCTGAAATGAAACGAATTTATGAAACGATTCTTTGAAACAACTGAGTATGTTTCACGGTTATTTCTCCTAAAATATGGAATACTTTGCGATAAAATTAACGCCGAAAATCCGTATTGATTCACAGATCTCAAACTGGTATTATAATTTTTAAATTCTAATTAATTTTCGAAATATTATTTTTTTTTTCTAATTTTAAATACATTTTTCTAATGATAGCAACTCAATTTTTAATCATAACAGATTTTTTTTCAGAAAAGGTTATTAATTTAAACTAATTTGGCGACCAGTTTGGCCACCCTTAAATGTATGGTAAGAAATGTATCACGCTACTTTTATTCATAATTCAATTTACTTGAACAATCTTTCGCCAAATCGAAAGATTCTGATAGAGAAATCCATTCTGACTGTTTTTTTATGCTAGCGAGACGCATGTGATAAATCGCCAAACCGCCTTACCGTCGCATTTTTTTTTTTTATAATTCATTAATTTCATTTAAAATATAACCCTTACATTCATTTTATTTAAAATATCATACATTCATTTAATACTGAAACATTTAAAATGATGGCTTTCACTTCTTTCTTTAAAAACAAAACAAAACGAAAAGAAAAGTATTAGGTACAGATGTCATATACGCACCGGGATACCTAATTGGCGCCAAAATGGCATTATCTTGATTGATATGGTAACCCGGGTATTGTTGTTTATTTAATAATAAATGTTTATTTACTTTTATTTCTTTTTTTAAATTATATAAATTATTTTGTTCTATAGTTATTAATTTTTGTTGTTGTTATTTCCTTTTGAAAATAACAGAAAATAATAAATAAAATAGGGTACTACTTAGTTATTCCGTCGAACAGTTTTGCCAAATTATATAAATCGCCAAACCACTCGCCAAATTATACAAATTGACATTATTTTTATGTTAAATAACGAAAGAACAAATAAATTAATATAACATTAATAAATATACAAATAAAACGTCGAAATAAAAATCACTTGTAATGACGTAAACAGGTGTAACTTGCTTATAGTCAAGCGAATGTGACATTTACGATCAACCATTATTGGCATTTATTCTTATAGTTTGGCGGTAGATTTTTGGTCGACGGGATAACTAAGTAATACCAAAAATGCATATGTAACTGGTATTCGAAAACGAGCTTTTCGCCAAATTTTCGTAAAAAAAAAAAAAAAAAAATCACGCATGACATTTAATTTCAACTTCAAATCAGTGTTTTAATTTACCACTCGAAAAATAAAGAAAAAATGCTAACTGGTGAGTTGAAAAAAAGCTGTTGGCGAGATTTGCACCGGCTAGCGTAACAGTACCAAGAATCCTTTGCGACCATTGCAACTTTTATGTAATTTTATTCGAAAAAAAAAATTAGATTTTTTAATCAAAATGGAAAACTTTTGGCACAGATGTCATATACGGCCTCATATTGGCGTGATTTTTTTCTGACGCCAATGTCATATACGCAACGGGTACTTAACTGGCGCCAAAGTATCGTTATTTTGCTTGATATGGTAAGCCGGATGTTGTTGTTTATGTCGTAGATGCGTTCCCCAAATTGGCGTCGGAAAAAAATCGCGCCAATATGTATATGACATATGTGCCAAACTTTCATATAAAACGCGAAGGGATCCGACCGTATTTGTTTATGACAGTTGATGATTTGAACTATTATAATATAGATGAAATGATGGCGATAAAATAATATTTGGCGACTTATCACCTGTGCCTGGCTAACATTAACGTACCAAAATGGCACCTAGAGTATAAAAAGCGATGTGGTCCGCCCGGAACTGTTGATGATAGTCACATGAGTTATGCTATTGTTATAGAGATTGCTTTAAAATACCGGGAGACAAAGACTCTGTATACGAGTACTTAATTCATTTTATTTTTACTTCTTTTCAAATATTTAACTGATCCTTTTTAATGAAACACGAAAACAACCATCGGATGTCTTAACAGCAACTGATTCACCCGTAAATTTTTGCAGTCAAAAGGAATTGAATGGAAACCCGTTTACAGAGAGATCTGCACAGATTTTTTTCAATACAATTCATTTTCCCTAATATTTTTAAAACACATAAGATTAGCGTGTTTTTTGATTCTTCGGTGTCTGAACAGGGGTTGGCGAGCGTAGCTTGCAGGGGGCTGAGTCCCCTAGTTGTTTTATAGCATTGAGAATTTTAATTCCAGCGCATCACGAAATTTCTAAATTTTTATATAATCCAGTTCATTAGAACTCAAACATATTAAGAATCGCAACATGTGAAAACAGAAACACCTACAAAATATTCAATTTTTGCGTTAGAACGAATATTAAATTGATTAAAATGACATTTTTGTGTACGCATAATAGGTTTTAATTAAATTATTTGGCGAAATAGTTCCCGGTGTTACTATCAGAAGTATGCTATGAAAAATTGAGCGATTTTAAAAGCAAATGGGTAATCCTTAAAAAATTGTAAAAGTTACTAAAAATTGATAACATACACACTCCAGATAAAACAAAAATGCAGAAGGTTCTCTATTAATTTAGACGATTTTATATCAATGCCAACAATTTTAAGGGAGCATGTTATCAACATGATTTTAGGACACACTAATAAAATGTTTAGTCCATTCCGCATCAGCTGGGATTTCAGTGAAGTCAAATTCTGTAGGCTTTCATATTTACGTTTTACAGTTCCTTTCCCACATGTGCCAAATTTCCTCAATAACATTGAGATTGCTTAAATTTGTGGTCCCTCCGTTATGTTGAACACCAATATCATGTTCATCAAACTCATTAAGTACCATTTTAGCTTTATGAATAGTGCACATATCACTTTTAAGGTATTGAATAAGAATACGTTCTTCATCTTACAGAAATTGAAAGAATAAACAGCAGATCGCAATTTACTACAATGTAAAATTATCTACAACTTATGATTGACTGAACTCCCCAAGCTTAACAAGAGATCAACTGCCAAATATGCATTTAAACCATCAAAACGTAATACTCCCATCGTCTTCCTCTACAATCTTTTCGATTCATTACGGTTTGAAAAGCTTCAGTGTCATTTTCGAACGGTTATATTTCGAAAACAATCTTCCTTTAATTGACAATAATATCCGTTTCTATTTCTCAGCAGTCTAGTGTCAATGCTCTGCTTCCTATTTTATGCGCTATTTCTTTTGAAAGTTCGATAATTTGGGACATTGTCGCTGTACACGGCTGGAAATTCCTTTACCACGCAGATTATAACTAAGAGTTGTTTCCGAAATTTGATTGACTGGATTCAGTATTGTGCATCTGCAGCATTTTGAAATCTAGAAGAGTTTGGAACTAATTAGCGATTACCAGTCGTCCCATATATCTCTGATCCTTATTTTAAAATTTTCCAACATATCGGAATTTTTTTTATGAACTGTGTATGTCTGTTCATTTGTCTGGTCATCTGTCGGTCCGCCCCCTAACTGACATAAATATATTCGGATTAACATATAATTATTATACATTTTTGAAGTTATCATAGCATGTTCAGTAATGAAAATCAAGTGTGTAACATTTAGAGTTCTGTTACAGGGTTACTCAAAAGTTACCATTACATTATGGTCTATGAGGAAAAATTATTTTGCGGTGTATTTTAATATTGCTACACGATTTTAAACATAATGGAATTTTTATGCGTTTTAGGTGCACTAGATTGAGTTGCATTAGAAGATAATCACTATGGAGAGATATACGTAGATTATACGTAGCACTTACAGAACGCATACAGGGGAAATGGAAAGTATTCCGTTTATTAAGCTCTATGAAGAAAAATTTAATACTTGTCCCATTTTAATATTTGTTACATACATAATAAAACTGATATTATTTTCTGAGGTGCATTAAAACACTTTGTCTGTAGAACAGGTGTACAGAACATTTGTCATTCATTTACAATACCACCTAAAAGAGTTCGGTTGACGGAGTCTACGGGGAAAAAACGTTTGTAGCGTATTTTAATTATGTTGCACTATTTCAAACATGGTGAAATTTATGTACAATACTGAGGTTTACGAAAAGATACTTGCAGTAGAATATGATGTGAATTGCATTTATCGTTCAATTACAGGGACACATAAAGGATTTCGGATACAATACTGTATCCCAAGTAATGGGGAAAGAATGCTGAAAGTGCTTTTTCAATTGCAGAGCTAAGTGGAAGAACACGTTAAATAACAAAAATAACATTTCAAGAAATTTGAGGTGAAAGTTTTTGCTGTAAATTTTAATGATTTATTTTCCGTTTGATACCGTGTGTTTAAAATGTTAACAGGTATGGTACTAAACTCTCTCAGAAAAACTTATTCATATTTCATTTTCAAATATTAAAAATTATTAATATTATTGACATTATTAAATATTAAAATATTAAATATTAATGAATAATCTCTTAAATCTTCAAGACTAAATAGAATCTTAGTATTTTAGCTTCACCGTGTCATAGGATACCTCATAACGCTTTCATCCAAAAGATAAAAAAATATTAATTAATATAAAAAAATAAAAAAAAAATTAGAAAATGTAGCATAACATGTTCATCCACTCAGCTCTTCACTTATGGTAGGTGTTTTAACTAAATTTTTACATACTACGTACTCTGTATAAATTATATAGACCATATATAGGGGTGCACAAAAAATTCGTAAGGATTACTGAGAATGAGCCGAATTTCTTATAAGTGTTTTTTTAAATTGAATTATGCATTTTCAAGCTGAACTACATTTTCAGAGGAATTTTTGTAGAATGTAAAGGAAATAATGTACAGAACCATGCAAATAACAATATGTGTTTGACGTATGTTTTTTCTTTCTTGTTCATGATTGATTTTCGCCCACGGTTCCTGTGTTGAGCTTTCCTGTGTCCAAACGCCTTCAGTTTTAAATGGACACTACTGACTGTTTATTTTGCGTACTGAAGATGAGGTAGCAGAATATTAGTTTATTGAATAATAATGATCATATTTATAATTTACAATGAAGAACGTACAAGGTTTTCGTATACAGAAATTTTCAAAAACAAAATTATGGCTTTTTAATATACCAGTTAACCAGTGGCGTGGCGTCCGGTCATCGCTGGATGCGGCGATGACCAAGCAATATTTTAAAACTCTTAATAAGCTTTTAAAACTCTACGATCCAGTTTTAGCAGAACATTTGGAGTTCATGTATAAGTGAAGGTAAGATTTAAAGTTTCTTTTTTGAACATTCAACCATTGAATTTTAGAGTTAATAATTTTTCACCACAAACTTAAATAATTGCGATGACCACCGAAAATTTTCACGCCACGCCACTGCAGTTAACCCTTTATCTACTGAATTATGAATTCTTGAAAATTTTATCTTCTAAAGCATTTTTTGTGAATTGTTTGAACTAAATTAGAGGATTTACATAATCATTTAATAAATTTTAGAATGGATTTAGAAGGAATAATTAAATTTGAATTTATAGGGATTTTGTGCAATATTTATAACCCTACTTAAATCTTTTACTTTAAATCTTTTTCTTATTATTTTGTAGAATTAGGAAATGTACAAATATAATGTTCTTACAATAGAAATATAGATATATTTCCGAATTGAAAAATCCCCCTCCCCTCTCCCCAGTGCTAGAAAGCTGAAAAGATGCAAAGGCAAAATAAATCCTACTTTTAAAAATATTTTTGTTTTGTGTAACCAATAATTCTTTGGGAACAAGATAAAGTAATGTATCTATAACTCATTTTAAACTGTATTGCTGCTAATCGATGTATTAAATGAATTTTATAACAAGTTATTTTAATGGTACTTATAAGTACCGTCATTAGATAAACAGTTAAACTAGTATATTACCATTTAGTCCGAAAACGGATTGCTTTTTCTATTCTAAATATTGCATGTTTATCATGGAAGACGATAGTATTCCAGTGATGCGCCTTTAAGCCTAAAATCGTATCGTAGAATTCGTAGATGGCGGAACTCATATATACAACTAACCCGACTTCAAAGAAAACCCGAAAAGCCGCCTTTCAATAACTCAGTAAATATAGTTTTTATTTTTCTGATTTTTTTAGAACATTCTTATATCTGCTGTCTAATTCTATTCTGAAATTTTTACATTTCTACACTAGTGTATTTTGAGATCTAAATAGTCATTTTTAAAGCGAAAGCGATGGAAGAAGTTCCTAAAGTCAAAATCTGGAAAACGGCTCGGGCGATTTTCTTTAAACTGATATATAATATTAATCTGTTTTATGTGAGGGAATAAGATAACAGCTGTTTCCGGAAAAACTCTAGTTTTCTTTTTATTTCACATTTTGTTCCCTCCGAAAATGACATGGGCGATCTTATCAAAATTAATATATAATATGAATCTATTCTAGATGAACCGAATAAGACCATGTTTGTTTCCTGGAAGTCTCTTATTCGTTATATAATAAGCATGAAAAATCGGACTATATTTTTCCGCCATTTATGGGAATTTCACCGAAATTGCGCCTCTGTATTCGTGCGCATAATTTCTTCTGTTCAACTTTTAGGGGAATGTTTCCTACCTTCTGTAGCTCAGTCGGTTAAGCGCTGGTCTTGCAATACATACGCTGTGAGGTCTGTCCTCTTTGAAGCAGTAAGCATTTTTTTTATCCTTTTTAAGTCAGTTAATAAAGTAAATTTGATTTTATGTTTCTATAAGACTGTATCTGTTTATATTGATTTTTTTCTTTAAGAGTTTCACATATCACTATTTCGTGACAATTTTTCAAAAAATAAAAATACTGTAAGATCTGTCTAAGGCGGATTCTGTGTAAGCCGCAAATCTGCCTACTACAGAAAGACTTTCAAGTCCCGGCGAATCCATTGAAAATAACATTAATACGTGCTCCGTAAGTCGGTATCTGCTAACGCGGAAACGGAAAGGTTTTTAAGGTCCGCCGAAGGCCAATTTTTACATAAGACGGAAAAAAGAATATTTTAAAACAGAAAATTGTATTTGTTCAGGCTACATCAGTTTCTTTTTATTTACATATTTTAACAAAAATGAATTTCTTTTATTCTACGGTACATAAATTTAAATTATGCGTTTTTATTTTTTCCATTACCCTTATAATAAAAGAAGAAAAAAACAGGCCTTTATTCTACCATTACTTTTTAATAATAATAATAATAATAATAATAATAATAATAATAATAATAATAATACATGCCGTTATTCTAACTGTAAATGGAAGACTACGAGATTTAAAAAAAATGTCATACATCCAAAATTTAAAAAAGTAATTTTTTAAAAATCATATATATTTTTAAATTTTTAGGATAATTGAAAAAAAATTTAAATTGTATAGTTTATTTATATGTATCGTATTTCAATCCGTTTCGCTGAGAAAAATATGAATTTTTATGTGTAAAAAACTGTAAATAAAAGGAAAATGTCGATTGAACAAATAAAAATACGTACATTTTTCTCTTTTACTTTTCATTAAATTCATAAAATGGTAACTTCATACTTTAAACTCTCTGTATGCGTAAAAAAATAATAAATAAATGCTCAAGCGCATGTTTTTTTTTTTTTTTTTTTTTTTTTTTTTTACAAACTTAACAAGTATTACTAATTAATATTTCACTTTAAAACGGTACTGAAGATTACAAACGTAATCTAGTAAAATCAATCCCGTTTACATTTCTGAATTATTGAAATTAGTGTTTGGTGGTGCTGCCATCTCTCTTTCAAATGTAAAAATATTATTCCATATAACGCCTCTCAATACATCTGCAGTTTTAAATACTGATAAATAGGCCCCAAAAAATTTTATTTGGATCTCGAAAATTCAATTAGTACCAAGCTTCAATATCTTTTATGAACAGCAATTATATTTAACAGATTTAGTCATTTATCGTTGCTTTATCATGATATCAACGAGATTACATTTTGGCGAGGTCTTGGCGATTTAACGTTACCAGTTCACTTTGGCAACTTTGTTCTTAGAGTTTAATTTCATTTGATGCTGTGGAAGATTGATGTTTTCCTGTGCTATTTGATTTCTGTATGGAATGTATGTATATTCGAACTATGTATATTGCTCAATGAAAATGGATACTCAATTATTAATAAAAAATTGTAGGTTCGAATTTGATTGAGATAGATTTATTTAGTTTTATTAGTGAGCAATTATTGTATTTTAAATAAAAAGGTTTAAAGAGTAATATTTCTTGATATTCTTCTTTAAAAAGTAAACTTTTTACGTAGTAAAATTTAACAAAGCTTTATATCTATGAAACAAACCATAAAAAAAATTCCCATTTTGTATATAGGTATGCTTTTTTAAGAGAGAAGGGGGGGGGGGGAGAATTAAAGATGAATGGAAATCACGATTATGAGTTCATACCATTGGTCTTTAAATTTTTTTATTTTTATCTTTTTATTATTAACCTAAAAAAAGCAGTGATATCAACACAAAAAACCTTTAACGGGTTAAAAGTTTGTGACGCAGAACTTTATCTTATTGCTATAAGAATTTTAAATATGGAACTTAAAAATAATGATATCAAATTTTAAGTGACGCTATGCTATTAATTAATGTATATATACATACATTTATATTATTTATTTCATCATTTTATTTTTGTTTTACTTATAATTGCATGTGTAATAATTATGTTAAATTTAAAAGGATGTATAAAAATTTATTCATTGATGCTTTATCAATCACATCTTTCATAAATTCAAAATATGAGTTTTAAAACATATGATATCAAAATTTAAGTGAAGCCTTGATGTAGCCTTAAACAATTTGTTTTAAAATTCAATTTTAATTGTTTTCGGTTTGGCTAAATATATTTACACATGTTACCAAAACTGTTAATTTACCAATACACTGTTAAAAATATCACTTTCACTGAACCTACACAATGCACTGTAATGTAGTTATATGAATAAATTGATTTATCTTTTGTGCCACGCTATCCAAAATCAAAAGTAAAATTTATGTAAATGATATTTGTGCGTCATTGTATCCAAACTAAACGAAATGTATGCAAATGGATAATATGACGCACAAAAATCATTTACATAAATTGTACTTTTGATTTTGTATAGCGTGGCACAAAAGATAAATCAAATTTTTCATATAAATACATTACAGTTCATTGTGTAGGTTCAGTGAGAGTGATATTTTTAACAGTGTATTGGTAAATTAAAAGTTTTGGTTACATGTGTAAATATATTTAGACAAACCGGAAACAATTGAAATTGAATTTTAAAACAAATTGTTTAAAGCTACATTAAGGCTTCACTTAAATTTTGATATCATATCTTTTAAAATTCATAGTTTGAATTTATGAAGGATGTGATTGGTAAAGCATCAATGAATAAATTTTTATACATCCTTTTAAATTTAACATAATTATTACACATGCAATTATAAGTAAAACAAAAATAAAATGATGAAATAAATAATATAAATGTATGTATATATACATTAATTAATAGCATAGCGTCACTTAAAATTTTATATCATTATTTTTAAGTTCTATATTTAAAATTCTTATAGCAATAAGATAAAGTGCTGCGTCACAAACTTTTAACCCGTTAAGGGTTTTTTGTGTTGATTAAATTTACATTAAGATTATGGCAGTAACCAAGTTACTAGTTACTATTTCACATTTAAAGTTTTATCTTGAAATAAATAATTATCTGAAAGGAGTAAAGTTTAAAATAAGATAGATTTATAAAACAACTAACAAAACTTTATAAAGATTTTTTATCCACCAAGCTGATGTCATAGATCATAAATACTGTCATTCGTTGGTAAGAAATATACTTTAAATAATATCAATTGAAGTTCTTTATGTCGTCTTTATATTTTTATTGCTATAGTATGTTTAAATACTCAAAGCGAGCCGAACTCAGATTACTTTCGTCTAAAAAAGTAACTGTATTTTAAGTTAACTGCAAAGTTTTGCATGAATTAACTAAATATTTATATTTTTGAATTTATATTTAGGATGTAAACTCGAAATGGTAATGTGATTTCACCCGGGGTTTAGCTCCCTGCTCACTAACGCTCGCAAACCCCCCGTGAATTGCGACACAATTAAAATTGGGACCATTAAGCGTTCCTAGCTCACTTCGCTTCCTCGACACTTTTTACAGCAATTGTAGATAGAATTAGTGCTATCAAAAATCATTTTAGCACATGCAGTTTTTTTCTATAGTCATTATTTCTAAATAATGATTAAATTTTGTGAAGTTAAACACAAACAGATTATTATTTTTTTTATGTTCAAACTTAACTGTTTAAGGATATATTTTGACGATGGATAGATTTTGTAGATATCAATTGGTTGATCTTTTGTTTTGTAGAATAAAAACGGTTGATAAATGATGCTTTAATAGGTGAAGTTAAGTTTATTATTTCTTAAACTTTTCTTGTAAAAATGTAATTTAATCCTGATATTGTTGTCACCATCTATTCAAAATAAAAGATAGTTCCATATTTAAATTTTAATGTGAAAATGACGTCAATGATTTAGCTTTGTGGGATGAAAATGACGTCAAATTTCCTCACGTATAGAAACAATACTTCAGTTTTTGCAATTAAATATGTATATTCTATATTTTATACTTTTTATTGCTTTCTTCTTCTATTGCCCATAGAAAAAGTCATAAACACTATTTATATAATAAAATTATTATTAGAAAACTAGACTCCCTTGGCGACCAGTTTGGTCTCCTTTAAACCTATGGTAATCATTGTATCATGTTGTTTTTATTCATAATTTAATTTACTTGCTGAATCCTTCGCCAAATCAGAAGATTCTGATACAGAAATCATGAATTCGGTATTTTTATGTTAGCCGAATGCAGGTGATAAATCGCCAAACATTGTACCCGCCGTAATTTTTCTTATTTCATTAATTTCATTTAAAATATAACACTTTCACTCATTTTATTTAAAATACTTTACTTTAATTTAAAACTGAAATACTTAAAATTCACGACTCTCATTTTTTTTCCTATTTCTTAAAAAAAAAAAAAAAATAAAAAAAAAAAAAAAAAAAAAAAAATAATAATAATAATAATAATAATAATACTACAAATTATGACATTTAATTTCAACATCAAAGCTTTGTTTTAATTTACCTTGCGAAAAATTGTTTATGACAGTTGCATGAGATGGATTATTATAATACTGATGATATGATGGCGATGGAACAATATTTGGCGACTTATCACCTGCGCCCGGCTAACATTAAATTACCAAATTGGCTGTTTGGCATATAAAAAGTGAACCGGTCAACCCGGAACTATTGATGACAGTCACATGACTTAGGCTATTATTATAGAGATAACATCAACAAAGGTTAAAAAACCCTTTTTCTTTCTTTTTTTTTTTCACAACAACAAAATATTTCTACTAAATATGACATTATTGGGACGAAGTAATGCAAAAATATTCTAGATTTATAAATTAAAATAAATACTAAAAATTCTTTTAAAACAACGAAATATTTCGACTAAAAATGTCATCATTAGGACAAATTTATGCAAAATTTTTTTTAGATTTATAAATTAAAATAAATATGAAATCATTCTACATTTTTCTCCCTTGTGAAAAGTTTTTATATCGATGTTTATAAAATAATAGGTTAGGTGAAATCTGTGTTTCTGCTTTAAATACATTTCGAGTAAATATGTGTAAATAGCATTTTAGGTAATGCTTTAATTTTCCGTAGTTGCCACACGGCACGCTATAAACTCAGCCTTTTTACGCGCTACGTAAGAGAAATAAATATATCTAGAGATTTGAATGTCATTATCAGAAAGTTATGTGAATAAATAAACTAAAGGTGTAGTTATCTGAAAAAAGTTATTGTCCATACAAGCAGAAAAAGTGCACAAGAATGAAATAAAACATACCTATTTTGAAGTTTAGATATGTAATGCATAATGTTGACACAATCACATTACAGTTATATCCATCGCATTAAGATAATAACGAGCATTTAATGAATATTACTGATTCTATCTGAGTGCATTTATTTCGATAGATTGCCGATTATGTTGAATGCTTTAACAAGCATGATGAAAATCCTGGGAAATGTGATACTGTGTTCATGCAAACTATCTATTTCTATTGAAATTGAACATCCAAATGCAAGTAACAGTAAAGCATATTTACACGGCGTATCACTGAATTAACGTCATCATTATATATACTTTCCTGTCTGTTGCTATACATTTCAATTCAAATACAAACCGAATTGAAATACTCAAATCAATGCCACAGAATCCATTTATATGTTACTAACTCAGCTATAATTGAAATACCTTGAAAATATCTTACTACCGTTTCAATGTATTTCACGGAAAACTAATTATGAGACTGTAGAGCTAACTATTAATATGAAAAATCATATATTATAAAAGCTAAATCATGTGCGTTTGGAAAGCTGGGGTCATTTTGATGGTGACAACATTTGAAATGAAAATACAATGAAGGTTCCGCTTTTATTGCAAGTATTTCAACTACTGAACATCGCATATAATTTCAATTTTTACACCACCGAATGGAGAACAAAATGTTTCTTGGGAGATTATATCTCAGTTTCATAGATTTTTATGATTTTTAAAATGATTTTCAAGTTTTTTTTTAATCTAACTTTATTGCGTGCAGCCCGCTTATAGAAGATTAGCTAACTTCAAACAATATAAATAATTTTCATATTCCAAAATGAATGTAAAACTTCACCAATAAATAAATAAAATAATATAAATGAAACACAAATTTAACAGACATATAATTGAACAATTCGATTAAACAATTGAAATTATCAGAATCAGAAGCGAATTCTTTGACATGTCGCTAATTCCACCATGAAAGTATACCTTTTAATAAATTTCAAAACTTCCTTTGAAAGCATAGCGGATATTTTTCATAAAAAATGTTCTTTGGTATTTTCAGTGTGCAATATCAAAATATAGTGATTGTAAAAAAATTATAAGTGTTTTAATGTTTTTCACTTCATGTTCTGCAACCCAGAGAAAACGGGTTGGATCCCCAAGTTATTTTAGTGGTGATAATAAATAATTATTATTCACTGAAATTCATGTCACTTTTACTTTTTACTTTTCATATTATTCGCCACTCGTAAGCGATCTCGCATGCGCACATTTTTTTTTTACTTTTTATTGTCACATTAGCAATCTTACAATGTGTGTCTCGGAACTTCAAGTGAAACCATTCAGACGGGAAAAATACACTACAATATTTTTATACTAAACCAGTATTATGATCTATTTATGCAGTCAAACATACAAATTGTCTCACTTCAGTTTAAAATCGGTTTTTAATTCGCGACTTTAACAACAACCGGGCTATTTTAGCGAGATTTGCAGCAAATATATCTTTATCTGTGTAAATTGTAACAACTAGCAGGAATGACCGAGCTAAGATCGGTCAAAATTAGCTTTCTGTTTATCTCGATATATTTTCCCCGCTGAATCATTCTTGCTGTTTTAGATACAATTAGCTTGACCATGAAACATAGTGACTCACAATGACCCACTTATCGAGTTTTTTCGAACATCCGACCTATCACAATGCTCTTCTCGAGCCTGAAAACGATAGAATACAAAATTTAGTGAAAATCGTTAGTCGTTTCCTAGGTAAAATAAGCTTGATCCACGTTGATTCAAAAAACCACTAACCGAAATTCATCGACAGATGTGAGCTATTTCAATGGTCTTTTTGTACTGTGAAACGGTATAACAAAAAAAATTGCCAAAATTGTTTGAACCTTTTTGAGATGCCGTTAGCTGGATCCCGACCCATTATCACCAAAATGACCCACTAATAGAATTTTCTTGAGCATGCGACCCAGCCCAACGTTTTTATCTTGTCCAGAAACGGGTTAGTACAAAGTTTTGTCAAAATCTTTTGAGCGGTTTTTTAGATACAGTTAGCTTGATCCTGATCCATTAGGACCCAAAATGACCCATTGATTGAATTTTCTTGAACATGCGACCCTGCACAATGCTCTTATCATGCCCGGAAACGGTATTATACAAAATTATGTCAAAATGTTTTGAAGCGCTTTTTAAATTCAATTACTTGACCCTGATCCGTTGTGATCCAAAATGACCCACTAATCGAATTTTCTTGAACATGCAACCTAGCCCAATGGTCTTCTCGAGCCTGAAAACGATAGAATACAAAATTTAGTCGAAATAGTTTAAGCCGTTTTTCAGATACGATTAGCTGGACCCTGACCCATTGTGAGCCAAAATGACCCACTAATCAAATTTTCTCGAACATGTGACTTAGCCCAATTCTCTTCTGATGCCCAGAAATGGTATACTTAATATAAAATTTGGTCAAAATGTTTTGAGCATGTTTTTAGATTCAGTTAGCTTGACCCTGGCCCATTGTGACCCAAAATGACACACTAATTGAATTTTCTCGAACATGTGAACACATCCTAGCCCAATTGTCCTCTTATGACCAGAAACGGCCGTATATTAAAAAAATTCGTGAAAACGTCTTGAGCCTTTTTTAGATATAATTAGCTTGACCCTGACCCATAATGACCCACTAATCGAATTTTCTCGAACACGTGACCCATCCTAATGGTCTTTTCGTGCCCGAAAACGATAGATTACAGAATTTCGTCAAATCGTAGTGCCGTTATCTGGATAAGCTTAGTTGGACCCACGGTGACCCAAAAATGACCCACTAATCGAATTTTCTTGAACACGTTACCCCTCCCAATGGTTTTGTCGTGCCCGAAAATGGTTAGATACAAAATTTAGTCAAAATCGATTGAGCCGTTCTCTAGATATAATTAGTTTGGCCCTGACCCATTATGACCCAAAATGACCCACTAATCGAATTTTCTCGAACACGAGAACCATCCCAATGGTCTTTTCGTGCTCGAAAACTGTAGGGTGCAAAATTTCGTCAAAATCATTAGAGCCTTTATCTAGATAAACTTAGCTTGACCCACTGTAACCGAAAAATGACCCGCTAATCGAATTTCCTCGAACATGTGGCTTAGCTCAATGGTCTTCTCGTAATCCAAAACTGTAGAATATAGAATTTGGTGAAAATCGTTAGAGCCGTTTTTTAGATAAAAATAACTTGACTCACAGTGACCAAAAAATGACCCACTAATCTAATTTTCTCGAACACGTGACCCATCCCAATGGTCTTTTCGTGCCCGAAAATGGTTAGATACAAAATTTAGTCAAAATCGATTGAGCCGTTCTCTAGATATAATTAGTTTGGCCCTGACCCATTATGACCCAAAATGACCCACTAATAGAATTTTCGCGAACATGAGCCCCATCCCAATGGTCTTTTCGTGCCCGAAAACAGTAGAGTGCAAAATTTCGTCAAAATCGTTAAAGATGTTATCTAGATAAACTTAGCTTGACCTACGTTGACCCAATAATGACCCACTAATCGAATTTTCTCGAACATGTGACTTAGCCCAATAGTTTTCTCGTAATCCAAAATTGTAGAATATAGAGTTTAGTGAAAATCGTTTGAGCCGTTTTTTAGATAAAATTGGCGTGACCCATAGTGACCCAAAAATAAGCCACTAAACGAAGTTTCTCGAACATGTGACCTAGCCCAATAGTTTATTCTTGTCGAAAAACGGTTGGATGTGAAATTTGGTCAAAATCGATTGAGCCGTTTTTTAGATATAAATAGCTTGACCTTGACCATTACGACCCAAAATGACCCACTAATCGAATTTTCTCGAACACGTGACCTAGCCCAATGGTCTTATAATGCCCGAAAATGGTAAAATACAAAATTTCGTCAAAATCGATTGAGCCGTTCTTTAGATATAATAAGTTTGACTCTCACCCATTATGACCCAAAATGACCCACTAATCCAATTTTCTCCAAGACGAGATCCATCCCAATGATCTTTTCGTGCCCGAAAATGGTTAGATACAAAATTTAGTCAAAATCGATTGAGCCGTTCTCTAGATATAATTAACTTGACCCTGACCCATTATGACCCAAAATGACCCACTAATGGAATTTTCTCGAACACGAGACCCATACCAATGGTCTTTTTGTGCCCGAAAACAGCAGGGTACAAAATTTCGTCAAAATCGTTAAAGAAGTTATCTAGATAAAGTTAGCTTGACCCACGGTGACCCAAAAATGACCCACTAAACGAATTTTCTGGAACATGCGACTTAGCGCAATAGTTTTCTCGTAATCCAAAACTGTAGAATATAGGGTTTAGTGAAAATCGTTTGAGCCGTTTTTTAGATTGGCTTGACCCATAGTGACCAAAAAATGACCCACTAATCGAAGTTTCTTGAACATGTGACCTTGCCCAAAAGTTTCCTCGTGTTGAAAAACGGTTGGATGTGAAATTTGGTCAAAATCGATTGAGCCGTTTTTTAGATATAATTAGAACACGTGACCTAGCCCAATGGTCTTATCATGCCCGAAAATGGTAAAATACAAAATTTCGTCAAAATCGTTAGAGCCGTTTTTAAGATAAAATTTACATACACACACACACAATTTTTGCTCGCATTATAGTATAAGATATCAAACGAATTGGTATAAGTGACCGCCATTGTCATCGAAACAATCTTAACTAAACAACTCCATATTCGAAATGTAGTAAGATTTACATTTTTTTTTTTTTTTGCTTTCATTGGATAGCTGAGATTGGTCTGTACAAAGGCCGTTCTTTACATTTTCGATCTTGAGTGCAGAATTTTTTATGGGGAGGTTACTTTAGGCAAGCGAAATGACTCGTACTCTAATGCTAATCCTATAGAAGAAATTTATAAAGATATCTCGGTTGCATTTCAATATTTTTAAATGATTTTTTTGCATTGGATAGCTAAGATGAATCTGTACAAAGATTGTTTTTTACATTTTTGATCTTAATTGCAGAATTTTTTATCGGGAGGCTAATTTAGTCAAGCGAAAAAACCCGTTCGCTAATGTTTATTCTATAGAAGAAATTTATAAAAAATATCTCGGTTGCATTTCTATATTTTTAAATATTTTTTTTTGCATTGGATGGCTGAGATCAATCTGTACAAAGGCCATTTTTTACTTTTTCGATCTTGATTGCAGAATTTATTATGGGGATGCTTCTACTTTCGAAACCGGTTCCGAAAATTAAAGTGTCCTCACTAAAAATATCTGTTAACAAAATCGAAAAAGCAAGAAATGTCCTTTGTACAGATCCATCTCAGCTATCCAAAGCAAAAAAATCATTTAAAAATATTGAAATGCAACCGGGAACAGGCTACGTCTGTCACGCGAAAAGACCCACTCGCTAAATCTAGTCCCATGGAAGAAATTTATAAACATATCTCGGTTGCATTTTAATATTTTTAAATGTTTTTTTCCATTGGATAGCTGAGATCGATCTGTACAAAGGCCGTTTTTTACTTTTTCGATCTTGATTGCAGAATTTTTTATGGGGGTCTTTTCACTTTCGCACCTGTTCCAAAAATGAAAGCGTCCTCACTAAAAATATCTGTAAACAAAATCGAAAAAACAAAAACCGCCTTGGTACAGATCGATCTCAGCTATCCAATGCAAAAAAAAAAAAAAAAAAAAAAATCATTTAAAACTAGAAAGAAACAAGAAAAAGAAGACGAGAGAAAGAAAGAAAATAACAATAATTGACTAGTGTCATTAAAAATGAATAGATATATGCGGCGAAAAAATATATTTGTATTTAAATTTTCTATACCTTTTTTTTTATAATTGATAAGGTAATTCTTGCGGAATTTGTTTCTTTCACAAATATTAAACATTTGTTTTATATAGTAAACTAAGAGATAACTACAGTACAGTTTCATTATTAAATTACACTAGTTTAAAACTGAGAAATGTGTTTCTAAAACATTTAAGAAATATTTCTTTGAGTGTTTTACCGAAAATTTCGGGCCCCACCAGAGGCCGAGAGGTTGTGCTGTCGAAGCTGGTAGATGGGAGTTGCTGGGTTCGACCCCAATCGCACCCGTCGGCTTAATCGTTCGGAGTTTTCGTGGTTTTCTTCGAACCTTGGATTTCCATGCGTTAATACGGGTTGGGTTCCCTTAGAAAGACCTCCACGAAGGACACTTCCCCTTCGGGTTCATATCCCTCGAGTAGATACCCGGCGGTCAAAAATCAACCCAACCCAAACCGAAAATTTTGGCTAATTTACAAATTGTTAGCAAATTCTGTTGCGGTGAAATCAGCCTACACAGATGATATATTTCTGCTTAGTGTATATGTTGTTTTGCTTTTATTTTACTTTTTTTTCTTCTGAAAGGCAATCGAAAAATTTTTTTAATTTATTATAAACATTTTGATTAATAAGCATATTTTCTTGCAATTGAAATCAGCTGTGCTAAGGGACTACTTCAGTCATGAGAATAGACCCGCTTGATAAAGCTAATCCCATGGAGGAAATTTATAAAGATATCTCGGTTGCATTTCAATATTTTTAAATGATTTTTTTTCTTTTTTGCATTGAATAGATCTGTACAAATACCGTTTTTTACATTTTTGATCTTGATTGCAGAATTTTTTATGGGGAGGCTACATTAGTCAAGCGTAAAAACCCGTTCGCTTATGCTAATCCTATGGAAGAAATTTATAAAGATATCTCTGATGCATTTCAATATTTTCAAATGATTTTTTTTTCTTTTGCATTGGATAGCTGAGATTTATCTGTACAAAGGCCGTTTTTCACTTTTTCGATTTTGAATGCAGAATTTTTTTATGAGGATGCTTTCACTTTGGAAACTGGTTCCGAAAATGAAAGTGTCTTCACTAAAAACATTTGTAAACAAAATCGAAAAAGCAAAAAATGGCCTTTGTACAGATCGATCTCAGCTATCCAATGTCAAAAAAAAAAAAAAAAAAAAAAATCATTTAAAAATATTGAAATGCAGCCGAGAAGAGGCTACTTTAGTCTACCGGAAAGACCCGTTCGCTAATGATAATCCTATAGAAGAAATTTATAAACATATCTCGGTTGCATTTCAATATTTCTAGATAGATTTTTTTGCATTGGATAGCTGAGATCAATCTGTACAAAGGACATTTTTTACTTTTTCGATCTTGATATGCTAATTTATTATGGGGATGCTTTTACTTTCGAAACCGGTTCCGAAAATTGAAGTGTCCTCATTAAAAATATCTGTAAACAAAATCGAAAAAGCAAAAAACGGCCTTTCTACAGATCAATCTCAGCTATCCAATGCACAAAAAATTATTTAAAAATATTGAAATGCAACCGAAAACAGGCTACGGCAGTCACGCGAAAAGACCTGCACGCCCGTGTTGCCAGATTGGGGACTTTTTTGTCCCCAGATTGTTGATTGTTACCGCTTTCTTTTAAATAGAAATATTCGGCCTATTTAAAAATAGATTAAACATTCTGAAAAATAAGGCGAATTATGCTATTTTAAAAAAGTGGTGACAGTCAAAATAATCTGAATTAAAAAAGTCCCCAATCTGGCAACACTGCCGCTCTCTAAAGCTAGTCCCATGGAAGAAATTTATAAAGATATCTCGGTTGCATTTTAAAATTTTTAAATGATTTTTTCCATTGGATAGCTGAGATCGATCTGTACAAATGCCGTTTTTTACTTTTTCGATCTTGATTGCAGAATTGTTTATGGGGGTGTTTTCGCTTTCGCACCTCTTCCGGAAATGAAAGTGTCCTCACTAAAAATATCTGTAAAGAAAATCGAAAAAACAAAAAACGGCCTCTGCCGTTTAAACGGCCCATAGATCGATCTCAGCTATCTAACGCAAAAAAAAAAAAAAAAAAAATCATTTAAAAATATTGAAATGCAACCGAGAAGAGTTTACTTTAGTCTACCGGAAAGACCCGTTCGCTAATGATAATCCTATATAAGAAATTTATAAAGATATCTCGGTTGCATTTCAATATTTTTAAATGATGTTTTTTTACATTGGATAGCTGAGACCAATCTGTACAAAGGCCGTTGTTTACTTTTTCAATTTTGAATGCAGAATTTTTTTATGGGTTGTTTTCACTCTAGAAACCGATTAAGAAAATGAAAGTGTCCTCACTGAAAATATTATTAACGATTTGAAATAATAAGTGAAACATTTACTTAGAAATAGAGATTTATTAAAATATATAAATATCATATAGTCTTTGGCGCTTCTTTAAAAATGAAGATTATAAAAGTGAAAAAAGAAAAGCTATAATATGTATTTTTTCTCCGAACTCCTCCATTTCTGCTTTCGAAGCTGGTAGACGGGAGGTGCTGGGATAAATCCCAATCGCCCGTCGGCCTAATCGTTAGGAGTTTTCTTTCTTGGTTTTCTTCGGTCCTTGGTTTTCCAAGCTTAAATACGGGTTAGGTTCCTTTAAAAAGACCCCCAGGGAGGACACCCCCCCCCCTTAGAGCCTACATCCCTCGTGCTGATAATTGGCCGTCATAAACACAACCAATCAACTAACCGAACACCTCCATAGGAAACAATTTTAAACCATATCGACGTAAAAAACCATCATTAATTATTTTTTTTATAATTTATTATTGTGAGTAATCGCCAATTTTTGGTGCTTTTTCTACTTCAAAAAATATGTTTTGTAGAACTTCACTTAGGCCGGGCAGAATATTTTTTTTTCTATGGGTCGGCTCGGAACCGGGCTGGATATTTTGACAAGTGCAGAACTCTCCCGCATACCTGCCAAACTTTTTTCAGAAGATGCATTTGGAAACCTATATCCACTTCCTGTCTATCTGCTAATTACTTTTTGACGGCTTACTTTTATTACTTTTTGAAAAAAAAAATTAAAATTTTTGAAATTTTTTCGAAAAAATTTCAAAATTTTTCAATTTTTTTTAACCTCTAAATTTAAATATATAAAATTCGATGCTTTATTTTATTTATATATATAAACCAAACTTTTATTAAAAAATAGTGAGGGATTTTCATTGATATGGAATGCGCAAGGGGAATTTCGAAGATTTCTAAGACGACGCGTAAAATTCCATTTTTTTCTCAAAAATATTTATTTTGTAATAAATGCATGCCATAATGCATATAATGTACCCTTGAATAATATTTAAGATAAAATTTACAAAAAAAAAAAAAAAAAAAAAAAATTGAAAAATTTGGAAATTTGGAAATTTTATCGAAGAAATTTCAAAAATTTCAATTTTTTTTATTTAAATATATAAAAAACATGCATGTACCTTAACGATGCGTATGCATCAATAGACTTGATCAGGTCTATGGACCCCTTCGAAGGAGTTAAACTTATAGTCAAACAGTTAATGTGGCATGGAAAGATTACTACTTTGCAGTAAGTTTGCAGTATTTTTTATTACTTGTTTGCCGTAAATTTGCAATAAATTTGGTACAGCATGAATTTAACTTGCACGACAAGTTAGCTGCAAGTTCAAAGTGTGTCAAATTCGGAGTTTGCGTTATCTTCCTGCACTCTTGTTATGAACTTTCAGTCTTGTCATGCTGAGCTTGATTCAAAAATTACGTTTTCAAAGCAAGAGTGCTGCCAATTTTCTGCAAATTAAAAACGCTATCTGGGGAAATATTTTCGCTTTTTTTTTTAATTTTTGCGAAAGTATTTCTATCATCAAGGATCACGAATTATCACGAATTATCAAGGATCACGATTATGCCCTTTTAAGAATATTTTTATCACTATCAGCAATTTTTAACTTGGCTCGATTATAAGTTATTATCATGCATAATTTTATATGCCTCTTATTATAAAATATTCCAGTATTATATTTTGTTAGAAGTGTCTGGAATTTGGAGGTTTGGAAACGAATTGATTTGAAAACTTTATTCTTTTTTTAATTTTCCCCATTCTTAACAAATTTGAAAATGGGGTAATTTAATTACCATTGTGGTATAATTTCAAGGCAAGCCTCTTGCCCTTTACTTATTAATTACTTCTCGCAACTCAGTTACGAACTTGCTTTCGACAGCAATCAATCTTATAATAAGAAGCGGATTATATTTAAATTAACATAATTTAAATATTTATTATGTTAATATTTAAATATTGTTAAATAATATTAAATATGTTAAATATTTAAATTAATGCATAATTTAATTATAATTATATTTAACTCATTTCATAAACATATATAGATTTTGGAATTGATATTAATAACATAATTTAAAAAATCTCCATGAATTGATGAAGTAGAACTTTCATTAAGACAATAGTATACTTAGTCATTTTAATAATTTTGGATTATTTAAGAAATATATAGGTATAGTTAAAAAAGTAATTAAAAATAGCAAATTATTTTTAATTCATTTTCAATTTGTCCTTTAAATCAATAATTTTTCTCAAAATGTCTTTTTTTATAGCATTTTTGCATTTTGTACATTATTTTTTTTATAAGATAAATTAATGTGTGTATTACTTATTTATTCACTAGCTAACCTGCCCGGCATTGTCCGGGTCCGTCAAAAAACAGCACGAATTGCGAAAAAGCAATGAAAATCGCAATAAAAAATAGCGAACTATTTAAAAATCGGTACACGAATTTCGAATAAGTTTCATCGAAAAGAGAGAAAAAAAAGTACTAGAGTGGGTAAGAAGATTGAAACTCGATTCATTTTATTAACGTGTAAAAATCGTAGGAAATCGCGGAAACACACTAAAAATCACATAAAAAATTCACGAACAATTCGAAAATTACTGTACGAGATCCGGATAAACTTTATTAAAAAGAAGGCAGAATCTACAATATTAGGTCAAAAGTTGAATATAAAAAATTTGCAGCGGATTGCGAAAAAACGTAAAAATATCATTAAAAATTGTGAAAAATATCAAAGATATCACGAAAGTCAACATTTTCTGTATTTGGGTAAAAGATTTAAATCTAATTCCTTTGATGAAAGTTAAGCCGTGAAAGGCGGAAAAACGCTAAAAAATCGCGATAAAAAGCTGTTAAATAGCAAAAATCGCACAGAAGAAAATGTATTATATTAGGCTAAGAGTTTGAAACCAAATTCCTTTTCCGTATCTCAAAAAATACCTGCGAACTCTAAAAAAACAAAATAAAGGCGAAAAAATTCTTTTGAAAATCGCATTAAAAATCGCTACACTTCAAACTAGTCGGATATAACAATCCCAAAACTTTCTTCTATCTCATGCATGTTAATACTTGAAAATTAGCTATCACACTACCAAAATTAAACGGCAATCTACGCCCATCATGAGGATTCTATAGATATGAAATTCCGTGCATTAGTTCTTGAGATATGGCTATCTACGAAATCGTGTAAATACAGCAAAATTCAGCCTAGCAGCCCCACCTATTGGGTGCTTTACAGCAAAACCTATGTTAAACAAAACTACCAAGCAACCACTTACGTCAAAGTCTAACTGAATCTGAAGTTTGGGGAAAATCCGTGCATTAGTTTTTGAGATAGAGTTATTGCGAAAATCATGAAAATGCCAGCATAGCAGCGCCACCTATTAGATGATTAACACCAAAACCTAATCAGCAACAATTTGTGTTAACATCTAACTAAATCTGAAGTTAGATGAAAATTCGTGCATTAGTTTTTGAGATAGAGCTATTGCAGGAATCGTGCAAAATGCAGCACAGCAGCGCCACCTATTGAGCGATTTACACCAACACGTAATCCGCATCAAGTCATATCAAGGACTAACTAAATCTGAAGTTTGATGAAAATACGTGCATTAGTTCTTGAGATAGAGCCATTACGGAAGACGTTAAAAATGCAGCGTAGCAGCGCCACCTGTTGAGAGATTTGCACCAACACGTAATCAGCATCAAGTCACATCAAGGACTAACTGAATCTGAAGTTTTATGAAAATCCGTGCATTAGTTCTTGAGATAGAGCCATTGCAGAAATCATAAAAAATGCAGCATAGCAGCGCCACCTGTTGAACGATTTACACCAACACCTAATCAGCATCAAGTCATATCAAGGACTAACTGAATCTGAAGTTTCATGAAAATCCGTTCATTAGTTCTTGAGATAGAGCCATTTCGGAAATCATAAAAAATGCAGAATAGCAGCGCCACCTATTGAGCTATTTCCACTAAAAACTAATCAGCATCAATTTGTATCAGGGACTAACTGAATATGAATTTTTATTAAATTACGTGCATTATTTCTTGAGATAGAGCGCCCACAAAATTTGTGTCACACACAGACAGACAGACAGACTCACAGACAGACATTTTGTAAAAACATGTTTTTCGGGTTCTCTGACCTCTAAAACGTGTAAATCCGGCAAAAACCGGAATTCGAAAATTTTCATGAATCCAATACTTTCTTCTTGTAAAGATAGAAGAAAGTAAATATAGCAGAACAGAATGTTTACCATAATAGACTAAAGGTTTGAAACCAAATTCCTATTACGCTAGAAATTTGAAATAGAACTCCTTTAAGAAATGTCCAAAAACCGCTGTGAAACCCGAAAAATCGCATTGAAAATCACTTTAAAAAATAGGAAAATATTTTAATAAAAATATCACTAGGGTAAAAATTTACTTTTAAGGGATAAAATATTTCAATCAAAAAATTTACTAAATTAGACAAAAAGTTTGAAATCGAAATCAGTTTTCGAGTGTCAAAGAATCACCACGGAACTCTAAGAATTGCTAAAAAATCATACTGAAAATTGCATTAAAAATCGCTAAATGTTTGAAAATCTGTAAAAAATTAATATTAAGGGGCAAAACATTATAATTGAAAGTTCTGCATGAAAAACAAAAAAAAAAGAACACGAAGCACCAAAAATCTCCAAAAATCGCTAAAATCACATTGAATGTCACATTAAAAATTGGTAAAATTCAAAAAGCGCAGTGGACAAAATGTACCATATTAGGCTAAAAGTTAGAAACTAAAACCCTTTCACCAATGTTAAAAAATTGCCGCGGAACTCGAAAAATCGCATTAAAAATAACTAAAATTCAAAAATCGCGGAAAACAAAATATACTATAGTAGAATAAAAGTTTGATACTAAATTCATTTTATGAATGTCAAAAAAATCGTCCTGGGTCTTTAAAAAATGCTAAAAATTGCATTGAAATATGCATTTAGAAGTCGCTGAATATTCAAAAATAGCAGCGGAAAAAAGTTTAATATAATGGGGTAAAATATTGTAGTCTGAATTCTTCCATTAATTACAAAAAATCCACTCAAAACACTGTAATTGGAAATATTTCAAAAATGACAAAAAATTGACGTGGAATATAAAAAAATTCAAAAACGCTAAAAATCGCATCCAAAATCGTTAAAAATCAAAACTCGTTGCTAGCAAAATTTACTATATTAGGCTGAAAGTTTGAAACAAAAGTTCTTTTCCGAATGTAAAAAAAATCGCCGTGGGATTAAAAAAAACTCTAAAAATCGCATTGAAAAATGCACCAAAAATCGCTTAAAATTTAAAAAATAGCAGTAGACAAAATTTAATTTAATGGAGTAAAATAGTGTAGCCTGAATTCTTTCATAAATAATAAAATTGACGCAAAGCGCAAAGAATCTCTAAAAATTGTTAAATATCACATTAAAAATTCGTAGAAAGCAAAATTGTCTACATTATCCTAAAATAATGAAACTGAATTCCTTTTACCAGTGTCAAAATATCGCCGCGGTATTCATACAATCACTAAAAATCACATTGAAAATGGCATTAAAAATCGCTAAATATTAAAAAATCGTAGGGATCAAAATTTA
The DNA here is from genome assembly GCA_963932465.1 of Maratus speciosus. Taxonomy (NCBI): domain Eukaryota; kingdom Metazoa; phylum Arthropoda; class Arachnida; order Araneae; family Salticidae; genus Maratus; species Maratus speciosus. The sequence goes on along the minus strand of OZ010786.1, from coordinate 165,366,281 downwards.
TTATAACAGGGTAAAACACTGTAATCGGAAATATTTTATGAATGACAAAAAATCAACGTGCAACGTAAAAATTATCGAAAAATCGCTAAAATCCGCATGGAAAATCGCAATAATAATAGCTGGGTGACAAAATTTAGTATATTAGGCTAAATGTTTAAAATAAAATTCCTTTTCCGAATGTCGAAAAACCGCTGTGAGTCTCATAAAACCGCTAAAAAGTCGCATTGAAAATCGCATTAAAAATCGCTAAAATTCAAAATCGTAAATGGCGAAATTTACTATAATACGATAAAAGTTTGAAACCAAATTTTTTCGAATGTCAAAAAAATTGCCGTAGAATTCGAAAAAATGCTCAAAATCGCATTGCGAAATGCATTAAAAATCGTTAAATATTTAGAAAATAGCAGGGGTCAAAATTTACTCTAATGGGGTAAAACAATGTAATCGAAAATATTTCATGAATGATAAACATTTTTAATTTGAACATTTTTAATTTGATTTAAAAATACTTTCCCAATTACTTTAAAATTAAATATAATGGTGCTGCCATTTATGTAAGGATTTAATAATTATAAATTAACAATTTTGATTTATTAATGTAAGGATAAAGTGTTTTAAAAGACTTATTAAATAAAATCCTATGTGAGATCTGCGATCACAGTTACTCACTTGTTTTAATAATATTTCTACTCGTCCGAATGTTCCAAATGGTGATGAAAATCCGATCTGTCAAGATTCTCTAAAAATATTGTGTCAAAATGCCGGTGCTTAATTGCTTTTAATGTACAAAAAAGACTGCATTGACTGTAACCTGCATTCGCGATTTTATTTCGAAAGCGTTAAAGGTCCAATTTTCCAGAACCGATTGCACCGTTCAAGAGAAGAGGGTAACAGCTTTAAACAGATGTTTTTGTGAATTGTAATCTCTGAAATAGAGCCACAGTGGAGCGTCGCAGAAAGGGAGACAATAGTCAAACGTTGAAACGACCCTTTTATTTTTTTTACAACGAATTAACAACAATAATTTAAGACATAAAAATAAGACATTTAAGAACATGTACAGTCAATCAGGGTAACTTTGATCCGCATTTTCTCTATTTTCATATGCCACACTCTTATTTGAAAAATATTGTCGCAACTAGGGGCATAAAAGAGAAGAAATGATCCTAAATTATTGTTTGACTATCAAAAATTAAGGAATAATAAGGATAAAAGCAATAAAAAATGGATTTTTAGCCTGTTTCAAAGTTACCCAGCCATTTAGGGCAACTTTGCACCATATGATAAATTTTTATATAAAATAATTAATTATAAAAAATTATTGTAGTCAGGACAACTTTAAACACCAAAAAATGTTTTCAGATATGTAAAGACTGCGAATTTACATTTCCCAACATCACAAGATTTGTATAATTTATGATATTACAACGAATATCAGGCATAAGAAAAGTGGAAGAAGCGAACTATGAACATTTATAAATAAAAAAAAACCTGTTTATTGTTCATATAAAACATAAAAATGCAGTGAAAAACAATTTTCAATGTTTTAACTCTATAATACATCCATAGGTACAGACATACAAGTACTAGTATTATTCAAACAAGAATAAAAAACGTCGAACGTATGAAATGTCAAATTTGAGTAGCTCCGCCCCTAATCACGCCTTTAAATGAATTTTATGTATTTTACACATATTTGTAAAAATATTTACATGTCATATCTAATGCACACTTTCGGCATTTATATAAAATGTACGTGCAAATATGGGAAATTTTCTACAGTAGCACCTATAATCAGTAAATTACAAGCATCGGTGTAACTTTGAGCCGGCTCAAAGTTACACTGAAAATGCGGTAAAATGCTAGTGCCTTCTTATTTTACATTTTATTAACTATTAATAAATAAATAATCACAAAATATTAACACATTTACAACATTTAGATAATAATATATCTGATAAATGAGTATATTGTTACTTACTATGAAAATTTAATTGGATTACAACAACTTCAAAACAGCATTCAAAATTAACTTGAAAACAGTACTTCACAAAAATAGTTAGATGGTGCAATTAATTGCGCATAATTTTGCTAATTTATTTTCTAAAATAAAGAGTAGAAATCCCAGTTCAGAACCTTGCCAACAAAGCACAGTTCTGGTTGGTTGATTGGTTGGTTGATTTTGTGACGGCCGATTATCTACACTAGGGATATAGGCCCGAGGGTGAGTGCCCTTCGTGGGGGTCTTTCTAAGGGAACCTAACCCGTATTAACGCATGGAAATCCATGGTTCGAAGAAAACCACGAAAACTCCGAACGATTAGGCCGACGGGCGCGATTGGGATCGAACCCAGCACTTCCCGTCTACCAGTTTCGAGAGCAGAACCTCTCAGCCACTGGTGGGGCGCACAGTTCTGGAGTTTATTTAGTCTTTCAGAGTAAAAAATATTGAAAAATAGGAGGTGGTGCAAAGTTACACCCCGTGGTTCAAAGTTAACCTGATTGACTGTATTCCTTTTTTACGTGTTAGAAAAGACTCGGCCGTAATGTTTTAAAACAAAGAAGAAAAAAAAAATTGGTTTTTCCCTACTTCTAGATAAAGAAGCGAATGAGCACGTGCGCGCGCCTTGGCGAATTTGAAACAAAAACAAAACAAAAAAAAAAAAAAAAAAAAAAAAAAAAAATCAATGAATATCTCGGCTAACTATCGAAAAATAAAATCCGTGTCTTAGATGCATAAGGACCTTCCTTGGAGTACTCGCATCCAAATTTTCAGATATCTACTTGCAGTAGTTTACGCTAATTATCGTAGACATGCACACACGCACAAAGCGGAACTTTCTTTATTAGTATAGATTTAAAATTAAATGCTTAAATACGGTTCAGAACAGTCCCTATTTCAGCGACAGTAAACCCGCGGGCTAGAAGGCCAATTCTCAGCACTTTTCAGTAATACTTTCTTTCAGCTTTTTGAATCTCTGAATTTCTATCATTAAAAGCGCCGAAGAATATTTTTTCGATATAGTGGTGTCATTTGGACTTCTAAGTGCAAGTTCGCAGTCCTTGCTCTTTTTACTATCCAGATATGTTAAGTTTAATCTTATTATTGATAAAATAAATCTCATAAATTACAAATGTAAAGAAATTTGTTCTTTATTTCTTCTTCGCCTAATATGTAACAAAAATAAAATTCAGCGATTGCGAGTGCTCATGGAAGCTAAAACAAGCAACATTTTACTCCCTTGTACATTTAAACCGTTTGTGCTATTCCGAGAAATATTCTGTACGTGATACGATTATAAGATAGTCGTTTGACTAGTAAAAAACATAGTCTGAAAAAGTATTTTCTATAAATTAGGTGTCGATGTGAGATGAATTTGATAAAATCGAAATTTCAACTGTCTTAATGTGGTCGAAAAGTGTCACATGGAAGAACTCATGGGTAACCTGCATATTTGTGTTTTTATTTTCCTCGTTTTTCTACAAAATATGTTATTAGAATAGAAATTTCAAATTAAGTTTTCAAAATGTATTTCAATCTATATATCAGGTTGTAACGAAAGTTTCCCGTCACAGCTAATACGGTCTGTGCAAACAGTTCGCGTTGACATGTTTGGTCATATTTTGTCAAATGATTTTTGGCAGTTGAAAGAAAGAGACTTGCTTTATAACACTGTGTTGTGAAATTTGTAAAAAAATATCGTTCATTATGTACAGGGTGTCTGAAATGGAACTATAACGCTACCAGATTAGAACCATCATTTACTTCCAGTTCTGTTGCAAAAAGTCAGCAACAGAATGTCACCGAATAAAGTGTACAGCTTTAGGTACTAGTGCTGTATCATATAACACTGTGAAGGTTTGGCGGAATGATGGTTATATATAAAATTACAGTTTATTATATATAGTATAATTAGCATTATGTAATGGTAATTTGGCGGAAACTTTCGTTACAACCTCATAACATTTGTTCAATGTTATCTTGGGAAACACAGTATCGAAAATAGCAGAAATCTTCTATATAAGAGCGATGAAAACTACCCTTTCATATCTTGTGCGCTAAATATAAAGTGACAAAAATAAAAGTCAGACATTGCTAGAATACACAGCAACTAAAGCGTAAGCACCTTTTTTTTTCTCATTAATTTGAGTCATTTGTGCTATTATGGTAGGCATTTCGAACGTGATGCGACTGTAATAATCATCCGACTATTGAAAAAAGAAAAAACAAAACTATGATGAAGTTCTATCTAAACATTATGATGGCAATGTCAGATATTTTCTTTAATACAATGTACAGTCGTGAAAAAAACTGTAAACACCCTCTACAGACTCTGAAACTAAGTATAATAGAAGGAAGTTACTGGTACCAAATGAATGGAAATAATGTCTACTTTTAAATGATGTAAATAAAATTTGCAAATCATCTACATCATCATCTACATCACCGTTCTACATACTACATCATCGTTCATCTACAAATCAAAACCAGGCCAAAACTTTGCTTTTTTAAATTGCAACACCCACTTTTGACACTATATTTTAAATTGTTGGTTAAAACTATGCCTAGAAATGAAATTTCGAATCATTTGGATGATAAATTTTTGAATTATAATCATTCAAAATTTAGGGCTTGTAATGTTAAGATCCATTTTCATATTTTTATTAATATCTCCTGAAAAAATAATCCTATTGTGCTAACTTTTTGTGTTATAATACTAAAGAACTCAAACAAAAGTACATTGAATATTAGGGTGTCCCAAAAAAATGAAAGTTGTTTTATTTTTTCACATACCCTCTCATTTTTTTCCCTTTTATGTCAAAACAATTGTAAATAAAGTTTTATGTAATTTGGACCACGGGAACCCGTGCCGACTTTCATCTAAATGTCTCAGTCAGTACTTGTGTACTTAGCGAGCTGACACTGACACTTGTCATCCTGTCACACGTGTCTGTAGCGGAGCACCCAGTGGCTGTAAATGAAAAAGATAAAACAAAACAAAAAATGAAAGGTTTTGGAATGCTTGTGACAATGCGCAACCCGTGAAGAAACGGTGCGAAACCTGTGAAATGTGTCAGTAGTCAGTACGAGTATTATCAGGACAGCGCACGTCTATGTGTCAATGTGCATATAATTCCAAGTTAGTCTTTCGTTAGTAAATGTTTGGATAGTTTTTAATCAGTGAGCCGAACATGGCAGTGGAATTGTGTAGTTCTAAAAAAGTGATATTTTTAATAAGGAAAATTAAACATCAAATAACGCGTTTAAAACTTCCGTCTAATGTACAAGTTCTCGCAGTTTTGTTTTACAATATCCGAGAAGCGAATTTTACTGTTAATGAAAATGCAAATATCGCTATTCGTGAAAGTATTATCATTTGGTAAAAGACACACATGCCTAAAAAATCGTTGACAAATTGTGTGAGGAAGCTTGTTAATATGTATCAAGTTTGTAGACTTACAAAAAATGCAAAGAAATTACAAGACGTACAACAAGAATTTGTGACTACTTTAGACAATTCGTCCGGCATTGCACATGCTGATGAATTTCAAATAATGAAAATAATGGTAGATAGGATGTTCTTGCAGCGCTAAAAAGAGCCGAGCCGAGCTGGTCAGTTAGGTAGAGTAGATAAAAAAATGGCCAGAAAAGAGGAAAGGGCCCGACTTCGAGTTGTCAAAGAAGAAAATTGGCGAATCAAATATGGTTCCGCTTCAACATCTTCAGCATCATACGAACAATTGGAAGAATATTCCTCTTCGAATCCTAATGAAAATATGGATAAAGAAGATTTCCCAACACTGATCGAAAGCTCAGAACCTGGGACAAGTAAATCAGTAATGAGGAAAGATTTTATTATTAAAGTTAGTTGCTGCATTAGACAGGTGTTAATTAAGTATGTGAAATTATATGTTTATTCTCGAAGCTACTATTGGGGGGGGGGGGGTCACTTGAATTTACAATTGACAAATTTCCGTTAAGTAAGTCTTCAATTCAAAGAATCCGAACAGAAACACGGAAGGAACGAGCGGAAAATATAAAAATTGAATTCCAAAACGAGGTACCAGATGTAAGTGATCTTACATTGGAATGGCAAACTGTTGCCTGCTTTGAGTGAGCGAAAGAAGAACGCTTCCTTATAGTTATTTCATATGAACTTAAAGAACCCCTCATTGTTGCGTCGAGACTTTATAATTATACAGGCAAAGAACAGGCGCAGGCTATTTGGAAGGATATCTTAGATTGGAATCTCGAAAACAATGTCCAAATTCTCTGTTGTGATACTATGGCTTCGAATACAGGTCGTTTTAATGGTGTCTGTGCGCTCCTCGAAAAAAAAAATGATAGGGAAATGCTCTTCTTTGCTTGCTGCCATCATGTATACAATCTGGTATTAAAGGCTGTATTCGAAGTGAACATTAAACAAGTGACAACAAGTCCCACTATTACACGCTTTAAAAAGCACAAAGAGAACTGGAGGAACATCTATCAAACTAAAATACAGTGCTATGGAGAAACAGTGGAATTGTTCTAACCAGTATCTGAACTTGGCAGTTTGCTTGAAATTTATCGTTCTGAACTTTAAAATGTTATGATCAGAGAGGACTATCGAGAGTTGATCAAAATTTCTCTCATATGTTTAGGTGGAGATGCAGAAAAAAATTAAATCAGACCTCTGGGTGCTATGTACCGAGCTAGATGTATGGCACGAGCAGTTTATTCCCTAAAACTCTCATTATTGAGTTCTCATCTGAAATGAAACACCAAGGATAAGAAATCACTGTTAAATGTCTGCTTGTTTATCGTGACAATCTATGTTAAGCATGGTTCCAATACATTTTGGGGGTTAAAGAACCCGAAAAATATTTGTGCTTTTTGAAATCTTTGAAAATCTACGAAAATGGGTATCCGTAATAAATAATGTAATAATGTAATAAATAATGTAACATCAATAAAGTATCTCGAAAGCTGCTTTACAGAAATGTCTCCAACATTTATGGTATTTGACTAATGAAATAGCAGTATTAGCATTTTTTGATGATGATGATGTTGACAAAGAAACAAAATTTAAAATGATGACAAATTTACATAGAGAAAATTTCTCGACCCGTGAAAAAACACACATTCCATCGAAGGAAGAAAGTGGTTTAATGTATGACGAGTTTCATATATTGATTTTGCAATTGTTTATTTAGTTATTCGTTTATATCACGCGATTGTTATCTGTTATTTTATTTTTTTTTACAGAAAAAACATCGATGATCTCATATCTGTCAAAAGCCATTCATTGTTTTCTAGACTCAAAATTTATGATAATTTGGAAGAGTCCCTCTTCATGGGAGAATAATGCTTCGTTTCCCGACGCGAAAAAGACGATCTCAATGCTCAGAGCAATGAACAATACAGCTGAAAGAGCGGTAAAATTGATGCAGGACTTTCATGATTTAATAACGGTGACGGTGGAACAAAGTCAATTTTCATTATGTTGCGTACAAGAACACACGAAAGTCTATCCTGACTGTAAAAAGAAAACATTGAAATGAACATGCGTTCAGTAATGTTTCTTTTACTGTAATGTGTTAATAAATATCTTCTTTCGATAAAATAGTGTTTTATGTACCAAAGAAACATAAATTTTACATCTTTCCATAGTATTCCCCATACAAGATTTCATGTTCAAGTTTGACCTAAAGTCGGCACGGGTTATCGATGTCTGATTGCAATAATATTTTTTATTTATGTTTCTCAGGTGAAATAAAAAAAAATAGAGGGTATGCGTATTTGATTTCGCAAAATAATTTTTTTACCTTGAATCCTGGGACACCCTATTGAATATGAAATAAAAAAAATACAATATGAAATATTAAACAGGAAATAATTATTCGAAAAAAATATGAATTGCAACTTACAATTTTTTTATAGATTTATATTTATTATGTCCTGCTTTATGCGAATTCTCAATTTCAAATTTTTCTTCCAAGTACTTTTCGAATTTTTATTAAAAAAACATCAAAATGATGGTTTAATGGGCCGTCTATGATGTGCAAAAAAGCATAATTAAGAAATATATATTTTACCCATTTTATTGAAATACTAGCAAACCCCGCGGCTTTGCTCGCGTAACAGTTAAAATATGCCAATTGATATTCATATGTTAATGAAGATAATCTGGTAGTCCATGAATTTCACGTTATCATATTCTGGAGAAAAGTAAATCGAAATGTTCTATTTTTGTGTTCTTCATTTGTAAATAATCACCAACAAGAAACCCTTTAGAACATATTATTGGCAATCCAATTATATACAAAATTTACATTATTTACATGTTTATAGATGAAACACATTTATTTGCTTTGTACCTTCTAGAACTCATGATTCTAAAAAAAAAACAATTAAAATTTCATCATCTATTTTCTTCTACTACAAAGTCAAGAAACAATAGATATCATATTCGATTTCATGCTCCAGATAAATTTCCTTTTTAAAAGAGCAAAAGAAGAAATGCAGTCTACTTACTGTGTTCAATTTTTACATTACAGTAGTACCCCGACTTACGTCCCCTCGACTTACGTCACCCCGCATTTATGCGTCTGGCTTGGAAGAAAATTTCCTGAATTAAGGGGCTACTTCAATTACCCGAAAAGACCGGCTATCCAATGTTTCTCCGATGGAACAAAACTTTTAAAGATATCTTGTTTGTATTTCAATATTTTTAAATGATTTTTTTCTGCATTAGATAGCTGAGGTCGATCAGTACAAAGGCCGTTTTTTACTTTTTCGATTTTCTTTGTCGATTTTTTTATGGCGATGCTTTCACTTTCAAAACCATTTCGAAAGAGAAAGAGTCCTAATTAAAAGTACCTGAAAACAGAATCAAAACAGTTAAAAAACGGCAGATGTAGGGATGGATATCAGCTATCCAATGCAAAAATATTCATTCAAAAATACTGAACTGCAAACGAGATATCTTAAAAAATTTCTCCCGTTAGATTAAGATTAGCAAACGGGTGTTTTGAATTGACTGAAGTAGCCTCTTAACCCCTTGAGGGGCAAGCAAAAGTGTCTCTAAATATTGATTTCTCACCGGCATAATCGAAAATTTTTATTTTTAAATAAGGAAAAGCAATTTTTTAACGATTTTTTTCCAAAGTTAAAAATATAAAATTTAGTTAAAATTTTCTGGTGAGAATCTTGTTTAAATTAGGTGGGATATATTTTATCCCACCGCCCCTCTAGGGGTTAAGATGAACTTTGAACTTTTTTGAAGACTTCTGGTCCTATGAAGGAAAACTTTTCCGCGACAATCAAGTGATAGGACAAACAAATAAAAAATGTCACTAGGAAAAGCTTAAAATACTCATTCTGCTGTTGTAAAGATCTTCTAAAGGTAAAAAAGAAAAAAAAATGTCGGTTCAAACTTCATTGCAAGGATTTTTCGAATCCTCAAAGACTCGGCGGGGCAGCTAGAAGAACAATAAATTGCAAATTAACAACTTACTAATTTATTCCAAATTCTAGTATTTCAAACGCATTTTTTTGCGAATGTTAAATGTACGTAACATAATTCCTAAATGCAATAGAATATGTTCATTAGATGTTGGAGAATTTTTATTACTTATCCTCTTTTGTTTAGTATCTAAATATACCTCGACTTACGTCGTTTTCGACTTGCGTCGCTAGTTTTGGAACGCATTCCTGACGTAAGTCGAGGTATTACTGTACTACTATATAACTAAAGAACAAAAAAATGTTTTTTAATACCAATTCTCCAGACAGATCATGTGATCACTGGCGCCTTTTCAGTCTGGCTGAGCGAGGCCCGCTCAAGAGAGTTATGACATATTCCACATATGTCTAATTTTTATTAAAAGAAATTATACTTTTAGGAATAATTCAAATATTACAGATCGTTTTATTACGTCAAAATTAGTTGAAAAGTAATAATTTGTGCAATCTATTAGCATAGTTCGATTAGTACACTTTTTGTAGCTGGAGCGACATTCAAATGGAACTCCAGTTCAATCCGCGTTTCGCTAGCACTGCTTGTGGAATTGACTGGATCACCTTCGTGATTCTCGTCTTATTCAGTTTCAGGCACAGCAGAAGCATGCACTTTGTTCTTTTTGCTGAGAATCGTCATTTCAATGTCATAGCGTTAAATGTTATCTGAAAATCAGAAAAAACTTATGTTTGAAAACATTAAAAACCAAGCATACGGATTAGTAGCACCATCTACGATCGAAATTTGGAACTTATTATTTTTATTCGCTTGAAGAAAACTTTTCATCTTGAGAAAAATTTTAGTCTAAACTGCATTCCTGTACGATAATTATATGCCCTTTTTTATTGAATTTTAAAATGTGCCAAAGACTTTTTGGATACCCTTTATTTGTTTGAGCTGCGTGTTATGTGCCGTAATATACGTTTACAAGAAGCTTTCGAGGTATGCTTTAAAAACTATCAGATTACAATTTGTTTTGTAAAGATTAAAAATGAATTTAACATTCAGAATTCGAAAATTTAAATTTAAACATTCAAAATTGCTAGAACGACGATCTAAAAGATACAGTATAATTTTTCGATGATTTCTGACGGTCTTTTCGGATTTATAAGAACGTGAGAATCGTGATTGTAATATTTGTCAAGTAAAAATGTGGCTTGCTGTATATTATTGTTCAGAGACAAAGATAATAACTGGGAATAATTCGTTTCCTATGTCTTATACTCTTCCTCTTAAGTAAGTAGATGTATCTTTTCATATTTAATTGACAGATATCATTTCTGCGGTGCCTCTTCCTATAGTAATTAGTAGACAATCTTCTAAGGAAAATGTAAAGATAGCATAATTGTAGAAGTTAATACTATCAGCACGAGTTACGTGTCATACAAAATGTTGTATAATGATTTGTGCCAGAGTTAGTATGGAGTGATCTATTTTTTTAGTACTGTACAGTTATGAAAACTGACACTAGCTTAATGTAGTATAAATGTATCATATGTGTGAAGTCACGGATAATTTACATCGGGTTACTATGCCTGAAGCTGATAAATTAAGAATATTTTGAATGTTTTCGGTTTCCAACGCTTCTCTAATCTGTCCTGCTCGCTCACCGTAAAAATATATTCAAATAATGATTTTCTTCAAATTTTAAAGCTAAAAAAATTGTATAGCATATTTATCTACGATGTGGCAATTACTCGTAATTCTATTGTAAGTGTAAAAATTCGGGTGTGTAAAAATGTCGGGTGTAGTAGTTAACCACCCACTTCTATATGTTACTTAACCCTGATATAGAACTATATACTATGATATAACTATATGATGATATAGCTATATACTATGTATACAGTTATATACGCATGTATAACTACTAAGAAGCAAGCTCTAAAACCGTACATACAAGGCTTCACTAGATAAGATAAAATATTAAGTGGATCAATTATTACAATCACTATATATCTCTTTCTTTCTTTCTTTTTTTAGTATTATGAAACAGGTTTCTTGGAAAAGATATTTCGAAGAATTGTGCTCCAAACTCAATGCTATTCATTGATGAGTAAATCTTTAATGCGAAAATCCCAGCTTGGAATTAACTGAAAGCTTCCAAATAAAAAAAAGTCAAAAACTATACCACACTTGATTATCGCCACTTAGTATAAAATAACAACAACCTGAACAAAAAACACGAAAGTATCCACTTAAAATAAAACGTAAGCACAATTTTTCCATTGTACTTTCGAGCCGTTTTGCCATTATGGAAAATATTTTGTATGTGATAAGACTATGATAGTCGTCCGACTATTGAAAATAACGAAAAGTCTGTTGAAGTATTTTCCGAAAATGATGATGTCGACGTGAGATGAATTTCCTAGTATACTTACTATGGAATTTCATATAGCTTTACGTGTCCTAAAAAATACCATATGTGAGACTCGCGCATTACCTACATATCTTTTTTTATTTAGAAGTACGAAATACATTTTCAAGAAAAGAAATTTTGATGTAAGTTCTAAAATACGTTGCATTGTAACAATATTAGCAATTACTTAGTATAAAAAAACCTATATGAAAAAACACTTAAATCTCCCAAATACAAAAGGCAGAAATTTGTTAAATTTTCTCTTCTTCTCTTAATATAAAGTAACAAAAATAATAACCATTCGCTGCGAGTATACATGGAAACTGAAACGTAAGCACCGTTTTTTTCCTCGTACGCATGATCCATTTGAGCTATTACAGGAAGTATTTTATACGTGATACGACTATAATGTTCTTTGGCCTATTGAAAATAAAAAGAAAACTTTGATGAAGTTCTTTCTAAAATGATGATGTCGATGTGGGATGAATTTGATTTCTTAAAACAATTTATCGAAATTTTGAAAATTCCTATGTGGTTTCTAACTTTCATTATTTCTCTAATGTTCTACTTTTCAAGCGAGAACCCACAGATCATTAAGGATTATTTGCTAATTAAATTTTTATGTATTTATATATGTTACGTTAATTTTGTAACATGTCATGATGTTTGAGGGGGCTCAGGGCTTGAAAACTTTTCAAAAAATCGATTTTTTATGGTCTACATTGATTATTGAATTAATTCTGAACACAGTGCAAATAACCGCATAAAACTATTTGCACTTTTAACGGAATTATAAGCATTTATGTACAATAACTTTCAAAGCCGCACCCATTTAATTGCAACTTTAAGTCGCATTTTCTCAAAACTTGATTTTTGACGACTATCCGTAAGATTTATAAAAAACTGTTTTATGAAATGGCTTAATTTTTTTCCATGCATATAACATCTTTATCTATAGAATGAATTAATATATTTTAGATAGTTTAATATTTTGAGTATTTTTAATGAAAAAAAAAATTGCATTTTTTAGGATTTTTAAATTTTTAACATTTGAGAGCATTTTTAATAAGGTTTCCTTTAAATCATAGTTATATTCTTAATTCATTCGATAGAGTAAAGTTTCCTGATCATTTTAACGCAAAAATTAGGTTCTTATGTCAATTCAACATTAAGATATCTTACGGATGGTGATATGACTGCTAATTTTTCATTCGAAAATTGTGTTATCTAAATTTTGCTATATTTTTAATTTTATTACATTGAAGTACCATTTTATAACTTTATAAGACTACAAACATACTTTAAAAATATCAGAAAGTTTAAACAAGTTACATTGAATACTCCTGTTTTTATATGGACTCGAAGCGAGAGCTCTGTTTACATGTTTTTTGGTATCGATCAAGCCCTGAGCCCCTTAAAGTCGATAAAGTCGCTCTATAACATTCTATCATAAGGCTTTAAAATAAAGCTTTCGTATCATTACATATTTAGGAAAGGTAACGCACCATTCGATCAAAAATTTAGTGAATATCTCGGAGATTGCTATATTAATAATCTTTTATTCAGTCGTCGATATTATGCCGGTTGGCATTTGGTCGAAAGACAGTGGCAATTTCCTGAGAAAGAAAGAACAGCTCTTCCCAACAAAAGAAATATTAACTATTATTTTAACACAATCAAACTGATTGGTAAAGCTATCATACGAATTGAATATTTCCAACTGAGCCAAAAAATGCCCAGGCCGGGAATCGAACCTAGATCCTTGGCTTACAAGGCCAATGCTTTTCCGTTTAAGCTAACTGGGCCGACAACCAGCCAGCATGTTTCGCTCAGATAACCTTATAGGTAGAACATCAGCTCGCTCAGTTGGAACTCCCTCGCACATAATTTTCGCTCAGTTGGAAATATTCAATTCGTATGATAGCTTTACCAATCAGTTTGATTGTGTTAAAATAATAGTTGTTCTACGTATCCATCGTTTATATGGAGTTCCTTTACCTGCGGTTTATTCTGTTGAGCTGTCTTCATGACAGACCAGATGTTCTACCTATGAGGTTATCTGAGCGAAACATGCTGGCTGGTTGTCGGCCCAGTTAGCTTAAACGGAAAAGCATTGGCCTTGTAAGCCAAGGATCTGGGTTCGATTCCCGGCCTGGGCATTTTTTCGCTTAGTTGGAAAAGAAATATTATTGGTTCCTTCTCATAGAGTAAAGTTCTTAAGCATCCACCACAAATAACAGCTTGTTGCGATATTCCAAAACATCTACCTTAGTATTTACTTCAACTTGAACTACATTTAGGATAAGATGATATAAAAACATTCTATAATTCCAATGTCTCGCTTCCTGACAGCAGACGTAATTTTATAAGCAACAAATGTCACGAAATTCCAGCTCCTAAACTCATGTTTTTATGTTTTGTATTCCGGCACGGAAGGGCTTTTACGGCACTGTAGATATACGAAAGGACCAATAACAAGACCGAAGCTGGGTCAAACTATATTTTAACGACGTATGAAAATTGGAATAATGCGGTTTCGCCAGAGAAACAACGCCAAATGAATTTTAGAAAAAAAAATGGTACAATCAGATAATTTTAATGGGATTATTATCGGCATTTTAAGATTGAGAAATGAAAGAATTTTAAAGCAAAAAATAACTACGGGAAATGCTTTTTACAATAGATTTTGAACGAAAATAAAATATTAGAACATGCAATAGAAATGAATTTAAGTAAACAGAATGAATGGAATACTATTTGAGATAGGGAATAATTTAATAAACTAGGATTGTAAAATAAATTTATAAAGTAAATTTTTATGAAATAAATTTAATGAAGCGCGGAAATTGTAATTTAATTGTGATTTTTGTAATTTAATTGTGATTTTTGTAATTTAATTGTGATTTTTGTAATATATTTGTACCAGGATGAATCGAGAGATGGAAAATTTAAAGCAGCCATTTTAGTATCAATAAGAAAACGTTTCTACTTTACCGTCATGGCAGTTACGATAAGTTGTTTGCAGTTTGTACTGCATTTTTCTAAACTTCATACATTCATTTATTTAATCGCTAGCACTATGAATTAACACAAAGTACATACTACGGGTCCAGAAAGTATAATCATAAAATTTTCAACAAATGAAAGTGGGAAATTTATTGAAATTCGACACGGATTAAATATAGAATTCAGAGATGGAGCCCTATAGAAGTCTTAAGTATGTAGATAGCAAAAGGCGTTTAAAAATTTCCGTGAAGAAAGTGAAACAAGGCGATCCAGTACAGAAAAAATTTAATTTTCCCCAAAGAAGCAAAAATTAAATAAGTTCTCATACGTAATTTTTCCGTCGTTTCTTCGGGAATGATGTTTATGATACAGTATTTTAATATTTTTAGAGAAAATTAATTTTTTATATAACCGGTCCTAAAACATTCCATTTCGATCAGTACGTTCATGTTTTCCGCGACAATCCAATACGCGTAATACAATAAGTGTAACACAACACAAATTTCATTGTAAATACCTTTATTATCTTTTTTATAGTTAGAATGTATCCTCTTCTGATTAAAATTTATTAGGGTTTCCTTAAACAAGCATTAGGAGGAGCAAAATATATGAATCAAATATATGTATCAAACATTTTTGTGTTGATGCTTTATACACACTGCAGTTCTTTTTTATTATACAAGAATTTAAAAAAAACACCCTCGCAAAATGTTGAAGAAAGTATGTAGATCACGAAAAATAAAAAATGACATTAGTATTTTTTTTTAAATAATATTTCAAAAAAAAAATCTATTACAAAATTTTCCTTATCGTTTTTAATAAATCCACATTTGTGTTAAATGATGCAGTCACGCGTGTAATTACTTAATGCGAAATAATTGTTGAAAATAATCATAGCATTACATTAAATTCTTATTAATTTCTTTTTGTACAACTATGTTTATTGTGATTGGTTGTTTAATGTAGCTTTCTTTCACGGCCGCCAATTCCCCGATACGGCCCTTGCAAAATCTATAAATACCTGTAAATTTTCTGTTTTCTTTCAGTATGTTTGTGTAATTGTTCTTGTATCAAATATACTCAATTCGATCCACACCTTTATGTCTGCCTTTTTTTTAAATTTATTTCAACAGCAGAGCGTGGTTCTAGCAAGTGTTGAAATGACCTGCGAGACATACTGACGCCGTTATTTTTCTGTTTTTCATTTCTGCTGGGATTTTGAGTGAAAAAGATTTTATCTTACTTTTTATATATTTTATCGAGCAGAATGGATTCTTCAAAAGATGTTTACGGCATCCCTCTTTTTGAAGGTGATGGAAAAGTTTTTTCGCTATGGAAACGAAGAGTAACGGCAATTTTTGCTGCTAAAGAATTGGAAAAATTCCTGGACAATGAAGCGGCTCTAGACAATGCCGCCGATGTCGTGAAAGCAAAAAAGGCTTACGCTTTATTATTATCATTATTAAGTGATAATGTTCTTGCATCACTTCAAGATGAAAATACAGCTCATAAAATTTGGAATAAATTAGAACGCACTTATGATACAAAGCGTGCAGTGAATCAAATTTTAATTCGGAAGAGATTGGCAACGATTAAGAAAGATCGTACAGTTTCTATGAGAAATCACATTGATGAAATAAATAAATTAATTTCGGATCTTAAGCTGTCTGGGGCAGAAGTTAATGAAACGGATACTATTGTTTATATTTTGATGTCATTGCCTCAGGAATTTGAAAATGTTAAGATTGATTTAGAAAACCAACCGAATTCTGTTTTGACATTAGATTTCGTGACACAAAGATTATTAGATGCTGAAGCACTTCTTTTGGATTCAAAGAAAGAAAAAGTATATACTAAGGCTGCTCATGATAATACTGCATTTGTGTCTACTCGCAAAGAATTCTTTTGCAAAATTTGCAACTCTAAAGGGCATACAGCGAAATATTGTAGAAAGAAAATTACTTGCCATTCTTGTGGAAAATTCGGACACATAAAACGTAACTGTAAAGCTGTTAAAAATTCAAATGAAGAAAAATTTGCCTCTTCAGCTGTTTCTTTCGTTGCTGGAAGCATTAAAAAGAATGAATTTATAGTAGATTCCGGAGCAACTTCCCATATGTGTTCTAATGAAAATTATTTCGCATCCTTAGTACCTTCTTCAGGAACTATTAAATGCGCATCAAAAACAACGAATCTAGAAATCAAAGGTATTGGAAATATTAATGGACAACTGTCAAATGGAATGGAAATTACTTTAAAGGATGTGCTTTATGTTCCAGACTTAAACGGGCAATTCATTTCCGTTCGAAAATTGAAAGTGCAAATTATACAGTTATTTTCAAGAATCAAAAAGTATTTATCGAAAAAGGGAGAAACCGTTTTTACTTTGGTGAACGTGATTTGAATGGACAATACGTAAGTGACTTTGTCCCTGTTTACGAAACCGTTCTTACTTCAAAGAAAAATCATTGTGATATCTGGCATCGCAGACTTGGTCATCCGAGTGACAAAGTACTGAAAGATATGAAGCTTCCGGTACCTGATTCTTTTTGTGATATTTGTGCTCGGGCAAAACAGAGTGCAACACCAATGGGAAGAGGACCAAGAAAAAGAGAAACCAAACCAATGACTTTGATTCATAGTGACATTTGTGGACCTATTTTTTCAACAACTTTTTCTGGCGAGTGCTATTTTATGACTCTTATCGATGATTTTTCTCGTTTTACTGAAGTACGTTTACTGAAACATAAAAGTGAAGTCTCAGAAGAATTAAAAATGTTCTTAAAATCCAACCCTACAGTGAAGAAAATTAGATGTGATAACGGGAAGGAATATTTTTCTAATGATTTAGTGAACTTTACTAGAGATCTTGGTATAGTGATCGATCCCGCTCCCCCATACACGCAATCTTTGAATGGAGTAGCTGAACGCTGCAATAGGTCGCTTCTGAATATAGGACGCGCTTTGATTCCTGAATCAAATTTACCAGAGACTTTTTGGGGTCAAGCTATCCTTCCAGCAGCTTACTTGAAAAACCGAATGCCAAGCAGCACTATTGAGAACAAAACTCCGTACTTCCTGAAATATGGAGAAGAAGCCGATTTCAAGCACATACGTGTTTTTGGATGCAGTGCTTACATGTTAATTCCTTCTGTTCATCGAAAGAAGCTTGACGATAGGTCTAAACAAATGATCTTCATTGGTTCTTCAATGGGATATAGATTACTAGATCCTGAAACGAAACGCATAACTGTATCAAGAAATCCTTCTGTTCATCGAAAGAAGCTTGACGATAGGTCTAAACAAATGATCTTCATTGGTTCTTCAATGGGATATAGATTACTAGATCCTGAAACGAAACGCATAACTGTATCAAGAAATGTGAAATTCGACGAAGAGAAAAAGGAAAATGTTCAGTCGAAACAATACATTCTAGAAAATTCAGAACCAGTCGATAATGAAATTGATCCAGATGTTCTAGAAAATACGAGTGATGAATTAGATGATCCTGAAGAGAAAGAAGACAAAACAAGAAAATCTGAAAGATTTAAAAAGAAAGCTGTACGGTATCCAGATCCTGAAGTTTACGAAGCATTACTTTGCCAACAAGAAACATTAACGTTTGATGATATCAAATCCCTCCCTAGTGATGAACAGCGCTTGTGGAAAGAAGCTATGGACGCGGAGATTGAAAGTATGAAAATCAACGATGTCTGGGATCTTGAAAATTTACCACCTGACAAACGACCTATTTCCTGCAAATGGGTATTTACCATCAAAAGAGATGGTCGACATAAGGCGAGACTCGTAGCTCGTGGATTTATGCAAAAGAAGGGCTAGACTATAGTGAAACCTTTTCCCCTGTAATAAGTATGCCAGCTTTATAATCATAAAATAAGCACTACATAAGCAATAATCATAAAATAATTATTGCTTTGTATGTAGATGATATGCTAATTGCAGGTTCAGATGTAAATGAAACTAATGTAGTTATTTCCCTATTACATAACAAGTTTCACATGTCAAAATCGAAAAGTGTTTCAGAATTTCTAGGTATTCAAATGAAATTCAATTCTGATAGTTTAATAATGGATCAAGAGTCTTACATAATTAAATTGTTAAGTAAGTTTAATATGCTAGATTGTAAACCCAGTGACATTCCTATTTCTCCTAAGTCCACCCCATCTGATTTCAAAAATGGTAAACCTTTTAATGGCCCATATCGTGAACTTGTAGGTTGTTTATTATATTTAGCTTATATTTCTCGACCTGATATTTTGTATGCTATTAACTGTTTAAGTCAATTGCAAGAAAATCCTACTGAAATTGCATGGAAAGCACTTAAGAAAATCTTAAGATATTTAAAAGAAACATTGTCTTTAAAACTTGTGTATAAAAAGCAAAATTCTGATCCTAAATTAACCATGTATGTTGATGCTGATTAGGGGGCTAACACAAATGACCGCAAATCAGTAACAGGTCATATTTTAATGTTTTGTAACATGCCTGTTCTGTGGTGTTGTAATAAACAAAAATCAGTTGCTTTATCGTCAACTGAAGCTGAAGTCATTGCTTTAAGTAAAAGTTTGAAAGACTTGTTATGGTTTTAAAATATTGCTAGTGAAATTGTAAATATTAAGGATTTAGTAATTTTTGAGGATAATCAATCATGTATAAAATGTATCAGTAATGAGAGTAATTATGGTAGAATGAAACACACTGATGTCAAATTGAAATTTGTTCGCAATATTATAAAAGAAAATAACATCAAAATTGAATATGTTCCTACGAATATGCAAATTGCTGATTTATTTACAAAGGCATTACCTAAAGTTAAATTTTATGAACTATTATTTCTTTGTTGTTTGTACAAGTAATGTTTAAAGTGTGTCATATTATTATTAATGAATGATTTCACGAAATTTCTTTGTTTTCTGATGTAATGCTAGATTATGGGCGGGTGTTGAAAATAATCATAGCATTATATTAAATTCTTACTAATTTCTTTTTGTACAACTATGTTTATTGTGATTGGTTGTTTAATGTAGCTTTCTTTCACGGCCGCCAATTCCCCGATACGGGCCTTGCAAAATCTATAAATACCTGTAAATTTTCTGTTTTCTTTCAGTATGATTGTGTAATTGTTCTTGTATCAAATATACTCAATTCGATCCACACCTTTATGTCTGCTTTTTTTTTTATTTATTTCAACAATAATAAGCGAAAAATACACAAAAAATTACAATATATCTAACCAACAGGTATTTGAAGGAGTCTGAATTTTCTTCAAAACAAAAAATAAGAATAAAAAATCATGTAACAGACATACATTATGAAACATTGTCCAACACTAAGATAATATAATTAAGAAATTTCATTTTCTGATAGAATAAAATGTTATTAAGATAAACAATTTAAAAAATATATAACGCAATAAACATCCATTTTTAGCAGTTACTATCCATATCCCGTAATATATGCAAATTCTTTTGTGCAGCCTTGTATATAATCTATAGATTTTTTACACACCACATAATACGCTGAAGGTTAGATAAGTTTAAATATGAATATCACAGCGGAAAATGCAGTTTGAGCAATTATCGATCAATGTAAATCATGTAACAGAAATATTTTGTGCGTGTATGTGAATGAACATTAAATGCTACGCACTCCGTAATCTGTAGAAAACATTTCGTAGTATACTTTAGTAAACCTTTTAAACTTCATTGCATCTGAACTATCAAAAGATTGTTAAAATGCGCCGCAAAAGATTTTTCCCAAAGATAAAAAGGTAATGGAGTACTTTTGTACGTCCTGTAATTCAACTATAAATTCTCCTGAGAATACATCTTATAATCTTTCTCAGTTATGCATGTGACAATATAAACAAAATCAGTAGACGTTTATCGAACAGATTCGGGTTTCCATTTTAAAACAGCACAGGTGTTGTAGGTCGATGGGGTTGTTGAGAATAAATCATGCGCCGATCATAAAAAATGCAGTCTATTGCAAAATAATCCAATTTTATTGAATATCCAGAATTTATGTTGGAGGGAATTGCTCTGATTTACCGATGAAAAACATCTGATTTACTGCCAGCTGATAATTCCAATTAGTGAAGAAAAAGGAATTTCACGTACTCCTTGAAGTATAACAACATCTTCCATACGAACGCTGACCTCCCACAATATTCTCTCTGCAATTTGCAATACATCATTTTACATACTTCCATACTCATATCTCGGTGATTTCCGCATACACTCTGCAAGCTGCCCGGTACACATTTCTGTATACGGTCGGTACACCATCTGCACACTATATGCGCTTCTAAAAATCTGAATAGAACTCCAATACTTGGCACTGCTCCGAACTCTACTCCATTCCACTATCTATCTCAACTGCCTTCTAACAGACTGACTTCTGACATTCTACTACTATATTCTACTTCCCCTTTCTACTAAGTATCTGGCTGCTGCAATCAGTATATACTTTACCAGCGCAAAGTTATAAAAAGATCAGCTGATTATGCTTTTCAAATCATAATCGTGCTTTTTTCGGGATTTTAGTATTTCCGGTTGAATTTATTTGGAAATGAACAGCTTTCCTAGCGCGAAAGAATGTTCCAGAACCTTCCATAGTCCAACAACCAGAAGCACAAGATGAACAAACTTTTGTCTCTGCTGTCGAGATGGCTTCTAAAAATAGCTTTTCTCCCCACCAGACGATTTTTAACAAAAAGAAAAATGAATTTATTTCTGCGTAAGTTTTTAATCATTGAAATATTCTAGTTGGCACCTAGATATTTTTTAATAAAAGAATGAATTTAAAAGAATTAAGATTTTTATACGGGATAATTTATGAGTTACAATATTTTAGCAATTAAATAAAAAAATTTAGGGGATATGATTAAGATATACCAGGATTTAATAGCGGATTTTAATAGGAATTTAAATAATGAAAGGTTTTACTATATAAATATAAATGTTAGAGTCATTTTTAGATTTACGTGCTTTGGAATAAATATTATTAGGTAGATTAGGATCTTATGAAGATTAATAATCTAGGATTTTAACTTAATAAGCCGGTATAATATACGGAATATTACTAAAAAGGGAAATTTATGTAGAATACTTTTAACCTTGGCGAAATAATTTAAATTTTGCAATATGCATATCAATCTCATTGAAATATGGTAACGTCAACAAAATGCATACATTGGATTCTTTTTTTTAAATATTTTTTTATGAGGAGGGTAAAATGATTTTAGAGGTGCTTAAGTGGGACTTGGACAATAAATATTAGAAACCACTGTTGTACGAGGTAATGGTTAAAATATTTTGCTCTAGATAAGAAGTAAGTGGTGGCCCTTAAGGTATCTTTATATAGGCTCTGGTATAGTTTGTGTGTAGGAAAATTTATTTTTATTTTATTTTATTTTATTTGCTTTAATGTTTGCTAATTTTGAAAATTCTTAATTATAAACATTTGATATCACTAAATCTTTTTATGTTATCGTATTATATCATACAAAAGTTTAATAGCATTCTAAACAGCTTATGTTATAAAGAAAGTAGTTTTTAATAGTTAAAGAACGTAGTAAACACACACCTTATTCTAAATACAAAACATATAGTCTTATAATTTTACTTTGTTATATATGTGCATATTTTATGTTATAGGAAATAAATAAAACTAAATAACAATTTTAAGTTATAAATTTATTTTGAAATAAATTCATCCAACTCTATGGATATTTATATCGCTACCTGGTCATAATCTGACATGGATTTGAAGTCCATGTTTTTAAAATATCAACTTTATACTAGCCTAATCTCCATAATTTTAGTTTAATAAGCAGACGGCTTAAAAATCACTTTCGAGTACATTTAACAATAATACTACAATATATATTTTATTTTTAATTATATTCTTTATCTTGTTGGAGTGGTCATAGAGTTGATGTTATAAAAAGTCCTTCCGGCCAGTGCCGGGAGGAAGAGGTAGCTTTCATAATCCTTATTTAAAAAAAGCCAACTTATATCATGCAAACACACGAAGCTCAATTTAGTGAAAACCGAATATAGGAGATTCAATACTAATTTTTATCAATATAATAAATGAGAATTTCGCGAAATTAGCCAGCTTTATCCAAGCTGCTTTTCTTTAAAGTAACTTATATTTGGCTGCCAAATTCGGCAATTTCTTAAAGTGCCTGTCATTTTAAGACAACATGGTGGATGAGGCTAAGCAGTGAACTTGGTCGAGACCTTAGTAATTGCTGTGCACATGCTCACTCACATCGGAATCGGTTAATATATAGGAGTGCTGTCGCATGCAAAAAATCAGATTTTTCAAAATGTCACCCACAATAGAAATTGAAACTGCTATATCTGAGCCATTTTTTAAGGTAAAGACAAACAAAAAATGCTCCTGAATCCTTATATCAAGATCAAATACTTAAGAAAGAAACCTTTTTCAATTTCTAATTTTTTTGCACCTCACTTTAAATATATATATATTTTTTAATTTAATGGCCGCCATTTTGAAACAAGATGGCTGATGAATCTGGCCAGCGAACTTGGTCAAGGTGTTGATGTACACTATCCACATGCCTTTTTACATCGAAATAGGCGAATAAGTGTGTTATCGCGTGACAAATACAAGATCGTTTCAAAATGTTAGCCATGCTAGAAATTGCCTATAAATCATAGTGCTATAAATCAACCATTTTTTAAGATATCAACAAAAGAACAAATTTTCAGAACCAAAAACTGCTCCGGAATCTTTGTATTGCCAAACACATAAAAAAAATCTTTTTCATTTTCCAATTTTTTAATACCTCATTTTGAATTTTAAATTTAATTTTTTTAAAATGGCAACCCTTTTGAAACAAGATGGCGAATGAAGCTGGCCAACGAACTCGGTCGAGACATTGGTATGTACTATGTACAGACCAAGTTACATCCAAATAGGTTCATAAATACGCCTGTTATCGCGTGACAAAAATCAGGTCGTTTTAAAATGTCAGCCACAAGAGAAATTCAAAATGCTATTACTCAGCCATTTTTTTTTTTTTAGATATAGACGAAAGAAAAACTGTTCCGGAATCTTTGTATTAAGGTCAAACACATACAAAAAAAATCTTTTTCATTTTCCAATTTTTTGGTATCTCATTTAAATTTTTTTATTTTTTTATTTTTTAAATGGCCGCCATTTTGAAACAAGATGGCGGATGAAGCTGGCCAACGAACTCGGTCGAGATATTTGTATGTACTATGTACACACCAAGGTACATCCAAGTCGGTTCATAAATACGCCTGTTATTACGTGAGAAAAATCAGGACGCTTCAAAATGTCAGCCACGCTAGAAATTCAAAATGCTATAACTCAGCCATTTCTTAAGATATAGACGAAACAAAAACTGCTCCCGAATCTTTTTATCAAGGTCAAACACATAAGAAGAAAATATTTTTTCAATTTTCAATTTTTGGTACCACATTTCAAATTTAAATTTTTCTTAAAAATTTAAATGGCTGCCATTTTTAAACAGGATGGCGGGTGAAGCTGGCCAACGAACCCGGTCGAGACATTGGTATGTACTATGTATAAACGAAGTTACATCCAAATCTGTTCATAAATACGCCTTTTATCGCGTGACAAATTTCAGGACGTTTCAAAATGTCAGCCACGCTAGAAATTCAAAATGCTATAACTCAGCCATTTTTTAAGATATAGACGAAACAAAAACTGCTTCGAAATCTTTGTATAAAGGTCAAATACATAAGAAAAAAATATTTTTCCATTTTCAATTTTTTGGTACCACATTTCAAATTTTAAATTTTTAAAAAAAATTTAAATGGCCGCCATTTTGAAACAAAATGGCGGATGAAGCTGGCCAACGACCTCGGTCGAGAGATTGGTATGTACTATGTACACACCGAATTACATCCAAATCGGTTCATAAATACGCCTTTTATCGCGTGACAAAATTCAGGACGTTTCAAAATGTCAGCCACGCTAGAAATTCAAAATGCTATAACTCAGCCATTTTTTAAGATATAGACGAAACAAAAACTGCTCCGGAATCTTTGTATAAAAGTCAAATACATAAGAAAAAAATATTTTTCCATTTTTAATTTTTTGGTACAACATTTCAAGTTTTTAATTTTTTTAAAAATTTTAAATGGCCGCCATTTTGAAACAAAACGGCGGATGAAGCTGGCCAACGAACTCGGTCGAGACATTGGTATGTACTATGTACACACCGAATTACATCGAAATCGGTTCATAATTAGGAGTTACAGTGTGACATAGGTCAGATATATATATATATATATGTATACATATCAATTTTGAACGGAGGGTGGTTTCGGGGTCTGGGTGTCATGATCGATGAAAATATACCAAAATACTTTGAAATCGCTTTCCTCCGAACGGCTGCAATAGGTAGCTTTTTTGTAAAGAAAGTTACCTAAAACATAACTTTACCTTTTTAATTAGTAAAAGGTAAAACCTTTCTGAAAATACAAAAATAGTTATCCATCCAATTGTTGAAAGAATAGAATGTGACACCCTTCATCTTCAACTAAAGAGTCAGTCATTCAAAGGTTATATGTGCTGTCACGTATACGGTTTTTTTTTTGTTAAAACAATAATTGACGTAGAGTTGATACAACACCCTGGTTACAGGTGTTCAGAAATAGATTTGATATTTAAAAATCTGACACAAAAAAATATTTCGCTCTTCATAAGAAACTCACCGTCTCTCCTATGCATCTTAAAAAGAAAAAAAAAATTAAATTAAGGCTAAATGCTGAAAACAATGTGTTTTATTTATGAACCTGGGTATGGTTACAATCCATGCAGTTGATATTTACCTGTTTCAAAATTAAACTAGGAAATAATGAGTAATTAAAATGTGATCTTATGCATGTGATGGATACCTCTAATAATACTTCTGATATTGCATGCAAACTTATTACAAAATGTTATCAAAATTTACATTTTTGCATGCAATGAACTCTGGTCCAAACAATTGTCCTACTGTTGGAGAATGACCCTTCAGCAGATTCTTCTACGTATTAGAAAGGTAAAATTCATGATTTCTCTCTCTTCTTTTGAGGCGTTATAAATACGCAATAACAAAGAGTCATTAAATTCTGTTTTTAACCCTTATATGCACGATTTTTATATGCATGATATATATATTTAATTTAACCCTTATATGCACGATTTTTTATTTTGTTTTGAAAAAATTATATATGATTCTCTGAAAGGTTTATTACACAGGAAAAATAATGAAAAAAATCAGAGATATATTTTTCATATAATACGCCAATATTTTCTTCTGTTGCACATCAATACAAGTAAAAACTACTGTCGCGTGGCTGTTTTACACTAAATTATTGCAAATTAGTAAATATTTTTTTAAGTATGTCTCCAAATACCTTATTTTATATAATTATTTATTATATAAAACTTAACATTTAACCCTTTAATTCCCATAATAGAATACGTTCCAGAAATTACGTAGTTCAGAGAATCTGACTTTACACCAGAAAGTTTCAATCGTTAATTTCGCTTCATTTAAATATGGAATGTCTGTTATTAATTAAGGCAGATATTGCTATTTTAATTTACTAACGGGAATTAGGTATATACGAATTAAAAAAAAATCTATTAAATTCAAAACACTGTTGTTTGCATCTATGCAAATCTGCGCACTAAAGGGTTAAGAAGCAACAAAAAAGAAATTATATGGTTTTACCCAACTTTCCACTGTTTACACCTGCTTTTTCATAACATTGCCTTTTACCAACTATTTTTTCTAATTATTTTAAATAATTTATCTGCTACCCATTTCCTTCATCATGACACTTCCAGCGAGCGCAATTATTATTCGTCAACTCGTTTCAATCCCAATAACATTCCAGCATAGCTAACATTTCAATCTGTCTTTCACACTAATGAAAGCCGTCACTTCCCTTGAATGAAACGGCGCGGCGTTATGTCCCATTCGAAAATCAGCTGGTATTTAACTCTAGTGAAAAATGGAAATTGCCTATTTTCCGGTATATTAAAATATCTCCATGCTCTTTGAAGTTCATATGGTGACAGCCAAAGATATATCTGGATTTTCCTTTGTAAAATGTTATCTAAAATATTACTAATGGGGAACTCTCAAAAATAATTTACTTAAAAATGAGAACTTCCATGTACTCGTATTTTTTTAAGTACAATTGTTTCAAAAAGAAGTACATTGTTAAAAATAATCTACTTAAAAATGAGCATTTCTATGTACTCATATTTTTTAAGTACAATTGCTTCAAAAAGGAGCATTAATCTACTTAAAAATGAAAATTTCTTTGTACTCGATTTTTTTAAGTACAATTAATTTAGAAAAGAGTACATAATATTTTGAAGTTGTGTATACTTATACTTGATTTATAAAAGTATGCAGAAATGAATACATATATTTTGTATTTTAAAGTCTTAATATCCATGTTTAAATCCTATGTGCTCAAAAGTATGAGTTTTCTGATAAACTTTTTTTCTTATACCGAATTGATAGTAGGGATTTCCAAGCATTTATTTAAAGTTATGTCTATCTTTGTTATATTTTTTAATTTATAATACACACTAATTTCATTAGAAATGTTGAAGAAGAAAATTTAGTTTAAAAATTGTTTTATTAGAAATTAGAATATTTACGAAAGGGAAAATTCATCTCTTCTGTTAGCGATCTTCCGTCGGTGAATCATAAAAGGTGTGATTTGGAAGCAGCTGGTAACTGCTCTTATAGCGCAGTCAGTACAATACTGGTCTCTCGCCTAGAGGACTCGGGTTCAAATCTGGGGCGGCTCATACACAGAATATCAAGAGTTTAAATAGTAAATTCGTTGTTCTTTACTCCAAAAATTGTAGTTCTTCGCAATTCAAAATTGCCGTAACTAAAAATGGTGATTTGTCACTTCGCTTTTTTTCCCTTATAGTGTATGTGTATTTCTATACATACTTATTTTCGAGTCCCTGTATGTACTCAAAAAAATTAGTACATGCGTTTTTCAAATTTAAGAGTACTCGGAGCTATTTTAAGATCGGGAAGTGCTCAATAATTAGTACAATTTACTTATTTTTAAGAATAGTGTTTTAACAGTGTGAATGTATTAAAAGAGCCTTTTACTTACAACGATAATTAGGTTTTTTTTATCGCGAAAAAAATAAAGATTTGTTTCAAAAGAGAAGTTGGAATATTACATTCATATAAATTATTTTCTGCAGAGTTCTGCATTAGAATGCCGAATCCTGCATAAAATTATATTGATGTATTCGCAGATTAAAAACATTAATTAAAGCGTGTTAGTTCATTAAAATTTGAATATAATTTGATATTATATACATATTTTATTTTTTAAACATATGTTTTGTGCAAAAAATATGTAAATACTTTGAATGCAATACGTTTCTTACACTTTAATATAAATTGTTTGAAATTGATTATTAATTATCACGATTTTGTTTAATCTAGATGATGTTAAAAAATTAAAAATAATGTATTTTAATGTTTTGAAGGAAATTAGAAATGTTTGTGGTCTACTAATAATATGAAACTTTCTCTTACACGAGGATGAACCTAAAAAAATGTTACAAGCAGCAGCATTTGAAAAGTAATTAGTTTGGAGAGTGTATTTAATTCCCAGTGTGTAGACATGTGACGCTAGTTACCTTACAGAGGTTGTGGGGTTAGGTAGTTTAAGTTAGCAGACGCTTCAAAGTGATTGAAAAGGCAAGACGTTTAGAAAAATGGTCTTGCATGTGCCTCTTTCACAAGGTTACGTGAAGCCTTTCAACACAAATGCTCTGCCATGTTGAGTGATGATGTCATACTCCCGCATGACAGTATCAGCTCCACAGTACTCATCAAACTCAAGAATTGCTAAAAATGTTCAAGTGGGAAGTCTGGAGCCAATCGCCATACAGACCAGATTTGGCATCCAGCGACTATTTCCTGTTTATAAAGTTGAAGGAAAAACTTATATGGAACAAAGTTCTCTTCAGACAGTGATTTGAAAATAGCTGCTAGCCAGTGAACCAGTGAACAACTTTAATTAAAGCACGTCTCTGCACATTGAGCCAGCTCAATGTGCAGAGACATGATTTGTACCATGTCGGATTAAACAAGTTGGTCCTATGCATAGATAAACATGCATAGATATGCATGCCTAAACAGATTTCGTAATATGTGAAAAGTGATCGGTAAGTATGTCTCTTAATTACCCTTTGTATTTTCTATCTATTGTTAATAAATAATGTTTATTGCCCTTGTAAACTTTTCTTTGGCTCCATCATCGTACAATAAGATACGATATTATATCGTAATCTTCAGAAAACCTGTTTTACCTTCTTTTTTGAAAATACGAGCCTTTGATATTTTTCTCTGAAATTATTAAGTGAAAATTATTAGGAACTTGGTGAAAATTAACGATATATCACTTTATGTGTTTAGAACACAAGCTTTTAAACACAATTATTTTGCCAAAGGTTTAATAAGAATTTTTAAGAAACTTCTTTATCCAAATTGATGAGTCTTCATTACTATTGTAATAAGTTAATTTAAAAGTTCGTATTTACAGTTGAGAGGAAAAAAAGGATACCCCTCGACTTATTCTGCCGCAAATCGTCATATAAAAACGTGAGTGGTAACAACTTAATATTAAATTCGACGTATTCAAGCTATTTTGATTAGGGGATCGTTTACGTATATAAATTGAAAAAAAAGTTACAAATTTTCAAATTAATACGTAACTTTGACATCATATTTGGATTTTACGATACATTGCAGCTTATATATGCAACATATGTCACAAATTCTTGTCGAGGATAACACATTTATTTTGCTGATTACTGTTTATTACATTACTTAATTTAAATAAATGTATAAAAGTCTGTCCGTGTTTTTAAAATCATGGCTTTTTAATAGGGCGAAGTATTACTAGTTTTAGTAAGATAAAATTACAATCGTCAAAAATGGAAATATATATATATATATATTAACTCTACCGCAAAACATCGTACAAAAATGTATCTAGTACCAACCGATAACTAATAACGCCAACTTATTAATCCTGTAATTAAATTATGCTTCCAATGTCCCTACAAAATAAAATTGTAACATACTTTTAAATTTTCAATACAAAGTCTTAATTTTGACAGAATGTTTGATATTAATGATACATTTTGTTTTTGGATACCAAACGGTTCGGTCATTCGATCAAGTAGTTTAAGATTTATGCTGATGAAAAATTTGAAACTCCTGATGTTAAATTCATTTTCAATCATTGCAAAACAAACTTACAATGCAATAAAACAGATTGCACATACATGTATGATTGCGCTTTTGCATGTTAATTTCTCTATGCATATTTTCTTTTATTAGATAATTAAGAATACTTATTAAGAGTGCTAGCCTTTACAGGCATTTCGAGTTTGTTTGAGGTACTGTTGATACACAAAAACAGTTTACTTGTATAAACATCATGCTTTTTTTATATGAGATTTTCCCTATGTATATTAAATATTTTTTTCCTAATATAAGTACATTAAATAATTAAATTAACTTAATTTAAATATTTAATTTTATGTCTTTTTACTTTCTTCTATCTTAAATAGAAGAAAGTATTGTAATCGAAAAATTTTTCGACTTCCGGTTTTCGACGGATTTACACGTTTTAGGGGTCAGAGATCCCAAATAACATGTTTATAGAAAATGTCTGTCTGTTCGTGTGTCCGTGTGTCCGTCTGTCCGTGTGTCTGTCGCCATTGTACCATCAAAAAGTATATGAAGTTATGCATAGAATTGAACCAAATTTTTATTTTAAGTTTTTGGCTATGGCAAGCAGATCCTCCCTGAATTTGGAAAAATTTCGCCGGTAGGGGGCGCTGTAATAGTAATTTTTGTGCGATTTTGAATATTGTACCATCCAAAAGTGTATGAAGTTATGCATAGAATTGAACCAAATTTTTATTTCAAGTTTTTGGATATGGCAAGTAGGTTCCTCCCTGAATTTGGAAAAAATTCGCCGGTAGGGGTCGCTGTAACAGCGATTTTTGTGCGATTTTGAATATTGTACCATCCAAAAGTGTATGAAGTTATGCATGGAATTGAACCAAATTTTTATTTTAAGTTTTTGGCCATGGAAAGCAGATCCTCCTTGAATTTGGAAAAAATTCGCCGGTAGGGGGCGCTGTAATAGCGATTTTTGTGCCATTTTGAATATTGTACCATTTAAAAGTTTATGAAGTTATGCATAGAATTGAACCAAATTTTTATTTTAAGTTTTTGGCTATAGCAAGCAGATCCTGCCTGAATTTAGAAAAAAATCGCCGGTAGGGGGCGCTGTAACTGCGATTTTGAATATTGTACCACCCAAAAGTGTATGAAGTTAGCCATGGGATTGAATCAAAATTTTATTTTAAGTTTTTTGATATGGCAAATAGGTCCTCCCTGAATTTAGAAAAAAAATCGCCGTTAGGGGGTGCTGTAACAGCGATTTTTGTGCAATTTTGAATATTGTACCATCCAAAAGTGTATGAAGTTATGCATAGAATTGAATCAAATTTTTATTTTAAGTTTTTGACTATGGCAAGCAAGTCCTCCCTTAATTTGGAAAAAAAATCGCCGCTAGGGGCGCTGTTATAGCAATTTTTGTGCGATTTTGAATATTGTACCATCGAAAAATGTATGAAGTTATACATAGAATTGTGCCAAATATTTTGTGTTTGTTTTTGGTCATGGCACGAAGGTCCTCCCTGAATTTGGAAAAATTCCGCCGGAAGGGGGCGCTATATTTGCGATGTCTCTACCATTTTCATTACTGTACCATCAAAAATTGTGTGAAGTTATGCATAGAATTGAACCAAATATTTTGTGTAAGTTTCTGGCTATGGCAAACAAGTCCTCCCTGAATTAAAAAAAATCTGCCGGAAGGGGGGACGTTGTAATAGCGATGTTTGTGCCATTTTCTTTATTGTACCATCGAAAAGTGTATAAAATTATGCATACAATTGAACCAAATTTTTTCGTACATGTTTTTGGTTTTGGCCAACAGGAATTTGGAAATATTGCGCGGTAAATGAGCTCTGTGATAGCGATTTTTGTATGCTTTTCTTGATTTTTTGTAGTTCTGTTGTCCATCGGCGACTCGTGCAGAGGCAGGAATTCGCTTTTAGCTCAGCCGGTTATTCGCAAACATCTGATAACAACAGAAAAGGAAAAACTATTAATTTTAACAAATATCATGATATTGATTAACTCGTTTTTAGTCCGTTTAATTGACTTAAGCAGAAATTTAAGATGAAATTCAAAGTTGGTATAGTATTGAACTAAAAATATTGAAGTAAAAAATACATGCGTAACTAGTTTTTGAAATATTATGTATAAGATAGAAGAAAGTTTTAGGATTGGCACATCCAACTAGTTTATATTTTATAATTGTGCTCTATATTCTGATTTGCGTTTCTGTTATGTTTACTTCTCAATTTAAGAAATTCACTAAACTCAGATGTAAGCGTGCAAAATTTCTTAATCACTTAAATCCCTAGCAAAATTGTACGAAAAATAGTGTAATTACAAATTTCATTCAACTGATGTCTTCTGTATGTCAAATCGTTATTTACTAATGTTCCGATTGAAGGTGCTCTTTCATGCTTAGAATCTAAATTAGGGAAATTTCATTATACAAATACTGAAGTGAAAAGTTTTATTAACTTAACTAAAATTTGCATCAGTCATACTACTTTTCAATTTGATAATAAATTTTTCAGGCAGTCTGACGGGTTAAGTATGGGTAATCCTTTATCACAAATTCTCTGTGACATTTATATGGATTATTTTGAGGAAATAATATTGAACCTGTTAAATTTTAAATAGTAGATGCACTATGTTGATGATACTGTTGTTTTAGTTGATAATCCTTTTGATATTTCCACCATTCTTCATACTGTCAATTCCATCGTCCTACATATACAGTTTACTTTTAAGTTAGAAAATAGTTATAAACTACATTTCCTTGATGTTTTAGTTACTAGATGTGATTCTTTTTTTAAAACTTGTGTTTATAGAAAACCTTTTTATGTTTCTAAACCATCTCATGCTCTTTCAAATCATCCTGTTAACCAGAAAATCGGTGTTTTTTAAACTTATGTAAACCGTACTCTCAAAATTTGTTCTGATGCTGTATCCCTTAAGGATGAACTTAATTATATAAAATGTGTTGCTGTCAAAATAGGTTTCAACCGTTCTGTTATCAATAGAGCCGTGAAGATATTTAACAGATCCTCTACCAATTCTACTCTTTTTAAACTTGAGAAATCCAAGCCAGGTAATTTGATTGTTTTACCTTTTTATCCTCCTTTATGTTTCAAATTAGCTAAAGTTTTAAAACGTTTTAACTTTAATGTTATTTTTAAACCTGTCAATAAATTTCAATTCTTTTCCACTAAATCTGTGGTGCCTCATTTTGGCAAATTTTCAAAATGCAAAAATTATCTTTTAATACCAATAGCACCTCTGAATTTGGCTCTCTTGAGAATTTAGCCATTTTTCTTTATCGCGAAGTTATTGTTAATGAAAAAGCTGATCCTACTATGCTCTCTGCAGCTTGTAAAAACTTGTTTACAGCTACCATATGATATTTATATTTTTAAACTACTTAATATTAGTTTTGGCATTAATATATATATATATATATATATATTATTTATTTATCATTTATTTATTTATTACTAATATTAGTTATTTATTTATCTTACTTTTTAAATGCTAATTTTTATTTTATTTAATTATGTATTATTTTATGCATTTGTATTTTGACATAATTTTATTAAAATGCTTCTTTATTCTCCTGATGGTCTGTGTTCTTCTCTTTGGGTATTATGCTCTTGTGCGATTGGCTGATGCCTTCTGCTTTCCTATTGGCTTTTTCCAATACTCATGCTTCCGTATTGGCTGTTTCTTCAACTTGTCCTTTTCCCTTACCTGTTCTCTGTCAGTCTTGCTATTGTTTATTGTTTTCAAATTAGTAGGACTGTAACGTTTTGTCGTACAGTATTTCAGTTCCAATATACTCCGATCAACATCTAAAAACTATTTATTCACGTTCATATAAACAACTTAAAAACTACACACGATTTAAAACCGGATCTCTCAATATGCGACTTAACTTAATCCTCGAACGGATATATTTTTGTATTTTAACGCAAAACCAACGTGTATACATGTCTATAATTATCACTAAACCATCTCGTATACAGTCCGCCATATTCTTTTCCAACTACGTCTTCATCTCTCAACGGATTAGATCTATTCGCTTCACTTGATCTGTCACCTATCATCTTTAGCTCTCTTTCCGCATATCGAAAACTTTCACTCCGACACGCCAGCACGGCCGATCAGTCTTCGGAACCTAAGCGGCGATCCATGGAGAATTCTAGACTGCGAGTCATGGACAAATGCTGGACAAAAGCTAGTCCTGCAACTTACGAGATAGGAAAGGTTGCATGGTTTCTTCGGTCTTACAGGACGTGTTCTGTGCGCCTGATGAAGAAAGACTAGACCTTTCGAAAGGCCTTGCACATTTATTGCAATTTTATTGTGTTTTTAAGAAGTTCTTTTTGTGTTATATAACTACACTGTAAAAAAAAAAGACAATGAATCCAAATATGTAAAATATAACCACGTTTGAAAAGATTTAAAAAGGAATTTATAAAAGTTTCTTTTGCTGCCACTGATTTTCTGAAACGTTTCCGTAGTGGTTTTGTAGTGTATTAATCAGTCTTCTCAATCATGAAAATAAGTTTTTCGGATCCTATGAATTCTCAAGTGTCCATTCTCTTGTTCAACAAATATTTTTACCGACAAACATGATAAATTTAGAGCATTAACATTAACTTTGTAATTAATATTATTTTTTTACTGTTGTACGTATATTTTCAATCATGCTACTGAAAATGCGTAATTTAGAATTGATAGTATCCTAAAATCTCATTCTCCAGTTTGTAAAAAAGCTGATTAATGCAGTATAAAACTACTCGGAAACGTTTATTAAAATGAGCGGCAACAAAGGAAATTTTGTTCTTGTAAATGCTTCTTTAAATGTCAAACATATATTGGTTTCCAAGGTTTTCAAAAGTAAAAAACGCCTTTCCGAATTGTGGGTTTTTCGGATGAGATTATTCTTTTCCTTCGTTCTTATACTATGTATTTCTAGATTAGGAAACAACTAGATTAGGAAATCTTTTTTTCAGATTTTAAAATATGAAACTAAAAATGATAAAATGAATCACAAATTGTCGAATTCTTTGAGTTATTCTCGACAAGATCGCTTTGAAATTTGCGAATTAATATTTATTTGGAAATTGTGAATCTATCTCTATGTAGCCTAAAATAAATTACTAGATTCTTCCTGCCACAATAACGAATTAACGACTAGTATTCTGAACCTAGTAGAAATGGCATATATACTAAATATATTTAAAATAAAATAAAAGAAGTCAAATGATTATCGTCGTTTATAATAAACAACTCATTTCAAAAATCTGCTCATTCACTTATATAATGAAAATGATAATTGATCACTTTGAGTATCGCTAAAATATATCATACTTTTCTTTCAAACAATATGTTAAATTATCAACTAGTTTATCGATTCATATCTGGAAATATATGATATCAATTATCGGATGTACCAAAATGTATTTTGATGAAAAGTCAATATTATTGAACTTTTCACCAATATGCTTAGAAATTCAATTAGATCCATCTAAATAGCATTATTGAAATCGATAAAGTGTATCGACATTTCTGAAGAGTAAGGATTAGATTTTATTATTATTATTATTCGCGATAAAAAGCAATGAACGAATATTTTAGATATTTTGGGCCATTCCATGAGAAACGGACAAAATGTATCGCACGGGACGCTTACATATATACCTGTATCTATTAACTTAGAAGGTTTAAAAATATAAACTATACATTAAAATTAACAACAAAACTTATATTTTCATATTACCATAGTTATTTTAATTTGAGGATACAGTAGCATCGTTAAAACGTCAGTAATATGCAGAGACGCTGTTCCACACGTGATATAGAATGGCACTTTAATAGGTTTAACTAGCAAAAGCCATGCTTTGTTCGTATTCGCGAAGCATTATTTAATAAGGTAAATGTTTTAAATTAAAACGAAAACATGTATTAACACGAAAAAATGTATTAAACTCTTTTCAAATAAATCTGGTCGAATATTCCGGTGCCATTGTGACATTTGGGAATTAAAATTAAGTGGGAAGAAATTCAACCACTAGAGCTCAAAGGGTTTTAATAGCAGGAATATTAGAATTTCTTGGCTTGTCGTATTAACTGTGTTAGACTGCAAAGCGATGTCCCATGATGTCTAATAACATGCGTAAATAATGAAAAGTAAGATTTCAATTAACTTTAAGCACAGGTATCAGGTGTAAAATGTTAAAATATACCGGCAATTTATTATATGCAGAATTATTTACTTTCAATTATAATTTTTATTACTTTATATATATATTTTTTAACTTTATCGCTGTGGAGCTTTATAGAATCAAGACAAGCGTTCACTCGCTATTATCTAGCATCCAGATGCTTACCGAAACATAAACACTTTTGATAGAATCGGTAAATCCCGTACATGAATGTATCAACTTTTATATGGATCATTCTCACAATCTTTTGACTTTCGGGGGAAAAAATCTGGTGAAATTAAACTTGCTTAAATAACATTTTAATCTGATAAATGAATGCATTAATGATTAAAAATAAAGAAAAAATGGTCAGCAGCAAAGAATATTTTATTTAACTGAGGTTTAAGTTAAACTTGCGAGTTTAATTTTCCTTACCATTTTATCACTATAACTTTTTATTTTCTTCTAAATGTTTACTTATAATAAATTTGCATAGTACCCATAGGACATTCAAATAAGAAATAATAAAAATGCAGTACGTTTAATACAGAATTTTTGTATAACATTGTCTTAAAGGGGTGTTAAAGAAGGGACGGTAAGGTAAAAAAGGGGTCGGTATAGGAAGAAAGGGACGAAATGGGAAAAAAAGGGTGGAACGGTAAGGAAAATTACCACCTATTTTTAGGCAAATCATGTTAAGACTAAGTGATAGCCACAGTGTTCATTGTTTTTTAGAAACAGTTGCTAACATTGGATTAAATTATTATTTTTTTTTAAATTTACCTCGAAAAGTGCAGGAATAAAGCTAGCGGACGGTAAGACTACCAATAAAGTAACGATCTTGAAATTGATATTTAAATACTGTTTTAAATTCTGCAGTCAATTTCCTGTCAAAGAATTTTAGACATTCTTTTTTAGCGTACTTCTGCATGAGAAAAAAATTGAAAAAAATTCTGTGGCTGCATCTGAAGTGATTTTCTGTATAAGTTTAGCAAGAGAGACGGTAAGGATGAAAAACCCAGGGACAGAGTTCAAAAAATAATATCAACCATAAAAATGTGTGCAGGTTAATTTTTTGCTACATATTTATATAAAACAATTGTCCCAGTTTCGGAAAAATATTACACCGAATTACTTTTATTGCAACAATTTTATACAGAGAACTCCAATCTTAAAAATCAGCATCAGGGACACGGGCCGGTATAATATGTTTCCTGGTATTTGGACCCCCAACATCGTCCAAAACTTATTTATCTCATTAATATTGTTATGCAGTCGTGCAATGGGATGTTCCCCAGTATATGAAATAAAAAAAAACACAAAAGAGTGTATTAATATAAAAATTATTATTCAGGGGCATGAAAGTCAAAAGTTTGTGAGAATGCCCCATTTACGAGAACAAGAGACAGCTCATTTCATAGTTCTATGAAAGTTTGCAACTAAAAACCCTAAACAAAATGAATCATCTCAGTCAGCCAATTAGATATCTAACGCGCTTCCAAAGATCTAAAATTTATTGGGAAGGAGAGTCTGCGCAGTTCAAATATTTGAGGACCAGGCCCAACACGGACTAAACAAAAGCTATTTTGATGTGGCCTGGAAATTTTAGAACATATATTTAACCTGAACAAAAATAAATGAAATTGGGTTCGATTCAAATGACTCTGTTCAATATCTAGAAAAAGGGCCGATATTTCGTAAACAATTGTAATTGACAATTAAATTTATAAAAAAAAAATATTTCATACAAAATCTTCAAAGATAAAATATGATTCCAAATTGCTCTCTGTAGCTTGGAAAAATGTTTTCAGTACTACCACATAATTTATTTTTTATATTAATTAATATTAGTCAATTTTTAAATTTATTTATTTTTTAATTTCATGTGTTCCCATATTTCAATATATGTGTGTGTTTTCAATTTATTATAATCTATATTTAATTTAATTTAATTTAATTTTCATGTTTTTTTTTCAATTTGCTTCCTCATTTTTTTTCTAATCCGTGTTCTTTTGTTTTGATTACACTCTTCTGTGATTGGCTGTTTGACTTCTGCTTTCCCATTGGCTGTTGATTTCTGCTTCCGTCTTGGCGATTTCTTCTGCTTGTTTCCTTTCCCTTATCTCTCATTTCAGTCTTGCTGCTGCTTTCATAGTAAAAACACGTCTTCTTTGCGCCTGACTAAAAATGACTGACACTTTTAAAAGACCTAGCGCATTGAAAAATGTTTTATGGTGTTTTAAGAAGATCTTTTAGTTCTTAAAATCTAGTTCTTTAGTATCTTTAGTTCTTCAAAGTACAATATTTTGGAGCTTATATTTCTGCAAGCCATGGAATACAGAATGAGGACTTTGAACATTTAGAAAATTACATTTAAAATGAAAATTCATTAAAAAAAATTATGTAGTGTATAATAAAAGTAAAAACTATTAACAGATCCACAGTTTTGAAGCATTATAAATTTAAAAAATGTCTAGATTTCTGTGTAATTTATTAATTTTTTTTTAAACGTTCCGTTAAACAAATGTACTATTTCACTGTTATTTTCACAAAAAGAAAATGCCAGCAAAACAATTTCACACCCGGAGCTGAACTTTGATAAGAACCGGTAAGCGGGCAGACTATATTATTAGTTCATCTCAAACTTCAGCGTTTTAAAAAATATATTCAAACTTTATCCGCCAAGTCAATTCTGTGGCTGAAATGGTGAAAAGTTTCACTGCCGCCAGAATCTACAAAGAGATTTATTTGAAAATAAAATGCGGTTTCTTTTTTTAATCAGCGGCATTATAAAAACAAAATTTTTTTTTTTTTTAATTCCGGTGTGAATCGATCAGTTTCAATAAAATCTAAGTGAAAAGTATATTACCATTGCCCGATAAAGGGTTAAAAGTATTTACGAATATTAATTTACGTATATTAAAACGCAATTAGCACTCAAATTGTGAAGTTTGCCCTAACATTTACAACATTGCTTTTTAAAAAAGGAACTGAAAGAAAATATTTTTGAAATTTAATTTGGTTTAATGATATTTCAATACATATATTTTCTTATAATGATCAATTTAATTACAGATTTCTTTTAAATCATACTTATGTCACAGGTGCAGGTAGCAATGTTTTAATTTCTATTATTATCAAATATCACTACGGTGATATTTGATTCACCTTCGGTTCACCTTCCTTTTGTGAAAAATGAGGAATATACCCATTTTCGAATATTTCCATTAAAATGGATTTAGACGCAAGTTGCACATTGTCACAAAAATGCCATAAGAATTCATTAATTAAAAATATATGAAAAATGCGTTTTACTCCCCGAATTTCCCTTTAAATGAATCAGAGATGATATCTTCAAATTAATTTTTCTCAGATTGTAATTTTTTTATACATAGGTAGGTATGCTCTAATGAGAAAACTTGAACAAATATATTTTTAATCACTCGCTTTTTTAGACGTATTTTTAGTAACATTAATAGTTTACTTAAAAAAACAATAACAATGTTAAGGAAATTGTCATTTTTGCAGTATATTATACACATGTCATAGTATTTTATTTATTTTTCCTTAAATTAAACAACCTTTTGGAAATTTGTTTCTTACAGTTTGCACTTCTCAGAAATATAAGCAATTAATGTTATTTCAAACTCAAAAAAATTGTTTACCACTAAAAGTGCATTTTTGCTTCATTAAATCATTTTCTTTCGTAAATCTGTTTTAAAATACATCAATAAGATATAACAAAATACTCGAAAACAAAATACTTCACAGGGGTTCAAAAATAAGTCTTTACAATTAGTTAACAAACAAAACGTTTGTTAGTTAACTATTAGTTTCATGGTGCTTTTTTTAGCTTTCGTTTTTTATAGATATCATTAGTCTTGACCTCGGATTGAAGCGAATATCTATATAGCAGCAACAGTTCTGTTGACTAAACCAGTTAATTTAATTGAAATTTGGTATTTTTTTTTTAAAAAGGCCAGGGAATATTGTAAATAACTGCATTGTACGCGTACATTCTTTTATATAGTAAAAAAGAAGTAGATATTTTAAAGTAAAACTGATAAATGCTCTTTTCAAAAATAATCAAACCAAAAGAAGAAAATAAAATGTTTTTAAAGGTTCTTCAATTTTTTTTACAAATTACAGTATAACTGTGTCAAGTATAATGAAACATATTTGATGGAAAACTTTCAGTTTCTTTTGTCAGAAGTCATGACTGATTATTTCTGAATAGTGTTTGTTTCAGAAAACAAACGCAATAAAGAAGAAAATAAATCTCAAACCCTCTCAAAATTTATAAAAATAAAACATAGAGATGGTTGGAAATTTGTTTTGATATCTCTGAAACAATCCAGCAATTTATCAGAATAATGAAAAAATTATAAAAGAAAAACATTTCTCCTCTAAATTATTAAATACCTGTAATGTTTTTATTTCTTAGCAATCTATAGTAATGAAATAAAGAATCTATTCAATCTAGAATAAAGAAGAAATAAAGTTAAATAAAGAATCTATAAATCTATTAAAGTTCTAACACATTTCTAGTAAGTTAGACATATTTATTCAATTTGTACCATACTGTTGCATATTTTATAATGAATATAGCGGGTGCCCTAAAAGGGACTAACTGATTTTAAAATTTAATAAATTGCCAATGGTGACAGCTATTAAAAGAATTGATGCAGGAGGGTTATATAAGATGTCAGGAGTTCTTTTACTGAGATTGTCTACTTTAGTTCCAAATAGCAGCGATATTATGACGTTGAAAGCAACTGGCGCTGAATCGGGGCCAGATTTTTGGCCTTTCTCTTCTCTCCGTATTGATGCGAAATAAAAAGGTTAAACATATGGAGTAGGCTACTAAGAACAAATATGCTTTGGCTATAGCGCCTAGAATATATAGTGTGGAAATCGGCTATCCCTGTAATACTTATAAAAGTGCTAAAATATTGTATCCCTTAAATGTGCAATGATGCTGCTGCAATATGCAGGTCGCAGCGACATCTGCAGGATATTTTCTACAACTGCAAGAAATTGCTAGTCTATACAATGTAATATTAGTAATACTAAAATCCCGCAGATGTCGCTGCGATCGACACTTGCAATTTTAGCAGTATCGTCGCACATTTAAGGGATACAATTTTTTAGCACTGTTCGGATAGCATATTTCCACACTAGGTAATCTAGGCACTGTACTTTGGCGATTGAGAACAACTCCATATATTTAACCTCCTTCTGTCGCATCAATACTGAGAAAAGTGAGAGGCCAAAAAATCGCGTCCCAATTTATTGCCTGTTGCTTGCATCGCCGTCTATTGCTGCTTTTTTTAAACTAAAATCGAGAATCACAGTAAAAGAAATCCTGACATCTTAAATAACCCTCCTGTATGATTTTTTAAAATGACTGTCACCATTTGCAAGTTATTGAATCAAGCAGTCTTTTTTTTTTTCAAATGAAATTATCCTGTTTTTTGGAAAATGTGATAATTTATAGATACTTGGGGGGGGGGGGAGGGGAGGGGGAATGTCATTTATCTGGTGGCATCTAAATCGTTAATTCCTGATGATATTTTAAGCATATCTAAAAGATGATTAAATTTAAGTTACATTAAGACTTACAAAGTTACGATAACGATTTCAGTATAGAAATTCTGATAGCAAAATTGTGATTGCTATTTTGAAATAATAAATTTCGATGAAAAGAGCTAAATAATATAAAAGTGGAAAGGTTAAGAAAGAGATAAAATAGAAATATTTCATGAAAAATTTCCAGAATGTAACGAACGTCTCTCTAAATCAAATGGCAACAAATCAAAAATAATTTATTGTTTAATGTTCAAGGAAAACTGGTAAAAAAGAAACTTTTCACCTTAGCAGTTATGTGGATACTGCAATAAAACATATATTCTATATTTTCAGAAATGTATTATTTTATTATTCAAGTTATAATTTAAGTTTTTAGAAATGTGTTATTTTTATGTAATAAGTAAATTCTGCGTAAAAACTAACAAAGCTGCGATTTATAATAAGCCTCAACTTTATATTTGTCAATTAAAAAATGAAAAAGTTTAAAAAAAGGTGCTTTAGATACATCCGAGCTCCAAATATAGTACATAAGATGGAAAAGAAAATCAATACCTTTCATAGTGCAGAAAAATAGCTCAATGAAAAACTCTATGAACACGTGATCATTTTCTAAAATTCAAATTTAAAAATCTAAACTATCTTGTAGACAGTAGAAAGCCTTTAATTAATGTTGCTTACTGTTTTATATTTGTTTTTTTCCCCAATATACAAATATATAAGTAAAACGAAATGAGGTCATACACAATAATATTTTAATCGTTTTCCGAAACAATTGACACTTCTATCAATCAACGTCATTTTGGAACTATTTACCATGGGGTTTCTGAAATTAACCATTCATTCAATGATGGAACACTACAAAAACACCTGCGATAACTCACAATTAAATAATAAAAATTTGTATTAATCACCACAAACAAAAGAAAAGCCAACACGGAACGCGTTTCGGACTGAAAATTTTAAGAACTTGTCATCAGCCAATGCAAACCCGTGTCCGTAAGGGGAAAAGATCTCGAATAAGCAGCAAGGGCAGACAGGAATGCGGTAGGTGGCGCTAGCTGAAAAGTAAATACCAATCACAGAGGAGCACATGCAGAACAGAAAACTGTTGCCAAAATGATAGAAAAAATTAACAGAAGAGAAAAAAGTAAGCAAAAAAAAAAAAGAAAAAATAAAACAGTATAAATAAACTTTACAAAAACTAAAATAGGAAACACCAGAAAAGCGTAAGAAATAAAAGATTTTTTTAATTAATAAAAGACAAGAGCTCTTTAATAATGAGATACAAGAAAACAGGGGAAAGAATTATAAAAGTAATTTCCACTCTGAAGAGAGAAAGCGCAGAAATAATATATATTTTTTAATAACAAAATTCTCTCTTCAGCGTGGAAATTACTTTTGTAATTTTTTCCCCTCTTTTCTTGTCTCTATTCTTTTTATCATTATAAAAAATAAGAAATTTTTTTTATTACTTTTTTTTTTACCCTTGCGTATTCTCTTTTAGTTCATTTTTTTAAATTTTCTTCTTTTATTTTAATTATTTATACATTTTTTAAAATTTGTTTATTTCTTTTTATTTCCTCTGCTGTTTTCTCTTCTGCTAATTTTTCTATCATTTTGGCAACATTTTCTCTTCTGCATGACCCCTCTGTAATTGGGGTTTACATTTTAGCTAACGCCATCTATCGCATTCCTTGTAAGCTCTCCTCTCCGCGCTTACTACTCATTCGTTACATAGTCCCTTTACGGACACGTGTCCCACACACAGCTCCCACCCCCTTTTTTTTGTTAAATAAAACTATTACAACTTATATAACGCATATACATGATTGTTTGTCTTATAGAAAAAGCATTGTTAAATAATAAAGTATATATATATATATTTTTTTTAACCTAAGATCTAAAATTGTGTATATACTAATATATAGCTTAATTCCAATTTCTTGATTGAATTTCATTTAATTGTTTATAATTTATCTCATAGCCCACATTAAATATAAATAAAAACTATATTATGCTTAATTTCCTATTTCCCAGTTTAGTTGTACATCTGAAGTAATTACTACAGCCTGTAATTTCAACGCCAGAGATTATACAGTACTACTTTAAAGGAACAACACCTTTATTTATTCTGCGTAAGCACAGCTGTGTATTCCAAAATATATGTATAATAATTGCAAAAGTTTATTTATTAAAGATAAGTGATTATCTTAGTATTTTGTATAAATAATTATGACTAAAGATAAATTTTCCTCTGCACAACAACTATGTTTTCTTTTTTTATTAAATAAGTCTCCAAAACATAAAAGAAAATTGAAGAATGTTTAATTTTAAAATTGTAAACTGTTTATGCTATAAGAAATGCATTATAGTATGTCAAAATAGACATTTTCTAACATAAAACATTTATTATTTTAACTGTACTACTGTTTTGTTTAATCCGGATTTATAATTAATATTTGATCTGCATTTGTTTTAATATTGTGTCTTTGCACCTATTAAATATATAAACAATTAAATTTAAAAAATCAAAAAACCCGGCAGCGTAAAAAGCGAAATAATTAATTATTTATCATCAATGTGAAACTATTTATTTTCTTTTCAATTCCTGCTATTTGCTCGCACTCTCGCTATATATATCTTGTTCAAATTTTCAATCGTTAATAAAATACTTATTATTCATCCAATCAAGCTCAAATAATTTTTTTAAAACTTGTAGTGGATGACACTTGATGTTAATCCAGATTTTTTCAAATATTAATTCATTAATTAAATTAAATTAATTAATTTTCAATAATCCAGAGAGACCTCTTCTTGATCAAGGTATTTTTAGACCGAGAGAGCTCTCTTCTTGATCAAGGCATTTTAAGCCCTACTCAACAGGAACGAAGAATGGGAGAAAAATAAATTGTCTTACTGACGTAAGTAGGAATTGACTTAAGACATTTTTTTATATTACTTGTTTATATTATTTACCTATTTTTTATTTATTTACTTGTA
This sequence comes from Maratus speciosus, assembly GCA_963932465.1. NCBI lineage: Eukaryota > Metazoa > Arthropoda > Arachnida > Araneae > Salticidae > Maratus > Maratus speciosus. The sequence goes on along the minus strand of OZ010786.1, from coordinate 165,321,329 downwards.
TTGATGACTTTTAAGTTGTGTTTAATTGTTAGTTCCTATCTATAAACACTGTTTTGATGAGATCTATAGATGTCTACGATGGTTAGAGTTCCAGTAAAGCTGGAGATAAACAATACGTATACAATTTCCAGGTTGTATAATATTTTAACGGAGCTTCTGACTGTCTAAATAGTCAATGAAACATCGTCTTCAGTTTGAAAGACCAATCGAATGATATGCCACTCAATATGGAGCGTAATTTTTTTTTCGTCACTACCGCCATTTTGTATTTTACGGCCGCCATTTTGAATTTATAAAAACAAAACCTAGCCTATAACCATCGGGCCGTTAAGACCAATTGATAGAGACCTCATTCATTTTGGGATGTTTCGAGGGTATAAAGAAATGCACATACACAGATACGCGTGAAACACACAACCCTTCTTTTTAGTCGGGTAAAAATATATTAACTTACGCCTATTTAACATTTCTGTAACAAACATTATTAGATATTAAACTATACATTTTACAGTATACTTTAATTTATATACATACTAATATTCTGATTAATATTTATATTTCACTAACAATTTCATCTAGTTCGTGTTTTTTATTTGTTTCATTGCCTCCATTAAATATAAAAATAAGATTTCGTTTATTACACATGTTCGATTTTTTTTCTACAACTGCAGTAATTACAAGAACTTGTAACCATGCTACGAGAGAAAATGCACCTACTTTAAGGAAGAAGAATCTTTCCATTACCAACATAATCAGAGTTCCATATTTCAAAATCTTTCGCTAATAATTACGAAAGTTTATTCATTAAATATAAGAGATTAATTTAATATATTGAATTAATAATTAAGGCTAAATATAGAATAAAATTGGCTCTGCAATCCAAGATCTAATTTTTATTTTTTGTAGATACTAATATTTTGCTTAATTCGAATTTTATTGAAAGCTTTCTTTTTATCTATGTCTGATTTCTTTCTTTTTTTTTGTTTCATCTATTATATGCTTAAATAAATTACCTCACATTAAATACTTTAAATTAAATACCTAATTCGAGAAAAAGACTATTGGAGGGTGGCAGAGTTTATATACATATTTATATACAGGGTGATTCATAAATATCGAAACAATAGGCTATCTTCTTAAATATTGCCTTTTGGCACATACTTCAAATTGAAAAGTTTCATAAAAAAAGGTGCAAAATTTGATGAGATAAGTTTTAGCTCCATGGGGGGTCTATATGAGAAAATACAAAAATTAAATTTTTATACGGGCCCCGTAGAGTAAAATTCCCAATTAGGAAATTTTTCCTTATCTATTCCTGAATTAAACACAAAAAAATTCATCTCGATATCTTTAAAATTCGCAGAGATATCAAAATCCAAAATTCGTGACTTACACCATTTATCCATGCCTCTGAGCGACGAGTTTTTGACTCATTTTGAATGCAAGATAGGGATCAGCCACAAATTGTACATTATTAAAAGTCGATATAAGACAGTGCCTCTCCTTTGGACATAAAATAGGCAGCATATAGATTTTACGTTAAACTTGTTTTCAAAGTATGCTGGTGGTCTGCACTAGAGGTCTACACGGGTCGAAATATCTAGGTCCGGTCCCGAACCGACCCATAGGAAAAAAAGTTCGGCCCTGTCTGGAAAAAAGTTCAAATCGTAGCCTGGCCCTAACTGACTGAATTTCTACATAGTTTTTTACATCGATATGGTTAAAAGTTGTTTCATATGGAGGAGTTTTGACCAAAAATGATTTTTATATCTTTTCTTTTTTCATGTTTATATTTATTATTTTTAAAGAAGTGCCAAAAGCTGTGGTTATTTGTTTTATTAATGAATCTCTATTTATATGTAAATGATTCACTTCTCCTTTATTAACGTTAATCCATATTCCATGTGTTAGAGACAATGAAAAATGCTATAAAGTAAAATCTTTTAAGATGGAATCACATAGGAAAGGAAAAAAAAAAGCGTTATAGACAAGTTCCCTTCTTAGGAGTTGTAAATGTAGTCTATTTTTTCTCAGGTATTATTATATTCATTTTGCATGGATCAACATATTTTTCCGTTTAAGAAATGATTCCGTTATATGCAGATTTTTTTAACTAGTTTTACTGTATTTTAAATTTTTTGCTTTAAAATCTACTACCCTTTAAAAATGTGAATTTTAAAATTTTATTGTAAAATAATGGCCATTTAAAAATATATGCATTTGTTGCAAAGTTTTTTGGGCTGAGCCAAATTTTAGTTATTTTTGCACGGGTTAGGTCAGTCAGAGATAGTGATTTTAATATGTGTTGTCTCGAGACCGGGACTGAAAATTTCGCCCAGGGGTGACCTAGGAATAAGGTAGTCTGTCCCGGTTCAGTATAACCAGTGGCCAAGAGGTTCTGCTCTCATGCTGGGTTCGAACCCAATCGTGTCCTTCGGCCCAATCGTTCGGAGTTTTCAGTGATTTTCTTCGAACCTTGGATATCCTTGCGTAAATACGGGTTAGGTTCCCTTAGAAAGACATCTACGGAAGGCACCCCCCTCCCCGTTTCGGGCCTACATACCTCGTATAGATAATTGGCCGTCATAAATCACACCAACACCCGCTTCGGTATGAAAAAATACGATCGACCCGGTCTGGCCGAGTCTTCAGGAAAAAGTCGCAAATCCCGGGTCTGGCCCCGTCCCAGTATACATACAATATTTAAGGAAATAGCCTATTGTTTCGATATTTATGAATCACCCTGTATATTAATTACCTTATATTACATTATATCTATTAAATTGTTACTCTTAATGTAGAAAGTTTCAATTTATGCACATATTAATATTCTGATTTATTCGGTTTTTTGAATAACAGTTTTATCTAGTTAACTTTCATTTAATGTCACTGCCTCTATTAAATTTCAAAACAAATTAACTTAAGTTTCTTTCATATTTAACATTATAGTAATGTCCACATTCGAAGTAAATAAGGCTTACAACACCTTTATTGTTAAAAATTATGCCACGAATAGTAGAATAAACCCTCCATTATGAATATAAGCGATGTTCCACAGAAGGTGTTTACACATGCTATTGGGAATGATTTTGACAACAAAAATAAAATACATAAATTAAAACAATTATTTTTCAAGACGTTCTATCTGGTAGTCCTTGGTGTGGACTATCATATTGCTATCATTTCGAAGATAGAAAGGCTTTTTGTAAAACTGGATGTGGAATTTTGTTCCATTCCTGCACCACATATTTCCAGAATCCACTCAGCGTAGATGATCGGCGTTTCACAAGAGCTTGTTTTAATACACTGGTGTCCAAAATTAAGGACCAATCACAAAATGCTAATTTTCAAGTACGCGAACACGCAAAAGGAAATAATATAATTCAAATAATTGCTATCTCTACAGCACAGCTAGTCCATATAGCACCTCATTCATGTCACACATGGTCACAAGTGTCACAGTCACTAAGGTGAAGCAAAAAATAAGAAATTCCACACATCTCATTATGAGTCTCAAATGATCACTATACGTGACTCCAATGACACGTCACTGTGACTGCTGCTGTCTCACGAGTCACCATGTGACTTTACAATGTAGTTACATTGTGACTCTCATGTGGCTGTCATTTGCAGACTCAATTTCAAAGTCATCGTGAACGCTGCATTGTGATAAGTTGTCAAATAATGTCACCTTAAAGTCACATGATGACTTTCAGGCGACAGAGAGACTAATGTGAAGTCACCGTTGTGCTCTTTTTTGAAAAGTCAACATGTGACTTTAATGTGATATTATTTGGTGACTTATCATAATGCAACTTTCATGATGACTTTGAAATTCAGTCTAAAACTGACAGTCACACGATAGTCACAATGTAACTACATTGTAAAGTCACCTGGTGACTCGTCACAAAGCAACAGTCACATTGACGTCTTAGTGGAGTCACATATAGTGATCATTTGAGACTCATAATCAGACGTGTGGAATTCCCTATTTCTTGTTTCACCGTAGTGACTGTGACACTTGTGACCAAGTGTGACATAAATGAGAGGCTATATGGACTATCTGTGCTGTAGGGATAGTAATTATTTGAATTATATTATTCCCTTTTGAGTATTCGCTTCCTTAAAAATTAGCATTTTGTGACTGGTCCTTAATTTTGGACGCCAGTGTAGAACAAAGGTACATTAATCCATTGGTGAAACATCTGGGGACTTAGTTGGAATATTAAACTGCATACACTTGATTCCCGTTTATCTTGTCAATTTTTAGAGAAATGCGACTGTACTCTTAGATGTATGGCTGCTCGCTTTATCCTGGTGGGATTCAACACTTTAACGTCCGTAGAATAAAGTTTTGGAATTTCGTCTTTAAAAAATAGGAATTAGAACAGTGTTTTGACAATAAGTAGAGTTAATTTTGACATTTTCTGAATTTTTCTAATGTTTAATTTTCCGTTAGAAGAGATTCCAGCATTCACCAGTTATCCTGCAAATGAACTTTCTTTGCAGTGTTTGAACCACAGTTGTAAGTCTTTTTGGTCTCATTTCCGGTAATAAATCGATCTTCTTTATTACAGTCAATTAGCAGTCAATACGCTTCATCAATTGTGACAGTTTTTTTTTTAACTTATTAACTGTTAAATGATTTTAAAACTTAAACCATCATTTTGCCGTTTTTTAAGCATAATTTGAAAACTGCTTAGAAGAAATATGTGAAATTTGGGATTTTCATAAAGCAAGACTTAATAAATCTAAATCCATAAAAAAAATTGTAGGTTGCAATTCATATTTTTTTCGAATATTAATTTCATAATTCATAATTCATATCATAAAATTATAAAAATTGCAAATTCAGCGTATTTATGTTTGGGTATATTAGTTTTATTTCTAAACAAAAAATTAGCACATTAGGAACATAATTTCAGAAGATATAAATAAAAATATGAAAATGTGAGTCAGTTGAAGAAATTCGGGATACAATAAAAGTCGCTGACCTTGGAGTCGAAACAGCTACCTTCGTGTTACGAGCTCAGTACTTTGTCCACTCGGCTACGATTGTTCAGGAACGAAACAATTTGAAGTAAATATGTTTGCTTCAGATAGACTTGATTAATTGCTTTAAAAAGCTTTTAATTTTGAAGTTATTTTCGGGAAGATTTCGTCTTTCATGAGATTATGGCTTTTAATATTTTATTAGTAATATACGATGAAAATATGAATTATAAATATTTTTAAGTAGATTGCTAGATGTAAAATATGAATATTATATCGAAAACACTATTTTATTAGAAAACATTTTTTTAAAAGCAAAATCGATTTTTTTCATTAATTATTTTAATTAATATATCTATTTTAAATAAGAATATCTTTTTATAACTTTTAACAATAAATTAAGAGTACTTATAAATGATTAAGAAAATTAATTGTTATTTATTTTTAAATGCGAAAGCGCTTCTTTTTGTTGTTGTTACTTGTTCATATTCTTTTTTAATTTAATTAATTTAAATCTTAATTTATACAATTTTTGGTCTTTCATTTTTTAAACAAATTCTGCTTTTAGTATTAATAGAGCCAATACGCATGCGTTCTAGGAATGAGCGGAATTTCTGCCTGCTTTCCAGACTTTCGGGGAGATTCCTGGATAAAACTTGTTTTCTAGGAACAAGGAAATCATTTTCTTAACAATGAGGAGTATTTTACTATATATAGACGAGTTTTTCTGGCATCGTAACGTGAGCATACAGAAAAACATAACGTACTGATATTCTGCTTGATTCCGATTTTTCATTAACCATTTCATCTGTTTTTGATTTTATTTTCTAGCATTGTATATATTAAAATTTAAAATAAATTAGATCACGGTTATTTCATATTTCATAATATAGTTCAACATTAGAGATGAGTTAGGGTTCTTTTTTCGTAGCATGAGCCTGCCCGATCCCGACGATTTTAAAACCGCGCCCGCCCGAGTCCAAAACATTTTGTGTTATCACAACCCGACTCCGATACCAAAGATATACAATAGAAAAAAATTGCACAATCTAATCAGACACACGGCAGTGTGTCAGCCAAGTTCGCCTGACATAGCCGTGTGTTATATTACACGAACCATTTGAAGCTGTTTTCGTCAAATTTCAATGCTCTACTATTGAAAATCTATGAGACCTACGTACTTGTTACACGAAATGTGTAGTAAGGCTACTTTAATTATCTAGTATCCAAAACTTTATAAATAACGCATAATTAGTTTCCGAGATAATGACATTTGAAAATGTGTGATAATCGATAATTTTATCACTGTCTGGCTGACTCACTCATCAAAAAGATCTCATATATCTACTGCAGCTACAGACTTCAAATTCGGTGTGAAGTTCGTTTATACTATGAAACTAAGGAATAAAATAAAAAAATTGTGAAAATTGATGAATTACACACCTCGGAGTGTCCATTTTTACTTTAACATTACGCCTATTAGGCGAAATTTTAATTTGCCTTAGGAGGGGACGCTGTTTTGTCGCCACATACCGCCAAGTTTCTCGCCAACATGGCGATATATCGCCAAATTTGGCGACCAAAATTAGTCGCCAAAAGTGACGCCACCTTGACGATATCTCAAATATTTCGCCAAACTCCCTTAGACTTCCATTGTAAACCTATCTACTTACTATCTACGAACTACTTATCTGGGTTTACTTGCTTACAGAAAATCAACAAATTGAGATATTCTGTCCGTCACAGAGCCCGTTCTCAGAAACTATACATGTTGGAGACTTGAAATTTTGCATACTTATAGCTGAACACCACATATCATACGACAAATCATATAATTTTGAAAAAGTCGTACATTTAACCCTTTGGGCTCCCACATGTGTATTTTAAACAATTCTTTCTAAGTGAGCCCCTAATCAGGTTGGAGGCGTGAAATTTTGCATACTTATGGCTGAACACACATCAAATGACAAACCATAAAATTTTGAAAAAGTTGTACATTTAACCATTTCGGCTCACATATGTGTATTTTAAACAATTCTTTCTAAGTGAGCCCCTAATTAGGTTGGAGGCGTAAAATTTTGCATACTTATGGCTGAGCACCTCACATCAAACGACAAATCATAAAATTTTGAAAAAGTCGTACATTTAACCTTTTTTGGCTCCCACATGTGTATTTTAAACAATTCTTTCTAAGTGAGATCCTATTTAGGTTGGAGGCGTGAAATTTTGTGTACTTATAGCTGAACACCATCATGCGACAAATCATAAAATTTTGAAAAAGTCGTACATTTAACCCTTTGGGCTTCCACATGCGTATTTTAAGCAATTATTTCTATGTGAGCCTCTAACTAGGTTGGAGGCGTCAAATTTTGCATACTTATAGCTGAACACCTCACATCAAACAACAAATCATAAATTTTTCAAAAAGTCGTACATTTAACTCTTTGGGCTTCCATATGTGTATTTTAAACAATTCTTTCTAAGTGAGCCTCTAATTATGTTGGAGGCGTGAAATTTTGCATACTTATAGCTGAACACCTCACATCAAACGACAAATCATAAAATTTTCAAAAAGTCGTACATTTAACTCTTTGGGCTCCCACATGTGTATTTTAAACAATTCTTTCTAAGTGAGCCCCTAATTAGGTTGGTGGCGTGAAAATGTTCATACGTATAGCTGAACACATCACATCAAACGACAAATCATAAAATTTTGAAAAGTCGTATATTTAACCCTTTGCGCTCCCTCATGTGTATTTTAAATAATTCTTTCTAAGTGAGCCCTAATTAAGTTGGAGGCGTAAAATTTTGCATACTTATAGCTGAACACCTCACATCAAACGACAAATCATAAAATTTTGAAAAAGTCGTACATTTAACCTTTTTTGGCTCCCACATAGGTATTTTAAACAATTCTTTCTAAGTGAGACCCTATTTAGGTTGGAGGCGTGAAAGTTTGCGTACTTATAGCTGAACACCATCATGCGACAAATCATAAAATTTTGAAAAAGTCGTACATTTAACCTTTTTTGGCTCCCACATGTGTATTTTAAACAATTCTTTCTAAGTGAAACCCTATTTAGGTTGGAGGCGTGAAATTTTGCGTACTTATAGCTGAACACCATCATGCGACCAATCATAAAATTTTGAAAAAGTCGTACAATTAACCCTTTGGGCTTCCACATGCGTATTTTAAGCAATTCTTTCTAACTGAGCCCCTTATTAAATTGCAGATTTGAAATTTTGCATATTTAAAGCAGAACACCTGAGGCCAGGCGACAAATCATAAAATCTTGAAAAAGTCTTAGGCTTAACCCTTTGAGCTACCACACATATATTTTAAGCAATTCTTTCTAAGGGAGCCCCTAATTAAGTTGGAGACATGACTTTTTGCATACGTATAGCTGAATACCTCAGACCACACAACAAATCATAAAATTTTCAAAAAGTCTTATTTTTTTTACTCCTCCGGGATCTAACTTGTGTATCTTAAGCAATTTCTCTAACCTCCGCCCTTTTCACCCAGGGAGCACTTTTCCAAATTTTGCCGACACCCATTTGATCATTCTTTCATATTATTCACCATAGGCTTACATATTTTAGTTCCACTTTTTACCGCCAGGGGCGCCTACTTATCTCGGGTGCTACAGGCTCAATCCCCTCGACTAATATATCTACGGATAGTATGTAAAACTGAGTTTCGTTTGCATAGAGGTTTCTTTAAAATAGAGTTCGCCCCTGGTTGCGAAATGTGGAACTAAGATTTTTCAAATGGATAGTGTTGTGAAAGGAATATTAAACGAAACCCTCTGTGCAATATGTGGTCACACTTACCCACTTATTATTTTCAAAATCATCAAAGAAAAGGTTATTTAGTTAATTAAATTTGAAAATCCAGGTAGGGGCAATGTCCTTTCTCTACACTGCATCTTTGACGGCACCCATGGATGAATGATACATAGTGTGGCATAAGCACATAACTTTATATTTCACTTTCAGTTCAAAAATGACGGACCAGCTATAGGATATTTAATTGAAAAATTTACTAAGAAAATTTAATATAGGAATTTGATAGTAATTGTTGTTTCAGAAACAATAAAAATTTCGATTAACCAATAAATACACAGATACACTCCCGCTCGTCTTTGGTTATCACTCTAGCACCCACCCTCCAGAAACCTCAATGTAAACGGACTAAGATGCCTGACAAAGAGACAGATATACTTACGTTTGTTCTTGGTCATCACTCTAGAGACTACACTCCTTTAACCCTTTCAGGGGCAAATAACTTTTATTCGTGAAATGCTGAAATGATTGAATTACACAAGAATTTGAAAACAAATTTATTTCAAAATGTCTAAAAGCTTCTTTCACGTATTTCATAAAATTAAACATTTTAGTCCTGAATTCTAGTGTCAATGTGGTATTTTGCAGTTAAATTAGGTGGGGTATATTTTATCCCACCGACCTTCAAGGGGAAGGAGCTCACTCAAATTAAGGCTTCCAATCATGAAATAACAAGATTTGATATAATAATGTCATTATTAAAAATAAATGACTCGTAGGTAAAAACTTTCCAAGTTCTAGATTTATTATTAATATGCTATGAATATTTTTTATTTCTAAACAATTTATAAAATGCTATAACACTTCAGTAGGTAAGTTTGAGTGAATTTTATGTGAACTTGGCACCCACTTAGATATCACTTCTTTTCTTGCCATTGTCTTTACAGAACTTGGCTCCCTTTTTTTCACAGCTATGTTTTTGTTAGATATATATTACGCTATCGGAAGTAGCACAGAATCTTATATGTATATTACGCTATCGTACGTGGCACAGAAATCGCGATTATTTGTTAATTGTTTAATAGCAACGCCCTTATGAAACGCATTTCATTGGTCATTGAACAGCATTTAATACAACTCCATACCTATAAGAGGGGTTACATAGGAGGGATCATGTTCTGCCGCCAATTGCCGCAAAGTTTATCGCCAACTTGACGATATATCGCCAAATTTGCCGGCCAAAATTAGTCACTAAAAGTGACGCCAACTTGGCGATATCTCTAATATTTCGCCAAATTCCCATAGACTTCCCTTGTAAACCAATAGAATTTACTTGGTTTCAGAAAATTGACAAACTGAGATATTTTAATGCAACAAAAACTAATATTATGTTAAGGGATTATATTAATTATATTTAAAGGAGTCCAAGTAAATTACATTATGAATAAAAGTAAAATGATACAATGCTTAGCATGCTTTCCCAAACATAGAATTTAAGGGAGACCAAACTGGTCGCCAAGTACGGCTAGTACTTCATACTTAAAAGATTCTTACGTTTTTTCTCCCTTAACTAGCAAATCTTATGGACACGTTAACGAAGTGTGTTTAATGAATAAATGCATGAAATTTGCAGAAATTACCATTTATATACCAAAGAATCGAACAACGGTTTTCTATAAATGTGTACATCTTTAACTATAATCGATTCCTTCTTCATAGCAATCTTTCGTGATTGACTGAAAATAAACTTAAATTAAAAATTTGAAAACTCCGATGCTTTACTAGGAAAAGAGGAAAACACTGCTCGATTGCTTTCTATCGGAATAATATGGTAATTAATACGAGTAAAAGGATGTTCTTAAATGTGCAAACTACAACTCCAGCATCAGCAGAGTTCATAATAGATATAATTATCACTAAAGTTATTTTCAGATGAAGAGTGATTATGACTTGTATACAATAGAGAACTAGAATATTCGCATACCTTGAAGCTAATTCGGGTGTACTAAAAACACAAGAAAATATTCTGTTCGCGTAGATGTCTAACTAAACAAATAAAAATAAAATAAACCAGCCAATTAAAAAAATAACCTCTGTCACAGTCACAAACGAATATATAACTAAAAACAAATTTATTATTCACGCCTCTTTCGTTGGCGCCATATCAATAGATCGTTGCCGGCAATACCAGACACAAATATGCAAATATGGCAAAATTTCCGTTGTTTTTCAAAAATTTCTGTTTCCCCTGTTCATTCTGATCATAATAGAAATACAATGACTTGAAAAAAAATAGGTAATTTTTAAGGGGTGGGGGATTCTTTTAATTTTTTCTATTCATTAATAAATAAAACTTTCTGATTTCAGAAAGATTGCGTCCGAACCCATCCGAGCTCGAAGTAAATAATGCTTAATATTAATAAATAACTTTTAATTTTAAAATTTCATATTTTTATCTAATAAAGAAATAATATTAAATAAGCATTACTGAATATTAACGTATAAATTTGGTAACAGAAACGCTTTAGTTTTTAGAAATACTATTACTTTACTTAATACTGTTTTTTCATTCTCTTTGTATAAACTACGTCTGTTTTAAAACTGCGTCATTGCACCTATTAGGTACGTAAATGGATTTATTTGATGTTTTGCATTAAAAAAATGTCTGTATATTAATGTATAAACTTAATTTCATGAGCTGTATTATATCGATATACATCCTGATATTCTGCTGAATTCCAATTTTAGCCCCAACCATTTCATCTAGTTTTATTTTATTTTATGTCATTTCCTTCATTAAATATGAAAATAAATTAAATTTCGTTTATTCCCTATTTCATAATTTATTTCTCCAACCGCAGTAATTACAAGAGCATGTGTCCACACTGCAAGAGATTATGCTACTATTTAAGGTAGATGCACATTTTCATTATGAACATAATCGGAACTCATAACTCATATTTCAAATTCTTTCGCTGATAATTTCCAAAGTTTATTATTTAAACAGAAAAGATCAATTTAATATATATACACAGGGTGAATCTAAACTCTTGGGAAAAACTTTAAGGGATGATAGTACACATTAAGACAAACAATATTAAATAGGAAACTAAGGGTACCAAATGTCTTCCAATGAGATATGCGCCATTAAAGTTTCGGGTCCAAATTTTCAAACGATTATAAAAAACGGAAAAATTGCTCGAATCGTTTGCGGTTTAAGCTAAAACTATTCTTTATATCAGTATTTTCTTGAAAATAAATTTTAAAGATAAAGTTCAGAAAATGCCGATAGAGGGTGCTTTAGAATTTGGAGTAACAACAACTATTTTTTACCGTTATTTTCTGTATCTCAATAAATGCTTTCAAAAGATTAGACTTAAACTTAAATTTTGAGCTCAAAATCTGAATCGTTGGGAGTGGTTAAGTAGCGCAAACTGAACTGTGTTCAAGGGGGAAGGAGGAGTTCATATTAACTCCTGTTTTTGAACAACTGTTATGAGAAAAAGGTCTTAAAGTAACAAAAAGTTCATAATAAGTAGGGCAAGGAAGGATAAAATAGCCACTCTAAGGTTTTATGAATTTTTATGATACCTTTTTAATCTGTAACGTTCTAGAAATAAGTACCAATAGTGGCAATATTTATTTTAGTTTCAATTGCAAATGTTACTTTTTTTTTTAATTTATTTAAGAATGTACACGTTACTTTAAAAGAAAAATTACAAAATGACCACTTTGCCCGCCTAGGTTGGGTAAAGTGGCCAGTATAGATAAATGAACAAATCACATTGATTCAGGATATATATATATATAATCAACACAAGCTAAAGTAACACACATTAAGAATAATTATTATGTTTTGAAATATTTTAAGTATTAAATCGTTGCGATATAAGCAGACTGCAAATGTGGAGAGTAAGCCTTTCTCTGCAGAAGTTATTGACCAAAATTGTCTTCTTTCATTGAAAGAAAATACTTTTGGATAGTATTTTGTAATGAACAATGAATAAAATATCTTTTCCGGGTAAAGTAGCCATTTGGCCATACTTGTCTAAAATCAAAAATGCGAAAAGAGCAAAAAATGACTTCAGAACTAGAAAATTCTAGCCTTCCTCTTCAAAAGTACAAACAATACTACCAGCATCTGTGAAAACTGTTTCACCCAGTAACTGCGTATCGGCGGCGCTATAACAGGGTGTATCTGAAAAAGGGGGCAAAACTTAATATTAAGCATTACTGAATATTAACGTATAAATTTGGTAACAGAAACGCTTTAGTTTTTAGAAATACTATTACTTTACTTAATACTGTTTTCTCATTCTCTTTTTATAAACTACGTCTGTTTTAAAACTGCGTCATTGCACCTATTAGGTACGTAAATGGATTTATTTGGTGTTTTGCATTAAAAAAATGTCTGTATATTAATGTATAAACTTAATTTCATGAGCTGTATTATATCGATATACATCCTGATATTCTGCTGAATTCCAATTTTAGCCCCAACCATTTCATCTAGTTTTATTTTATTTTATGTCATTTCCTTCATTAAATATGAAAATAAATTAAATTTCGTTTATTCCCTATTTCATAATTTATTTCTCCAACCGCAGTAATTACAAGAGCATGTGTCCACACTGCAAGAGATTATGCTACTATTTAAGGTAGATGCACATTTTCATTATGAACATAATCGGAACTCATAACTCATATTTCAAATTCTTTCGCTGATAATTTCCAAAGTTTATTATTTAAACAGAAAAGATCAATTTAATATATATACACAGGGTGAATCTAAACTCTTGGGAAAAACTTTAAGGGATGATAGTACACATTAAGACAAACAATATTAAATAGGAAACTAAGGGTACCAAATGTCTTCCAATGAGATATGCGCCATTAAAGTTTCGGGTCCAAATTTTCAAACGATTATAAAAAACGGAAAAATTGCTCGAATCGTTTGCGGTTTAAGCTAAAACTATTCTTTATATCAGTATTTTCTTGAAAATAAATTTTAAAGATAAAGTTCAGAAAATGCCGATAGAGGGTGCTTTAGAATTTGGAGTAACAACAACTATTTTTTACCGTTATTTTCTGTATCTCAATAAATGCTTTCAAAAGATTAGACTTAAACTTAAATTTTGAGCTCAAAATCTGAATCGTTGGGAGTGGTTAAGTAGCGCAAACTGAACTGTGTTCAAGGGGGAAGGAGGAGTTCATATTAACTCCTGTTTTTGAACAACTGTTATGAGAAAAAGGTCTTAAAGTAACAAAAAGTTCATAATAAGTAGGGCAAGGAAGGATAAAATAGCCACTCTAAGGTTTTATGAATTTTTATGATACCTTTTTAATCTGTAACGTTCTAGAAATAAGTACCAATAGTGGCAATATTTATTTTAGTTTCAATTGCAAATGTTACTTTTTTTTAAATTTATTTCAGAATGTACACGTTACTTTAAAAGAAAAATTACAAAATGACCACTTTGCCCGCCTAGGTTGGGTAAAGTGGCCAGTATAGATAAATGAACAAATCACATTGATTCAGGATATATATATATATATAATCAACACAAGCTAAAGTAACACACATTAAGAATAATTATTATGTTTTGAAATATTTTAAGTATTAAATCGTTGCGATATAAGCAGACTGCAAATGTGGAGAGTAAGCCTTTCTCTGCAGAAGTTATTGACCAAAATTGTCTTCTTTCATTGAAAGAAAATACTTTTGGATAGTATTTTGTAATGAACAATGAATAAAATATCTTTTCCGGGTAAAGTAGCCATTTGGCCATACTTGTCTAAAATCAAAAATGCGAAAAGAGCAAAAAATGACTTCAGAACTAGAAAATTCTAGCCTTCCTCTTCAAAAGTACAAACAATACTACCAGCATCTGTGAAAACTGTTTCACCCAGTAACTGCGTATCGGCGGCGCTATAACAGGGTGTATCTGAAAAAGGGGGCAAAACTTAATATTAAGCATTACTGAATATTAACGTATAAATTTGGTAACAGAAACGCTTTAGTTTTTAGAAATACTATTACTTTACTTAATACTGTTTTCTCATTCTCTTTTTATAAACTACGTCTGTTTTAAAACTGCGTCATTGCACCTATTAGGTACGTAAATGGATTTATTTGGTGTTTTGCATTAAAAAAATGTCTGTATATTAATGTATAAACTTAATTTCATGAGCTGTATTATATCGATATACATCCTGATATTCTGCTGAATTCCAATTTTAGCCCCAACCATTTCATCTAGTTTTATTTTATTTTATGTCATTTCCTTCATTAAATATGAAAATAAATTAAATTTCGTTTATTCCCTATTTCATAATTTATTTCTCCAACCGCAGTAATTACAAGAGCATGTGTTCACACTGCAAGAGATTATGCTACTATTTAAGGTAGATGCACATTTTCATTATGAACATAATCGGAACTCATAACTCATATTTCAAATTCTTTCGCTGATAATTTCCAAAGTTTATTATTTAAACAGAAAAGATCAATTTAATATATATACACAGGGTGAATCTAAACTCTTGGGAAAAACTTTAAGGGATGATAGTACACATTAAGACAAACAATATTAAATAGGAAACTAAGGGTACCAAATGTCTTCCAATGAGATATGCGCCATTAAAGTTTCGGGTCCAAATTTTCAAACGATTATAAAAAACGGAAAAATTGCTCGAATCGTTTGCGGTTTAAGCTAAAACTATTCTTTATATCAGTATTTTCTTGAAAATAAATTTTAAAGATAAAGTTCAGAAAATGCCGATAGAGGGTGCTTTAGAATTTGGAGTAACAACAACTATTTTTTACCGTTATTTTCTGTATCTCAATAAATGCTTTCAAAAGATTAGACTTAAACTTAAATTTTGAGCTCAAAATCTGAATCGTTGGGAGAGGTTAAGTAGCGCAAACTGAACTGTGTTCAAGGGGGAAGGAGGAGTTCATATTAACTCCTGTTTTTGAACAACTGTTATGAGAAAAAGGTCTTAAAGTAACAAAAAGTTCATAATAAGTAGGGCAAGGAAGGATAAAATAGCCACTCTAAGGTTTTATGAATTTTTATGATACCTTTTTAATCTGTAACGTTCTAGAAATAAGTACCAATAGTGGCAATATTTATTTTAGTTTCAATTGCAAATGTTACTTTTTTTTAATTTTATTTCAGAATGTACACATTACTTTAAAAGAAAAATTACAAAACCACTTTGCCCGCCTAGGTTGGGTAAAGTGGCCAGTATAGATAAATGAACAAATCACATTGATTCAGGATATATATATATATAATCAACACAAGCTAAAGTAACACACATTAAGAACAATTATTATGTTTTGAAATATTTTAAGTATTAAATCGTTGCGATATAAGCAGACTGCAAATGTGGAGAGTAAGCCTTTCTCTGCAGAAGTTATTGACCAAAATTGTCTTCTTTCATTGAAAGAAAATACTTTTGGATAGTATTTTGTAATGAAAATGAATAAAATATCTTTTCCGGGTAAAGTAGCCATTTGGCCATACTTGTCTAAAATCAAAAATGCGAAAAGAGCAAAAAATGACTTCAGAACTAGAAAATTCTAGCCTTCCTCTTCAAAAGTACAAACAATACTACCAGCATCTGTGAAAACTGTTTCACCCAGTAACTGCGTATCGGCGGCGCTATAACAGGGTGTATCTGAAAAAGGGGGCAAAACTTCAAGAAATAGCACTACTTTTCTAAAATCAAAAATGCGAAAAGAGCAAAAAATGACTTCAGATCTAGAAAATTCTAGTCTTCCTCTTCAAAAGTGCAGACAATACTACCACCATCTGTGAAAACTGTTTCACCAAGTAACTGCGTATCGGCGGCGCTATACAGGGTGTATCTGAAAAAGGGGGGCAAAACTTCAAGAAATAGCACTACTTGTCTAAAATGAAAAATGCGAAAAGAGCAAAAAATGACTTCAGAACAAGAAAATTCTAGCCTTCCTCTTCAAAAGTACAGACAATACTACCAGCATCTGTGAAAACTGTTTCACCCAGTAACTGCGTATCGGCGGCGCTGGACAGGGTGTATCTGAAAAAGGCGGGGCAAAACTTCAAGAAATAGCACTACTTTTCTAAAATCAAAAATGCGAAAAGTGCAAAAAATGACTTCAGAACAAGAAAATTCTAGCCTTCCTCTTCAAAAGTACAGACAATACTACCAGCATCTGTGAAAACTGTTTCACCCAGTAACTGCGTATCGACGGCGCTGTACAGGGTGTATCTGAAAAAGGGGGGCAAAACTTCAAGAAATAGCACTACTTGTCTAAAATGAAAAATGCGAAAAGAGCAAAAAATGACTTCAGAACAAGAAAATTCTAGCCTTCCTCTTCAAAAGTACAGACAATACTACCAGCATCTGTGAAAACTGTTTCACCCAGTAACTGCGTATCGGCGGCGCTGTACAGGGTGCATCTGAAAAAGGAGGGCAAAACTTCAAGAAATAGCACTACTTGTCTAAAATGAAAAATGCGAAAAGAGCAAAAAATGACTTCAGAACAAGAAAATTCTAGCCTTCCTCTTCAAAAGGCCACACAATACTACCAGCATCTGTGAAAACTGTTTCACACAGTAACTGCGTATCGACGGCGCTATACAGTGTGTATCTGAAAAAGGGGGGCAAAACTTCAAGAAATAGCACTACTTTTCTAAAATCAAAAATGCGAAAAGAGCAAAAAATGACTTCAGAACAAGAAAATTCTAGCCTTCCTCTTCAAAAGTACAGACAATACTACCAGCATCTGTGAAAACTGTTTCACCCAGTAACTGCGTATCGGCGGCGCTGTACAGGGTGTATCTGAAAAAGGGGGGCAAAACTTCAATTAATAGCACTACTTGTCTAAAATGAAAAATGCGAAAAGAGCAAAAAATGACTTCAGAACAAGAAAATTCTAGCCTTCCTCTTCAAAAGTACAGACAATACTACCAGCATCTGTGAAAACTGTTTCACCCAGTAACTGCGTATCGGCGGCGCTGTACAGGGTGTATCTGAAAACGGGGGGCGAAACTTCAAGAAATAGCACTACTTGTCTAAAATCAAAAATGCGAAAAGAGCAAAAAATGACTTCAGAACTAGAAAATTCTATCCTTCCTCTTCAAAAGTACAGACAATACTACCAGCATCTCTGAAAACCGTTTCACCCAGTAACTGCGTATCGACGGCGCTGTACAGGGTTTATCTGAAAAAGGGGGGCAAAACTTTACGGGGTGATATTTTACGCAACTATACGAGCAAATTTAGTCATAGAATGTATGATTGTAACGCAAGCGATGATAAGTAAAAAGTTAGTTTTCAACTGTCGCAGTTAAAGAATTAACACAAGAATGAGATGAGATACTTCAGAAAACATTTTATTAACAGGAATGTAATTAATGTACATACTCAAAGAAATTGCTCAAAAGATCTTCCGCCAACTGTAATGTACGATACACACCTGCGGGATAAGGACTGACGCGAATGTGCGAAGACACCAGGCATTTCCCGAATATCTCCGGCAACACCGGCAATCCAGGCGAGTAGATCCATATCGGTTTCAATGGGGTACTCGTAGATTAGACTTTTCATATGGCTTTACAGTAAAAAGTCCAAAAACGAGAGATCCGGTGAATTTGGTGGCCAAGCTATGGGACCACCACAAACAATCCATCGCTCTGGGACAGTATAAAACTACCTTTTAAGTTTTCACCGATTGCATTCCGACCATACATTCTATGACGAAATTTGCTCGTATAGCTGTGTACTATAGCGGACTACCGTGCTAGTATAGCGTCGGAAAAAACTCAAATGGCCACTTAATCGTCACTTTCCACTTTATCCGTCTTCCCCTACAGATTTTTCCCTATAATAAAAAGTTCCTGGCTGACAGTCTTATATTTTAAAATCGGCAGATTTATTAATAGTCCGGGTGCTACGGTTGAGAAAACTGCAAATCGTGATAAGAATATACCGCTTGGTGAGTATCTACTTTATGTTAATACAATGCATTTCAGAGGGGGAGGCATCGCGAAAAGTCGTGGGTATTCAAGATGGCGGCTGTTATTCAAAATGGCGTCATTTTCTGAATTTTCTTACTATACATCATATAAATGTGTGTTTCAGGTCGATTTAGATGGCTTTAACGTCAAAAATATCTTTTTAACACTTTCTGTCATAGCTGAATGGGTTTATGATATCAGTTTGTCTCTTTGTTTGTCTGTCTGTCTGCTTGCCGTTCCATGCTTAAACTCGCTTAAATATCGCTACTTGCTTAAATTAATTCAGATTGTCATGTAATTTATATGTTATTGAAGTTTACAATAACATGTTTGGAAAAAAAAAAGTCCTTCCGGCTAGTGCCGGGAGAAAGAGGTAGCTTTCATATTCCTTATTTTTAAAAAGTCAGCTTATATTATTCAAACACACAAAGCTCAATTTAGTGGAAACCGATTATACAAGATTAAATACTAATTTTTTGTCAATACTGAATATGAATGAGAATTTCGCGAAATTAGTCGCGTTATCCAAGATGCTTTTTTTTTTTAAGTGCCTTATATTTGGTTGCCAAATTCGGCGATATCTTGAAGTGCCTGCCATTTTAAGACAACATGGCAAATAAGGCTAACCAGTGAACTTGGTCGAGACCTTAGTAATTCCTATGCACATGCTCACTCACATCAGAATCGGTTGATATATATGAGTGCTGTCGCAGGCAGTAAATCAGATTTTTCAAACTGTCTCCCACATTAGAAATTCGAACTGCTATATCTGAGCCATTTTTAAGATAAATATGAAACAAAAAATGTTCCGGAATCCTTATATCAAGGTCAAATACTTAAAAAAGAAACCTTTTTCAATTTCTAATTTTTTTGCACCTTACTTTAAATTTATATATATATATCTTTATTGGTCGCCATTTTGAAACAAGATGGCTGATAAAGCTGGCCAGCGAACTTGGGCAAGACATTGCTATATACTATCCACATGCCTTCTTACATCGAAATAGGTTAATAAATACGCGTGTTATCGCATGACAGATATCAGATCGATTCAAAATGACAGCCATACTAGAAATTCAAAGTACTATAATTCAAGCATTTTTTAAGATATAGACGAAACAAAAACTGCTCCGGAATCTTTGAATCAAGGTGAAACACATAAAAAAAACCTTTTTCATTTTCCAATTTTTTGATACCTTATTTTAAATTTTAAATTAGATTTATTTTTTTAAATGGCAGCACTTTTGAAACAAGATGGCGAATGAAGCTGCCCAACGAACTCGGTCGAGACATTGGTATGTACTCTGTACACACCAAGTTACATCCAAATTGGTTCATAAATACGCCTGTTTCTACGTGACAAAAATCAGGTCGTTTCAAAATATCAGCCACAATAGAAATTCAAAATGCTATAACTCAGACCATTTTCTTAGATATAGACGAAACAAAAACTGTTTCGGAATCTTTATATTCAGATCAAACACATAGAAAAAAAATCTTTTTCATTTTCTAATTTCTTGGTACCTCATTTTAAATTTTAAATTTTTAAAATTTTTTTAAATAGCCGCCATTTTGAAACAAGATGGCGGATGAACATGGCGAATGAACTCGGTCAAGACATTGGTATGTACTATGTATACACCTAGGTACATCCAAATCGGTTCATAAATAAGCCTGTTATCGCGTGACAAATTCAGGTCGTTTCAAAATGTCAGCCACGCTAGAAATTCAAAGTGCTATAACTCAGCCATTTTTTAAGATATAAACGAAACAAAAACTGCTCCGGAATCTTTGTGTCAAGGTCAAAGACATAAGAAAAAAATATTTTTTAATTTTGAATTTTTTGGTACCACATTTCAAATTTTAAATTAAAAAAAATTAAATGGCAGCCATTTTGAAATTAGATGGCGGATGAAGCTGGCCAATGAACACGGTGGAGACATTGATATGTACTATATATACACGAAATGGCATCCAAATCGGTTAATAAATACGAGAGTTACAGTGTGACAAAAATCATATATATATATATATATATATATATATATATATATATATATATATATATATATATATATATATATATCAACATTTGAACGGAGGGTGGTTTCGGGGTCTGGGGGTCATGATCGATGAAAATATACCAAAATTTTTTGAAATCGCTTTCCTCCGAACGGCTGCAATAGGTAGATTTTTGTAATGAAAGCTACCTAATTGAAGTGTATAGCTTTTACAGTCCGTTTACAGGGCCCTCAAAAGAATTCTATTACGTTATTGTCTATTAGTCCGGGTGCTACGGTTGAGAAAACAGCAAATTGTGATAAGAATATATCGATTGGTGAGTATATACTTTATGTTAATACAATGCATTTCAGAGAGGGAGGCATCGCGAAAAGTCGTGGGTATTCAAGATGGCGGCTGTTATTCAAAATGGCGTCATTTTCTGAATTTTCTTACTATACATCATATAAATGTGTTACAGGTCCATTTGGATGCTTTTAACTTCACAAATTTCGTTTTCAACACTTTCTGTCATAGTTGAATGGGTTTATGATATCAGTTTGTCTGTTTGTTTGTCTGTCAGCTTGCTGTTTTACGTCCTAACTCGCTTAAATATCGCTACTCGCTTAAATTCACTCAGATTGTCATGTAATGTATATATGTTATTAAAGTTTACAATAACATGTTCCGAATAAAAATTGAAGTGTATAGCTTCTATAGTCCGTTTACAAGAACCTCAAAAGAATTCCATTACGTTATTGTCTATGGGGGGTAATCGTTTGCAATATGATTTAATCATATTATACTGTCTGAAACATATTCAAATTGACATACATCAGTGAGGTGCACTACAAGATACTTACTATAGAATAAGGTGTGCATAGTATTTATCGTTTATTTACTGTGACACACCAAAAAAAGAATACGTGCGTTTGTAACTCGTGTATAAATTCTATAAAGATCATCAGCTAAATCACCTTTTTTGAGTGGAGCTGTTAGGTATGAAAAAATTGCATTTTGTGATAAAGATATCCCGAATGGTCAGTATCTACTTCATATTAATACAATGCATATAAGAATTTGAGGCATCGTGCAAATTCATTGGAATTCAAGATGGTTGCTGTTATTCAAAATTGTTTACATTTTAATTTCTATACATTATATAAAAGTATCTATGATGTCAATTTCGATATATTTTAACTGAAAAATTCACTTTTTAATATCAGAAATACGCTTAAAATGAAAATAGGACAATTAAAAAATATTTCTGTGTTTTATAGTGAGGAAAATGAAAGGAATAAATAAATAACAAAAATGCATTTTTATTAATACCTTAATTATACAAGATATTAAAAAAAATGCATGCTACATTTAAAGTTAGGGAATATAAATCTTCACATTGTATCATCAGATTTCTCGCATTCGTTTTTGCAGTTGTAAAATAATGTGCAAGAAAGTCCAACCTTTCTACAGCCACACTTATTTTTACAGATTTTGCACCTACATTTTACATTAAACACACTTTTATACGATGAATAGTATGAAAATTGCAAGATTTCCAGAAAATAACGCGATTTTGAATAACAGCCGCCATTTTGAACTCCGATTTGAAGCGATGTCTCCCCCTCTTATATGGATTGTTTTAATATAAAATAGATACTGACCAATCGGTATATTCTTCTCACGATTTGCAGTTTTCTACACCGTAGACACGGAGTAATAGGCATTAGCGTAATGGAATTCTTTTGAGGGTCCTGTAAATGGACTATAAAAGCTATACACTTCAATTTTTATTCGGAACATGTTATTGTAAACTTCAATAACATACATAAATTACATGGCAATCCGAGTGAATTTAAGCGAGTAGCGATATTTAAGCGAGTTAGGGCATGGAATGGCAAGCCGACAGACAGACAAACAAACAGACAAACTGAATTCATAAACTCATTCAGCTATGACAGAAAGTGTTAAAAAGATATTTTTGACGTTAAAACCATCGAAATCGACCTGAAAAACACATTCATGTGATGTAAAGTAAGAAAATTCAGAAAATGACGCCATTTTGAATAACAGCCGCCGCCATCTTGAATTCCCTCGGCTTTACGCGATACCTCCCCCTCTAAAATGCATTGTATTAATATAAAGTAGATACTCACCAATCGGTATATTCTTATCACGATTTGCTGTTTTCTTAACCGTAGCACCCGGACTAATAGACAATAACGTAATGGAATTCTTTTGAGGTTCCTGTAAACGGGCTGTAAAAGCTATACACTTCATTTTTTTCCGAACATGGTATTGTAAACTTCAATAACATATAAATTACATGGCAATCTGAATGAATTTAAGCGAGTAGCGATATTTAAGCGAGTTTAAGCATGGAACGGCAAGCAAACAGACAGACAAACAAACAGACAAACTGATATCATAAACCCATTCAACTATGACAGAAAGCGTTAAAAAGATACTTTTGACGTTAAAACCACCGAAATCGACTTGAAACACACATTTATATGATGTATAGTAAGAAAATTCAGAAAATGACGGCATTTTGAATAACAGCCGCCAACTTGAATACCCACGACTTTTCGCGATGCCTCCCCCTCTGAAATGCATTGTATTAACATAAAGTAGATACTCACCAAGCGGTATATTCTTATAACAATTTGCAATTTTCACCTTATTTTGGTCGTGTAGCACTTCGGACTATAAATGTGCACTGGTAAACAGACTATTTGCTTTCACTTGTCCTGTGTGAAAAATTTGTAGAAAATGCTTTACAAAATAAATTAAGCAGTTGAAAAGTCATGAAAGATTCTACCTAAATATTTTTCTGAACGTTTAAGATTATAGTACATTTTAAGTATTGACGTCCTGGCGAAAAGCGGTTTAATATGATTTTTTACGATATAGCATTTACTTTTTTGTAAAATATGTTTTTCAAATATAAAAAGAAATCAAATAGCGTTTAATTTTTAAATTAGACATTATTTATCTTGTAAAGGAAAAGGGAAAAATTAAAAAAACAAGTATTATTGCATATTAATAATTGAATTTTGCAACATAAGATCTTTATTCTTTATTCCCAGTGGTATTTCGCCTAGTTAGAACTTCTTATTAATTTTTCCATCCACGTCTCGTTTAATATTCTGTCCATTGAATCTTTTAGATTTAAAAATAAATTAACTTATGATTATTTCATATTTCTCAAAAAATATTATTACATATTGAAATTTAAAAAAAAACATTGTTGCTCAAAATAAATTTTATTACATATATTCTTTAACTTGTATACAGACTAATGCTCTTTTTAATTATAATTTTTCACTAACAGTCCTATCTGGATATTTTTTTAGGTAGATTTCGTATGAAATAACTACCTATTGGGATCCACCCTATGTTGGAGTTTCTGAAAAATTTTTGCAAATCTAAAACGCTCATGACTCCTAGAACCCCAAACCACCCCCCAATAAAAAACTTTATGTATCTATCTATCTATACATGCATATATATCACGTTTTTATGGATTTAATGGGCAAAATCGGACCAAAGGTGTGAAAATAAGGAGGCGTTTTGTGAAAAACGAAAACAAACCCATAACGTCTTAATTATACTACATATCGACTGATTTTAAAGTTATTATTACTTCTAAAAAATGGGCCAAAAATTTATGTATGACAGATTTTTGATAAAACTAAAAATGGGTTTAAGGAGCGAAAAAATAGGGTTTTGAGGAGAAAAGAAAATTTGTCAATTCTTAAGACATCAAATCCAATTAAATTTATTATACCATTTTCTTTGTATTATGTACAATTTTTATATTTACAAGTTTTTGATAGGAGCAATTCTTACCGAAAAAAAAGAAAAAAAAATTAAAAACGAAAACACAAACGGGGTGTTGAAAAAGAAAAAAATCCAAAATTTCGTCAATTCACAAGATATTAAATCCACATTAATTTATTATTTATCTACAACTTTTATATTGACAACATTTTGATAGGACCAATTCTTACAGCAAAAACAAATTAAAAATACATCAACGTTGAAGAAAAAACATCGTATTAAGGATGTACTTAAATCCAAACTGCTTATTTTCTGACTCATTTTTAAATTCATTTTTGCTTTCAAACGCATCCAATGGGTTGTTTCTCTTATTCAGAAACTATATAATGTGCCATAATGGTGGATTTTTTGATAGAGACAAAATATGTTTTTAAAAATGATGTCAAAGTGGGCATTTTGAACCGAATTTCTCGAAGAGATTGTGTTGGAAACAAAAAATATGTTCCTACTGAGAAAATAATTGTTTGTAAATCTAGTTCCAATTAATTGAACGATCAATAAAAACATAGGTCACTTCGAAATGTCTTAAAAAATCACGTCAGCAAGTTTCATGTTTTTTCTTTTAAAAATGAATCTGAAAATGTGTCAGAAAATTTCAAATAGTTGAGCATGGAAAAATATTTTTTGAATACTGTCTTAACATGATTCTGATAAAACCAGCTGTTAAATAAAAATTAAATTTAAACTCGTCAAAAGCGGCCAAATAAAATTGTTAAGTGGGTTTTTCTGTAATTATGATTTAGTTTTTGTTGGTGAAATTAGCACTTAATTTCGAAATATACTTCCGCCTGTAGACCGAGCCGGCAGGGATTTATTTTATTTTATGTCATTGCCCCTATTAAATAAGAAAATAAATTAATGTACTTGTATACCATATTTCATATGTTAGTTCAACAGCAGTAGTAATTAAAAGAGCTTGTAGTTTTCACTCCAAGCGAATAAATATTCTCAAAACATATTATTGCATATAGAAATTTAAAAAACATTGTTGCATCACAAATTTTGTTACATACATTCTTTAACTTATATATAGACTACTGTTCTGTTTAATTAGAATTTTTCACTAAAAGTTTTCGCTGATTATTTTTTATTTTAAGTCATTTCCTCTATCAAATACGAAAATAAATTAATATACTTTTATGCCATATTTCATAAGTTAGTTTAACAGCAGTAGTAATTAAAAGGGTCTGTGCCTACACTGCAAGCGATTATTCCACTACTTTGACGAAGAAGTACCTTTTCATTATCAATATAATCGTAGCTCCATACTTGAAAGTCTTTAATTATTACGAAAGTTTATTCACTAGAATAAAGAGATTGATTTGCTATCTTGAATCAATAATTATGTCTGTAGATAGCATAAAATTGTGTCTGCGCTTTTATTAACTAGTGCTTTTTCTTCTTTATTTTTTATACAAAGAAATATTTTGCTAAATTCTGATTTCTAATTAACTTTTTCATCTATAGCGCTTTTAATTTTCTGTGATTGCACCTATTAAATATGAATACACACGGTGGAACAGGGTGCTTTTCAAACATGGAAAAAAATAACCATATTAATTCGCATAATATGCCAGATTTATGAATAGCAATATGAATTATTGTATTTAATGTTATATAATACGCCTCCTCATTTTTCACTTGGAAAAAAAAAGCAGTAGCAGAGGAGGGGGCACATGTGAACATCGCAATTTTTCAAAAGTTATGGTATGTTTTTTAATTTGAAAAGAATTACCAAAGATGGTAGCACATGTAGACATAAGGTAAAATATTTTTCAAGCTCTTTGACATTTTATTTGGCCTCTGTTGCGAAAACACTGTTTATAGATCTCAAAAGTAAAATCTCAGTTTCAACTTTATAAGCTAATAACTTTATTTATTTATTCATTTATTTGAATTTCAATGTTTTAACATATACTATGCATACTAATAAATATTTTTGATAAAGTTTTTTTTTCTTCTAAAATTGAGAAATGTTAATGATTTATCAATTTAACTCTAGAAACCTTGTGCGGCACTGGTGAACAGACTAGTTGGGGCAGATATGAACAGTTCATAAGTGCCCCAATAATGATTTTGTGATTATGTTCCTTTCAGTTAACTTCGTGAAAAATAATGTCAGCTCCAATATCTATAATTTACCTAAAATAGAAGACATTTTCATCATACAAAGTTGACTTTATATTAAAGCTTCCACAAACATATTGATCAGCAAGTACATAAAAAGCAACAATCTCGTTTACGTTCAATTGTAATTTCGATAAATTTAATGTTTTCTAAAATGCAATATGTTTATGTATTATTTAACTAAACGGTTTACAACAAAATGTTTATTCATTGTTAATACAAAAATTATTACGCTTAACAATTTTGAAATTTTTTCTATTTCATATGTTCCAAACTTGCAAGGATGGCTTACTTCCATCTCTAAAAGAGATATGTTTATGATGCTTTGAATGGAGATAGATATTAGAAATATTTTAAGAAAGTGAAAATTTTAAACTGATAACTACTGTAAAATCCCGATTGTAAGCCTCCCCACTTCTTTCAAAAGCAATAAAAGTTAAATTTGAGGGGTGCGCTTATAATCGAGATTTTTTTTTCAAATCATTAAAAAACCTTTCCTTATCATTAATGTAGAAGTAAATAAGGCAAATACAGGGGTAAGAATCTTTCGTATTTTGGCAGATCTCCCACTCCCTAAAATCTCCCCAATACAAAAACCCCTAAACAAAATTTAAATGCTTAATTTTTTTTTTCAAATTTACTTCTTTATTTTTTATTTTATTACAACAATATTTAATCAATCATCTAAGCCTTACCCCTCCTCTCACCCAAATCTACTTATTTTCATTTTATAATCTTTTGCTTAAACATATCACCCAGAATTTAGAGAAATATATATATATATATACGTTATATATATATATTACTTTAAGGTGAATTTAACAAATAATATAACTAATGATTATGATACCAAATGAATAACAGGATAAAAAGCGTGTCAAAGGATATTTTTCCCTTGTGTTCACAACTACCCCGCTGGTGAGGCAAATGTGAACAATTTTTTGAATTTATAAAACCACTAAAAAAAGTAATAAGAATTATAAAGGTGATTTCAAAGAAATACCGTGTGTAAAAAAAACTCTGTTTATACTATACTGAGTAGTTAGTTTTTGTTTACAGAAATTAACCCAGTTATGAGAAAATCTATATTTATGTGAACTGTTCACATGTGCTCCCATCTCCCCTAAATAGTCATGTGTGTAATGGGCACCATATAATTTAAACGTCAAAAAAATTAAAAAAAAATTGTAGAGATTTTCATTAAAAGGTTACAGAAATATCAAATACGATACATGGAATTGAAGATGATGAAAATACAAACTATGCTAGTGACAGTAGCAATGATGACAATAACCCATGAGTTTGTAAAATCTTTGGTTCATTGTGAATTATATGTAGGGAATATTTAATGTTTATGGTGTTTTAGTTGAGCAACGCTAACCTAATAAATATATAATTATTTTTACTTCGTAAGTTTTGAATTAATTATTTTACATGTGATAATGTGAAATGAGGTAAAATCATTCAAAGTCAGGTAAAATCATTTTTATGTTCATTTGGATAGAAAACGCAAACTGCATATTTGTTCACAATAAAAACTACAGAACCCAAATGAGCAATTACCTCTCTTATTTTTTTATATTTTCGCAATTGTATAGTAATATCCATGCATAATATTTTCATAATTAATCTTCAATCATTGGCACACTATCAGTTTGTATCATTAAAGTTCCTTCCTATGTTTAAATATGGATTTGGTAAAAAAGATAACACTTATAAAGACGAAAATTACGTCACTCCTATAGAATACTACTTTAAGGTTCAAGAAACGAAACAGATTTGTTTTTAGTACATCACTGTGTCACCTGAAGAAGAAGACGTTTCTTATTGTACTCATTGTGAGAATCATTTTAATCCCTTCTTCAGGAGAGACAGCATGCCAGAAATGTATTATCATCAATGTGATATGTGAGGTATCCAATTATTAATCTTAGTGTGTCAAACAAATGAGCTATAAATGTCTAAACTCGTTGCCAAAGACTTTTGCCCCTTTACTTTTAGTGAAATAATAAATGGTTTACTGGAAATATTTCGTATGTAATGCGCATCCGCTTTTTGGGCCTCACAAGTTTGATAAAAAAAAATGGGCAATATACATGAGTAAATAAAATACGCTACCAGTATGATTTCAATTTGTTGCTCTTCATTCAAATATATTTTTAAGGTATCTGAATTATAAAAACATACGAATAGAAAATTGAAGACTACACTGTAAATTACTTTACGATTGAACATTTTCATGTCTCATAATGAACACAGTTACACATTAAAATATAAATTTTACCATACACGCTCTTTAATAATACTAGATACTATTCTGCTTAATTCGAATTTTTTTACTAGCACCTTTGTCTAGTTCATTTTTCTTTTATGTCATTGTTGCTATTAAATATAAAATGTATAAACTTGTTTATTCCATATTTCATAATTTAGTGCCATATCCTTAGTTATTAGAACAGCTAGTACCTTCCCTGTAAGAGATTATGCCACTAAAACTTTAAAAGGAAGAACCAACATTTCACCAGGAACATAATTAAGGCGCAATATTTCATTCTCTAATAATTATGAAAGTTTATTCATTAAATGTTTAAGATTAATTTAAAATCTCGAATCCGTAATTTTGGCCAAATACAAAATGAAATTTGTTTTAGATAGATAGTAGCATTTTTTATGTTACAAGTATTTAACCAACTTGCTTAAGACGCAAAAAGTTTTTTTAATAGTTGGCCTTCAACATTTTTTGACAATATTACTTATAAAAATTTTACAAATTGTAAATGACAAAAAAATAAATAAATAAATAAATAAATAAATAAATAAATAAATAAATAAAAATAAAAAAGCAATTTATCAAATTACAACGGCCATTTGGAAAATGATTTTTTCGAAGACTAAAATTTAAGACATAAAAAATCGCACGGAGTTGATCGTACATTACGTACGCCATGAATTAAACATTAATAGTGTTATTACACGTAAAAATTCAAAGCGACGAAAATCGCCTTCGACTCGTACGTATTATCCACCTGAAACTTATGTATTATCTAATCATTTCATTGGCTGTTCGGGAAAAGGCTTTTCCATCGTCAGATTTCCAAGAAATCTGACGACTCATTTTAAAGGAAATTTCATTCTTAAATTTCTAAACATCTCACAATATTACTTTTTACACCGTCGTATAGAGAAAGAAATGTACTTTTAAATGCAATTTGTTTGAAAGCTGTATCTCAATTTGTTTCTGAGTTATTAATTTTTTTTTTAGTTTATATTACTTTTTTGTCATAGTGGCAACAGAAGGTGTACATCTTTGTTGAAAGTAAAGAGAAATACAGATTACTGTAATGACCAATCAGAAAACGAATAAAATGCGGATTAAACCAATAAAAACATTCAGATATGCTTGTGATTTCCCATCCTGACGAGTCCGTCTGTCCCTCTGTCAGTGCTCTAACTCGTGTAAATATACTCGAATTAACATAGGATAATGAGTTTCATAATAGAACGTTTGTTCATTGAAATTAAAGTGTGTTACATTTATACAGGACATAGATGGTCTATAGGGGTCATTCTTCCAAAAGTGTACAATTCCACAAAACCTTTTTCATTATATGGCATGAATATTTTTGAATTGATTTATGTTTTCTATTGAAAGTGAAATAATACTAAATGTGTTGTGTACATACATTTTTATAGTTACTTTATGTTTTTTATTTCTTAGTACACAGTATGTGAGACCTCACCTCCGTGTCATGTCACACATACAAAGTTTCTAAGGAAAATGTTTGATTACTTATTTAATTGAAAACAAATAGTTAAATAATTATTATTCTAGCTAGTGCTATCTCAAAAGCAAAGTAACTTAGCATAGTTAATTACATTTTTTGTAATTTTGTTTGTTTTCTGGGTGTCACACAATAAATTCTCAACTCCATAAAACAAACATTTAACTGCATTTTCATGTTAACAGATGGAAGCATTATGATCAAATTTTGTTTCGCATGATGCTAAAGTTAGCCAGCATGTTTTCCGTTGTTAAATTATAACTCAGAAATTTATTTTTATACTCAGGTGTTAGGTTTTGTCATAAAAAAGCAAACATGGATATTGGAGATTCTCACATCCGTGAACTGTAATTCTGGCTGACAAAATCAACACTAAGATATATGCTTATATATTGCTTATGTAATTATATCAACAGATGTTGATTTAAAGAACAAAAATAATTTTTCTCAAAAAATAAATATGTAGGTTAATATTTAGAGCATGTTCCTCACCCCCGTTAAAACTTAGTTTTAAAACTTTAAAAGAAAAGAACTGAATAACATATGAAAGATGAGTGATGAAAAGAAGCTCCAGAGGGGAGATGAATTTTTTGTGTGTTTTTTATATTCATTCCAAATAAATTCATTATGCATTCTTATATAGAATTGCTCCTTTGTTATATATCAAATAGAATAAAAAAATTTTGTGTTTTGTGTCACTACACAAACATAAAGTGTGGCATAAAGCTCATCTCCGTGAATGATGTTAATAATAATTTTTAAAAAAAAACTGTGTTTCTGAATAAAAAAATATATATAATGTAGCTGGGCCATTGCTGATTTTTACTTGCAGTAAGTGATAATTTTCTAAAAATTATAGCATTTGTCTTGAAAAACAAAATTTTTCTACGGGATAAATTTGCATTGAAAATGTACACTTTTGGGAGAATGACTAATAGGGAAAAATTGTTTATGGGGCTTTATATTTAAATTGTTTATTTAGACATTTAATTCATTGTATGAAAAGATGATAGTTTTCTTTACACTCTGTCGTATGTCTGATGCATGAATTTTTGTTCTTGTTGTGAGTAGTTTCTGTTTCGAATGTTTTGCAGCATTTTGCACGAATTCAAAAACCTTGAATGCAAATTACGTATAATACAATATGGTAAGAAACTCTGCAAATTTCCATATATTTAAGTTTTAAAAAGTAACATGTATCATTTTAAAATCGACACATAATAAGAAATTGAGATCCTGAATTAATATAATATTCGTAATATTCCTCATGTTATAATGTTTGTATGAAAAGGGCAACATGTAAGGGGCTGTACAAGTACATATATAACGTTATCAACATTTTGGCAATTTTGGATTCCCTACCCCCTTCGATATCCTACGTCATCATTCCCCGAACACGCACTAATGATATCATTGTCGAAACATTTTTTTTTTTATTTTAAGAATTTTTTTCTATTTATACGTTTGAAATAATATACAAGTATGTTTATACATTTATTATTCGCACACTTTACTGATTTAAATGAAAAGAAGAAGTTAATAAAATATCACTTTAATATATGAAATAACTATATATCAAATAACACCTTATTAGTAATACTTACTATTTAAAAGTATTTAATAATAACTTTTTGTTACATAATGCATTTAATAATAACATTCTCTTCTTGAACTTTCCCCCTGAAGGTGAGTAATCAGGACTTCTTATAAATAAAACAGGTGGACAGCATTCTTCCACACTTCTTACTAGTAAATATGTCATGTATCATTTCGAAGCTGGTTTCTCTAACAATGAATGCGCACATGGTAGAAGAATAGGGATGGCGAGTGTTGGGATATTAAATATTCTAGAGTGAAATGATTTTATAATCATTTATTAGTTTTTATAATATCTTAATATTTTCATAAATATAGATAACAGACCAAAAAAAAAAAAAAAAAAAAAAAAAAAAAGATAAAAACAATTAAAATAAACAGTGACTAGAGAACAGGAATTCTGCTTTTTCAGAATTTAGTGTCGCCCCCGGCATTTCCATTACACTATATTTTTTTCAAAAAAAAATTATGGCCCTTTTTTTTCCATTCTGACCAGCTGCTCTTTCATCTTCACCTAACGCTTTATTTATAATGGCTGTTTCATAATAATAGAAGCCATCAGTCCATCAGAAGAAAATAACTCGGATAAGCGGGGCTCTACTGCAGTACAAAATATATTTCAATTTTAAGACTTAAAGCACACGTTTTGTTTTACGTAAAATGACGTCATTCGCATCCGCTTAAGAATTCCACATTTACGATCCACTCTTAAACAGCTACATTAAAGCATGCATAGCACATCACTATCGCGAAATAATACACAAATGCAACAAAAAGATGCCGTCATTCAAGAAAATCGACGAAAAGAAAAAACAAGTTGGAAATTGCTCGTCAAACGTGGCAAATGAGGTGCGTTCGTACTATAACTAGTTTTATAATTATTTTTTGCACCCCATATTGTACTGAATGTATAATTTTTTTGCACTTCATAAAGCGCATAGTCTGATACATCATTAAAATGCACTTCCAATATTTTTTCCCATTCCCCGTAATGTAACGGAACACTTTTGACTGTCCCTGTAATTAAACTATACATCCGATTTTCCTAAAATTTGAAATAGCTCAACAAAATTTTGCAACAATTATATCTTTAAAATTTCAGATCATTCGGAAGGCTCTAATATCATTAAAATGCACTTACAATAATTTTCCCCATTGGCCGTAATGTAAAGAAAAACTTTTGACTGTCCCTGTAATTAAACTATACATCCGATTTTTCTAAAATCTGAAAGGGCTCGACAAAATTTTGGAACAGTTATATCTTTAAAATTTCAGATCATTCGGAAGGCTCTCTTATTATTAAAATGCACTTGCAATAATTTTTCCCATTGGCCGTAATGTAAAGAAAAACTTTTGACTGTCCCTGTAATTAAACTATACATCCGATTTTCCTAAAATTTGAAAGGGCTCGACAAAATTTTGCAACAGTTATATCTTTAAAATTTCAGATCATTCGGAAGGCTCTAATATCATTAAAATGCACTTGCAATAATTTTTCCCATTGGCCGTAATGTAAGGAAAAACTTTTGACTGTCCCTGTAATTAAACTATACATCCGATTTTCCTAAAATTTGAAAGGGCTCGACAAAATTTTGCAACAGTTATATCTTTAAAATTTCAGATCATTCGGAAGGCTGTAATATCCTTAAAATGCACTTGCAATAATTTTTCCCATTGGCCGTAATGTAAAGAAAAACTTTTGACTGTCCCTGTAATTAAACTATACATCCGATTTTCATAAAATTTGAAATGGCTCGACAAAATTTTGCAACAATCATATATTTGAAATTTCAGACCATTCGGTTGGGTAGTTTTTGCTCTGTTACATGCGGACAGACGGACGGACAGACGGACGGACGGACTGAACGACGACTGTAGGTGCTACGTATTTATATAATTACGAACGCACCTAAAAAACGGCTATCTAATGATTCATAGATACTTAAAATTAAATATAGTTTATAATAGCTCCATTGTTTTAACAGAAATCATTCGTTTATATTTTTTTCAAAATAGCACGTATTTTAATTACATTTTCTTTCGGTTCTTATGAGAAAATGGTAACAAAAATATATATAATTACTATTTTAGAACTATTTTTCCTTTACTTTCTACAGAAATGGAGTACTTCCGTTGCCAATATTAAGCAAATGGCTCTAAAAACTTCAAAAAAATTAATATTTCAAAAATAAATGGAGATACAGTTTGAAAACAAAATGCATTTAAAAGAACTCTTTTTTTACCAATACGACGGTATAAAAGTTGAAAATGTACGATGCTTAAAAGTTAAAAAAAAAATTAATATAGAGTATTTAATCGTACTGCTTTTATTACGGCTGGCTTCTGTAAGATAACATTATTTTTTGGACTACACAAAATAAGCTGGGAGAAAAGAAATAGCATACCGTACCGGGTGCTAATAGCAGACTATATTGATGTAAAAGAAAGTTACAAAAAATGGTAATGATATCAAAAATGATAATAATATCAAGTTCCAGAATCCTCCCCCCCTCCCCCACACACACACCATCTGTGTACAGTGATAACGTTATATATGTGCAGGCCCTAAAACGTAATGCAGAGATGTGTATGAGTTGCTGATAGAAGTTTTGGAAACTTAAAAACACATGCCACTATTTTCTATGTTGTTAAATATTAAATAAATTAAAAGTAAAAATGTTTTAAAAACATGCTTTCATTATAATGTACTAAACAGGAAAACATGTTAAAGGACAATTGATTGAAATAAATACCTTTTGTAAAATAAATAAATTAAATTACGTGGGATTTTTTTTTTTTTTTATAAGACTGTTAAAAAAAATGGATATATAATTTAAAATCCGGCTTCCTGGCAAGAAAAACATCGATTAACGTCCTTGTGAGAATCAAACAGACGTCTAGTCAGACCTGCGCGGAACTCAAAGATGGCGCATTATCCAACTATGCCATGGTATAATCGAATTACACCAGCTTATTTCTGAAGTTATCAGGCTGCTTTTAGAACGGAAAAGTGCTCCCTGTCATTCTAAAGCAATAAAATGTGGTTTTAAACAAACGGACGGGTGATTCAACAATAAAAAGGAGATAAGAAGATTAGACCAAACTTGAAGGAAATATCTCCCTTTTGCAGGATGCCCAGCAGTTTCCATGTAAAGCCATTAAAGATGAAAAACATCGCGTGACGACAAGGAACACCGAAACTGAAACTAGTTCAATGATATGTCTATCTGGATCTTAAATGATCACATATATGATGACATTTATGTGATAACATAGGTGATGGCAATTCAGTGATCACATACGTCACTGGTTTACGTACCCTTATTGTACAAAGGTTTTCCTCACCTGATGGTAGCAGTGGCAAATTTGAAATATTTTTTTTAGCAGAATATTGTATTTTCATTTGACATACGTCGCACTACCAAGAGTAGGACAATTGTAACACAGGAAGTGTGTTAAAATTGAATTGCAAGATTTCAGACGAACGGAAACACGAGGCTTTAAATAAAAGCTTGAACTAAAAGTTCATGCCAACTAAAAAGATATTTTTTCCAAGATTTTAGTGCCCTAGACCCTGTTTAAATCTTTAAAAAAGAACTCTGTATATATTATATTTTGCTCGATTCCATACTTAAATAATGAAAACAGAGCCAATATAAGATCACTCGTGTGTCTGTCACAGTCGTTTTTATCGAAAACTGTGGAACGTGTTAAAAACTAATGGGGCTAATTAAGTTACTTCAATATTATGATTTTTTATATATGTTACCGGCCAAACCCGATTTTAGGCCAAACTAGATTGGCCTAGGCCAAATTAGTTTATCCTAACGCGCATCGGATAAACTAGTTTTTCCTAGGCCGATCTAGTTTATCCTAGGCCAATTCAATTTGCCGTGCATTTATTTATCCCAAAGACCGCTTCGGCGCCAACCTTCTAGTTTATCCTAGGCCAATCTAGTTTATACTAGGCCAATTCAGTTTGACGTGCTTTAATTGATGCCAACCAGGGTTGAGCACACTCACAAAAAAAATAGAAAAGAAAAGAAAACGAACTAATTCAAACTCTAATTCAGTTTCTCAAAAATGAATCAAGTTCGCGCTCAAATTCAAAAATTTTCAAACGCTCAACAAAAACACATCTATGGAAGTGAGCAAAGTGCTCTAAAAACTCGTTTTTTTTTTCTTTTCTTTTTTTTTTTTTAACCATTTGGAAAAATGGTTATTGTTCTCGTCAGGATGGGAAATCAAAAGCATATCTGAAGGTTTTTATTGGTTCAATCCGCATTTTATTCGTCTTCGGATTGATCTATACAGTAATATGTATTTCCCTTTACTTTCAACAGAGATCTGTTGCCACTATGACAAAAAAGTAATAAAAACTACAAAAAAAAAAAAAAACCCCTAATAACTCAGGAACAAATTGAGATACAGCTTTCAAACAAATTGCATTTCAAAGTACATTTTTTTTCTCTATACGACGGTGTAAGTAATAGTGCGGGGTGTTTAGAAGTTTAAAAATGAAATTTCATTTAAAATGGGTTGTCAGATTTCTTGGAAATCTGACGATGGAAAAGCCTTTTCAAGAACAGCTAACGAAATGCTTGGATAATACATAAGTTTCAGGTAGATAATACGTACTAGTCGCAGGCGATTTCCGTCGCTTGCAATTTTTACGTGTAATAAAACTATTAATGTTTAATTCATGGCGTACGTAATGTATGATCAACTCCGTGCTATTTTTTATGTCTTAAATTTTAGTCTTTGAAAAAATCATTTTCCAAATGGTGGTTGTAATTTGTTAAATTCTATTTTTTTTTTAATAATTATAATAGAAGTTTAGCGTCGAAATTTACAAAATTTTGTGAGCTAGTCTTTTGGTTATTCGATGTAAGGGTCTGTACGGGCCCGCTCAATTTTCCTTCCAGACACTCGGCGCGGGCTTGGTTTGGGAATTACTTTTTTCGAGAGGTTCAGACCGAGATGGACTGGGGCTCAATTTTTCCCCGGCTAAAGTCGGGACTGCACTGCATTCTTCGTGAGGTCTACACAGGCAGAAATTTTCAGTCCAATTTCCAATCTAGCTAATATGAAAATCATTTGGACCGGCAGGATCTCTGGTCTGTTTATTAAAAATATCAATAATATTTAGGCAGGCCCAATTTTTTTTTAATGCACGTACTTTTAAATCGCTATTATTCCACAATTAAAATTTATATAATTATTAGCAACGATATGCTATTTCTTTCGGCCAGCAATAAATGTTTCGTCTCTAAAAAACAACGTTCCGTTGCATAAGCCAGCCGTAAAAAAGCAGATGTATCAATGTACGGCTAAATACTCTACTGCAATTTTTTTTTACTTCTAAGTATCGCACATTTTCAATTTTTATACCGTCGTGTTAGGAAAAAAAAGTACTTTTAACTGCCATTTGTTTGAAAACTTCATCTCAATTTATTTTTGAGATATTAATTTTTTTGTAGTTTTTAGCGCCATTTGTTTAATGTTGGCAACTCAAGTACTTCATTTCTGTAGAAAGTAAAAGATAAATAGTTGGAAAATAGTAATTATATTTTTTGTTACCATATTTTAATAACAACCGAAAAAAATGTAATTAAAATACGTGCTATTTTGAAAAAATATAAATGAATGATTTCTCATAAAACATGGAACTGTTATAAACTATATTTAATTTTAAGTATCTATATTAATATTACAAACAAATGAAGGCATGTGAATCATTAGATAGCAGATTTTGTTTTGTCGAGTTTCTTGAATAACATCTCTTTTTTTGTATTTATGTATTACTCAGCGATAGTGACGTCCTATGAATAATTTACTGTAGATGCTGTTTAAGGCTCGATCATAAATGAGGAATTATTCAGTGGATGCGAATGACGTCATTTTATATAAAATAAAAGATTGTGTTTTAAGTCTTAAAATTAATAATTTTAAATAAGTTTTGTACTATCTATATTTATATACATTTTTTTTTCATCGAAGGCGACACTAAATTCTGAAAAAGCAGAATTCCTGTTTTCGAGCTATTTTTATTAATTTTTTTTAAGATGAGTAGATGCATTTTCAGATAATAATATTAAAGTACGGTAAAACCTGAGAGAAATATCCTGCCTATGACGGAATCCCATGTTTAACAAAAAAAATTTTGATCTATGTAAAATGAGGATATTAGTACTTTTAAAAAGAATATAATGCATTTACAACAGAGATGAACCTTCAAATAAGGGAACCGGCCTATAACGGATTTTTCTTCTTTTCTATGCAATTCCGTTTTAGAAGATTTTATTGTATAAAATTTTT
The DNA here is from genome assembly GCA_963932465.1 of Maratus speciosus. Taxonomy (NCBI): domain Eukaryota; kingdom Metazoa; phylum Arthropoda; class Arachnida; order Araneae; family Salticidae; genus Maratus; species Maratus speciosus. Next base: position 165,282,874 of record OZ010786.1, on the reverse strand, counting down.
ATATCTCCAAGCCATAGAATGTGGATTAACGATATTAATGATTCTATTGTGAACTATATTGATTTTTTAATGCATCTCTGTTTGTATGTAAATATCTGAATAATTACTAATAGTCCAGGCAATAGGGAATTTTACCTTGCAGTATTAATGGTAGAACTGCAAATCGGCTTTCTAGATGTTTTTCGGGTCGCTGAATCCGAATCTGTAACTTCCCACCAAAATTTCCCCCGGCAACCTCCCCGAATTTTGGTAAAAAGCCCCCCAAAAAAGGTTTTTATTAAAAAAAATCAATTGTTTTATTGTTTTAGAAAAAAAGTATCTAGAAATTCAGAAAGTAGGCAAAATTTCCAACAAATTAGATATATGACAATATGACTTAGGATAAAGGGGAAGGGGGGATCTGCCTCGGAACATGCGCGCGGTGCTGCGTAAACTAAGTTGCGCAATTCCACTTAACCACTCACACGTTTACATTCGCCCTCTCATCTAACTTTCTCTATAAGGTTTACTTTACGAGTTTGGGGTCGCTGAATCCGAATTTTTAACTTTCCTCCAAAAATTCCCCCCCCCCCAAATAGTTGCTTTTAACTTAATTTTTTTATTGTTTTAGGGGAAAAGCATTACGAAATTCAGAAGCTAGACAAAATTTGCAACAAATAGGATATATGACATTATGAATTAGGATGAACGGGGAGGGTGAGGGCAGCCTCTGAACATGCACTGTTGCTCTACGTGCAATAAATTATGAAATCCAGGCAATAGGGGATTTTATCTGGCAAAATGAATACTAGTTCTGGATTTCGACTCACTTTATGTTTTTTGGGTCGCTGAATCCGAATTTGTAACTTCCCACCAAAATTTCACCTGGCAACCTCCCAAAAAATTGATTTTTTGAAAAAATTTGGTTTTTGAGAAAAGCGCGCGGTGAATGTTCCGAGGCAGCCCCCTCTCTCCCCCTCTCTCCTACGTCATAATGTCATATATCCTATTTGTTGCAAATTTTGTCTAGTTTCTGAATTTCGTAATGCTTTTCCCATAAAACAATAAGAAATTTAAGTTAAAAATAACTATTGGGGGGGAAATTTTGGGGGTAAGTTAAAAATTCGGATTCAGCAACCCAAAAAACTTAAAGTAAACCTTATAGACAAAGTTCGGAGGGAAGATGGGAGAGCTAATATAAACGTGTGAGTGGTTAAGTGGAATTGCGCAACTTAGTCCACGCAGCACTGCGGCGCATGTTCCGAGGCAGATCCCCCCTTCCCCTTAATCCTAAGTCATAATGTCATATATCTAATTTGTTGCAATTTTTGTCTACTTTCTGAATTTCTAGCTACTTTTCCCCTAAAACAATTTTTTAATAAAAACCTTTTCCTGGGGACTTTTTACCAAAATTTGGGGTGGGGGGGGGGGTTGCCGGGGGAAATTTTGGTGGGAAGTTACAAATGCGGATTCAGCGACCCAAAAAACATCTAGAAAGCCGATTTCCACTACTACCATTAATTTTGCTAGGTAGAGTCCCTATACGGTCTCTATTGCCTGGACTGTAATACCATTATTTTTTTAGAAGGCTTGGAAACTTGAAAATCTGAAAAAATTTATGTAGAAAAACTTTCTAAGACGGAATCACATAGGAGAGAAAAAAACTTATAGTTAAGTTCCTTTTTTAGCATGTCAGTCGTCTCTAGCAAATGTATTATGTTTTATTCAAACGGATTATTATATCCAATTTGCACCGATAAAAAAAAAAAAAAAAAAAAAAAAAAAAAAAAAAAAAAAATCGTTTAAAATACAATTTTGTCATACACAGTTTCTTTAACAGGTTTTACAGTTCTGTATCCGCATCCGTATAAATGTATATGTACTATTCTTTACAGAGAATTTTAATTGTGGTATAACGGTAGCTTAAAAATATGTACTATGTTTTAGGCCAAACTGGGACCGGGACTTCGCCGGATTTTTGAAAATTCCAGATTTCTGAAGGAATATCAAACGTACTTCTGATATTCTTAATGGTGCATTTATTCATAATGAATTCAAAGAAAAGTGATATTTATGTGAGGAAAGAAAATCAATGTTTTTTTTTAAATATAAATTTTTTTCTCACATAAATATCACTTGGCTTTGAATTATTTAGGAATAAATGCACCATTAAGAATATCAGAAGTACATTTGATATTCTTTCAATGATCGGGAATTTTTAAAAATCCGGCGAAGACTCGGTCTCGAAGATGCCGGATTTTCGAAGTTATACGGTACATAAACTATCCTCTGAATTCTTCCTCTCCTAAATTTTATGATAACCTCTCATCCAATTCTTCGGTCCTCCAGCACACAATTTGTCAAATGCAACATATTTTGTAACTAATGGCGGCTTGTGAAATGGGGAAGATAGGGGACAGTATCCCACTCCCCATCGAATAAAACATGTTATACAGGGATGACGGCAATACTACTTTGCCCAAAGTTGGCGCCGCAGTGGTAGTTGGGATCAATTAAGGCACGTCAAATTGCCTTGCCCTAGGATAAACTAGATCGGCTTAGGATAGACTAGAAGGTTTTGGCGCCGGAGCGCCCTTTCGGATCAATAAAATCATGCCAAATTGTATTGGCTTAGGATAAACCAGATCGGCCTAGGATAAACTAGTTCGGACCAATCAATAGCAGGCTAAACTAGTTTATCCTATGTACGTTAGGCCAAATTAGTTTGGCCTAGGAAATATTAGTTTATCCTATGGGCGTTAGGATAAACTAGTTTGGCCTAGGAAAAACTAGTTCATCCTATGGGCGTTAAGATAAACTAGTTTGGCATAGGAAAAACTAGTTTATCCTATGTACGTTAGGATAAACCAGTTCGGACTAGGCCAATCTAGTTTGGCCTAAAATTGGTTTTGGCCGGTAACATATATATATTTCGTGCAGGGTATAGTTGAAAAAATCTCGTAACACCGATTCAAAAATATATTTGTTTTACTTTTAGGTATTATATTTTCAGAGATATTGATGAAAATGCACTGCAAAATTATCTCCACCCCCACTCATTATTTCCAAATCTACTGAAACTAAAATTATGAAACATTTAGAGGAGTAGTAGGAGTTTATATAAACCTTGCAGGGAAACTACTTTGATTATCCTGGGACACATAATTTGTTTAGAAAATTGCATTTTTCGGTTACACACAGATATTACTTTGCGGAATCTCAGCAATTGAGTTGAGGAGTGCCTAAGATACTGTCGTGGAAAAAAGGTAAACAACCCGTACTAACTCTGCAACTATTATAACAGAAAATGTTTATAGGTACCAAACGATTGGAAATAAAGCCTACTTTTAAATGATGTATAGAAAACCGGGGCTTAGGGGGCTATATACAAATGAAAACCAGACCAAATTTTTTTTTCAATGGCAGCCCTTAATCTTGACAATACTTTTCCAATTTCCGGTTCAAACTATGCCTAGAAATGAAATTTCAAAGTCATTTGGATGATAAGTTTTTGAATTATAACCATTCAAAATTTAAAGCTTCTAATGTTAAATTACATTTTCATATTTTTATTAATATCTCCTGAAATTGTAATCCTAATGTGATAATATTTTTGTTTAATTATATTACTAGAAAATCCAAGTATAAATACATTGAATTTGTAAATTAAAAAAAATGTATAATATGAATTATGAAATTAATATTCGAAGAAAAATATGCCTAGTGCAACCTACATTTTTTAAAAATATATTTATGTTTATTACGTCCTGCTTTATGGAAATTCTCAGTTTCAAACTTTTCTTCCAAGTAATTTTTGAATTATGAGTAAAGAAATCGAAACGATCTTTTAAGGGGCCATCTATGATGCCCAGTAAAGAATAATTTGAAAAATATATATATTATTCACTTTAATGAAACATTTGGGATGGAAATAATCGAAACATATTAAAGGAGTGAAATGATCATATTGGCAAGAAATAACACATTAAAAGAAGGACATAGTCATTCTGTAGCATTTCAACAATCGAGTACCGAACTTCAATTTAGATGCAGCCCCTAAAATATACTCACTTTAAAATAAACAATTTCTCGCAAACTAATCATACGAATTTCGTGAAAATTTGGATTTCGGCTAATTGAAGGGTGTAAAATCTATTTATGGTGTCAAACTTCGGTATTGCTGTTGAAGAAAATCAAAGTTTGAGTTCGTTTTGACATGTAAATTGCCCCTAGGAAAATTTTATATACATCGTTTAAAAGTAGACATTATTTGCATACATTTTGTACCAATAACTTTTTTCTTTAATAATTTGTTGCAGAGTTAGCAGACTTTTTTTTTTTTACCACTGTACCTATCGACGCTGAATTGATCAATAATTGTGATAATGATTTTCTTAAAACTTTGTCGACAATTAGACGAGATATTAACTAAAAACCTATGTAATAAAACTTCGTGATGTACCTTAGCTATTTTGTCCTCCTTTCGAAGTAACAGTGGCACAGTGCCAAGTTTAAACTTTGTTGTATGAAACCCTTTGCGCGTGTGTGGAACTTATACTTGACCGGTTATTTATAAATCAAATTAAATACAGTCAAGTCTCTCTATAACGGAATCCCATACATACAATTTCTCTATATAATGAATGTTTAGTAGGAAAGATCCCTTTTCCCGTGATCTCATTAAAAACAGTCTCCATATAGCGAAATATCTATCTCCATATAACGATTTTTTTCATAAAATGGTCTTTATTTATCGTTTTAAAAAAAACTTCCAAATCACACGGAATCAATTTTCCATCACTGATTAGTGACTTATCGTTCAGTGCTGAATTTTAGGTAGCTTTCATTACAAAAAGCTACCTATTGCAGCCGTTCGGAGGAAAGCGATTTCAAAAAATTTTGGTATATTTTCATCGATCATGACCCCCAGACCCCGAAACCACCCTCCGTTCAAAAGTTGATATATATATATATATATATATATATATATATATATATCCATATATATATATATATATATATATATATCTGATCTTTGTCACACTGTAACTCTCGTATTTATGAACCGATTTGGATGAAACTCGGTGTGTACATAGTACATACAAATGTTTCGACCGAGTTCGTTGGCCAGCTTCATCCGCCATTTTGTTTCAGAATGGCGGCCATTTAAAATTTTTTTAAAAATTTAAAATTTGAAATGTGGTACCAAAAATTTAAAATTGAAACATGTTTTTTTCTCATGTGTTTGACCTTAATACAAAGATTCCGGAGCATTTTTTGTTTCGTCTATATCTTAAAAAATGGCTGAGTTATAGCACTTTGAATTTCTAGCTTGGCTGACATTTTGAAGGGACCTGATTTTTGTCACACGATAACAGGCGTATTTATGAATCGATTTGGATGTACCTTGGTGTATACATAATACGTACCAATGTCTCGATCGAGTTCGTTGGCCAGCTTCATCCGCCATATTGTTTCAAAATGGCGGCCATTTAAATTTTTAAAAAAAAATTTAAATTTGAAATGTGGTACCAAAACATTGAAAATTGAAAAATATTTTTTTCCTATGTGTTTGATCTTGATACAAAGATTCCGGAGCAGTTTTTGTTTCGTCTATATCTTTAAAAATAGCTGAGTTATAGCACTTTGAATTTCTAGCGGGGCTGACATTTTGAAACAACCTGATTTTTGTTACGCGATAACAGGCGTATTTATGAACCGATTTGGATGTACCTAGGTGTATACATAATACGTACCAATTTCTCGACCGAGTTCGTTCGCCAGCTTCATCCGCCATCTTGTTTCAAAATGGTGGCCATTTAAAATTTTTTTTTAATTTAAAATTTAAAATGAGGTACCAAAAAATTTGGAAAATGAAAAAGGTTTTTTTGTATGTGTTTGACCTTAACACAAAGATTCCGGAACAGTTTTTGTTTCTTCTATACCTAAAAAAATGGCTCAGTTATAGCATTTTGAATTTCTATTGTGGCTGACATTTTGAAACAACCTGATTTTTGTCACGCGATAACAGGCGTATTTGTGAACCGATTTGGATGTAACTTGGTGTGTACATAATACATACCAATGTCTCGACCGAGTTCGTTGGTCAGCTTCATCCGCCACCTTGTTTCAAAAGGGCTGCCATTTTTATAAAAATTTAAATTTTAAATTTAAAATAAGTTATCAAAAAATTGAAAAATGAAAAATATTTTTTTTATCTGTTTGACTTGATACAAAGATTCCGGAGCAGTTTTTGTTTCGTATATATCTTAAAAAATGGTTGAATTATAGCGCTTTGAATTTCTAGCATGGCTGACATTTTGAAACGATCTGATATTTGTCACGTGATAACACGCGTATTTATTAACCTATTTCGATGTAAGAAGGCATGTGGATAGTATATCGTAATGTCTCGACCAAGTTCGCTGGCCAGCTTCATCAGCCATCTTGTTTCAAAATGGAGGCCATTAAATTAAATAAAAAAATTTATTTAAAGTGAGGTGCAAAAGAATTAGAAATGGGAAAAGGTTTCTTTCTTAAGTATTCGACCATGATATAAGGATTCCGGAGCATTTTTTGTTTTGTCTTTATCTTAGAAAATGGCTCAGATATAGCAGTTTGAATTTCTAATGTGGGTGACATTTTGAAAAATCTGATATTTGCCTGCGACCAGTGGCGGCTCGTGCCAATCTTCACTGGTGGGGCCCGGTCCTCATAACATATTGTAAATTTTTATGTATTAATATTTGTTGTTTAAACATGAAAACAAATTATTTAAAACTAACTATTATTTAAAACTTTTATTTCTTACTTTTGAAAAAAAAAAAAAAAAAAAAAAATTAATTATTTTTTCAAGTAATCAACGTTAATTTCAAATTTATCAAATTAATTACAATTTTTAACATACCATTAATTGCCATTATTAACATTGAACATACTTTGATCAATCATTATTTAATTAAAAAACAAATATACAAAATAATAATAATAATAATAATAATAATAGTAATAATAATAACAATCTCACAACGTTACAGAAAAAAAATATAAACTTTACTTGCAAACATTGAAACTGTTCAGAAATTAAAATTTAGTACATTATTTAAATAAAAGTTTGGTACGTTTTTAGATGCGCAAATCTTTCACTAACTTTAAATTTAATTACCATTATTCACATTAAACTTACTCTGGTCAAACATTATTAAATTAAAAAACAAATTCACAAATCAAACAAAAAATAATTATCTCATAATTTAATAGAAAAAAATACATATTTTTCTTGCAGAGATTTAATCCATTCACAAATTAAAATTTAATGCATTATTTAAATAGAAATTAGGCACGTCGATTTTTTCGACTAGCAAATCTTTCACTTACTTTTACATCAAATTTTGATATTGTACTAATAAAATCTTTGTGGACTGAAAGAACAGCAAGAGTGTGCTTAATCGTTCCTGTCCCACAGAGTTTTTCAAAAATGTTTTAAAATTTTCTCTCATTCGCTCTTGAACTCCAGTATGACACCCGCTCACAACAGCGCACCGTCATATGCTTGCGCAACAAGCTTATCTTTTAAATAAAACTTTTCTAAATTGTGAGTTAAGATTATAGTAAGTCCCTCTGCTGTTTTATCATAGACATCAATAAATTGAACAAACCTTTTCAAGGGTTTGTTGTTTTTTATATATCGTAAAATGATAACAAATTGCGAAGTGCAGCTTACATCAATATAGTTTCGTCAGCTTGTAAATCTACAAAATTAGAAGCAGAAATCTCATTTTTAACTTCATGCATATACGTTTCATACATACAATCCAACAGCTCATATTGTATAGTTTTTTAAGTATTTTTAGATACTGTAGCATTGTTTAAATGGTCTTCCAATATAGTGTCCAGTTTTGAGGCGTATGTGACCAATTCTAAAAACATACCTCGGTTTACGATTTAGCACATACCTGTTCTTCTCAACCATTTCATTATGTTTTTGTAATGAAATCCTGTAACCTTCATCCAACTGCACTACAATATTGACAGTTCCGAAGGTTTTATGCCCCACCAGTGGCTGAGAGGTTCTGCTCTCGAATCTGGTAGACGGGAGATGCTGGGTTCGATCCCAATCGCGCCCGTCGGCCTAATCGTTCGGAGTTTTCGTGGTTTTCTTCGAACCTTGGATTTCCAAGCGTTAATACGGGTTAGGTTCCCTTAGAAAGACCCCCACGAAGGGCACTCCCCCCTGGGCCTATATCCCCCGTGCAGATAATTGGCCGTCATAAATACAACCATACAACCAACCGAAGGTTTTATAGTTAAAAGCATTATTTAAATGAGTAGTATTCATTTCATGTTTTTTTTTACTCTTTCAGAAAAATGCTTCAAATCGTTACAGCCGGCCATACTCCATAATTTCATCCCTCCAAACAATAAAAAATAAAAACAGAACAATGCTTTTTTTTTTTCTTCACTTGCTGAAATACACAGAAATTTTTGATACCACTGTGTAGAGAAATAGCGTAGTTTTCCTCCATCTTTTCGTTTCATTTCAAAATTCTTCGGTTGATAAGGTACCAGGCATTTAATTTCAAGTTTTTCTTCCAAATTCATTGTTGAAAAGGGCATAATAAATCATCTACAGAATTCATTTTTTTATTTCAAGAATTTAAGGGTGTGTTCGAAAAAATATTTTTCCACCCTCAACAGCTCGAAATTTTCTGGGATACTTTCAGACTCATTTTTAAAAGTAAAAACATGAAACTTGCTGAGATGATTTTTGAAGTGATGTTTAAGAGGCCGTGTGGTTTCATTTTTCGCTCAATTCAATAGAATTTGATTTTAAAACAATTATTTTCTCATTAGGACCCCTTTTTTCATCCCCAGATCTCCCGCTTCAGAAAATTCGGTTCAAAACTCCCACTTTGATAGCATTTTTTTTGCAATATTTTCTGCATTTTTCAAAAAATCGACAAGCACGTCCCATTATGTAGTTTCTAAATAAGAGAGTTTGCCAGTTTGATGCGTTTGAGAGTAAAAATGAATTTAAAAATAAATCAGAAAATAAGCAGTTTGGATTGGAATACACCTTAACAATAACATGCGTCTCCGTTTAAAGAGAGTACAGAGTACTTAAAGATCGCGTAATTCAACGAATAAGCAGCAATAGTAATACAAATGTCGACGAATATTTTTGAGAATCCCCGTATAACAAACTTTGGATCAAGGGCACTCTCGCCCAGTGCCCCCCATTGCAAAAAAAATACGGAAGATTTAGCTCTAAAAGTGCAGTACATCGCCAAAATTGAATGACACGTGAGGGAGGGAAATACTCATTATCGCGCCAAATGGGCACAAATGTCTTGTTCCCCGATACAGTAACCTTGGTGTTCAGAAGTAAGTAGTGGCCAGTAAAGTGATTTATTGCCTCTGAGAAAGAAATAGATGCTGAGAGTCGATAACGGATGAGTGGGCACGATGTAAGAAGGAGTTTCTTTGCAATATATTTTTAGTAAACAGTTCTTTTTTTTTTTAAGTTTTAAATTAAAAATATGAATCAAAATTTTTTAAATGAACAGAAAATTCTAGTGGGGCCTGGCCCCAGTGGCCCCAATGGACCGGCCGCCCCTGCCTGCGACAGAACTTGTATATATCGACCGATTCCGATGTGAGTGAGCATGTGCACAAGATTTACTAAGGTCTCGACCAAGTTCACTCGTTAGCCTCATCCACCATGTTGTCTTACAATGGCAGGAACTTCAAGATATCGCCGAATTTGGCAACCAAATATAAGTTACTTTAAATAAAAGCAGCTTGGATAAAGCTGACTAATTTCGCGAAATTCTCATTCATAATGATTTAATGTTGATAAAGATTAGAATTGAATCTCCTATAGTTGGTTTCCACTAAATTGAGCTTCATGTGTTTGAATAATATAAGCTTGCTTTTTAAAAATAAGGAATATGAAAGCTACCTCTTCCTCCCGGCACTGGCCGGAAGGACTTTTTTATCTTACTTTTCTACCTTGAATCTCCTTGTTTTTTATGCCCAACGAATTCATCTCCCCCCACCACTCCCACACACCTTCCAACATACTTCTTAAAACAGTGTCAGTTGGATTGCTATACCTATAAGAGTGGAATCAGAGAGGTAATTGAAGTTTAAGGTGAATGAGAATTCAAATGGAGGAAAATGTTGCCGATACAATTTTTTCATTTCTTGCTAAAGTGTGAACATTTTTTTGAGAGTGTAACAATTTTGAAATCAAAACAGAAAAAAATTACAGATTTCTTCGTCTAAAATGAATGTAAGTTATCCTCATGTGATTTTTATCATGCTTTCAAATAAATGTCTGTTCTCTCTTTTGAAGCTGTTTAAATAATTCAGAAATACAATATTAGGTTACTATTTATAGTTAAATATTTCAGATTCTTAATTAAACACCTCAAAAGTAATTTGTGTTCAAAATTTACATATTAAATAGGAATATTCACTCATTTTCTATATAACGAATTTCTCTATATAGCGAAATATTTACTGGAACAATGGATTTCGTTAGATACACTCGACTGTATCCCAATTTCGATATTAATATATTTGAATGATAGTCAGAGGCATAAAATAACAAGTTTGAAATTGCTCGTCAAACGTGGCAAATGAGGTGCGTTCGTACTATAACTAGATTTATGAATACTTTTGCACCGCATACTGTACTGAATGTACATTTTAGTGCACTTCATAAGTGCATATCAATTTCATGCTGTTCAAAGGGCTGTAACATCATTAAAATGCACTTGAAATAACTTTTTCCTATTGGCCGTAATGCAACAGAAAACTATTGACTGTCCCTGTAATCAAACTATACATCCGATTTTTATAAAATTGGAAATGAGTCGACAAAATGTTGCAACAATTATATTCGGAAGGCTGTAACATCATTAAAATGCACTTGCAATAATTTTTTTCCATTGGCCGTAATGTAACGGAAAACTTTTGACCGTCCTTGTAATTAAAATATACATCCGATTTTCATAAAATTTAAAATGGCTCGACAAAATTTTGCAACAATTATATATTTAAAATTTCAGACCATTCGCTTCGGTAGTTTCTGCTCTGTTATATGTGGACGGACAGACGGACTGAACGACGAATATAGGTGCTACGTATTTATATAATTACGAACGCACCTAAAAGGGATTAAAATACGCAAATTTTAAGGTATGTATGGAAAACAAGTTATCACAATTTGAAATTCACGAAAATGTTTTTTAATCTCAAAATTGTGTACTGTCATAATTTTCATAAAATATTTCATTGAACATTACACGTATTAAAACTAACATTGCGTTTACCTTCGCATACCATATAACGAGAGTTCGTTAATTAACGTGCGCAGGAAAATGTAATCCCATTTAATCTTTAGTATTAATTGTTAATGTAAAACTTTTAAATGCTTTGGAAATTTTTGCCGCACAATATAGATTTTCTATTTCAATTTTTAATAAATTTCTATAATGATAATAATTTCTAAAATTCTATAATTTCTATAATTTCTATAAAATAAGCTAAAACTAAAAATAAATTATTTTTATCGGATCTAATGAAACTTAGAAATTGATAATTACAAAACAAAACATGAAAAATGAGTGTTAAATTTTAATAAGAAACTATTCATAAACCGCATTCTGAACGCTAACGAAGCCGCCTAATTATATAATGCAATCGGTTTTTTTAATAGAAAAACACAATTACTCTCATAAAATAGAATGCCAAAATAATCAACTAGTTTTTCCACAAACAATCCCTTCTTACAGGTGTTCTCGGTTGGGGCTGTTTTTGATAATGCGATTTCATTTAGTGCAGTAATCGTTTTACATATGCTCCCTCGATTAGTGCAGTCAAAATTTCGATAAGTACGGTAATCATGAATTAGGTGATCCTTTTTTTTTTTCAAGTAAGATGACCCTTTTTGAAAATGAATGTTTTAAAAATAACGAAAAAAAATATCATAGAAGAAGTCTAAAAGTGTCAGTATACGGAAAAATTTAAAGCGACAAAAATTGTCTGGCATTCGTCAGGGTCCAAGCATTTCATTGGTTTTTCGGAAAAAGGCTTTTCCTCATCAGTTTCCGAGCATTTCATTGGCTGTTCCGGGCAACATTTGACATCAAGCTCTAAAGTATATATCTCAGGCAACATAATTGCTCCGACAAGAAAAAGTTTATTTCTTTTCGACCAACTCTTTTAATTCCATATGTCAACATTGAGTCTTCCGAAATTAGAAGCAGTTTTGACACCTCGTGTAATGGCACTTTATGAAGCTTCTCAAAAACTGGAATTGCTCAGACGATATTCGATAGTTATAGACACAGACATCAGAAGATGTATGTAAGTGCACCGTGTGTTAGCAAACCTAATTTTGTGTTACCGCAACATGTATTCCAAAAAGAAGGAAACATTTTTGCAACTGGCAATTGATAAGTTTTCGCTGAAATAAATTAAAATGTATGAAACTTTGAAGTAATTACATTGAATTATAATAAGTTTTAAATCAAATTATGTTAATATTGAGTTGAGGAAAAAGTAACTTCGTTTTTTCCTAATAGACGGCTTTAAAGTCACATATCTCGAGTAATACTTATTCAATTAGGCCAATCTATAGATCGTTTGAAAGGCAACAGCCCATAGAATATTCTAGATATAAAGGTAGCGTCATCTGTTTTCTCAGTCAAAAGTTATTGTGCTTTGAAAATGGAGATTCTAGAAGGTCATTTTCATCAAATTTTGCTTTTTTACTTCCGTAAAGGTAAAAATGCAGTGCAGGCTCATCGAAAATTGTGTAGTGTTTATGGTGATCTATTGGTTTGCTCGTTTTCGTTGCTGAAATTTCGATGTTAAAGATGAACCTCGCCCTGGCCGGGCAACCGTTGAAAAAATCGATGAAATTCTTCAAAAAATCGAGATAGACTGACATATATCATCTCGCGACATCACTACGGAACTAAACATCGACCAAAAAACAGTTTTGAACCATTTACATAAGACGGGATACCAAAAGAAGCTCAATACTTGGGTTCCACATGAACTGGCAGTGAAAACTTTAATGGGAAGTGTTTCCGTTTGTGAATAGCTGAGGAAACGAAACGAAATCAAACCATTTTTGAAACGAATGACTACGGGGAATGAAAAGTGGATCATGGTCGACAATAATGTGCGAAAAAGATTGTGGTCGAAGCCCGGAGAAGCTGCACAAATGGTGGCAAAACGCGGATTGACGCCAAGGAAGGTGATGCTGAGTGTTTGGTGGGATTGGAAAGGAATTGCTCATCATGAACCGCTTGAACTTGGACAAACCATTAATTCGACTCTCTACTGTCAACAGCTAATGTGAATGAAGCAGGCGATTAAAAAAAGGACCATAATTGATCAATAGGAAAGGCGTGTTCTTCCATCACGGCAATGCTAAATAACACACCTCTTTAGTAACGCGGCAGAAATTGAAAGAGCTTGGCTGGGAAGTTTTGATGCACCCACCGTATAGCCCGGAACTTGCCGCGTCTGAATACCACTTGTTTTGGCCTCTGAAGAACTCTCTTAATGGTGTGAAGCTGACTTCAAAAGAGCTTTGTGAAAATCTCTTGGTTCCGTTTTTCATCCAGCAATATCAGAAGTTCTACAGTGATGGAATTATGGTTTTACCAGAAAAGTGGCAAAAGCTGATCGATCAAAACAGCACATATATCATTGATTAGTGTTTGAAATGTATATGAATAAATTCGCTTTGAAAAGCATGAAAAAAAAAACGAAATTGCTTTTTCCTCAACACAATATTTAAAAATAAACATAATAGTAATTAAGCTAACATAAATAACATAAATAAATGTTGTAATGCAGAAATGAAATCAAAATTGACTTTTAATGTTTCTCGATTGTTACATATTAAATTACCTCAAATGTTTATTTTAAATGGAGTACATTTACTACATTTTCTAATTTTGTTTATTGGGTTTTTTAGAAAGTTTGCCGTAGGTTCTATTGCATTTTTTTCTTGCATTCAATGTATATGTTTCAATTAGTGCTGCATTATAGAATGAATAATTAACCGTACTAATCACGGGATATCTGTGTTTAGTTTCTTTAACCAATGGGCGATTCTCAAAAGGTACGATCATTAAACGTTAACTATATGTAATTTTTAAAATTTTCAAATTTAAGGCCAATTTTTTTAATAGTATAATATTTTATCTATAAATATAATATATAAATATTTTAATAGTATGTCTACAAAATTATACACAAATATTAAAAGACAGCAACTATTCTGGAAAATTAATTATTAAAGCATTTAATTAGCAGTTGTGCACGTTACAAATTTTGGACATTTTTTTGCACGTACATTACAGATTTTGGACGTTGCTCTTAGTATTTAAAAAATTCTTAAGACTAAGAATGTAGTAAATGTGTCCTATAATTGTTTGTGTATACATATATATATGCATAATTAACTTTTTGTTATCCAGTAATAATAATAATAAAATCAAATGCTTTGTTACGTACGTTACTTTCGGACATAACAAAATACAGAAAAATTCTTTATACAAAAGTCCTTCTATCTTCAAAAAAGCAATAAATCAGCCTGCCATCTCTTAACGAAGTTATCAAAAAATCATCCGTTTCCTTTATGCATTCGTTGTTTACCATTAGAACCACCTGGAAAAAAGTTAAAACTCTTTTTCTTGGTGGTACATTGGAGCAGTTAACGTTATGAATGTCCGAAATTGGCGTCTTTAGCATAAAATAATAAAATTTTAAGATATTTATATAAAGCTTTTACAATAAATTATGTCATTTTCTGTCTCTGAATAGAATTAAAAACTCAGTGTAAAAAAAAATAATAATAAAGTTAATGATAATTAAAGTTATGCTTGAAAGGCTTAAAGTTATGACGTGTGTCCAGTGCTCACCTTTTGAGAATCGCCCCAATCATAATACACGTACAGATAATTTGAAATATGAAAGCTATTTTATTTCCAAACATATTTAAAGTAGAAAATTCGTGTGTCATTACATAAGCAACATGTTTTATTAAAAGAAGAAAAAATTCTGTGCAAACGACAATTGATAAGTTTTAGTGCTAAGTTAAATAAATTAAACTGTATGTAAGTTTGAAGTAATCAAATTGTATTACAATAAATTTTAAATCGAATTATGTTAATTAAAAAAAGTAACCTAATAGTAACTAAACTAACATATTAGCAAATTATGATATGTCACTATTACTCTATTTTTACTTTTTTCTATCGGATATAGAAGAAAGTATTGCAATCCATTTTTTTTCACATCCGGTTTTAGTTGTCAGAAATCTCAAAAAACATGTTTATACCAGGGGCGGATCCAGAGAATCGTTTTGGAGGGGGGGGGGGGGGGGGGCTTTACCGAGTTACATATAATCAACGTAGTCATACTTTTTGTTGCTCAAATCCTTCCTTGCAGTTAATTATTAAATGAATATGAAATTAATGCGATTTAAAAATATTAGACTCTCGATTACCCGACATCCAAATAACCGAAACACTCGGTTATCCAGCACTATTATTTTATAATCCGCTCTCTCCTCAAAATATCGTTTATTGTTACTTATTAGCTCGTAAAATTAAAAACGTTATAACACAATTTATTTATTAAATGTCTTTTTAGGGTTTCGTTCATCTGACGAAACCCTATTCGTCTCGCTCCT
The DNA here is from genome assembly GCA_963932465.1 of Maratus speciosus. Classification (NCBI taxonomy): domain Eukaryota; kingdom Metazoa; phylum Arthropoda; class Arachnida; order Araneae; family Salticidae; genus Maratus; species Maratus speciosus. Next base: position 165,267,171 of record OZ010786.1, on the reverse strand, counting down.
CTGTCTGTCTGTCTGTCTGTCTGTCCGTCTATCCGTCACAGAGCCCGTTTTCAGAAACTATATAAGTTGGACACTTGAAATTTTGCATACTTATAGCTGAATACATCACATCAAACGACAAATCATAAAATTTTGAAAAAGTCTTATATTTAACCCTATGGGCTCCAATTTCTGTATTTTAATCCTTTTGTTCTAACTGAGCCCCTAATTAAGTTGAAGACTTAAAATTTTGCATACTTATAGCTGAACATATTACATCAAACGACAAATCTTAAAATTTTGAAAAAGTGTTATATTTAACCCTCTGTGCTCCAACTTGTGTATTTCAATCTTTTTGTTCTAACTGAGCCCCTAATTAAGTTGAAAGCTTAACATTTTGCATAGTTATAGCTGAACACATCACAACAAACGACAAATCATAAAATTTTGAAAAAGTCTTCTATTTAACCCTCTGGGCTCCAACTTGTGTATTTTAATCTTTTTTGTTCTAACTGAGCCCCTAATTAAGTTGAAGACTAAATTTTGCATACTTATAGCTGAACACATCACATCAAACGACGAATCATAAAATTTTGAAAAAGTCTCATATTTAACCCTCTGCGCTCCTACTTCTGTATTTTAATCCTTTTGTTCTAACTGAGCCCCTAATTAAGTTGAAAACTTAAAAATTTGCATACTTATAGCTGAACACATTACATCGAAAGACAAATCGTAAAATTTTGAAAAAGTCTTATATTTAACCCTCTGAGCTTCAACTTGTGTATTTTAATCTTTTTGTTCTAACTGAGCCCCTAATTAAGTTGAAGACTTGAAATTTTGCATACTTATAGCTGAACACATCACATCAAACGACAAATCATAAAATTTTGAAAAAGTCTTATATTTAATCCTCTGGGCTCCGACTTGTGTATTTTAATCTTTTTGTTCTAACTGAGCCCCTAATTAAGTTGAAGACTTAAAAGTTTGCATACTCATAGCTAAACACATCATATCAAACGACAAATCATAAAATTTAGAAAAAGTCTTATATTTAACCCTCTGGGCTCTAAGTTGTGTATTTTAAGCTTTTCTAACTGAGCCCCTATTTAAGTTGAAGACTTGAAATTTTGCATACGTATAGCAGAGCACTTGCGATCACACGAAAAATCATAAAATTTTCAAAAAGTCTTATATTATTTACCCACCTGGCTCTAACTTGTGTATTTTAAGCAATTTTTCTAACTTTACCCCATTGCACTCGGTGGGTACTTTTCTAACTTTTGCCGACACCACGTTGACCACTCTTTCATATTATGCACATAGCCTTACATAATTCAGTTCCACTTTTTACCACCAGGGAGCGCCTACCTATCTCCGGTGCTATAGACCCGATCCCCTCGACTAATATACCTACGGATAGGTTGTAGAACGGATTTTCGTTCGGATAGAAGTTTGTGTAGAATAGAGTAGGCCCCTGGTTGCGAAATGTGGAACTAATAGATTTCGCAAAAGGATAAAGTGTTTTGAAAGGAATATTAAACGAAACCCTCTGTGCGATCTGTGATCACACTTACCCGCTTGTTTTTTTCTTTTTCTGTTTACTCTTATACTATAATTATTTATCTTATTTTTTGTTCTTTTAGTTATGGTGAACAACGTTAATAACACAACCCTGCGATGATTATCTTTTTAAACTTTTGATAATTGCTTTTGATGTAAGACTTTTTAAAAATTTGCGATTTATGGAAAATCCTAACGTGAAAAAGGATCCCCTTCAGAAATCTGACGGGCCTTTAACATACTAGAAAGTTAAAATGTGTCATCTAAGTGGTGTGTATATCTCTTCACTGTCGCGGATCCAAGGAAGGGGTGGGGGACATCGCCCCAATAGCCCCCCCCCCCACTTTGGATAAAAAAATATAAATCCACCGATTATCGCGAAATTCGACAAATGGTCGCAAAAAAAAAATCAATTTTGTCAATCGTTTGCAAATCAAAAAATCGCGCAAAAAACGCAAATTTCGTCAAAGGATCACGCAAAAAGAGCGATTTCGTCAAAGGATCGAGCATAAACGTGAATTTCATTAAAGAAGCGCGGAAAAAACATGAATTTTGCCAAAAAATCGGACATTTCATCAAAGGACCACAAAAAACGTGAATTTCGTAAAGGACCACGAAAAAAAACGCGAATTTCGTCAAAGGATCGCAGAAAAAATCGCAAATTTCGACAAAGAATCGCAGAAAAAAAGCGAATTTCGCCAAAGGAACGCAGAAAAAAACGCTAATTTCGCGAAACAATTCCGAAAAAAACGCTAATTTCGCGAAAGAATCGCACAAAAAATGCGAATTTCGTCAAAGAATCGCGAAAAAAATACGCTAATTTCGTCATAGGTCCGCGGAAAAAACGCACAAGTAGCACCAGGAGGAGATTCCCCCAGGTGCGTATCCACGGGGGGGATCGATCGGTGCGGTCGCTCCCCCAAGATATAAATCCAATGTTTTTATCGGCAGTTTTCGCGGAACAGACAGACAAGCAAACGAAAATACTTTTCAGGTGTCAATGGTAAACCTCACTTACGTTTCGGCAGTTAGTGAACAAAATAGGATTATATCCTGTCAAAAGGCATATGGCGCTACACTAATGGGTTGAGGTGGGGACGATGCCATTTCGTGTACCTTTTGTTGAATCTCTACAACAGAAATTGACAACGTTATGCGGATCCCTTTAACCCCTTAACGTCGCTTAATTTTGGAAAAATCCCTTCAAAAATCGTCGATTTTTTTTTATTGCCCGATTTTATTATTCATAAAATTCTGAGTTCATTAGTAAAAGAAACAGGGTATTTTCTTAATATTTAACCCTTTTAAGGGTGGTTTGAAGTGTATGAAATCCCTCAATTTTAATACCCAAAAGTCCAATAATCCCAGAAATTTAATACAAAAATTTTTCTTTACTAAATTTGCGAAGTTTGGCTCTTTGGTATTTGAAAATAAATCTTTAAATAAATTCTGATGTCAATCCTTTATTTCGACATTTAAGCAAAGAAGAGGCTTTGTTCCTAAAAGTGTTCAGGATAGATAAAATTTTTAAAACTTTCAATTTTATTTACCTTTATTTGATTATATTGTACACACATGGCGTGCAGAGAAGCTTCGATGCAAGGCTGCAACCCGTGGTTTCATTTTAAGTTAAGGTAAAGACATAAATAAATCAAATAAATTTTTTATATTACTACAAGGACGATAATTTCATTCAATTTTAATTTGAAAATCGGTATTCAATATATTTTTCAAAATTTAGTAAATTTTCAATGTAAGGATAACTTTGAAACATGACATGCATAGTTCTACATTACAATCCGTCCATTCATATTTGGTTTATTTTATAATTTTGTTTCCGTATTTATTCTCATAGGAAAAACAAATTTTTCATTCCGTGTAAGGTTTTGTCCGTAGGGGTCATAACATCCAGAAAATGGTGTTCACATAAACTACTTGATGTTGATAATTGTTCTTTACAATTCATTCAGATGTGCACAAACAGTCGAAATTTTGTACAGTTTTGGATTAGGTGGATTTTGAGGATCGTTATTCCAGAAATGTATTATTTTTTTCTATCGAATTCGCTGTACCTATTGTACGTCCTAATATCGCGAAAAAATGGAGTTTTAACAAATAAAGTGTAGTCCAAAATATATCTTCTTTAACTATTACTTTTAACTATTTTTTTTTTACATTTTTTTTAACAGTAGTAAGAGTAAGAAACAGCAGCATTTTATTTTAAGAAATAGTTTGCCATTCCAATCTGCCTTTCTCTCTTTTTTCTCAAACAACATTTCCCTATTTCTCATCATAGCGATTAGTTTCTATTACAATATTATCCGCCTATTCATTATTTATAAAATGGTCATGGTTCTGCAGAATACCCGAAATAGCTTCAAACTAAACGTTAATCTTAGGCTCGATTTGAATTGCAAGCATGGAGGTGCGTAATATTGGGTCATCATCATTATCTTTTCGGAGTCAAAAACATCTGAAAAAATGGAATCTTCTGATTCCTTTCTAGATATCTCAACACTAAAATAATTCTCTTCACTTGAGCTACTCAGCATAGAAAGTTATAAAACGGTAACCCAATGTATTCAGATTTGAAACAAGTAAAAAATGTGTTTCAACTCGTACAATTTCTTAAATTAAGCATTACGATCTTAAAAACAAACTTGTCATTTCTGAGTTCCCCTCTTTTAAGCGTTTAAGACAATTTATTTCTTGGGCACTACTATTTGTTTAAGGAACAATTATACTTGATTTCCGACAAGAAATGCAAAAGAAATTTGCTAAAAACTATACCTTAAAAATATAGTGGTGCGAACTGAATATAAAAATAGAATCACGTATTTAAGGCTTAAAAACATTTTCGGGAAAGAAAAATGCAAAGAAAATACCAGAAAAAATAGCTAAAGTCAAAATACGTCCAGCCCGTGAGTGTCACAGGCGCGACGAAATTTGTTCATAGAGTTTTGCCCGTGAATGTCTCGGGCGCGACGATTAAGGGGTTAAAGCAGGGGTGTCAAACTGTGGCTCGCCGGATACCACTAAAATTTTAAAGAAATAGTCGACAAGTTGAATTGCAGCAATTCGACGATTAGATAAGGCAAAGGTAACTGTAAAATTTTAGTGGTATCCGGCGGGCCACAGTTTGACACCCCAGCTTTAAAGTGTTGAAACATTTTCGTTCTTTCAAAGAAGCTGCAATTCTAATTTCTGTATAACGATATTTTTGAGGAGTGCTTTATTGTTTGAGAAAAGAATAGGATTCATAGCAATTTCCAAAAAAAAGAAAGAAACAAGAAAAAGAAAGGTCCTTTGAAAAATTCAAGCATCTTAATGTTTTCTGAAGAAAACCAATCATGTGTTAAAAATATACTGTTATTTCCACCCACATTGGTAAATTTCAAGGGTATTTCACGAATGAAAAAAAAAGGATTGTGTCCTAATCCTAGTCAGTTAAAAGCTAAAATGAGTGTGGTGTGTTGATTTCTTAAAAACCAACTAAGTAATTTAAATTAAAATAATAAAAGTTTGTAAAAAATCACCATAAAATAAAAGCAAAACATAGGACGCGTTTCGAGCTAAAAATATAACAGCCCGTCATCAGCTACAGTAAACACGTGTCCGTAAGTGGACAAGGTCAAAAATGAACTGAAAGGGAGAGAATGTTGCAAAGAATGCGACAGATGGCGCTAGCTGAAAGGGGAACATACAGAAGAGAAAAGTGTTGCCAAAAAATAGAAGAGAAATTGATAGGGAAAAATGGAAATAAAAGAAATAAACAAAATTAAAATAAAATAAAAGAAGTAAATTAAAAAATATAAATGATAATAATAAATAAAAGAATAAAACAAGAAAAAACCCAAAAAATCTCTTTTTTTTTACAAAATAAAAAGAAAAGAAACAAGAGAAGAGGGAAAAGAATTACAAAAGTAATTTCCACGCTGGAGATAGGAAAGGAGATGATGGGATATCATTGACAAGATTAGCAGAATTTTTAGAAATAAAATATGCTTCATGAAAATCCAAGTGAGAGGGAGAGGCAGGGGAAGAAATAATTTTGGCCATGGAGAAATTGAAACAATGACTGGAAGACCAACAGTGAGAAGCAATCGAAGATTTAGAGATTTCTTGATTTGCAATATACCTCTGATGCTCGCCTAATCTGAATTTTAAAGCTCTCTTTGTTTGACCAATATAACCTAAATTGCAAGAACAAGGAATTAAATAAATACACGACCGGTTCTCAGTAGGAATAGGATCTTTTAGAGAAGTGAATTTAATTTTATTCATAGGTTTGAAGATAACTTTAAAATTAAAACCAGAAAGGATTTTAGCAATTTTAAAACAGAGAAGAGAATAAAAGGGCAGAACTATTATAGAGTTAAAATTAGGAGGATTATTTGAATCAGAAAAAGGACCTTTAGGCTTATTAAATTTATACAAAGCTTTATCAATCAAAGAGGGATTATAACCACAAGCAAGGGCAAGAGATTTGAGATAATTAATTTCATTATTCAAAGTAGAAGATTCAGAACAAATGCGTAACGCCCTAAAAACAAAAGTATAAAAGGACGCCACTTTTTGTTGAGGAGGATGATTTGAAAAAGCATGAGGAGGAAGAGATACAGCGAAAGGTTTCTATAAACGGAGGTAGAGAACCAATCTGGGTGTTTCGAAACCAAGACGTCAAGAAAAGGAAGAGAATTGTTTTCTTCGACTTCGATAGTAAATTGAATACAAGAATCAACAGAATTAACAAGAGAAAGGAGATTAGAAAGATCCAGGTCAGAGGGAATTAAAATGAAAGTATCAGCAACATACCTAAACCAGAAAGGAAATTTATATAAACTGAAGAGTTTTTCTTCAACAAAATGCATATAAATTATCACATTAAAGAAGAAACAGTGGATTACCCATGGCCAAACCCTCAGTTTGAGAATAGAAAGAATTATTTAACTGAAAAGCAGTTTGCCTGACACAAATACTAACTAAATGCAGGATTTCATCAATCTCTATGGAAGAGTAATGAAATTCGCGCAACCTTCTTTCCAAACAACCAATTGCCCCTTGAACAGGCACGTTAGTGAAAAGGGATTTAACATCTAAGGAAACCATTATATAATTGCAAGGAGAAAGGCGTTTAATTTTATCAACAAAGTCAAAAGAGTTTTTCGCAGTGTGAAAGTTAGTGGAAGATAAAGGAGCGAGTAACTTAGAAAGGAACTTGGCAAGTTTATAAGAAGCAGTACCAATATTGGAAACGATAGGGAGAAAGGAAAGAGTAGATTTATGGACATTAGGAAGAGCATAGAAACGAGCATAATTAGCGATAGAAGGGGTGACCAAACGTTTGGTGTTATCATTAAGAAAGACAGAATTTTTAATGACATGCTTGATATCAGATAAATGCTTAGTTGAAGGATCATTCTTTAATTTGAAACATGGACCAGAGTTTAACATAGATTCAACGTGGAAAATATAATCAGATTTATTGAGAAGAACTGTTTGACCGCCTTTATCAGCCTTAGTAATAAGAAGGTTAGGAACGGAATTAAGTTCCTCATGCTTTTTCAAATCATCCTCCTCAACAAAAAGTGGCGTCCTTTTATACTTTTGTTTTTAGGGCGTTACGCATTTGTTCTGACTCTTCTACTCTGAATAATGAAATTAATTATCTCAAATCTCTTGCCCTTGCTCGTGGTTATAATCCCTCTTTGATTGATAAAGCTTTGTATAAATTTAATAAGACTAAACGTCCTTTTTCTGATTCAAATAATCCTCCTAATTTTAACTCTATAATAGTTCTGCCCTTTTATACTCTTCTCTGTTTTAAAATTGCTAAAATCCTTTCTCGTTTTAATTTTAAAGTTATCTTCAAACCTATGAATAAAATTAAATTCTTTTCTGTAAAAGATCTTATTCCTACTGAAAACCGGTCGGGTGTTTATTTTATTCCTTGCTCTTGCTATTTAGGTTATATTGGTCAAACAAAGAGAGCTTTAAAATTCAGATTAGGCGAGCATCAGAGGTATATTGCAAATCAAGAAATCTCTAAATCTTCGATTGCTTCTCACTGTTGGTCTTCCAGTCATTGTTTCAATTTCACCATGGCCAAAATTATTTCTTCCCCAGCTTCTCCCTCTCACTTGGATTTTCATGAAGCATATTTTATTTCTAAAAATTCTGCTAATCTTGTCAATGATCTCCCATCATCTCCTTTCCTATCTCCAGCGTGGAAATTACTGTTGAAATTCTTTTCCCTCTTCTCTTGTTTCTTTTCTTTTTATTTTGTAAATAAAAGGGATCTTTTGGTTTTTTCTTGTTTTATTCTTTTATATTTCTTTATTTATTATTATTATTTATATTTTTTAATTTACTTCTTTTATTTTATTTTAATTTTGTTTATTTCTTTTATTTCCATTTTTTCCCTATCAATTTCTCTTCTGTTTTTTTGGCAACACTTTTCTCTTCTGTATGTCCCCCTTCCAGCTAGCGCCATCTGTCGCATTCTTTGCAACATTCTCTCCCTTTCAGTTCATTTTTAACCTTGTCCGCTTACGGACATGTGTTTACTGTAGCTGATGACGAACTGTTATATTTTTATCTCGAAACGCGTCCTATCTTTTGTTTTTATTTTATGGTGATTTTTTACAAACTTTTATTATTTTAATTGCTTCATATCGCCAGTTTTTGGGTGCTGTTTCGCTGTCAACTTGGTAATTTGTTCTTCCGTTCTTTGCCCGATCTACCCCCCCCCCCCGGTGGATGCGCGCCTAGGGGAATCTCCTCCCAATGCTAATTGTGCGTTAATTGTGGCGACCCTTTGACGAAATTCGCATTTTTTCAGAGATTCTTTCGCGAAATTCGAGCATTTTTTTCGCAATTCTTTGAAGAAATTCGCATTATTTTAGAGATCTGTTGACGAAATTAGCGTTTTTTGCGTGATTCTTTGACGAAATTCGCGATTTTTCGCGATCCTTTGACGAAGTTGGCGTTATTGCGCGATCCTTTGACCTGTGAACGATTGACGAAATTGATTTTTTTCGGCGACCATTCGTCGAAATTCGCGACAATCGGTGGATTTTTTTTTTGGGGGGGGGGCGACCCCTTCCCCCCCGTGGATCCGCGCCTGGTTTATACAAAATGTCTGTCTGTCCGTCCGTGTGTCGCCGTTGTATCATTGAAAAGTTTATAACGTTATAAATAGAATTGAACCAAATTTCAGATATATATTGTTGACTATGTTAAGCACCTCCCACGTGAATTCGGAAATACTCTGCTGAAAGAGGGCACTAAAATTGCGATTTTTGTGCTATATTCATTATTGTGCCATCGAAACGTGTATGAAGTTATGCAAAGTATTGAAGCAAATTTCACATATATGTTTTTGGCTATGGCAAGCAAGTCCCACTTGAAGTTGGAAATATGCCGCCAGAAGGGGGAGTAGTAGTATCGATCTTTGTGCCATTTTCATTATTGTATCATCGAAAAGTTTAAGAAGATATGTACAGAATTGCACAAAATTTCAATTATAGCTTTTTGGCTATGGCAAGCAAGTCTCATTTGAATTTTAAGATACTCTGCAGGAAGGGTGCGCTGTAATAGCGAATTTTGTTTAATTTTCTCTATTTTTCTCTTTCCTGTTGACAATGGCTGCTCGTGCAGCGAGAAGAGCTTGGCATTCTGCTAAGCCGGCGATCCGCAAGCATATTTTCACGAATTTCGGATATGGCAGTACAATACTTACTATACTTACTACTATTTTACTTTCAGAAAATACCTGTCGCATCGTATCATCGTTCATGGTTTATTTGCTTATTTATTTGTTATTTTTTGTCAAAATAATAATGGTCATACTAACAATAATAATTGGAACCTCAAAAATTTTAAAAATTCTTATGAGCGTGTCGGTAATTAAGATACCTTAAAGTATAACTTCATTACTTCTTACATGTAAATCTATACAATGATGAACAAAATATTATGTACTACAGTAATAATTATATTAATTAAATGCGTTGCAATAAAAATAAAGAAAAAATTAATTTAATTTTATAGTAAACACAAATTTTAACCATAATTTAGATATTTATAGGGCTAAATACTTAAATATATTCACTGACATATTTAAATTTTCATGTATGATTGTTTACAATATAAAATTGCATAAATGATTCATTCCTTAAAAGATTATTAAAAAATTAAAAAGATGTTAAACATCGAGTACTTTCTTCTAATACTTAGCTAACATCAGGATTTAAAATTCAAACAATTGTTAGAAAGGTTACTTGTTCATAGCTCACTCACAAATCCCTCGCTTCAATCCGTACATACGGGTCCTATAGTGGATTCCACTAACATGGCGAAAAATAGAACAGAAGTAGGGGAGGTGGTTGAGGGGCTATTTGAAATCATTGTTTTATGCGCAAAGCCATCTTTTTATTTGGAATGCTGTAGGATAAAATGTCCTTCTCCACTCCTGTTTACAATTTCAATAGATTCACGGATTGTTACTTCGCAATAATTCTTCATAAGGTATAAAATTCTTGCATTACTCAAATCAATATTAATATTCTGCTTTTGGTAAAGTCTTCAATGAGCGGTAGCTGATCTATTGAATTATTGGTCACTTCATTGCTCCCAGTTCTCCATGTTTTCATACCTTTTGGTGCAGGAAAACATAATGGTAAACCTACGAGTTAGCCGCTAAAATCGTGTTTTCCACCAAGATATGACTTGGCAAACCGATTGCGTTTTAATATGCTAATCAAGATTTGACTAATTCTAGAATTTCATCCGTGAACTCGATGAGGTGATAGTCTGTGCTGCCGGCTCCCGATCTATAACCAGTTTCCAAAATTTTAAACCATTCACGATCCATTTAGATGTCTAATGACATCAGATGGGTCACCATTTAATGCTTCTGCTAATTCTTGTTGCGTTTGTCTGTTGTCTTTATCCAATAAGGCTTTCAATTTTTCGGTCTTCACGTTCCCTGTCTTCAACATCGAATGAACCTTCTTTAAATTGTCTGAACCACCTTCTACATATACTGTCAGAGAATCCATGCTCACTTTAATATTCTAGTTGGAAAAGATGACTTTCAGCAGTGCTTTTCATTAAATTATAAAAGAACAAAGCTTCCGCAAATGACGATTATTTGGTACAAAACTATCCATTTTCAATCTAATTAAAAACTATGTTGCTTACACTTTAATAAAATATCATATACTACGTTTTTAAGTTTATCAAGAGTATTTTCAAAAGCATGTATTAGCAGATTCACACAATACATATAAGAACTTAAGCTATCTATTAGAAAAACGGAACTTACTTTTGCATATACCCAATAAGTTGCAAGTTTATATTTAAATGGTGAATAACTGTCGCACGTTATGAGTGAGATGTGAACAAGTAGTGTTCGTAACAAATGTTTATATCTTAAATCCTGATGATGGCTAAATATTAGCCTAAATTACTCGATTTTTAGCATCATTTTAATTGTTTAATCATCTTTTAAATAATGAACCGTTTATGTAATTTTATATTGTATTATTAAGGTGAATTTTAGCATCCTCAACTAGATTATTTAATGATTGTATACATCTGCAAACAATATTAACACGTGATTAAAATTTTTGTTTCCCATGCATTTTACCAAACAGTTACTATCTATTTAAATATCCCAGTCTATACGGATATATTAAATAATGTTAAGACATTCTACAGATTTGTTTTATTCTAAGTTGCCACGTCAATATACATAATTTATTCACGTGGTCATTTGAAATAAATTAACTTTTTTATTGTATTTCTTTGTCATCAGATTCTTGAAATCCTGCAAAAGAATATTGATTGTAGAAATGTTAAATCCTTTTGTTTGTTTGCCCATGTGTATGAAAATAAAGTTTTTTATTTTATGATTAAATTTTATTTCTTCATATTTTATACGAAATGATACATTTTAAATAATTACCCCTCTCCGTTTATTTTGTCCTATAGCGCATCTTTAAGCTTAAACATAAAGATATTATTTATATCAAATGTAACATACTGGAATACATACTGGAATACATACATTATAAAAAAAATCTGAATCCAATTATTAGTCTAAATGCTAGTTTATTGCTAAAGAAATTCAAACAGCTTCAATAACAGACAACATTAAAATCAAGTTATATATATATATACATATTTAATTAATCTTTTACGAAAAATAAGAAACTTTTGAATAACACTTTTAATTTTAAATCGGAGCTTTTTTTAATATAAAAACATCTACTTCTTTGATTACGTAATCATCACAAGGAGTTTCAAATATATATAAAGTTTCAAAAATTAAAATTACAAAGCTACACAAACGACAGATTTATATATGTAGCTAGTGCAGTGTTGTAATTCCATTTGTATCCTACAAATACACTTCTTTATAATATATAAAAACTTACCTTTAATATTTAAAAACTTACCTAAGGCAAAAAGAAAAAAGAAAAAGAAACAACAAGCGGTCTAATGCAGTAAAAATCTATATGAACTCTAAAAAGTCTTAATTATTATATCTTAAAAATACTCCTCAAGCAAATTTGCTTTCATGCATCCATTCGTTCTCATAATGAAACGCGAAATTAAAATATACAATTAACGGTTACTAACTCATCGGATATCCTAAAAATGCTAAGTATTTTCGAAACACTTTCTAGACGTCGAGTAGTTATTAAATTTTTAATTTCACGGGCAAGTATAATTAACTAAAAAGAGCACAGGAAGTTTTCTATGCTCTACTTTTATCATTGAATTAATCATTGATTAGAGAGGTCTTTAGTAAAGAACGGTGTTAATGGAAGTATAGTAAATATTAAAACGCTGAATTATTAACTAAATCTGATGAAGACTCTTTGTTTTAAAAGTTCCAATTTATTATTTTTGGTAAAATATCTTTGCTTTAACTTTTGGATTGTATTTATTTCTTTTCATACAGTGCGTCCAAAAGTTTATAGACAGCCATTTTTTGAGGGATTTAAGAGCTAACTAAAGGATTTAAAAAGACGAAATGAATTATGAAAATGGATAATGATGAAATAAAAATAATAAAATACTCAAACAACTTTTAGCAGTCATAGAATTAATATAAAAAATTAAAAACGAAAAAATGCTGTTCCAAAAATATATAGACAACATGTGTTACAAGCTGATTTAAGTACTGATATCCAAAATTTGAAGATTCCAAGGTCATGTACTTGTGACGCAATAGTTTCCTGAAATGAAATCGAATCTGTCTTTCCATTTCCGACTGATTGCAAAGATGTCTCGCGATTTGCAGTTTTCCAAAAAGGAAATTTTGGAAATCTATCGTTTAAAGGCTCGTGGATGGAAAGCTGTGGATATTTCAAGGAAAACTGAACGCTGCAAGATTGATATTTATTGAATTCTGTCGAAAGGTGACAATCTGAAACAAAATCCCGTTCAAGATAATCAATGACCAAATAAAACTGAACCTGTGTATACGGTCAGTTTCAATAGCAGTAAACGTTCAGGTACCAATAACCACGGTCCATTGACGGCTGCTGATAAGTACATTTCTTGATTTTTACAAAATGCATCATTCGCCAAAGTTTACAAAACGGAATAAAGACAGTCATGTTCAGTGGACCCGAAATCACAGGAATTGTTCAGATGAATGGTTGAGTGTTCTTGTCAGTGATGAAAAGAAATTCATTTTAAATGACCCCGATGGTTGGGCATAGTACTGGACAGATATTCGCAAGGTACCACGAACTTTTTTCAGTAGACAACAAGGAGGGGGTTTACTCATGGTGTGGGCAGAATTTCCTTATGATGGAATAAACCATATTGCTTATTTGAAAGATCGTCAATGTTCCGAACTTTACCAGAAAAGGCTTGAAGTGCAGTTACTTCCATTTAGAAAATTGCTTGGGAGGGGACAAACGGATATACCAGCAAGATCATTGCTCCATTCTCGTGTCCAACTCTACAATGCTGTGGTTTAGACAAAACCTACTAACTGTTATTGACTGGGGAGCCCTTAGTCTTGACATGAACCCAATAGAGAACCTCTGGGGAAGATTAACTAGAGATGTATATACTAAAAGGCGTCAATATACAACGGTTCAAGATATAAAGCTGCAATTTGAACGAAGTTTGTTTTCTTTAAAGTCAGAACGTCTTCAAACTCTTGTTTTGAGTATATCTGGTAGAGCGTTTAAAGTGATCAGAACAAACGCCCCAAAAACGTGAACGTTAAAGAAAAAAGAATGGGTTGTTTATAATCTTTTGGAACCGTCAAATTTAAGTTTTAATTTTTTCCACAAAGTCTATGATTGTGTAATATTATTTACACAATTAGTTATTGCCTTGCTATTATTTATAATTATAAATTGTTTTGAAATTGCTACTCCTCTTTTTGAATTGGAAAATTAAATCAAAAACCTGTTGTTTATACATTTTGGGAGGCACTGTACTATTCAATGTCTAGTCAACTATCCAAAAATGATTTTTTCTGAAAAAAAAAAAAAAAATATGCACTGTTTACACACTGTGTCATATATATTTTTTGACCAATGCGAAGTGTTCAAATTATAATCAAATAACTGTTTTCTATAAAAATGGTCAAATGTCCGAACAGATGGCTGCAGATTTTTAACAGTGTATATAAAGTACATTTAATTAGTGATGTTTTTAAGATACAAGATTAAATTCTAATGTATAAGACGTGATAAAAGAAATGGATAATTAAATGAATTCATAAATTTCAAACCAGTGTAAAACGTTTTAATACTGGAATGTCCGATAATTTCGAAATTCTAAAAGAGTCGCCGGTGTCATTTCGACACCACTAATTAAATTATGAAAAATGAATGCTACAAATTCTAATTTAACACTGTATTGGATCATTGTGCTTTAATTAAGCTTATATTGTTAGATTTTCAGAAAAAAAAACGATGATTCATTTTATAGAAAACTGCATTAAATGACATTAAATTCCACAGTTAAAGAAAGGGAAAATATATTTAAAAAGAAAGAGAATTAAATCTGTTAATTTTCCTTACATTATAATATTTAAGCATATATTTACATAATTTAAAATATTGTATATCCCATACATACCTTATTTACATTTTTTTCAGTAATGGGAAATTTTTTCGTTTCATTTTAAACATACTACCATCGCCACGAAAAACATTTTTTGTCTCCGGCATTGCCTTTACAATTTTAATTTCACATTTCTTGCGTTTAAGCGAAATGTTTTGATTTAATTTCTGTATATAATTTTCATTCATTGCATAGTTTTTATCTTTTGCATAAATTGAACGTAATTCATTTCTAACTTTTGAATACAAAATTTCTTTGAGATGTAATGGCCTGACACAGATTTGAAAATAGGCCTAACATATTTATAACTGCAATGTCTAAAATGTTGTAAAATGTATCTACAGGCGTCCTTGGTTCGGATTTTACAGAATAGTTTCTAGTCATCTGATCTAAAATGTCCACACCATATTTGTTTTCATTGTAGAATGTTACCGTTTCTGGTGTTTTCTTTTCGTTACTTGCAATTGTAACGTTTGAATCAGTTGCTCAGTACAATGGCTTTCTTCCGCTTTCTTCTTTGATATGTAGTAAGTATAGTGCTGGTACGTTCGTGTTTTTATATATTCGTAGAATAAAGACTGTCTTTTTTCTTATTTTTAAGACATTCTGGACAATCATCTCTTCGTACTCAATTCGCAGTTCTTACAACAGTTGTTTTATATTTGATCAGATCTTTTGCTAAGTCCAGTAAAGTAACAAAAAAAACAGTGGCACTCCGGGAGTGCCAATAGAAGTGAAAACTTCAACAATTACGTGTGTGCTTTTTTAATCGTCAGGAAATGTTTTATTGTGCAGGAAATACTTTTAAATGTAGTGTTTTTTTATTCATTATTATAAACTATTACTACCAAAATTATATTACAATTTTAATTTAATGCGCCATTGTATATGCAAAATAATGTATATAATTTTTCTATATGCAATATTGCAATATTGCATGCATATATGCTATATTACAAATTATATAGCCATAGCGGAAGAAAGTCATAAAGTACAATGGCTTTCTTCCGCTTTCTTCCTTAATATATAGTAAGTATAGTACCGGCACGTTCGTGTTTTTATATATTCGTAGAATAAAGACTGTCTTTTTTCTTATTTTTAAGACATTCTGGACAATCATCTTTTCGTACTCAATTCACAGTTCTTGAAACAGTTGTTTTACATTTTATCAGATCTTTTGCTAAGTCCAGTGAAGTAACAACAACAACAAAAAAAAAAAAAAACAGTGGCACTCCGGGAGTGCCAATAGAAGTGAAAACTTCAACAATTACGTGTGTGTGTGTGTTTTTTTAATAGTCAGGAAATGTTTTATTGTGCTTGAAATACTTTTAAATGTAGTGTTTTTTTATTCATTATTATAAACTATTTACTACCAAAATTATATTACAATTTTCATTTAATGCACCATTGTACATGAAAAATAATGCATATAATTTTTCTATATGCAATATTGCAATATTGCATGCATATATGCAATATTACAAATTATATAGCCATAGCGGAAGAAAGCCATAAAGTACAATGGCTTTCTCCCGCTTTCTTCCTTGATATATAGTAAGTATAGTACCGGTACGTTCGTGTTTTTATATATTCGTAGAATAAAGACTGTCTTTTTTCTTATTTTTACGACATTCTGGACAATCATCTTTTCGTACTCAATTCACAGTTCTTACAACAGTTGTTTTACATTTTATCAGATCTTTTGCTAAGTCCAGTGAAGTAACAAAAAAAAAAAAAAAACAGTGGCACTCCGGGAGTGCCAATAGAAGTGAAAACTTCAACAATTACGTGTGTGTTTTTTTAATCGTCAAGAAATGTTTTATTGTGCAGGAAATACTTTTAAATGTAGTGTTTTTTTTTATTCATTATTATAAACTATTACTACCAAAATTATATTAAAATTTTCATTTAATGCGCCATTGTACATGAAAAATAATGCATATAATTTTTCTATATGCAATATTGCAATATTGCATGTATATATGCAATATTACAAATTATATAGCCATAGCGGAAGAAAGCCATAAAGTACAATGGCTTTCTTCCGCTTTCTTCCTTGATATGTAGTAAGTATGGTACCGGTACGTTCGTGTTTTTATATATTCGTAGAATAAAGACTGTCTTTTTTCTTATTTTTACGACATTCTGGACAATCATCTTTTCGTACTCAATTCACAGTTCTTACAACAGTTGTTTGACATTTTATCAGATCTTTTGCTAAGTCCAGTGAAGTAACAAAAAAAAAAAAAACAGTGGCACTCCGGGAGTGCCAATAGAAGTGAAAACTTCAACAATTACGTGTGTGTTTTTTTAATCGTCAAGAAATATTTTATTGTGCAGGAAATACTTTTAAATGTAGTGTTTTTTTTATTCATTATTATAAACTATTACTACCAAAATTATATTAAAATTTTCATTTAATGCGCCATTGTACATGAAAAATAATGCATATAATTTTTCTATATGCAATATTGCAATATTGCATGTATATATGCAATATTACAAATTATATAACCATAGCGGAAGAAAGCCATAAAGTACAATGGCTTTCTTCCGCTTTCTTCCTTGATATGTAGTAAGTATAGTACCGGTACGTTCGTGTTTTTATATATTCGTAGAATAAAAACTGTCTTTTTTCTTATTTTTAAGACATTCTGGACAATCATCTTTTCGTACTCAATTCACATTTCTTACAACAGTTGTTTTACATTTTATCAGATTTTTTGCTAAGTCCAGTGAAGTAACAAAAAAAAAAAAACAGTGGCACTCCGGGAGTGCCAATAGAAGTGAAAACTTCAACAATTGCGTGTGTGTTTTTTTAATCGTCAGGAAATGATTTATTGTGCAGAAAATACTTTTAAATGCAGTGATTTTTTATTCATTATTATAAACTATTACTACCAAAATTATATTACAATTTTCATTTAATGCGCCATTGTACATGAAAAATAATGCATATAATTTTTCTATATGCAATATTGCAATATTGCATGCATATATACAATATTGCAAACGCGCCCAAAGAAGCTTTCACTTCAATAATGAAAGTATCAAGTATTTGACTTTAACAATAAACACAACAGCGTACTGCAACGAAAATGTTAATTTTGTGTGTGTACCTGTGTGAACGCCGGGAGAAAAAGTGAGTTTTAGCTTCGTTCTTCTTTTGCGGATTGAGCTGAAGAGGGAAAAGTTCCTGTCATTCACCGCTTGGCGCGCCAGTATCTATGTGTCAAAATGCTAGCATGTCGGTTACGTAACAGTGTCTCCAAATCAGTGGTTTTTCTCCATCTCAAAAAAAGCTCAACGCGCCTAAATAAGTTTTAACTTAAAAAAAAAAATCAACTGTCGCATTATGAACTTCATTTTTATATAGTTCCACTAGTTTTAGAACTACGAAATCCGCTAATTTTTTTACCGTTAGTTTGAGATTCATTTTTCCCCACATGAGTAAATAAGTCACTAAGTCCGAAATAAGGAAATGCCTGAAATGTCACCACCATCCGATTAATTTTAGGAAAGTTCTCTCAATAGATTAGCAATTTCTTCAGGACTGAGACATTTCTCGAATACATAATTCCAATAAAATTAGTCTCTGAGAGTATACAAAATCTCTCAGGAATAAAATGCTTTCAAATATTATAACTAGAAAGCAGGAATTATGATTTTTTAGAATTTAGTGTCACCCCCCTACCCCGATGAAAAATATATATATATATATGTATATAAATATAGATAGTTCAGTTTTAAGACTTCAAACACGTGCTTTTCTTTTATATAGAATGACGCCATGATTGACAACGTACTTCTGGTTAATAAAAATTCGGTTTATTATGTGTGTGAAACATAGATTTTTCTTATTTACAAATAAATTGGTTTTCAAATTCCGGTGCCAGTCATTAAATTCAACACTTTAGCAGAGGAATTGCTTTGCCCCTGAAAGGGTATGCCGTTTTACAATGCAACTCTGGCCTTCCTATTCTTAGTAGATAACAAACGTGTTTTTGCTGGTCTTCTACCATGTAAACCATAGAGGTTTAGGCGTCGTTTCACTAGTGAAACGTGTATTTCTATGCCGTAATTTTCTTTCAATTAATTTTTTATTATTACAGCGGACTTACGACAATCAATTGTAGATATCATTTTTAGAATACAGTCAACATTGCAAGTTGTTTTTTTCGGATGGCCACTTTGAGGCTTATTTTCGATGTATTTATGTTTATTAAAAACTTTATTCCTTGTAATAACAAGTTGCCGAGCCTCGTTAAAAGAACGACCTAATTCTTCTTGCAGTCTACCTTTCTTAAGTGTATTTACAGCAGCTTTTCTAGAATCACTTCAATATTTTTTACATTTCGACATTAAAAAATAATCACAATAAGTCGATATAAACAATAATCGAAGCTATAGCGCCACTCACACCTTCAACAATTAAATGCAAACTAATTGTCAAAATAATTTTGAGCTAAGGAGGAGTCATATTTCTTTGGTGGCGCCGAATGTAAACAAACAAGTTAAAACTTGATACATTTGAATAACTGCAGTCATAGTGTTCTCAATTATAGGGAATATATTTTCTTTTACATTTTTTATATTAAATAAAATAAGAGAGAATATAAGGTTGTCAAAATACTTTTGAGCGCTACTGTAATATCTACGAAAAATTTATCTACGTAACCATCGTTTATATGGCATTCCTTTACTGCGGTTTATTCTGTTGAGCTGTATACATGACAGACCAGATGTTATTAACAATAAGGTTATCTGAGGGAAATATGCTCGCCGGTTGTTGGCCCAGTTAGCTTAAACAGTAGAGCATTGGTCCTGTAAGCCAAGAATTTGTTTTCGATTCCCAGCCTGGGCAATTTTTCTCTCAGTTGGAGATATTCAATTCGTATATTATAAAACAACTTTTATTAAAAATAAATAAAATAAAATGTGCATTACGTACATTGAATGTTACTTAGTTTAAGATATCTTTCTCGATCTCTTATTTTATCACCAATACACCAATGCAGTTATTATTGAGTGCCTACAGAAGTCGTGGTGCTTCTGTTTATCTCATTCGAAGTTGGAAGGTCGATTTGTTAGAGTGCTGCGATGTTTAAGCAGATAATACATTATGAACAAGTTACACGTTTTCCAGATAATTTTTACTTTGTTGTACTATATTAAGCAAAATGTTTGAAGATCTAATGAAAATTATAGGAATATTTGTCGATGTGAGTTTCACTCGCCTTATCCAAAAAGTAAAATTTTGGGAAATCGCGAAA
Source organism: Maratus speciosus (assembly GCA_963932465.1). Taxonomy (NCBI): domain Eukaryota; kingdom Metazoa; phylum Arthropoda; class Arachnida; order Araneae; family Salticidae; genus Maratus; species Maratus speciosus. The sequence goes on along the minus strand of OZ010786.1, from coordinate 165,247,255 downwards.
AACCTCTAACTGCGTCCATTAGCTTTCATTGAAAATTAAGATTTTACAATGCCAGAAATACAGAATAAAACTAGTTTTTTGCAGATTGTTGTGTTGCTTCGGCGCTGGTTTATCAACAGAACAAATTGATAGGAAAACACGATTTTTTAAATTTTAAATAAGACGAGTTTTGATACTCACGTCCTCATATATTCTTTGATTTATCTACCCTATACATATAAAATCCTAATGAAACGAATTTATGAAACGGATGAATTGAAGCGAATTTATGAAACGATTCTTTGAAACGACTGATTAAACAACTGATTACGTTTCACGGCGATTTCTCATAAAATATGGAACAATTTGCGATGAAATTAACACCAAAATTCCGTACCGATCAGCAGATCGCAAAACTGGTATTAGAATTTTTTTTAATTCGAATTAGTTTACGAAATATTAATTTTATTCTAATTTTAAATACATTTTTCTAATGATGGTAACACAAATTTTAATCATAACATTTTTTTTCATATTTCAGAAAAGGTTATTATTTTAAATTAATTTGGCGACCAGTTTGGCCTCCCTTAAATGTATGCTAAGAAATGTTTCATGTTGCATTTATACATAATTCAATTTACTTGAACAATCTTTCGCCAAATCGAAAGATTCTGATAGAGAAATCAATTCTGACAGTATTTTTATGTTAGCGAGACGCAGATGATAAATCGCCAAATATTATTTCCGTCGCATTTATTATATATTTCATTAATTTCATTTAAAATAAATCATTTCATTCATTTTATTTAAAATACAAAACTTCCATTTAAAACTGAAACATATAAAATTGACGGCTTTCACTTCTTTTTTTTTAAACAAAATGAAAAGAAAAATATTAGGCACATATGTCATATACGCACAGGGGCACCTAATTTGCGCCACAATGGCATTATTTTGATTGACATGATAACCCGTCTATTGTTGTTTATTTAATAATAAATGTTTATTTACTTTTATTTATTTTTTAAAATTATATAAATTATTTTGTTCTGTAGTTATTTTTTGAAAATAATAGAAAATAATTAAAAAATACGGTATTACTTAGTTATTCCGTCGACCAATTTCGCCAAATTATATAAATCGCCACATTATACAAATTGGCATAACTTTTATTTTAAATAACGAAAGAACAAATAAATTAGTATAAAATTAATAAATATACAAATAAAACGTCGAAATAAAAATCACTTGATGACGTAAACAAGTGTAACTTGCTTAAAGTCAAGTGACTGTGACATTTACGATCAACCATTATTGGCATTTAATCTTATAGTTTGGCGATAGATTTTTGGTCGACGGGATAACTAAGTAATACCAAAAATGCATATGTAACTGGTATTCGAAAACGAGATTTTCGCCAAATTTTCGTAAAAAAAGAAAATCACGCCAAACCTGCGGTGCGTATATGGCCTCTGGCCAAATATTGAATAATGCAAAAAACCATGATATTTAATTTCAACTTAAAATCAATGTTTTAATTTACCACTCGAAAATAAAACAAATGCTAACTGGCGAGTTGAAAAAAAGCTATTGGCGATATTTGCACGCGGATAGTGTAACAGTACCAAGAATTCTTTGCGACCATGGCAAGTATTATGTAGTTTTATTCGATTAAAAAAAATTGAATTTTTTAATCAAAATGGATAACTTTCGGCACAGATTGTCATATACGGCCCCATATTGGCGCGATTTTTTTCTGACGCCAATGTCATATACACAACGGGTACTTAACTGGCGCTCTAAAGATTTTTAAAGTAACGATCTTTTTACAAGAACAATATTGAAAAATTGCAATAAATGACATTATACCTTAATTTCTGCATATTTTATACAAAAATACATAAATTAAAAAAACTCTCATTTATTGTATTATATACATAAAGAATAAAATAAATAAATGAAATAATAGGAATATGTACCTTTATTCATTCTTTCAAGAAATTGAAAACCTCATTTCAGTTTTATCTTAAATCTGAAGTTATATTTTTAATAGCTTTATTAATTTTTTAAAACATAGATTATGTTTTTATGTATTTCTTGATGTCCTATATTATGCTCGAAAACCTACAAATAAAAAAATACACTTCAGTATTTAAAAAACAAGGTAAAAATGGCACTCCATGTTATCCAGCGTTAAACAAAAAACCTTTTAAACAATATTTCACATTATCATTGCATATTAATGCATTACATATAACATATTTTATTTAATCTTTCTATGAATTCATCATTTACATGACTGTAAACATTAGAGTTTAAATTTTAATGTTGAAATGACTTCGGATTTATTCCATACCTTAATGCACTAATTCGTTTTATAGCTGCAAGCTGTATGGATAATGTTCTAGCAATTTCAGATCGTTCTATGCATAATTTATCAATGTTTTATAAAGCTAATGGAGGATAATTTTGGGAAATGTTGAAAACTTTCCTTTTATGTCAATTCTACATAAAGTAACTCCGAACTTAAGATACCGTTTAATAAAGTTACATTTGATACATACAATTTTGGAACAAGTTAGTTTAACAAATCCAGTATATACAAATTAAAGCACAAATAGATTAAGCTTTTAAAATATTAAGTTGAAAATAGAATGCGAATCATTGAGCTTACCCATTTACCCCCAGCCACTTGATACTTCAAGAAGTGTTATGTATTTATCTTTCTATACATGTAAGCATACATAAAAGGGTTTTTTCAAAAATTCAGATTGTTTCATTTTGATTATAGCATTTAACATACAAAAAATGCCACATGGCTACAAAGGCATTATGGAAATTTTCTCAGCTAAAGGATAATGTAAATTTTTAATAAGTATTCTTAAACACACCAGGAAAGAAAATAAAATTTCAGTAAGAACATCACACGATTTCCCGCAAGATTATAGTCTGATGTAAGGTTAAAAACAAAGTAAAGACTTTTTAAGAAGAAAGATTTCAGAAACATTCATAAGTATTTGATTCAGCTAATAGACAATTAGAATTTTACATTCTATTTCCATTTTTTCGCAAGATTAAACGAAGTGGAATTATGTCCTAAAAGAGCGTGAAATGTTTTCACGATTGCCTTCAACATTACCAACATATAACAAAAATACAGGTTGTCCATAAAAGAATGTCCCAGTTTCAATGGCATATTATAAAAATTTAATTTAGACTATTTACAACAAATCATACATCAAATTGGAGGTAAACTAACCTAGTTTTTCTTACAAATGTTCAATACGGGCTTCTTTAGTTGTACGGCACACATCCAACCTAAAGTCCAATTCTTCCCGCACTTCGGTTAACAAGTCTGGAGTCATGGGAGCAATAGCCTCTTCCATTCTGTGTCTCAACTCTGACAAATCATTAGATAGTGGCAGAACATAGACGCGATCTTTTATTGAGGCCCAAAGGAAAAAAAAATCGCATGGTTCTAACGGCTTTTAAATCTTCAGCCCACCAATAACACTTTACGCTCATAAGTCGCCATTTTGCCTATCGGACACTGCAATCGAGTAAATACGGAAGCAGAACTCGCGCATGCGCTTACCTAAAACTGTTTGAGTTACTCTTTATTTGTGACCTTGAACCAACACTCTACAACGCTTACGGTTGATACTATTAAGATTTATAACTGGGACATTCTTTTATGGACACGTTTTATATCTGTACAATATAAGACAGATCATTGAAGATAATTTTATCCTAAAGAATATTTTACGGAAAGAATTTTTGAAGAATTGCGGTTGATACTATTAAAATTTATAATTGGGTCATTCTTTTATGAACACCTTTCATATCCGTACAATATATGACAGACCATTGAAGATAATTTTACCCTAAAGAATATTTTACGGAAAGAATGTTTGAAGAATTACGGTTGATACTATTAAAATTATTCTTTTATGGGCACCTTTTATATCCGTACAATATATGATAGAACATTGAAGATATTTTTAACCTAAAGAATATTTTACGGAAAGAATTTTTAAAGAATTACGGTTGATACTATTAAAATTTATAACTGGGACATTCTTTTATGGGCACCTTTTATATCTGTACAATATAAGACTGATCATTGAAGATAATTTTATCCTAAAGAATATTTTACGGAAAGAATTTTTGAAGAATTGCGGTTGATACTATTAAAATTTATAATTGGGTCATTCTTTTATGAACACCTTTCATATCCGTACAATATATGACAGACCATTGAAGATAATTTTATCCTAAAGAATATTTTACGGAAAGACTTTTTAAAGAATTACGATTGATACTATTGAAATTTATAACTGGGACATTCTTTTATGGACACCTTTTATATCTGTACAATGTAAGACAGATCATTGAAGTTAATTTTACCCTAAAGAATAGTTTACGGAAAGAATGTTTGAAGAATTACGGTTGATACTATTAAAATTATTCTTTTATGGGCACCTTTTATATCCGTACAATATATGATAGAACATTGAAGATATTTTTAACCTAAAGAATATTTTACGGAAAGAATTTTTAAAGAATTACGGTTGATACTATTAAAATTTATAACTGGGACATTCTTTTATGGGCACCTTTTATATCTGTACAATATAAGACTGATCATTGAAGATAATTTTATCCTAAAGAAAATTTTACGGAAAGAAAATTTGAAGAAATGCGGTTGATACTATTAAAATTTATAATTGGGTCATTCTTTTATGAACACCTTTCATATCCGTACAATATATGACAGAACATTGAAGATATTTTTAACCTAAAGAATATTTTACGGAAAGAATTTTTAAAGAATTACGGTTGATACTATTAAAATTTATAACTGGGACATTCTTTTATGGGCACCTTTTATATCCGTACAATATATGATAGAACATTGAAGATATTTTTAACCTAAAGAATATTTTACGGAAAGAATTTTTAAAGAATTACGGTTGATACTATTAAAATTTATAACTGGGACATTCTTTTATGGGCACCTTTTATATCTGTACAATATAAGACTGATCATTGAAGATAATTTTATCCTAAAGAATATTTTACGGAAAGAATTTTTAAAGAATTACGGTTGATACTATTAAAATTATTTTTTTATGGGCACCTTTTATATCCGTACAATATATGACAGAACATTGAAGATATTTTTAACCTAAAGAATATTTTACGGAAAGAATTTTTAAAGAATTACGGTTGATACTATTAAAATTTATAACTGGGACATTCTTTTAGGGGCACCTTTTGTATCTGTACAATATAAGACAGATCATTGAAGATAATTTTATCCTAAAGAATATTTTACGGAAAGAAATTTTAAAGATTTATGGTTGATACTACTGAAATTTATATCTAGGATATTTTTTTATGGGCACCTTTTGTATCCATACAATATATGACAGACCATTGAAGGTATTTTTATCCTAAAGAATATTTTACGGAAAGAATTTTTAAAGAGTTACGGTTGATACTATTAAAATTATTCTTTTATGGGCACCTTTTATATCCGTACAATATATGACAGAACATTGAAGATATTTTTAACCTAAAGAATATTTTACGGAAAGAATTTTTAAAGAATTACGGTTGATACTATTAAAATTTATAACTGGGACATTCTTTTATGGGCACCTTTTATATCTGTACAATGTAAGACAGATCATTGAAGATAATTTTATCCTAAAGAATATTTTACGGAAAGATTTTTTAAAGATTTACGGTTGATACTATTAAAATTTATAACTGAGACATTCTTTTATGGACACCTTTTATGTCTTTAAAATATAAGACGGACCGTTGAAGATAATTTTATCCTAAATAATATTTTATTGTAAAGGAATTACATTAAAATGGATGTTAATGGTTTTGGAATAACTTTTAATATAATGTGCTCTCGAAATATATTACACTATAAAAAAATACGACATTTTTACAATACAAAGTACTGTTCATCTCGCGCACAAACTCGATCATAGTGAATGGTCTGTAACTTTCTTTGGTTTCCTGACTATATTAACATGGAAATACAGTAGTTGCGTAAAATTAACAGCACAATATGCTGGCAATTTGGACGCCAGCAGTTTGTGCTGTAAAAAAATGCGTTCAAATTGCCAGCACATTGTACTGTTAATTTTACGCCACTACTGTATTTTCCATGTTAATATAGTCAAGAAACCAAAGAAAGATAAAGCACATTCACTGTGATCGAGTTTGTTCTGGCAAATTTACAGTGGGTTTTTTACAGTGTAGAAAGTTAAAGAAATACTTTTTTGTTTTAGAGATATATTCATGACTGAATGTGAGGAAGTAGAACATCTGTGAATAAACAAATTTGAAAAACCATTGTTAGAATTGCATAACAACTACGTTTGTAATAGGATATCGATATATGGCGTAATAGTGTATATGATGCAACGAAATATCTAACTTAAAAAACAAAACAATAAACTAGTAAACAAACCTTCAAAGACAGATTACAAACGAAGGATCTCTTTGAGATAATTATACACTTGTGAACAAACCTTCAAAGACAGATTACAAACGAAGGAACTCTTTGAGATAATTATACAAACACAAAGCTTTCATATTTCTATAATATCATTTTATAGCTTCTTTATATATATATATACAGAAAAAATTTCGTAACTTTATTATTTTATAATTCGTATGCATGTTTAGAATACCAAATGTTTTATCGCAAAGACGTACATGAGAATTCTAAGGCTTCGTCACAACCTTAACCATGCCGAAATATGTTCAATGTTCAATGTGAAAGCACTCTGACTAAAATACAATTTATATTGTCACTGTTGTTGCCACGTATCACAGATCTGAATTTTATTCTCGTCAATGCGTAGCAGATTTTCTTCATTTGGTAATGAATTATGACCAAAAAAAAAAAAAAAGGTCAGGAACTTCAGGGCAACACTGCACGGTGGAGTCACGAAATATCTATCAATTGAGGGCCATAATCAGACGAAATAAATAAGTCACATTTTGATCACCATTCTGAATCTGATTGGGGCACTTGTGAACATTTGTGACATCATACTGACGTCACATTGATTGACAGTGTTATTAGGACAGTTCAAATCACAATTAATAAATGGTATACTTTTAAGACAAGTTTTAGAAATAATGTGAAAAAAAAACAATACATTTTTATCCTTCTAGCAAGCTCGCTGTCGCAAATTTGACAACAAACGATTTTTTCAAAACATTTTTCCCACAAATGGTACCGAAATTGAATTTATCGATATACAGTAATACGTTAACATTCGCGAGGGTTAGATTCGCGGAAACCTCAAAATGACGAATATTGAAACTATCTTACCGTGCATAAAAGGGGGTTAGGTGTTTTTTTTTTTTTTTTTTTTTTTGAAAAAGCAAATGAAAGGTAAAAATATACTTATTAAGCATTAAAAAGTATATGCTGTAAATAAATTTGAATAATTATAAAAATATCGTACAAAATTTATTTGCTAGTTGATGGCTGAAAAAATTTAATAATATACGATTGTTTGGAAGAATAGATCTTTTGACAGCGAATTTCCATAAAAGGAAAAGTTGCCACCTTGATTTCTCTTTTAAATTTAAGACTCCTCACCAGTTAAGGATCGCATTCTATTGCTTTTTTTAAAGGTTTTCTTGAAGCCTTAAAATTTCCCATGCAATTTTTGCAGAACATTTCTGACTTGAAATAAAAATTTTGAAACTTAGAAAATTTAGGATTTTTTTAATTTTTAGCATCAAGTCAAGTTATTTGTTGGAATTACTGATTGTTATTTTGCCTCAATACAGGTGCTGAAATTCTCGAAACTTAGGCTATACAGTACAATGCAGCTGTCCAATGTGAAATAGGTTACTAACCAAGTTAAGTATTCGCGAATGTTGAAACGTAATTCATTTTTTATTTCGTGAATAATCAAAGCTCGCGAATGTTAAGGTATTACTGTATGTAATTTTTCGCCAAACTACGTCTTGTTACTTTGCTAAGACTTATTACTGTTACGGAACTGCTTACATTTAAAATAACGAAACGAATGTACGCAAAAATTATGTTAAGCGCTTGCTCGTTTAAAAGAATTCAAGTGCATCCACTTCAAGTTAAAACTCTCTGTGCATGAATTTTATATATTAAAATGTTAGCTACAAAACAAGTGTAGATGTTTCTATACTATAATACTAATATGAAGGAATGATAGTGTTCCTACTTCTTTTAATTATCTTTCACATAAAAAAAGATTCTTAATCAATCTCCCAGTAGATAATGACCTGGATGCACTTATTAAATAAGATAATATATCTACACTATTTAGAAAGCAATGCTAATACAAAGTTATTTTTATTAAAAATAGAAAACTAGAGGCAATACATTTAGAAATGTTGACATAATTAATCATAATAATTCAAATCATTTCGTGTCCCGTCTTAAATAAATAACAAGTTATATTTTTTCCTTTGTTAATTGCCTTAGTTTTATCAATAAATACCAATTTGCATTAATAATAAAAAATTATAAGCTGAATTACATAGAAATCAATGTACGTTTAAAGATAGATTTTTTTTTTAATGAATAAAATTATGTTAACAGCAATGTTTAGATAAATGTTAATCTAATTGGTAATCAAATCTAAATAATCTTGAATGAAATTATTCAGTCTTAAATAAATAATGCATGCAAGTTTCTTTTCTTTGTATTTGCTTTAATTCTATCTTTGAGTAATACATTATACCCAACTGTATTTCTACGCGAACTGTTTTTACAGTTATGATTTAAAGTAATTTAAAAAAAAAATCATTGCTTTTATACGCAATTTGTTTCGATTAACAAAATCAAATAATTCTTTTATAAGATTAATTCTTCTGTAATCAACAAGAGAATATATCATGGAATAATTATAAAACTAATGACTGAATCTTCAACTAAAGATGTGCAATAATGAAAATGTGGTACACCGAAGTCAGAATATATGTGCAATTAATAAAATAAAAAATATATATTACATTTAGATAAAAATAATGTGTCCAAAGTTCAAGTTCATAGACTGTCACAAGCTTATTTTTTGCTACTTATTGAGCCTATAAAGTAAAACAAAAAAATATTTTTATTAATAAATGTACATTTTTTATTCAGTGATTTTTTAAAATCAATTTTAACTTAAATTTTAAATGGTAATTTAGTGTATCTATATTTTTGTGACGAATAACCAGAGTCTCCTAATAAATTCAATCATGTCTTTCAACATAAAATTAATAGCTGTTAGATTGCATAATCAAAAATAACAGATGATGAAATTTTTAATATAAAAAGAAGTTTGTTAACCACATTTAATGTAGAAATAAGTTAAAAGCGGACTTTTTTTTAAAACACTGGTTTAGCCTAAATGAGTCATCGAATTTTAAAAGACTATTTACTTACAAGTAATCGACGTACAAACGCATGTGATACATGGAAAGGTACATACACTCATCAAGTTTCTGTTACATACAAGGACTGTTTCCTAGAAATCTGCACAAGCTTTGCATTTATGGAAAATACCAAAGTTATATGAATGTGGCGGGTACCCCCGCCGCCAGATAAATCTTAAGTAATCTCTGTTTTCCGAGAATGGAGTCGAAAGGGGAGTGTCTGCGTACGTGTATGTACAAGGTTTATGAAGGCAATATTTATCATAGGAACAAGTCCATCGTGAATCATTTTTTTACCGCAACATCCCCAAGCGAACTATATATGATATTCTACAATGTTACTAGAAGGGACTCCTGTCCAAAAGACAACCGGGATGGAGTAGGAAAGCTCAAAAACTCACCAAGCCAAAGTTACAATTGAAACGACTGTTTGGCAAAAACGACCGAGTAACAATCCGCCCCACGGCTGCCAAATTCAGTGTTTCACCCGACCACCTACATAAGACAATCATCAAGAAGCTTAAAATCAAATATCGCAAGAAAAGGGTAATTTCAAAGAATACAGAAAAGTAAATGGTTGCCACGAAAACGAAGTATGTTCACTTGTTCAAAAAATTCTGTCATCGAGCATTCATTTTGGATGACGAGTTATATTTCACGCTCAATCACTCCACTTTTAACGATAATGGTGGCTACTACATATCTGACGTCTCCAAGACACAACCTATCATCAAATTGGCTACTAAAGCGAAATTCGAAGCCAAGATTATCTTTTGGATTGCAATGGCTACCAAAGGCTTAAGCCGTCCGCTGATCCGAAAGTCTGGGTTCGCTGTCAGTGGGCAACGAAATTTGAACAAGTGCATTCGCCGTCATCTTATCCTCTACATCCGTAGCAATTACAACGACGGTTAGTGCGTCCCCTGGTCATATTTAGCCAGAAGCCATTACTGCAAACTCGTTCTCGGTTACTTCCACCCGCAAAACATCACTTTCGTAGAGAATTCCGAATACACGGCAAACGCTCCCGAAATTCGAACAATTGAGCAGTTCTGAGCATATCTTAAGTGCAAAGTGTATGGTAAAGACTGGAAAGCAGCTAAACACCCAGAAATTGATCAATCGAGCCAAGTACTGTCTCAAAACTATGATCCTCAATTGTGTACAATGTCTAGAAAGTACCTGCAAAAGTAAAATCGATAATGTCTAACAAAACGGTTTAATTGAAACACGATAACAGTTTTATAGAGTAATGTGGTTATTAAAAATAACTTACAGTACTATATTTGAGTTCTTTGTCTCGATTTTTCATACCTTACCAACCAAGAAATGTTTGTGCGGATTTCTTGGAAATAGTCCTTGCAAATGTTCAATGTGTGCGCCCTTAGTAACCCGGCACACATCCGAATGATAATCCAGTTCAGTCCATACGTTTAATAGCACGTTTCAATAACATGTCCGTCACAGCAGCAGTGATTCGTTCCTGCACGCGAGCCACGAGGCGGGCTTTTAAACTTGGTGAGTGTATGTATCTTATCGTGCATCACCCGTCTTTGTGGTCGTACACATCTACCTTTGAAGAACAATGTGTTCGCCTTCATCTTCAGTTAAGTGTGGAAAAATGTGTTTCAATTCTGATGGCTAAATATACTCTAGATCGGGGACACTTTATTTTTAAACTTAGGAATAAGACGGTTTCAAAAAGAATATTTTAAATATTTGGGATTTTATATAGATAGTGGTTTCAATTGGATGACTCACCTTGAAATTGTCAGAGAAAATATAAGGGACTTTGCTTTGGATATTAAAAAAAACGGATGAAGTGATAAAGGTTTAAGTACTTATTATAGGAAATGTTGGTATCAATTGGTATATGGGTGTATAGCATATGGGTGTGAAATATGGTACACAGATTTAAAATCACATGGGATTAGAAGATTAAAGTCATACCAACGAGCTGGCCTTTTGACAATCCTAAAAACTTACAGAAACGTCTCGACTGATGCATTGTGTGTAATTACGGGAATTATCCATATTTCTATTTCATTAAATTATGCTGCTGAACGTTATAATATTTTACATAATAACGAAGTATTCGCATGGGAGGATAGTATTGACATGGGAGGATAGAACCTTTACAGGAAATAACTTCATGAAGAAAACTCTTTCTCATAAATTTCCCCTATTTTACAAATTAAATAATATTATTTTCATAGAGAATGTTCGAACTGCGGTTCCTTTAAGGCCATATCCAATTATTGACACAGACGGTTCTAGAATGGAAACAGGGGCATCTGCAGCATATACAGTATTTTTTAGAGGAGAGTTTATTAAAGATTTTAAAATTAAACTGAACTATTATAATTCCATTTATCAAACTGAACTGTTTGCGATTAAGAAGGCGACTGAATGGCTTGTTTCTTCAGTCTTTTCAGATATAGTTTTATATTCAGATAGTAATTCTGCAATATTGGCTTTGCAGTGTTTGTTCCCGATGAATATTATTATTAAAGATATTTTAATACTATGCTGAGTAAACGGGTAAAACCCTGCATATTGGCTGGATAAAAGCACATATCGACCTACTTGGCAATGAATGTGAAGATGCCTTAGCCAAGAGTGTTAACCAAGACTATATTGCGGATATTGTGTGGACTTGGTGGCACCCGTTTTCCTCATTAAGACTAGCTTCAGGACTCGTCGATTAGAGGACTGGCAATTGCAATGGCAGAACTCTGAGGTTGGGAGACACACGTACTCTATTATTAGAACTGATGACACGAAAATTTTATGTATAAAAGAAGTAATACAATTTTATTTAACTGTCCATGGAAGTTTTCCACAATTTTTGTATGGCATAGGGAAGAAAACTACAAATTTGTGTGACTGTGGTGTTAAAGGTGATGTGTTGCACTATATATTTGGAAAGTGTTCATTACTGAAGTTCCATTTTCGTTTAGATAGAGACCTAACATTGAGACAGAATTTATACCGAATAATTTTCATCCCTAAAATTATGAGAAATTTAAAGTAAATTATAATAAATTCAACGCTCTGTACTCCTTTATTACATATCAATATTAGTGTTTCTGTGTCTTCACGCATGCTGAACTATATTTGAATTACTTCACCTTGGTAAATATTTGTATAAAGACTGTGAACTTTTTCTGTTTGAGATACAAGAACATTTATGAACTTGCAGAATTTTGTGCATGATTGTTATAGTTTTTTGTGTTTTGTTGGTTAACTTGAAACTTGTAAAATACTTGGCTTTTAATTTTTAGTTTTATAAATTAGCGTGAAACTGAAAAAGTCCTTCCAGCCAGTACCGGGAGGAAGAGGTGGCTTTCATATTCCTTATTTTTAAAAAGCTAGCTTATGTTATTCAAACACACGAAGCTCAATTTTGTGGAAATCGATTATAGAAGATTCAGTACTAATTTTTATCAATACTAAATCCTTATGAATGAGAATTTCGCGAAATTAGTCAGCTTTATCCAAGCTGCTTTTATTTAAAGTAACGTATTGCCAAATTCGACGATATCTTGAAGTGCCTGCCATTTTAAGACAACATGGTGGATGAGGCTAGCCAGTGAACTTGGTCGAGACCTTAGTAGTTCCTGTGCACATGCTCACTCACATGGAATTGGGATATATACGAGTGCTATCGCAGGCAAAAAATTTTAAAATTCAAAATCTCTGTAGCATTCAATAAGAGAGTAGATTATTTAAAATGGATCAATACATTCTCACAAACACAAAAAAAGCCAATGAAAATATGTATTGGCGTGTTTCCACCTGAACGTTACAGCTGGCTTTATATTGTACGGCGAGGGCGGTTTTATCGACCGTGCGCACGTTCACCTTTTTGCTCATATATTTCATAATAATTGAGATATCACTTTAAATTGCTCATCACTCTACATTATAAGGATTTAATTTCCTTAAAAAAAGTTAAATCGTTTTTTTTTTTAAGTTGAGAACGTATGTAACACCTTAAGGAGCTTTGTTATGATTAATAAAGTACATAGACAAATGCCATATTGGCGCAAACGGGATTTGAGAGAAGAGCGTCTTTCAAAAACAATAATGGTATTCACATCTACTTTAAAGTACGTTGCAGCCATGATGATATCGTTTGGAAGTAAACCCAATGACAGAAGATTAACCAATCATATTTTAAAAATGTAATAATAAGAATAAACGAAAATAAAATCCTTTATATTCTGCAACCCCGGAGGTCCTGGTTGGATACTCTACACTGTAAAAAAAAAAAAAAAAAAAAAAAAAAAAAAAAAAAAAAAAAAAAAAAACCTCTTAAACTGACAGAAAAAAACTGTCAATTTTGGCGCCAGTGGAAAAACGTTTAATTTACGGAAAATTTCTCTTATGTTTCATTGAAACAGTTTTTCCACTGTAAAAAATAAAGCTTTTTTTCCGTAAAAATTACAAAATTCAACTTTTTTTGCAGAATAAAACTGTTTTCGTTTAAAACTGTTTTTTTCTGTAAAAAATTATTTTTTTTCTGTAAAAATTACAGATTATGTTTTACAGTTTAGTATTTTTAATGTCACGAATCAATTGGCAGTTTAAATATAATTGTCTTTTTCATATTTGAATGAAAATGCAAAAAAATTAGATCAAGTGAGAGATGTAAATGTTCCTAGCATGTGTTTTCCACGTAAAATTTTGCTTAAATACTGATTTTGTGGCCGTATAAAATATTGCAACTATTATCATTAGAGTTAAGAATTATCTCATTTAATTGTTTTAAAAGTGACCCTAAATTATCACAGTATCACAATTGTAAAAGAATCTACATTTCCCCCCCCCCCCTAATTATTAAATAATGGATCATGCAACAAAATTTGAAAATACAGCAGTTTTTTTTTTCTCTTACTTGAAAAATATCGTTAAATCATTGCAATCGTGTAAATAATGTATTTCATTCCGATCAAACAATGTCATTTCGTCGTAATACAAATTTCTTAATAATTTATCTTTCTTTTCTTTAGCAGATACTTTCGACATACATATTTATTTTTTACCACGATTTGGACAAATACGTAATAATGAATTTGTTATATTTTAAAGGAAAATGTACCAATATAATAATTGCATCCATTGGAAAAATGCAAACATCATTAGAACAAGTATAGAAATTACCTTGCGATAGGATTTTCCACATTTCAACATTTACGTTTTCAATTAAATCTATTAAAACTGATTTTGTTTGAAAAATGCATTTATTTCATAATCGATTTTAGGTTTATTTATGTCTAATGAGATAAATGAATAGTTTAATTATTTTGTAATTGTTTATTCACTCATTATGAAACTTTTATTCAGACAATTAAAAATTATGTAGGTACTTCAAAAGTTTCTTAAAATTTCTTAATTTAAATTTTTCTTTAATTTGATCTTGTAAGCAATAAATTTAAAAACATTCTTAATTAAAAAGTAGTTATTTCCTATTTAAATGTATCTATTGAATGTGTTATCAATTTTACCTTTTCTTCTTAAATTTTGCCTTTTTTAGATTTTAAATGATTATAGCGTAAAGCGAGGAGAGTCTGCGCACATTTCAAAAGAATAATAATAAAAAATCTAAATATTAATATTTTGCTAAACTATGCATGAATAATTTTGACTTCATTTGTTTTTTATGCATTTCCATTGTTATTTTGTTTTTATACTGTAATTTAACAGAATAGCAGTAATAAAATCAAGAAAAATATTTTGCGCAATCTCTCCTTACAGGGCAGGAGAGAATGCGCACATGGGTAGGAGAGATTGCGCACATAGGTAGAAGAGATTGTTATTAACAATAACTACAATTAAATTGTTAACAATAATAATTACACTTAACCGACATTGTTGACATTGTTAAAAGGTTTTTGTGAGTAAATATTATTGTATTAGTATTGAATATTTCAACCAAATGTTTAAATAATAAATAAAAGAAAGAATTTTAACAACAGTTAAAAAATTTAGTTTAAAAAGATTAAAATATCAGAAAAAGCAAGCCCTACTAAGATTACAAAATAACATTAATCTAGTTGATAACATGTTTAACTTGAATATTACTTCATTTCCATTTCCACAGATTCATTGTATTTTGTTTGCTAACCAAAGTTGTCGTTGTCCACAGTCGATGCCCTTATTGTTATAAATCGTGCATCTTTCGTGCAATCACCTGCAACAAGGAATACATTGAATCCAGTCAGTTGTCGAAGTTGTCTCCTGGTACAGTTCCAGACATTCAGTGCACTCATCCTCATTGACCTTCAGTTTTATTCCTTCAGTTTTTTTTTATCCCACTCTTTGTGGAAGCACCTTATCTTCAGCTGTTTTTTTTTTGTTTTGTTTTTTTTTTGTAGCGGCATCCTTCTTAAGTCTTTTTTCATGTATAATTTGTGGATCAGTAACATTAGTTGCACTCTGTTTCCTTTTGATTTCGATGGCATTATACTACTTGGAATGGGTGAAAGCTTTTCCAAAACATTGTATTAGACAATTTATTTTAGTTAACAAAATTAATTTATTAGCAAATTAATTGTTCATAAATTAAAAGATATATATGTCGTAGGCTAATTGAGAAATCCGGCTCTTTGCAAACAGCCTAGGCTGTTTGCAATGAGCCGGGCTAATTGGAGAATCATCTCTCTTTTCCCAATTAGCCTGATATTTTTCAGGCTTATTGCAAATAGCCTAGACACAGTTAGGCTAATTGAAAAATGACCACTTATTTCCCAATCAGAATGCTTTTTTAGGCTTAATTACCGATAACCCGACCCGAACCCGAAAAATAAATTACAACAGACCGTACTCCAATCCGAGCAAAACAAAATAATTTCAGTCTACAAGCAACCCGACCCGAACCTAAAAATTCCATTTAAAAAAACCGGAATCTGAACCGAACCAAATCTGAAACCGATAAAAATATTCCAATGAACCATAGCCGATCCGAGCAAGTCAAAATAATTTCTGAGGACATACAAGCCGACCCGAACCTAAAAATTCTATTTGAAAAAAAGCCGGAATCTGAACCCGACAAAAATATTCCAATGAACCATAACCGTTCAAGACAAAATAATTTCTGAAGACATGCGACCCAACCAGAACCTAAAAATTCAATTTGAGAAAAACTCCGAAATCTGACGCGAACCAAATCTGAACCCGACAAAATTATTCCAAAGAACCCTAAACGGATCCGAGCAACGCAAAATAATTTCCGTGGACATGTTACCCGACACGAACCTAAAAATTCCATTTGAAAAAAAACTCAGAATCTGAACCGAACCAAATCTGAACCCGATAAAAATATTCCAATGAACCATAACCGATCCGAGCAAGACAAAATAATTTCTTAGGACATACAACCAAACCAGAACCTAAAATTTTAATTTGAAAAAACCCCTAAATCTGACTTGAACCAAATCTGAACCCGAAAAAATTATTCCAAAGAAACATAAACGGATACGAGCAACACAAATTAATTTCTGTGGACATGTTACCCGACACGAACCTAAAAATTCCATTTGAAAAAAAACTCAGAATCTGAACCGAACCAAATCTGAACCCGATAAAAATATTCCAATGAACCATAACCGATCCGAGCAAGAGAAAATAATTTCTGAGGACATGCAACCCGACCTGAACCTAAAAATTCTAATTGAAAACCCGGAATCTGAACCCGACAAAAATATTCCAATGAACCATAACCGATCCGAGAAAGAAAAATTAATTTCTGAGGACATACAACCAAACCAGAACTTAAAAATTATATTTGAAAAAACCCCTAAATCTGACTTGAACCAAATCTGAACCCGATAAAATTATTCCAAAGAAACATAAACGGATCCGAGCAAAACAAAATAATTTCCATGGACATGTTACCCGATGTGAACCTAAAAATTCCATTTGAAAATAAATCGAAATCTGACCCGAACCAGATCTGGACCCGCTAAAAATTTTCCAATGAACCATAACCCGATCCGAGCAAGACAAAATATTTTCTGTCGACAGACAACACAATCCGAGCAAGACAAAACTATGTCCATGGACACGCACCCCAACCGGAACCTAAAATTTCATTTGAAAAAAAACGACATTTGAACCCGTCAAAAATATTCCAAAGATCAATAATCCTATACGAGCAAGACAAAATAATTTCCGTGGACGCGCACACCGAGCCGAACTAAAAATTCCATTTGAAAAAATCCGAATCAAATCTGAAACCCGACAAAAATATTCCAAAGAACCATAACCGGATCGGAGCAAGGTAAATTAATTTCCGTGGACAGGCAACACCACCAGAACCTAAAAATTCCATTTGAAGTCAACCTGAAACCCGACCCGAACCAAATTTTCACCGGACAAAAATATTCCAAAGAACCATAACTCGATCCGAGCAAGACAAAATAATTTCTGTCGACAGGCAACCCGATTCGAACCTGAAAGTTCTAGTTAAACTCAATCCGAAATTTGACCCGAACGCGGGTTATGGAAGGTTTTCAGGTTGACTTCAAATGAAACTTTTAGGTTCGAATCCGGTTGTATGTCGAAGAAAATTATATTGTCTTTCTCAGATCGGGTTACGGTTCTTTGAAATATGTTTGTCGTGTTCCGATCGGGTTCGTGTCGGGTTTCAGGTTGACGTCCAGTGGAATTTTTAGATTCTGGTCGTACTGCGTGTACGCGAAAAATAACTTGCATTGCTCGGATCGGGTATACGGCCTGATGTATTTTAATTTCGGGTTCTGGTCAGGTTTCGGGTTAACTTCAAGTAGAACTTTCAGGTTCGGATCGGGTTTCATGCCGACTGAAATTATTTTGTCTTGCTCGGATCCGGTTATGGTTTTTTGGAATAATTTTGACGGATTCAGATTTGGTTCGGTTCAGATTTCGGGAGTTTTCTAATGGGATTTTTAGGTTCGGGTCGGGTTGCGTGTCCACGAAAATTATTTTTTCTTTCTCGGATCTGGTTATGGTTTTGGGGGATATTTTTGTCGGATTCAGATTTGGTTCGGGTCATATTTCAGGGTTTTTTCAAATGGAATTTTTAGGTTCGGGTCCGGTTGCGTGTTCACGGAAATTACTGTCTTGATCGGATCGGGTTATGGTTCATTATAATATTTTTGTCGGTTATCATATTTGGTTCGGGTAATATTTCGCGTTTTTTTAAACAAAATTTTTAGATTCGGATCGGGTTGGGTGTCCATGGAAGTTATTTTGTCTTTCTCCGATCGGGCTATGGTTCTTTGGATTATTTTTCTCGGGTTCAGATTTGATTCGCGTCAGATTTCGGGGTTTTTTGAAATAGAATTTTTAGGTTCGAGTCGGGTTGCGTGACCACGGAAATTATTTTGCCTTACTCGGATCTGTTTATGGTTCTTTGGAATAATTTTGTTGGGTTCAAATTTGGTTCGCGTCAGATTTCGGTTTTTTTTTTAAATTGAATTTTTAGGTTCGAGTCGGGTGCGTGTCCACGGAAATAATTCTGCCTTGCTCGGATCCGGTAATGGTTCTTTGGAATAATTTTGTCGGGTTCAGATTTGGTTCCTGACAGATTTCGTTTTTTTTTAAAACTGAATTTTTAGGTTCTGGTTGTGTTGCATGTCCTCAGAAATTATTTTGTTTTGCTCGGATCGGTTATGGTTCATTGGTATATTTTTGTCGGGTTGAGATTCCGTTTTTTTTTTTCAAATAGAATTTTTAGGTTCGGATCGGGTTGCATGTCCTCAGAAATCAATTTATCTTGCTCGGATCGGTTACGGTTCATTGGAATACTGTTGTCGGGTTCAGATTTGGTTCGGTTCAGATTCCGGGGTTTTTTTTAATGGAATTTTTAGATTCGGGTCGGGTTGCGTGCAGACTGAAATTATTTTGTCTTGCTCAGATCGAGATACGGTCTGTTGTAATTTATTTTTCGGGTTCGGGCCGGGTTATGGGTTAATAGGCGTAAAAAATCATCCTGACTGGGATATAAGTGGTCATTTTTCAATTAGCCTAACGGTGTATAGGCTCTTTGCAATAAGCCTGAAAAATATCAGGCTAATTGGAAAAAGAAAGACGATTCTCTAATTAGCCCGGCTCTTTGCAAACAGACTAGGCTCTTTGCAAAGAGCCTGATTTCTCAATTAGCCTACAACATATATAAATATTTAATTAAATTATTAACAAATATATTATTAATTTATTAGCAAAAATAATTACATAATATTAATTTAATAACAACTGTATTATAAATTTATTAATAATTCTTTTATCTACAAAAGTATTTTTTTTTTTTTTTTTTTTTTTTTTTGCAAATTAATTTGTTGCGAAATTTAGTTTGATAATCATGTGTTTTCCGAAATTAATTCAAAATTGATTCATTCATATGTTTTACACGTAATTTGAAATTCACACAAATTTATCAATAAGCTGCGTAATTTCTCCTAGCATTTAAACTTATGCGGAAATGCGTCATCACTCCTAAGTAGCAGATGCGCAAACTCTCCTTTTTTGGTAGGAGAAATTGCGCGGCCTTTTATTTACATATGCCACTTCTAAAGTGAATACTCAGTTCAGGTTAGAAGTTTATAAGAAATCGTTGAAGTTCAAAATATTTTGAATTACTGACGTTCTATAAAAATTCTGACGAACAGTTATGAAAATTCGAGCACTTACTTTGGAAAAACAAAACAAAATAGCGCTACTTTATCCAAGACGCTTGGAACAATCAATATGCATATTCATGTAGACACTGCACTAATGCTGCTGTACAACTACATGGAGTCGCTGCGCGCGCACTCTACTAATTCCCGTCGAATCTGTTTGTGCGCAATCTCTCCTACCGCGCGAACTCTCCTCGCTTTACGTTATATATAAGAAATACTGATATATGTTGTTGATGATAGATAAAGCACATAGTACAAAATTCTGATATATACTCTCGAAAAAAAAAAAAAAAAAAAAAAAAAAACGGACCACTTTATACAAATTAATTACTAAAGTGTAGCAGAAGGACTAAAAGACATCAGTAGCTCTTGTCTTCTTCAATTTTTTTAATAATCAAGTTTAATAGAGCGTCTTTTTATACACAATCTAAAGCGCTTTAATATTTTTAATAGTAATTGATAAATATGACAAATTTACAATAATTTCTTATGATAGTTACATTTTTATGTTTTTTATTATATAATTATTAATAATCCTAAGCATAACTATTTGATTTTATCTAATTTTTATGATTTTTATGTATAAATTATTATTTATGAATCTAGAAATCAAATAAATTATTTATTATAACAACAACAAATTTCTACGAACGTTAAAAGATAGAAGTTTTCGACATAGTTCAAAAGTATATATGAATTCTGTTTGTCTGTCTATCTGTACCATCTTTCCGTGCTCTAAATCGCGTAAATATATTAAGATGGCTATGTAATTGATGCGTTATTGATATTTAAGATGGCATGTTCGGTATTGAAAATTATGTGTGTAGCATTTATATTCCATTTATAGGGACACTCAAAAATTTTCGTTACATTATGGTCTATGGGAGGAAATGTCTTGCAATGGTACTTAATGATGTTACACTATTTCAAACAAATTGAAGTTAACATATATCACTGAGGTGCATTACCAGATGCTTATTGTAGAACATTGTGTGCATATTCTGCTTATATTTGCTCACTTACAGGAACAAGCAAAATAATTCGGCTACAGTACTGTCGAATAGTGATAATTGCTGGAAGTGCGTTATCAGATGGGATATGCGTTTTTGTTAGATTTCACCATTTTTTTGCATAATACTTGGTGTACATAAATTCTGTAAACTAGCAAAAACCATAATTTGTTAGGATTCGAGAAGCATTATTCAATAAGACAAATGTTTCAAAGTAACAATATTTTTTATATTATTTTTGCATCTTTATTAAACAAAAACGTTATTTTATGTTTCGGCGGATTTTAATTTTAGAAATGTAAATTCAGCCAAATAACTAAGAATTGCCTCGGATTTTTTTATTTATGATATAACGAATTTAAGAATTAATTTTATTTGTTTACAATTCTTTTGTTGCCACTTTACAAAAAAAAAAATCATAATAGAATACTTTTAAAATGATTTCACACAATAAGAATAAATTGTGTATGGGAATTCTTAACACTGAAAAATACTTTTGTAATTGAATGTAAATAACTGAATTTTCACAAATTTTAATTCATTAAAAATATGCGATAATTTTCATAAATAGGGTATTTTTTAAATTTCATAAGAGAAATCGTGAAACTATTTAATTAATCATGATTTTACCTATAATGACTAACTCCATGATTTATTTTTTCCTTTTGAAAATATACGTGTTTCATTTTTTATTTGCAAAAATGCGTCCGTAATGGGAAAACATGTAAATTAAATTAATCTACTTCTATTATATATATAAAATCCAAACGGAAATTTCGTTCCGAACGCCTAGATTTCAAGTTCTACTGCATGGATTTTTACGGAACCTATACCGTTAGATAGGTATTGTTTCAGGGAAGGTTTTAAGCTATAAAACATTATTCTACCTATATTAGTTTTAAAATTATGACGGAAAATTCTGTTATTTTGGGCGATAAGGTTACCATTTTATTTCTTGGCGAAATTCATCGTTCATAAAAAAAAAAAATTGAAATGGCTATTAAACCTCGAAAAATAAAAGAAAAACTGTTACTAATTTTATTTAAATGAAAAAAAAAAAGAAAAAAAGAAGAAGAAAATCCGTTTTAATGAGTGATAATATTGAAAAACGGAAACATTTAATCAATACCTGCAAGAAATATTTGTAATGCTTAAAAATTAATTTAAAAAGAAATATTACACTTGATATGCAATATTTGGCTCTTTATCGCTTGCGTTAGATATGGAAACGAATCTGAAAATTTGATTAGATGAAATTTTAACGACATTTTCTCTCTGTTCTGTTCTTTTCTTTTTTTTTTTAATATCTAACTGTCCCAACACGTGACTTATAGAAGAAACAAGCAGATGTAATTGTGAGTCACATGTGTAATTACTATTTGTTTCTTTACAATTTATTATTTTTCTTTTGTCGCCAAACAATGTGATTTTAAGCCAAAAATGCATAAGCGTGACATTAGCTTGAGGATGTTCTCACAAATGGTGTTTTTTTTAGGAGAAAGAGATCATTTTTTGAGTACATTTTCATATTCAATTGTAACTTATATAGATATCAGTTAATATTTTAAAAATGGAATCGAATACTTAAATTTCAGTGTGAATTTCTGCCACACATACATATTGTAAAATAATTTCATACTTTTTAAAATGTTTTTCGCCGTAATTCCGAAAGCATGTGATATTTATAAACTCGAACTCAGATCAACGAATATTACCCATTTTATTTAAGCAAATATTATCTATTTTCTCAAGTCATATCGCCAATTTCATTTATAGGAAAATTCACAGATTCGAAATCTAGGAAATAAAGATAATTTTTAAGGAAATTTATGTTTTAATACGTTATTACTATGGAAAAATTCAACATTTTGAAAAAAAAAAAATTACAAATCTTTTGTAATTCGTCATTTCTTCTTCGTCTTTCTTCGTACTTTCTCCTCTGTTATGTAATATTTCAAATGATATTGGACTAATTTCGATCATCGATTCACCGCAAAATCGCATATCTAATATAGTATATAAAATAAAGTCTGGATTAGGGGACTAATTAACGCACAGCGCAAACTACTGAACCTAAAATCTTGAAAATCGTGGTAAAAATACTTCTTATGACATAAACTTCTGCTAAGAAAGTATTTTCTAAAGTGTCACCCCTAATGGTTTTTGCAGGGGGAGGGGGAAAAAATCGAATATCAAAATTATGCGTCAAATGATAGCATATTTTAATGTAGTTTTGTATGCTGAATCGAATGCTACCAAATAAATTTTTATAAGTCCAAAAGTTCATGACACATTTCATATTTTTCTAATTTGGCGGTGTCTTTGGCATCTAAACCTCAAAATATCTATCATTACATCCGTTACTCTAGCAACGGAAAAAATTCAAATCAACCCTTTTGGCTAAAAAATAAAAACGGCTCTATGAGTTTGAAATAAAAATGCAAGTATCTTAATTTTTTTTAAAAATAGTGATTTTATGTAAAATAAAAGGGAAAAAATTACTGAGAATTTAGCGTTATAAAACAAAAATGGAAAAGGTACTACTTAGATATTCCGTCGACCAAAAATCTATCGTCAAACTATAAGATTAAATGCTAAAAATGGTTGATCGTAAATATCAAATTCACTTGAATTTAAACAAACTACACGTGTTTACGTCATCAAGTGATTTTAATTTCGACGTTTTATTTGTATTTTTATTAATGTTATACTAATTTATTTGTTATTTCGTTATTTAAAATAAAGATTATGTCAATTTATATAATTTGGCGAATGGTTTGGCGATTTATATAATTTGGCGAAATGGTCGACGGGATAACAAGTAGCACCAATGAAAATATTTAAGTATGAAAGCAATGTTTGTAACGACTTAAAAATTATTTTCATATATATAAACTCAGTTTATGGCGTCAGATGCCGTCATCCGAAGAATCTACAAGAGTCTTTTTCCATTTTTTCCGGTCATAGGTTCCTCAATGAAAGAAATTGGAATTGGAATAATATTGTGCGATTTATAAATTGCTCCTCGATAAGAAGAAAAAATGGGTACATTTATAACAACCGTGCGCACATCTCGCTGATAGCATTTTTAAAATTCCCAGTAGCAGTAGTTACATTTTGCGTATGTAAATTAAAAATATTTTTTTGCTTTTAATTATGGCATTATTTCCTGTTATTGTTTATCTTTTCAGTTTTTTAAATGAAATTAGTATAAGGCATGCATTTTAAATTAAATGAGTGAAAGGTTTGTGTTTTAAATGAAAATAATAAAATAAGAATATGCTATGAAAACAATCTTTATTGATTTATTACCTGCGTTCGGCTGACATAAAAGTATCACAAAAGCCACATATTCACTTTTCTTTGAGTAGTTGCTCATGAGAATTCAAGTTAACCTTCCGTAATCGGATACTTCACATATTGGTGTATTAGCTTTAATGTTGAAAGCATCGTTTTTGTTTGAAGCGAAAACTTTACTGTGAATTCTATTACACAAAATCGCATCATCATCATCATCTACTATATATTTACAACAGAAATTTGTATTTCATTCCGATTGTTTATAATACTTTCGTAGGATATACCACAATTAGTTAGGTAATAATTTTGGAAAGGTTTTAGTGTATACATATTGTTCAAGGGTACTTAGTTACAGAGCAACAGTAAAAGTTCAAAAATTAAGTGAACCTGATTATGAAAGTTTAGCCTTTTTAAAAAAATCTACAGAACATATTTTGTTACGAGTGGCCCTGTTGCATGACTTTTAGGAATGGTGTTAGTATATACGATTTCATTATATGTTGATTAGTTACAGAGGTATTAATTCCTGTTGTCATAACGGTCTCATTACCCGACCATAAGCGCGCTGTTTATAATCAACTAAAACAATTACTTCTTAATTGTTAAATTTTGTCCAACGCTTAAGATAACATTATATCGCAATGGCGTTCGCATCGTTTTCAGTAATGTGCAAGGTCAAGCATTGACCTTGCACATTATCCATAGAAGATCCATATTGTTTAAAATACAAGTTCAAATTCACCATTTCGTTTAATCCAAGGTTCATTTGGAAATATTGACCAGCGCAGCGGGCATAGCCTGCTAGTCTATTATATATATAAAATCCAAACGGAAAT
This sequence comes from Maratus speciosus, assembly GCA_963932465.1. Taxonomy (NCBI): domain Eukaryota; kingdom Metazoa; phylum Arthropoda; class Arachnida; order Araneae; family Salticidae; genus Maratus; species Maratus speciosus. Next base: position 165,222,022 of record OZ010786.1, on the reverse strand, counting down.
TTCGTTCCGAACGCCGAGATTTCGAGTTCTACCGCACGGATGTTTACGGAACTTATACCGTTAGATAGGTATCGTTTCAGGGAAGGTTTTAAGCTATAACACATCATTCTACCTAGATTAATTATAGAATTATTACGGAAAATTCTATTATTTTGGACTTTGTTTACTTCATATTTCCTTAAATATCTGGGCTCCTATTGGTCTTAGAGCTTAGATCTCGCGCCGAAAGTAGCTCCGAAGCACCCAAGCAAACTTTTCCGCGCGATTATTTTGCCGTCTTCCGATTTCCTCTAACTCTATTAGGGGCCCGCGTAGGGCCCCTTTAAAATATTTTTCGTAGTAATTTCAGCAATTGTCTTAAATTATTGGTTAAGACCGCCACCCTCCCGATTCATGTATCTACGGAAAGGTTGCATGAAGGAGTTTCGTTCAGATACGCTTTCGTTAAGAATAGAGTGCGCTTCCTGGTGGTGGAATGTGGAACTAACATAACGCGATATTGTTAAAATTAGGAAATCTAACAATGCGATCTGTTTTAAACTTTGAGATAGTTCATAACACATAATCTATTATCTATTCTATTATATATATATAAAATCTATTATCTATTCTATTATCTATTATATATATAAAATCCAAACGGAAATTTCGTTCCGAACGCCTAGATTTCGAGTTCTACTACATGGATTTTTACGGAACCTATACCGATAAATAGGTATTGTTTCAGGGAAAGTTTTAAGCTATAACACATTATTCAACCTATATTAGTTTTAGAATTATGACGGAAAATTCTGTTATTTTGGGCGATAAGGTTACCATTTTATTTCTTGGCGAAATTCATCGTTGATAAAAAAAAATGAAACGGCTATTAAACCTCGAAAAATAAAAGAAAAACTGTTACTAATTTTATTTAAATGAAAAAAAAAAAAGAAAAAAAAGAAGAAGAAAATCCGTTTTAATGAGTGATAATATTAAAAAAACGGAAACATTTAATCAAAACCTGAAAGAAATATTTGTAATGCTTAAAAATTAATTTAATAAGAAATATTACACTTGATACGCAATATTTGGCTCTTTATCGCTTGCGTTAGATATGGAAACGAATCTGAAAATTTGATTAGATGAAATTTTAACGACATTTTCTTTCTGTTCTGTTCTTTTCTTTTTTTTTATATCTAATTGTCCCATCACGTGACTTATAGAAGAAACAAGCAGATGTAATTGTGAGTCACATGTGTAATTACTATTTGTTTCTTTACAATTTTTTATTTTTCTTTTGTCGCCAAACAATGTGATTTTAAGCCAAAAATGCATAAGCGTGACATTAGCTTAAGGATGTTCTCACAAATGGTGTTTTTTTAGGTGAAAGAGATCATTTTTTGAGTACATTTTCATATTCAATTGTAACTTATATAGATATCAGTTAATATTTTAAAAATGGAATCGAATACTTAAATTTCAGAGTGAATTTCTGCCACACATACATATTGTAAAATAATTTCATACTTTTTAAAATGTTTTTTGCCGTAATTCCGAAAGCATGTGATATTTATAAACTCGAACTCAGATCAACGAATATTACCCATTTTATTTAAGCAAATATTAACTATTTTCTCAAGTCATATCGCCAATTTCATTTATAGGAAAATTCACAGATTCGAAATCTAGGAAATAAAGATAATTTTTAAGGAAATTTATGTTTTAATACGTTATTACTATGGAAAAATTCAACATTTTGAAAAAAAAAAAATTACAAGTCTTTTGTAATTCGTCGATTCTTCTTCGTCTTTCTTCGTACTTTCTCCTCTGTTATGTAATATTTCAAATGATATTGGACTAATTTTCGATCATTGATTCACCGCAAAATCGCATATCTAATATAGTATATAAAATAAAGTCTTGATTAGGGGACTAATTAACGCACAGCGCAAACTACTGAACCTAAAATCTTGAAAATCGTGGTAAAAATACTTCTTATGACATAAACTTCTGCTAAGAAAGGATTTTCTAAAGTGTCACCCCTAATGGTTTTTGCACGGGGAGGGGAAAAAATCGAATATCAAAATTATGCGTCAAATGATAGCATATTTTAATGTAGTTTTGTATGCTGAATCGAATGCTACCAAATAAATTTTTATAAGTCCAACAGTTCATGACACATTTCATATTTTTCTAATTTGGCGGTGTCTTTGGCATCTAAACCTCAAAATATCTATTATTACATCCGTTACTCTAGCAATGGAAAAAATTCAAATCAACCCTTTTGGCTAAAAAATAAAAACGGCTCTATGAGTTTGAAATAAAAATGCAAGCATCTTAATTAAAAAAAAAAAAAAATAGTGATTTTATGTAAAATAAAAGGGAAAAAATTACTCAGAATTTAGCGTTATAAAACAAAAATGGAAAAGGTACTACTTAGATATTCCGTCGACCAAAAATCTATCGTCAAACTATAAGATTAAATGCCAATAATGGTTGATCGTAAATATCAAATTCACTTGAATTTAAACAAACTACACGTGTTTACGTCATCAAGTGATTTTAATTTCGACGTTTTATTTGTATTTTTATTAATGTTATACTAATGTATTTGTTATTTCGTTATTTAAAATAAAGATTATGTCAATTTATATAATTTGGCGAATGGTTTGGCGATTTATATAATTTGGCGAAATTGGTCGACGGGATAACAAGTAGTACCAATGAAAATATTTAAGTATGAAAGCAATGTTTGTAACGACTTAAAAATTATTTTCATATATATAAACTCGGTTTATGGCGTCAGATCCCGTCATCCGAAGAATCTACAAGAGTATTTGTCCATTTTTTCCGGTCATAGGTTCCTCAATGAAAGAAATTGGAATTGGAATAATATTGTGCGATTTATAAATTGCTCCTCGATAAGAAGAAAATAATGGGTACATTTATAACAACCGTGCGCACATCTCGCTGATAGCATTTTTAAAATTCCCAGTAGCAGTAGTTACATTTTGCGTATGTAAATTAAAAGTATTTTTTTGCTTTTAATTATGGCATTATTTCCTGTTATTGTTTATCTTTTCAGTTTTTTAAATGAAATTAGTATAAGGCATGCATTTTAAATTAAATGAGTGAAAGGTTTGTGTTTTAAATGAAAATAATAAAATAAGAATATGCTATGAAAACAATCTTTATTGATTTATTACCTGCGCCCGACTGACATAAAAGTATCACAAAAGCCACATATACACTTTTCTTTGAGTAGTTGCTCATGAGAATTCAAGTTAATCTTCCGTAATCTGATACTTCACATATCGGTGTATTAGCTTTAATGTTGAAAGCATCGTTTTTGTTTGAAGCGAAAACTTTACTATGAATTCTATTACACAAAATCGCACCATCATCATCTACTATATATTTACAACAGAAATTTGTATTTCATTCCGATTGTTTATAATACTTTCGTAGGATATACCACAATTAGTTAGGTAATAATTTTGCAAAGGTTTTAGTGTATACATATTGTTCAAGGGTACTTAGTTATAGAGCAACAGTAAAAGTTCAAAAATTAAGTGAACCTGATTATGAAAGTTTAGCCTTTAAAAAAAAAAAAATCTACAGAACATATTTTGTTACAAGTGGCCCTGTTGCATGACTTTTAGGAATGGTGTTAGTATATACGATTTCATTATATGTTGATTAGTTACAGAGGTATTAATTCCTGTTGTCATAATGGTCTCATTACCCGACCATAAGTGCGCTGTTTATAATCAACTAAAACAATTACTTCTTAATTGCTAAATTTTGTCCAAAGCTTAAGATTACATTATATCGCAATGGCGTTCGCATCGTTTTCAGTAATGTGCAAGGTCAAGGTGAAGATCCATATTGTTTAAAATACAAGTTCAAATTCACCATTTAGTTTAATCCAAGGTTCATTTGGAAATATTGACCAGCGCAGCGGGCATAGCCTGCTAGTCTATTACATATATATAATCCAAACGGAAATTTCGTTCCGAACGCCGAGATTTCGAGTTCTACCGCATGTATTTTTACGTAACTTATACCGTTAGATAGGTATCGTTCCAGGGAAGGTTTTAAGCTATAACACATCATTCTACCTAGATTAGTTATAGAATTGTTACGGAAAATTCTATTATTTTGGACTTTGTTACTTCATATTTCCTTAAATATCTGGGCTCCTATTGGTCGTACAGCTTAGATCTCGCGCCAAAGGTAGCTCCGAAGCACCCAAGCAAACTTTTCCCCGCGATTATTTTGCCGTCTTCCGATTTCCTCTAACTCTATTAGAGGCCCGCGTAGGGCCCCTTTAAAATATTTTTCGTAGTAATTTCAGCAATTATCTTAAATTATTGGTTAAGACCGCCACTCTCCCGATTCATGTATCTACGGATAGGTTGCATGAAGGAGTTTCGTTCAGATACGCTTTCGTTAAGAATAGAGTGCGCTCCCTGGTGGTGGAATGTGGAACTAACATAACGCGATATTGTTAAAATTAGGAAATCTAACAATGCGATCTGTTTTAAACTTTGAGATAGTTCATAACACATAATTTATTTTCTATTCTATTATATATATATATAAAATCTATAATCAATTCTATTATCTATCTATTATATATATAAAATCCAAACGGAAATTTCGTTCCGAACGCCGAGATTTCGAGTTCTACTGCATGGATTTTTACGGAACCTATACCGTTAGATAGGTATTGTTTCAGGGAAGGTTTTAATCTATAACACATTATTCTACCTATATTAGTTTTAGAATTATGACGGAAAATTCTGTTATTTTGGGCGATAAGGTTACCATTTTATTTCTTGGCGAAATTCATCGTTGATAAAAAAAATTGAAACGGCTATTAAACCACGAAAAATAAAAGAAAAACTGTTACTAATTTTATTTAAATGAAAAAAAAAGAAAAAAAGAAGAAGAAAATCCGTTTTAATGAGTGATAATATTAAAAAAAGGAAACATTTAGTCAAAACCTGAAAGAAATATTTGTAATGCTTAAAAATTAATTTAATAAGAAATATTACACTCGATACGCAATATTTGGCTCTTTATCGCTTGCGTTAGATATGGAAACGAATCTGAAAATTTGATTAGATGAAATTTTAACGACATTTTCTTTCTGTTCTGTACTTTTCTTTTTTTTTTATATCTAATTGTCCCATCACGTGACTTATAGAAGAAACAAGCAGATGTAATTGTGAGTCACATGTGTAATTACTATTTGTTTCTTTACAATTTTTTATTTTTCTTTTGTCGCCAAACAATGTGATTTTAAGCCAAAAATGCATAATCGTGACATTAGCTTGAGGATGTTCTCACAAATGGTGTTTTTTTAGGTGAAAGAGATCATTTTTTGAGTACATTTTCATATTCAATTGTAACTTATATAGATATCAGTTAATATTTTAAAAATGGAATCGAATACTTAAATTTCAGTGTGAATTTCTGCCACACATACATATTGTAAAATAATTTCATACTTTTTAATATGTTTTTCGCCGTAATTCCGAAAGCATGTGATATTTATAAACTCGAACTCAGATCAACGAATATTACCCATTTTATTTAAGCAAATATTATCTATTTTCTCAAGTCATATCGCCAATTTCATTTATAGGAAAATTCCCAGATTCAAAATCTAGGAAATAAAGATAATTTTTAAGGAAATTTATGTTTTAATACGTTATTACTATGGAAAAATTCAACATTTTGAAAAAAAAAATTACAAGTCTTTTGTAATTCGTCATTTCTTCTTCGTCTTTCTTCGTACTTTCTCCTCTGTTATGTAATATTTCAAATGATATTGGACTAATTTTCGATCATCGATTCACCGCAAAATCGCATATCTAATATAGTATATAAAATAAAGTCTGGATTAGGGGGCTAATTAACGCACAGCGCAAACTACTGAACCTAAAATCTTGAAAATCGTGGTAAAAATACTTCTTATGACATAAACTTCTGCTAAGAAAGGATTTTCTAAAGTGTCACCCCTAATGGTTTTTGCACGGGGAAGGGAAAAAAATCGAATATCAAAATTATGCGTCAAATGATAGCATATTTTAATGTAGTTTTGTATGCTGAATCGAATGCTACCAAATAAATTTTTGTAAGTCCAACGGTTCGTGACACATTTCATATTTTTCTAATTTGGCGGTGTCTTTGGCATCTAAACCTCAAAATATCTATCATTACATCCGTTACTCTAGCAACGGAAAAAATTCAGATCAACCCTTTTGGCTAAAAAATAAAAACGGCTCTATGAGTTTGAAATAAAAATGCAAGCATCTTAATTTTTTTTAAAAATAGTGATTTTATGTAAAATAAAAGGGAAAAAATTACTGAGAATTTAGCGTTATAAAACAAAAATGGAAAAGGTACTACTTAGATATTCCGTCGACCAAAAATCTATCGTCAAACTATAAGATTAAATGCCAATAATGGTTGATCGTAAATATCAAATTCACTTGAATTTAAACAAACTACACGTGTTTACGTCATCAAGTGATTTTAATTTCGACGTTTTATTTGTATTTTTATTAATGTTATACTAATTTATTTGTTATTTCGTTATTTAAAATAAAGATTATGTCAATTTATATAATTTGGCGAAATTGGTCGACGGGATAACAAGTAGTACCAATGAAAATATTTAAGTATGAAAGCAATGTTTGTAACGACTTAAAAATTATTTTCATATATATAAACTCGGTTTATGGCGTCAGATGCCGTCATCCAAAGAATCTACAAGAGTCTTTTTCCATTTTTTCCGGTCATAGGTTCCTCAATGAAAGAAATTGGAATCGGAATAATATTGTGCGATTTATAAATTGCTCCTCGATAAGAAGAAAAAATGGGTACATTTATAACAACCGTGCGCACATCTCGCTGATAGCATTTTTAAAATTCCCAGTAGCAGTAGTTACATTTTCCGTATGTAAATTAAAAATATTTTTTTTTGCTTTTAATTATGGCATTATTTCCTGTTATTGTTTATCTTTTCAGTTTTTTAAATGAAATTTGTATAAGGCATGCATTTTAAATTAAATGAGTGAAAGGTTTGTGTTTTAAATGAAAATAATAAAATAAGAATATGCTATGAAAACAATCTTTATTGATTTATTACCTGCGCCCGGCTGACATAAATGTATCACAAAAGCCACATATTCACTTTTCTTTGAGTAGTTGCTCATGATAATTCAAGTTAACCTTCCGTAATCGGATACTTCACATATTGGTGTATTAGCTTTAATGTTGAAAGCATCGTTTTTGTTTGAAGCGAAAACTTTACTATGAATTCTATTACACAAAATCGCATCATCATCATCTACTGTATATTTACAACGGAAATTTGTATTTCATTCCGATTGTTTATAATACTTTCGTAGGATATACCACAATAGTTAGGTAATAATTTTGGAAAGGTTTTAGTATATACATATTGTTCAAGGATACTTAGTTATAGAGCAACAGTAAAAGTTCAAAAATTAAGTGAACCTGATTATGAAAGTTTAGCCTTTTGAAAAAAATCTACAGAACATATTTTGTTACAAGTGGCCCTGTTGCATGACTTTTAGGAATGGTGTTAGTATATACGATTTCATTATATGTTGATTAGTTACAGAGGTATTAATTCCTGTTGTCATAACGGTCTCATTACCCGACCATAAGTGCGCTGTTTATAATCAACTAAAACAATTACTTCTTAATTGCTAAATTTTGTCCAACGCTTAAGATAACATTATATCGCAATGGCGTTCGCATCGTTTTCAGTAATGTACAAGGTCAAGCTGAAGAGCCATATTGTTTAAAATACAAGTTCAAATTCACCATTTAGTTTAATCCAAGGTTCATTTGGAAATATTGACCAGCGCAGCGGGCATAGCCTGCTAGTATATATATAAAATCCAAACGGAAATTTCGTTCCGAACGCCGAGATTTCGAGTTCTACCGCACGGATGTTTACGGAACTTATACCGTTAGATAGGTATCGTTTCAGGGAAGGTTTTAAGCTATAACACATCATTCTACCTAGATTAATTATAGAATTATTACGGAAAATTCTATTATTTTGGACTTTGTTTACTTCATATTTCCTTAAATATCTGGGCTCCTATTGGTCTTAGAGCTTAGATCTCGCGCCGAAAGTAGCTCCGAAGCACCCAAGCAAACTTTTCCCCGCGATTATTTTGCCGTCTTCCGATTTCCTCTAACTCTATTAGGGGCCCGCGTAGGGCCCCTTTAAAATATTTTTCGTAGTAATTTCAGCAATTATCTTAAATTATTGGTTAAGACCGCCACCCTCCCGATTCATGTATCTACGGAAAGGTTGCATGAAGGAGTTTCGTTCAGATACGCTTTCGTTAAGAATAGAGTGCGCTTCCTGGTGGTGGAATGTGGAACTAACATAACGCGATATTGTTAAAATTAGGAAATCTAACAATGCGATCTGTTTTAAACTTTGAGATAGTTCATAACACATAATCTATTATCTATTCTATTATATATATATAAAATCTATTATCTATTCTATTATCTATTATATATATAAAATCCAAACGGAAATTTCGTTCCGAACGCCTAGATTTCGAGTTCTACTACATGGATTTTTACGGAACCTATACCGATAAATAGGTATTGTTTCAGGGAAAGTTTTAAGCTATAACACATTATTCAACCTATATTAGTTTTAGAATTATGACGGAAAATTCTGTTATTTTGGGCGATAAGGTTACCATTTTATTTCTTGGCGAAATTCATCGTTGATAAAAAAAAAATGAAACGGCTATTAAACCTCGAAAAATAAAAGAAAAACTGTTACTAATTTTATTTAAATGAAAAAAAAAAAAGAAAAAAAAGAAGAAGAAAATCCGTTTTAATGAGTGATAATATTAAAAAAACGGAAACATTTAATCAAAACCTGAAAGAAATATTTGTAATGCTTAAAAATTAATTTAATAAGAAATATTACACTTGATACGCAATATTTGGCTCTTTATCGCTTGCGTTAGATATGGAAACGAATCTGAAAATTTGATTAGATGAAATTTTAACGACATTTTCTTTCTGTTCTGTTCTTTTCTTTTTTTTTATATCTAATTGTCCCATCACGTGACTTATAGAAGAAACAAGCAGATGTAATTGTGAGTCACATGTGTAATTACTATTTGTTTCTTTACAATTTTTTATTTTTCTTTTGTCGCCAAACAATGTGATTTTAAGCCAAAAATGCATAAGCGTGACATTAGCTTAAGGATGTTCTCACAAATGGTGTTTTTTTAGGTGAAAGAGATCATTTTTTGAGTACATTTTCATATTCAATTGTAACTTATATAGATATCAGTTAATATTTTAAAAATGGAATCGAATACTTAAATTTCAGAGTGAATTTCTGCCACACATACATATTGTAAAATAATTTCATACTTTTTAAAATGTTTTTTGCCGTAATTCCGAAAGCATGTGATATTTATAAACTCGAACTCAGATCAACGAATATTACCCATTTTATTTAAGCAAATATTAACTATTTTCTCAAGTCATATCGCCAATTTCATTTATAGGAAAATTCACAGATTCGAAATCTAGGAAATAAAGATAATTTTTAAGGAAATTTATGTTTTAATACGTTATTACTACGGAAAAATTCAACATTTTGAAAAAAAAAAATTACAAGTCTTTTGTAATTCGTCGATTCTTCTTCGTCTTTCTTCGTACTTTCTCCTCTGTTATGTAATATTTCAAATGATATTGGACTAATTTTCGATCATTGATTCACCGCAAAATCGCATATCTAATATAGTATATAAAATAAAGTCTTGATTAGGGGACTAATTAACGCACAGCGCAAACTACTGAACCTAAAATCTTGAAAATCGTGGTAAAAATACTTCTTATGACATAAACTTCTGCTAAGAAAGGATTTTCTAAAGTGTCACCCCTAATGGTTTTTGCACGGGGAGGGGAAAAAATCGAATATCAAAATTATGCGTCAAATGATAGCATATTTTAATGTAGTTTTGTATGCTGAATCGAATGCTACCAAATAAATTTTTATAAGTCCAACAGTTCATGACACATTTCATATTTTTCTAATTTGGCGGTGTCTTTGGCATCTAAACCTCAAAATATCTATTATTACATCCGTTACTCTAGCAATGGAAAAAATTCAAATCAACCCTTTTGGCTAAAAAATAAAAACGGCTCTATGAGTTTGAAATAAAAATGCAAGCATCTTAATTAAAAAAAAAAAAAATAGTGATTTTATGTAAAATAAAAGGGAAAAAATTACTCAGAATTTAGCGTTATAAAACAAAAATGGAAAAGGTACTACTTAGATATTCCGTCGACCAAAAATCTATCGTCAAACTATAAGATTAAATGCCAATAATGGTTGATCGTAAATATCAAATTCACTTGAATTTAAACAAACTACACGTGTTTACGTCATCAAGTGATTTTAATTTCGACGTTTTATTTGTATTTTTATTAATGTTATACTAATGTATTTGTTATTTCGTTATTTAAAATAAAGATTATGTCAATTTATATAATTTGGCGAATGGTTTGGCGATTTATATAATTTGGCGAAATTGGTCGACGGGATAACAAGTAGTACCAATGAAAATATTTAAGTATGAAAGCAATGTTTGTAACGACTTAAAAATTATTTTCATATATATAAACTCGGTTTATGGCGTCAGATCCCGTCATCCGAAGAATCTACAAGAGTATTTGTCCATTTTTTCCGGTCATAGGTTCCTCAATGAAAGAAATTGGAATTGGAATAATATTGTGCGATTTATAAATTGCTCCTCGATAAGAAGAAAATAATGGGTACATTTATAACAACCGTGCGCACATCTCGCTGATAGCATTTTTAAAATTCCCAGTAGCAGTAGTTACATTTTGCGTATGTAAATTAAAAGTATTTTTTTGCTTTTAATTATGGCATTATTTCCTGTTATTGTTTATCTTTTCAGTTTTTTAAATGAAATTAGTATAAGGCATGCATTTTAAATTAAATGAGTGAAAGGTTTGTGTTTTAAATGAAAATAATAAAATAAGAATATGCTATGAAAACAATCTTTATTGATTTATTACCTGCGCCCGACTGACATAAAAGTATCACAAAAGCCACATATACACTTTTCTTTGAGTAGTTGCTCATGAGAATTCAAGTTAATCTTCCGTAATCTGATACTTCACATATCGGTGTATTAGCTTTAATGTTGAAAGCATCGTTTTTGTTTGAAGCGAAAACTTTACTATGAATTCTATTACACAAAATCGCACCATCATCATCTACTATATATTTACAACAGAAATTTGTATTTCATTCCGATTGTTTATAATACTTTCGTAGGATATACCACAATTAGTTAGGTAATAATTTTGCAAAGGTTTTAGTGTATACATATTGTTCAAGGGTACTTAGTTATAGAGCAACAGTAAAAGTTCAAAAATTAAGTGAACCTGATTATGAAAGTTTAGCCTTTAAAAAAAAAAAAATCTACAGAACATATTTTGTTACAAGTGGCCCTGTTGCATGACTTTTAGGAATGGTGTTAGTATATACGATTTCATTATATGTTGATTAGTTACAGAGGTATTAATTCCTGTTGTCATAATGGTCTCATTACCCGACCATAAGTGCGCTGTTTATAATCAACTAAAACAATTACTTCTTAATTGCTAAATTTTGTCCAAAGCTTAAGATTACATTATATCGCAATGGCGTTCGCATCGTTTTCAGTAATGTGCAAGGTCAAGGTGAAGATCCATATTGTTTAAAATACAAGTTCAAATTCACCATTTAGTTTAATCCAAGGTTCATTTGGAAATATTGACCAGCGCAGCGGGCATAGCCTGCTAGTATATATATAAAATTGAAACGGAAATTTCGTTCCGAACGTCTATATTTCGAGTTCTACTGCATGGATTTTGATGGAACTTACGCCGTTAGATAGGTATCGTTTCAGGAAAGGTTTTAAGATATAACACATCGTTCTACGTAGATCAGTTACAGAATTATGACGGAAAGTTCTGTTATTTTGGACGATATGGTTACCATTTTATTTCTTGGCGAACTTTATCGTTGATGAAAAAAATGAAACAGCTCGAAAAATAAAAGAAAAAATTGTTACTAATTTTATTTAAAATAAAAAAAAAGGAGTAAAATGAAAAAGAAATCAGTTTTAACGAGTGATGATATTACAAAACGAAAATATTTAATTTAAACATGAAAGGAAATGTTCCTAATGCTTAAAAAATTACTTAGTTGAAACATTGCAATTCAAATAAGATTTGGCGATTTATCTTTTGCGTCAGGTTAAGAAAAATGCAACTGAAAAACTGGTAAGATGGCATTAAGGAAGTTCTCTATAAGCGCAAGCTGAGAAATATTTGAAAAAATTATAGAATAATCTTCTCATGAGGATACATATTTTTATAAATCGTCAGAACCTTGATTTAGTGTTCATAAAGTAATAAAGAAAATTTCATTTTTTGTGATTTTACGCTGATTGGCGACACAACAAAATTATGAATAATACTATGATAAATTTTCTTTAAGAAAAACTTTTCCAAATCTTCATACACAGTTAGTTTAAGTAAGTTTAACTTAAATAAATATATTTTTATAACTGCATTTTTGTCATAAACATTTATATGTGTATGCAATGAAACTTAACTATCGCAATTATATTGTTTAGAACGAAATTTAAATGGATTAAAATTGTTTCAATCTCAAAATTAAGGTCCGATTCTGATCATTGACTTCGATATTATTAGTGTCAGAGATAACAAGAACAAATGGGTAAGTGTGATCACAGATCGCACAGAGGGTTTCGTTTAATATTCATTTCAAAACACTTTATCCTGTTGAAAAATCTGTTAGTTCCACATTTCGCAACCAGGGGCGCACTCTATTCTAAACAAATCTCTATCCGAACGAAACTCCGTTTTACATACTATCCGTATATATATTAGTCGAAGGTATTGGACCTATAGCACCCGAGATAAGTAGGCGCCCCTGGCGGTAAAAAGTGGAACTCAAATATGTAAGGCTATGGTGCATAATATGAAAGAATGGTCAAAGGGGTGTCGGCAAAAGTTGGAAAAGTGCTCCCCGGGTGAAAAGGGCGGAGGTTAGAAAAATTGCTTAAAATATACAAGTTAGAGACGGAGGAGTAAATATTATAAGACTTTTTGAAAATTTTATGATTTGTAGTGTGGCCTGAGGTATTCAGTTATACGTATGCAAAAATTCATGTCTCCAACTTAATTAGGGGCTCTCTTAGAAAGAATTGCTTAAAATACATATGTGGTAGCTCAAAGGGTTAAACGTAAGACTTTTTCAAGATTTTATAATTTGTCGCCTGGCCTTTCTGCTATACAGTCCCTGGCCAAATTATTAGACGCACCGTTGTTTTTTACGAAATACATATTTTTCACGAAGTTTATATGGAGTTGTGTTATATTTAAACATAGATTTAATGAATTTTTATTCAGGAGATTTGTTATATACTTCCAATTGGTATTTAGTTTTAATATATGGCAACACAATGGGAACCAATGGATACACGGACGCAAACAAGTGGAAACCAGATGCAGCCAGTTCAAATCGACGTTCGCTAGTGCGTCAGTTGAGCACGTGTTTCTGTGACGTTATGCGCTTGGTTTATTTGTTTCAAAGTTGTATGCTACGTAGTTAGTTGTTTTTTGTGTATGCAGTGTTTAAATAAGCACGTGGAACATTTCCAGCACGGGTAAAACAGGTGATCTGTCACCTCGTAAAAAAGCTGAAGTGAAGGCCGTCGTGGCTGCTAAAAGTTTTTCAAACCGCGAAATATCACGAAGATTGGAGGTTTCTGAAGCTAGTGTACGACGCCTAAAGAAGAAAATTGAGACAGGGGACGATTTGAGCCCAAAACTAAAGCAAAGATGTGGCAGAAAGCCCCTTTTCACTCCTAGGTCAAAGAGATATTTAAAGAAAATTTGTGTAGAAAACAGATGGGCTACCACAAAAATTATAAAATGCGTAAATCCAAGATGCTAACGTGAATGTTTCTGCACGCACTGTTCGCCGAAAATTAACAGAAATGGGTTTTAAGGCCTGCCGCTCCACCAGGAAGCCCAAGTTAACCGTGTGGATTGCACAATGCAATGAAAGCAAAGCGTCTGAAGTGGGCCAAACTGTGGCGTGATAGAGATGTGGACTTCTGGAGATCGGTAAGTTATTATAATTTTATCACTAGTCATACATTCAGTATCATTTTCTATGCATTGACGCAAGATCCGCAGAGATGTTTGTATTTTTTCTGTTTTTGACAGGTTTGCTTCAGTGATGAAAGCACATTTGAAATTTTGCAGAATAAAGCTCAGTTTGTGCGTCGTCGTCCTGGCGAAAAGTTCCATCCTGACTGTGTCGTTCAGACTGTTAAACACCCTACAAAAATCATGATTTGGACAGTTATCAGCAGCGAGGGTACTGGACGTCTGTACGTGGTAAAAGGTACAATGAGGGGTCATTCCATGCAAAATCAGCAAATTAGCTGTGGCACACATGTCACAGATTTTAATCAAAATCAGTCTATAAGTAGATCATATCTATTTATGCGTAAATGTAAAATAATAGATTTCTGGATTGTTAATTTAAGTATTAAAATTTACATTAAAAGTGAATGTAAAATCGAGGTATTGTCTATGTGCTTAAAATTTCAATTTCGATTATTAGCCTTAGGAATGGAAAGAATATATTAAAAATTATTTATAATTATGAATGAATGATAATTAACAGACTGGCGTAAGTTAGTAATTGTATTTTTATTTAGTATCGAGAAAAAAATTATTTTTGAAAATTTTTGAGGGAAAAAAGGAATATTTCTATTAATCCTTTGCACACGAAGGACAGCCTTGACAAGCTGCAAATTGCTACACCTTATAACTAAAAGTATATATTTGAAATATCAAAAGTTTCATTCTTGCCTTTTTTATTCCTTAATGAGAAAAAAAATAAATAATAAAAAATGTTGAGGGTAAAATGCAATATTTCTATCACTTTTTTTTTAAGTCAAGGAAAGCTTTATTAAACTTTTAAATTATTTCATATTACAGATAAATGTGTATACTTTAAATACAGAAACTTTTATTATTGCTTTCAGTTTATTTTTGCCTCAAGAGAATTTTAAATTAGAACAGAAAGAACTAACTGAGCTAACGAAAAACTATATATCAACTCTAAATTCAAATAAAAAAACTAGATGGCAGCATTAAATTTGTTTTCCCATGAAATCACGCAATATTTTAAGATACGCGGGCGAATTCAAAGAGGTATAGCGAATGGAATGTAGAAAACATTACTATTTTGAACCCATTTTTCTTATGTTAGGAATCAAAAGGCAATCTTGAATTTTTTTTAACGTATCATGGACTTATTAATCTTTATGTCTGTGCAATATTGTTAACGTCGGGCCTGTCCTACATTTATTTTTTGCTTATACAGAAGAGGAAAAATCATGATTTTGTAATTTTTTTTAAGTTTCTAAGTTTTTTTTAAAGATGAAGGAAATAAATGGCCACTTTAAAACTTAGGGAATTCGATCTACATATGACGTACTACATCAGGCTTTAATTTCACAGAGGTTTTTTAATTCCTTTGGTTTTTATAACGTTTCTAATTTTCTCAAAATTCACAAATTTTCAATTTTTGCAACCAATTTATAAATAATCATGGTGTTACTAGATTATTATTACTCAGTAAATAAGAAGATAATTTTTCAGAGTTTACAAAATTATAAGAAAAATTCCTTTCTGTTAAACAGTTTTCAAGATACAGAACTTCAAACTTGCAACTTTGGACGATTGCGCACATGCCATTCTATATCACAAGTTTTTTAAATGTCCAAAACTGCTAAAAAAATTTATTTTTTTGTCGAGATATTTTGCAGAGCATTACTTGAATATGAATTGAACCTGTGCATCGAATTTTATTAAAATTGGTTAGTATGTGGCCACGACTTTTTTTTAAATTTTGCTCATTTTACGTGGAATGACCCTGAGGCAAGATCAGTACAAAGACGTGTTACAAAATCGGTTGATTCCGCAGCTCAAAGAATGGTTTCCAAATGGGGAACCATTCATTTTTATGTAAGATCGAGCTCCCTGACTCACAGCATGGTCAGTTAAAGCTTTTTTAATACAGCAAAGTATCCCTCTGTTGGATTGGCCGGTAATAGCCCCGATATGAAACGAATTGAAAACGTGTGAGAACTCATAAAAAGAGAAGTGGCTAAAGTTGTGATTACAAACAAAACTCACTCTTAGGACAGATCATTCATGTGTGGAATTATCATTCTCAAATGCAGAAGACATTACAGTCTTGCATTGATAGCATGCCGCGCAGAATTAAAGCTCTCATAGCGGCGAAAGTTGGATCAACAAAATATTAACTTTTCATTACATTTTTTTTTCATTTTTGTTCAAGAGTTAATAAATACATATTTTTTCTATAATGACGATGTTTTACTAGTGTTACAGATACTTACGTTATTAATAATATAGTAAACATACATTGTATCTCGTAAAAAACAATACAGCTGTACAGTATCACCTGATAATTAACATGTTCTATAAAATCTTATGGTGCGTCTAATAATTTGGCCAGGGACTGTAATAAGCATGCAAAATTTCAAATCTCCAATTTAATAAGGGGCTCAGTTAGGAAGAATTGCTTAAAACACGCATGTGGGAGCCCAAAGGGTTAAATGTACGACTTTTTCAAATTTTTATGATTTGTCACATGATGGTGTTCAGCTAGTATGCAAAATTTCACGCCTCCAACCTAAATAGAGTTTCACTTAGAAAGAATTGTTTAAAATGCACATGTAGGAACCCAAAAGGTTAAATGTACGACTTTTTCAAAATTTTATGATTTGCCGTTTGATGTGTGATGCTCAGCTATAAGTATGCAGAATTTCACGCCTCCAACCTAATTAGAGGCTCACTTAGAAAGAATTGTTTAAAATACACATGTGGGAGATCAAAGGGTTAAATGTACGACTTTTTGAAAATTTTATGATTTGTCGTTTGATGCGAGATGCTTAGCTATAAGTATGCAAAATTTCACGCCTCCAACCTAATTAGGAGCTCACTTAGAAAGAATTGTTTAAAATAACCATGTGGGAGCCCAAGGGGTTAAATGTACGACTTTTCAAAATTTTATGGTTTGTCATTTGATATGAGGTGTTCAGCTATAAGTATGCCAAATTTCACACCTCCAACGTAAATATGGTGTCACTTAGAAAGAATTGTTTAAAGTACACACGTGGGAGCCCAAAAGGTGAAATGTACGACTTTTTGAAGATTTTATGATTTGTCATTTGATGTGAGGTGTTCAGCTATAATTATGCAAAATTTCACACCGCCAACCTAAATAGGGGCTCACTTAAAAAGAATTGTTTAAAATACACTTGAGGGAGCCCAAAGGGTTAAATGTACGACTTTTTGAAAATTTATGATTTGTCGTTTGATGTGAGGTATTCAACTATAAGTATGCAAAATTTCACGCCACCAACCTTATTAGGGTTCACTTAGAAAGAATTGTTTAAAATACACATGTGGAAGCCCAAAGGGTTAAATGTACGACTTTCTCAAAATTTTATGATTTGTCGTTTGATGTGGGGTATTCAGCTATAATTATGCAAAATTTCACAAATCCAACCTAAATAGGGGCTCACTTAAAAAGAATTGTTTAGAATACACATGTGGGAGCCCAAAGGGTTAAATATACAACTTTTTGAAAATTTTATGATTTGTCGTTAGATGTGAGGTATTCAGCTATAAATATGCAATATTTCACTCCTCCAACCTAATTAGGGTTCACTTAGAAAGAATTGTTTAAAATACACATGTGGCAGCCCAAAGGGTTAAATGTATGACTTTTTCAAAATTTTATAGTTTGTCGTTTGATGTGAGGTGTTCAGCTATAAGTTTGTAAAATTTCACGCCTCCAGCCTAATTAGAGGCTCACATAGATAGAATTGTTTGAAATACACATGGGGGATCCCAAAGGATTAAATGTACGACTTTTTCAAAATTTTATGATTTGTCCTTTGATGCGAGGTATTCAGCTATAAGTATGCAAAATTTTACGCCTCCAATCTAATTAGAGGTTCACATAGAAAGAATTGTTTAAAATACACATGTGGGAGACCAAAGGGTTAAATGTACGACTTTTTCAAAATTTTATAGTTTGTCGTTTGATGTGAGGTGTTCAGCTATAAGTTTGTAAAATTTCACGCCTCCAACCTAATTAGAGGCTCACATAGAAAGAATTGTTTTAAATACACATGGGGGAGCCCAAAGGGTTAAATGTACGACTTTTTCAAAATTTTATGATTTGTCCTTTGATGTGAGGTATTCAGCTATAAGTATGCAAAATTTCACGCCTCCAATCTAATTAGAGGTTCACATAGAAAGAATTGTTTAAAATACACATGTGGGAGCCAAAAGGGTTAAATGTACGACTTTTTCAAAATTTTATGATTTGTCCTTTGATGTGAGGTATTCAGCTATAAGTATGCAAAATTTCACGCCTCCAATGTAATTAGAGGTTCACATAGAAAGAATTGTTTAAAATACACATGTGGGAGCCCAAATGGTTAAATGAATGACTTTTTCAAAATCTTATGATTTGTCGTTTGATCTGAGGTGTCCATCTATAAGTACGCAAAGTTTCATGCCTGCAACCTAATTAGGGTCACACTTAGAAAGAATTGTTTAAAAATGTGGGAGCCCAAAGGGTTAAATGTACGACTTTTTCAAAATTTTATGATTTGTCCATTGATGTGAGGTATTCAGCTATAAGTATGCAAAATTTCACGCCTCCAATGTAATTAGAGGTTCACATAGAAAGAATTGTTTAAAATACACATGTGGGAGCCCCAAGGGTTAAATTTACGACTTTTTAAAAATTTTATGATTTGTCGTATGATGTGTGGTAGTCATCTATAAGTATGCAAAATTTCAAATCTCCAACATGTGTAGTTTCTGAGAACGGGCTCTGTGACGGACAGACAGACAGACAGACAGAGGAGCGAGATGAACAGGGTTTCGGCAGATGAACGAAATCCTAAAAAACTATTGTTTCCATGGAAACAAAGATTTAATATCGAAATTCTAATGATAGCATTCTTAATCAATGTACAATTAAAACTTATCTTACCGGTGAAACCGTATAAAATTAAATAGTTACAGCAGCACGTAATTTGTATATATAATATAAGCTTACAGAAAGAAGAATAAACTAATTCATCGTTTAAGTTTAAATTGATAGAGTATTAGGCATTTAAATACTTATTTAACAAGAAATTTATAAATGCATTTCAATATTTGGAAAATGTATTGATTCGCCAAATAGCGTGAAGCGTTCGTCTTTTCGCGCCAAATACTCGAAAAAAAAAAATATTTTTTTTTTTTACAGATTTTCTACTGCTGGATTTGAGAGATCTTTTTTACATACATGAGTAATTTTATTAGCATTTTCTTTTTCAAAAAATATTTTGAGTATGCGCTTTAAGAAGGCCTTCCTTGTAAGTAACAATTTTATTATTTTTTTTTTTATTATTATTATCTAACCCTTACAGAAAAAACTAGAAGATGTACTTATAAAAATTGACGATACTTATGAGTTACATGTTTCTTTATTTTGATTTTACTTTTGTCGCCAAATAATTTGATTTTAATCCAAAAAGGCGTAAACGTGACATGAGCCCTATCGATGTTCACATTATATACGTGATTTTTCAAGTGTAAGACAGCATTTTTGGAACAGTTTTTTATATTGAAGTGTAAATTATGTAAATAGAAGTTAATATTATAAAAGAGGAATTAAATTTTAGTGAATATGTCTGCCCCCTCCCCCTATAGAATATAATAAACTTCATTAACGGGTTTTAGAATTTCGCCCTTCGGAATTTTTTCCATATGTCCCATATCAAGATATTCATTCATAAATATACAATAACTTTCATACAAATCGGGTTCTCTATTACATCTTTTTTCTAAGTTTAGAAATCTTTTCATAGCTAGTGATTTTGACTATTCTTTACATTCTTTCTTAAATGACAAACACACAATATATCTTCCATTCGAATCTCGTGAATGGGATGTATCGAAAATTTTCTCACAATATTTTTCTTCATTTGTGTATATTTCCTTCGGGTGGTTATTTTCTAACTCCCAGAACTTTTTCACATAATCTGTTTCATCATTTGCAAAATTAAATATAATATTTGGTATATTTTTCTGAAAATGTATCACTATCTCCCGCTATTAACCATTACCCCCTACAAAGGAAAGCCTCCGCACGGAATCAGTGACGTCGCTGGAGTAGACCTCTGTAGAAGTCGGCGCTGAATTCGCGAACGACATTGAGTTCTAATGTACTTGGCTAGAAGAGAATTTTATTACTTTGCTCAGCTTTTTCTCTGTGGAAACATTTTTATTATGATTAAAGCAAATAAAAAAATTGCAAAATTAAAATATATTTTTTTTTTCTTTTCTTTTAATAGCATTTGCCGATTTCTGAGAAGTTGAGAACTACTTAACAGTAGCATTTCAATGCATGTTAATATATATATATATATATATATATATATATATATTTCTTTTTCTGGAGCTCTGATTATTTTTTGGAGTGCATTGGAGAAATGCATGAGAAATGCATACTTATACTATAAGAAAGAAAATATTTTTACAATATATTTTTATGTAAAAAAAATAGCAACATGAGAAAAATGTGTATAATAGTTTTATAGAAAAAATATTTTTACAATATGTGTTTTTATTGAAATAAAAATAAAATAAAATACAAACATGAGAAAAAATGTGTATATTTTTTTTTCTCACGTTTGTAATTTTTTTTCTTTTGCTTGCCTAAGTACAGCAACCTGCATTACTGCACAGGTGAAATATTTTGAATTATACATAGGTAAATTACATCACAAATTGTGATAAGATACCGCATGAATCAAAGCCTGATGATGGTACGATCCATTAATTTTGAAATGTGTTCGTCTGAATGCAGTAGTTATTAAAAAACTTGTCATATTAAACAAAAGCCTAATTTGGAGAACAAATTAAAAAAACAAAATTTATTTCCTACATTACTTAAGCCTGAGAAGGGACAGATATTAATATATTTCATTCAATTCCTTCTACATTTAATGTTAAATTTTTGTAACAAATAAGTTAAACAAATTGAACATTAAGAAATAAAAATAAAATTCATACAACATAATACTAACATAATACCCTAAAAACTTAGATTCCGTTCAAATGAAATCGAAATAAATCTTAGACTTTTTAAAAGTTTTGCATTTTGCATGCATCTTATCATTTTATGTACAATCGTCATAAACATATTACAAAATATGCAATACAACTTAAAAATGGAATTTTTTTTAATTTGTTCTTAAAATTAGGTTTTTGATTAATACATTTTATATGTATGCATTTCTTAATATCTTTAAATATCCTTAAAAGTGTTACTTTCAACTCTCTAACACTTAAAATGTATCTGCCAACACTTTCACAATAAGGACACAAAATAATATTAATAAAAATTTTATTCAACAATGTCACAATAACAAAAGACAATGATACTCACAGGTAAAAATACATTTATGTGAGAGTATGATTTTACATTTTTCTCATATAAACAAACTAAAAGTTTAACCTATTTTCTGTGGTAATAAATTAAAATATTCTCAAATATGTAACTTTAAAATGCACTTACGTAAAAGTGATTTCTTACATTTTTCTCTTTTAAACATGCTATAATATAACAACAGTTATAGTACTATATGATATAGTACATATATTAATATTAAATGATAAATTAGTTAAAGTTTTATGACACTTAAACTGTTCAACAAAAATATTTTAATACTAGATTAATAACTAAACGCTCACATAATAAAGTTTGAAGAGTTATAAATTCTTTAATCAATGTATGTTTGTTAATAATCCATTTTAATAATTAAGATAATAAAAAAAAATCCAAAATGAATCAGAGATGCAAAAGTATGTTTAAGTGAAAGTATATGAAGCAAATTTACTTTTGATTCTTGAAATAATATTTTTCTTTATACAATTATAAGCTTACGCAGATCAGCAACTTTTTCAACTGAACATTGGGGTACCATTACTTCATCCAATGTGTAATTGATGAAATGTTTAGAATGATACCTAAAGAGAAAAATCTACTGTCCCATTCCACCAAACCCTCCCCAAAATATGACCTTTATAAACCAATACAAATTATCATCAACAAATCTGAATATACAAATTATACATGAATAATTATTAATTATGTTTTGATATATAATATATAGTTAATTAAAAAATGTAATTACATAGATTTTATCTGAACTGGTATAATTTTTTTAAATTCTAAAATGCATTTAAAATTCTGAAATATTTTATAAAATGCCGAATTAATTCATATAAATTTGAAAATTCTGAAAGTGACAGAACTGAGCAACACTATACATAAATTACAACATATATATACAATAAAAAAATACATATGGAGCATAGAAAATATCATTAAAAAATCTAATTTAAATTTAAAAAAATCTGATTTAAATAAAAGATGCAATTTAAAAAATCATTTAATAGAGTTTAAAACAAGCTTTGTTTAAGATAGAAAAAAGTGAACTTGGTAGTTGTAAACAAACATTGAACAGAAGGAAAATTTCGCCCGAAAGCGCCAAATGGTTGTCAATCGAAATAGTATTTGGTTAATTTTACGACTAAGTTGGTTATATGCATGAAAATTAAAGAATTTACTATGTGTATTTTAAGCGATATTGATCAATATTGCATAAAAATTAATTTTTGTTATGAAATTTTATAATAGTTCAGCTCACAATATTAGATTTCGTTAGTAAACAATTGCGATAACATAAGGAATGGAACCTTCATTTTTGCTTTTAATAGAAATAATTTGAGCAAAGAGTTATAAAACATAAAAGAGAGAGAGAGAAAAAAAGAAAAGTTACAAATAAGTATCAACTTACTCTTGAGTTTGGAGTTACAACAAAAACCTTTCGGCAAATTGCTTGCAACCGTTTTCGTCTTAGGTCTTCATTCTTCGGAGAAGAAAATACGGGAACCTTTGGGCCATTTTTATAGTTCCCATTGGAATTTACGGCACAACATCTGTAAGGCATACTTCCTAACAGTGACACACATCAATTTTTTTTTATAAAATACACATATAGAAAATACGATTAACTTATAAAAAGACAAGCAACGCGCGTTCAACCTTTTATTACCGGCTTTGAAGGAAGAAACAAGAAATCCAAGCTAATACGAAATGTATTATGGGGAAAGTGATAGACGGGAAAATATGGCAACCATGCTAAATAGGTTTCATGGACTACTCGAGCTACGTCATTTCAGAGTACAGTAACCTGCCCGGTGGCTTTCTTTTGTAGGGGGTAATGTATTAACCACCCGTAATCCGAGTTTACTGCAAAAGAAAGTCCTGGTTTCCCAAATAGTTTTCTCCTCTAATTATAGATAATGATAGAGACACGTCAAATAATAAGTCAATTGGGCCTAGTTCATTCCACTTAGGGTCAGCTAATGCTATGGTCTTTAAATGACTGAATGAATTAATATCATATGATACAACTGGTTGGTTACTCGTTATCTTTTTCAAAATATAAAAAGTACCTAATCGTGTGTTTTGTTTATCAAAATGTGGAGAAAATTCCAATCTTAAAACGCCACGAGTTTCTTCGGAGTATCCTATTTCCAAATATTTAATCTGTAAATTAGCTGAATTTCTTTTTATTCCTAGTAATTGTATCGCACGCTGACTTATAAAATTATTGGTACTGCCAACATCTATAATGCAATACAATCATCTCTTGCCTCCACAATTATCCTTCACATTAATGAGCACAGCTGCAAGTATGCCAAATGAATTGGAGTTTATTTCCCCAAGGCAAGAATTTATTGACATGTTTACATTACTAGATGACTCACTAACAGTCTCACTATTTTGATTCGAGGATTGGGGCCTTACTTTTTTTTTATATCTGGATAATTTGTTTCTGGCCTTTCACAATGTAATAAGCTATTATGACTCTTCAAATTACATTTCGAACAAACTGTTTTTGACTGACAATTAATTAATTTATGTTCTCCAGATAAACACGCAAAGCAGAGATTTTTAATTTTTACAAATTGCACTCTTTCGTGAACAGATAACTTTAGAAACTCACTGCATTTAGATATTTTATGACTATGTGATGAATAATATTTACACTCAATATGATTAACAGAAGCAGTCATTGCAGTTAATTTAGGATAACTATTTTTCTTATAATTAATATCTCCCTTCACAGATTGTAAGGAACGAGAATAATCTTTCAGAAAATTTATGAATTGATCTAAGTTCGTCATTTTTTAACTGGCATTCCCACCATAATTTAATATTATGATCAACTTTTTGCAATATTAAATAAATCAACAAAATTTCTGAAAAGCCACTTACCTTCTGATCCAATATTTCGAATGAACGGTCGCATTCATTTGTCATATCCACCAAATTGAGTATTGCTGCGGGTGCGTCACCTTGAACGAATGAAAAATTTAATAATTTTCTAATATTGCTGTATATTAATTCACGTTTGTTAGAATATCTTTCAGATAACAAGTCCCACGCGACACTATACTTCGAGTCTTCAACAGGTATTGATTTTATTATTTTCAAGGCGGCTCCTTGACAAGATAATTTCAAATATTGCAGCTTCTGAGCTGGCGATAAATTTGCATTAATATTATTATGTATGATAGCATTAAATAAATCCTTGAAACTCAGCCATTCATGAACATGACCACTAAATGATGGCAGAGCAAGTTTTGGTAATTTTATTTCATTAACTTCCTTCTTCGGATTGTCCAGATGTATTTTTCTAGCTGTAATTGCGTGTTCGATTTTTACTATCAATTCATCAAAGATGTCTTTTTGTTCGTCCTTCTCCTATATAAATGAATCGATGTCTTTTTCTTCACACGCAGAAAAAATCGTTTTAAACAACGCCTTTAATTTTTCCACTAATTTGTCCGTTTCCTTTTTCAATAGTTGAAGCTGCTCTAATTAACACACATTCAGATCAGTTTTAAGGAATTTATTTTTCAATCTCGTTATTGACGATTTCAACACTCGTTCATCGGTTGCTATAATGTACTTTAAAGGTTTTATGAATGAAGCAGCAGACTGCAAATACTAACTTTTTCACCCTATACTAACTTTTTCACCCTATTTAATTGAATTATTCACAAATTCACAAATAAAATATCTACTTAGGGATCACAATAGACAATCATCAAGATCCACAAGTTCAACAGGTAAAAAAGAGAAAATCAACAACAAATTCCCTGCGCAGAAGGAAAAACAGAGTACGTGGTTTCATTTATCCCTACGCAGAGGGAAAAGGGCTGGAATATTCAGCTTCACTTTAGCATAACTGAAATATATGCAATTAAGAATTATAAAAGCAATTTAAAAACTAAATAATATTTTTTATATTTTTGTGATACGTTATAACATCATACTTTTACACATAAATTTAAAGAAATTTAAAGAAGACAAATATAGACATTTATCGTAATAATCCTTTACTTATGCGAAATCATATTTGAAAATTAATATTGTTCTCTAAATTAATTTCGACATAATTTCATTTAAAAAAATTACAGAGTTAAAAAGGTATAAAAATTTGTTATAAACTAAATAAATCAATTTCTATCAAGAAAGAATACGCTAAAATGTTTCATTCCGAGTAGTGGTTTCATCTTCAAAAAACATTTTTTCATTGTTATTTGTATTCCGTTGTACAAGACTTCTTTCACTGAATGTTGATATGCTTTCAGAATACATAATTCTGAAAGCATATTTTATAACAGTATTGATTCTGGGAAATAAAAGGACTAAACATCTAAATCCATTCTAAAAGGGCGCGTTTCATAGGGAGATAATATTATTATTAAGGGTTGTTACATAGGAATATTTACTAATATTATGATGCTTTAAAAACACATTTTACAATCCAAAAATGTTCTTTGCGTATTTTATAAACCACAAAGTGATTTTTCTATATGCCTTCAGTTGATAGTCACATAATAAAATTAGTTAAAACATTTTAATTCTATGTAAATTAATCCCAACAATAGCCGTTACTTCAAACCATTTTGCCAAGAAAAATACAGAACATGCGCGACTTTTATTACACACTCAAAAAAGTTCGTTGAAAACATCACAAATATTTTATTTTCATGCACTTCCACTTCCTGTTATATGTTTTGAAAATCCATTTGGTGTGGTATTTTGCCATATAATTTCATATTATAGCCATTTTTAACAATTTCCTTATTAAATTCTTTTCTAGTGCTTTTTTTATTTCATATATGCCCGGTTATTTAGAAGTGATCAGTTTTTTAAACTTCCGTCACATCAGGGAGAATTCAATCTAAAAAATTTATCTCGCAGAGGGCATAATGAATTTTGAGATACTGATGTGGGGCATGAATATGAAAATTTAGGAAGCATTGTTCTAAAGGCATTTTAAATCCTAACCTTAGCTTGAAGCATTATAAAGATATGCCTAATTACAAGATTTTATTTACTCTCTGCAGTATTAATATTAATAAATTATTTGTAATTCTTGTTTTAAAGGAAATACACTGTAAAAAAGACAAATGTGTCTTAATTTTCAAAAAGTGTAATGTAAGGTAAGTGCCTCTATATGGACAACTTACTAGCACTGGGACACTATTTTCTAAAGTTTAAGGGGGCACAGGACCTTTGAGTTTGTCGAAACAATCAAAAACATCGCCTTTTTCAAAGTACCAAAACACAAACAATATGCAATGAAGATCTTTTTTTTTCCTTCTGCCTAAATAATATATCTTTAAATGTATTATTCAGAAAAATAAATGTTGTATGTACAAAATTAATATTTAAATTAGAAAATTGAAAATTCCTCTAACTAATGCGTGATTAAGAGCCATTATTTTGAAAATCAGACAAAGTGTGATAGTTGTATTTTTTGATTTGCTTGATATTTTTTTTATGTGGAAGTAGATCACATTTAATGAACCATGAGCAATTTTGAAGCCCTGAAAATTTTTTCCCTTCACTGTAAAAAATGTCAAAGTTCAAGGTTGTGACCGCCATTTTTCATGAAAAGTGAAATGCGAGTATGTTTGCAGTACTAAAGCTTGGGAAAGAAACGACATCCCAAAATTCTTTTGTGGTGATATGTTAGTATAACACTACCTGCTTAGTAAACTGTATTCGTTTCCATGGGGCATTGTTATTTTACATTGTTATATTGCCTTAAAATGCAATGAAAATGATGTTTTTGTACGTTTTCCGAACGTATTTTCTTATTTAAGCAATACTACCCCAAACTTTTTCTTATAGAATATCAAAGTTTACTACTAGGACAAGCTGAATAATATAAAACTTTACCGAAATATTGCTGCTGTTAGCAGAAATAGACCATCAGCGTGTTTATCAAATATTTCTTTATAATACCACCGATTTTCATATTTTTGTATAAGACAGTTTTTTTAATATTAACGAAGAAAGGCCATGCTCAAAGCATACTTAGATACTACTTCAGGCAGGCTGATTTGCGTTTTATGTATGAAGTCGCTCGCCAGAGGACTCTGATACCCAAAATTGAAATTTGACTCTGACCGTAACTGAAACAACCTGGGAAGGGTAGATATGTAAACAAACACCAAAATTACGTCATGTCGCCATGGTTACGTTTACAATTCTGCTGACATTCCAATCAAGCTTAGAAATGACAGCTAATTCGAATACAGCTGTTAAGGGTTATTATAAACTGTCCATATCAATATAAATGTAAAGTTCTATTTATTTAAGTAACTAATATGATGTGTTTCTCTTTAAAACTGTTAAACCAACACACATAAAAATATATAAATAAAAAAACACATGCTTAGTCTAAAACATCAATGTTACAAATTTATTTGGTACCACTTAGTTATCCCGTCGACCAATTTCGCCAAATTATATAAATCGCTAAAACACTCGCCAAATTATACAAATTGACATAATTTTTATTTTAAATAACGAAAGAACAAATAAATTAGTATAACATTAATAAATATACAAATAAAACGTCGAAATAAAAATCACTTGATGACATAAACACGTGTAACTTGCTTACAGTCAAGTGAATGTGACATTTACGATCAAGCATTATTGGCATTTAATCTTATAGTTTGGCAATAGATTTTTGGTCGACGGGATAACTAAGTACCATTTATTTACTATTTTCACTGCTGAAACAATAAATCTGATCGATTTTTTTAATATATTAAAATACTCATAAAATTCCTTGTAATAATTAATAAATGTAATTTATTAAGTAACACATACCCTTACATGATTTAATCAAAATTGCTTGGATAACATAGAATATTGCAACGATATTTAAATCCGTGATCACCATTTCTTTCTCTGATTAAAAATAAGAATATTTAATGTTTAAGGAAGATCGGCTTTTTTTTTCTTCTTCTTCTTGGTTCGGGCGATATTAAAAACAAATATTTTACCGGTAACAGTAAATTAATCAAAAATAGCTGCTTCAAGTCAGTTATGAAAACTGTAGTTTGATAAAAATCTAATTTTAAAACGTGTATATGAAACCAAGCTGTTTTTATATAAATACGGGACATTCAAAAAAGAATAACAGAACCGGCATTTTTCATGAATGAACCAAACGATCAAGGTAAACAATAAATAATTTAGCTAATCTTAAAAGTCTGTGTAACACTAAAATGCTACAATTTGTGTAAAATAGCCTGGTACAGATGTCATATTCGCCCCATATTGGCGCGATTTTTTTCTGTCGCCAATATCATATAGGCAACAGGTACTTAACTTGCGCCAAAGTGTCGTTATTTTGTTTGATGTGGTAACCTGGATTATGTTGTTTATGCTGGTGATGTTTTCGCCAAATTGGCAACCGAAAAAATTCGCGCCAATATGGGGCGAGTATGACATCTGTTCCAATAGCCTTTTAAATCGAAGGAAATTGGAGAATATAAATATTTAATTTATTACATGAAAATACGATCAATGATTCTGAAACCTCGACAATGAGAAACAAGGTTCTATCTGGGTAGGGTATAAATGTAAACAAAGAGCACGTTGTGAAGTTTTGGTTCAGGGTTTGAAGTTGGATCCAACTTCACTTTTTCGGCGAAATGCGCGGTCCGTTATATATCACGAGGTGGAACCCGTCGAATTTCGACGAAAGAAAATGTTTACTAAGGAACTGTTGCATCAAATTTATAATACATCGACAACAATAATTACAATAAAAAATCCATCTTACACTTGTTAATTTAACTCTCCAAAGACATATTTTAATCTAAGATTAACAAAATACTTTTTTCATGAACTTCAACTGTTAAAATTATTGGAAAATTAAACTTTATTCATATATGTAATCAGTAACATATAATCAAGGTAAGTAATTTTGATTAAGTTATCAATTTATGCTTGGTATTACGGAAAGAAAAAATCAGCAAAAAGGATTTCACCTTGACATAATCGTAGAATCCCCCCCACTTTAAATCTAAACAAATCAAGTCATTTTCAACGTTTCACATCAATATTAACCATTTAAAAACATTTTAACGCGCAATAGGTTATTGATAAATATATTTTCAAGCTTTAAGTCACGTTTGTCAACTATTACAACTTGCCATGTTAAAATTCCCAGTCGTGATTTGAGGTCTTATAACAATCTCTGTACCTGCGCGTAAAAATTCCAGAAATTTAAAACTTTTAGACGTATTCATGGGGAAATATCTCGTTTTATCAAATAAAATTATCGGTTTCTTTTAAATATGACGTCATTTTCAGTCGCTGAAACATTTTGCCTATTGTCTCAAACTCAAAGTCAGCGAAATGAAAAAATAGTGAAATATAACAGCATCATCAGGGAAATTGTGTCTTTTTTAAAGCGTAACGTCATTTTCTGTTCAAATTTTTTAAAAAAAATATTTTTAATTGTAATGAGAAAATGGCATCAGTAAGAATATAATCAATACAGATAACTAAACCACTTTTAATAGAACTGAAGTACTTCTGTTGCCACAATTAGAAAATTGGTATTAAAAACTATAAAAAAATTAATATCTCAAAAATAAATTGAGGTACAGCTTTCAAACAAATTGCATTTAAAAGTGCATTTTTTTCTGCATACGACGGTATAAACATTTAAAACGCGGTATGTTTAGAAGTTTAAAATTTTGCAGTAGCGAAAATTGCAAAACCGAATTTTTATTTCAAATTTCAAAGTGTTGCCATTCGCAGAATGACGTATGCGTTACGCACAGATATGTTTGTCCTTTATAATATAGATAGTAGGCTATGGCCATGCTTAAGCCAAGACTCCCTTATCATAAAACAGACTTGACAATCCGGAGAAAGTCTATGGGTGAAAATGTCCCCGATAATTGCCAACTTATTAGCTGACTTTGTCCAGTAAGTTACGCCACCTGGTGTATACTCCTGGTAACACCCCATAAACAAATGCATAGTAAAAAATTGAAAATGTTGTATTATTGGCAAAATTGTATAAAATATTTTTCGAATTCCAGTAAAATAAAGGCGTAAAAAAATATTTCGCACAATTATGTTCTGGCTTTAAAAAATGAAACAGATCAAAAATGAAGATTTAAATATAAAATTTATTGATATTTTTTCAGGGTACTTGTTAGTTATCCCGTCGACCAATTTCGCCAAATTATATAAATCGCCAAACTACTCGCCAAGTTCTACAAATTGACACAATTTTTTAATTTAAATAAAGAAAAAACAAATAAATTAGTATAACATTAATAAAAATACAAATAAAACGTCGAAATATTGCATTGGCATTTAATCTTAAAATTAATTAATTTATGGCAAACCATTATTGGCATTTAATCTTGCAATTTGGCGACAGTAATTTGGTCGTAACTAACAAGTACCATTTTCAGTATATAGGACTTTGCGGGTTATTTTTTTTTAAATCTTGGCACAATTTGGGCTTCGGAAAGAGCGATTTGTTGCCGATTGATATAAACAGTTATGAAAACAAAACTTATGAACTGCCAGCTTGTTTTATAAGAATTTACGGCACAGATGTCATATACGCCCCATATTGGCGCGATTTTTTTCCGACGCCAATTTTGCGAAAACCTCGTTACCATATCATCTATATCCGGATAACCATATCAAGCAAAATAACGACACTTTGGTGCTAGTTAAGTATCCGGTGCGTATATGACATTTACGCCAGAAAAAAATCGCGCCAATATGACATCTGTGCCGAATTTACATGTATAAATTTAGTTTCTAGATATTATTATTGTTTTTTATATACGATTTGTTTATATTTGTATATAAAATAGATAAATGCCTTTTTTTATATTAAATAAATTGTACAAATATTGGAAAATATTGCTTCTTTATGTGAAACAGTGAATATGCTTCCAGAAATTAGGTTGCCGAATTTTCTTCTCTCGCCAAGGCCCCTATACTTGAAAAATACCGATTTATTATTATATAATGTAGTATTAGCTAATGTTCTGTAATCTGTTCCACAGTCAAAGTTGACTGCAAAAACGCGATGATGGAATAATGTGGTATCAAGTATACGGTTTAAAAAGTAAAATTAATTTTGCGCCAAACTACACTTACGCCAATTGGCTCTAGGTCTGATTAAGGAAGAATACTCAAATTAAGATTTACAAACACCAAAATCGTAGCATGACAAGAATACGGTATTTGCGGAAAGTTGAGGGACATGTATAAATTTAAGTGATTATTAAATTTTATTTTTCCAATTTTTTAAGTGTTTATGACTTCAGTCTGTTTTTTTTTTTTGTGTGTGTGTATCTATGCGTGTTTTAACTTTCCTAAAATACTCTGATACATTTTAGTAAAACTTACATAACATATGTGAGTTAAAACAAGGAAATTAATTTCGCACCAAACTATGCCCGCCAAGATATGCCAATTGGCTGTGGAGCCAATTATGAAACTTTTCATAGATTAATACTTACAAACTTTATATGAAAAAACAGTGAAGCTTTCATCTAAAGTATGTTAAACTGAAATGATCCCCCATACCTTCAAAAATAAAACAAATGATAGGCCAATAAATAAATAAATGAGACTGTGCATTGAAACAAATTGAAGGAGCGATGTTAAATTAATACTGTAAGGTGAAATTAATTGTGAAAAGAAAAGAAATAGCAGAAATAAAATAAACCACATATTTGAAAATATAAAAGAGAAAATGAAATATTTTACATTTTCCGGATCTAGATGCTATCCATTTATTTCAATAACTAATATCACTGGGAAATTCATGGTAAAACAATTTTCTTTCCTGATTATTATTATTATTATTATTATTATTATTATTATTATTATTATTATTATTACCATCATTTATTTACATAACGGAATACAGCAGTAAACATTTTTTTGTTTAACAGTAAAATAAGTTCATTTTTTAAATAAAATGTCTAGAACATATGAAAATTTTAAGGTTAACAACTATCATTTGCAAACTACAAAGCACATCGTAAAGAAAATGGTAAAAGACAAATGGAAAACAAATTAAAAAAAAATTCTGTTTCTCACGTTAGATGGCGCTAGTCACGGTAAACCATGTGGTTTATAACCACGTGTACAGCGGTCAAAGGAAACTTAGCGATTGCGAGGCCTGTTATTTTGACAAGGAGGCCTTGGCTTAAGCATTTAAATTGGATGAGTTCTACCCGGAATATCTACGCAGATTTTCATTGGTCCATTTCCAAATCAAAACTTTTTTTTATATATAGAAGGATGTATTACTTATCAACTTGTACCGTGTATTTAGGAAAATATAGCATTTTGAAATTGGATTTTCATTTTGAATAACACTGTATAGGGAAAAAAATAATTTTATATATTTGCAAGGAAGTTAAGATTATGTTATCTTTAATAAAAAGCTATGCGTTACTGACGACTGTTTTTTTTCGCTAATCGTTCCCACAGATTAATCTCGGAAAATCAAACATTTGAAGTTATTGAAAAAATTAATAGCTCAAAAAGTATTTGCCAGAAAATTGATAGACAAACTGCTTTAGAAAAGTAAAAAAATGTGTTTTTCTTCTTGATATAAATTTCAAATCTAATGATTATGCCGTTTTTCAAATATTGAATTTCAAAAATTACCAAATTTCACAATGGAGTACTATAGCGAAAACTTCATGCCGCGTAAAAAGATAATGATAACGACAATGTGTCTTGACTTGTATACTGGCACTAATCACAGATTATAGCAGCCTTATTATTCTGTTAAAACATAAATGTGAATTATGATGTAACGAATGCATGATTATAATTTAATTCTCGACAAATACTAGATGTGCCATTCCTTTTTAGCTGTCAATAATATAGGTTAATTCACGTATGACTTCATATTTAAAACGAATATAGGGTTCATGCATGGCTTTTACAAGAGAAAGTGATATCATGAAGGCTTTCCATGAATTTGCATTTATTTTTCAATTCTTTTTCAAGAATCAAGAGTATATTTATTTAGGCTTAGGAAACATTTTTTTTTTTTTTATTGTTATGAAAGTAAAATTTCTCAAGGCTTTCAATATATTAAAAAAGAGAGTATATTTGCGCGAGATTCGTAATCCGTACGGTGTTTAATTTTAAAATTGATTTTTCTAATCAAACATGTGTAAAACCCCGGGCAACGCCTGAGATATTTCAGCTAATATGGTTAATAAAATCATACAATGCATACAACATTTTAATTGGTCGTGGGTTAATTAGTTTAGATCTCCAGAGGATCTCAATTCAAAAAAACTAAAATTTCAAATCGTTTCAGTCGAATTCAACTACATTTCATTAGTTTTTAGGTACTTTTAAATTATCCGGGCGCAGGTGATAAATCGTAAATATTGTTCCGATCGCCATCATTCTTATTGAATCCATTTAATTTAAAATATAAAATTTCCACTTATTTCATTTAAAATACTTAGCTTTAATTTAAAACACATACTTTTTAAATAGTAGATAGTATATTAGTACATGCAATTAAAAAACGTGATTTTAACTCAGATAATTTAAAATATAAAAAGATAATAATAATAATAATAATAATAATAATAATAATAATAAATAATAAATAATACCATAAATGAAAACATTTTATTTCAACATCCATGCATTATTTCTAATTCACATACGCGAAAAAACAAAAATTGCTATTGGCGAAAAAAAAAAAAAAAAGTTACAGTCGAGATTTGCGCCCGGTTAACATAAAAGTATCCTATCGGATTATAAAGCAAAATAATATACAGCAAGAATATAATTAGGATATAATAAAATAAGCATTGATTTCCGGATGGAAATTAGTAGCGCTGACAAGTCGAGCAGATAATTAATGTAATAGTTAATGCCTTAAAGGTGACAAATGTTGAAATCTGAATTCTGAACTATAAACATACTTCAGGGCATAATACGTTTGCTCATATGCATGTTTAATCGATGTAACTGTAATATCCTTCTACATATATGAATTAGTTGAAAGTCAGTATAACTTAATCATTCATAAGTAACTTTGCTGATTCACAGTTATAACTAGAGTAAAATCAACATTTGACAACCATGGAATTTTCATTGTTTTAGTATTCCTTATAGATATTTGTATTATCGATATTTCGATATACTATGTTTCTTTCAAGATGGAATGATAATAAATGCATTTGTTTCAAAATATTCAACTTTAAATTATTATACAATATTTTCATTTCCCAATAGAATATATTTTTTAGGGTTCCGTACTTAAAAAGTAAAAACGGAACCATTATAAAATCACTCCTGTGTCTGTTTGTCTGTCTGTCACAGCCCTTTTACTCGCAAACTATGCAACGTGGAAAGTTCAAATTGGGGGAAGTAATAAAGACTATTGACCCACATATTTACAGATTAATAAATATTCATAAATATATTTAGGAAAAATTTTGAGGGGCTAATATAGTTACTTGAAAAAAAACATTCTTTGTATATCTTGTGAAAGCTTTTGTAACACTGAAATCAAAAATATATTTCATTTAATTTTAGGTATTATATTTTCAAAGTTATGGTGGAAAATATAGTGCAAAAATAAGTTCCCCCCATCAAATTCCGAATCTATTGAAACTAAAATTATGAAAAAATTAGAGGTGGTAGACGTTAATTTAAACCTTGTAGGAAAATTATAGCGATTACCCTAGGTCACATAGTTTTTGAGAAAATTGCATTTTTCCGTTACACTCAAATTTCAATTTACGGGCTTCAGCAAAAGTGTTGAGCAGAGATGGTGGTACCTATAGAAGTAGAAGTATAAAAGCATTGTTGATCATGAATTTCGAAAAAAGTCGTCGGTAATTAGCCGAGATATTAACCCTTAAAGACATGGGCGGTTTTGACATACATAATGACAGGGACGGCGTACTCTATGCTCCATCGGCTTTTAAAGCCTAGATAACAAATTTTAAGGATATATTTATGTAATACAATGCCCAGTAACAGTATAAAAGCAATAAATGTCAAATTGTTAAAAACAGACTAATTTAATAAAAATTAATCCCATACAAACTATGGGATTCGCGACTAGTTTCCATTGAGTGGCTCTCTCAATGCACCTACTATGTCTTTAAAGGTTAACTAAAAACCTATATGGAATAACAAATATACAGAATAGCAATATTTGCTATTATATAGGTTCCATATATCTTTAAACTTTCATGGTATATCCATTTATACTTTTCTGGTATACAGGGTGCAAAGGAAAGTCCCTTTAACCTGAAAATACTTGTGAACGGAGAGAGCTACAGCTATGCAAGAGAGGGAAGGGCATAGTAATGCGACTACAACCGATTTAATGAAAACGACAGCAGTGCCCCAAGTGGTGAAATTTGGAAGATAGCCCTGCAAATCGAAAACGAAAAGAGATAGAGCAAAATTTCCAGATAGAAAGTTTTAGAGTATCAATTAATTAATAGAATACGACATTTGGTTTACATGGATAAGATAAATCTTCGCCTGTTTACCCAAAAATGTCCGAAATCGATGCACTCCATTTTGAGTAAACGTTTGAATAGAACAGTCAGAAGTATGAAGAACTGCGCACAATTTATGCTACTGTAACGCTCAAAAGTATTTTGACAACCTTATATTCTCTCTTATTTTATTTAATATAAAAATGTAAAAGAAAATATATTCCCTATAATTGAGAACACTATGACTGCAGATATTCAAATGTATCAAGTTTCAACTTGTTTGTTTACATTCGGCTACACCGAAGAAATATGACTCCTCCTTAGCTCAAAAGTATTTTGACAATTAGTTTGCATTTAATTGTTGAAGGTGTCAGTGGCGCTATAGCTCCGATTAGTGTTTATATTGACTTAATGTGATTATTTTTAAGTGCCGAAATGTAAAAAATATTGAAGTGATTCTAAAAAAGCCGCTGTAAATTCACTTAAAAAAGGTAGACTGCAAGCAGAATTAGCTCGTTCTTTTAACGTGTCTCGGCAACATGTTATTACATGGAATAAAGTTTTTAATAAACAGAAATACATCGAAAATAAGTCTCATAGTGGTCATCCGAAAAAAAACAACTTGCAATGCTGACTGTATTATAAAAATGATATCTACAAGTGATTGTCGTAAGTCCGCTGTAATAATAAAATATGAATTGAAAGAAAATTACGGCATAGACATACACGTTTCATCAGTCAAACGACGCATAAACCTCTATGGTTTACAAGGCAGAAGAACAGCAAAAACACGTTTGTTATCTACTAAAAATATGAAGGCTAGAGTTGCATTTGTAAAACAGCATAACCCTTTCAGGGGCAAAGCAATTCCATTGCTAAAGTGTTGAAATTAATGATTGACACCAGAATTCTGGTTAAAAATAATTCGGTTTATCATGTGTGTGAAATATAGCTTTTTCTTATATACAAATAAATTTATTTTCAAATTCCGGTGTCAATCATTAATTTCAACACTTTAGCAATGGAATTGCTTTGCCCTTGAAAGATTATGCCGTTTTACAAATGCAACTCCAGCCTTCCTATTCTTAGTAGATAACGAACGTGTTTTTGCTGGGCTTCTGCCATGTAAACCATAGATGTTTAGGCGTCGTTTGACTGATGAAACGTGTATGTCTATGCCGTAATTGTCTTTCAATTCATTTTTTATTATTACAGCGGACTTACGACAATCACTTGTAGATATCATTTTTATAATACAGTCAACATTGCAAGTTGTTTTTTTCGGATGACCAGTATGAGGCTTATTTTTGACGTAATTTTGTTTATTAAAAACTTTATTCTATGTAATAACAAGTTGTCGAGACACGTTAAAAGAACGAGATAATTCTGCTTGCAATCTACCTTTCCTAAGTGCATTGATAGCGACTTTTCTAGAATCACTTCAATATTTTTTACATTTCAGCATTTAAAAATAATCACAATAATTCAATATAAACACTAACTGAAGCTATAGCGCCACTGACACCTTCAACAATTAAATGCAAACTAATTGTTAAAATACTTTTGAGCTAAGGAGGAGTCACATTTCTTCGGTGGCGCCGAATGTAAACAAACAAGTTTAAACTTGATACATTTGAATAACTGCAGTCATAGTGTTCTCAATTATAGGGACTATATTTTCTTGTACATTTTTAGATTAAATAAAATAAGACAGACTATAAGGTTGTCAAAATACTTTTGAGCGCTACTGTATAAATACGTACTTATCTCAATACATTTTGATAACATCACACACACACACAAAAAAAAGGACAAACTGTCTCACAGTGATAAAAAGTTAATATTCAGTATTTTCGAAAAGTTCACCATCGCTCACGATACACATTTGTATTCGTGAGAGTAATTCTGCATGCACATTTTTCAGCATGGAACGTCTATTGCAAGCCTCTTCAATACGACGACATAGATTTATCCCATTCAAGTGCGGTGGCTGGACGATCTAGCCCCTAATTTTAATTCCAAAACTGACAAATGGCACCAAGCATATTTTAATAAAATTTTGCTTTTGTAATGAAATTGCAAATTCGCGGGTTTTTGTTTTCTGAGAAATTCGTTTGAATATTCTGGTGTCAGTCAATGGTTTCATCAGTTTACGAACATAATTCTTCTGGCCCTGAAAGGGTTATTCTAAAATTTTAAATGCATTGGAAATTAAATCTTAACATACATTACAGCACAATACAACGTCACAATCTGCAATTGTGCACTGCTACATTTCCGGAATGTGAATAGGCAAAGTAGAATCGTCGCTTATCGATTTCGGTCATTTTTGGGTATGCAGGCGACGATTTATCTTATCCGTGTGAACCAAATGTCGTTTCGTACCAATTAATTTATGCTCTAAAACTTTCTTGTTGGAAAATTTGCTCTACCTCTTTTCGTTTTCGATTTGCAATGGCTATCTTCCAAATTTCGCCACTAAGGCTGTCGTTTGCATTAGGTCGGGCGTAGTCGCTTTACAGTACCATTACCTCACTTGTATAGCTGTAGCTCTCTCCGTTCGCAAGTATTTTCAGATTAAAGGCACTTTCGTTTGCACCCTGTATACTATACAGCTATACCCAACCCTAAGTTGTATAGTTTTTACAAAGTCTTATTATTCTTTTAGCAACGGTATTTTTTTAATAATACACTTACTAATTCATATATTATTGTACGGAAACCTCTGTGCGCGAGTAATACTCGCACTTGATCGTCTATTTAACCCTTAGACTCCAAGTGGGACACTATGTCCTAGTGCAACTTCAAAAATTACCACTGAACACAGCAGTCCCTGAAACGCTTGGAAAACCATGTCTGCTTGGATTCTCACGTTCCTTTGGGATCGTTGTTGACCGGTTCTGTGGCTTTTAGACATTATTAATGCACTGTGCTAAATTTCATTTAAAATATCCCCCCCCCCCCAAAAAAAAAAAAACTTGTTAGTCAAGGGGTTCAGTGAATATATTAATAATATCTTTGACATGATATAAAACTTTAAGCGATAGTAGTAAGTTTTATTTAATAGTTTAATTACCAGACTTTATTATGAGGAGTTTTATAAATAAACAAAAACGCAGTACTGACAAAAAGGCTTAATTCGAAGGTTTACAGATTGTGTTTGTTTAAAAAATAAACATTTGAATAAAAGTTATACAGTGTTTCAATAAAATTGTTTGAAGATTTCCAAAAAGATTAATATTCTTCATATTTTATCAATACTTAACATTAACGTCTATTGAACTGTAAAATTAAATTTTTATCATATGGTATAACTACATGTATAACTTCATTATTTAATTTAAAAGGTAAAAAAGGAACTTTCAGTTAAGTTCTTTTAAATTGGCTGAAATTCCGTTGTGTTTTAATGGTCAAAATTTCAAACAATTTCCGAAATTTCAAATTGGCACAATTTCATTGTATCTCACTTATTTTTTTTTATAAATATTATTGATTAACTGTGCGTAAAAATTGCGTACAAATTATAATTAGGTTTGGCGATTTTTAAATTAATTCTCTATTTCAAACCACATATATTAAAATTTTATCTATTGTATATTTAATAAAAAGCATTCACGATATTTAAAAAAAAAAAAATCGATTTTTAGATATGGAATTATGCATTTTTGTCATTGTTAGAATTTCAATGAATTTATTAGTTTGAGAAATCCTGTAATATGCATTTAGATAAATATAAAATTTATAGTTCAAAATACATAATACAAAAATTTTAATTTATTTTTATTATTTATGCATGGTTTTAACAAGTCATTTTTTATTGCGTTTGAAGGTAAACCGGATTAAATTAATGTCACAATAATAATGCTGAACATTACACAGTATTTGTTTCTCATACATTTTGTTGAGACTTATCAAAAATTTTTATAAATACCACTTTATGACAGATGTATGTATCATATTACATTATTAATCTTAAGTGTACGATTAAGATTCAAAATTGTGTTTTTCTTATAAATGAAAAGTTGCTTTATAAATGTATTAAAAGCACTAAAATTAAAGAAAATACAGTGGTGTCAAAATGTTAAGCAAAGCAAAAAACGCTGATTTTCTAATACAAAAGTTAACTGTGGGTACTCTGAAAAAATTATATGAAGGAGAAGTGTAGCAAATAGCTATTATCCAAACAGCATAGCCAATTTATGTGACGTCGTAAGTATCACAATCGGTCTTAGAATTTATTATTACTCTCAAGTGACAACATCTGTCGAGAAGTCAATGTGATTACTGCTTTGTAACGAGTCACCAGTGGACTTTGCAAATGAAGTCACCTCGTGGTCACCATTTGAAGGCTCAATTGTAGAGTAACCATGACAGTTGACTTTTCATGTAGTGACTTGTGAACGGTTGAGGAGCACTTATGCCAATTTCACAGTAGAGTCCGAAATTTTGGCCCCCTGAGAGCAATCATGCAGGTTCATTGTGACATTATTTGTTCACTCATCGCAAACCAACAATAATGATGACTTCCAATGGAGTATTCAAATGAAAGTCACATAGGAATCACAAGGTGACTTCAAAGCTGCAGATACAGAGTGACATCTCGGCGGAGTCGCTGAATGACTATCACATGAGAGTAATAATGAGAAGAATGAAAGATGTAAGATTTTTGCTCTCCATAGTGAATGTGAGATTTGTGACTGGGATATTAAATATGGGACGTATTATAGGGACATATTATAAAACTGGGACGTAATATAGGGTTAATGCCTATTTTCTAAAATTGATATTTATATCTCTTTATTTTTAGTACACTTATTATTTAGTACACTAATTAACTTGATTGTTCGAAAATTAAGAATTTTGGGTTTGTTGCTAACATTTTCGACATTAGCGTAATTGATTTCTTAAATATAAAAATATTATCGAATCATACCGTCTATAAGTAAATTTATTAAAATAAAAAATAAAGTGTGACATATATATTTTAATTTAAAAAATTGTGCGCTGACTTTTAAACATATTATATATATATTCATAGCTTTTTTTGCGATAAGCAAAAGGTTTTTTTTTTAACCTTTTACGATATCTATGTTTATAGAAACTAATTGAATTGAATTAATCGAAATTAATTAAATGTAACTGTAGAATGAGATCGTGTTTTATGTGACAAGACCTACTTTCTTCATATACCATCGGAGACTAAAGTAAAGAAACCAAAATTAAAGTTACCTTCACTTTCAAAACCGGTTCTAAAAATGAAATTGTCATTCTAAAAAATATCTGCAACCGAAATCGAAAAAGTAAAAAAGGTACAATGTAGAGGCGGATCTCGGCTATCCAATGCAAAAAAAAGATTATTTATGCAAACGAGATATTAGAAAAATCCTTCTCCATAGGATTAGCATTAGCTCGTGAGTGTCTTCGCCGGCAGGGACAAGAGCCTTAAGTGTAAGGTGAAGATTGTAAAAGATTTCGCCTTTGAGTTCTTTATTACTTTCAAGTGACGCCATCTGGCGAGCAGTCTATGTGACTACTTAGTAACTTCGCAACGAGTCATCAGTGGACTTTGTAATGAAGTCCCCTCGTGATTCTCACGTGGACGCCATTTGAAGGCTCAAATGGGGAGAAAACATGATAGTAGATTTTTCATTTGGTGACTTGTGTCTGGTTAAGGATCACTCATGGTAATTTCACAATCAGTCTCGAAATTTTGGTCTCCTGAGAATCACCATCTAGTTTCATTACTACGTTATTTGTTGATTTATTA
This sequence comes from Maratus speciosus, assembly GCA_963932465.1. Classification (NCBI taxonomy): domain Eukaryota; kingdom Metazoa; phylum Arthropoda; class Arachnida; order Araneae; family Salticidae; genus Maratus; species Maratus speciosus. The sequence continues at coordinate 165,180,075 of OZ010786.1, read as the reverse complement.
CAGTCCAACGATAATGATGACTTCCAAATGAAGTCTTCAAATGAAAGCCCCATGAGAATCACAAGGTGACTTCGGAGCTACAGTCACAGAGTGACATCTCGGTGGAGCCGTTTAATAACTATCACATGAGATTAATAATGCCATGAATGAAAGATTTTACATTTTGACTCACTGTAGTGAATGTGACATTTGTGACTGATGTCAAAATGACGTTACGTTAACGTCTATATTGTACGGATAGTGGCTATTTGCTATACTTGATGTTTATATTCCTTTATTTTTAGTATTCAAAATTAACTTGATTGTTCAAAAATTAAAATTTTGTGTTTGTTCCTAAACTTTTGAACACCAGCGTATTTGATTTTTTAAAGATAAAAATATTCTCAAACCCTACTGTCTACGAGTAAATTTATTAAAATAAAAAAATATACTTTGACATATATCTTTTAATAAAAAATATATATATATGCGCTTATTTTTTAAAAATGTTATGCATATAAAAGATAAAACTTTGTATGAATCACCATAAAACAAGAGAACACACAGGACGTGTTTCGGGAAATTTTAATAGCCCATCATCAGCCTTTCATCACCCCGTCTTTTTTTGTTACCTTGTTCCCTTATGGAAACGTGTTTACATTGGATGATGACGGGCTGTTGAAATTTCCAGCCCAAAACGAGTCCTGTGTGTTCTTTCGTTTTATGGTGATTTATACAATGTTATATCATTTATTTGTGATTCATCACCAGTTTTTTCGGTTATGTTTCATTGCATTGTATGCTATATATTTATACCTTTTTTGCGCTGAACAAATGTAAGAGTAATTTTTCCCCAGCTTTATATATCTGTGCTTTTAGAAACGAATTGAATGTAATTGCGTAGAATGAGATCGTGTTTTTGGGGACAAGATATACTTTCGCTATATGCAATCGGATACTAAAGTAAAGAAAGCAAAATTACTTAAACCATAGTAAATATTTACCATTTAATAGTTTTCCTGCATTTGTAACACAATCAGAATCAGAAACCATATCTTTTGGCTATCTATAACATTATTTTTGCATTTCATATGTCTTATTTCTTTCTTTAAAAACTCACAATATTCACATTTATAAAATCAATATTTTATGTATATAAATATACAACGATTACAAACAATATATTTATTATAGACACATAAATCCATTTGTAACCATTTGTAACATAAATGTGCTAAATAATGCAAACGTATCGCCAATAAGCAAGGCTTTTTGTTAAAAGGTCGAAAACAAGCTGTCTTGAATATGTCATTAATCGCTGTAATCAAGGCATTCATTTCGAATTTAGTAACCGATTGATACTGGCTTAGACACAAATTTGTGTTTACAGCCATTTGTATTTTACACATTCATTTACAATTATTAACGTATGTATGCTGAATTTTGATACAGATATATATCGTTTTATTAAACAATGAATAGTTTCAGGCAAATTTTAAAACTGGTTGTATTTTTTACCTTGGAAACAAAGAAGGTCGCATTAAAATAATAATAATCATATATATTAAAACGCTAAGAAAAGAAATTCAGTTCCGTGCAAAAATGACACATTTGGGTGTGCGTCAAATTAAATCTAGAACCTGTTCAATTATAGAGAAAAGTGGGACGAGATCCGGGTAGCTCGGTAGTTAAGGGTCAGTTTGCAAAATTTTGTAGAGAACGCGGGTTCGACCGCAACGCCGGGCAGAATGATTTCTGTAATAATGTGTGGCAATAATTCATTTCGACAATATCATATTTTATTTCAAGAGGCGAAGTTATTTGACTTGTATTTCTTTCTTTTCTTTTTTTTTTCTTTAGTATTATTCGAATGGTTTATAATTAAATAAAAATTAACACTTTAAATCTGAATTAAATCTGAAATATTAAAAATATATACTAATTTTATAATAAAAATATTTAAGCTAAATTATTTTGCATGCAATTATCAATTCAATAAATTGAACGGATCTACAATTTTTGCTATATTTTCAGACCATTATCATGAATATATATATGTATGTACAAATAAAAGGTTTTTATTCTTCTTCTTAAAAAAAGAAAAGCGAAAGAGCGAAAAGTATTCATATAAGAATTATAAAAAATGACCTTGATACCCTTGGTTTAGTAAATAATGTATTAAAATGAAAAACAAAATTCAAGTAATTGATAAAATATATATTATAAATCACGAGCTTCTGTCATCAAATTTTAAGTTTAAGGTTTTAGAATGAGACTGGTAAGAATAAAGTTAATGAAAGGGCCCGACTTAGGCTATGGGGGGTGCCGGGGCAAGAATAATTCTGCCCCCACCCCCTTCTATCTATTTTTACATTTTTTTTTTTTTTTTGTGAATAATGTGGAAATGGCTACTACTAAACTTCATACATATTGCATTATATGCATAAATTTTGTACCCGGTACTGCTCACATCTGTATACAGAGTGTCACAAAAAGATGCTCACAACTTTAAGAAAAGGTACTAGTAGTATAATAGTAGAAAAAAAGACAGATTGTTTGATAAGAGTATTTCATTGCAAACTTTCACTTTGCTTATCTACGTTATGTCTAAAAGAAAATGCCCCAATTTGGTTAATGAATTATTTTAACTTACCACGTTACGAGAAAAACGTTAATAAAGAATGTCTTTTGAAAACAATAGAATACTAAGTTATTATAAGAAAATATTAATCATTAGTTTTCTAATGATATAGTTTGTTTTTTGCATGGGTGGAGAGGGTACTGGAAGGAGAGGGGAAGGGGTCCCGCACTCCCTTCTTAAATGTTTGAAAATACATGAATTTTGGTCATTATTGGGTAATTTTAAACATTTGGTACCTTTTAATGAAAACCTGACCACTCTCATGAGGACCCCTAAACAAAGGGGGGGGGCAAGTTGCCCCGCATGACACTACATAAGTCAGGCCCTGGTTAATGAAAACTTTTAACGGTCGTGCAGTTAAAAAAGAATTGGAAGATACTAAATAATGTTTTCTTTTCAAAAAATTAAGACTGTGGTAAAAAAAATAAATGTTCTGTCAAATATTTTTCGTTAAACTTCTGATAAAAAGCAAGCATAATTAGATGTAAATTACAAACTTATCATTCTTTCACTTCATTGAGTAGTTTTAGAGAACCTACAACTTATTAAGTCGAAGGTTTTCTAAGTAGATTAGACTGATAACACTATCTGTCGACTTAAATCTATAGGAATCACTTATAGAATATACCAGTTCATCAAGATTATAATAATTAATTTAAAAGAAATGAATTAAAAATTCAAGCATGTTTCAAATGAAACATTTAAGATGTTTACCGTCAAATCTTGACGGGTACTATCTAGTAATAATAATAAAAATTATTATTCTTATGAGTTGTTTAAAAAGGTTAAAATATCACACATGAATATCCATTAACTATAAAAATTATGATTGGTTTTGAAAAAAAATTATGCGAACATTTTTTGGAACTTCTTATAAAAATAATTTTTATTTTATTTTATTTAATTTTACAAGAGTAAAATCTAAGTTTCGTTTTTTTTTAATCTTTCAGAAATTGAACGCAATTAATTTCGCATTGTTTGAAATTCTTCCTTTTAAAAATATTTATTGTTTGAAATCTCATTAAAATTCCCATACGCTTTCTGGCTTCGTGACAGTGGCGTGCGAATATCGAATAGAAATGCAAATGTCGTTTAGAGAAGGAAATGACTTTTCCGCAAAGTTTACTTTAGCTTCAACATTCGTTTTCTGAAGTTTTATGAAAGAAAATGTTGTATAAATAACGATTACGTCATCTGCGTGCTACCATTATTTTTTATCCAAAGTCTCGAGCGTGTATGCTGGGAATTTTTATTTAAAAATACGTATGCGTATATACTTATATTATAAAAATAACATGCTAATACATAACTGCCAAACCATCCAGTTTTTGAGGGCTACTATTGCCGAGTGATTATCCTTCTCATACGAAGTCAAGTCAGTAAAGAGGTTACAAAAGCCAATAAAAAAAGGGAAATCAAAATTGTACTTGAAAAGCCTGTTTATTTCTCTATATAATCGCCATTTACATTGACACGTTTGTCACATCTCTTTATGAGTTTTCCAATACCTGCTGCATGAAAGTCTTTGGACTACTGTCTCAGCCATTGCCATGTATGTACCTCACAATCAACGTCTGCATCAATCGACTGTAAGCTAAACCATGTGAACACGCTGTTGCGGTTGCTATGCTATCTATTGTTCAACGTCTGCATCAATCGACTGTAAGCTAAACCATGTGAACACGCTGTTGCGGTTGCTATGCTATCTATTGTTATTCGTCTATCAGCTCTGACCATTTCCCCAACCTTCCGCACTGTTTGTTCTGCCTCAATCTATACAACGACCACTTCGTTTTTCGTCAACAACTTTTGAAAGCTTGTACAACTGTTGTCTCATAAATTCAAAATTAACATCTTACAGTTGGATAGTGCTGTCACCTATTGGCATATTTAGAAACAATTTACTACTAATTCCCGACCTCTTATATCGGTTTGTTATATTCACTTTCTATATTTACTAGCTTTCTCTCGTAATTAATTGAAAAGTGCTGTTACTAAATAAAGCAGATATCTGTATTCCGAAACAATGGTATACTTAACAATAAAAGATTGAACAGGAATTTCACGAAAATAATTGGCAGAAAAACGTTTAGATTAATTGCGAGAATTTCGCGGTTCCTTGAAGGTGCGATGGCGATACAGGTTATGAATCGCTGACATAGTGAAAAGTTATTTAATTCCTGTAAGTATGTAATAAGAAAACGGCATGCGTTTTCGTGTAAACATTTCAAGTATTCGAAATTGAATAAATATGATTTTCGACTCTATATTAGTCTACTTGCAACATTTAAAAATAAAGCAAATTGTTATCTTAGTGTTATTGTATTGTAAAACTCAAGAAATTGCACAATGCATTAATCTAATTTTAGTTTTTCATCTTATTTTATTTTATTTTATTTAAAATTATATTATATTTTATCTTATTTAAATTTAATTTGATTTAACATATTAATTAATCTTTATTTTATTTTAATTTTTTTTTTTTTTTTTTTTTTGGGGGGGGGGGGGGGGTAGGACATGAGAAAATAATACAGGTAAGAGTTGAGATTAAGAAACTGCATTTTTTATTCTAACATAAAAATTACGCATTATTAGTCTTAATGTCTAAAAAATGAAAAGAAAAATTCATTTTAATTTGTTAAAAGGGAGGTAAGATGCTATATTAAAGTCTAAAGTACTATATTTTGATTACAATTCGTTAATGCAAGAATTTTCTGTAATAAGTGAATGGCTTTCAAAGCAAGATTTTAAAATAAGCTTTCTACGAATAACTTTGAGACTTTCCAAATAATAATTACAAGCCATTAAAAAACTAAGGTTAAAGTCGTTCAATTTATTATCAATCATGTGGAGATGTTTTAAAATAAATATAATGACAACTAAATGAAAAAATAACTGGCTATCTGTTCATTTCTATGATAGTACAAATTAATTACGATTAGTATTGAGGTGTGCATTTGTTTTGCATTTTTTCGGATAATGAGTATTCATTGCAAATTAAAAGCAATTTCATATTATACGACGAATTTGACAGATTAAAGCAAGTCAAATTTTCGCATTAGCTAAATACAACTTAGTATTATAAATATAGAAATGCTTTAAATACAAATTTAATTAGGTTCAGTGTACTTATTAAAATCTGAAGTATAAGTAGGCACCAAAATTTCCATTCTAGTTGCAAAATTTATTTTGCAATCCTGCGCGTAAGCTGTTATGACAAATTTCTGCTCCTCAAATGTCTAACAGTTTAGAGTCAACTGTAAATGACAATTCTGCATCTTTCAATTTTTTAAATACATGAAATGAAAGAACATACTTATATCTTTCATCCCAATTAAAGTTGTGTTTTAAAATCATATACATTTTAAGGTATTAAATAATGAAAATGATCTTTTTTTTTCTTTTTTTCCAATTTTAAGAGTCCTGAGACCCCTTAAGAAGTACAACATTTTAATAACTATCATCTTATTCAAAATTCTCTCTTGGGCCTCCTACAGAATTATTTTTATTTAGTCAAATATTAGCGATATTTTATGCAGAATTATATCATTAATTGTCTTAAAAATTAACCATTTCTAGTAATTTAATGTATGGTTTAAAAGTATAACATTTAAACTGTTAATCTCATATGAAGTATCTAATAAGAAGTTTTAAAATGCAATTTGAAATGCAACATTTATTAGACTATAATCTTATTCAAAATTATCTTCTGTGTATCTAAGGATTTTCTTTTATTTTGATTAATCTTCTGTGCATCTCAAAGATTTTCTTTTATTTTGATTAAGCGAAAGAGATGTTTCACTTAGAAATAAAAGAAAACATGTTTCTCATTCTCATAGGAAGTTTAAAAAATATTAATTCTTTACAAAATTAAAAATATGTATTAATACAATATATTTAATTTTTAATATTCATCCCACTAATTTTGTAATTGAGTTCTTTAAATTTCACACAGTAAATTCATAGTGGAAGAAGGTTGAACAAAATTTAGATACACATTTTACATTATTTAATGCAAAAAGAATAGCACGTACAGATTTTAAAATAAGTTTACATGAGAATGACAAATTTTGAAATATTCTTTTAAAGTATTTACAAATATGAAACGAAAATGGAAATAAAGTAATTAAAACATTTTCTTAATCTAGGAATGAAATTCACGTTTGTTCAAATAAAGAATATCGGTTTTATTAGTTATTAGTTATTTAAATAAAACAAGTTCACGCAATCTTAAAAATGCATTTATATGACTATTTCAAAGATCCAACTCTGCATTAATTAAACTATCAATCAAACTTTAAAAATTATATTTTTAAAAACAAACTTAACAAACCTTTCAAAGCTACATCTGTTTCATTCTTGTAAAAATAAAATTTTCATTCAAAATAATGTTTAACTTCTCTGCATTTTTAGAAATATTTTGTTGGATAATGTAGCTGTAAATATAAAAATGGATGCAGAGTTTTCTCAATTTCTCAATGTGTAACAGAATTTTTAATTCTTTTAATTATAATGAAACTTTGTCTGCATTTTTACAATTATTGTATTGAATTATGTAGCTGGAAAAATAGCAAGAATGAAAAATCATGCGTACGGCATAGATTATGAAACACTTTTCAACAAAGTCAGAATACTGTAAAAAAAAACTTTTCAATTTACTAAGGTGAAAGATGATGCTTAAATGAACAATTTGAAAAACGCATATTGTATTGGAAAACCCAATTTCAGCTTTTAACATGAATAGTCGGAAAAATATACGATTTTTTGTGCAGCTCTGTATATGATCTATAGATATGTACATAGTATGCTAAAAGTTATTTCAGTTAAAGGCATAGAACTGTTGAAAATTTCCATTGAGCAATTTGCGCCATCAAACGGATGTTGTTAAAAACTTTTGTGCAGCCTTAGTCTAGTCTAGTCTAGCCTAGTCTATAGAATTTATACTCACCAAATAATATTTAAAAAGTAATTAAAATAAAAAACGTATAACACAACTAAAAACTCACTTTCAGCAATTATTGTTCTTAGCCTTCAATAGTTCAATTATTGTTAAAAAAAATTTCTATCCAAATCCTTTTATGTGTCCCTGTAAATGAACGATGAATTCTATGCTCACCATGTTAAGAGTGTTGTAGTCTCACCACGTTGTAGTTAGAAATCTGCAGTGCACTTCAATGATATACAGTGTGCCCGCTAAAGTCCGTTATCACCCCCAATAATTTCTGAACAGCAACAACTGTAGTCATAAAAGTGGAGTCTAGATATAGTAAAGTTGCCATGCGTTACTGCATGAAACCGCCTACGGCACTACCTGGTAGAGCGCTGCCGGAGTTAGCATTCCTATATTGAAAACGGAAAGGGATAGGGGGAAAATGGGATTTACAAAGCTGTAGAGCATCATTGATTTGCTACGAACAGACACAGTGTGGACATTAATGCGAAGAATAGAACGGTTTAAACGCCATTCGTTTTTCCTAGTTTAGTACGCTATGACATCGCGAAATTTGAACTTAAGGAGAAATGATATCTTTCGGACAAATACACATCCAAATGCGCATTGCAGCTGACGCGACGGTGAGAAATTTGAACTTCTCAAATAAAGGTATATTGTTATATCTAGTTTTTTTTTTCTTTTCAAGATCGTTTTGTCATGTCGCAGCGTAGGAAATCACAAAAAAAAAAAAAAAAAAAAAAAAAAAAAAAAAAAAAACCGCTTTTAACAGGTTTATTCTTCGCATTAATGTGCACAATGTGTTCTTTCGTACTAAATTCACGATGCTCTACAACTTTGTAAATCACTTTTTCCCCTATTTCTTTCCGATTTCGAAATGGGAATGATAACTCCGCAGTTTTCCACCAGGTGGCGCTGTAGGCTGTTTCGTTCGATGGCGCTTAGCTGCTTTACTATATCTAGACTCCACTTTTATGAACCTACTCTTGCAGTTCAGAAATTATTGGGGTTACAACGGATTTTAGCGGGTACATTGTACATTTATTTCAGTATATTTAAAACACTGTAATATCATTAAAATACACCGCAAACGATTTTACGCCATAGACCGTAATGTAACTGAAATTTTTTTGCGTCCCAGTAAATGAAGCGTAAATGCTACACACTTCATTTTCATCACCGAACACGCCATAGTGATACCCAATAACATATATCCATTTCATGGTAACCGGACTATATTTACTTGAGTTAGAGTACGGACATACAGACCTACGGACATACGGACGTACAGACAGACAGACCGACAGACAAACCGAATTCCTAAACACTTTTCAACCATGTCGGAAAGTGTTAAAAATGGAAGTTTCTTAATGTATATCAGAATTTTTAATTCTTTGAATTATAAAGAAACTTTTCCATTTCATATCATAATTCAAACTCTTATTGAAAGCAATATCTTAATTAACTGTCAATAACACTTCTTTCATCACTAACCATTTACTCATTGCATTAAGTGATATTTACAGCCGCAGTAAAAAAAAGTAAACACCCCTACTAACTCTGCATCCAAGTATAATGGAAGAAAGTTACTGGTACCAAACTATTAGAAATTAAGTCTACTTTTAAATTATATACATGAAATTTGCTTAGGGGGCTATCTACAAATAAAAACCAGATCAAACTTTGTTTTTTCCAAACTCAAGACCCAATTTCGAAAATATAGTTTAAATCTTCGGTTACTACGCCAAGAAATGAAATTTCAAGTCATTTGCATAAAAAATTTTAGAATTTTAAACATTCAAATTTTCTTCCGAGTATTTCTCGACTTATGATTAAAAAACGTCAAAATGATGGTTTAAGGGACCGCCTATGGTGTGCAGAAAAGCATAATTTGAAAAAAAAAATTGTTTTACTAACTTTATTGAAACATTAGGGCTGGCAATAGTAGAACACATTAAGTGAGTGAAAGGGTCACATTGGCAAGAAATAATACATTAATAGACATAGTCATTCTATAGCATTTCAACAATCGAGTACCGAACTTAATTTTAGATACAGCCTTTAAACTATGTTCCTTTTAAAATAATTAATTTCTCTGAAACAATCGCACGAATTTCATAAAAATTTGTTTTTAGACTAATTAAAGAGTGTAGAATTTAGTTATGGTGCCAAACTATGAGTATTGCTATTGAAAAAAAAAGTTTGTGTTCGATTTGATATGTATATGGCCTCCTAAGTAAATTTCATATACATCATTTAAAAGTAGACTTTATTTCCAATTGTTTGGTATCAGAAACTTTTTTCTGCAATAATTTGTTGCAGAGTTAATAGGGGGCGTGTACTTTATTTTCGAGGACTGTATAAATAATTTTAATTTTATTCTACAAATAAATAAATCTTGACCTATAAACTACTGAATTTATTTGATTATTTAAATAAATTTGACAATTTAAAAGATAGCACCATTGTTCTCATAGTTTACAACATGGTGTAGCTAACATTTCTGAGTCCTTTGTTTACAGAGTCTGCTGCTACTGCGGTTGGAAAATTCAGTAACTAATTACATTATATATGACAATTAAAACTAAACACGTCTGCCAACATCTGATTACTTCAAGCAAGTAATTAGAAAACTTTTAGTACATTTTCTCTAATTCGAAATAAGGATCATAAATAATATAAGTTCGAAATCTCAGGCACCGAGAATAAATATTCAAACTATCCGAATCTTTAAGAAAAAAAAATAAAAAAAAGATTTTTAGTGAAAGAAAAAGATTTTTTCAGAAATTCAACCTTTCTTAAACATTTTAATGTATTAATATTTCTATCACACTTTGAATATAAAGTTATTAGAAGCATTATGTCTCTACATACGCAGCCAATATGTTATGTTGAAAAGTTACAATTTTAAGGGTACATTTAAATATGCATTATTAAAAATATGCATGTACACACTCTCAGAAATACTTCCTGAATTAACGGAAATTGTACTGGAAGTAGCGCTACCGAGATATTTTCGGTAGTTAAAGAATCTCCATTTATTTTTTCATCGTTACAGGTGATAAAATATACGTCAAATAAAGAAGTGGGGATAAAAAAAAAGCACTGACTTTGGGGTCGAACCTGGTATCTTACTGTGATAATTATTCGGGTACAGTTGTTCGACAGTGGAAAATTTTGAAGTAAATATATTATGTTTCCTTCACATTGGTATGGTTTCATCAGTTTCTTTAAAAAGCTGATAATTTTCAAATTAATTTGAAAAGATTTTGTCGTTTATGAGATTGTGGCTGGAGTTTTAAGACTTTAAAATTAATATTGGATAAAAATATGAATTATAAATATTTTTATGTAGATTTGTTACATGTAAAATATGAATATTATATTTTCCGTCGAGTAGAAATTATTGTTTTATTTATTTATTTATTTATGTTTTTGTGAAATCGATTTTTTCGATTTCATATTTTCATTTTAATTAATAAATGCAACTTAAATGTGTTCATTTAGAATATATTTTAAATGCGAATATTTTTTTTTTATAAATTTAAAATGTAAATTGTGAGTATTTTTAAATGAAATAGAAAGTTAATTAATATTTATTTTTAATTCAAATAGTTTTTTGTTTATTTGTTTTTCTTTTTTAAGTAAATTAGAAATAGTAATTTATAGAATTTTCGGTTTTTCATTTTAAAAATAAATTCGCATTTTATTATTAAAAAAGTCAATACGCATGCATGCTTTGAATGAACGGAATTTCTCCCTCTATTTCAGATTTTCAAGAAGAATTCAGGGATAAAACATGTTTTCCAGGAGTACGGAAATTATGAACTGAAGAATAATTTACTGCAAAAAGACAAGGATTTCTGACAGTGTAATGAACAACATATTGTAATAATATAGTTTCTTATACACAAGTTATAAATACAAAGATATCACGTGTCATTCCATTTTTTAAATTTGATATATAATGTAAAGATTTTGTTCCGTTACAACATCACACGTTCTTAAAATTTTTGATGAGGAACAATTTAAGTTTTTCGTTAAGTATTTCAATCAATGTTAGAAGAAACTGAAGGAATAACTTTCTATTTTTTTACATCCATGTCTGTTCAAGTTTGTATGTATTTCCTTTAAAATTAAAAGTATCGTTTGTTAAAATATTACAAAACTATGCACAGCACATTGGTTTCTATTAAAATTATCTTTTATACGATGAGAAGGGGGCCTGGTAAATTGCTCATATAGATAAAGCATATTTCTTAATTTATATCAGAACTTTAACCACATAATTTAGATAAAATATTTGGTATATTTTTCTTGATTTAAATTGAGAAAGTCAACTATCGTCCATTTTTATTTCGCATATCAGATTGTTTGAAATCAATAATTTAAAGTCTTGCAGGTAACAAAAATCTCCCTTGATTGTAAACTCTACTATAATATTCTTTAGAATATAAAACTGCAAATATACTTTAGTGAAATATACTTTAAAATAAAAAAAAAACTGCAAAAAAGTAGTATTTTCAGTATTATATATAGATTTACAGTAACCAAATGCAACTATGTTAAATAAGTTACAAAGAGAGAAAATGTGTGCGCGTGAGACCGACTCCGTAGCTGTTTGTCAACAGTGATTTTCATTTCACCGTTGACGGTCGGGATGTGAGGTGCGCCTCTCTCGCTCTGGTTCCCCTTTCTTTTATTGACAGCTTTATTTTATTTTTATCTTTAATTTATAAGCACTGATGATGAGGCCTTAGAAGCTTCGAAATAGCTAAATGCTTTTTAAAATTACTTACATTTGTGTTTTTTAAACGTTGTTTCTCTCTTTTTAATATATTGACTCAAAGTACAATCCTCTCCCTCTTTTAGGTTAAATAAGTCCCTCGAACTGCCAGTCGATATGATTTCACTCCACATCACACATGATCGTAAGAATTACAGTCAGAATAAAACAAATACGTTGTGTTACAATTTTAGGTAGATTTCGTAAGAAATACTACCTATTGCAGTCGTTACCATGGTGCGACTTTTGAAAAATTCCTTCGTAACTTTTCATTATATGACCCCAGGAACCCAAAACCACCCCCACCTAAAAAGTTTATATATATATGTAATAATAAAAATTTTCGCCTCTTTTTCTTAGTAAAACTATTTCAAATTCTTAATATTTTTTCCTTTTTTACCTATCTTTAATAATATCTTAATATCTTTTGTCTTTTATTTCATGCTTTTAAAGTTGCGTATTCTTTTATTATTCTAAAAACCTTAATCCATTCGCCTAATCTTATAAAACCCATTAAATTACTTCTTCATTTTATTCTAAAACTAAATTATCTGTCTTTCGAATGTTTTAATATAATTTTTTCTTTGGTGTTCTATACTCACAATTCCATGCGTCCGCCAGCACTATTTGCACTATAATTCTGATGCCATATAAAAGAGTTCATTATCGACGTCATCCTTTCCCATCGAATCGCAATCCGTTTTATGTCCCATCCTTCCCCGCCTCTCTTCTAGCATTGGTCTTTTACCTTTCTGTAACCGCCCGCGCGCTGTTTTTTCAGAGTACAAATATCATTACATCGGCGAAGGACCAGAAGATTTTACGTTTTTCTGGTTGTCTAATTAAGCTGCGTCGCTTGGAGAGAACGTTCTAATGTGTAGATCCTATTCTTATAACATCTAACGTTTTATGAAGCGATGATCGATTTTTGAGAGTGGATGGAATAACCACTGGAAGTGTTTTACTATGTTTTTTGTCAATAAAACCAGTTTAAAAAGTGACGATCACTCTCTATATTCATTACGTAAGGGAAATTATCCCAATGTGTTTCGAGCCTGTCTTTTCTCGCCACCCTGACTGCAATCCGATATTTTCAATATAACGGATGGATGGTTTTGATTGCTCTACTACAATTTATGTTGAGGTGTACTGGTGTCGCCTAAATATCTGAAAGTCGGTAGAAAAATGCTACATATATGTATGTATGTACTAAATTTTATCCGCACGATAAAAGTCGCACTTATGCACGGATCGTCTTCAAACTCGCCAACAACTTTGAGATGGCTAATATCTCGGCGGGGATTGAAAATGGGCAAAATCGGCCCAAGGGAATGGAAATGGGGAGGGTTCAAAATTTTGAATACCGTCTTAACAAGATTCTGATAAAACCATCTCTTACACAACAATGACAGGAAAAAATAAATATTTTTCATTATAGCAGTTGCCAACAATAAAAAAAAAAACAATAAAATTCTTACCACAACAATTGCTTTTCGATTGCAAGATTTTTCACGTGAAAAAATAAATTGAATAAATAGTTTGACGAATTGAAAATAAATTGAATATTACGTCATAAGTTTTCTAGAGCAAGATTTCAGAATGAAAACTCAAAATGAAATAAATAGTTTGACGAATTAAAAAAAAATTTATATTACGTCATATTAGAAATATAATGTACCTCAGCAGGTGAATATGTAACGTCATGTGAGTTTGAAGAAACGTATTAAAACATTATACAAATCCGACTATGGAAATATTAACATATTTTAACACTTTGAGGTTTTCTGAATTTGTTTTAGCCATTTTCAAACCTATTCCATATACATATGTGTGTGTATTCGTGTAAGAACTGGGTTTATCTCTAATGTTGATTTAAGTTTTGTTGGTGAATTTAGTACTTAACTTCGAAATCTACCTCCGCCTGTAGGCCCGAGACGGCAGGGATTTTTTTTAGATGCATCGACTCCTAAAATATAGGGAACGTAAATAAAATTTAATACCAAGTGACAGTTATTGAACTTATTCTTGAGAATATTAATGCGTGAATTCGGGAATTTCTTAAAAAGTCTTCCTTATTTTCGTTTTAAATTTCGCCGATAGATGGCACTGAGCTACCTTGACATCGTTATCTCTTGAATGGTTGAAGTAACTTACAAAATTGGATAGCTCAGCTTTAAATATTCATTTTGTTTAGCTGTTAAAAATATAAGGATAAAATTGGATTTCTTTTTGAAATATCAAAATTATTTTCAAAAGTGTTCTAATTTGAAACAATTCGGCAACAACGGGAAATATTCTAGACAATAAAAAAGTGTTTTGAAAAGCAGTTCCTGACTACACACATTATCTCCTTTGAATTATAACCTAACCCTTTATTGCATGATTTTTTATTTTGTTTAAAAAACATTATATTTGAGTCTATTTTTTTGTAAATTATCCACTAGAAAAACAGTGAAAGTGTTTATTTATGTCTCTGTTGGACATAATGTTATAATGTCACTCGTGAGTTACGTGACAAAAATTGTTAAAAAATGATAATTTTAAATTATTAAATTAGTTTTAATGCAGTATTATATGAGTTTAAATACAGTAGAAACTCGTTTATCCGAAGTCATCGGGACTGACCCTCTTTCGGAAAATTGAAATTTTTGGATAATCGAAAATGCTTAAATTTTAAGATTAATTAGAAATATATGCAATATTTCTTATTATGGTAACAAGTGCTTAATAAAAATAAAGTAATAGCAAAATAGAAACCAGAATAAATTACCTGAATTTTTATTATGAAATTAAGTACCCTTTTTCATATATCACAAGAGATTGAAAAAATGTTTTCTTTGTCGCAGTTTCGATTGCCTTTGCTTTGAAGCTCCATCACAGAGTTTATATAATACTATTAGTTCATCAGAATCACAGTCTTTCTGCTGCTATTGCCATGTCAAATCTTTTGCAAAACATTCAAAAGCTTCAGAATTGCTAATTTGTTAGTTTTCTTCTTTCCACACCGCAGCTTACGGGAACTCGAGTTAAACTCAAAGGAACTATAAGAAAGAGGATAAAAAATATTTACATATACTCGGAGTTCGGAAAGGACCGCTTGCACACAAGGAATAGGATAGTTTTAAATAAAGTTTTCAAAATGGATTTTGCATACAAGGGATTAAAAAAAAGGATTTCGGTTAACCGAGAGTTTCGGTTAAAAGAGTTTCTGATAAAAGAGGTTCTACTGTATACTTTAAATTATTTAAACTGCACAAAAACAACTATTCAACGATGTAATAATTTTTATAATGCTTTTAATAGTTTTCTGAATTAATAATTACTATCTTATAATGATAAAGAAAACACGCCTTTCGAGAACATTGCTAGCAGTATCAACAACAGATGTAATAACCTCCCCGTGATAACAATTCAGAATCACAACAGACTTCACGACCTTAAATGCATGTTACCACACGTAAGTAACACATAATAGTTCACCAACAGGCCAATAGAAAACGCGAAATGGCAAAACATGATCATGTAACTCCTGTACTTACAGTATGCATTTAACGGTTAACTGTCAGAGAATACTTATCGTATTTTTAAAATGTTCGGACCAGTTTCTGACAGGCTGTTGCTTTACACATTTATAAACTTCTATGATCAGGAGAAACATTGCTACAGTATTTTTTTACTCTTATCAAGTTTTTTCCCTGATCTGATAATTACACTGGCATGTCAAATCGAAATGTTCGTAAAAATATATGCCCAGAAAATTAAAAGAATATATATATACTAGGGGGCTCTGCCCCCTGCAAGCTACGCTCGCCAACCCCCCGTTCAGACACTGTAGAATCTAAAGCACGCTAATCTGATCGGTTTTAAAAAGATTAGAGAAGATTGAATTATACTGAAAAAACCTATAGCGATCTCCCTGTAAACAGGTTTCCATTCAGTTCCCTTTGATTGCAAAAATTTAGAGTACAATCAGTTGCTGTTAAGACATCCAATGGTTGTTTTCGTGTTTGGTTAAAGAAGATCAGTTAAACATTTGAAAAGGTACTAAAATAAAATGAATTAAGTAAACAAAGTCTTTGTCTCTCGGTATTTTTTTACAGCGTTATAAAACGATTGACATAATACAATTACTAAAATTTGCTGCTTTAAGCCCTTCAAGGGCGGTGGTTTATTTTTGGACCACTTAATTTTAATTCTTAAATGCCACATTAGCATCAGAATATTGGGATGAAAATTTCCCTTTTATTAAGTAAGTGAACAAAAGCATTTTCGAAATTTGTTTGTAAATTCTGGTGCCATTCACTGATTTTAAGATTTTACGAATAGAAGTGCCTTGTCCGTGAAAGGGTTAAGCGCATATTAATGTATTTATTATTTTAAAGTTTCCTTTCCTTTTAATATTCACGTGTAAATACAATTTTCAGGGCATAATTTCCAATATTTTCCTGCCTTTAACACGCACTCATTTAATAGTAATTTTAAAGGGTTTTTTTCTGTTTTTAATAGTCACGTGAAAATAAATTTTTAATGGTTAGGAAATATTATTCTTTGCGCTGTTTTTAAAATTGAAAACAATCTCTATAATAATAGCCTATGTCATGTGACTATCATCAACAGCTCCAGGCGGATCCCTTCGCTTTTTATATTCCAGGCGGCCATTTTGGTACTTTAATGTTAGCCAGCCACAAGTGTGATAAGTCGCCGAATATTATTCTATCCCCATTATTTCGTTTATATTATAATAGTCCAAGTCATATAGCTGCCATAAACAGCGGGCTGATTCCTTCGCTTTTCATAAGAAAGGTTTCCATTTTGATTAAAGAATCAAAATTATTTTTTCGAATAAAACTAAATAAAAGTTGCCATGATCACAAAGAATTCCTGGTACTTTTATGTTAGCTGGGTGAAAATCTCGCCAATAGCTTTTTTTTTTAACTCGCCAGTTAGCATTTTTTTATTTTTTGAGTGGTAAATTAAAACGGTGCTACTTGGTTATCCCATCGACCAAAAATCTGTCGCCAAGCTATAAGATTAAATGCCAATAATGGTTGATCGTAAATGTCACATTCACTTGACTTTAAGGAAGTTACACATGTTCACGCCATCAAGTGATTTTTATTTCGACGTTTTATTTGTATTTTTATTAATGTTATACTAATTTATATGTTCTTTTGTTATTTAAAATAAAAAAATATGTCAATTTGTATAATTTGGCTATTTATATAATTTGGCGAAATTGGTCGACGGGAGAAGTAATAACATTAAAACGTTGCTTTGAAGTGGAAATTAAATCTCTTGTTTTGTTGCATTGTCACATACCCACCGGGTTTGGCGAGATTTTTTTTTACGACAATTTGGCGAAAACCTCGTTTTCAAATATCTGTTACATATGTATTTTTAAATTATTTTCTGTTATTTTTAAAATGAAATAACAGTAAATAAAAAAAATTAATTAATAACTATAGAACAAAACAATTTATAACATTTTTTGTAAATAAAAAGAAAATAAACTCAAATAAACATTTATTAATAAATAAGCAACAATAGCCGGGCTACCATGTCAGGCAAAATAACGCCATTTTGGCGCCAATTAGGTACCCGTTGCGTATATGACATCTGTGTCTAATATTTTTCTTTTCGTTTCGTTTAAAAAAAAAAAAAGAATGAAGTAAAGGCCATTTATTTTAAAGGTTTCAATTTTAAATGAAAGTTTTGTACTAAATAAAATGATAATGAAATACAAATTGAATTCTGAATAAAAGTAACATGATGCATTTCTTAGCATGCATTTAAGAGAGGCCAAACTCGTCGCAAATTAATTTAAAATAACCTTTTCTAAAATATGACAAAAAATATCTGTTATGATTAAAATTTGAGTTGCCATCATTAGAAAAAAGTATTTAAAATTCGAAAAAAAATTAATATTTCGAAAACTAATTCTAATTTTAAAATTCTAATATCAGTTTTGAGATCTGTGGATCAATACGGATTTTTGGTGTTAATTTCATCGCAAAGTATTCGATATTTTAGGAGAAATCGCCGTGAAACGTAATCAGTTGTTTAATCAGTCGTTTCGTAGAATCGTTATATAAATTTGTTTCAATTCGACTCATTAGGATTTTATATATATAGGGTATATATATATATATATATATATATATTGTTAATTTTTTCAAATAGTGAACATAAAAACGCGAAATTGCAAAACATGATGATGTAACTCCTGACTTACAGTATGCATTTAAGGGTTAACTGTCGCCGAATACTTATTATTGTATTTTTAAAGCGTTCGGACCAATTTCTGACAAGCTGTTGCTTTACACATTTATAAAATTTCTATTATCAAGAAAAACAATTCTCCAGTATTTTTTACACTTATCAGGTTTTATCCATGATCATCTACACACACAACTACACTGGCACTTGAAATCGAAATGTACGTAAAAATATATGCCATGAAAATTAAAAGAATATGTATATATTATTAATTTTTTCAAATAAAGAACAGAAAAAAATCCTAGAACTATTTTTATCAGATTCTTGAGGAATAATTTTGTCAATCCAATTTAAGTTTGAGAATTGAATATAAAAAATATAGGTAAATAAATAATAATAAATCAAAAGGTTTCATTCACTACTAAAGTTTTAAATGTAAAAGAGACAACAAAATTGAAAAAGTAATAAGAAGAAAATTTCTGCATCATTTATCTCGCCTTTAGGCTTTATCTTTTTTTTTTTTTTTCTTTTTAACTTTGGAAGAATATGATGAAAGTTCTGTGTATTTTTTCGTTCTTGAGGATATTCACTTATTGGAAAATGGGTATTAAAAGAACTTGCAATTTTTAAATAATTTATACTTTTTGTGATAAAATGTGATATCATGTTTTAATGTTAAAATTTGTAATTAATTTGTCCCGCTTTCAGTTTACTTTTTTTCGTTTTCTTTTCATTTTTTTTTCTTTTATAGGTTCTACTATTCGTACAAATTAGGCAAACGCGACTAAATTTGAATACATTGTTAAAATGTACAGTATTACTTTATATTTTAAACATTAGCCGTGTTACCATTTATATTTATATACATTTATTACATTTATATACCATTTCTGTAGATGATCAACTACTGAGTGCCAAAATGAGCGATATTGACAACAATGAGGCTCAAAGTCAATCCGCGTCGTCTGAAGAACCTCTTCATCTGATAGTTTATTAAAAATCGTTTGCATAAATTTAATTTGTTTCGTTTTCGTTCAGTTTCCTTTCTTTTTCAATTCCTACAACTAGTTCACACTCTCCGTATATTTATTTATTTATTTATTTATATATATATCTTGTTCACATTTTCAATCGTTAATAAAATACTCATTTTATTAACGATTAAGTCACATCCTAAACTACATCCTATTAAGTTGAAATAAATTTTTTAAAACATGTACCGGATGACAATTGATGTTAATACGGATTTTTCAAATATTAATTCATTAATTAAATTTTAATTAAATAATTTTAGTTTTACATGGGACACAAAATGGCGGCCATTGATTATTGAAGCATTTAATGCATCTTCATATCTATAAGGGGGTTACCATAAGGGGGGGACCCTTACCGCCATGTTTGTCGCCAACTTGGCGATATCTCTAATATTTTGCCAAATTCCCATAGAGTTCCATTGTAAGCATACTTGCTTATAGAAAATCAACAAATTGAGATATTTTAATGCAACAAAAACGACTAATATTAGCTTAATGGATTATATTAAATTTTTCTTTGATGACCTAAGTAGGAAATGACTTTAAAAACAAAATTTTTATATTACTTGTACATAATTTAATTTATATTTACGTCAAATTTTTAATAAGTAAAAAACCACAACGCTTCGTAATAGTGCGTTGAATAACCACATAAAATCATTATCATCTTTTGAAAAACAAAAAATGAAATTTTACCTCTAGCGTAGAGCTGAAGGAAAAAAATGTAGAAAGTCTGGAGCAATCACTGAGCTCCGTATGCAACAGGAGATCTGTCTGTCTACTTCTCAACATGATTTCTAGCGGTCAGTGCGGAAGGATACAGTGACGATAACTTTAGTTGGCATCCATGGAAAAAATGCTTTTTATCGCGTTCCTTTACATGATTAAAGAATCATTTATTAATTTGATAAGTATAACTTAATTAGAGAAGCATAAATTAGGATAATAGTAAATGAGAACACTAATAGCTAACATTGATAACACGGACTATTTTTCACCTTTGCACATGCATGCTTCATTTACCTTGCAAGCTTCTGACTGCCGCCTAAGAACTCCTGTTATGTATGGAGCTCAGTGGCAGCAATACATAAGGTTGCTATGGTAACTGTGATTTCAGGTTCGTACTCTCTTATGATCCTCCCAATACGAATAGACCAGGAGGCGTCAGCACCGACAATCCCTTCATCGAGTTAGCGGCTGAAATTCCAGAATTATTTAAAAATCCATTCGCATATTAAGACGCAATCGGTCTGCCAATTCTTATCTTGGTGGAAAACACTTGAAAACCCGATTTTAGCGGTTGACTCGTAGGTTTACCATTGCGTTTTCCTGCTCCCTCTCCTCCAGGATTTCATATCTTTGGGTACAGGAAAACACAATGGTAAACCTACGAATCAACTGCTGAAATCGGGTTTTCAGGTGTTTTCCACCAAAATATGACTTGTCAGACCGATTGCGTTTTAATATGCGAATCGATTTTTTACTAATTCTGGAATTTCAGCCGTGAGCTCTATCAGGAGATTGTCTGTGCTGCTGTCTGCAGGTCTATAAGGATTGAAATTAAAGATTAATTAGAATAAGATGCAAAATATTTCAATGTCCGTCACTCTTTGGATGCATATCTAAGTTTATTCGTTCAATTGTATAAGTATGGTTATTCTTTTCACAGTTTATACTTTTTTTTCACATTCTATCACTTTAATATAAAGCTATCAATCACTGAAATCGGGAGAAAAAGAAATCTCATGCAATTTAGTGCGATGTATTGTGTTCATGATTTTGGTTTGTCTGGCCGTCTGCCTGCCATTCTATCTGCCCGTGCTCAAACTCGCATAAATATGTTTGGATTGCCATGTAATTGATAATGTTATTAAGTTTTACTATGGCTTGATCGGTATTGGAAATGAAATGAGGAATTCGTATGCATGGCCACTGAAAAGAATTCCTTTACATAATTGTATACATTTGGAAAAATCGCCTTTAATGTATTTTAATGATATTATACTATTTCAAACATATTGAAACTTGCATACAACACCGAGGTGCACTATAAGATGCTTACTGTAGAATATGAAGGGCATAATATTTATCGTTCACTTACATGGACACAATAAATAACTCGGTTACATTACTGTCTATAAGCGATAATCTATATATATATATTACCCTACCATACGGGGCACAGAAATCGCTATTATTTGTTAATTATTTAATGGCGACGCTAGAATGAAACGCATCTCACAGCATTTATTGCATCTCCATACCTATAAGGGGAAAGGGATTACCATAGGGGGGACCTTGTTTTGCCGCCAAATTCCGCCAAGTTTGTCGCTTACTTGGCGATATCTCTAATATTTCGCAAAATTCCCATAGACTTCTATTGTAAACCAACAGGTTACTTGCTTACAGAAAACCCAAAAATTATGATATTTTAATGCAACAAAAACTAATATTAGATTAAGGGATTATATTAATTATATTTAAGGGTGTCCAAGTAAATTAAATTATGAATAAAAGTAACATGATACAATGCTTAGCATGCTTTCCGAAACATAAATTTTAAAGGAGACCAAACTAGTTGCCAAGGGGGCTAGTTGTTAGAAGTACGTTCTCAATTGGTACGCGTTTTTAAATGTAACTATGTTTTTGCATATTACTTCGTGTGTATAAATTCTTTAGATCATATACAGTGCTGCACAAAAGCATTCGAGTGCGTTTCATTTTGTTAACTGAAATTGCTGAAGGGGAATTTTCAACTACAATATGTGTTTACTGAACTAAATTTTACGATACACTTGTATCAGGTCTACCGAAAAATTATGCCCGATAATGCTATTTTAAGTTTCTACACACATGCTCATATTCATTTGAGACATATATAGTTGTCTCTCATTAACGTTGCGCACATGTGCTATTCTGAATTAACTAAAACAGAGGACATGGCTAATGATAAAATTTATTTACAACACTGTATTTTGTACAAATTCCAACAGGGAAGAAAGGCTACAGAAGCGTGTCGAAATTTAGTGAATTGTTTTAGTGGAGATGCAGTTTCGGATACATGGTGCAGGAGATTGTTCGAAAATTTTGAAGTGGGAGATTTCGACCTTAATTATAATCTACGCTCTGGGCGGCCATATTTGATCTATGACGATATTCTAAAAAAACGTGATTCAGCAATATCCATTTTTGATAACTTCGAAGATTGCGGAAAAGCTAAATTTGGCACAAAAAACCATTTCGGACCATATTCATAAATATTTAAAATGCATTATTTTCTTCCATTTCCGAAACGGACTGAATTTTCAGGTAGACCTAATCTACTTATACTCGTATATACATAATACAAAAGGATTCCATTTCGGCTTTTTAAAATTCGAAATCTACTGAATGGATTTTTATGGAACTTGCACTGTTAAATAGATATTATTTCAGAGAAGGTTTTAGTATATAACACATCATTGTACGTAGAATAGTTATAGAATTATGATGGAAAGTTCTGTTATTTTGGACGGAGAAGTTGCCATTGGCATATGTTTTTCATCTTGGAGACGGCATATTATGCGATCTTTTTGTTAAAGAATTGAAACGTCTATATCAATTAGAAATTAAAATATACAAACAGCCCGAAATAAAATGAAAATACTGTTACTGATTTTAAAATAAAAATAAAAATAAAAATAAAGATAAAAATAAAAATAAATACAGTTTTATTGAGAAATAATAATCTAAAACGAAAATATTTAATTCAAATATTCAAAGAAATATGTTTGTACGGCTTAAAAGAAGTATTTATTTTCAAAGTCGATCCATTGAAACAATATTTGGCGATTTATCCTCTTTTTTACCTACAGTGGGTTGCCAAATTATTAGGGACAGTCATATTTTTTGCTAGTTTTATACTTTGGGCTCACTTGACCGCCGCTCTAATTGGTTTAAGTGTTGCAAAAATGTATTTTACCGTTGTCAACATCTCTACAATTCAACTTTTAAGTACTCTTGGTATGTTAAATGGTTTGTTTGCTTTCTATAAATATTTTAATAACGAGAGAGACACTGAGTCTTTTACACACGCAATAGTGGAAGACGCTTTTCTTTAATTTAAACAAATTTCTTTGGTTTCTTTTGGAAAAGTTAAGAATTATATGAGAGTATTATCTTTCTTTTATTGATTAAATATTTTTTTTTGCGAAATTATTTACGATTTTAATTTATATTTTATTTTTATTGAGTTTAGTATGGGTCAAGTGGTTGATTTGTCCCCTAGGAAAAAATCTGAGGTAAAAACCCTTCTTCTGCATACGAGTCAGTCCCAAAGGAAGATAGCAGAATTTGCTGGAGTTTCCAAGTCAGTAGTAAATAAAATAAAAATGAATCTGGACAAAAACAAGACACTTTCGCCCAAACGAAAAGGTAAAAGTGGAAGAAAATGCATAACAATTCCATGTACCGATAGGAAAATCCAGGATATCTCTTTACGAAACAGAAAGAAAAGTATGGGACTGCTTACTCAGATCGTTCAAGAATCTGGATTACTAGTTTCTAAGAGAATTGTGCAGCGGAGATTAGCGGAGGAAGGGTTGACAGGTCATCGTCCAGCCAAGAAACCCTGATTGACAGAAGTGATGAAGAAGAAGCGCCTTGCCTGGGCTCGTGAACACCTAAAGTTGATGACTGGAGTACGGTCAATTGTTAAGATAATTATTATTTATGTCATTTAAAAGCATTTATTTCTAAATTATTAACATATTTAATTTTTTTCAAGTGTGTTTCTTAAATGAATCAACCTTTGAGATTTTAGCCGATAAAAGCAGCTTTGTCAGGCGACGCCCAGGCGAAAAATACTGCCCTGACTGCATCGTGGAAAGTGTTAAACACACTCATAAAATAATGGTGTGGTTTGTCATAGGCGCTAAATGAGTTAGACGCCTCTACATTGTCCAGGGAACCATAAGACAAGACCAGTACAGGCAAGTTCTGGAAACTCTTCTGCTGCCGCAAATTGAAGAATGGTTCCCAGGTGGTGAAGAGTTCATGTTTATGCATCATTCAACGCCTTGTCACAAAGCTAGAAGCGTTACAAAGTTTTTGGCAGACCGCAGTATCCCAGTTTTACCTTGGCCTGGCAATTCTCCTGACATGAACCACATAGAAAATTTATGGGAGATCACCAAGTCGGAAATCGCCAAAGATGTGGTTACAACCAAGGTACAACACATCGAAAAACTAACAAATGTATGGCATCACAACCCTAAAATAAAAGAAAGTGCCAAAAATTGCATATAAAGCCTGCCGAGAGACATCGAAGCACTCCTCGAAGCCAAAGGAAATGCCACCAAATATTAATATTCTTTACTTAACATTGGTAAATTGGCTATATTATATATTTGTTGGGTTTTTTTCATATAATATTGCATAAATAATTAAACTAGAATAACAATAAAGCTTTTTAAACTTAAAAACAGCGTTTATTTTCAAATTATATCCTAATATTGTACAATAAACCTATACTTCATGACTGTCCCTAATAATTTGGCAACCCACTGTATATTTAGCACCTGGATCAGAAAATATGTAATTGATTATCCCATTGTAGGCCAGTAAAAATAGGATTTTTCTAACCGAAAATTCGCGGAAAGCTGGAAATTGTTTTAATCACTTTGTTTTACATCTAAATGAAGGTATTTGAAGTTTGTCCCATTTTTCCTGTTGAGCTTTAGACGTGGCACCACAAAAACCTAAAAAATTTCGGACTTTTTTAAGTATTTCGCAAATTACTCAAAAACCGTTCACTCTACATAAACAGTTCTAGTTTATAAATTGTAGACCATAAAATTCTGCGTCGATTGAGTATCACAGACTAAATATTCCGCCAAAAATAAGCGAGATATGATAGATCAAAAAAGTACTTTTTTCCAATTTTTCCTAAAAAATCTCATAAAATTGGTTTTTTGCAGTTCCCATGTATAAAATGTTAGAGAACAATATAATAATAACAGAAAATCAAGAAAATTAATTAAAAAAAAATTAATATATAAGCAATGGTGATAAAATCAACTCAAGTTTCTTGAGGGAAATACAGGGAAATCGAGCTTGGTGCTTTTTTTTTTTTTTTCTGGGTCTTGATCTGCCCATTCTTCTTCCTCCTGCATATGGAAGGCATCCTTATCCATATCTACGTTTTCGTCGTATCCGGTTTGTGAGTCTTCTTCTTCTGTGGTATTTGTGCACGACGCATCTTTACAGTGGTAATATATAACTGAGCATTTAACATCGTTCTTCTGACACGAACATAAACCGCCTTTGCATCCCTTTGCACATTTGCATGACAGAGTGTTTAGAAGCTCTGGTGTTGTTGCTATATCGTTCGTGAGGATTAGAAGTATACCATGTTTGAATGACTTCCAACCCTAATCAGTGGGATTCGTCATCATCATCCTTCCATTCCAGATGTTGATCTGAAGAAAAACTCTGTATGAATGTCATTTGGCTCCATCTTCAGTTGGCGGCAGAGAAGCGAGAATAAATTGGGTCTTCATAAGATGCTTTTCAAATGTGTTGTATCGCAATTTGTGCAGTGTTGTTGATTCGTCATACTAGGGATTGTATAAAGTGGCAATAAATTTCTTCCCCACATCACTTACTTTTCAGGCGTAGCATATTGGTTATTAAAGGCAGTTGGAACATCCTGTAGGTGAGCATGATTTTCCAAAAGCTTGACGAATTTGAATTTGCCCTGCCTGAAGAAGGCCGATGTAGAATCACAGCCACTAAAAGCATGTAGGAATAGGATGTTTTCTTCACAATCGGCGAGTACTTGAAACTTAATGGTGAATATAAAACATTGCCCGACCGTCCTTTCCCAGGTGTCAAGAAGTATATCGTGGATGAGTTGGGAATAAGTGTAGTCAAAAGCACAAGCAGATCAATATCTTCCCCAACTATGAAGACACGTTCTGACTGCTGATCAAGTTGGATGGCTTCCATCACGATGCTAGTATCTGCATCCTCGACAGCTTTTTTTACAGTAAAATTGTGTTGCTCCAATTTTTCAATGAGCATTTTTATTAAACGGCGTTTATTCCCTTCATTTGCAAGGAAGTGCCCTTTTTGCATTGTGAGCGTCGTATTTTCGTTAAAGTCAACACTTGCTGCAATGTATTTATTTTTTCGACGAAAGCGCTCAGCAGACTTGGTGCCATGTTCTGACGATTCTTCTGAGTAACCATCAAAAACAATTGTTTCAGTTTTACCATAGTTGTTTTTAAAATATCCAATGTACTTGGAAATAATTGAAGAGAACTTTTCTCTTAGCTCTCAATTCACTCGATGAAGGAGGAAGCCATCATCAATCACATGGACAGTTTTTATGGTTTGTTCTAAATTATTAAGGGAGGTGAAAAAATCGTAAAATACCGACTTTCGAGTTTTCCTCATCCAAAGTTATCAAACAGAGAAGTCGGAAATGAAGCCAATTCATACTCAAAAACTTTCTAATTTCTTCCTCTAATTTCTTGTGGAAAGAAATTCGCCGAAAAAGTCTCTGGATCGACGGATACCTCCTCATCATGGATTTTAAAAGCACATGTGAGGCTTTTTATTGGAGTTACTTGATTGGATCTCTTTAATTTCACATGGCCAAAATCATCACCAATGACACCTTTTGTACTTGCAACTCCAATATCTTTGGCTAGATGACAATTTATTTTATTAGTGTTTGTTTAATGTAACACTGGGATTGGGTTAAAGTTTCAAAATTGTAATCATAAGCGCAAATATACGTGTGAGTACATTTCGCTTAATTACATAAGCACTTCAAAAAACCTTTAGAAAAAATTGGAAAAAGGCACTCTTTTGATCTATCATATATCGCTTATTTTTGATGGAATTTTTAGTCTGTGGTACTCAATCGACGCAGAATTTTATGGTCTACAATTTATAAATTAAAACTGTTTCTGTAGAGGGAACGTTTTTTGAGTTATTTGCAAAATACTGAAAAAAGTCCGAAATTTTTTAGGTTTTTGTGGTGCCACGTCTGAAGCTCACTAGGATAAATAGGACAAACTTCAAATCCCTTCATCTGGACGAAAAGAAGTTGATTAAAATGATTTCCAGCTTTCCGCGAATTTTTGCATAAAACGGCTCTTTTCTGAGCTAATTTTACTGGACTATTGGTCAACAAACTATTACTAAACTATAAGATTAAATGCCAACAACGCATGATCGTAAATGTGACATTCACTTGACATTAAACATGATACACGTGTTTTGTTACGGCATCAAGTAATTTTTAATTCGTTTTTTTATTTGTATTTTGATTAATGTTTTAATAATTTATTTGATTTTTCGTTATTTAAAATAAAAATTACACCAATTTGTATAATTAGGCGAATAGTTTGGTGGTTTGTATAATTTGGCGAAATTGGTCCACGTGATAATCTAGTACCAAAAGTATTTACTGAAATTTTATTTAAATAAAATAGCGTTTTTTTTTATTTTTTTCTTAAAATATCCACCTTTAATTTCAAAAGTACTGAATACATTTTGTTTATCATTAACACCATTGGATAGGTTCGCGGATTCATTTGTATGCCTGATTTATCGATATAACTTTTTTTTTTTTTAAATATATGTATTAAAATTTGGTGTTTTTCCCTCTTTTTTTCGGGCGTAAAGGTTGCTTTTATCCATTATTTGTCATATTGGCGACTATATATTATGCTATTATTGAGGAATTGAAACAGATATATTATTCACAAAAAAATACGAACATGGAAATATTGTTACTAATTATATTTAAAATACAGTTAAAAAAACGAAATTAAGGGAATTTAGAATTATCCTCATGGAGATGTATGTAATTACGCATTATTAAAAAAAATTTCATGGCGAAACAAATTTATGTATTTTTTTACTTCATTACTTTTTAGTATACCAGTCCCTTTTTTTATAGGCGATTGTAGGATTTTTGGCTAATCTTCCGTAATTGGCTAACCCCCTCCCCCAAATTTGCGTTTAAATTATGTTGTTGGAAGCAATTTTCATGTTTGAAGAGAATTCTTCACGATGAAATATATTCCCAAAATGACCCGATTTCATAATTAACGATTCTTTTTTAATTTAGGTGTTTCGCTTATCCAGTTTTCACAGAAACACACTCATAAACAATCTGGACAGAAATTGAGAAACTTAGGGCGTTAGTTAGTGGGTTCGAATATTTACAATTACGATTTTTGGTTACAAAATTTGCTTTTTTTCGCTTATGCGGGAGCAAATGTTGCCAACAGTAAATTTCTTTCATATTGGCGTTGAGATATCTCATTATTAAGTAGTAAAAAAAATATAGAAGCCATTTATTTAAAGTGAGTTTGACTACACTTGAAAAAAATACATAGAATGTGACGTCATATCTAGCTTTTTTCCCCTTTTTCCTAAATTGTTTTCTTGAAATTGAAATGTATGTATTAAAATAGATGTTTTAGTTTCAAAAACATTCAAATTAAGATACTACTTTACTTTACCGCACTTATAGTTAATGTTTTTATTTTGTATATGAGAAAATGTGCATTTTCTGCTTAGAATGACGTCAATTTCGAAAAACAAAAATATAGCGATTGAGTCGAATTTTAATTGGCTTAGAAAAAGAAAGTACACGTGTTATCATTTTTTAAAAACTATTGTACCATTTTTGAGGGACTATTTTATTGCACCATATTTTTTAAAGCAATGATTGAATTTAAAAATTAAAAAAAGAAATTTCTATAATGTTAAATTATGGAAAGAGATTGAAAAAAAGATAAAGAGTGGTCTGATAATTTTTTTAAGTTGACAGCGACATATTCCACGTTGACGTATTGACAACAATGAGGCTCAAAGTCAATCCGCGTCGTCTGAAGAACCTCTTCATCTGATAGTTTATTAAAAATCGTTTGCATAAATTTAATTTGTTTCGTTTTCGTTCAGTTTCCTTTCTTTTTCAATTCCTACAACTAGTTCACACTCTCCGTATATTTATTTATTTATTTATATATATATCTTGTTCACATTTTCAATCGTTAATAAAATACTCATTTTATTAACGATTAAGTCACATCCTAAACTACATCCTATTAAGTTGAAATAAATTTTTTAAAACATGTACCGGATGACAATTGATGTTAATACGGATTTTTCAAATATTAATTCATTAATTAAATTTTAATTAAATAATTTTAGTTTTACATGGGACACAAAATGGCGGCCATTGATTATTGAAGCATTTAATGCATCTTCATATCTATAAGGGGGGTTACCATAAGGGGGGGACCCTTACCGCCATGTTTGTCGCCAACTTGGCGATATCTCTAATATTTTGCCAAATTCCCATAGAGTTCCATTGTAAGCATACTTGCTTATAGAAAATCAACAAATTGAGATATTTTAATGCAACAAAAACGACTAATATTAGCTTAATGGATTATATTAAATTTTTCTTTGATGACCTAAGTAGGAAATGACTTTAAAAACAAAATTTTTATATTACTTGTACATAATTTAATTTATATTTACGTCAAATTTTTAATAAGTAAAAAACCACAACGCTTCGTAATAGTGCGTTGAATAACCACATAAAATCATTATCATCTTTTGAAAAACAAAAAATGAAATTTTACCTCTAGCGTAGAGCTGAAGGAAAAAAATGTAGAAAGTCTGGAGCAATCACTGAGCTCCGTATGCAACAGGAGAACTGTCTGTCTACTTCTCAACATGATTTCTAGCGGTCAGTGCGGAAGGATACAGTGACGATAACTTTAGTTGGCATCCATGGAAAAAATGCTTTTTATCGCGTTCCTTTACATGATTAAAGAATCATTTATTAATTTGATAAGTATAACTTAATTAGAGAAGCATAAATTAGGATAATAGTAAATGAGAACACTAATAGCTAACATTGATAACACGGACTATTTTTCACCTTTGCACATGCATGCTTCATTTACCTTGCAAGCTTCTGACTGCCGCCTAAGAACTCCTGTTATGTATGGAGCTCAGTGGCAGCAATACATAAGGTTGCTATGGTAACTGTGATTTCAGGTTCGTACTCTCTTATGATCCTCCCAATACGAATAGACCAGGAGGCGTCAGCACCGACAATCCCTTCATCGAGTTAGCGGCTGAAATTCCAGAATTATTTAAAAATCCATTCGCATATTAAGACGCAATCGGTCTGCCAATTCTTATCTTGGTGGAAAACACTTGAAAACCCGATTTTAGCGGTTGACTCGTAGGTTTACCATTGCGTTTTCCTGCTCCCTCTCCTCCAGGATTTCATATCTTTGGGTACAGGAAAACACAATGGTAAACCTACGAATCAACTGCTAAAATCGGGTTTTCAGGTGTTTTCCACCAAAATATGACTTGTCAGACCGATTGCGTTTTAATATGCGAATCGATTTTTTACTAATTCTGGAATTTCAGCCGTGAGCTCTATCAGGAGATTGTCTGTGCTGCTGTCTGCAGGTCTATAAGGATTGAAATTAAAGATTAATTAGAATAAGATGCAAAATATTTCAATGTCCGTCACTCTTTGGATGCATATCTAAGTTTATTCGTTCAATTGTATAGGTATGGTTATTCTTTTCACAGTTTATACTTTTTTTTCACATTCTATCACTTTAATATAAAGCTATCAATCACTGAAATCGGGAGAAAAAGAAATCTCATGCAATTTAGTGCGATGTATTGTGTTCATGATTTTGGTTTGTCTGGCCGTCTGCCTGCCATTCTATCTGCCCGTGCTCAAACTCGCATAAATATGTTTGGATTGCCATGTAATTGATAATGTTATTAAGTTTTACTATGGCTTGATCGGTATTGGAAATGAAATGAAGAATTCGTATGCATGGCCACTGAAAAGAATTCCTTTACATAATTGTATACATTTGGAAAAATCGCCTTTAATGTATTTTAATGATATTATACTATTTCAAACATATTGAAACTTGCATACAACACCGAGGTGCACTATAAGATGCTTACTGTAGAATATGAAGGGCATAATATTTATCGTTCACTTACATGGACACAATAAATAACTCGGTTACATTACTGTCTATAAGCAATAATCTATATATATATATTACCCTACCATACGGGGCACAGAAATCGCTATTATTTGTTAATTATTTAATGGCGACGCTAGAATGAAACGCATCTCACAGCATTTATTGCATCTCCATACCTATAAGGGGAAAGGGATTACCATAGGGGGGACCTTATTTTGCCGCCAAATTCCGCCAAGTTTGTCGCTTACTTGGCGATATCTCTAATATTTCGCCAAATTCCCATAGACTTCTATTGTAAACCAACAGGTTACTTGCTTACAGAAAACCCCAAAATTATGATATTTTAATGCAACAAAAACTAATATTAGATTAAGGGATTATATTAATTATATTTAAGGGTGTCCAAGTAAATTAAATTATGAATAAAAGTAACATGATACAATGCTTAGCATGCTTTCCGAAACATAAATTTTAAAGGAGACCAAACTAGTTGCCAAGGGGGCTAGTTGTTAGAAGTACGTTCTCAATTGGTACGCGTTTTTAAATGTAACTATGTTTTTGCATATTACTTCGTGTGTATAAATTCTTTAGATCATATACAGTGCTGCACAAAAGCATTCGAGTGCGTTTCATTTTGTTAACTGAAATTGCTGAAGGGGAATTTTCAACTGCAATATGTGTTTACTGAACTAAATTTTACGATACACTTGTATCAGGTCTACCGAAAAATTATGCCCGATAATGCTATTTTAAGTTTCTACACACATGCTCATATTCATTTGAGACATATATAGTTGTCTCTCATTAACGTTGCGCACATGTGCTATTCTGAATTAACTAAAACAGAGGACATGGCTAATGATAAAATTTATTTACAACACTGTATTTTGTACAAATTCCAACAGGGAAGAAAGGCTACAGAAGCGTGTCGAAATTTAGTGAATTGTTTTAGTGGAGATGCAGTTTCGGATACATGGTGCAGGAGATTGTTCGAAAATTTTGAAGTGGGAGATTTCGACCTTAATTATAATCTACGCTCTGGGCGGCCATATTTGATCTATGACGATATTCTAAAAAAACGTGATTCAGCAATATCCATTTTTGATAACTTCGAAGATTGCGGAAAAGCTAAATTTGGCACAAAAAACCATTTCGGACCATATTCATAAATATTTAAAATGCATTATTTTCTTCCATTTCCGAAACGGACTGAATTTTCAGGTAGACCTAATCTACTTATACTCGTATATACATAATACAAAAGGATTCCATTTCGGCTTTTTAAAATTCGAAATCTACTGAATGGATTTTTATGGAACTTGCACTGTTAAATAGATATTATTTCAGAGAAGGTTTTAGTATATAACACATCATTGTACGTAGAATAGTTATAGAATTATGATGGAAAGTTCTGTTATTTTGGACGGAGAAGTTGCCATTGGCATATGTTTTTCATCTTGGAGACGGCATATTATGCGATCTTTTTGTTAAAGAATTGAAACGTCTATATCAATTAGAAATTAAAATATACAAACAGCCCGAAATAAAATGAAAATACTGTTACTGATTTTAAAATAAAAATAAAAATAAAAATAAAGATAAAAATAAAAATAAATACAGTTTTATTGAGAAATAATAATCTAAAACGAAAATATTTAATTCAAATATTCAAAGAAATATGTTTGTACGGCTTAAAAGAAGTATTTATTTTCAAAGTCGATCCATTGAAACAATATTTGGCGATTTATCCTCTTTTTTACCTACAGTGGGTTGCCAAATTATTAGGGACAGTCATATTTTTTGCTAGTTTTATACTTTGGGCTCACTTGACCGCCGCTCTAATTGGTTTAAGTGTTGCAAAAATGTATTTTACCGTTGTCAACATCTCTACAATTCAACTTTTAAGTACTCTTGGTATGTTAAATGGTTTGTTTGCTTTCTATAAATATTTTAATAACGAGAGAGACACTGAGTCTTTTACACACGCAATAGTGGAAGACGCTTTTCTTTAATTTAAACAAATTTCTTTGGTTTCTTTTGGAAAAGTTAAGAATTATATGAGAGTATTATCTTTCTTTTATTGATTAAATATTTTTTTTGCGAAATTATTTACGATTTTAATTTATATTTTATTTTTATTGAGTTTAGTATGGGTCAAGTGGTTGATTTGTCCCCTAGGAAAAAATCTGAGGTAAAAACCCTTCTTCTGCATACGAGTCAGTCCCAAAGGAAGATAGCAGAATTTGCTGGAGTTTCCAAGTCAGTAGTAAATAAAATAAAAATGAATCTGGACAAAAACAAGACACTTTCGCCCAAACGAAAAGGTAAAAGTGGAAGAAAATGCATAACAATTCCATGTACCGATAGGAAAATCCAGGATATCTCTTTACGAAACAGAAAGAAAAGTATGGGACTGCTTACTCAGATCGTTCAAGAATCTGGATTACTAGTTTCTAAGAGAATTGTGCAGCGGAGATTAGCGGAGGAAGGGTTGACAGGTCATCGTCCAGCCAAGAAACCCTGATTGACAGAAGTGATGAAGAAGAAGCGCCTTGCCTGGGCTCGTGAACACCTAAAGTTGATGACTGGAGTACGGTCAATTGTTAAGATAATTATTATTTATGTCATTTAAAAGCATTTATTTCTAAATTATTAACATATTTAATTTTTTTCAAGTGTGTTTCTTAAATGAATCAACCTTTGAGATTTTAGCCGATAAAAGCAGCTTTGTCAGGCGACGCCCAGGCGAAAAATACTGCCCTGACTGCATCGTGGAAAGTGTTAAACACACTCATAAAACAATGGTGTGGTTTGTCATAGGCGCTAAATGAGTTAGACGCCTCTACATTGTCCAGGGAACCATAAGACAAGACCAGTACAGGCAAGTTCTGGAAACTCTTCTGCTGCCGCAAATTGAAGAATGGTTCCCAGGTGGTGAAGAGTTCATGTTTATGCATCATTCAACGCCTTGTCACAAAGCTAGAAGCGTTACAAAGTTTTTGGCAGACCGCAGTATCCCAGTTTTACCTTGGCCTGGCAATTCTCCTGACATGAACCACATAGAAAATTTATGGGAGATCACCAAGTCGGAAATCGCCAAAGATGTGGTTACAACCAAGGTACAACACATCGAAAAACTAACAAATGTATGGCATCACAACCCTAAAATAAAAGAAAGTGCCAAAAATTGCATATAAAGCCTGCCGAGAGACATCGAAGCACTCCTCGAAGCCAAAGGAAATGCCACCAAATATTAATATTCTTTACTTAACATTGGTAAATTGGCTATATTATATATTTGTTGGGTTTTTTTCATATAATATTGCATAAATAATTAAACTAGAATAACAATAAAGCTTTTTAAACTTAAAAACAGCGTTTATTTTCAAATTATATCCTAATATTGTACAATAAACCTATACTTCATGACTGTCCCTAATAATTTGGCAACCCACTGTATATTTAGCACCTGGATCAGAAAATATGTAATTGATTATCCCATTGTAGGCCAGTAAAAATAGGATTTTTCTAACCGAAAATTCGCGGAAAGCTGGAAATTGTTTTAATCACTTTGTTTTACATCTAAATGAAGGTATTTGAAGTTTGTCCCATTTTTCCTGTTGAGCTTTAGACGTGGCACCACAAAAACCTAAAAAATTTCGGACTTTTTTAAGTATTTCGCAAATTACTCAAAAACCGTTCACTCTACATAAACAGTTCTAGTTTATAAATTGTAGACCATAAAATTCTGCGTCGATTGAGTATCACAGACTAAATATTCCGCCAAAAATAAGCGAGATATGATAGATCAAAAAAGTACTTTTTTCCAATTTTTCCTAAAAAATCTCATAAAATTGGTTTTTTGCAGTTCCCATGTATAAAATGTTAGAGAACAATATAATAATAACAGAAAATCAAGAAAATTAATTAAAAAAAAATTAATATATAAGCAATGGTGATAAAATCAACTCAAGTTTCTTGAGGGAAATACAGGGAAATCGAGCTTGGTGCTTTTTTTTTTTTTTCTGGGTCTTGATCTGCCCATTCTTCTTCCTCCTGCATATGGAAGGCATCCTTATCCATATCTACGTTTTCGTCGTATCCGGTTTGTGAGTCTTCTTCTTCTGTGGTATTTGTGCACGACGCATCTTTACAGTGGTAATATATAACTGAGCATTTAACATCGTTCTTCTGACACGAACATAAACCGCCTTTGCATCCCTTTGCACATTTGCATGACAGAGTGTTTAGAAGCTCTGGTGTTGTTGCTATATCGTTCGTGAGGATTAGAAGTATACCATGTTTGAATGACTTCCAACCCTAATCAGTGGGATTCGTCATCATCATCCTTCCATTCCAGATGTTGATCTGAAGAAAAACTCTGTATGAATGTCATTTGGCTCCATCTTCAGTTGGCGGCAGAGAAGCGAGAATAAATTGGGTCTTCATAAGATGCTTTTCAAATGTGTTGTATCGCAATTTGTGCAGTGTTGTTGATTCGTCATACTAGGGATTGTATAAAGTGGCAATAAATTTCTTCCCCACATCACTTACTTTTCAGGCGTAGCATATTGGTTATTAAAGGCAGTTGGAACATCCTGTAGGTGAGCATGATTTTCCAAAAGCTTGACGAATTTGAATTTGCCCTGCCTGAAGAAGGCCGATGTAGAATCACAGCCACTAAAAGCATGTAGGAATAGGATGTTTTCTTCACAATCGGCGAGTACTTGAAACTTAATGGTGAATATAAAACATTGCCCGACCGTCCTTTCCCAGGTGTCAAGAAGTATATCGTGGATGAGTTGGGAATAAGTGTAGTCAAAAGCACAAGCAGATCAATATCTTCCCCAACTATGAAGACACGTTCTGACTGCTGATCAAGTTGGATGGCTTCCATCACGATGCTAGTATCTGCATCCTCGACAGCTTTTTTTACAGTAAAATTGTGTTGCTCCAATTTTTCAATGAGCATTTTTATTAAACGGCGTTTATTCCCTTCATTTGCAAGGAAGTGCCCTTTTTGCATTGTGAGCGTCGTATTTTCGTTAAAGTCAACACTTGCTGCAATGTATTTATTTTTTCGACGAAAGCGCTCAGCAGACTTGGTGCCATGTTCTGACGATTCTTCTGAGTAACCATCAAAAACAATTGTTTCAGTTTTACCATAGTTGTTTTTAAAATATCCAATGTACTTGGAAATAATTGAAGAGAACTTTTCTCTTAGCTCTCAATTCACTCGATGAAGGAGGAAGCCATCATCAATCACATGGACAGTTTTTATGGTTTGTTCTAAATTATTAAGGGAGGTGAAAAAATCGTAAAATACCGACTTTCGAGTTTTCCTCATCCAAAGTTATCAAACAGAGAAGTCGGAAATGAAGCCAATTCATACTCAAAAACTTTCTAATTTCTTCCTCTAATTTCTTGTGGAAAGAAATTCGCCGAAAAAGTCTCTGGATCGACGGATACCTCCTCATCATGGATTTTAAAAGCACATGTGAGGCTTTTTATTGGAGTTACTTGATTCGATCTCTTTAATTTCACATGGCCAAAATCATCACCAATGACACCTTTTGTACTTGCAACTCCAATATCTTTGGCTAGATGACAATTTATTTTATTAGTGTTTGTTTAATGTAACACTGGGATTGGGTTAAAGTTTCAAAATTGTAATCATAAGCGCAAATATACGTGTGAGTACATTTCGCTTAATTACATAAGCACTTCAAAAAACCTTTAGAAAAAATTGGAAAAAGGCACTCTTTTGATCTATCATATATCGCTTATTTTTGATGGAATTTTTAGTCTGTGGTACTCAATCGACGCAGAATTTTATGGTCTACAATTTATAAATTAAAACTGTTTCTGTAGAGGGAACGGTTTTTGAGTTATTTGCAAAATACTGAAAAAAGTCCGAAATTTTTTAGGTTTTTGTGGTGCCACGTCTGAAGCTCACTAGGATAAATAGGACAAACTTCAAATCCCTTCATCTGGACGAAAAGAAGTTGATTAAAATGATTTCCAGCTTTCCGCGAATTTTTGCATAAAACGGCTCTTTTCTGAGCTAATTTTACTGGACTATTGGTCAACAAACTATTACTAAACTATAAGATTAAATGCCAACAACGCATGATCGTAAATGTGACATTCACTTGACATTAAACATGATACACGTGTTTTGTTACGGCATCAAGTAATTTTTAATTCGTTTTTTTATTTGTATTTTGATTAATGTTTTAATAATTTATTTGATTTTTCGTTATTTAAAATAAAAATTACACCAATTTGTATAATTAGGCGAATAGTTTGGTGGTTTGTATAATTTGGCGAAATTGGTCCACGTGATAATCTAGTACCAAAAGTATTTACTGAAATTTTATTTAAATAAAATAGCGTTTTTTTTTTTTTTTTTCTTAAAATATCCACCTTTAATTTCAAAAGTACTGAATACATTTTGTTTATCATTAACACCATTGGATAGGTTCGCGGATTCATTTGTATGCCTGATTTATCGATATAACTTTTTTTTTTTTTTAAATATATGTATTAAAATTTGGTGTTTTTCCCTCTTTTTTTCGGGCGTAAAGGTTGCTTTTATCCATTATTTGTCATATTGGCGACTATATATTATGCTATTATTGAGGAATTGAAACAGATATATTATTCACAAAAAAATACGAACATGGAAATATTGTTACTAATTATATTTAAAATACAGTTAAAAAAACGAAATTAAGGGAATTTAGAATTATCCTCATGGAGATGTATGTAATTACGCATTATTAAAAAAAATTTCATGGCGAAACAAATTTATGTATTTTTTTACTTCATTACTTTTTAGTATACCAGTCCCTTTTTTTATAGGCGATTGTAGGATTTTTGGCTAATCTTCCGTAATTGGCTAACCCCCTCCCCCAAATTTGCGTTTAAATTATGTTGTTGGAAGCAATTTTCATGTTTGAAGAGATGAAATATATTACACTTCACGATGAAATATATTACAAAAGATGAGCCGATTTCATAATTAACGATTCTTTTTTAATTTAGGTGTTTCGCTTATCCAGTTTTCACAGAAACACACTCATAAACAATCTGGACAGAAATTGAGAAACTTAGGGCGTTAGTTAGTGGGTTCGAATATTTACAAT
Source organism: Maratus speciosus (assembly GCA_963932465.1). Classification (NCBI taxonomy): domain Eukaryota; kingdom Metazoa; phylum Arthropoda; class Arachnida; order Araneae; family Salticidae; genus Maratus; species Maratus speciosus. The sequence goes on along the minus strand of OZ010786.1, from coordinate 165,141,276 downwards.
TACGACTTTTGGTTACAAAATTTGCTTTTTTTCGCTTATGCGGGAGCAAATGTTGCCAACAGTAAATTTCTTTCATATTGGCGTTGAGATATCTCATTATTAAGTAGTAAAAAAAATATAGAAGCCATTTATTTAAAGTGAGTTTGACTACACTTGAAAAAAATACATAGAATGTGACGTCATATCTAGCTTTTTTCCCCTTTTTCCTAAATTGTTTTCTTGAAATTGAAATGTATGTATTAAAATAGATGTTTTAGTTTAAAAAACATTCAAATTAAGATACTACTTTACTTTACCGCACTTATAGTTAATGTTTTTATTTTGTATATGAGAAAATGTGCATTTTCTGCTTAGAATGACGTCAATTTCGAAAAACAAAAATATAGCGATTGAGTCGAATTTTAATTGGCTTAGAAAAAGAAAGTACACGTGTTATCATTTTTTAAAAACTATTGTACCATTTTTGAGGGACTATTTTATTGCACCATATTTTTTAAAGCAATGATTGAATTTAAAAATTAAAAAAAGAAATTTCTATAATGTTAAATTATGGAAAGAGATTGAAAAAAAGATAAAGAGTGGTCTGATAATTTTTTTAAGTTGACAGCGACATATTCCACGTTCTGAAACGTATGTACATCATGTTTCGTAGAGATTGGTCAAAAATTGAAGATTTTTATAAGGAACATACAGACAGAGAACGGCTTATATATATATAGATATGTTCAGTCTGATAGGCCTTTTGTTTAACTATCATATTGTATCTTACTTTCCAAGTTAAAAGACCTTTCTTAAAATATCGAGGTTTATTTTGTTCCATTTCACGACCATATACTTCCAGTCTATCCAATGTTTTGGGATGCCGCTTACAAATAGCTTGTTTCAAAAGTTTAAATGTACAGTAATCCATAGGAAAAATGTATGTGGCTTTGGATGGGATATACGTAAATGGAATAACCACAATTTCAGTTTCATTTCTCATTTTTTCTAAAAATATAGCAGTAGATTTAAAGGTATGACTGTAGGTGTTATCCTGATGGAATTTAACACAATGAAGATTTTTTAAGTAAAGTGATGGAATGTCTCCTTTGAAAACAGGTGTTCAAACATAGTTCTGATAATAATCCGAATTAATTTCGAATTTTTTCTACACTGTTAAAAATTTTGCAGTAGGTTGAACCAACTTTTGGTGCTAGAGTAGCTGCCACCATAAGATGGTGAAATCTCACTCCAAGATTTGGAGCTCCGATTGAACCTTAGCTCCAAATGTTGGTTCAAGATTTCACCATCTTATGGTGGCAGCTACTAGAGCACCAAAAATTGGTTCAACCTACCACAAAATTTTTAACAGTGTGCTTTCCTAATTTAAATTTTTTTTCTTATAGAAAATCGAGCAAAACCAACAAACCTTTAGCAAAACTTTAATTATTTTCTCTGAACTAACATTTTAGATTTTTTTTCAAATATTTTTCGGCAGTAAATCGATCATCTTCTATTGCAAACCGATAAATATGTCCAAGCAACATCTATTGTAACTGCATATTTCATTTCTCGCCAGTCAAATAATTTCCATACAGCAATCTGCAAACAGTGTTACGCGGAGAAACATGCTTTCGCTTTACGCGGGGAACATAATGTTTTTCGTTTCTATTATTATTAACATATAGCATTATATTAGCCTTACAATTTTGTGGTGCGACTTTAGATATAATAAGCGGTGAACATAATATTACTGGGTATGCATTTTTTTTTTTTTTTTTTTTTTTTTTTACCTTTTTCCAAGTTAAATGTAAACTATGACGATTATGTTTTCTTTTATAAATTATGTCAATTATTTTACATGTAGAATTATTAAAACTATGTTTTTTAAAACGTTTTTCAATAAGCGAATAACAGTATTTCTTTTCGTAATGCGCAAACATTAGCCTTCGATCCATTCTTTATTTTCAAGAGACATTTAAAAAAAATATATATTTTTTGAAAGATGCAGACGAAAATTAAATCTTACTCCAAATTGGTGCCATATAGTTTTTATTTCTTTTTTTCACTTAAATCCAAATCAAAGAGAAAGTCAAAATTGTTACAAATGTGAATGATTATTCTGGTACATTTTCTGTTTCAAGGAAAAATAGAGATTGAAACTTTGAAAAATATATACCAATTTAGCAGTAGAAAGAAAATACTGTACCTTATATATAAAAAAAAATCTTGATAAAAAGAAAAAGATTATATGCAAAACTTTTATAGTACACATACTTTTTATTACCAATACATCACAATAATAATACCTATTACAAAGTTTATACATGATACATTCTTTGTTTGATGTGCGCAATCATCTTTTGGGGAGAATAAATTCTTAAACTCAAAAAATCTCTTCTTGAACATAACTAGAAAAGTTGCAGAAAGTATATTCTTTAATCGCTTTTTATTTTCATTTTCACGATAGAAAATTACTCTTTCTCTATACCTGAAATGAAATAAATGGAGCACAACTAAAGAAAAAACAATGTTTGTATCGTTCCATTTGTTTTTTGAAAACAATAATTTTAATAGCATGATAAATTTTATTATTGATTAGAAAATCGAAATATTTTTGCATGCTTTTGGATATGATTTATCTATTATATAATATACAAAATTGTTATCACATTTTTTTAAGTTTTTCTGATTTGATTTTTGCTATGTTGACGTAGAATAAAGAACTTCTTTGAAGATATTTTGCGGACAAATGAATTTTAATTTTCAGAATTTTTAAAAATAAAAGGATAAAATAAGAATTAGTCTTTTACAGAAATAACGATTTTTTTTTAATGTGGAAAAATTACTTTTATTTATTTAAAAATATTATTTCAATTATTTGCAATTAAAAGCAAATCTTTATTGTTATTTATTATTAGATTTTATCAACAAAAGGAGTAAAAGAAAATTTTAAATAAAATGTTTGATGTTAGAGAAACTGATATTCATACATTGACTGAGTTAAAATTTAAAAGAAAAAATTGCAACCCTTCTAAAAATATTATTTTATTTATGCATTTTTAACACTTTCTAAAATAGTTGAAAAGTGTTTATGAATTCGGTTCGTCTGTCGGCCCGTGTTCTAAATCAAGTAAATTTACTCAGATTGACTTGTAATTGATATGCGTCATTGAGATTTATCATAGCTTATTTCGTATTGAAAACGAAGTGTATAGCGCTAGATTAATTCTAATTGGTAAATAAATCATAACAGATGTAAATTTGAAACTGGGTGAAAAATGTCCGGACCAGGACTCGAACCACGGATCTCTTGGTTGAAGACGCCATGTTCTACCATCTGATCTACCTTTCCGCAAATTTTTCGCACAGTTGGAAATTTACATCTGTTGTGATTTATTTACCAATTAGAATAATTGTGTTAAAATTAATCTAGTGTAATTAATTATCCAGCGGTTTCTTGAGTTCCATTATCTGCGATTTATTCTGTTGAGCTGGACCAGATTTCAGACCAGAAGCTATAATCAATAAGGTTATCTGGGTGAAAAAGTTCCACCAGATTCGTCCAGGATAGCTCAGATGGTAGAGCATTGGCGGCTTCAGCCAAGAGATCCCTGGTTCGAATCTTGGTCCGGACATTTTTCGCCCAGTTGGAAATTTACATCTGTTATGAAGTGTGTAGTTTTCATAGTTCATCAACAGGGGCACTCAAAAGTGTTCCGTTACATTATGGTCTATGAGGAAATATAATTTGCAGTGTATTTTTATAGTGTTAACAGTTTTAAATGTAATAAAGTTTTTATACATTATTGAAATGCATAAGTAGATTGTTACTATAGAATATGTAATGTGAAGCATTTACTGTAAATGTACAGGGTAACTTAAAATTATTCTGTTATATCATGGTCCATGAAGGAATATTGTTTGCGAATTATTTAATTGCTAATTATTTATAATTTATTATACATTTTAATGATGTTACTCTGTTACAAACATAATTAAATTGATACGAATTTCTGAGGTGCAGTAAAACATAATTTCTGTAGAATGTGCCCAAAGCATTTATCAGTTATTTTCGCACAAGGTCGCACAAAAGAGCCAGGCTATATAAAGTTTAACGGGGAAAAAAGTGTTCACAGAGTTTATTAATTATGATGAACTATTTCAAACATGATGAATGTGATATACATTACAGACATTTACTACAAGATGTTGCAGTAGAATATGGTGCTCACCGTATTTATCGTTCAAAGACACATTCACAGTCTTTTGACATCACAGATTTAGGAGCAGCATTCAGAGCCACAGATTTCATGTACAATACTGTATCCAAAGTATAGTTTATTAGAGATTATTACTTAAAGTGCGTTTTCAATTATAGTATGCGAGCATAAATTTTATAGACCATGTACAGTGCTAAACAATACGATTCGGAAGCATTACTGAGAATTAGCACGAATTTTTTAAAGGTGTTTTTAAATTTGAGTTATGCATTTTCCATCTCAACTACATTTAATATACTAAGAGATGTTTCTAGCATATAAATAAAATCATATACAAGGCTATCCAAAAAACTGGATGTAGGCCGCTTATGGATAATAATTCATGGACAAGATTTCAGTAGTTTTACGCATGATTTTGCTTGAATTTTTCGTTTTATTTTGTGGCCTGTATAAAATCTTTAAGTATTATACAGGGCTGTACAAAAGAATTGATGTAAGTTTCCGCCTGTAAGTAGAAATCTCTAAAAGTGAATATTCAATTGCGTTAATGTCTTTCTCCCTAAACAAAGTTTTAGCATACTATGCATAATGCACACAAATTTACAGATAATATACAGATATGCAGAAAAAAATGGGGTACCATTCCGGCCATGTGCAGTAATTATTGAAATCTGACATTCAAATGTGTTATGTGTTTTCTAAAATGTTTAGTTAGGTATCTTCTTTACCTTGTCAAACGTCGAATACTGATATTAGATGTAAATTTCCAACTGGGCGAAAAATGTCCAGGATTCGAACTAGGGATCTCCTGGCTGAAGCCGACAGTGCTCTGCCATCTGATCCATCCCGGACGAATCTTGTAGAACTTTTTCACCCAGCTAACCTTAATGATTATAGCATCTGGTCTGAAACTTGGTTCAGCTCAACAGAATAAATCTCAGGTAATGGAACTCCAGAAATCGCTTGTGTTAAAATTAATCTAGTGTCGAATACTGAATTGATAAAATACAGAAATTTTTAATTATTTCATATCCTCTTTGCTGTACAGGCTAGAAAGTAGTATGCTGTTACAAACGGAGAAATTAGTTTGCAATCCGTATATCTTTTAAATTTTTATGCATTGATTTTCCGAATTATAGGAGTTGTTTCTAATCACAAACTCACAGCATAGATCACAAAACCACGGACATTGTTCGTCCCACTTAAAAGTTATTCTACTCATCCGAACTTTAGCGACTAAATAAAGCATTTTCTTCACCGAAGTCGTTAAGAATCAAATCGCACCACAATCATAAAATTTCCGGAAACAGTTCCCTACTTATCATAAAGTTTCGGCACCCATATTAAACCGACGTCATTTTAAAGATTCTAGACATCAAATGGATATCATCTGGACTCTTGAATTACTGCACCTACTTCTAAACTATCATTAAAATACTGTCAACTTCAAAATAGATTTTTGTTATCTATTTCGCTTTCCTGTCAACGAACTTTCAAACTATATTATCAATAGTAGATTAATTTTTAACACAATTATTCAATTGGTAAATGAATCATAACAGTTGAAAATTTCCAAGTGAGTGAAACACTTCCAGCCAGGATTCGAACCAGGGACGTCTTGGTTGAAGTTGGATAACTCGTATTGTTTTATGATCATTGTTTCAAACTGTGTGCGGTATTGGTTTACTTTAAAAGTTTCATCACTTTCCGAAATCTAAGTGCGGTTACACCACCAAATTTTAAGTTCTTCCTATTACCTTCTTCGGGGGAAATACTGGTTTCAGCATGTCTTTCAGGGCCTCAATGATATCAAGCCATTGTGAAGATATGCAACGATTATTCTACATGATTCCCTTTTCATAGCATGCCACAGCTCTCTTCAAACACGGAGCGGTTATGTTATGGAAGAGCAGGGAGTTACATACTTCCGGTCGCCTTTGCAGGTGTTTTTTAGTGAGCTCACGAGAAACCCATTTATTCAGCTTTACCAAGTATATGCAAGTCGCTGGAAACAGTCGAATAGAGTATATAGCTAATTGCTCTATCATGTTCCTGAAAATTTGAGAGTAAGATGGAACTAGCGTTCACAATTCCTCGCTTCCGATAATTGGCACTGCGTGATCTGGTTATTCGATTTCGATGTTCATATCGCTGAATCCAAAGTTTTAAAATCATTGCTATGCTGTCCGTTATTTTATTGCGACATCTTCAACTTTTATACTGACATTCGTTGCTGCCTTTGCTGAATTGTGATCGAGTCCTAACTCGTACAGCAAAACATCCCTTTACGGTTTCTGCCAAGGGTTCTGTCTATATGTTAATAGTATCAGATGGCACACTAATGATTGCTTACTCGATTTGCGTATCACATAGTTGTATTTGAACTGTTTGGATGCTGGATTATTTTATTTAACTGTTATTTATATTGTTTTCTATGATAACATATTACTTTTTTGAAATTTTGCATAGCATCTACAATTTCTGTGCAAGAACGCTTAAAATAACTCAAAACCCTTCTATTAATTAATTGAAAAACTTTCAGTGACGTTTTAGATTTTCAATATGAACGAAATTTCACAAATTCAGAAAAATATCAATATTGACTTTTCTGCATAAGCAAAATTGTACAATAGTTTTAGAAACTTTTGTAAATAATGTGTATCTAACAGGTAAAGAGGTCAATCATAGACACTTTGGCAAAGACATTTGAATCCAAAACCCATACTTCGAAAAATCTTGGTATGGGGATCGCCTACACCGATTGGAACCTCACTGTTAAGCTCTCGCAAACTATGAAATGTAACATAAAGATGATTTACAGAACTAGGTTACGAAAAGTTTGCATGACCCAGGATACGAAAAAGGCCCTTTTCAGTTGCATATAAAATATATGACATTACAATTAAAATATTCCTAACAATTCTGAGATGAGAATAAGCAGAGCTTGTTAAGCTACGACCTTTTTCTTTAACCAGAGCTTAACTAAAGTTACACAAGAGCAATATTAAATATTCTATGACATGAAATTTACAAATTAAAAATACAAGATATTTACAAGGAATTACAAGGCATTGGCCTGACAACTTAGGACAATATTTTCATAAAGTTTTTCCAGGTAATTAGCACGTTTTAAAAACGATTCAATTTCAAGCTCTGATTTGATTTTGTCCAGGATCTCGATAAATTTACAAAAAACATTTTCAAATTCTTCAAACTGGTAAAGGTTTTCCAAAGCAGCTTGTTTCTGAGGAATTTTCTTAAAAAGTTTAATTTCCCTGTGAGTTTTTATTTTCTATTTTCTTACCAGTTTCAGCGTATGTCATTTATGAAATTGGGTTTTAACAGATATTATGTGCCTCATTATATGAATTGTGATGTTGTTCACCGCAGTTATAGAAACTTGGGGAGGTTTCTAGACATTAACATCAGTTTTTCTATGATCGAATTTATTAGTAATGTTAAAGGGTATGTTGAATTAGTAGAATGGCTAGCGATCTTTTACTGCGACATTGGTGATGGTAGTGATGCTTTTTAATTTGAATAAATCTGAATGTTTTGTCAGTTTATTGTTCAAATTTCAAAACGTAGAGTTTACAAATGTGCGTTGTGTAAATGTAATTCATTGTAATCTGCTCATGATTTGTTTTAATGAATTTCGTGGTAGATTGCAGTTATTGTTAGCTAACTTCTTGAAAGTTTAGAAAAATAACTTTGAGTTCTTGTGATTCTTGCTATTCCGCTTACTCTATTATCACGACTTTATGTGTTTGTAATAAGAATTTTTATTAGCATTTGTTTTTATTTCAAAGTATTTGCCGCATCAAACACTTTTTCCTAGTTGATTTTATTTCTACAAATGACATTTTAGTAGACAAAAGATAGAGATTGTGAAACAATATTATTGTTATGTTGGAAAATATTTCCTAATCCATGCGGGAAATATAATTTTTCATTATTACTAATTTTTCCATTCAAGGAGTCTTACATAGCCATATATTGTAATAAATTGTTTTCGTGGTACTTGTAATGCGATTTTCAGGAATTACACTGATTTGTTTTTTAAAAATTTAAATAAAATTGTACATTTTAAGCTATACATAATAAATAATTTAAAATCCAAAAATTAAAAACGTATGCAAACATAAACTGAAAAATAATATTATTGATTGTATTTTTTAAATTTTGCTCCTATACATCCTGTATTTTCTTAACAGTTATTTTATTGGGTTTGTTTATAATTCAATTTTTCTATTCTCACTGTTCGAAAATATAATGTATAACATGAGAGTACTTAGATCATACCATAATATGGATACACTTGTCGGATAATTGTTAATGAAGGTGATAAATCAAGAAGATAGTTAATATAATAGTTAATACCTCATAGATGGCAAATACCGAACAATACATTCTAAATAGTTTTAGTTCCTTAGAGCATAATACATTCGCTCATATTCATGCTTAAATTGTAAATATATAATAACCTAGCTCAGTTATTAAATTATTGAATTACATATGTATTACGCATAGCTTAACGATTCATCACTAACTTTGTTAAACGCACAAATAAATTGTGAAAAAGCAATTTTTTCTATTAATTTTCAAAGTTTTCTTATTTTATGTGCTTGAGTTTACAGTGAAATATTTACGCAGATTTAATTTCGTAATGAAGATAGAAAGTTAGTTATAGTTGTATCTAATTAATTTAATTCGTAATGTGTTATTTTAAATAGTTTTGCAATATTTTGTTTTGTTATGTGGTGATATAATATTTAAGATATATTAATATAGTATCTCAAAATATACTGCTTAATAGGGAAAAGTCAACACCAACACAAAAGACAGTTGAATGTGAAAGAATTCGGCAAAGTAATAAATAATCAGCATTCCTAAATAAATTAATTTAAACATGATAATGGAACACATTGATTATTAAGAGATTAAAAAAAAAATAAGCATACATAAATAAGTTTATTTATTTTAAACATGCTACCGAAATTTAGACAGCGAGTATACAAGTGATTGTTAAGAGATTATAAAAAATAAACATACCTAAATAAATTTTATTTTAAACATGATTATGAAATACATTGTACGAGAATACAAGGAATTATTAGGAGGTACAACCACCCCTTGTAATAATTGAAACAGCAACTTTATGAAAAACTGACGAAATAATTCAAACAATTCTCAACTGCTGAACTCAGGTTGGGGTACATTAACCAAATGACCGTTAAACACACACGATTTGAGATGCTGACATCATCATGCAAAAAAAAACATCCGGGTACTTTTGATGTTCTGGCAAGGGGGATGATTGCATATGAAATTGGTCGATATTTTGACAGAAAACAATATTTAGAAAGCGTGGAATGTGGGTCTGTGCAACAAACGTCTGTATTCTTCACCTAAAATACCTGTATCCAATATGGACACCCTAAGGAAAATAATTTTTTTTCACCTCCGTGTACACGTCATAGGACTCAAAAATATATATAACCACTATCCCTGGACTGTTGACTATCAATATTAAAATTAGCGACCTTCTAATTATTCTGGTTTAATTTTAATGAAACAAACAAAACATGTTTACAAGTGTCCATATAAGGAACCACCTGTCCTTATTATGGACATGCATGTCCGTCCATATTAGGGACAGGTAGTTCCTTATTGATCTACTATACAGGGAGTATGGAAGAGCCACTCTTCCAAGGGACTTTAGAGGAGAGGGGATAAAAGAAATGTATCTTAAAGTATTGCAGGGGAGGGAGGGGGACACAGTAAATATCTTCAGAACATGCACTTTAGAAGGGGGGGGGGATCATTTTCGGTTGTGGCTCTTTGAAGACCCATGCAAAGCCCCTCAGTTACTACAAAATATTATGAAATAATATAGTTAGTTTTGCTTAACTTTATTGCATCTGTCTGCAGAAAGCATCTGTTATTACTCAGTACTCACAGGATAAGCCAATAAAAACTTCTTCATCATGGGCGGTAAGTCCCACACAGTCCTCATGGACATATCTGCCGCATGTGATGCATAACCGCATGTCTGCAACAGCCTCAATACTGCATAAGAAGCAATGCCAGCTCTCATTTGTTGAGGAAGTCATACCGCTGGTACCTGCGATTTCGCCAACAGATACCCTACTGAGGGGAGGCTTCTTTGATTTTTCTACAAGGGCTTTTTGGGGGATTTTTTAAGTGGAGGAGGTATTTTGAAGAATGGTTCAGATGAAATTAAACAAATATTTTACAAATTTGTGAATCTGAAGATTCACTTGCTGCATTTGTAATGTGGACGTAGGTGTCCGGATCGGGCTTGTTGATAATTGGGCATAGTTTTACTAAATCTTATAATAAATAAACAATGAAAACATTTTTAAGCAATATATGCAAAGGCAATCGAAAATATGCTTTATCAGCTTTCTAAAACACTCCACTTTTCAATATTTAAAGTAATTTTTACCATATCTAATAAGAATTTAAAATTACCTGTAATTACGATCAGCACACCACGAAATAACAAGTTTCCTTCCAAATGGCGAACAGCTAACTTTTTTGCACTTTCCAGGCTTAATTATCTTTTCAACTGCTTTTCTTCACGGATATGTAGCGCCATCTCCCGATCAAAATTGTTACTTTTAAAGATATTAAGGGTGTCCGAATTGAGAGCACTGTCCATAGTGGGGGGGGGGGGTACAAGTAGCTTACATTTTGTCTTGCTGTCATTTTGCTTTTATTACAAACAGCAGGTGACTAGCTATCCATGGTGACGGCGCCGCGTTCAAAACCATGAGCCGAGTTGTCGTGAAATACGGCGTTGGTATGTCGCCGAAGAATTGAACATGTCACTACATCGTTTCTAGACTACTACACAGTGACTGCTAATGAAAAAAAAAGCAAGACCAGTCTCTGAATACAACTCTGTATTCTCAGTGGTAAAAAGCTCTTTCCCGATACCATTACAATTTTTGGTATCATGACTTTGCATCCAAAATTTCTTCTTGCTAATGTTGAAACGTACAATACGCTTCGTACATCTTCCATAATGTTGACAGTTCTTAAATTGTAGGTTTGTTATCCTATGTGTGTGTGTCGATCTAAATGTGTTTATATCTATCAAAATGCACCACATTTACTGATACCGTTGCTACCGTTTGCAAGTCGTTCTTGAAACCACCACGACGTTCAGGCATTTCCGATATTAAACACTCTTCTGAGAAGGAAAACATCTTTAAAACCAGGTTTACTTTATAAACAGAGAGTAGAAATAATTATATCATTATATGATTATTTCACTTTTATCTAGCGAAGTTTTCCTATAAAAAGCTTGCATTTTCAATAATTTGCATAAAATATACACATGCTCATGTCTTGCATCATTATAAAATCAGATTGTCATGCTTTTCGAGATTATCTGTCAGATAGTATACACAAACATTTTCAGCTATTTTCTGGCATATAAAAAAGTATTTCCTTGTTGCTAGAGCCTGAAAATACCATAAAATTCAAAGTCTCATAGTTTGTTAAGTTTTGGTGGTAAAAAAGGGAATTTTTTACATTTTTTACTTCTTAAGATGTGGAGAAAGTTTTTCTAAATTTGACTTACAGCCGCAAAGGTCACATAAAATTTTAAATTTCATGTTTAAAAAATAACTATCCTATATACTCCCTACATGTCGACCCTCCTATTAAGACAGAGAGAAATTGTTTGAATACAGTATTTTCGATTAGCTATCTTTGCTTGCAATAGCTATCATGATCTCGAAGCCACATCTCGTGTCCAGAGTATTAAACGCTCAAACGTTTAAAAACTGGCTGGTCGATGTCTAAAACCTACTGAAATCAGCTTTAAGATTTTTCTAGTGGGATCTTCTTTGGTCGGGTCTACTACTGCTCCGGTAAATAACGGAAGAAGGTGACGTCCGGTTTCGCCACCGCGTAGTCTCTTCCGTGAATAAATGGGATAATAAGGTAGATAAATGGGCAATATTGAATTTCTGAATAATCCATAAGAAAATAAACAATATAACGTACTTATAACTACTTAAAAGGTGACTCAAACATAGAAAAATATTATTTAATGCAACCCTGAGATCTTTCGAACACACACGCGTTCATTTTCAAAGGTAAAAATATGACTGACTGAATAGAAATACATTTAAAAAACAAAAACAAAAATAGTACGCATGCGCAAGCGGAGTTCAGTCCATTTCTCTGCAGAAGGGTGAAAAGATCAGTTCATATTATTAGGAGGACTTAAAATATATAGGATATTGTATCAAATTGCGGGAATATTATAGGAAAGGACATCGTTTCAAACATTATCACTTCTAAGAAAATTTCAATCAATTCATGGATTATTAAAGAGTAATGGTTAGACGTTGAAATGACCATTTTAGCTTTTTCGAAGTTTATCTTAATATTTTCTTTTTGAAGCAATCTGGATAAAGCTGTACTTGTTGTTAAACTTAATATCAGAAATGTGCTCTTTTAATCTTTCCTTAAATTTCCGAGATGTTATACCAATATAAAATAAATTTTTATGTTGTTCTGTGCTGAATGGGATGGTGTAAACTCCTGCTTTTTCATAATTGGGAATAGGATCGATTTTACTGTGAATCAGTTCTTTCAGTTTTGTTGGAGTTTTAGCTATTAAATTAATATTATATTTTACTAATGCATATTTCAATCTCTCATAAAGCTGTGGGATATAATCAAATGTGCAATAAATAGACTTGCTCAAACTTAATTAATTCTTCTGTCTTGGTTGTTTTGCTTGATAAACTAATCTATTAATGTATTGAAGAGGGAAACCATTCTCAATAGCAATCTGTTTTATTATACTAATCTCGTTTTCTACGTATTTATCCGTACAAACATTGAAGGCACGTAAAAGTAAAACCTTTAGGTAGCAATTTTATATGAAAATGGTGAGTAACAATCAAAAGGAGTAGTGTTGCTAGATCTGCATTGCTTTCTATAAATAGTACGCTCCAATTTTTTTTCATAACTATTCTTTATTAATTTAATATCAAGAAAGGGTAAAATACCCTCTTTCTCAATTTCTAACGTAAACCTTATCTTTGTATCCAACTCATTAAGCTTTAACAGGAAATTATTTAAAGATCGCAAACCATGATCCCAAATTACGAAAATATCACCTACATATCTTATCCAAATTGATGGCTTGATTTCAAAATCTTCCATAATCGCTGTTTCTTAGAGTCTAAGTTTTAATTCGGCTAAATATCCTGAAATGGGGGATCTCATAGGAGCTCCATTTCGTTGTCTGTAATATTTACTGTTAAAAACGAAAACATTATTCTGTGTAATCAGGTTAATTGCTGATTTTAACGTGGCACATTTCAACGTCTAACCATTACTCTTCAATAATCCGTGAATCCATTGAAATTTTACTTAGAAGTGATAACGTTTGTAACGATGTCCTTTCCTATAATATTCCTGCGATTTGGTACAATATCCTAAATATTTCAAGACCTCCTAATAATATGACAGGGTTGCATTAAATAATATTTTTATATGTTTGAGCCACCTTTTAAGTAGTTATAAGTATGTTATATTGTTTATTAATAACAAGGTGAAAATTTCCTTCACGACACTAGTGTTTAATACAGTGTTTTGACCCTATTTAATCCATAAGAGGTGATTCATAACGGTCAGACAGTAGCTCATTCACGGAAAAGAAGATGCTGCCCGAAATTGGCGCCCCTTTCTTCATTTACCGATTTGAACGATAGTAAACCCGATGATACTGTAAAAAAAAATACACCGCTACTAAATGAAAGTTAAAACTAACTGTACAGGAATTCTAGTGATAAAATTAAGTAGTAATTTCAAATTTAAATAAATGTTTTTTTTTTTTTTTTTTTTTTTTTTTTTTTGTGAATCAATAAGAAAACGAGGACTGCGGAAAACCATAACGACCATTTTTAACCACTGCTAGCGGCGGAAAAGAAAAATCGAAGATCCCTTTCTTCAGCTGCTGACCGGAACGGTAATAGACGTGATCACGGATGTTTCCACTCGGCAAATTTCGTAACTAAAATCGATTAAAAACTCGAGCTTGGGTGGGCCGGAACGTTTAATATGATGGACATTTGCGGCGACTTCAAGATCATTAATAGATAATAAGTTTTACTCTAAAAAGTACTCTCAAACGTTTCCGAAAATCACTGTAGTAAAATGATGGCGAATTCAGAAATTCATTATAAATTCCGCGATAAAATAAGGAAATGAACATTTTTTGAAAATATTGGTATTCGTCCAATGTTCTTCTCAAGATTCGAGGATCGACCTATACCCGTTTACATACTGTAATTTGAAATATGTGGATGTTCATATAACATAGAACGATATTTAAAACATTTTGCAAATACAACTATACATCTAAAAATTAATGGCTAAGGAATTATTTATTGATCAATGTAGAAAGGTATACCTATATCCAACTTTTAAAAATACCAAGTTTTTAATTTACACATCACCCCAATTATTGCTATAAATTTGAATTTATGAAGAACATAGTGCGAAAATTAAGAAACCAATTAAAAAGGGTCCCAAACTTAAAATAAAATACAGGCATTAATAATTTAATATTTCTTTATCGTTCTGGTAACATTGTGAGCATGTTTTTCTAAAAGTCATGATTCTACTTTCAAATTTTAAGTAGTATTAAAAATAAACTCGAAATCCATTAAATTAATTAAAAAAAATTTCCTTAATCCATTTTACACAAGTTATACTTATATTGTCTGAAGAAGCATTTCGTTAATTAAACTAAATTAAATTGTGAAGCTCTCTTAAAATTAAAATAATTATTTTGATCTTGCTCTGTAACTTTGTTAATTTTAATCATTATCTGAAAATTAATTGTGCTTAACAAATTATTTAAATGTATTTTTAGGTACTAATACTTACATATATATTGTCTAAAGATGTGTAAATTAAAACTGTATTATTTTTCCTATGCATAAAATCTTCAATTTTATCTAATGTGCTAAAATCAGATTTTAACGTATTTAATTCATTTGTCATTGTTTTATATTTAAACACCAAATTAATCTGCTAAATGCATTAATGTTGCATTTACGCTGATTCAAGATAAGTGGATAAATGCGCATAAAAAACTCATTCCATTTTCATAGAGTCAAATTGTTTTCTAAAACAAATTAAATTTTGCTCCATTAAAAGCTTAAAAATTCAAGAAAGCATTATTCTTTATTTATTTGTTCAAGAATGAGCTTAATGAGTTTAACTAATTTCACTAAAATATGTATAATTACCACTTTACGACAAATGCACATCAGATAAGTAGCTATATGAGTAGGACGGATTAAATAGAATTCTATTCAAGCATTTGTAGTATATTCTTCTTAAAAAGACTGGGTTATTTTATATATTTTTTAATTTCATTAATGTAATATACTTGACTCTTCACTGTTAAAAAAAAAAAAAAAAAAAAAAAAAAAAACTTGAAAAAAGTTACCTCGATCGAAATTTCTCAAAAGTAAAAAGTATTTATTGTAATAAAAAAATATGTACACTGTTTTTTATGAAGTTAGGGGGAATCTACTGATAAGTTATTATCTTAAGTCTTTTGTAAAATTACAGAGATTAGGAAAACAGAGATTCTGTTAAATAACTGTTAAATTCGTCGGTAAATTAACAGTAGAATTTGTACGTTTACAACGATAAAAATACACAAAGCAGTGAAAATTTATTTAGTTAATTTAATTTGAATGATTTAATTTATTTTTCGAAATTTTGAACTTCGAAGAATTAGAATTTTTTGATTGAACTGTTATACCATTTAATTTAATTTAATTTTTACAATAATTATTTCTAGTCGGCTCGGGATTTGATCCGGAGACGTGAACACATTACTGACTGTACTATAGGAGATGTTACTGTCGTAAACGATGCCTTTTATGATTCAATGGCGACAAACTTTTAATTTACTTTTAATATTACGAAGATTCATGCGCATGGTATGTAAAATAAGTGCAAAGTGGTTGTCAATAAAAATCCTCGTGACTTAACAGTGATGAATTTTCCCTTTATCCTAATTTTTAATAAAATAAATTTTTAACGAAATTTTCTTCTGCAATATTTCTATTAAATTGTAAAGCAGTTTTAAAAGTGTGTCTTTTGAATTACAGGTTATAACAAACATAAAAATATTTTTCAATTCCTACTATTAGCTCACATTCTCCCTATATTTATTTATATATTTATATATTTATCTTGTTCAAATTTTCAATCGTTAATAAAATACTCATTATTCATCCTATCAAGTTGAAATAAATTTTTTTAAACTTGTACTGGATGACAATTGATGTTAATACAGTTTTTTCAAATATTAATTAATTAATTAAATTTTAATTAATTAATTTTAGTTTTGCATGGGAAACAAAATGGCAGCCATTGGTTATTGAAGTTCAATGAAAGTATTTTCAATAAGGGGTTACCATAGGGGGACCCTGTTCTGTCGCCAAATACCGCCAAGTTTGTCGCCAACTTGGCGATATATCGCCAAATTTGGCGGCCAAAATGAGTCGCCAAAAGTGACGCCAACTTGGCGATATCTGTAATATTTCGCCAAATTCCCATAGAGTTCAATTGTAAACCTACTTGCTTATAGAAAATCAACAAACTGAGATATTTTAATGCAACAAAAACTAATATTAGCTTGATTATATTAAATTTTTCTTTGATAGCCTAAGTAGGAATTGACTTTAAAAACAAAATTTTTATATTACTTGTTTTAAATAAAGACATTGAAATCTCTGCAGGGAATCTGATACAAGAAAAAAAGAAATCTTCGGAAAATGACGACCGAGAAACTCAATCAAATGCATTTAACCGAGAATTGTTGTAAATTTGTTGAGAATCTCTCTTTTTTTATGTGTTTTTACCAAACTTTTTAGCAATGTACTTTATTTTCCTTGATATTTAAAATAAAGTTATTGATGTATCTCAGCCATGCTCAAGCTGTGGCCCGCATGCCGCATTGTTTCTTGCGAGCTTTATGTGTTGCCTGAGACACATAATCATTAATCCATATTTATAAAATTAATTAAGACATGCATAAAGGGTATTTAAGACCTTCAATGTTTATTTATATATTTTCATTAGAAGAAAAAAATCTCTCCTATAATTTCTAATTAATTAAAAATGATGTAAAACATCTTAAATGGGGCTTGCTTAGTAAAAAAGTAATTCTATTTGTGCTACAGTGATACATACGTTTTTTTTATATTAAACGCATATAAAATATTATTCCAAATTAATTAAATATGGACTATATATTTTTACATTTAAAAAAAGTAATAAAAAGTTTTTGCACTGAAAAAATGACTGATTTATTTTTTTTAAATCCATTTTTTTTTCTTTAGAATTGCAAAGTTCGGCCTTGTTATATTATTACGTTTCATACTTATTATATAGCTAATACTATTTATTAGGATTGACTGTTTATCGCGAGAAAAATATGAAACAAATAACTTCTCATTCTACTATTTACAAACAGCAATCTTCGTGGTATAATTTTACAACATTTGCAATAGGAAGTATATATTTTTTAAAATAGTGGTGGTAAAATTTTGTAATACTACCGATAATATTAACCCATATTTTATCAAGCATTGAAAAAAAGTATTATTTTATTCACAAATTATGGTTTAGCATCACAAAGGCACATGGAAAGACTTAACAAAATTTTATTATTTTCATTATATATGAAGAAAATGGTCAAATCCACTACTATGACGTTTTATACATTCTACATTGCATACTACTTCTTTCAAATGAAATGGTAAGAAAGAGGTCAAACGTAGTCTAAAATCACATTTTTTGCAGATAGTTGTTGTTGTTGTTTTCTTTGTAAAAATAATTAGCTGACGACTACGTTGTCTTCCGTTCTCCCAAAATCGGCATATTTTGAAAATTCATTGTAAATAATTAAAAAAATAAAAAATAAAACTGGAAGATTAAGCCAGTGTAATGAATGATTCTTCCACAGTAATCTAATACACTGTAAAAAAAAAAAATCTGTGAAGTTGCTAAAGTTTTTCTAGGAAACTTGGATTCCTAGAACTTTTCGTGTAACGGCAACAACAAAATTTCATGTAACAGACACACTTTTGCGCCAAAAATCAAAAAATCTGTAAGGTTACTAAGAATTTTTTTGGAAACTGGGATTCCGAGAACTTTTCATGTAACTGCAGCCAGGGTTACAAATAAAAGTTTAGTAAGATTACTGAAATTTTAGCAGATTCATTTGTAAAGTTACAGATTTTTGTAGCTTTACAGAAACTAGTTTTGTAGATTTGCAGCTTTTTTCGTACAGTTACAGGTGAAAGTTTAGTAAGCATGTAACTTTGCATCTGTAGAGCTACAGATTTTTTTTTACAGTGTACAGAAACAAAAGCAATAGCAGAAATATTACATGCGTATCAGCTAAAAATCTATGCTGTCCTCTATATAGGACGATGGTCAAATATGATTAACTAACAAAAGTTTTATTCTATCTTTGTTATCGTGCGTTTTTAATTACTCTTTTTTTTTTACATTATTTTATAATTGTGTTGCTGCTTGCGTAGCGTTGCAAATATATATTTAAACCCCGCGAGAAAAAAAGGTTGAATATGGCTGTTATACAGTTAAATTTTATCAAATATAAGTGACAATAAATATAGATATACAGGGTGTCGCTTTTTAAACGCAGTTTAATACTCTCTCTGCAGAAGATATGTAGGTAATTTAAATTTCAAAAGTGTTAGAAAAAAGTTTCAAAATATGATTATGTAATCGGAATTAATTAATGGATTTATTAATTACGTAATCGAATGTCAAACAATTATAAATTTAATCTTTCCCAGGCTTCTTAATAAGAAATAAAATCTGACTTATGCAACTTTTCTCACCATTAGAAATATGGTTTCATAAGTAGCAGAAAGAATCATTTACAAATTGACAATTGCGTTCATTAGATTAAAAATACGTTTACAACTGTGAAAAAGTTGCATCAAAAATGTAAAAAAAGTATCGTAAACACAGAGATTATTTAAGTAAATACATTTGCTGTGCACTTCTTTTTAAGGCTTTATTAAAAATGTGTCATTGACACACCAGTTCTTAATGTTCAAATTCGGAAGGGCAGGATAACAGCGGTTGAGTCAAATATCACAGAGTAACTATTAAAATACATGTACAGAGAACTAGAATACAGATTTGACATTCTTCTAGATACAAAGTGAACGCACGATAATGTTTATTATTATAATGGGTACTTAACAAAATACATACAACATCGAGAAAACACACATATATATAATAGAAATGAGTTTGGGCTTTTTTTCAGGAGTCAGGTCAAATACCAAAAATACGTAATTTAAAATTTGTAATAACATTTTAAAATTGTTTCAGAATTCATTTTCTCATTCTAAAATTTCTTCTTGCATAGAAATAAGTAGTAATCTTGAATACTTCCTTGTTGCAACGTTTTGTGAATTTCATGACCCTGAAAAAATGTGTAAAATAATACATTTGTTATTTAAATATTATTTAATATTTTTTATTATGATTTGTTGCAACCCAAACACTCGTAGAAATTCGCAAAAGTCACAATTCTTATGTTTTTAAATATCATTGTACAACTACAGCAGAAAGACGTGAGTTCTACAATTCAGTAATTCTGAAACAAATCTTCAAACAGGAGGCGAAAATAGACAACAATATCCCACAGTCTCTTTAAGTTACTAACACCGGCAGATAAAGGGTTTCAAGGATCATATAGAATATTTCTCTTTATAGGACATCATTAACAATTCAATTACCTATAAAACAAATATTTAAAGGATTGTAAAACCGTTTAAGAAACTGATACTACTTTCTTGTTTCTAAAATAGCAAGGACTTTTCGTTTTTTTTTCATTTTGTGAATAAATAAAAGGTTTCCCTCGAGCCTAAAACTCGTATGTAAATATAGCCCAATCCGGTGACTCTGCCTCATCCAGTCTCAACTCTAATAAGTAAGCATTTAATTTTTTAAGCAATACGTTTTGGCAATAAGAGAAAGATTTTATTCTTACCTTGTATTTATCTCAAAGAGTAGAATCTTTTAATTTTAATATTTCTTTAATGTTCTTTTACCATCAATTTCTTTATAATGCACATAGCGATCCATTGATGTACAAGTAAGCGAGGACGCATGTGTTTTCTGCTTAAATTTTTCAGAATCATTTACAATTGTTTAAAAAGAATAAAAGTAATATGCATTTTTTTATAAAATAAAGAATATGGACTCACAAAATAAAATACCCAATTGTCATAAATGGATATCATTTAATTAGATAAATTAGAATAGCCGTTGTATTTAAATTTTTGATGATATTTTTAACAACTGTTGACATTTCTTTTTTCAGGAGTGCATTTTCTCGTTGCCCAGTGAATGAGCTTCTTAAAAAAAAAAAAAAATCAGAACTAAGTTCACTCGACTGTTCGTACGCTGCTGTGCATAATCAAAAAGAATGAAAAGAAAAGAAATTACAAGAAATTAAAAGAAATTTCTGATACAATGAAATATATTAGATTCGAACGTTGGATCTCCTATTTGGAACTGGATATGTTACCTCTGCGTTACTAATGCTTTCTGCAATATTTATCAGTTACACTTTGTGACATTGCCAATTTTTTTACTTGCCAATTTTTTCACTATGAGAAAGGTTGCAAAGTGTTTTTTCCTTATGATAAGGGCTGCAAAATGGTTGAAAAAAATTAAATCCTAATCCATAGGTAGGATATATTTCTTGGAAATCTGTACAGTCCTTGCACTTTAATTTATACAAGTTTATAACCTGTTAGTTAAATGGGAGATCTTTCAAAGTACCGTTTTGGCGTTATTATGTCCACTCTCTCTATCACACACACATAAGTGACTATTACAAAATTTTCTTATGTTGTGTAACACCCTACAATTTTGTGAACTGCTGCCCCGTTTATGATAACCATGTTGATATTTTTTTTTAACACTGCGAATAGATGGCAATAGCTTTCTGATAAACATCAAGTACGACGTACATATACGTATTTACTCCTCATACAGTAAAATACGGGGTTCGTAAATATCATGATATTTTCGAAAATATCAAAAATATCCAATATTTTGATATACATCCTACATTTCCGATATGTATTCAATATTTGCAAAATAGCCAACTTACTTCTGATAATAAGCATAAACTAGAAAGTAAAACATATTGTACGATAAAACATGAAAACTTAATCAATAATTATTTAAAAAATGCAGTTTTCTTTTTCTTTCCCCTTTTTTTTTATTTAGCACGAAATTGAAGATCAACCGATTGAAAACTGAAATAATTTGCTTCATACACTTATAAAAAAAAACCTAGCTATATGATTCAATTTCAAGTGTCAAAAAATGAGGAATTTATAAAACAAAATTTCAAATGCAAAATAGTTTTTTTTTAATTGAAAATTTTAATATAAATATAAGCTTGTGTTATTTTGTCTTCCCTAACACGCTGTAGTACAGTTTAAATTCAACTGAACCAAAATCAGAAAAGATTATTTTCTAATAGATTATAACTGATTATTTAAAATGGACAGTTTATCTTTCAATAGCTGTTCTGAATTAATTATTGTACCACGTAATTACTTGTTCTATGCTTAAAAATAAAAACTTCAAGTCTAAAACTTGAAAAATATATTTCTCTTCCTTTCTTAAACAAGTCACTGCCAGAGACAAAAATTCTGTATCTACAGTCTATCTGTGCACAGTGAATTACAGTTGAAAATTTTCTATACACTTGTTTTGACTGAAAATACCAAAATATCTTACACAGTGATATTTTGAAAATAAATATCAAATGTAGAAAATATGAAATATCGTGATGTTTTGAAAACAAATATGTATTTGAAAATATCGAAAGTTAAAAAAATCTTGATATTTTGAAAATAAATATCGGATATATATATGTATATATAAACGAACCCTGGTAAAATATGAAAACATATATATTGGGACAAATTCCCTATCTCACAGAAGAAAAGAAAAGATATAAACGAGTGTGCTAGCGAACAACTTAAAAAGATATTGTTTATAAATAATATGTAGATTTTATAATTTCAGGCGACTATTTTTCGATTTTATTCGCACTATTACTTATAAAAAACAGATTTTGTAATATACTTCTCTTGCAAATGTTCTCGAATAGTATGTCAATAATTTTTGTTTTGAGAAAATGGTGTAAGATAGAATTAAAAAATAGTCGCCTTGGAACTGATTTAACAGCTAATTGTATTTAATTATGCAACAGCAAAATGTATCTTTTAAAGTTGTGTTTAATTTTTGGGTATTTTTACTCCAAAATACTTTTGCATTTTCCGCATTCTTTCTCTTAAAAGGACCTATTACTTAAAATCTCATTTAAATTCTCCTATGTTTTGTGGCTTCGTGACAACAGCACGCGAATTTGGACTAGCAATGCGAATATAATTAAAAGAAGTAAACGACTTTTCAGCAAAGTCTCCCCAGTCCTACTTTACTTTCCGAAAATATATGAAAGGAAATGCCGCATAAATAAAGATTACGTCATCTGCGTGCTAATACTTTTCTCTCCATTCCTATGCGAAAGCACGAACGTCCATGATGTAATGCTATTTTAAAAAGTATATAAGAACTCTTGTTTTATAAATAATAGCACGACATTGAATAATCTAGGCAATATTAAGGTAAAAAATAATTTTGAATCTTTAACATAGAGATATCAGGTGAATTATTTTGACTTAAAAAAATAATGGATAATATTTAATTTATAGGATGGTTACTTTTTCTGGTAAAAAAATAGAAGCATTTTAGCATTTACGATTTCCTAAAAATAATATATACAATACATATATAATTATGTTATTAATCTTTTCAAAAACTTGAAAAAAAATATTTAATCGTCATGTGATTGACATAGTAATAAAACAAAATATTACGGATTTTAAAGCTATAAAAGAATGTTACTAACCAAAGAACTTTTATATGCTTTGATTAAGAATAAAACGTAATAAATGTGCATTCATTATGCATTTTTCTATTTATTTCTGGTTATTATGGATTTGCTGCATTTTTCACAATAATGAGTGCAGATTTTAAAACAGTATTACCAGATTCGAGACAAATGAACTTCGAAAGTTTATTGCATAAGTATTAAAAATAATAAAATAAAATAATAAATTCGATAATTATGATTTATTTTTTAAGCTTACGTGCTGAAGAAATCATGCGTAATTCTGTGTACAGAGACGTAAGTTAGTTCATTAAAGATACTAGGGGATCGGACCCGAGCTCCTCGGGTTACAGAGTATATGTGAAAACCTTTTTTTTTTTTTTTTTTTGTAATTACTTTTTTACATGTAGTAATGTATATTTTAAATTGCCCGCTAACATAAAAAAGAATTTTTATCTGAAAAGTATCAATTATGCAATCAAATAAAGTTTTGAAATTTATTAAAAGCGATACTTTCACATATCACCGCATGCCAGGAGTTATTAGCCTAAGATTTTGAAATTTGCGGCAATCTTTCCGATCAATTCATTGCTTTAAGCGCGTTATTCAATCACTTGTCTGTTAAATTTGTTTTTTATTTGCATTATTGTGTTTATATTTTTAAAGAGGAAGTTTTAATTTTGTTATAGAACATTAGACGGAAACAAATGCTGAACTTTTTACATTGTTTTAAGGGCAAGCGTATTAATCTTTCGTAATCGAGCTACACGTGATAGATAAATTTAAAAATTAATTCATGCTTGAAAATCTATACATATATAATGCTATCTATCGTACGTGGCACAGAAATCGCGATTATTTGTTAATTGTTTAATGGCAACACCTGAATAAAACGCATCTCATTGGTTATTGTGTAATATTTTTAAAAGGGAATAACAATAAATAAAAAAAGTTTAGTTAATAACTATAGAACAAAACAATTTATATAATTAAAAAAAAATAATAAAAGTAAATAAACAATTTATTAATAAATAAACAACAACATCCGAGTTACCTTATCAAGCAAAATAACGACACTTTGGCGCCAGTTAAGTACCCCGGCGCGTATATGACATTGGCGTCAGAAAAAAATCGCGCCAACGTGGTGCGTATATGACATCTGTGCGTATTTTATTCATCTCATTTAAAATACAGTAAATAAATAAATAAAGGTATTTTTCCAGTATAGGTACTTGGCGAAATAGAGAAAAGGTCCAAGGCGAGAAAAGAAATTTGGCAACCTATTTTCGGGCAATCAAAATATTTTTTTTTTCGAATAAAACTACATAAAAGTTGCTATGACCGCAAAAAGTTCGAACTTTTATGTTAGCTGGGCGCAATTCTCGCCAATAGCATTTTTTATTTTTTAAGGGGAATCAAAACAATGCTTTGATGTTGAAATTAAATGGTTTATGGTATTTATTCTTTTCTTTTTTTAAAGAATTTCTTTTTAAGAGAAATTCATGAATTTGAAATGTTTCAGTTTTAAATTAAAGTTATCCATTTTAAAATGAGTGAAAGGATTATATTTTAATCTAAATTAATGATTTAATTAAAAAAAATGCGACGGGTACAATGTTTGGTGATTTATCACCTGTGCCCGACTAACATAAAAATATCGAATTCTTGATTTCTCTATCAGAATCTTCCGATTTGGCAAAGTATTGAGCAAGTAAAATAAATTTTGAAAAAAAAGTAACATGATACAATGCCTAGCATACATTTAAGGGAGACCAAACTGCTTGCCATGGGCGATTAGTTATTATAAAAATCGTAATAACTCAGTCAATTAAGATACAATTTTCAAACAAATTGCATTTGATAGTAGATTTTTTTTCTCTATTTGACGGTGTAAAAATTGAAAACGTACGATATTTGGAAACTTAAAAAATCGCTGACATAGCACGCCTTATAATTTCAATTTTTTTTTTCAATTTTTATGAGAAAATGGCCACAAAAAGTACAGTAATATCTGGGAGCACGGCAGTGCGTCCGCCAAGTTCGCACAAGCCGTAAGCTACCTTTTCCTGAACCATTTTGGCATGATTTTCACCCCCTCATATCGTCGTTTTAGGGAGAGATATAGAATTTTTTCTTTTATACACATGTTCGTATGGTCAAACTGAACTAAGGTTCCACGATTTCATGTTTCTGTATTTAGTAGTTTTCGAAATATTAAATTCCGAAAAAACGCTTTTTTGTCACTGACTCACTTCGCATCATCAAATAACTAAGGTACTTCTAAAAGTCGTAGAATCACGAAATTTCACATGTAAGTCGGGTTTGTAGCACAATTAACCAGAAAAATCTGAAAACATAGAATTTCCGCCTCTAAACCCTTAAAACAGGAGGTGTTGATTTGGCCGTAAACAGTTCCTTCACATTCAATTGCGCCAATGTTGGTCGCCAATACTCGATTACAGAGTTTTGAAGGTGTCACGTAATTTCAAGCAGAATAAAACTTTATATATATGCTTTTCCAAAGATGTTTGTTAAATAGAAAAAAATGAATGTACCTAAAAATTTTAATCAGTATAGGTTATGATATATTCACGATATTAAAACAATAAAACATTTAACAAAATATAACTTCAATTCGGTATGTTTCCGATATAGTAGTCTTGGCGAAATAGAGAAAATAGCCTTGACGAGAAAAGAAATTTGATAATAACGTATTTTCTGGCAACCTATCTACTGTGTCATATACGCAAGCAATTTTTTCCATATGTATACAATTTATTTAATGTAAGGAACACGTTTATTTATTTTTATATACCAACATAAATAATTTATATATAAAAAACAATATTTTATACGTGTATAAATAAAATGTTTATATGTATATAAATAGTACATATATAAATAACATAAAAGTTCATCAGGTTTGTTTTCATAGTTGTTTATATCATTTGGCAACATATCTCAGTTTCTGAAGTCCGAATTGCGCCAAGATTTTTAAAAAACGCCAAGGTCCCTATAGTGGAAAAATATCCTAATTCTCATATGAAAGTTTAAAAATCTGCTTTTAATTAAATGAAATGTGTAACTAATAAAGCTGTCTTTAACGATGTGCGACAGATGCGGTGTCCGAAGTCCGCTGCTAACGTTATTATATTGTATTATTAACCTACTTACTGTTAATTTATTGTTAATTTTAAATCTGTAAAAGAAAGATTATAGTTATAGATCAGATATGTTGGTTGCCAAAACTCGATTACAGAAAATCAGCCTGAGTTATAAAGGTGTTACATGATTTCAAGCTAAATGAAATTTTATATGCTTTCACAAAAATCTTAATAAAGCAAATATTTCAGTTTATATGTCCATATTTCGATCTTTTACTTTCTTAAAACAAATTTTATTAAAGACCGGGAGGCGTCTGCACAGATCATCACCTCATCGAATTGACGACTGAAATTTTAGGACTAGTTAAAAATCGATTAGCGTATTAAAATGAAACTATTCTGTCAAGTCCTATCTTTGTGGAAACCACCTACAGACCCGATTTTACCGGTTAATTGGTGGATTTTCCATTGTGTTTTCCTGCACCCATTCCTCCATGTTTCCATACTTTTGGATGCAGGAAAATACAATAGTAAACCTATCAGTCACTCACTAAAATTAGGTCTTCAGGTTGTTTCTACCAAGATATGACTTAACAGACCAGTTGCATTTTAATGTACTAATCTAGTTTTAACTAATCCTAATATTTCAGCTGTAAACTCGATGAGGTGATGGTGTGTGCAAACGCCTCCCGGTCTATTATAAATGTCGGAATTCTAATCTCAATAGCACTCTGGTCAATCTGGCAAATATCCCTACTATTTATGGAACACTATTCCTTTAAGTGCGTTTTAGTAATGTTAAAGAACTTTATACATATGCATCATACATATTATACATACGCACATAATACGTAATACATTTGCATCATACATATTACAGGTATGTGTATAATAAATAATACATCATTATGACGTCAGAACAAACAAAACATTTTTTGTCGCCAAATTTGAGAATTGACATGATATATTACCAAATTTGGTGACACTTCGCTAAATGTCGCCAAGCTTGGCGAGTATTTAACGTTTGTGGCTATTTTTCAATGAGTTAATTATTAATGCGAGCCATCTATTTATATTTTTCCGCATATCATCTGAATAGTTAAATAATATAACGTACGAATATTTGCAAAGTGCCAGTAGTTTCGTCACTGCACAAAACCTCTGCTATTGTTAATATATTGTACTGTTATTATACTTACTGTGACTATGTTGTTAAGCTTTACTCTGCTGAAACTTTTGTATTATATAAATAGAATTTACGGAAACTATTAAAGCACCGAAACTGACAATTGTCCTTATGATTATTATAATTTTATAATATGTAACCTGTTAATCGATATGTACCGTTAGAAGGAATCTTCTATAATCCGGTTCCTCGCATTTTAGTTTTCAGGTTTCGAATAAAATTAGCTAAAAACTTAAAACCATGGCAAATTGGCTAGTTCTTCAACACGATTAGATGAGAAGAATGATAGATTTTCAAATGGATCATAGCAGTGAGCCCGTAGACCTTCTATTCTTCCGTAATCGAGTCTATTGAAAAGGTTAGCATCTCTCTATTCTAAAAAAAAGTAACTACCGCTGTCACCGCCGCCGCCGCCGCCGGTTTTGAATTTTCTGTGACTGGAGGTCTTTCTTCGTTAATATTAAGAAAAATAATGCATACAAAAATATAAAAATCGGTGGTTTTATACAGAAATGTTTGATAAACACGCTGAAGCAGACAGTTTTCAAATCGAAGAATTATTTTAAGAGATATTTAATGCTAAAGTTGGACAAAATCGTTCCACTAAAAAAGTTTTATAGCAGCAAAAACTGTACATGGCAGTGTAATCATTTTTAGATCATTTTATGCGTTAGAATTTGCCGGAGTGCAGATTGCATTAATTTTTTTATTTTGACTCATTTTTTGAGGTTTTATTTCTATTTTAAATTCAAATTTTCAGCATTTCTAGAGATATTTTTTACAGATTTTAGAAAGTGATATTAATTTAAACTGTTGCCAACTGTATAAACAGAGGAAGCAATAATGTTTGCTTCAAAAAAAAAATATTTATACGTGTAAATAAATTAAAAATTTATTTACACGTGACTATTATAAACAGGAAAAAAAACATTTGGAATTAGAATTAAATAATTATGTGCAAAAAGCAGGAACTTATTAAAAATTACGTCATAAAAACTATAATTACACGTGAATTTTAAGAGAGAAAGGAATTTGTAAAATAATAAATTTATTAACATGCGTTAGAAGTCTTAAATAGGAGAAATTACGTCATATTTACGTCACATTTTATTACATAAAATGAACGCAAAATAATATTGCAAAACGGTTTAAATTTAAAAATTGCGCTAGACATTTATTTGATATTTTGAGAGGATACTTTTCAACTGGTATTTTCACGTGAATATTTAATAGAGAAAGAATAGCTTGGTAAAAATTACGTCAGATTAAAAACGATTAATTTAAAATGTCTCATTTAAAAGAACTTTCTTTTCGCTTTGTTAAAAAATACCAGGATACAAAGACTCTGTTTACTTAATTCCTTTTATATTAGCTTATTTTGAAATGTTGTTACACGTGTCTACGTCATCAAGTTATTTTTATTTCGACGTTTTATTTGTATTTTTATTAATGTTGTACTAATTTATTTGTTCTTTCGTTATTTAAAAAAAAATTATGTCAATTTGTATAATTTGGCGAGTGGTTTGGCGATTTATATAATTTGGCGAAATGGGTCGACGGGATAATCAAGTAGTAACGCAGCGGATTTTGCGTTAAAATTCCCCAATCAAAGAGAAATGAATAGAAATTCGTTTATAGGGAGATCGCCACTGTTTTTTAAATTATAATTCAATCTTTCGAAATATTTCTAAAGCCGATCAAATTAGCGTGCATTTAGAGTCTGCGGTATCTGGACGGGGGTTGGCGAGCGTAGCTCGTAGGGGGCCGAGCCCCCTAGTGAAACAAAAAGATATTAGCATCAATATGGTTGCAGATATTATCAATATTATTATTAAATGCAGATATTATCAAAGGATTTAATAAGAATAATTTCACTTGTACCTAATCGTATCAGTTAAAATACAGTAATATAATACAATTAGAAAAGATTACTTAATAGGATTAAAAATTTCCGCATTAGAGAACGAATCGCAACTGATAAGGAAACATGCATAAGTGAGTTAAGAGACATTTGTCATGAAAGAATGAAATACATAACAACACAAAATATATGTTGTGCTTCCATGATCGTAAAGAGTTCTTGATTTCTCTATCAAAAGCTTCCGACTTTTCTAAAGAATGAGCAAGTAAATTAAATTATGAATAACAGTAACATGATGCAACGTTTAATATGCAATTAATAGAGTATATACTGCTTGCTAGAGGTGGCTAGTACTTTAATATAAAAAGAAATAAAGTATAAATTTATAAAGTTCAATAAAATAAATTTAGGTATTTTTATGCTAGCCGGGCGCGAAACGGCAAATCACCAAATACTGTCCCTAACTCTATTGCTCATATTGCATTCATTTCATTTAAAAATATAAACTTTTCAGTCATCTCATTTAAAATAGATGCATTTCCCTCATTTTATTTAATAGAATATTTAACATAGAAATAAATAAATAAATAACAAATAATAACATAAAGCAAAATATTTTATTTGAAAATCAAAGCATTGTTTCTAATTTACACATGTGAAAAATGAAAACTTCTTTTGGTGAAAAAACTAAATGCTAATTGGGAGATTTGCTCCCGGCTAACATAAAAGTACTGAAATTTAAGATTTTTTATATTAATATAGCTTAGAAAAAAACTAGAAAAAAACATACAAAAAGTAGTGATATCCCAACAAAAAGTTTTCGGTAAAAAAAAAAAAAAAAAGCGCCAAGTTCTCCTTAATGTTTCGGCCAGAAAAAGTAGTGATATCGGAAGTTCGCACAAGGGCACGAGTTAAAAGCCAAACATCCCAAATCTTTCATTGAAAATGGCTTCCTGCGACTTGGCCGTTAATGCCTTCGAGAGAGTTTTTCAAATTTTAAAATATGTACAAATGAGCTACATGACAACTACATTTTTGGATTATTTTAGGCATTTTGTGGCACAAAGTACAGAAATAAAATACACATTTAAAAAAAGTATTTAAACCACTTCAGTCTATTTAAATGCTTAGAAGTTAAATATAACAAAATACTTGTATTCAGAAGGTAATATCCCTAATTGCTAAAACATAATTAATATCAGCTTTTAACAGTTTATAAATCGAATACCTCTTAATGTATGCAAACAAACTATAATAAATGTTCAAACGAAAAAAATCTCTTTCGTCAATGCACAAGATTTCAATATTATACAATAAAATATAATGTAACATATTGTGAGATTTGAAGAAAGTAAATTTTCTTTTATTTCTTAGGTTTCACGTTAATGACTTTAGCTTTAGACCGTACGAAATGGCAATTAAACCACATGCGGACTAAATGATCTGTAATCAAAACTATTGTTTGTTGAAATTGATGGTATTTATCAGAAATCTTTTACTTATAATGTCTTTATGTGAATTTGCCTCTTTGCATACTAATATTAATTTTAATATTTAAATAATTCATAAATGCGAAATTTCCAATCATTAATTTTGAAATGCTGTAGAAGGCATTAACGGCCAAGTCGCAGGAAGCCATTTTCAATGAAAGATTTGGGATGTTTGGCTTTTAACTCGTGCCCTTGTGCGAACTTCCGATATCACTACTTTTTCTGGCCGAAACATTAAGGAGAACTTGGCGCTTTTTTTTTTTTTTTTTTTTTTTTACCGAAAACTTTTTGTTGGGATATTATTTTCCTTCCTCCGTGATTATTTTCCCTCTACCTTCAACACTCCATGACTTTTAATAGAAATGGAGTACTTCAGTTGCCACAATTACAGAAAATGTATTAAAAACTACAAAAAATTTAATATCTCAAAATTAAATTGAGATACAACTTTCAAACAAATTGCATTAAAAAGTACATTTTTTTCCTTATACGACAGTGTAAAAATTTAAAATGTGCGATGTTTAGAAGTTTAAAATTTTGCAGTAAAGAAAATTGCAAAACGAAAATTTCATTTCAAATTTCAAAGTGTTGCCATTCGCAAAATGACGTATGCGTTACGCACAGATATGTTTGTCCTTTATAATATAGATAACACATTTTCTTAAAGAATTTTTTAGACAAAACATGTGCATTGTGTACTTAGTAAATTATGAAACTTAGTAAATGTAAATCCGAACTTTCTTGCTCATCATCAAGAGAAACTAATTTCAAATTTTACATGAAAAAAAATTAATTGTTTGTTATTATCGTACATATTTTTTATAATAATAAACATGTGATTTTTTTGTAGAGTGATAAAGTTTGCTTTTTCTTAAATTAATTTAATGTAATAATTTCGTATTATTTTGAATAGTGAAAACTATTGGACAGAATAGGGCATATTATTATTATTAATGAATATTTTTTTCACGAAATTTTATAAATATGCATAGTCCAAATATCAAAATGACATAAAAGTGACTTCCAATATACACGGATTGCTGTGTACTTGACATATATTATTGCATTTGAAGTTTACTGTGTTATGTTTGGTTTAAAAAATGAAGTGTGTAGTATCTATATTTCCTTACACGGACAATTAAAATAAATCATTTACATTTTGGTCTATAGGGAAAAATAACTTAAAATGTATTTTGATTATGTCACATTATTCAAAACGTATTGAAACTGGTTACAGCACAGAGATGCATTACAAGATGCTTAGGGACACACAAATTAATTATGTTACAGTACTGGCTATGAGTGATAATTGTTACCAATGCATTTTTAGTTGGGGTATTCTTTGTAAGTTTTTTAATTTAACAAAATTTTTCCGACATCTTTATGATAATACCATAAAAATACGAAACGTTCATCCGCCAAGACAAAAAAAAAAAAAAAAAAAAAAAAAAAAAAAAAGATATGCATTTCATGTCTTGTTCCTGCTTTCAAACAGTAGGACACGTTTTTGCTGACGATGAAGAAACCTCCTTTCGAAACGCGTTCTGCCTTTCCTATTTTTATGGAAGTTATTAAGAAGATACTTTAATTGTGATTCACACCAGTTTTCTTTTAACATTTAATTGAAAAAGTAAATATTTAAATGTCAGTGTGTATTATTTTATCAGTGACTTAATGTTTATTGTTTCTATAAAATAAATATCAACTCCATACATTACAAAAATGATCTTTATAAAAATTATGATGTTCAATTCACCTTTGATGTAATGTATGAAATGTGCAAAATGTTTCACTAAAGTAAGCATGACGAAGTAATCAACATGATTTATGAAGAGCATGTGTTTTTGAGTTTCATTATGTGCTAACTTTATAGCATTTTACTACATTTTAAAACTATGTGCCTGTTGATATAGTAAGAAGATATGAATTTTAATCCATGTAAACTATACGATATTGGAATAATAAACTACTGCATTGAATGTGCAGCCATTGAATCAATATGTCAGATATATATCATGATTTGTAGAATAAAAACAATATTCAATTAAAAGTAATCATTTAACAAAAATACACTTTTAAACTACACTCTTAAAATAATATTCAGTGCTTTACAAAACAAATGTTAAATTTAGCTAATTTATCTGCGATTAATATACTGAGAAATATGGTACGAACTTTTAGCAGTGCTTTCATAGTTAGCTTGAGAGTAATATGGGGATATTTCCATTTCTCTACTTGTAGCCAATTTTAATGGAACCTTAAAGTAATTTTAAATCGAACCATAATTTCTGTGAAAACTCGCAAAAATGATTTTGGCAGGCTGTAATGCGTTCTAATGCTTGAAATTCGAAATGAAAAATAGTGGTAATTTTTTAACTGTCGCTATTTCACATGCACGCCTGACAACTCGTTGGTTAACTGATTACTCTGCTACACTGAGACATAAAAAATCGTCTTCGAACTTAGGCAAAGTTCACTGAATCAATCATCCCATCGTGGCTGAAAGGTTCTACTCTCAAAGCTGGTACACGGGTGGTGCTGGGTTCGAACACAATCGCGCCCGTCCGCCCAATCGCTTGGAGTTTTCCGTGGTTTTCTACGAGCCATGTCTAACCTTGCGTAAATATGGGTTAGGTTCCCTTTGAAAGACCCCCTCACACACACACACACGCACACGGAGGACATCCCCCTCGAGACTATATCCCTCGTGTTGATAATCGGCCGTCAAAAACAACAACAACAACAACAGCAACGTTAAACCCATCGGTATAGATAAAACGAAAAAGCACGGCTGGGAACTAAACACTCGGGGTTTCGCGTAAGGCTGCGTATACATCCAGATTTCAACAAAGGGTCATACATTATTCCTTTTGTCTTTCTTTTCCAAACGTTCTGTGGTCATTAAACAAAGAAAGCAGACACTAAACAAAAGAAAGATGCAGTGATAAATATTTTAGGGATCTCCTCTGATTGCCTCTGACTTTTAGACAAGTATCTGAAAGCTGCTCACATGACAGAGAAAACCTGACCGCATGAAAGATTCCTATGATTAAAAAATCCCTGCCGGCTCAGCCTACAGGCGCAAGTAGATTTCGAAGTTAAGTACTAATTTCACAAACAAAAACTAAATCCTGATTAAATATAAACCCACTTTAAAATTTTATCTTGCTTCTTTTGACGAGTTTTGAATTTTCATATACGACCTGGTTTTATCAGAATCATGTTAAGGTGATATTCAAAAGACATTTTTCAATGCTCAAGAACTCGAAATTTTCTGACACATTTTCAGACTCATTTTTAAAAGGAAAAACATGAAACTTGTTGCGTGATTTTTAAAGAGATTTATAAGGGAGCTGTATTTTTGTTTTTCATTCAATTAATTAGAACTCTATTTATAAACAATTATTTTCTCAGTAGGACCATATTTTGCGTTTCCAACACAATCGCTACGAGAATTTTGGTACAAAATGCATAGTTTGACATAATTTTTAAAAATATATTCTGCCTCTATCAAAACATTGACCATTATGGCACATTATATAGTTTCTTAGCAAGAGAACCTACCAATTCGATGCATTTGAAAGCAAAAATGAATTTAAAAATGGGTCAGAAAATAAGCAGTTTGGATTTGAATATATCCTTAATACGAATTTTTTTTTCTTGAAATTCTATGTATTTTTAATTTGTTTATGCTATAAGAATTGGTCCTATCATAAACTTGTCAATACAAAAGTTGTAGATAATATTAAGAAGATATGTAATAAATTCCTGCGGATTCGATATCATGTGAATTGACGAAGTTGTGGATTTTTTTTCTTCTTCAACCTCCATCCCTTTTTTTTTTTGTTTTCGTTTTAAAATTCTTTTGCAGTAAGAATTGGTCTTATCAAAAACTTGTCAATATAAAAGTTGCAGATAATATTCAGAGAATTTATAATACATTTAATTGTATTTGATATCTTGAGAATTGATGAAATTGTGAATTTTTTTCTCCCGAAAACGCTATTTTTTTCGCCCCTTGAGCCCATTTTTATTTTTGTCAAAAATCTGTCATACATAAATTTTTGACTCATTTTTAGAAGCAATAATAACTTTTAACTGAGTCGATATGTATTATAATTAAGACGTTATGGGGTTTTTTTCGTTTTTCACACAACCCCTCCCTATTTCCACCCCCTTGGTCCGTTTTCACCCATTAACAAACTTGACCGAGATTTTATGACCCTTGATTTTATGTACCAGTTGAAAAGATTTGTGCAGAATTGTGGAAGTTTTCACGTCCATAAAAAGTTATATTGATAGATAGATAGATAGATAGATAGATAACATCTGGGGGTGGTTTTGGGTTTTAGGGGTCATGATCGGCGTAGATCTGCAAAAAAATTTCTGAAATTCCAACATAGGGGAGATCCCTATAGGTAGTATTTCATACAAAAAAAAAAAAAAAAAAAAAAAAAAAAAAAAAAAAAAAAAAAAAAACGCAGTGAGTTTGATCCTTAAGACTTTTATTTAAAAAAGTTCTCAGCTAAATATAGCATCTCAGGACCCATATGAAATAAAGCGGAAGCAAGCATCGCAGGTCGTAATCCTTTATGGATTTTAGCGCCGCAGAATTTATTTCATTAAGTTTTATTGGTTTCAAATCGCTATAAAGTTTATTAAAACCTAGTTCACACAGAATACATAAAACAATAATATATAAGTCTTGAAATTCTTTAAAACATAACAGCTAGTAAATTCAGGTCTAAAATTTATTTTTTTTTTCCAAATATTATGTGTTAAAATGCAAAGAACTCGCCAATAAAAGCTATTTATACATGGTGTCCGGTCTCAACGGTGTCCAATGGCTAATTCCTAAACCGTTAGCCATAGACATATAGTTCCAATTACAAAAATGTTTAAAATCAGGCAAAGAAACATTTTAAAGCGATATGGGTCAATAAAAACATTTCTTAAAAAATTACGAAATTTAAATTTTTATACGGTCCCCTGGTCATATAAGTTATATTTAGTACTTTTTTCGTATTACACTGACAAGTAAGACAAAAAAAAAAGTCCCATTCATATAACGCTAAAATTGAGCGAGTTATGAAACTTTAAAAATGCATGACTTATGCCACTTTTCTACTCTGAAAACAAATGAGTTTGGCATGGCTTTGAGGGATCATATACCAAGTGTTTAAAGTATTCGAAGATTCATGTGTATCTGCGCATTGAAAAAAAATCCTACAAGTATTATGATTAAGTCTCAATTTGGCTAAAATAACATATGTTCTATTTTGTCAGGATTTGAGACTGTTTCTCTTATGATATTTTTTAACAAAAATTATGTTTTTTTATAAGTTTTTATGTTACTTCAAAAATCGTATGTATGTTTTTCCAGTTCAAAATTTGTACTCGAACTTTAACCCAGTTCTAAATATCCGATCGAGATTGCATTTTACATACTGGCGCAAATCCGATAACAATCTAATACTATTAAGATTTTCGGTGGTTACCATTTATACTTATTTTACATGATAACACAAAAAATTTCGGATAGATTTCTGCCAAGGAGTTAGAGAAAACGTTTTAGATTAGATAATACAA
Source organism: Maratus speciosus (assembly GCA_963932465.1). Taxonomy (NCBI): domain Eukaryota; kingdom Metazoa; phylum Arthropoda; class Arachnida; order Araneae; family Salticidae; genus Maratus; species Maratus speciosus. The sequence goes on along the minus strand of OZ010786.1, from coordinate 165,104,799 downwards.
GACTGTGATTGTTGGGTTTTTTAACTTTTAAGTATTTTTTAGCACTGAATCCGAAAATTACCTTAATTTTTAACCATCATGTCAGGATATTTCGCAAATCATAAATTTTCAAATTTAAAGAATAACAAAAATCGAATACTATAAAGTAGAGGAGATGATTGTGTTTTTAACTTTTGATAATTAATTTTTACGCACTTTTTAGCTGAATCTGAAAATGACCTTCATTTTTAACCATTACGTTAGAATTTTTTTGCAAATCGTAAATGTGTAAGTTAAAATATAGCGAAAATCTCATACTATAAAACCTATGTAAAACATTTTTTATTTTATCTTATTTTATTTTATTAAAAAATGTATTAGATATTTTTGCTTATCCTGGGATTCTTACAGCTAAACAGCTGAGTGGTCCTATGAGATGGGGGAGGAAATTCAATTTTAACATTGAACTTCTTAACTTTGAAATTTGCAGTTTGCGAAAAATCCTGATATGATAGTTAAAAATGAAAGCCAATTTCGGATTCAGCGTTGTAGAATATATAAAAATCAATTATCAAAAGCTAAAATACATGACATAACCCAGCTTTTGCAGGCTTGTGCAATCTAATAATATTTTAAAATACGTATCATTTTGTAAAGAATTGAGGCTGTTAACCCCTTGAGGGGCACCGGTATATATTATATACCACCTACGATTAATGAAGTTTTACACCAGAGAAATTTTATTAGATTTTACTTTTCTAACTTTGGTGGAAAAAAGCCGTAAAATTGCTTTTACTTATTTTGAAATAGAATTTTTCAAAGATTCCGGTGGGAATTCAGCATTTCACAAACGTAATTGCTTGCCCCTCGAGGGGTTAATTTAGAATAATTTTATTTAACAAAAATTCTGTTTTTTCTTTCTTCTTAAATGTTTATTACAAATTGTATATTTTCTATTAATATGCCAGAATGATTAAAGATTTCAAATTTATATTGCAATGTTAATTTTACTCCCAAACTTTTTTTATATCTGACGAAATTATATTTCGACTAAATTTGTGAATGACCATCAATTTGCAGCAAAAAATATGTTCCAACTTTAAACAGCTATTACTCAGTCAATTTTAATCGTAGAATAACGGGACTTTTTTTGTATTACTTGTCAGTGTAAAAGGAAAATTTCACTAAATATAACTTATAGGACCGGGGGACCGTATACAAATTTAAATTTCGTAATTGTTTAAGAAATGTTTTTATTGACCCAAATCGCTTTTAAATTATTTCTTTACCTGATTTAAAACATTTTTGTAATTGGAACTATATGTCTATGTTAAAATAGCAATTAAAGCCTTTGTGCAGGAATATTGAAATGCAGTAAACCAACGTTTAAAATGCACAAATAATGCGTGAAAAAGCAGCAAACAGCTGTTTCGAATCTACAGCGAGATTCTTCTCTCGAGCGAGTTTCGAATCTACAGCGAGATTCTTCTCGCTGTAGATTCGAAACAGCTGTTTGCTGCTTTTTCACGCATTATTTGTGCATTTTAAACGTTGGTTTACTGCATTTCAATATATGTCTATGACTAACGGTTTATGAATTAGCCATTGGACACCGTTGAGACCGAACAGCCTGTATATACAAAAAAAAAACAAAAAAAAAACAGAGTAAACGGTGAACAAGACATATTCTAAGCTAACACCATGCAGCATTAAAAAGATTACTTAGAAAAATTGCAGTTGGATATGACAAAAAATCATAAATATCCTAAATAAAATAATTATAATAATAAATATAATTTAAATGAATATCAATAAATATCATTTACTTACAAAGCACACTTTCCACAAATCATATTATTTGGGTTTTATTATTCTTGGCATTATTATTTTTAGTAGTGCTTTTTACATTTAAGATTAATAATTAAATTAATTTTAAATATAAATTCAAGAAAAAAGTAACTCGGTAAAGTTGCAGTAAAAGATCATATATTTAATCTTAACATATTTATGAAAACAATTCGTCCAACATACTTGGTTCTTTTATTTCAGTAATTCAGAGTATTTCATTGAATTTGGATCTAATGAAAATAATGTTTTCTGTCTTCCGCAAAAGTTAGTTTCAATTTAAATAATAGCAAAATTTTAAAATAAATCATTAAATCTTCAGAAAACACGTTTATTTTCACTAAAAAACTAATTTAATGAATTAATTAAATAAGGATACGTTTTTCTTTATAATCGCCGAAAAAATTCCAACCAATATTCAGATTCTTAAGTTAGAAATCTCTTAATATAAGTATTCTGTTTTGTGCGTATGGTGTACTGTTACATAAATTGTAGTAAATAAAAATTGAAATATTGTATTGGACGGCGTTAACATTACAATTGTAAAGTAAAAAAATGATTCTTTGAATATTGAATTTTCGATCCTAAATATTAAATCAACGCTGAGCACATATTTATATATATATATTACGCTATCGTACGTGGTACAGAAATTTACTGCCAGCGCCCGAATGAAACGCATCTCATTGGTTATTGAACAGCACTTAATGCATTTCCATACCTATAGGGGGTTACGATAGGGGGAACCCTGCTCTGTCGCGAAATGCCGCCAAGTTTGTCGCCAACTTGGCGATGTATTGCCAAATTTGGGGACCAAAATTAGTCGCCAAAAGTGACGCAAACTTGGCGATATCTCTAAGGTTTCGGAAAATTCCCATACACTTCCATTGTAAACCAATAGTGTTTACTTGCTTAAAGAAAATCAACAAATTGCGATATTTTAATGCAACAAAAACTAATATTAGCTTAAGGGATTGTATTAATTATATTTAAGGGACTCCAAGTAAATTATATTATGAATAAAAGTAACATGATACTGTGCTTAGCATGCTTTCCCAAACATAAATTTCAAGGGAGACCAAACTGGTCGCCAAGGGCGGCTAGTAGTATATATTATTGTATAATATTTTTATTCATAGTTCGGATACTCTAGCCACAAAATAATGTTTTTATTTTGTCCCGAAAAGAGAAGGAATGATATCCAAAAATTGTGAGATGGATATTAAAATAATGCATTTTCTATTTAATGACAGCAGAATTTATATTAAAAAAAAGTCATTTTTAAATATTAAATTTTCTTAAATTATACGCATGATATTGCGTGCTTCATATATTATAAAAAATAAATTAGGTTTACCAACTAAAAATTTCAAAATAAAATTAATTGGAATAGAATGAGTTGATTAACGCAAAAGTTTACTTTGTTTTTTCAACCTATTACAATTTGGCCTGTTTACATTCCATTAATGCATATATTAATCCAATTTTTATGAAAAAAGTAAAAAGTACTCAAATCAAATAGATAACAAGAAAAATGAGTTAAATCACTATGCTTTAAGAAATGAATAGTTGAATTGCTATCTGTATGGACTAAATTGTTTTGACGAAGGATAGTCCGATTTTGCACTTGATAAGTAAATTTTAAAATCTGGAATAATTATTTAATTTCACTTCATAAATTATGGCAAATGATGTAAATTTAACCTCGTACTTTAAATGATTTTAAGTGTTATTACCAGTCTTGTTTTGGTCTTGAATAATCACGTACAAAGTGTTACACTTTCAATACACTTTCAGAAATGTAAATAGTATCCTATCTGGATAAGTTATTATAACTAGTAAAACTACAGATCAAGAGCCCCAATGTCAGCTCTGCAACTCATTGTTTTTTAACACATTTTGCGTAAAATTTCTCTTCCTGCAAAATGCAATTTAAAGTTTTTAAATTACATAAATATTTATAAAAGTAAAAAATATTTTGAAGTTTACAGGCATTAGAAGCGTTAAATTAAACACGCTGTTATGTAATGATATTCTAAAATTCTCATGAGATACTTATTCTGGTAATTTTTTAAATAATAAAGCAGATTTCTTCAGGCTGGTCCTGGCTTTAAGAAATTAATAGTTGAATTGTTATCTGTATGGACTAAATTGTTTTGACGAAGGATAGTCCGATGTTGCATTTGATAAGTAAATTTTAAAATCTGGAATAATTATTTAATTTCACTTCATAAATTATGGCAGATGAAATAAATTTAGCCTCGTACTTTAAATGATTTTAAGTGTTATTACCACTCTTGTCTTGGTCTTGAATAATCATGTACAAAGTGTTACACTTTCAATACACTTTCAGAAATGTAAATAATATCCTATCTGGATAAGTGATTATAACTAGTAAACCTGCAGTCCAAGAGCCTCAACGTCAGCTCTGCAACTCATTGTTTTTAACACACTTTGCGTAAATTTTCTCTTCCTGCAAACTGCAATTTAAAGTTTTTAAATTACATAAATATATATAAAAGTAAAAAATACTTTGAAGTTTACAGACATTAGAAGCGCTAAATTAAACACGTTGTTATGTAATGATATTCTGAAATTCTCATGAGATACTTATTCTGGTAATTTTTTAAATGATAAAGCAGATTCTTCAGGCTGGTTCTGTACCCCTGAACACCCCGTAGTCTCGTTAAATTTACACTTGTAATTTTCTATTGATTGTGCTAATTGTTATTGTATGTCTTCGATTTATTTTTACACTATGTTTTATAACGATAAGCAACAGTTTGGACAGGCATTTTACGCTATCCCAATATCCATATAGCAATATTTACTTGCCTGCCATCCACAAACACCTACATCTGATTGATAAGGAACTTTGGAAATGTAAAATCAGTCATCTAATTTAGTAATGTTTTTAAAATTTTTGTTTCCAGAAAATAGTTTTGATTGCCTTTCTATCATACAGTAACCCCTCGATATATCGCGCTACATGGGAAATTAAAAAAGAGCGTGATATACCGAGGGGAGCGATATAACGATGAGGTCGAGAAGAGTATTTATAAATGAAAATTAAAGATCCCTAAAAAAAGCAACGAAGTTTTCTATTTAATACTTGTCTAAAAATTTACAACACAAAAGGGATGGTACAACGTTAAAAAAATACAAAACCGTACATTTACAATATACATTTTTCGTACATTTTGTGCATTTTATGAAAATAAGGATCCAGAGGTGTTTGTTTTTTTTTATTTTCTTTGATTATCTGCTTGCTATAAAAGAAAAATAAACAGTCCTAAATAAAGCCAGGAGGATTTCGATTTAATATTTGTTCAAACAAGTTGGAAATTGCACGTCAAACGTAGCAAATTAAGTTCGTTCTTACTCTAATTAGTTTTATAAATATTTTTTACTTCGCATATTGTACTGAATGTATATTTTAGTGCACTTCATAAGTGCATATCAATTTCATTCTTTTCGAAAAGCTGTAACATCATTAAAATTCACACGAAATCATTTTCCCCATTGGCCATAATGTAACGGAAAACTTTTGATTGTTCCTGTAATTAAACCATTCATCCGATTTTCATAAAATTTGAAATGGCTCGACAAAATTTTGCAACAATTATATGTTTAAAATTTCATACCATTCCGTTGGGTATTTTTTGCTCTGTTATATGCGGGTGGACAGACAGACGGACTGAACGACGACTATAGATGCTACGTATTTATATAATTACGAACGCACATAAAAAGGTAAAAGTTCAACGTAAAATGGATGTTAAAACGGTAAAAAAATACAAACTGTACATATACAGAATACACTTTGCTTTACTTTTTATGTATTTTATGAAAATAAATATCCAGAGGTATTTGTCTTTTATTTTCTTTGATTATTTGCTTGTTACTGGAAATTAATAAACAAAAATGAACTAATTGCGTTACAGTTATATGCTTGGATTTCGACGTTTCAAAGTTTTATATGCTTTTTAGAAGATACTTCCTCTTCGTCGTTCTCTTCTTGGGACATAGAACTATTATCTCCTTGAACTGCAGAAATAATTTATGCGTCTGTCAAATTTTGAAATATGGTTTTGAAGGGGAAGAAATATCGGTGACTATTAAGAATATTATTTAATCAACAAACCGGAAATTTGTTGGGGGTCAATTAAAAGAGCGAAATCGCCGAATGCGCGATATACCGAGGCGCGATGTAACGAGGGGTTACTGTATTTATATCCAAGATAATTATCTAAATATATTATAATCTACTCGATAGCACTAACTTGCTAAAATCACCCAAAAATAGGCATGTTTGGAGATTTTTAAACCTAATTGATAATTATTCATCATCGTGTCCGCTGCCAATTGATTAAATAACAAACGTGATTTGACACCATAAATTATTTTTTGTGATATTCTTTTAATAGTATCCACAATCAATTTAAAATCGTAATGTTACCAACACCGTTCATATTTAACGCAAACCTATGTTTAAGATCAAATTAGGAAATATTAACTAATATTTTATTTCCCTCAACCGGACTTTCTACTTAATCTTTTGTAATCGACATTACTTGTATTATTTAATTTTTAATACATTGCAAGCTGTTTCCCTAACTTCGTTCACATAGCATTAAAATAAATATAAATGCATTAATTAAACAAACATTTTACTCTCCCTAATTAAAATCATACATAATTAATCATATCTTTATCCCATTTTATAGGAGACAATACAGAATTTGTAATTTGTATAGCTTTGACATACCTCAGTCATAAAAATGTGAAATTTTCTGCCTATTAATATGAGCAAATGTGGAAGGAAATTTCAACCAATGAAAGAAGGAGAGCCAAGTAAAATTGTAGAAATCTTTCCTCGTAAAACGAAAAAACATCGCTGGGTGCACACTACTGCTTCAAGTATTTAGGTGGTATTTGATGTAAAATTTGTATATGTATTCATTGCACTCTGTAAGACCTTACAAAAATCCATTATAACAAAAATAATTAAAAAAGCTATTTTTAAAAACGACAAAATATTTTTACAATTTCAAAAGTAAAAGAAATGTGGAATGAAGATCCGGTATACGATTTTAAAACGTTTCTCTAGTATACTTTGAGCTTCCAAGCCTTAATTTCGATACTGGTTGAGAAAAAATGATTTACTTTGACGTAATCGTATTAAAAGTTTATGGTTTCTGAACAAAAATATAATTTCTTTTAAAAAATAAAGTAAATTTTCATTTATATTTTCTGAAATGCGGGCTGCTTTAAGAATTAACACTCGCCAAAAACTATTTTTCAGACTATCTAGTTAATTTTTTCAGTTTTTAAAAATTTAAATAATTATTTCCCGATATAATGACGTCATTTTCGACATTGATAATTTTGCGATGCATAATTTTGACATTTACTATCCGTTTGTTTTCAAAAGTTTTTTTTTAATTGAAATTTTAAATTAAAACTTAAACCTTTATGTTAATCGTGCGCAGACGATAAACCGTAAAATATTGATAACATTTTAAAAATAATAATAAGAATTAATATTATAACTTAAGTTGCTTTAATTCCAACATCAAAGCGGATCAACATAAAAAAAAGATACGGGACCGGTATCGTGCCAATACCGCTGGTAGTGGCAAGTGGCTGTCGGCCGATTGCTTAAGGATAGCTCTGTGTTTACTGGTATACTTAATTTCAAGCTAATCGGATGCATATTGCGGCAGTTATCGCGGAACAGATAGACAGACAAAAGACAGACGAAAACCAAAAACTTTTCGTGTCTCCACAGTAAGCCTTCACTGAGGTTTCGGAAATATCATCCGAAAAGGGGTATCATCCAATTGGATTCAACATTTATCAGCATTACAGTTTAGCTGAAAAAAAAAAAAAAAAAAAAAAAAAAAACGCAATTCCGAATTAAACTGGCACTATACCTTGTTCTATCCTTTGTCTTGCGCTTGTAAGAATCCATTCAGTAATGCCATTAATCATTTTAAACTTGATAATTACAAATTTAAAAGTATATTTTTCAATTCAAAACTTAAAATTGATAAATTAATCTGTAATCATTTGAACATATTTTTAAGTAAATGTAAAATAGCTTTAAAAGATGAAAAAGATTTTAATACCTTTTACTATTATAACATAATTCTTTTTAAAATACTTCTATGGAGCATTTTCTCGAACAATGCAATTTAATTTTGGATTAAAAGCAATTTTGTGTCCTACTTTAAATTTGATTTATTAAAGTATTATTAATGACAGCATTAAGTACACACTTAGTTAAATGTCTTTGAATCACTTTTTTAACTGAGAAAATTTTAAGGGGATAATTATATTTGTGTGTAAGTTCTTTAAAGTTTATGATTGATTTTTATTTATATTTTAATTTCTAAGAACTAAATAATATACATTGAAGAAGAATATTATAAAACTGTTTTTTTTTTCTTTTGCAAATTAAAGATTACATCTTTTATGGTGAAATTGGCGACAAACGAATTCAAAAATTGCCATTAGATTGGGAATTGTGTCTTTTTGCAATCTTTATCTATATAGAAAGAATGAAGCTTAAGATGGAGCTTCATATCAAAATAGTAACAAACTGTGAAATTTGCATTTCCAGCACTTGACTTTAACACCATGTTACGAAAGTTCCCTCGAATTAGCCTACATATACGTTTCAACAAAATTTCTTTGATTAGTTCCAGTGATAGTCACTACTGATTTTTCTTGTTAATGTCTCAAAGTGGAATTCCTTATTTTAAGATTAAGATTTAACACAAATTTTACAAATATTTACTTGTCAGTAACAAATATTATTTATACTAAATAAATCGCTCAATTACTTAAACAAACGCTTAAAGCCACAGTTACGTTTATTCCATATGCATATACATATGCTAGAGTGCATACACATATACTCCATATACGTTATATATACGTCATTTACCATATATATGTAATATTTACACCTTATATGTGATATATATGTCTTATACAGATGTCACATATGCGCAATATTGCCATCTTATGTATCATACATTTTTATAAGTATAGATATATCTCTCATACATATATACAATATTTAAAAATTATATGTCGTGTAAGACATAATCATGTATATATATATATATGACGCATATGTGATAAATATACGACATATAGGACTATAACTTAGTCATACACTTATAAATGACTATGACTAATTTATCCCATAAACCTTCATGATGCATCTTGGTCTCTTCAAGATTGATCCCTGGCGGCCACAATAACAATGAAGTACCAAAACTTTATGTGTTAGCAATTTTTAATACTAAATGTATAACTAATATTCGAATGATACTCTAAATTCTGATTATAGATGGTTCTAGAGTCACTATTACTTTCATTTGTTAAAAAAAGCTTATAATCGATTTCATGAATTGAAATTTATTGTGTGTAACTATACAAATATGTACAGTCGTGGAAAAAAAAGTAAACACCCCTAACTAACTCTGCAAAATATTGTCGTAGAAGAAAGTTACTGGTACCACACGATTGATAATAAGGTCTAATTTTAAATGATGTATATAAAATTTGTTTAGGGGACCATCTACATGTTAAACCTAACCATAACTTTGTTTTTTTTTTTCGATAGCAGTACACAATTCTGTCAGCATAAATGAACTCCACACCCTTGAATTAGCCTAAAAACCAATTTTTATGCAATTCGTACGATAAATTTACGAGAAATTAATTGCTTTAAAACGAGCGTATTTTAGGAGCTGTATCCAAACTGAAGGTGGGAATTCGATTCTTCACCTAGAGAGCACCCTTCTTGATCAAGACATTTTATGTGCCGCCCAAGCAGTCATTGAAGACTGCTAGATTACAGAATAGCATAAGAAATTTCAAAATATCTAGTCACTTCTATCATAGACGGCCTCTTATACCATCATTTTGCCGTTTTTTAAGCATAATTTGAAAACAACTTGGAAGAAAAATGTGAAATTTTCCATAAAGCAGGACTCAATAAATCTATCAAAAATTGTAGGTTGCAATTCATAAATTCTTCGACTATTAATTTCATAATTCATATCATAAAATTATAAAAATTGCAAATTCAACGTATTTGTGTTTGAGTATTTTAGTATTATTGCTACGCAGAAAATTAGCTCATTATGAGTATAATTTTAGGAGATATTAATGAAAATATGAAAATGCAATTTAACATTAGAAGCACTAAATTTTGAATGTTTATAATTCAAAAACTTATCATTCAAATGACTTGAGACTTGATGCCTAGGCATAGTTTGAACAGAAGATTTGAAATATCTCGTTAAAATTGGGTATTGCTGTTGAAAAAAAGGAAGTTTCGGTTCATTTTAATATGTAGATGGCTCCCTAAGCAAATTGTACCTACATCATTTAAAAATAGACATTATTTACAATCCTTCGGTACCAGTAACTTTCTACTACGATAATTTGTTGAGGAGTTAATACGGGGTGTTTACTTTTTTTTTACGACTGTATGTATGATGTAACATGTATGCAAGTATGTACAAATACTGCATACATTTTGATGATGCATATACATGTAACGTATTTAGCATGAAGATAAATTGAAATAATTTATTTATTTTTAGCTCTCTGGCCACATAAATAATACCTAAAAATGAAATTTATTCCATTAATCTTTTTTTATATAGTTTTATCCATAAAACTATAAAAACAATAATCACAATGCTATAATAATGTTTGAAATAATATAACAACTAAATTTATATAAGTATTTATAAAGAAAAACATATACATTTTCAATTAAAGATAGTCTTAGTATTATAAAATATACGCCAGAACTTTTTGACACATGCCATGTTATTACACGACCTGACAATTACATTAAAAATCAAAAGTTACATAAAAAAAATATATATATGCCATCGAGCTCAAAAGAAAAAAATTTCATTACTAATTTTTTCAAAATAAAAAAACATTTTGAAAACCGCTAGAAGTGTTTTTATGCGCGCATGACAAATCATTTTTTTTAATCCAATTTAGCCGGAGAAGTGAATACAAAAAGTATTGGTAGATAAATAATAATATGTCAAAAAGTTTCCCTTTTACAGTTTTTAAAAGTGAAAGAGACAACAAAATTGAAAAAGTAATAAGAAGACATTTTCTGTATCATTTATCACGCCTTAGGACTTTTCTTAAAAAAACTTGAAAAGAATATGAAGAAGAATTGGAACATTTTTCGTATTTTTGAGCATTTCAGTTGATTTATAAGAAACACTATTAGAAAATGTATTGACTTGTCATAATAAAATAAAATTTAATTTTGTGAAATTTGTAACTATAATTCATGATTCATCGATTCATACAAACCAAATTTGTTTCAAAATTTAATTGATTGCGTAACAGATATAAATGAATAGTCTATTTATTAGTTAGGGTAAAACGTTCATTATAAGGGATATGCGGGAAAATAAAAATTTTAAATTTAAATAATTATATTAAGTTTTTAAATAGGCTTTAATCTATAAGATTAGAATAAATATGTTTTTGTAATATAGTAATGATATTCATTCTAAACGAATACAACAAATTCCAGTAAATATTATAATAAAAAATATCCGTACATTTTTAATTTACGATATTCCTCTTATTGTAGAAAAAAAAATGTTCCAAAAGGCCTTGAAACATATCACTTTATTTCATTATCTGTTTATTAAAGTAAAAAGTAAAATGTACTTAGATTTAAAAAAAAAAGGAAAAGAAACATGCCCATGAATTTGAAAGTAAAACTACCTGCTCTAATTTTTTTAAATGATGATCATTTTGAAAAACGGTAAAAGTATTTTAATGCGATGTGCGATAAATCACATTTTTAATATAATTCGGCTGATGTAGCTAATACAAAAAATCCCTGACGGCTCGGCCTATAGATGGAGGTAGATTTCAAGCTAAGTACTAATTTCGCCAACAAAAACTAAATCAATATTAGCGATAACCACAGTTTAACAATTTTATCTGGCCGTTTTTGACGCGTTTCTAATTTCATTTTTCTAATATACACATACACGCACGTATATACTCGTATGTGGAATACATTTACAAGTGGTGAAAGCTAATTCAAATAAACCTCAAAACGTAAAAATATGCCACTATTTCCACAATCAGGTTTATATCATGCTTTAATACGTTTTTTGAAACTCGCATGGCGTTACAAATTCATCTGCGACGTCCATTATATCTCCAATAAGAAATCATGTTCTAGAAAACTTATGAAATAATATAAATTTTTTTTTTTTCAATTCGTCAAACTATTTATTTCATTTTCCACGTGGAAATCTTGCAATAGAAAAGTAATTGTTGTGGTGAGAATTTTATTGTTTTTTTTTTTAATTGTTGGCAAGTGCTATAACGAAAAATGTTTATTTTTTCCTGTCATTGTTCTGTAAGAGCTGTTTTTATCAGAATCTTGTAAAGGCAGTTTTCAGAATTTTTAACCCTCCACATTTCTACACCCTTGGGACGATTTTGCCAATTTGCAATTCCCGCCGAGATATTAGCCATCTCAGTGTTTTTGGGGAGTTTGAAGACGATCCGTGCATAATTGCGACTTTTATCGCAAAATTTAGTACATTCATACATACATATAAACTTTTCAGGTGGGGGGCGGTTGAGTTCCTGGGGTCATATAACGAAACGTTATGAATGAATTTTTCAAAAATCGCAGCATGGTAACGACTGAAATGGGTAGTATTTCTTAAGAAATCTACCTAAAAGTATTCCTATACAGGGTGTCCCAAAAAGATTGAAACACGTTTTAATTTTTACTTTATTCTATCTTCAATGCAAGAAAGTATTGTAATTGAAATTTTTTGACTTCCGGTTTTGGACGGATTTACACGTTTTAGAGGTCAGAGATCCCCCAAAACATGTTTATACAAAATGTCTGTCTGTCCGTGTTTGTGTCCATGTGTCCAAATGTCCATTGTACAATCGAAAAGTGTATGAAGCTATGCATAGAATTGAACCAAATTTTTTGTATATGTTTTTGGCTATTGCAAACAGGTCATCCCTGAATTTGGAAAAATTCCGCCTGAAGGGTGCACTATAATAGCAATGTTTATGCCATTTTCATTCTTGTACAATCGAAAAGTTTACCTATTCGTGATATTTCAATTTTCGTTCTTTAATCATGACCTTGTTTTAATGTTATCTGTTCTCCTTCACAGCTGGTAACGCGCCATGGTCTTCAAGTGAGCTTTCGATTCATCTCAGCTAATTTCATTTTAAAATTTTCTGATGTACATGTACTCACTGCAGTTTTTCATTCATATGATTGATCAAGATTCATACCGTTTAGAATGAGTTATAGATGCTTTACTTTATCTTGTTCCAAAAGTATTGTTGGTTACACAAAACAAAATTATTTTTAAAAGGATGATTTATTTTGCCTTCGCATCTTTTCAGCTTTCTTGGCGTTGAGGGGGGGGGGGGGATTTTTTTTTCATTTCGGAAATATTTCTATATATCTATTGTAAGAACATTATATTTGTACATTTGCTAAATTCTACAATATACTAAGAAAAATATTTAAAATAAAATATTTCAGTTGGGGTTATAAATATTGCACAAAATCCCTATAAATTCAAATTTAATTAATCCTTCTAAATCCTTCTCAAATTTATTAAATTATTATGTATACCTTAAAGGGTTAAAATTTTCTGATGTACTCGCTGCAGTTTTCCATTCATATAATTGATCAAGACTCGACAATAACGCTTTCGTCTCTAGACGTTTAAACATTTAACATCATATTTATCCTGAAGACGACTGCGGAAGCAGTTCGAAAGGTCGATATTATGCTTTATCGATAATTTTATTTGTACAAGTTCATACAAAAGTTCTCGCTTATGTGTACCATTGTCCAAGTTTATATGTTTTAACGCATAAATCTTATTTATTATATTTTATGTTACAATTGTCCTACATATGTTAATAAAAATTATTATTTGTAACGTCTAAGCTTGATGATTGGTCAACGTTTTATTGGGAAAATAAAACGCTGGAAAAAAAATTTCATAAAAATTATTTATGATATTTGACAATAATTCGTTTTTTAAGCCCGGGTTAGGCCAGGTCGTCTACAAAAAATATTTTAAAGCATGATTCGAAAATACATATTTTACAACCTTGGTAACTAAACCAATATCTGTTCGAAATTAAAATTTTACAATTTCGATATAGCATTAAATCTGTTTGCAGAAATACTAATGAAAAGTCTCAAAACCAAAGGTAATTGAGTGCATAGCGAAATCCTTTTTCTTCTACAATTCTTAGCTAATAATTTGGTAGTACATGCATAATTAAAGTTCAGGCTAAATATGTTTCATTAAAATAGAGGATTTTCCCCCCAAAATGTTTTATTATAAGCAAAACATATATATGGTGCTTGTTCGATTGAAACACACGATTGTTATTTAATGAAAATAAATTCTTAAACACATTTTAATTTTTTAAAAGAAATAACATCGGTATTAATACTCTTTAATCGAAATTTATTTTTATTATCCCAAAATATATTACTCTATTGATATATAAATCAAAAAAAAGAAAAGAAACAGACTAAATAAAGAACAGTTTATTTTTCTATAGCATTAATTGTAATCGAAGTTCTGTTATTCATTAATAAATTACAATAAAAATAATATCTTTCTTGCATTTAGAGAATTATTTATCGAATATTTTTATATAGCTAAAAATATTTTTATATAGCATTTACAAATATTTTCCTATCTAGTATATGTATCACAAACATTGAGACGATAACATTTAAAGGTAACAGGATTTCTAAAAATTGTAGTAAAAACTATTAGGCTAACTGAATATGCTTAACCGGCTGGTTTTGTTTACCGGTTTGGTCTCCTTTATCCATATAGCATATGGCTAATAATATGACCTTTACCTACATGGCTAATAAGATCTGAGAAGCGAACCGCCCTGTTCAGTTCTCCGAGTCTCTAGGCAGGGTGCCAAACTCGTGTCGGTACCTAACAGGTCACATTGTGACCCTCTTGAGGCGTAATGCATGCTGCGTTGGCATTGTACTGACGTACGGATGTCGATGGTGGTAGACAGAAACACGGATGTCTAAATCTTGTCCCTCAAAGAAGGGTACCCGGTGCTTGGCACTTCGGTACCTGAGGAGTTGCCGCGTCCCCTCGAGTTTAGCTAGCGGCAAAATGCAGGAGATCCTCTGAGAAGCAAGGCTTGTCCTTAGTCATGCTTGACGACTTCGTTGTCAGTGATGTTGTTGTCGACTTGACGATGTCGTTGTTAGTGGAAGGCATTTTGAACTGGTTTCGCCATGACTGACCACGTAGTGGTATAATTTCGGCTCTACCTTAAGTGTGCGGCGTCGCCCCTGTGCAGGCGTTTTGTTGAGTATCGTACTCGCCACAACAATCCACGAGGCAAACAAAATCAGGCTGCTGCACCGACTTTGCGAAGCTCTAGGTTGTGGTTTGGCTTGTGTGTCCCATCCATTGTGGTGCCGACTGACGGGTTTTTGTCGTGGCATCACTTGCTGCCTTTTGAGACGAGAGATCACTATACGTTCTTCTTTGAATGACCGCATGGAGCCTCTCGGATCCAGATCGGGGAACTTTTAGTTTTACCCATATAGCACATATGCTTTCCTAAAGATCCCCACGAAGATTTACGATAAAATACCATCATCCCCAGGCCTTCTGAAGGATGCAGAAAATCAGGATCAAAATTGTCACCAGGAGGTCCTCAGGAACAGAAATTGTCCACCTTGCAGCATTCTGAGGAGCTCCCCAGATCTTCCTGCAGCGTCCTCCTTTGGAGGTTCTGGGGAAGATTTTAGGAAGTGATATCGGAGGCCATCGGGAAACTTCAAGGTCACTTAATATACTCAAAATTTTTGAAGCTATGATTTAAACTAATATTAAAGAATTTAATTATTTTTTTTAGAAATAAATACGTACTTTTTTTACATATTAATCAGATGGATTCATATGCAACAGACATTTCATACTGAACACAGCTTTTGGGAATAAATTTCTTACCTTCATACTGCCTGCCGGATTTCAACCAGGGTACTTAGGAACACTAGACGGGCGTTCTATCTATTATTCTACAGGGCCATGTTGGTCATGAAATGTTTTTGAGGTATTCCTGCATTTTTTATTCTCATTTGAAATTAAAATCTACAAAATATACAAAATTTTTGTACCTCGTATAAACCGGAATTATCTAACTTTAATTGCGATTCAAAATGCATAACCTTTTCAATATATACAATATAAATTTAAATTCATAACTAGAAAAAAAACTTTCCAGTAATTATTTAAGGTTACATAAATGTCTTTGATGAAATTCCTACATGAAAATATATTTTTAAATAACAATAATATTCTTTTAGCTTTTAATATTTAATGCCCATTGAAATCATTCTGTACTATTTTTCATACAATTAATGATGCTAAATTTTTTTGAGGATATCTTGCAATTTAATTTTAGTTAATAAAAATAATATTTCCATAGATTTAAAATGGAAAATACGGATACTCTGATTTAAAATATGAATTCTTTGTATGATTGCCAACTCTCTCTTTCCCTCTTTCTTTCTTTCTTTCTTTTTTTTTTTTTTTTTTTTCAGAAATTTCGTAAATTGTAAAAATCTCTCTTATTACTTAAATTTATGAAAAAATATATAATTTTTGCTGTGTTTCTTTTTTAAGATAAGGCAACAGGAGGGAAATTGCAACATTATTTAAACCATCTGTTTAGAATTTCTATACTGATTTATCAACGTATAATCGCAAATCAATTAACATTAAACTATTAACTGGTAAAAACAAGTTAAAAAAATATATTTCACAATTTATTTTTCTTATTTATAATCTATTTTCTACTTCTTTACTAAAATATTTTATTGCTGCAGTTTCACAGCGATTTGGTATATTTTGGCGAGAATTTATCAGCGCATTATTAACCCTTTGAGGGGCAAGTAATTGTGTTTATGTATTGTTGAATTCACACAGGAATCTGCGAAAAGATTTATTGGAAAATAAGAAAAAGGAATTTTACGACTTTTTTTCCACCAAAGTTAGAAAAGTAATATTTAATAAAAATTTTCTGGTACAAATCTTCATTAATCGTAGGTGGGATAAAATACATCCCACCAGCCTGTCAATGGGTTAAATCCGTTGTTTATCAAACTCCCATACGATTGTACTAGTTGCAAATATTTGGCGATTTACCACCTGTCACAGGCAAATTGAAAAATATTTAAAATCATTGTATTATTCAATTCCTACTATTAGTTCACACTCTCCCTATATTTATTTATTTATATATTTATTTATTCAATTCCTACTATTAGCTCACACTCTCCCTACATTTATTTATTTATTTATTTATATATTTATCTTGTTCAATTTTTCAATCGTTAATAAAATACTCATTATTCATCCTATCAAGTTGAAATAATTTTTTTAAACTTGTACTAGATGACAATTGATGTTAATACAGTTTTTTTCAAATATTAATTAATTAATTAAATTTTAATTAATTAGTTTTAGTTTTGCATGGGAAACAAAATGGCGGCCATTGGATGTTGAAGATCAATTAAAGTATTTTCAATAAGGGGTTACCATAGGGGGGACCCTGTTCTGTCGCCAAATACCGCCAAGTTTGTCGCCAACTGGGCGATATATCGCCAAATTTGGCGGCCAAAATGAGTCGCCAAAAGTGACGCCAACTTGGCGATATCTCTAATATTTTGCCAAATTCCCATAGAGTTCCATTGTAATCCTACTTGCTTATAGAAAATCAACAAATTGAGATATTTTAATGCAACAAAAACTAATATTAGCTTAAGGGATTATATTAAATTTTTCTTTGATGACCTAAGTAGGAATTGACTTTAAAAACAAAATTTTTATATTACTTGTTTTTATATTTATATATTTATATATCTTGTTCAAATTTTCAATCGTTAATAAAATACTCATTATTCATCCTATCAAGTTGAAATATATTTTTTTAAACTTGTACTGGATGACAATTGATGTTAATACAGTTTTTTCAAATATTAATTAATTAATTAAATGTTAATTAATTAATTTTAGTTTTGCATGGGAAACAAAATGGCGGCCGTTGGTTATTGACGATCAATGAAAGTATTTTCAATTAGGGGTTACCATAGGGGGGACCCTGTTCTGTCGCCAAATACCGCCAAGTTTGTCACCAACTGGGCGATATATCGCCAAATTTGGCTGCCAAAATGAGTCGCCAAAATGACGCCAACTTGGCGATATCTCTAATATTTCGCAAAATTCCCATAGAGTTCCATTGTAAACCTACTTGCTTACAGAAAATCAACAAATTGAGATATTTTAATGCAACAAAAACTAATATTAGCTTAAGGGATTATATTAAATTTTTCTTTGATGACCTAAGTAAGAATTGACCTTAAAAACAAAATTTTTATATTATTTACTTTCTGATAATGTTGTAAAAATATTAAAATGCTGAACTGTCATCGAAAACACACCTTTGTGAAAATTTGTGTAATTCTGTCATATCAGGATCTGTGATGAAAATCGATTGTAAAATTCCATCATTACATTGAAAAAACAGGTGAGTTACATAAAAATAGAAGCTATTAATAAAATTTTTGTCTGTTATAAAACTATTTCATTTTCTAATAAATAAAACTAATTTACAGTTAGACATCCATTTAACGATCTTTAAGATCGTGTGAAAATTTTATGTGCATAAGAAGTACATTGTGCGCCATTTTTCATTTAATTGACGATGTGAAATATTTTTAGTGATTTCTTGAAATGTAATTTAATTTTAGTTAATAAAACTTACATTTCAGGCGGTTTAAAATGCCTAAAAGCACAGATACTTTGATTTAAAATATAAGATATTTTTATCAACGAGTTATTGTGTAAAAATCCCAAACTAAATAAATGCTTTTATTTTTCTTTTACAGAAATCATTGATGGCCTCTTAAAGAAATTCCGAGTTCTATTATAAGGACAAACGATTTTTCCTTAGTTATTTTAGAATTGGGCTTACTTCTAATTATTGAAATAACACTTTTTTTCTCCTTTCCAACATTTTCCTTTTGCAGGTATTGCGGACTGGCCGCCGGCATGCACACACATTTTCAGCTGACAAAAGTGACTGGAGTGAATCAGCTATATTCAGAGTCTAACTGGTAATCCTGTTATAATATTCTCCTTGACACCTAGCTAGGGATGTATGCATGCTAAAATAAGAATAAAGAAGTTCCATGAAAAATAATCCTTTACAGATATCCGAAACTAAAAATTTTGCTAAATAGAAAATAGGTTTCTTAAATGGAAGTTTTAACTAATGCAAATACCCCTCAATTTAAAATTCTGCAGAAACATTTGTAATTTATAAATAAGTATTTGTTATTTTTCTGAAGCTATAATACTATTTATATTTCTGAAGTTCTCTAAATGGAGACTTCACTTTTATTAATAACCATTAAAAAAATAATTTTGTGTACGGTTATTTTAAAAAAAGGTAATATAAAAATAATTAATTAATGTGTCAAAACATATTTAAAAAATAAATTAAAGATAAAATAAATGAAAATATGGTTAAACCTCCAAAACTGTCACTTAAAATTGGCACTTCTATTTAGCTGACATTTTCTTATTCCCAACACACTATAATAGATGACCTTAGATGTATGGTCCAGGCCTGTGATATTAATCTGAATTAAACCTTAAATTTGAATGAATTTATTTTTTTATCCGGTTTTGTAGGAATTTATATTTTTATAAAAGAAAATCTTTCCATATAAACCTTGTATCGTGGTGGGGGGCTGCTCAATATTTATATTTTTTTAAACCAAATGCGCCATTCTAATGAGAATTGTATTCTTTTCAAGTTGGTGTTATATGATGCGATAAAATTGCCCTTCTCTCGTTTGTTTCAGAACGGACATTTGCGGCACTTTTGCCTGATTTTTAAATGCGGTGTCTGGTTAACATATTAGCTAATTATCAAAAAATGAAAATTCTGACCTCAGTTGCATCAAAACTCGATTTATACTATTTTCACATCAAATTTTCTGACATCTACTTACACACAAACACACGATAAGGCTCTCTTCTTTTCTTTGTATAGATACATTTACCTCTAAATATCGGAAAAAATATATGGTCCAGAACTGACTTCTATTTAGAGGTTTTAGTGTATTAATTAAGAAACTTATTATTTAGTTAATTTAAACAATTTAATTCCTTGATTAATAAAAAAG
This sequence comes from Maratus speciosus, assembly GCA_963932465.1. Lineage (NCBI taxonomy): Eukaryota > Metazoa > Arthropoda > Arachnida > Araneae > Salticidae > Maratus > Maratus speciosus. The sequence continues at coordinate 165,084,647 of OZ010786.1, read as the reverse complement.
TAAGAATAACATAAAAGATAAACGCACTATATTATTTATTAAAAATTAATAAAATAATGATAAATGTACATAATTTGGATTAAAAGATAAATAATAGTAATTTATATATTTATAAAGCTAAGCCTTTTCTTTTGACAGCCCGTGAGAAGAAACTACTGCATCAAATTACATCAAATTACTTTTTTTTTAAATGAAAGATATTTGTTATCGTCCATTCATTTGTTCAAATATTTTATTAATTAGCCGTAATTTTAAATTAAAATTCTACAGCCGCACATGCGTAGTATATAAGTACAAGTCTGCCTTTAAAGTGACGCGCTGCTCATGCGCAAACATACTCGCTCATTTGAACTGTCACGTCACAGGTAAAAGTTGTTTTAAGTTCGTCTACTATTCGATCTTACTGTAAACAAGCTTTTCTTTCTTTCACAAAGTTAATATTATCTAACAGAAACATAACTGTGAAAAAAGAGCCAAGTTCTGTAAAGACAATGGCAAGAAAAGAAGTGATATCTAAGTGGGTGCCAAGTTCAAATAAAATTCACTTAAACTTACCTACTGAAGTATTATAGCATTTTTTAAATTATTTAGAAATAAAAATTATTGATAGCATATTAATACAGTGCGTCTCAAAAGTATATGGACAGCCTTTTTTTGAAATAACAGTTCAAAAAATGAAGCCATAGCCACGAAAAAAAAAATAATATGCATATGGAATTATAATACAAGTTTATGACAACAAAGAAATGCAGTATAGGTTTTACACAATTTTTGTAAAAAAATAAAAATCAAAATAGGCTGTCTCAAAAATATATGGACTTTTCGAGTTTTTTGCATTTAACTTCGAATTTTGGATCCGTTCCTTTGAATTATATTGAAAACCGTATCAACTAAGCTTCAAACAAGTGTTTGGAGAATGTGTGGCTGTAAAGGAAATCAATTCTGCTCTACGTTTTTCTTTAATTCCTGAATAGTAGAAAATTGACGACCATGTGCATATAATCTTGTGCTAGTACTCGCCAAAGGCTTTTAATTGGATTTGGGTCTGGGCTGATAGCTGGCCAGTCTATAACAGTCACTTGATTCTGCGTAAACCAAGCTGATGTTGAATGACAGATGTGAATCGACGCATTGTCCTCTTGGAATTTTTAGTTATCCCTTCCAAAAATGTTTCCAAATGGAAGTAGATAGCTTTTAAGGACATTTTAATAATCCTCAGAAAACTGTTGATCATTAAGAGAAGCAATATCCGTTGTTCCATTGAAACAAATCGTGCCCCACGCCATGATTCAATCCCCTCCTTGTTGTCGACTAATGAACTTCTGAGATTTTCGTCGCAGATCATGTCGATGGTATGCCCAGTTATCAGGGCCATCCAAATTGGTTTTGTTTTCGTCACTGAAGAAACACTTAACACTGCATCTTCTCAAGGCTTGTGTTTTTTAGTTCAAAGAACGCGTGCATTTCTATGGTGTACTTTCAGCATAGATTTCACGCAAATTCTGCGATATTTAGAAATTTTGCTTGCCTGTATGCAACGGTGAACAATAGTTCTCGTAATAGGAAACGCTAAAGTCTTTGAAATTTCACAAACAAACTTCTTTTGGGTTGAAACTGCTCGAAAAATCTCTCTGTCATGTCGTAGAGTTGCTTTTTTGGTCGACCTGAACGTTGTTTTCCAATCGCATTGTCACTTTTTGATAAAATTTCATAAATTCCGGATCTGTTACACTTTATTTGTTTAGCAATATCAGAAATTTTAACATCTGAGTTTGCCAAATTTTAGCTATATCAGCAGCAGAGAATTGAACGTTGCGAGGCATTTTCCCACTATTGGATAATTGAAGAATGAGCAGTGATTTTATATTTTGCAGTGGGTACTTACATGTACAGCACGCAGAAAATGCAAATTTTTTTGATACAGTGGAAATAAAAGCAATTCTCTTCATTGTCCATATGTTTTTGGGACAGCTTATTTTGATTTTTTTTTTTTTTTGTTACAAAAATTCTGTAAAATCAATACTGTATTTCGTTGTTGTAACAAATATATTTTATGATTCTATATGCTTATTATTTTATTCGTGATTATGGCTTCATATTTTGAGCTGCTATTTCAAAAAATCGCTTGTCCATATAGGTATGAGACGCACTGTAATAAATCTAGAACTTGGCAAGTTTTTACCTACGAGTCATTTATTTTTATTAATGACATTATTACAGTAAAACTTGTTATTTCATGTTTGGAAGGCTTCATTTGAGTCAGCTCCTTCCCCTTGAAGGGTAGGGGGATAAAATATATCCCACCTAATTTTAACTGCAAAATGCCACATTGACAAAAGAATTTAGGACTAAAAAGTTTAGTTTTATTAAATACGTGAAAAGAAGCTTTTACCTATTTTGCAATAAATTTGTTTTTAAATTATGGTGTGATTCAATCATTTCAGCATGTCACGAATAAAAATTCTTTGCGCCTGAAGGGTTAAAGGGGTTCAGTCTCTAGAGTGATGACCAAGAACAAGCGTAAGTGTATCTGTCTCTTTGTCAGGCCTTTTAGTCTGTTTGCATTGAGGTTTCCGAAGGATGGGTGCTAGAGTGATAACCAAAGACGAGCGAGAGCGTATCTGTGTATTTATTGGTTTATCCTTTAACACTATTCGATAATTGAAGAATGAGCAGTGATTTTATATTTTTCAGTGGGTACTTACATGTGCAGCACGCAGAAAATGCAAATTTTTTTGATACAGTCATAGTCATTTGTTTATAATAATAACTATATAATTTTTTTTTATAATGACATTGTTGTTAATATTAACATCATCATTTATTAAGACATGAAATTAATAGGCATAACATTTAACAAAAACTTGCCAAGTTCTAGATTTATTATTAATATGCTATCAATAATTTTTATTTCTAAACAATTTAAAAAATGCTGTAATACTTCAGGTAAGTTTACGTAGGTAAGTTTGAGTGAAATTTATTTGAACTTGGCGCCCACTTAGATATCACTTCTTTTCTTTCCATTGTCTTTACAGAACTTTGCTCTTTTTTCACAGTTATGTTTTTGTTAGACATCATTACTTTTTGTAAAGTTTCAATTTATTTAGACACTTTACTTAATGCTTTTTAATGTGTTTACATGTGACTATTTTATTCACCAAGCAACGTTCAATTTTAATTTAAATTTCCTACAACTAAGTAGTATTTGGCTGTCAATTTGCGGCAGAAATCTATATTTTAATACTGCTAAATTGAATGCATGTTTTGAAATGAAATGTATTGATTCGAATTTTTTATTGTTTCTGAAACAACAATTACTATCAAACTCCTATATTAAATATTCCTATTAAATATTTCAATTAAATTTCCTATAGCTGGGCCTGATTTTTTGTGCTGAAAGTGAAAAATAAAGTTATGTGCTTATGCCACACTATGTTTCATTCATCCATGGGCGCCGGCAAAGGGGCAATGCAGAGGAAGGACATTGCCCCTCCCTGGATTTTCAAATTTAATTAACTAAATATTCTTTTTCTCTGATGATTTTAAAAATAAAAAATGAACTTTATTTTTCTCAAGTGATTTAAAATAATTAAAACACTGGGAAAAAAAGGAAATAAAATTTTTTCTTATAGCCAAATTTTTTCACTACAATTAACTGGATATTTCGTTTGCAAACAGGGTTTTCATCAAGTTTGTACCGTACTATTTGAGAATTTTAATTTTTTTTTTTTTATAAAATTTCCGGTTTTCGAAATGAACATTCGGGTTTTTGAAAAATAAGACCGCAACTGTTCATTGAAAATTTGATAAGGTTCGGAGAAAAAAACTTGACATTAAGTGTTTTCGGTATTTCATAATAGGTGAATATTAAAGGAAGAAAGTAGTTAATGTTAATCGGCTTCAGATCAGACTAGTTTCAAATGAGTCAGGCCTTATTCATTAAAGGAATATTTCAAGATGAAATGATTTTTAGAGTTATTTTTCATTAATTCGAGCGAATTCGCTTATTTTCAACGTCCTCTGCCGCTTAAAATATCCCAGTACGTTTAAATAACCACTTCTCGGCAATTGTAACATATTATTTTTATTGTTTCATATGAAAGACTGTACATTTAGTTATCCAAAACTGTAATTGTTTTCTTTGTACGATCATTGGAAGGGCAGCTATGACTGTTTTTTTTCAGTCCTCAACAAGAAGTTTTTATTTAAAAAACGGATATACAAGTTTAGGTAACCCAAAGAAAAATAATATCTTTCAATATCGAAATTACGGAAGGTACAACGTAATAAATCGAGAGATTTTTGAGGAGGTTGAATATTTCTAATAAATTTTACGAAATAAAAACTTTAAATGCGCTTTTTGAAAACATGATTTTTGTGAACAATCAGTTAAGGAAACAATCAGTTGCTGCATGTTTTGCTCGGATTCAACATTTGGCCCTTCTTTTGGCAAATTAAGTTTTCACCTAATAGACGAAATGTTAATGCAAAAATGGACACCACCAGATAGGTAATTAATCTGTTTTCACATTTTTTTTATTATTCCTTAGTTTTACAGTGTAAACGAACTTCACACCAAATTTGAAATTTGTTGGTGCAGTAGATATATGAGATTTCTTTGATGAGTGAGTGAGTGATGAGTGAGTGAGAGTCAATGATAAAATTATCGATTATCAGACATTTTCAAATGTCATTATCTCGGAAACTAATTATGTGTTATTTATAAAATTATGTATTCTAGATAATTAGGGTAGCCTTACTACGAATTTCGTATTACAAGTACGTAGGTCAAATAGATTTTGGGTAGTAGAGAGTCGAAATTTGGCGAAAACTGCTCGAAATGATTCACGTAATATAACACACGAGCATGTCAGAGGAACTTGGCTGACACACTGCCGTGTGTCTAGATTCACCAAGCAACATTCAAATTTAATTTAAATTTCCTACAACAAAGTATTTGGCTGTCAATTTGCGGCAGAAATCTATATTTTAATACTGCTGTATTGAATGCATGTTTTGAAACGAAATGTATTGATTCGAAATTTTTATTGGTTCTGAAAAAACAATATAATCCATTAAGCTAATATAAGAAAATTATTAAAATATCTCAATTTGTTGATTTTCAGTAAGCAAGTAAACCCAGATAAACCCCCAGTTTGTAGATAGGTTTACAGTGGAAGTCTATGGGAATTTGGCGAAATATTAGAGATATCGCCAAGGTAGCGTCACTTTTGGCAACTAATTTTGGTCGCCAAATTTGACGATATATCGCCATGTTGGCGAGAAACTTAGCGGTATTTGGCGACACAACAGCGTTTCCTCTTACGGCAAATTAAAATTTCGCCTAATAGACGTAATGTTAAAGTAACAAGTTGGAAATTGCTCGTCAAACGTGGCAAATGAGGTGCGTTCGTACTATAACTATTTTTATAATTATTTTTTGCACCCATATTGTACTGAATGTATATTTTTTGCGCTTCATAAGTGCATAGTCTGTAACATCATTAAAATGCATTTACAATAATTTTTTCCCCATTCCCCGTAATGTAACGGAAAACTTTTGACTGTCCCTGTAATTAAACTATACATTCGATTTTCATAAAATTTGAAATGGCTCGACAAAATTTTGCAGCAATTATATATTTACAATTTCAGACCATTCGGAAGGCTGTAAAATCATTAAAATGCATTTGCAATAATTTTTTCCCATTGGCCATAATGTAACGAAAAAATTTGGGTGTCCCTGTAATTAAACTATACATCCGATTTTCATAAAATTGGAAATGGCTCAACAAAATTTTGCAGCAATTATATATTAAAAATTTCAGACCATTCGGAAGGCTGTAAAATCATTAAAATGCATTTGCTATAATTTTTTCCCATTGGCCGTAATGTAACGGAAAACTTTTGGGTGTCCCTGTAATTAAACTATACATCCGATTTTCATAAAATTTGAAATGGCTCGACAAAATTTTGCAGCAATTATATATTAAAAATTTCAGACCATTCGGAAGTCTGTAACATCATTAAAATTCACTTGCAATAATTTTTCCCATTGGCCGTAATGTAACGGAAAACTTTTGACTGTCCCTGTAATTAAACTATACATCCGATTTTCATAAAATTGGAAATGGCTCGAGAAAATTTTGCAGAAATTATATATTAAAAATTTCAGATCATTCGGTCGGGTAGTTTTTGCTCTGTTATATGCGGACGGACAGACAGACGGACGGACAGACGGACGGACAGACGGGCGGACAGACGGACAGACAGACGGACTGAACGACGACTATAGGTGCTACGTATTTATATAATTACGAACGCACCTAAAAATGGACACCCCCAGGTGGGTAATTCATCGATTTTCATAATTTTTTTTATTTTATTCCTTAGTTTAATAGTGTAAACGAAATTCGCAACAAATATGAAGTCTGTACCTGATGTAAATATATGAGATCTTTTTTATGAGTGAGTCAGTCAGTCAGTAAGTTGGTGATAAAATTATCGATTATCAGACATTTTCAAATGTCATTATCTCGGAAACTAATTATGCGTTAGTTATAAAATTTTAGATTCTAGATAATTAGGGTAGCCTTACTACGAATTTCGTATTACAAGTACGTAGGTCAAATAGATTTTGGGTAGTAGAGAGTCGAAATTTGGCGAAAACAGCTCGAAATGATTCACGTAATATAACACACGAGCATGTCAGAGGAATTTGGCTGACACACTGCCGTGTGTCTAGATTCACCAAGCAACATTCAAATTTAATTTCAATTTCCTACAACAAAGTATTTGGCTGTCAATTTGCGGCAGAAATCAATATTTTAATACTGCTGTATTGAATGCATGTTTTGAAACGAAATGTATTGATTCGAAATTTTTATTGGTTCTGAAAAAACAATATAATCCGTTAAGCTAATATAAGAAAATTATTAAAATATCTCAATTTGTTGATTTCCAGTAAGCAAGTAAACCCAGATAAACCCCCAGTTTGTAGATAGGTTTACAGTGGAAGTCTATAGGAATTTGGCGAAATATTAGAGATATCGCCAAGGTAGCGTCACTTTTTGCAACTAATTTTGGTCGCCAAATTTGGCGATATATCGCCATGTTGGCGAGAAACTTAGCGGTATTTGGCGACAGAACAGCGTTTCCTCTTACGGCAAATTAAAATTTCGCCTAATAGACATAATGTTAAAGTAAAAATGGACACCGCCAGGTGGGTAATTCATCGATTTTCATAATTTTTTTATTTTATTCCTTAGTTTTATAGTGTAAACGAAATTCGCAACAAATTAAGTCTGTACATGATGTAAATATATGAGATCTTTTTTATGAGTGAGTCAGTCAGTCAGTAAGTCAGTGATAAAATTATCGATTATCAGACATTTTCAAATGTCATTATCTCGGAAACTAATTATGCGTTAGTTATAAAATTTTAGATTCTAGGTAATTAGGGTAGCCTTATTACGCATTTCGTATAACAAGTACGTAGGTCACATGGATTTTCAGTAGTAGAGCATCGAAATTTGACGAAAACAGATCGAAATAGTTCGCGTAATATAACACACGGCTATGTCAGGCGAACTTGGCTGACACACTGCCGTGTGTCTAGATTTGACTCTTTCAGCATTATTAACAATTCAAAAATTTATTGTGTCGATATTAAGAGCTAGATATGGTTTATTTCGGGGGTGTTATATTGTTTTTGGTCATATTACACACAGAAGGTAAACACAGTGATTTGAGGCTAAATGGAAAAGTTATGGTCTTATGAATTGCCAATAGTTACACACGAAGATGGTGAAACTAGCATGTTAAGTTGTAGCTACTTCTTTGGAAAAAATAAGGTATCATAAATATTAAAACGCAAAACTATTTATGTAAGATCAGAACTCAAATTCGGGTATGCGTCGTCTGTTTTTCAAACATCTCCAATTTAGAAGAAAGAAAAATGAGTTCCTGCTAGCGGAACGGCTTAAAGCAGCAGTTTAAAGCTCTGAATTCTTGTAGCGGACTCAGGTTCGAGCCCAAGCCTGGCAAAATATGTAATATTTTTTTCGATAAATTATCGACATGTATATATTTCAATAATGACATATTTTATTAGGAAGAGAAGTTATGGGATTTTTATCTTATTATTATTATTATTATTATTTGAATGCTTTATAATTAAATAAAATTTAACACTCAATAATATTTTGAAAAAATAATGTTTTTATATTTAAAATATTAAAGCTAAAATTTTTTGCATGTAATTATCAATTAAATAAATTGAGCTGATCTACAATTTTCGTTATATTTTCTGACCATTATCAAGAATATATATGTGTGTGTGTGTCAGAAAGAAAAGTGTCATTCATTTGGGTAAAAAATAAATCGGAAAGAAAGAAACATATTCGTATAAGATTTATAAAGAATTTACGCTTATATTCAGGTTTAATATTTTAAGAATGTTAAATAAAATTCAAGTAATAAAAATTACATATTATAAATTGTTAGCTGCATCAAGTTTCAAATTTAGGTTTTTAGAGAATGAGACAGATAAAAATAATTTATGGCAGCTTTTAATGGTCGTGTAATTAAATAAATAAATAAATAAATGAAAATAAATATTACTATTTAAAGAAAAAAAAGAGGCCGTAGTAAGTAAAAATAAATTCTCTTCCCGGCATCTTTAGGTAAATTTTTGAAAAAGCAAGCATAAAAGAAAGCAAGCATAATTGGTTGTAAACTATAAACTTAAAATTCTTTCACTTCATTGAATAGGTTAGAGTGACAGCACCATCTGTCGCCTTAAAGAAATGGGAATCACTTATGCAATATAGAAATTCGTCATTCCATAATTAATTTAAAAGCAACTAATTCAAAATTCAAAATTTTTTCGAATGAAACATTCAAGTTATTTATCATGAAATCTTTACGGGTGCTATCCAGTTATTATTTAAAGTATCAACTAACTGAAATATCAAATTAAAGTAATTAAAATATTTAATTTAACTAAAAAATATTAAAAGTTATAAGCAATAATTAAAAATAATTACATTTTAATAACAATTATCTAATTTACTACAAAATAATAAATCGAATAATTAGTAATATAAAACTAACTCATCAAAAATTGTAGCCGATCAAATTGAATTCACTTTATTTTAATAAAAAGCAATTGAGTATTGTACTCCAGAATCACATATGAGATGGCGCCAGCAGTGAGATTTCCCAAGTACTTCCTCAGGAGTGACGTCCTCGGAAGTTACTCCGTAGGATCTTACTGGGAGTTCATTCCTGAGGAAATCTTAAAAGTCTCTTCCCCAAGAAGTCCTGATCAGTCATTTTAGTATCAGGAGGAATTTGGGATGACTTGGAGATAGTGGGGAAGTATTCCGTAGCTTTCGTGCTATATGGGTAAATGTATGCTAGATATTGCAACATATTACTTTTAGTCATAATTTAACGTACTTACTAATTCCTTCACCAAATTGGAAAAGTCTGATAGAGAAATCATCTTGGCAGCATATCGATATCTTTGTTGTTAGGCATTTCATCATTCTTGACAAAAACCGCTTGTCTCAGTTATACATTTATGCTTCATGTCCGTTTGTTGATCAGTTGCGTAAAGTCTTGAAATAATTAGTAATTAAGTTTATTAATTCCGTTAACAAGTTCACACTTTACAACAGGGATCCTAGTTCCTACGGTGAGAAAGCGATTCTTTATTTGCGAATAATATACAAGCGGCAACTAGTCTCCAAATTTCTAAAGCATTGACATTAAAAAATAGTTACTGCTTATCCCTAAGTAACTGGATTTCATCTAATCTAGACCCCTCGGGAGAGGAAAGTATCTCTTCTCGCCAGACAGAGGTTGGCAACATGGAGCACCGGCTATAAATAAAGGTTCCCAATGTGCGGAGTTCTGTGTTAATGAACGCATTGTCTCCCCCCCCCCTTTTTTTTTCTACGGAGAAGCGAAAAGAGAGCCTTGAGAGCATTCTGGTTTGGAGAGCTCGAAGTATGTGGAACGAACATTTGGTACGGTAAAAACGTGAGGATCCTTCTAATACCAAAAAACGACGAGTGAATTAATGCACGTCAGTGCATCTCCAGTTGCGGACAGTCTTGCTAAGACTGGTAACATACCTTATGTCGAAAGAGACCTCTTATCTCTTATTTACAATAGAGTTTATCCAAAAGACCCCCCTTCCTTCATAGAAGTGCAGGACGCACGAGTGATTGATTGATCTGAAATATTCAGCGGAATTTCAATTGTGGAACTATTCAGCATAATGAACTTTTTTATTATGAAGAATCCTTACTTGAGGAAAAACTTTAAAGATTATAAGGAGTGAAGGAATATGGATTAACATTTGATTATAATCGACTCATTACCCACGTAAATTTACCAACTTGCCTTAATGAAATACATTAATGTCTAATATTAATAAATCTTTATTATTATAATAAATAAGGTTCCTAGTTATTAGCTAACATTTCTACGCTTATTCGTATCACAGTTGCAATAATTATTTTTATACCTAAGTGATCTTCTGTAATTGAGTCAAATGCCAATTGGCATATTTTAGGTAACAGGATTTCGTCAATGAATGTTTTTTTGTGTGAAAAGCCTTTAATAATATCACTTTTACATTTACCAAACATTGATGCTAAGATATTTTTGGGTCCTTCTACATTATCCCTTAGATTACCTACAATGAAAAAAAAAAATAGCGACAAACCTTATTACCCAATAAAAAAGTGCACAGCGTCAGTTGAAACGGAGTTATTGCACGAATGCATCACCACATATTTGCAATTCTTGTTCCCTTTTAATATCGCTATGCCACCGTTTAGTGGTGTAATTGTTATTTTAATTAACGGAAAAACTAATAAACCAGTAAAACATAATTAAAAATACAGATAAATGTCGAATTAAAATTCGCTTGATGACGTAACAAACACGTGGCACAAATCTGACGCTCAGTGAATTTGACGCCACGATCATTCATTTTTGTTATTTAAAAAATTTATATTAATTTGTAGTTTTGAATTATTTTAGTTCTTTACCATTTTTAATTGTGTTATGTTTTAAATAAATGTATATTAAACTATTGTGTCGAAGGAGATTGACCATTGATAATGGTAAATATAAATAGCGATTAACAATCATTTCGGTGATCTATTTTCCTAGCTCGGATAATACGTAAATATCAAATTAACTGACGATGCGTTTAGAAAGTTAATTCATTAAATATTATTACATGAGGTGGTCTTGTTTTTATTTCAGTCGTTTCAAAAAAGATCCTAAAAGAAGTTGAGATGTACAGAACCTCACCTAACAGAATGATGCAACACTTACATAGGCCTACGTGCTCGAATTATTTTTGCGCTGCAAAATTCATAGCTGGAGAACTTGCTTTGCGAATGATATTAGGTAACTTTCATTACAAAAAGCTACCTATTGCAGCCGTTCGGAGGAAAGCGATTTCAAAAATTTTTGGTATATTTTCATCGATAATGACTCCCAGACCCCGAAACCACCCTCCTTTCAAAATTGACATATATACATATATATATATCTGACCTTTGTCACACTGTAACTCTCGTATTTATGAACCGATTTGGATGTAAATCGGTGTGTACATAGTACATACCAATGTCTCGACCGAGTTCGTTGGCCAGCTTCATCCGCCATTTTGTTTCAAAATGGTGGCCATTTAAAATTAAAAAAAAATTAAAATTTGAAATGTGGTACCAAAAAATTGAAAATGGAAAAATAGTTTTTTCCTATGTATTTGACCTTTATACAAAAATTCCGGAGCAGTTTTTGTTTTGTCTATATCTTAAAAAATGGCTGAGTTATATGGCTGACATTTTGAAACGTCCTGAATTTTGACACACGATAAAAGGCGTATTTATGAACCGATTTGGATCTAACTTCGTTTATACATAGTACATACCAATGTCTCGACCGACTTCGTTGGCCAGCTTCATCCGCCATCTTGTTTAAAAATGGCGGCCATTTAAATTTTTAAGAAAAAATTAAATTTGAAATGGGGTACCAAAAAATTGAAAATTGTAAGAATATCTTTTTCTTGTGTGTTTGTTCTTGATAAAAAAATTCGGGAGCAGTTTTTGTTTCGTCTATATCTTAAAAAATGGCTGAGTTATAGCCTTTTGAATTTCTAGCGTCGCTGACATTTTGAAACGTCCTGATTTTTGTCACGTGATAACGGGCGTATTTATGAACCGATTTGGATGTACCTTGGTGTGTACATAGTACATACAAATATCTCGACCGAGTTCGTTGTCCAGCTTCATCCGCCATCTTGTTTCAAAATGGCGGCAATTTAAAAAATTTAAAAAGATTTTAAATTTAAAATGAGATACCAAAAAATTGGAAAATGAAAAAGATTTTTTTTGTATGTGTTTACCTTAATACAAAGATTCCAGAACAGTTTTTGTTTCGTCGATATCTAAAAAAATGGCTGAGTTATAGCATTTTGAATTTCAATTGTGGCTGACATTTTAAACGACCTGATTTTTGCCACGCTATAACAGGCGTATTTATGAACCGATTTGGATGTAACTTGGTCTGTACATAGTACATACCAATGTCTCGACCAAGTTCGTTGGCCAGCTTCATTCGCCTTCTTGTTTCAAAAGGGTTGTCATTTAAAAAAATAAATTTAAAATTTAAAATGAGGTATTAAAGAATTGGAAAATGAAAAAGATTTTTTTATGTGTTTGGCCTTGATACAAAGATTCCGGAGCAGTTTTTGTTTCTGAAAATTTGTTCTTTTGTTTATATCTTAAAAAATGGTTGAATTATAGCACTTTGAATTTCTAGCATGGCTAACATTTTGAAACGATCTTGTATTTGTCACGCGATAACACACGTATCCCAAACAATTGGAATTGGTTGGAAAAATTGGATTGGAAAAATTGGACCAAACGATTGGAATTGGTGGTAAGTAAGTAAGTAAGTAAGCACCCACCCTGGGAACCCGCTTTTGGCTTATGGTTAAGTGTAACCCCCAAGCCCAGGGCAGGGAAAAGTTTTACTACCTGCGGAAACAAGCCCAGAACCCCAGTCTCCGGGAAAGAAGTATTCAGAACGACCCGCCTGACACCCCGAAGAGAGCACAAGAGGCAAGTGCCGTGTCCCCGGACCGCCTGTGAAAATTTATTATTATTTAAGATGGCGATTCTTTACCAATCACAATTGGCTGCCCTATTGTTTCAGGGCGAGCCTAGAAATATATTACAATTATGATTTATATGTTTTGGAATGTGTGTACTATTTGAATTTTTAAATATTTACATTCGTCTTTACATTTGATAAGAAATATTTTTTCCCTTTTTTTCCCCCTTTTAAACAAAAATATTTATACATATTTACAATCTTTCCAGTGGTATTTAAGTTCTTAAAAATAAAACAATCCCAAAAACATCCTTCCATACACCACGTGGACCCATGATTTTTTTTTTGATAAAGTAGTATAATAATTTAGAGATATAATTATTTACCAATAAATAAGTTTTTTTTTTTTTTTTTTTTTTTTTTTGACAGAAAATATGAAATACACGGAGCGATGGTAGAACTAAAAAGACAATTACAGGACAAATTTAAGCCCAACGAAGGTGGCCCCACTGCCCATAACTGGAGGCCATCCCCGCCGCAGTAGAAATATTAGGACAAATGCTGATACACTTATTATGATAAAAAAGATATGAAGATAATGAAGTAAAATTGTAAATATGGTTAAATAATTTAAAGTTCTATGATAGTGATGTATATACAGTGAGGATAGTCCTCTGAGTAATTGTTCTAGATATATAAAGTTCAGATTAGACAAGGTCAAGGTCAGAGTCTGTTAACTCTGCGTCTATCAGTCAAGTGCGACTGACACACTGGGCAGGAGCTGGAATCGGCTGTATGTTGTTGATAGTCATTACGCGTGTGACAGTTTGTGCAGCGAAATTGTGAAGGGTCATTGGCGTAAGGACAGTCTCTAGTACGGTGTCCACGCGAGCACTTTGCACATATTGAGTCTCTGCGACAGTTGGTCGACGAGTGGCCATAAAGTTGACAATTGCCGCAACGGATAATTGGTCTCTAGATACGAATTTGACAGTTATTCAGACCTACCAACAATGATTTTTTAGCTAGTAATGTTTGTGCATCATTGAAGTCTAGATTTAAGATTATGTGATAATTAGGTGATTTTTCTTTCTGGAGAATTTTATCAATTGTTATGTTGCAGATCGTAGTATTCTCTTTTATGTAATTCAGGAGTTTTGTTGTTGTAACCGATGTTGGTATGCCTGTGATGATAATTTTTAAACTTTTAGATACTTTGTAGGCTATTTCTATGTTTTCTTTAATTTCTAAGTAGTTCTCAATAATTTTAAGTAGTTTATCTGTATGTGTGTCTTGATCTGTTTGTAGGATTATAGTGTCTTTTTGTCTAGCTGTTCTACAGTATATTGGTGGAATATCAGCTTCTTCTAGGAGTTTTTCATTCAGGAATTGCTTGAGTTTAGTTATTGTTAGTTGTTTTGATATTATTTTGATTAATATAGCTGAGTTTGATGTTCTTTGTTGCAATCCGCCACCTGTCTGCTCAGTATCTATAATTATCCTCGCAGCATTCTTGTCACCTTGTACATTTATGCTTTCTCTGACTAGATTTTCAATCATCTTCAATTTAGCATTTAAGTGTGTCATATTGAAGTCTTGATTTTGTTGTTACTTCGCCTATTTCGATGTAAGAAGGCATGTGGATAGTATATATCAATATCTCGACCAAGTTCGCTGGCCAGCTTCATCAACCACCTTGTTTCAAAATAGCGGCCATTAAATTAAAAAAAAAAATTATATTTAAAGTGAGGTGCAAAAAAATTAGAAAATGAAAAAGGTTTCTTTCTTAAGTATTTGACCTTAATATAAGGATTCAGGAGCATTTTTTGTTTGTCTTTATCTTAAAAAATGGCTCAGATATAGCTATTTCAATATCTAATGTGGGTGACATTTTGAAAAATCTGATTTTTTGCCTGCGACAGCACTCGTATATATCAATCAATTCCGATGTGAGTGAGCATGTGCACAGCAATTAGTAAGATCTCGACTAAGTTCACTGGTTAGCCTCATCCACCATGCTGTCTTAAAATGGCAGGCACTTTAAGAAATCGCCGAATTTGGCAGCCAAATATAAGTTACTTTAAATAAAAGCAGCTTGGATAAAGCTGACTAATTTCGCGAAATTCTCATTCATAATGATTTTGTATTGATAAAAATTAGTATTGAATCTCCTATATTCGGTTTCCACTAAATTGAACTTCGTGTGTTTGAATAATATAAGTTGGCTTTTTAAAAATAACGAATATGAAAGCTACCTCTTCCTCCCGGTATTGGCCGGAAGGACTTTTTTAATACTTTTACCGTTCACGACGAACGAATTGCTTGTGTTTGTTTACTTTCACGGAATTAGATATTGGGTTATCAAAATTAATTTTAACTGAAGTTACCTCAATAAATACATATTTGAGCGGAACTCATTTCTCAAACATTAATTTTTTTCAAACCTTATTTTTTTCTAAAAATGTATCATTTATGCAATTTTATTAAAAAAAAATTGATTTTTAGTAACAGTCGTCGCCTTGCATATTAAAAGTGAAGCTGTCGACCTGTTTCTGTTTATGACAGTCACATGGCATAGGCCATTATTTTAGAGATTTGTGTTTTATGTTTAAAGAACATACAGATACCGATACATTCAACTAAGTAAATGTGGATAAAAATAAATTAAAATAAAAACATTTTACGATTGTTTAAAAGTTTTACTTACCTCATAACATTACTTGATATACGATTCAAAATAACATTTACATGAGTGTTACTGAATTGCAATTACTTTTATAAAACAATGGTTTTTCTAAATTCAGTTTGCCTGATATATATTATTATCACCTTTTTTATAGCTAAACAATAAAATCCGTTAAAACTTGCGTCTATAAGCGGCCTGTTAGACGTACATTATATATAACCAAAAGGATAAATCATACATATTCATAGATAATTTAATATCCAATTTCCAACAATATGAGAATATTTTTACAAAACTTTCAAAAACTATAAAGATTTCCATACATTGCTGAAATCCGATGTTATATTTTAATTCACAGCAATAAAAAAAATCTGTGTCATATGATCGACGTCAAAAAATATAGCAAATTCGTAAAACATTTAAAGTGACAGAATTAAATTCGAAAGTACCAGACTCGGCCTGCAGAATTGTTTAACCCTAGAACTACCGGAAATTTTACTCAAGTTTTATAAAAACATTCTACACCAGAATTTTTACTTAAAACTATTTAATTTGTTTATTTAACTTATTATTGTCTGATTTATACATTTAGTTTGTTTTGAAGAAATTTCTGGTTTGAATAAATATTTTGAATGTACATGTCGGGTCCAATGGACCCGTCTGGTAGACGGAAGGTTAAATACCTCAGGATATAATATACATCCTTATATGCAAGGTTAAATTATTTGTTTCCATCCATTATTCCCTACAACTATACTACTGCTATTCACTATCGTCTAATGATGCTGCTCTGACTTAAATAGCTCGGAGGTGAAATTCTATATTTGCATTATTTGAGGTAATGCTAGAGAAAGCGAACTAACTTGTATATTTATAGAGTATAAAAGGCAATGTGTAACCTTTCAATTGCGAATTAAGAGTAATAACTTTTAATAAATGTGTTAAATGGAATTCTTAAACTGCGGTAATATTAAGGAGAAAATATAAAGAATGCGGGTTATTTACTGGTTATAAAATAAATGATTTTTGTTTCAAATTACTCTGTCAAGTATTTGGTGACATGTACCTATGAGATTTTTAATTTTCTATATGAAGTGTAATTGTTTGATAGAAATGATCTAGCTTACTCTATTGAGAGTTTAAAGCAATTATAAATCGATTATTTTTCCCATGTAAAAAATCATAGATTCTTAAAAGATAAATTTAACTTATATTATTCAAGATTAAACTTTGAAACTTCGCATCTGCATGAAATGAAATATGGGAATCTAATGGCCGAGTTTAAGATACAATTACATTTTAAATCAGTACAAGACGCACACTTATAGTTCACTGATTTGTGACTACTGGCGTAACATACCCAATTATTTATTTTTAAGGGTAGATACCCAGGGTATATACCCGGGTAAATGCCCATTTTGGGTATTTAAAAGAAATACCCAAAAGACTTTGGGAAATGTTCTTTACTCCAGTCTTGGATGAATACCCTTATCCCTGGTATTAACCCTTCCTAGATCACTGTTTGTGACGTATGCAAAGTGCGCAAGGATCACGTACTGAACAGAACATTTAATATGACATATAATAAGATTAATAAATTTCTTTTATCATAAACTGGTATTTTTGTCATTTCTTTTATCCATTATCTCCGAATTTCATCCTGCTGATCCAATCAAGTTCTCATTCAAGTAGATATCAAGTTAAATACCAATGTCTTGACATAAACTTATCACTCATCAAAAATACTTCTTACTTTGAAATCATACTGTGTTTATATTATACAATGCACTTTATAACTCTGGATACAATTTTGATTATGACATGGACCTCATGACAAGAATCGTCGCCCCCACTGATAATCTCCGCGAATCTCCTATTTGCTTTGAAAATATATGAAAATAAATTTGAAACTAAGATTTTTCAAAACTTTGAGATCTTGTAGAACTATATTTTGTGTCTACAAATTATTGTATTGCTAAATTTTGCTTAATAAAGTAGTTAATACTTCTTTATCTAATTGTGTTATAGATGCATCTTTGCGTTTCTTTTAGGTAGCTTTCTTTACAAAAAAGCTACCTATTGCAGCCGTTCGGAGGAAAGCGATTTCAAAAAATTTTGGTATATTTTCATCGATCATGACCCCCAGACCCCGAAACCACCCTCCGTTCAAAATTGATATATATATATATATATATATATATATATATATCTGACCTATGTCACACTGTAACTCCCGTAATTATGAACCGATTTCGATGTAATTCGGTGTGTACATAGTACATACCAATCTCTCGACCGAGTTCGTTGGCCAGCTTCATCCGCCGTTTTGTTTCAAAATGGCGGTCATTTAAAATTTTTAAAAAAATTTAAAAGTTGAAATGTGGTACCAAAAAATTAAAAATGGAAAAATATTTTTTTCTTATGTATTTGACCTTTATACAAAGATTCCGAAGCAGTTTTTTTTTCGTCTATATCTTAAAAAATGGCTGAGTTATAGCATTTTGAATTTCTAGCGTGGCTGACACTTTGGAACGTCCTGAATTTTGTCACGCGATAAAAGGCGTATTTATGAACCGATTTGGATGTAATTCAGTGTGTTTATAGTACATACCAATCTCTCGACTGAGTTCGTTGGCCAGCTTCATCCGCCATTTTGTTTCAAAATGGCGGCCATTTAAATTGTTTTTAAAAATTTAAAATTTGAAATGTGGTACCAAAAAATTGAAAATGGAAAAATATTTTTTCTTATGTATTTGACCTTTATACAAAGATTTCGAAGCAGTTTTTGTTTCGTCTATATCTTACAAAATGGCTGAGTTATAGCATTTTGAATTTCTAGCGTGGCTGACATTTTGAAAAGTCCTGAATTTTGTAACGCGATAAAAGGCGTATTTATGAACCGATTTGGATGTAACTTCGTTTATACATAGTACATACCAATGTCTCGACCGGGTTCGTTGGTCAGCTTCATCCGCCATCTTGTTTAAAAATGGTGGCCATTTAAATTTTTAAGAAAAATTTAAATTTGAAATGTGGTACCAAAAAATTAAAAATTGAAAAAATATTTTCTTCTTATGTGTTTGACCTTGATAAAAATATTCGGAAGCAGTTTTTGTTTCGTCTATATCTTAAGAAATGGCTGAGTTATAGCATTTTGAATTTCTAGCGTGCGTGACATTTTGAAACGTCCTGATTTTTCTCACGTAATAACAGGCGTATTTATGAACCGACTTGGATGTACCTTGGTGTGTACATAGTACATACAAATATCTCGACCGAGTTCGTTGGTCGGCTTCATCCGCCATCTTGTTTCAAAATGGCGGCCATTTAAAAAAATAAAAAAATAAAAAAATTTAAATGAGATACCAAAAAATTGGAAAGTGAAAAAGATTTTTCTTGTATGTGTTTGACCTTAATACAAAGATTCCGGAACAGTTTTTCTTTCGTTTATATCTAAAAAAAAATGGCTGAGTAATAGCATTTTGAATTTCTCTTGTGGCTGACATTTTAAAACGACCTGATTTTGGTCACGCGATAACAGGCGTAATTATGAACCTATTTGGATGTAACTTGGTCTGTACATAGTACATACCAATGTCTCGACCGAGTTCGTTGGCCAGCTTCATTCGCCATTTTGTTTCAAAAGGGTTGCCATTTAAAAAAAATTAAATTTAAAATTCAAAATGAGGTATTAAACAATTGGAAAATGAAAAAGATTTTTTTATGTGTTTGGCCTTGATACAAAGATTCCGGAGCAGTTTTTGTTTCTGAAAATTTGTTCTTTTGTTTATATCTTAAAAAATGGTTGATTTATAGCACTTTGAATTTCTAGCATGGCTAACATTTTGAAACGATCTTGTATTTGTCACGCAATAACACACGTATTCGCCTATTTCGATGTAAGAAGGCATGTGGATAGTATACATCAATACCTCGACCAAGTTTGCTGGCCAGATTCATCAGCCATCTTGTTTCAAAATGGCGACCATTAAATTAAAAAATATATATATATATTTAAAGTGAGGTGCAAAAAAATTAGAAATTGAAAAAGGTTTCCTTTCTTAAGTATTTGACCTTGATATAAGGATTCAGGAGCATTTTTTGTTTGTCTTTACCTTTAAAAATGGCTCAGATATAGCAGTTTCAATTTCTATTGTGGGTGATATTTTGAAAAATCTGATTTTTTGCATGCGACAGCACTCCTATATATTAACCGATTCCGATGTGAGTGAGCATGTGCACAGCAATTACTAAGGTCTCGACCAAGTTCACTGCTTAGCCTCATCCACCATGTTGTCTTAAAATGACAGGCACTTTAAGAAATTGCCGAATTTGGCAGCCAAATATATCTTACTTTAAAGAAAAGTAGCTTGGATAAAGCTGACTAATTTCGCGAAATTCTCATTCATTATATTGATAAAAATTAGTATTGAATCTCCTATATTCGGTTTCCACTAAATTGAGCTTCGTGTGTTTGAATGATATAATTTGGCTTTTTTTAAATAAGGATTATGAAAGCTACCTCTTCCTCCCGGCACTGGCCGGAAGGACTTTTTTTTTACTGCTGGTTATGTTTTCAGTCATACTTTCCTGTGTGAATAACGATATTCTATCGATATTATCCCATAGTTTGTTCGTGAGAGTTTGAGGAAAGCTGTATACATAATTGACTTTTCAATACATGGTTAACTTTTTTGTAAAAATAATTAAAGTCTTTAAATTTCGTTTCAAATTTAAGTGTCCGAAATGAAAATTTGATTACTTATGAATGTTATAACTTAAATTTTTGGTAACATAAGCTTTCAAATATTTATATCTCCATTAGTTCATGTAACATTCTCCAAGTTCTGCATTAAAAGTGGAATACATCGTTTGAGAAAGACACTAATTTAAAATTTTTACTTAACTTTAAAGTTAATAAGTTGAAATATTAATGTCTGAAGAACTTTGGAGTCATTCCAAATTATAAATTAATCTGCCGTCTTTATATCTGTAAGTTTCGATTGCAATGAAGTCTAAATGGGCTTTGTTAAGTGCATCCATAATTCATCCATTCAAGATGAAATTGGAAGGAATATAATTACTCAAAATATCGATAACTTTCCTCTAAAGATAAATTTATGCATGGCAGATAATTAACTATAGGGCTTAATTTGAGAGTATTATTATAATTTTATAGAATATATAACATTCTGCGCTGTAAATAAAGGATTCGTCTAACTTTTATAAAAACTATATTTTTTTATACATGCATCATGATTATTTTTTACTGAGAACGTTTTCTATACAAGTCATTTTAAGTGCAGAACCAGCGAAAATGAATATGAAAAATCAAAATGTATTTTTTTTTTATTTGCCAAAAAGCAGGCGACTCTGAAATAATTCCGTTTCGATATTTTTATTCATATCTTTATTATCGATAATTTTATTCGATATCTTTATTTATACATTAAATCAACAGAAATTTCATTTTTATTTAGTCTTATGAAATCAATTGTGCTATTATTATAAAAGATTTTTTGTACATTCAATTTCAATATTTATGAATTTAATCGGGTTATATTGAATTTTAGAATCATAAAAATGGGGAATTCAAATATAGTAATATAAACCGTACAGTTTCGACACGTCTCTCAGCCATACACGAATTTCTTATTGTGAAAACATAAGAATAATTATTTGAACATCTCACATATAAGTTCCTCTATGAATAATTTTCCTCAATTATGCATTCAAAAAATTAAAAAACATTGGAAATTTGAATGGAAAAGTGTGACTGAAAATTTTCTCAAAAGAAGATTAATTAAATATTCTTCTGACAGAAACAGAATTGAGACATGTTGAAACGTTTTCGACGGTCGGAGTGGCTACACAGTAAAACTAGTCGGAAGTGGCAATCCCAAAACTTTCTTCTATCTCATACATGTTAATATTTCCTGAAAAATGAAGCATGTCAGTACCACTGGTTAGGTGATTTACACCAAAATCTAATCAGCAACAACTTAGGTCAAATTGTAGCTGAATCTGAAGTTTGGTGAAAATCCTTGCATTAGTTTTTGAGGTAGAACTATTGCGGAAATTGTAAAAAATCTACATAGCAACGCTACATGTTGGTCGATTCACTCCAAAAACTAATCAGGACCAATTTATATCAGGAACTAACTGAATCTGAAGTTTGATGAAAATTTATGCATTAGTACTTGAGATACGGTTATTGCGGAAATCGTGATAATGCAGCCTAGCAGCCACACCTGTTGGGCGATTTACACTAAAACAAGATACTAGAACAAATTTATATTAGGGACTAACTTAATCTGAAGTTTGGGGAAAATTCGTGCATTAGTTCATGAGATAGAGCTATTGCGATAATCATGAATAATGCCGCATAGCGGCGCCACCTGTTGGGTGATTTACACTAAAAAATATTCGGCACCAATTTATATCAGGGACTAACTAAATCTGAAGTTTTATGAGAATCCGTGAATTAGTTCTTGAGATATAGCTATCGCAGAAATCGAAAAAAATGAAGCATAGCAGCGCCACCTATTAGGAGATTTACACCAAAAAGTAATCAGCTCCAGTTTATATCAGGAAGTAACTGAATCTAACGTTTTTTTAAATTCCGGTCATTAGTTCTTGAGACAGAGTACCAACAAAATTTATGTCACACTCACACAGACAGACAGACAGACAGACTCACAGACAGGCATTTTGTAAAAACTTGTTTTTCGAGTTCTCTTAGGGGCCGTCCACAAATGATGTTACGCTTGGAGGGGGGATGAGGGTTTGGGAAAAGGGGTTGGGAGGGGGTAAGAAGAAATGTGACCTCAGACATTTTGGTTAAAATAAAATCATTAAAAATCAGCAGATTAAATTTTGAAGTTATTTTCAAATTAAAGTATTTTGTGTTCATACAGAAAAGACAAGATTTAAAGCCAAATATATTAAATGCCAAAATACTACTGTTTTCAACTGCTCTTTCATATTACTATTTTATTACTCTATTGTATATTAATTATGTTTTTCGTTGTAAACATTAATCTTATTTTATACAAAATAAGTACATGATTCATTTTTATTGTTATGCTCATAAATGCCATTAAAACACATAGTTTAAGTTTAAAAATAAAATTTGAAATATGATCTATAACGTAGTGCTTTGTTTCTGAACTACAAGTATATCTTTATGTAATATAGCCTGACATGTGTCAAGAGGGGGAGCAGGTATGGTGAAGTGTGACACTTTGTGACAGAGGTGGGGGGGATAAAAAATATTTAAAAAAGTGTGACGTCATTTATGGAAGCCCTCTCATCCCTAAAATGTGTAAATCCGTCAAAAACCGGAATTCGAAAATTTTTATGAATCCAATACTTTCTTCTTGTAAAAATAGAAGAAAGTAAAAACACAGCTGATTTTCAATCTACGAAAGTATAATATTACAGCTGTGTAACTCACAAACTTTTCAATATATTGGCATAGGAAATGTCTACTTCCTTTGAATTTATATTTAAAGCATAATTTTAAATTTTTGAAGTAATTGAACTATTATTGGTTGAATTTGACCATTTTTTCCGAAAATTTTACAAAAAAAAAAAAAAAAAAAAAAAAAAAAAAAAAAACTGGAAATCTGCTTTTTCAGAATTTAGTGTCGTTCCCATTTCCATTACTTCATTTTCTTCTGGTGGACTGGTGGTTTCTATTATGCCGATTTTTTTTTTTCATTCTGACCAGAAAATCAGAATTCTAACTTTTTACGGGTGCTCATTCATCTTCACCTAACGCTTCGTTTATAATGGCTGTTTCACCACCAGTCCATCAGAAGAAAATAACTCGGTTAAGCGGGACTCTATTGTAGTGCAAAACATATTTCAATTTTAAGACTTAAAGCACACGCTTTTATTTTATGTAAAATGACGTCATTTGCATTAATATAGATACTTGAAATTAAATATACTTTATAATAGCTCCATGTTTTATCATAAATCATTCATTTATATTTTTCTCAAAATAGTACGTATTTTAATTAAATTTTTTTCAGTTTTTATGGGAAAATAGCAACAAGAAGATATAACTGCTATTTTTCAACTATTTTTTCTTTATGTTCTGCAGAAATGGAGTACTTGAGTTGCCAAAATGAAACAAATGTCGCTGAAAACTACAAAAAAATTAATATTTCAAAAATAAATGGAGATGCAGTTTTCAAACAAAGTGCATTAAAAGGTATTTTTTTTACCAATACGACGGTATTGAAAATGTGCGATGCTTAGAAGTTTTAAAAAATGCTGTAGGGTATTTAACCGCACAATGAAACATCGGCTTTTGTTTTACGGCTGGCTTATACAAGGTAACGTTATTTATTAGAGACAAAATAAGCTGGGAGAAAGAAATAGCATACCGGGGGCTAAAAAAAAAACTTTGAGAAAAATATAAAAACAACTTTCAGGTTAGTTTTTTAAAATTTCTGAGAATATATATTTAAAAATCTACATATATTTAAACATATATTTAAAAATCTCTAGGATTATAAGATTAACACTCTTTTTTTTTTTTCTAAAACAGTAAGTTTGGAATTGAACTTTTGATCGAAATTGACGTTTTATAGGTTTTAACGCCAACCTTTGCGCCTGCTATCGCTTGGTGAATATGTAACTCCAGTTGTTGTTTGTCGTTCGTTTCGGGTGGTTGTCTCCATGGGGAGCTCCGTAAAAAATCATTGTTAATAAAGCATTTTTATAGTTAAAAATTAATAAGTAGAATTTTGTATTTAAAAAAAGTTACAGTCTACAATGCTCGTGCCAATAAACATCTGGTCCGTCGAGCTGGAGTGAAAGTTTGCAACCATGGAAATTGTTTTGTGTTGTTAGCAAAAAAAAAAAAAAAAAAAAAAAAAAAAAAAAAAAAAAAAAACTGTTGACATGGAGGTCAAGGTTTTAAGCCATCGAAGGGGCAGCATAAAGCCCAAATAACTAAGTTATCAAGTTTCACAGTTGATGAGGCAGAAGAAACTGGTCAAGTGAATATTTTTAACAAAATTGAAAATCTTAATAAATTAGAAGATAAGTTCGATGAATTAAAAATGGAATATTATAAAATTTTGAAAGACGAATAGATTGATACATGTGAAGCTGAATTTGAAGAATTGGACCAAGAGCTCCAAAAGCTTAAGTTAAGCTTAAAACTTTTTCTAGAAATTAGGAAAATAAAAATGTTGAAGTAGTAAATGGAAATAATGTTGTTTCTCATAATATGCAAAATTATCCGTTAAGATGCCCGAATTTTCTTTGACAAAATTTAATGGTTCTTACGAAAATTGGAAAAACTTTCACTCAATTTTAAAGTATTATTGATTCTAACGAATTGTTATAGAATTATCAAAAACTATTTTATTTGCACTCTTCTCTCGCGGGTACAGTAAAACCAATCCAAAGTGCGGATGATATTTATGAGCCATTATTTCACGCAATGAAGAACAGATTTGACAATAAAAGATTAATTGTTAATACTCACACTAAATCTTTATTAATGTTAGACAATAGTTGTGTGGAATCAGCTGAAAAATTAAGAATGCTGCTTGATTGCATTTTAAAAATTTTAGTGAAAATTTACTTATTAATATTATTTTTATAAAATTAGGTAGAACAACATGCAAAAAATTTAAAATGAGTTTAACATATACAGATTTACCCAAATGGGACACTTTTGTCGAATTCTTGCAAAATCATGTTCAAATTCTAGAAAATTTACAAGGAACACAATTAAATTCCCAATAATTTAAAGGTCAAATTAAAAACAAAACCTTTATTCTAAAATCTAATCAATGCATACTATGCAAGCAATCACGTGGTTTACATTTTTGCACAATTTTCTTAAAATTGACTCCAATTTAAAGATTTGATGAAATTAAAAAAATAAACTGTGTTAAGTAAAATAATGCTAAAAAGTGATAAAATATCTCTATTAAGATTGACGATCGTTTCGTCGTACCAACGGCGACATTTTCAAAATCATTTATGATTTATGATTTTGAAAATGTCGCCGTTGGTGCGACGAAACGATCGTCAATCTTAATACAGATATTTTATCACTTTTTAGCATTATTTTACTTAATCTGTTTATAAGTGATTTTTATACATGTTTTTAATAAACTGTGTATCAAATATTTTTCTAATTTGCATCATCTTTCTAAATGTAGTTCTAAATATAACTGCCAAATTTGTAATTCGAGACATAATGTACTGCTTCATCAAGAACAAAATAAGCCTTTTCAATCTGTTAATAAAATTCCATTAAAAATGTCGAATTCCGAAATTGATTTAGCTTCCCAGCCGACAGTCCATCCCGCCAATAATGAAGACAGGGGCGTTTTTGTTGATTTTAATAAACAAAATATTTCTGAAACTTCCAATAGCTTTTCTGCTCATAGCAAAGAAAATAAAAAGTCAGTTTTTTGTATAATGCTTTTGATTTTATTTATAGCCCAAAACAGAAGAATTTCGTTCAAACTCGGGCAACATTAAATATCACTTCTCAAGTGGATTATATTACTTCTGAAATGACTTTTGATTTGGGTTTGAAAAGAGAAAAATAAATATTCCCGTAACTGGATTAAGTGGAAATTCATTTAATGTGAAATCGAAAGTCATGAAAGTCATGATGTCTTCGACATTTCGAAATAAGAATTCTTTTTTCATCAACTACTGATTTCTACGTAATTTCAAAAATTATTACTGATTGTGTAGCTTTTAGAAACATTAAAATTGATAAGAACATTTTACCTAAGCGGTCACTGTTAACAGATCATACTTTTGAAAACCAGGAAAAATCCATTAAAAATTGGGGCTCAATATTTTATGAAATAATAAAGGAAGGAAGAAATCGTATTTCGTCAAATATAATGTTTCAAAATTCGGTATTTGGACTGATTGCTACTGGTATTTTTTCAATAAACAATTCTAATTCCTTTTGCGGCTTGACATTTGACTTGGACAATGAGAATATTGAAACTATCCTTTAAAATTTTTGGGAAACATAAAATATTTCACCTGATCGTCTTCTAAGTAAACAAGAAAAGTTTTGTGAAACTCAATTTCAAAAAACGCATAAACGGGATGAAACTGGAAGATTTATTGTCGAAAGTCTATTAAAAGGGAACAATTAGATATATTGGGAAATTTGAGGACATTAACAGAAAAGCGTGTACGCCAAACTGTAAAAAGATTAAAAAATATTTTTGCTATGAAACACCTATATTGCGAATTTTTAAATGAATATGAAAACTTAAATCACATGCAGAGAATACCAGTAGAAGACTCTCCCTCAATAGTTTATTACATGCCTCTTCATGGCATTTTTAAGCGGACCAGGAAAGCCCTATCTCCGCTATGTTAAATTTACCAACTTTATGTACCTTTTTCTCTGAAATGGTGAAAGGTAGAAGTGTAGACTTTTTAGAGTAGTTAGAAAAGCATGATTTACGTACTTTAACAGACCATTTTCTTTCTAAGTGAACCTCAAAATTAATTATTAATTATTCATTGAAAGTCATTTTTAAATTAGCATTTTTGGCAAGATTTCACTGCCTAAAATAAATAATTCTCACTAAATCATTAAATCTCTGTGTTAAACTATAGAATATAACATGACATAAGTATTAAAAAAATCTGAGTTCTTAAGCTTAATAGATATTGAAAAAAAAGAACATAATCATGAAAAATCCAAATTTTGAGAAAAGTCAATTAAAAATTTAAATGGCCATTAAGCTGTGAAGTACTCTTAGAAAAGAATGAATAATTTCAACACTTATTTTTTTATATATAAATATGTGTGACACATCGTTTGAAAGATAAACGTTCAAACTATTTAATGATATAAAAATGTAAAAATCTATTTTTTGGTTGAATTTTGCTATCCCGGTCCCTTTAAACCGGTTAATTCTTCTACTAAATTAAGGGTAGTGTTTAACACCACTGCTCCTACCACAACTGGAAAAAGTGTGAATGACATATTGCTTTCTGGTGAAGTTAAGGAACATCTCTTGGTATTTTGATAACATTTTGAAAACACGAAGTCGCTTTGATGCCGATATTAAAAAATGTTTCGTCAGATATTAATAGACCCTTCGCAATTGAATCTTTTACGTATTCGCTAAAAATATTATAAGAATAACTCAACAAGTGCTATCAGAATGCATACAGTTATCTATGAATCAAAATGCGCTCCTTTTTTTAGCCATAACATGCATAAAACAACTAGCTTAGATGAAAGGATAGGTTTTCCATTAGCGGCAAAGGCAATTTTAACTGATAGCGATATGGATTATATACACTGATTCTCCTGATTATGAATCAGCTATTGAATTAAAAAATCAGGAAATTCACATATTTAGTTCTTGTGGAATGACTTCCACAAGTGGAATTCAAATTTAAATGAGCTTCTAAACTATAACGAAACCTAAAATGTTTCGTTTTGCTCTAAATCTGAAACTTCAGTTAAAACCTTAGGTATGGTTTGACAATCTAATAAAAACGAATTCCTATTTCGAGTTTCGGTGGAAAAAGAAGAATCTTATACCAAAAGGCAAATTCTTTCTGTCATTGCAAAATTGTATGTCCCTGTAGGATTCATTGACCAGATTATTTGCAAGGCTAAGTGTTATCTTCAAAAATTGTGGCTTTCTAAAATTGGATGAGACGAGAAAATTCTAGAACTTCTTGCTACTGATTGGTGTAACTTTCTAAATCAATTAAAGGATATCGAGAATATAAAAATCATTAGATATATTTTAGAAAATTCCACTGAAGCAATCTTTTTTCTTGAATTAGCTGACGCTTCTATTAGAGGCAACGGTTGCTATCTAGGCATATAGTGCAAATTCATCCAATTCACCCTCATCGAATCTTCTGGCAAGTAAAACAAGATTTTAGCCTCTAAAGATTATTTCAGTTCTACTGAAATTATGCTCCTGTTTGATTTTGTCCCAACTTGTGTCCAAAGTTCTTTCTTTTTTTAAATTAGACATTCAAGGAGTAATTTTGTGTTCGGAGTTAATCATAGCTTTGGCGTGCATAAAAACACCGGCTCATCTATTAAAAACATTTAAAGGAAATCGGGTAGCGAAAATTCAGTTTATCACTAAACAATTTACGTGGAGACATATTTCGTCAAGTAATAATCCTGTTTATATTATATCACGAGGAACAAATCCTCAGGAAATGATAGATTTGAAACTCTGGGGGCATGGTCCATTAACGCCTAATAATCTCCATTAATCTCCTTGACTCACCAGAAATTAAAAAACTGATCTGCAAAATGATGATGTATATTTAAATGAACTCAAGTCTGCTTCAAATACTAATTTTTTCTATTGCGCATAATCAATTTCTTAACCAGTTTTGTAATTTAAGTAATAGAAATAGTTTTGTAATTAAGATATTTTAAGTTAATTTTCGTTCTAAGTTATATTTACAGATTTTTAACAAGTCTAAAAGTAAAATAAAAATTGTAGGGCCTCTTAAAAATGAATTTGATCATGAAATAATCAAATTAATTAAATTAGTTCAGGTAATGTATGTTTCTAAGGAAATTAAGGCACTCAATTAAGTTGAGTATCATAAGTATCATAACATTAAGTATCATAACATTTTAATGCAATGACATGTAGGAGACTGCATAGCAGAGTGTACCAGAATATATTAGTTTTGATACAATTTGCGCAGCTAGCAGATGAGGTTTTTAAAACTAAGCAAAAAGTTTATTGTCTAGTGCTAATTTGCCAATTAACTAGTGCTAATTTGTTAATATCCTAGTGCTTATTTTGCGTCATTGCGCAATGGATGTCCCTGCAACACGAATGTAGTGTAAATTTTTACCTAAAAGCCCTTTGGTGTCATATTAAGTTTATACGTAGGTCACATGCTGGTTGGAATTAATTTTCGTTGAAAGAACAATAATACATATATGCAAGATTATGATGAAAAAACAATATTTATTAATCCTTTTTTAAACTTTAGGTACATGTAACACAATAATACGTTTTAATTTAATGTAAAAATTACATTTATTAGTTCTCCAGTGCAGTATCTTTCAAAGCAGTCTCCGATATGCAGTCCATATTTTTTCTGTTTGAATATACAAAACCATCTTTACTATTTACATCTTATATCTTATCTTTTTTAAACTGCTTTCAATTTCACGGTACACCTTTTTTTGATAACTTTCAATTTGCCAATTTAGATAATTATTTTGTAAACATTCTAAGAAGCGAAATGCCTAATTACATTTAAACACAATTTGTAAAATTTTATTTCAAATTCTACATATCTTCGAAGCTTGTAGCCTTTTGTATGATCAGAATGATTCTTTGCTCTGAGTGGAGACATGCAACTGGAACGGTAAAAAAGCTGTTGTGGTTCTAAGCAGCCATCGAACAGAAGCGGTAAAAAAGCTTTGGTTGCTTAGAGTAGACGCACGACAGGAAAGGGTTAAAAATGCTTTACAATTCTTGGAAAGTCAGATTGAAAGGGAATTGGATTGTTATTAATAGGATATAATAAGAAATATTCTATCTGGTTTTGAAGCATTTGCACTGTCAGTGTTGGTAACATAAAGAAGCAGCGTATACCCCTTGCCTACCCTCGCTTTATGTTTAAAGCTCTTTTACAGAATTATTAGAAACAGTACTCATTTCTTTCTACCATAGTTGTAAAATTATGTTTTAAAAGAATTAGAATTTAGACTCTTGCTGATTTCTGTCACTGGTTAGGTATAAATAACAAATTTTTGCTTATTTTAAAAGTATTTTCAAGGACATGAAAGTCCCGAACTATGGTTATGAGAGAAGATTTAGATTAATACTAATTTTTTCATTCCAAGAATTCCTTTTTAAGTGAAAAAAAATAATCTTGAAACAGTTTTCAAATGTCATTAACAATTTTTTACAGCTTCCTTTTATTATCAAGCTCTAAATCCAATGACACAAAACTTTTCTGGCTCGATCGGGCTAAAGTTATCGAGCTTGGTAGGGTTCGGACAACGAAAGAAAGATCCTGACCTCATCTCTAATCATTTCCCTAATGATATCATTCTCTGCCAATAACGGTCATTTTAAAAACTTAATTCCATATTATCTGATAATCAAATGTAACGTCGATTTCCGTCTTTAATTATATACAGGTAGTCTAACAATTTATTAGTATAAATATTTAAATAAAATAACTAAGTATACCAAGACAAAAAATTTAAGCCTGAAAATGCTAATAACATAATTTACTATATTTAAAATCTAGATGCATGATATTTTCAAGTAAACTTAAATTTTTAAATATTTAATTATTAAACAGTCTTCAAGTTATATATTAAAATTGACAGTGTATATTGTGGTAAGAACTAATCTTTTATAAAACTTTAAAGATAATAATCTAAAATGCAGTAAATGTATAATGAACTTGGGATGATTCTTACCAGTCCATAACAAACTAATTTGTTTTATGACTCAGAGGAATGATTGCATTTACGATAAGATGCTTTCAAATTCATAATTTATCAGTTCAGAGATGCGTTAAAGAAAATATGCCTGCCTAAATTGTTAATTCGTTATATTTTAGGGGAAATGCTGTGTAAAATATTTAAGCATAATATTCAGAAGCAATGCAACGTATGATAATATTCTCTAGCAAATGAAACTTCTAAATTTTCATACATTTTTTATTAATCTGGAAATAATACTTAATCTCATTTTTCTGCGCTCATTAGTTACATGGTATCTCATAAACGTTAAAAATAAATATTTAAGGTGCGACACCACTTTTATGCTTTCAAATTTAAGCCATTTTCAAGAATATTTTTTAAGAAATTTGATGCAGGTCAGGTATGCTGTTCGAAAATGGAGCCTCAAGCGGTGGTACAGAAACTCACCGAGATATAACATTTAATTGGAAATCGAAAAATAAGCCGAAAGATAAGATATTGAAATTTTTCGAATATTGAATCTTTCAAAGCGATATACAGAGTACTTTTTAGAAATAATAATTTTGAACAAAAGTAAAACGTGTAACAAGTGTTCAGACTGACCGAAAATTGGAAGACTGGTGTCAAAGCAAAATATATCCATAAGGCAAATTAAAAGTAATCTTGGTTTCAATGATAGAATACATAGACGAACACGAGAGTACAAGAATATTGTTTATCAAAGATGTCTTGCAATCTACGTGTAAAACAACTCCATAAACAAGCCAGAATGGATATGTCTCGACAGTACATGAGGTATGGGGAGAAATGGCTCACCGTATTATTCACCGGATTATAAACTAGAATCTGGATGTCCTGATGGCTGAAATTATTACTGGCATGAACTCAGAAAACAGCGACATGTTGTTTTCAGTACATAACCAGTGCAATAAGTTTATGGGGATTTGAAGGACGATTGGCTCTAGTGGCCAAACCCGCCTGGCATTTTCAAAGTGTAAAATAAAATTCAACAAAGTCAATAAACAGTAGGGCGCCGATTATCGGAACAAGTCGGGACCGATCCTAGTTCGGATAAATGGATAGACAATTTAAGGTATGTTCCTGACTATACTAAAACCTTCACACTTTATCCAGGCTTAGGACTGGCAGCACCAGTTAGTGCTAGCCTGTTTAAAAACTTTTGTTTGTTTGTTTGTTTACTTTTTTATCATTTAAAATTTTCTTTTTCTCTTCTTTCTATCATTTTCCGAACTCCAGAGATTATAATTTAAGCAAAAATGCTTTCGATTGTTGCTTGCTTCAAATAAGACGTTACTTCCAATGCTGCCATATCTCGAATTCTTCTTAAATACGTTAGTTGAATAAGATCAGAGTTCTGCCGTTCGAGCCATTGCATAGCTTTTTCCAAGCATTCAAAGGTTACGTTAAGTGATGAACCTGGGTCATTATCAGAGCATTCGTTTTCATTTTTGCAATTTTTTTTTCATCTTGAATCTCATCCAAAATCTCATCGTCATTTAGAAAAAAAAAAAGAAAACGAAAAAAAGAAAAAAAAAGAAAATGGGTGTTCGGATAAGTGGAAGTTTGGTTAATTGGAGTTCCGATAATTGGCGCTCTACTTTACTTTCATTTCGCAATTTCTTAGATGGTTCTGAGTGTAGATTCGAGCACGACAATGATTCAATCTACGTCTCAGGCAGTAAGGAACATTGGCTTTTCGCCAAAAATGTTAACGATTTAGGTTGTTGCGCCTGTATCCAGTTCAGAGCATTTAGTGTATCTTAATAGGTAAACTATACAAGAATACAAAGCAATATGACTATGCTGAAGATCTTAAAATGCCTATTGAAAAAATAGGGTATTCTCTGCCATGAACACTGTTTCAAAAACTAATTGCTTCGAAGAAAACTCGATTGTTTGAAGTTATTCGAAATCAGGGAGTTACTATTAATAAATAGAATCATGTAAAAGTGTTAAATGATGTATTTTTTTGTAATGTGCCTAAGCTTTTGCCACACTATATAGTCACAAACTTTCATGATTTTTTTTTTAAGTTATTATTCACTAAAAGTTAATTATTGATTTTGATGTGATATATTTGAATATCTTTACAGAATATAATAATATATTGTTGTTTAATTTTGTGTTGTTAATTAATAAACGACATTTTCTTATTGAGACTAAACTTTTGAGACAGACTGAACGCTTAAAACTGCCTAGTCATATCCTAAAATGACGTCACATTAAAAAAAATAATAATATTGGTACTCTTAATAATATTTCCCCCATGCAAACTTTCGCACACATACAGAAGTATCAATGTCCACAGCGAAAAATTCTCACCATGTTTGCCGATATTTGAATGATCATTGCCAAAATTGGCGACAAAAATTCCGCTATTAATGAAGCCAATCTGACGATATTTGGCTAATTTCTTCAAATTCCCCTTCAGGATCAGTATTAATGAAAACTAGGAATCTTCAATAATTGAGTTCCACGAATTTTAGCTGTTGTGTATTACAGTAAAACTAACTGAATTCTTAAAGTATTCGCGATACAGACTGAAAGAACTTTTTAATTTAAACTTTTTACTTGTTACCCTTTTTTATGCCTTTTTTCTGAACGGAAGAAATTTTTTATCACATATTTTCACTTTGAGACTACCAGATGCGATCAACCTTGGCTTCCTTGGTTACAAAACATAGCTGAAACTCTTTTTATTAGGTAGCTTTCATTACAAAAAGCTACCTATTGCAGCTTTGGAGGAAAGCGATTTCAAAAAATTTTGGTATATTTTCATCGATTATGACCCCCAGACCCCGAAACCACCCTACGTTCAAAATTGATATATATATATGTATATATATATATATATATATATATATATATATCTGACTTATGTCACACTCTAACTCTCGTAATTATGAACCGATTTGGATGTAATTCGGTGTGTACATAGTACATACCAATGTCTCGACCGAGTTCGTTGACCAGCTTCATCCGCCGTTTTGTTTCAAAATGGCGAACATATAAAATTTTTCATAAAATTTAAATTTGAAATGTGGTGCCAAAAAAAAAAAAAATGGAAAAATATTTTTTTCTTATGTATTTGACCTTTATACAAAGATTCCGGAGCAGTGTTTGTTTCGTCTATATCTTAAAATATGACTGAGTTATAGCATTTAGAATTTCTAGCGTGGCTGACATTTTGAAACGTCCTGAATTTTGTCACGCGATAAAAGGCGTATTTATGAACCGATTTGAATGTGACTTCTTTTATATATAGTACATACCAATGTCTCGACCGGGTTTGATGGCCAGCTTCATCCGCCATCTTGTTTAAAAATGGCGGCCATTTAAATTTTTAAGAAAAATTTAAATTTGAAATGTGGTACCAAAAAATTGAAAATTGAAAAAATATTTTCTTCTTATGTGTTTGACCTTGATAAAAAAATTCGGAAGCAGTTTTTGTTTCGTCTATATCTTAAGAAATGGCTGAGTTATAGCATTTTGAATTTCTAGCGTGGCTGACATTTTTAAACGTCCTGATTTTTTTCACGTAATAACAGGCGTATTTATGAACCGATTTGGATGTTCCTTGGAGTGTACATAGTACATACAAATATCTCGACCGAGCTCGTTGGCCAGCTTCATCCGCCATCTTGTTTCAAAATGGCGACCATTTAAAAATTAAAAAATTAAAAAAATTAAAATGAGATACCAAAAAATTGGAAAATGAAAAAGATTTTTTTCGTATGTGTTTGACCTTAATACAAAGATTCCGGAACAGGTTTTTTTTCGTCTATATCTAAAAAACTGGCTGAGTAATAGCATTTTGAATTTCTATTGTAGCTGACATTTTAAAACGACCTGATTTTTGTAACGCGATAACAGGCGTATTTATGAACCGATTTGGATGTAACTTGGTCTGTACATAGTGCATACCAATGTCTCGACCGAGTTCGTTGGCCAGCTTCATTCACCATCTTGTTTCAAAAGGGTTGCCATTTAAAAATAAATTAAATTGAAAATTGAAAATGAGGTATTAAAAAATTGGAAAATGAAAAAGTTTTTTTTTTATGTGTTTGGCCTTGATACAAAGATTCCGGAGCAGTTTTTGTTTTTGAAAACTTGTGTTTTTGTTTATATCTTAAAAAATGTTTGAATTATAGCACTTCGAATTTCTAGCATGGCTAACATTTTGAAACGATCTTGTATTTATCACGCGATAACACACGTATTCGCCTATTTCGGTGTAAGAAGGTATGTGGATAGTATACATCAATACCTCGACCAAGTTCGCTGGCCAGATTCATCAGCCATCTTGTTTCAAAATGGCGGCCATTAAATTAATATATATATATATATATATATTTAAAGTGGGGTGCAAAAAAATTAGAAATTGAAAAAGGTTTCTTTCTTAAGTATTTGACCTTGATATAAGGATTCAGGACCTTTTTTGTTTGTCTTTACCTTAAAAAATGGCTCAGATATAGCAGTTTCAATTTCTATTGTGGGTGACATTTTGAAAAATCTGATCTTTGCATGCGACAGCACTCGTATATATCAACCGATTCCGATGTGAGTGAGCATATGCACAGCAATTACTAAGGTCTCGACCAAGTTCACTGGGTAGCCTCATCCACCATGTTGTCTTAAAATGGCAGGCACTTTAAGAAATCGCCGAATTTGGCAGCCAAATAAAACTTACCTTAAAGAAAAGCAGCTTGGATAAAGCTGACTAATTTCGCGAAATTCTCATTCATTATATTGATAAAATTTAGTATTGAATCTCCTATATTCGGTTTCCACTAAATTGAGCTTCGTGTGTTTGAATGATATAAGTTGGCTTTTTTAAAATAAGGAGTATGAAAGCTACCTCTTCCTACTTTTTAAATATTAAAAACTCTAATATATATATTTTCGTTTGTCCACTAACAACTCTTAATAGAATTTTCATATAAAAAGTATCATTTATGTATTCATATAAAGTTTTAAAATTTATTAAAAGCGATACTCTCGTATGAGCCATATATCTAAAATTATTATATGAAGCAATTTTTAAGGATTTTTCTACTTACAGAGCAGACGTTTTGGTTCTAACTATTTCAGTGTTTAAGCCAGTAGTTCAATTACATAGCAGTTAAATTTGCGTTTAGTGTCTACTTATTTTATTTATTTGCTTATTTATTGATGAAGTATTAATTTTATTATGGGATATTAACCGGATACAAATTCTGAAATATTTATATTCTTTTAAGTGGAAATATGTTAATCATCTGTAATCGAGTTGCATGCGATAGAGACATGTATTTTAAAAACCATAAAAACCTCTAAATTGACATACAATTTAAAAAATAAATTGAGTACATCCCACTTCCTATTCTACGATGTAAAAAGCGAAATTCTTCGATGTTTAGAAGTTCAAGAATGTCCGATTAGAAGTTACTTGATTACTCTGATCTTTGCATTCGTCGATAACTTGCTACCGTTACTCCCGACACGTTTTTGCATTATCTGTATGTTTATTTAATAGTTTTAAGTACGTTAAATATTTATATTATTATTTAACTACAAATATTTTATAATACACTCACTAATTTATGAGAAAGTGTTATTTTATTCTAATGAAATCCCTCTTTTGTTACTTAAGGTAGTTTGCATTGTATTCGTTCACAATAAAGTAAAATTAATGGATACGTATACATTTATACATACATACATGTATGGCATATGTTTAATGTATTTGTTAAATGAGTTCCATGTTATGCTTTCCAAATGACATATTTCGTTACAGAAAGGCGCTTGTAAGTATTTCACTTGGCTTTAAAGTTAATAAACTAAAATGCAAATCTCCAAAAGACTTTAGATTCATTTCAAGCCATAACGAGCTAATTCGTTTTATAGCTACAAGCAGTTTTGATTGCATTAACGTCGAGATAGTTTTGGATTGCTGAATCTATAATTTACCAATCCCAGACTGAGTTGAGGCAAATATAACTGTCCAAACTGTCGTTAACATTTATTTTCTGGAAACTGCATGTCAAATAAATTACGTTTAAGACTTAGACTGAGAGTATTATTTTAACGTTATGTAAGTATGGTACAATTCACTTTAAATGACAGATTCATCTTATAGTCAGCTAAATTAGAAATCTAATTTGTAATCTGTATATTCTTTAAAGAAGGCATTTTTAAAAGATAGCTATAAAATAGATAATCATTGATAATCATAAGCTTTATGTTTAACTATTTACTTTTGATTGTTATGAAAATAAAAGGAATTTATTTGTATCTTTTCGTTTTCTTTTTCCTTCTGTTATAGAACATCATTTATCGTGAGGGCGTTAATCTTTTCTTTCATTAATAAAACAGAAATATATTATATTTTATTAAATCAATTCTATTTTATAGCAATTTCAGGGGTCTCAGGACTCTTAAAATTGGAAAATTCGAAAAAAAAAGACCATTTTCAACATATAATATCTTAAAATGTAATTGATTTTAAGACAAAATTTTATATTGGAATGAAAGATATAAGTATGTTCTTTCATTTCATGTATTTAAAAAATTACAAGATGCAGAATTAGAATTTACAAGGGGCTCCAAAATGTCAGACATTTGACGAGTGGAAAATTGGCATAACAGATTATGCGCACGATTACAAAATAAATTTTGCAAGTAGGAGAAAAATTTTGGGTCCTACTTATGCTTCACATTGCAATAATTACTCTGAACCTAAATAAATTTGTATTTAAATCATTTTTCTATTTTTAATACAAAGTTGTATTTAGTTAATGCAAAATTTAGAAATTTTCAACAGTATAATCACCTATAAAGACTATATTTCTGAACAATAAGAAGGAAATTTTAGGTTCAGTTTATACAGACTAACATGAAACATATGTTTTGAAAATTAAAAAAAAAAATTCAGAAGTTTTTGAGATATCGTGCGCGTTATGCCCAAAAACGTCGTTTGGAGAAAATTGACTTCAAAGTTTCTGAAATGCCGCTTCAGCTATTGAGCGTGTATAATTCTTAAAGGCATAACTTCTGTTCTAATAGGAATTTCAAGGAAACATTTATACCAAAATGTTCAGAAAAGTTAGTAGTTTAATATCTAAAAAAATAAAAAAATCCGAAAATTTCAAAGCTTTAAGAGTCCTGAGACCCCTTAAAATTATTCTTTTAAATGCAGATTACGTTTCAATATTTAGGACTTTATATACTTTCTTTCTTCCTTCTAAATTATAGAAACCTAAATGTGAAAATAACATGCTTGTAAATGTATATATTTAAAATAAAAAGGTTCGGTATTGCGCAATGTACATAAATCTGTCATTATTTCACCACTGAGCATTTTTTAAGTTTCCCATCAAAAATGTTATATAGGGTAATTCCGGGATTTATGCCGCACAAGTATTTTAATTTGTGTATAAAGTCGCATGGTAGACATATAATAAAAAGAATCATGCTGTGTTATTTAATGTTAAATATACAACTCGTGTACTGCGACAAAAAAATTCAGACAAATTATTAATATTTTTAACAATTTTTTTCTAAAACATTACACTTCGGCGCGTCACCCGTACATTCAGGATGAAACGCTGCCCTTGTGCGGTAGATATGTCACGTTTGTAATAAGAACAGAATGAAGCTATAAATAAAAATATTTAAAAAATAATAATTCATATCTGGACTATAATTAACTATGTAATAACAAAATGAAACTAAAGGAGTACAATGAAACGTATTGGTAGATTCAAATTAATAGTTGTTCCCTACTTTCACTATTAAAATTATCGACTTACTTTTTTTTTTTTACATTAAATTTTAATTGTTATTTCAGCAACAACGTAACATTAATGTATTAGAAAGGGAAAAGAAAAAAGTAAAATTGTGTTTACATAATTTATTTGTTAACACTTTCGATACCGGTGGCTTTTACACAAGTTTTACTCTTAGACAAATTTTATTCGGTTGCTACCACTTTTTTAAAAGAAGTTACCTTTACTTAAATAATCATGAAAAGGCTCTAATTAAACAAAGCAAATATTACTTTTCTTTTTTACTGGTGACAGAAACAAATTTTGCAAGCTCTTTATGATGGTGCTTATATGTACCTACGGTCCCGAACGGGTTAAGAGACCTGTTTTTTTTTTTACTACAATCTACAGAAAAAGTGTCGAAAAAGTGCAGTCTTTATGTAACTACATTTAAACACATGATGCAACGAAGCCAATTACACTTCCTCTTTTTTGGAGTAGTTTGCAAAGAACGTCTGCGTTACGCGTAATCCAACTTTTCATTATTATCATCTTGACTTGCATCTTCCCCCCTACTTTTTATTTCACTTATTATCCCTTCTTGCTTTTTATTTTCCCTCTTTTCTCCTTTGGTTTTAGTAAATTTGATAACATGCCTAACGTGGTTAGTCTCTGCAAAAAGAAAAGGAAAAGTTAATAACACTTAATCATCCCGTACAAAAGAAACTGCGGCATGTATACCGGAATAGCAGTGCGGCATGTATCCCATTTTGCATGGTGCAGACGTCGGACATCACAGTTACCTGCAATCGCTAAGGGGAATGGCGTAACCCTACACACAGTACTCTATACAAACGGTACACTTAGTTTTGACTTCGAAATCATGTATGCATTTAGTAATTAGTGTAGGAAAAGTATTTAAACATAACGTGTTTAAAATTTTGGACAGTGAAATCATGCACTTACGTCAAATTAAGGATTTCTGTCACATGACTTTGTCAAATGGTGACAGAGACACTACTGTGAAGTCACCACTGTGAAAAGTGGTGAAAAGTCACCACGTGACTTTAATGTGACAATATTTGGTGATTTATCATAATTCAAGGTTCACAATGACTTTGAAATTGAGTCTCCAGATGAGAGTCACACGAGAGTCTCAATGAAACGACATTGTAAAGTCACCTGGTGACTTGCCACAAAGCAGCAGTCACACTGACCTGTAAGTGGAGTTACATATAGTAGTCATTTGAGACTAATATAAGAGACGTATGGAATTTCCTATTTTTTGTTTCGCCCAGTAGTGACTGTGACTCTTGTGACCATGTGTGACCTGAATGAGATGTTATATGGACTGTCTGTTCTGTAGGGATAGTAATTATTCAAATTATATTACTTCATTTTGAGTATTCGCGTTAATGAAAATTGGCATTTTGTGGCTTTTCCTTAGGTTTTGTCCACCAGTGTATATGTGAGAAAGATAATACCGATCATTTTTTCCTCAAACGTCTACTTTGATTGCATCC
The DNA here is from genome assembly GCA_963932465.1 of Maratus speciosus. Lineage (NCBI taxonomy): Eukaryota > Metazoa > Arthropoda > Arachnida > Araneae > Salticidae > Maratus > Maratus speciosus. Next base: position 165,044,063 of record OZ010786.1, on the reverse strand, counting down.
TTAATAGCCTGATATAGACTAAAGTAGCCAATGTCTAACCTAACTATGAGAAAAACGCATTTAAAATGATATATTTTATTTTGAAATGTCCTTTAAACCTATCTTAAGTTGCTGAAGCTTATTAAAATTCAGTACAAAAATCTTAAGAATTTTATATACCACTAGCTGACTTCCCATCGCCTCGTGTGCGCCTGATAATATCCTTAAATATACCTAAAGTAACTTAATAACAACGAACTTACAACGAATAAGAATTTTATTTCGCTCAACTCATTAACTACAAAGCGGATCTGTGCTCTTGTTAAAAACTTTAACCCTCTAAGTGTTTGGGGCGTAATATTCCGTTCACTAAGCTCCAGGTTTCACAGCAATACAAGCAATATTTAAGATAATATAATTCTATAGATTTAATGAATTTTAAATACATTGAAGTATGATTAATACTCTCAAGGATTACATTCATATTTGTAATTGAGTTTTTTTTATAATGTTAAAAGAATCATATATTTTTAGCATTTAAAACAAAATGCAAAGAAAACAACGTTACAATTTTACCCTTTTGCAAGACGCTCGGACGGTGGAGAGATAGAACGCAACTAAAAAAGCTGAAAACGCTAGAAAATGCATGGTCGTAACTGAATCACTGAAGCGCTACAGGGTTGTTTCTGATTGTTGCGAACTCTTGTTTCTAACACAATTTGGCCTTCCACTGCAAAATTTAGTATTTCAATCCGCAGCACCATATATGAAACATATGTTTATATTTTCCTGGTTAGAAAAACCAGCCACACCATTTTGCAATCTTCAACAGAAATGACGATGCGTGTGAAAATAACGCTTTACGTATTTCATGACAGCGCCATATAACGTTTTACCGCTTGTGTTTAATGTTATTTAGTATAATCCATTGCATAACAAAAGTTGCTTGTTTAAATGCATTCTACCTTACCTTAACGTTTTGCTCATGAGTTCGGATTCACCCTCAATTTATCTAAAGGAAATTTACTCAAATTTATTTTTCTTCGCTCTACCCTCTTTCGAGCTCAGGTCTTTGTCATATAAAGTTAGTTACTTTGATTACTTCTTGTAGTTTTTAATCTATATCTGCATTCCAGACAGCAAAATTATTTTGCGTAAACAAAATTTATAATCAGTTGCTTAATATTGTGTAGTAAACACAAGGACGTTATTCTTCCCATATTCAAAAACACCCATTAGCTCATCACTGCTTGAGGTACGACCATGAATAGTTGTTTTAAGCTTCTCTATGTATGTACTATTTCTACTCAGAGTTTTATCCAGTTAGTTCAGGTTCACTTTTTTTGTATACATATAGATGAATACGTAAACAATTAAATTAAAAAAATCAAAAAACCCGGCTGCGTTAATTAATTATTTCTATATGACTAATTAATTATTTCTCATCAATGTGTAACTATTTTTTTTTTCAATTCCTACTATTAGCTCACACTCTCGCTATATATATCTTGTTAAATTTTCAATCGTTAATAAAATACTTATTATTCATCCAATCAAGCTCAAATAACTTTTTTAAATTGGTAGTGGATGACACTTGATGTTAATCCAGTTTTTTTTTAAAATAATAATTCATTAATTAAATTAAATTAATTAATTTTCAATAATCGAGAGAGCCCTCTTTCTGATCAAGGTATTTTAAGACCGAGAGAGCCACCTTCTTGGCATTTTAAGCGCAACTCAAGAGGAAAGAGGAATGGGAGAAAAAAATCTCTTATTGACCTAAGTAGGAATTGACTTAAAATATTTTTTTTTTTTATATTACTTGTTTATATTACTTACCTATTTTTTTATTTACTTCTATTGATGACTTTTAAGTTGTGTTTAATTGTTAGTTCCTATCTATAAACACTGTTTTGATGACGTCTATAGATGTCTATGATGGTTGGAGTTGCAGTAAAGTTAGAGATCCTACCTACACAACTTCCAGGTTGTATAACATTTTAACAGAGCTTCTGACTGTAAAATAGTCAATGAAACATCGTCTTCATTTTGAAAAAGCTATCCAATACTATGCCACTCAATAGGGTGCGTAATTTTTTTTTTTCGTCCCTATTGCCATTTTGAATGTTACGGCCGTCATTTTGAATTTATAAAAACATAACCTAGCCTATAACCATCGGGCCGTTAAGTCGAATTGATAAAGACCTCATTCATTAAAATCCATCCAGCCGTTGGGATGTTTCGAATGTATAATGAAATCCACATACACAGATACGCGTGAAACACATATCCCTTCTTTTCAGTCGGGTAAAAAGGATTTATTGCTTTATAAATGATAATAGAATATTAAATTAAAAATATTTTGAAAAGTTAATCATCTTAACAGTTAAATATTTTAATCTAAATGTAGGAAAAAATTATATATTTAACGAATATCAAAAATATAACTTAGAAAAATGTATTAAAGTATTGAAGCATTTTAAAATCATTTTACGAATCGGAATATTCTTCCTTCTAAAGAAAACTAGTATTTAAAATCTCATTAAAATTCATTTTTTCGAATATATTTAAAATTAATTTTCGAAAAAAGTATTATTTGTAACATACTGTAATTTCTTAAGAGAAATGTATTTCTCGAATGTTCAAAAATGTTAATCTAAAATTGCAGTTAATCCCACCGAGTAGATTTTGAGTTAAGCTAAAAAAAAAAACTATCCGCCATATCATCTGTTTTGTAACGATAGAAAATGAATTTAACATTAACATTAGAACGGCGATGAGAGGTCATTTTGACCCGCACCAAATGTAAGCATGTCGATTAAAACCAGATATTTCTTTATCAAATCAGTTAAATATATACCGCACAAAAATAAGTTAAATAGTTTTAAATAAAAATTCTAGTATTAAAATTTTTTATTAAACTTGAGTAAAATTTCCCGCCGCTCGAGTTTTAAGAGTTTTACATACAGTAGAACCTCTTTTATCCAAAACTCTTTTAACAGAAACTCTCGGTTAACCGAAATTCATTTTTAAAGCTTTTTCTCCTTACTATCACATTTCTTGTGTGCAAAATCCATTTTGAAAGCTTTTTTTTCTTTTTCTTTTTTTCTTTTTTACTGGTTATATTCCTTGTGTGCAAGTGGTCCTTTCTGAACTACAAGTAAATATAAATATTTTCGATCCCCTTTCTTGGAGTTCCTTTGAAGTTAACTTGAGCTCCAGTAAGCTGCTTAGTGGGACGAAGAAAACGAAGAAATTAGCAATTCTGAAGTTCTTGAATGCTTTAGAAATATTTGCCATGGCTGGAGCAGCTGAAACTCTGTTATACTGGTAAACTAATAATAATAAAAAATTCCGTGATAGAGCATCAAAGCAAAAACAATCGAAACTGCGACAACAAAAGAGTTTTTCAAATCTTTGTGATATATGTAAAAGGTACATAATTTCAAAATTAAAATTCATGTAATTTATTCTTGTCTCAATTTTGCTATTGCTTTATTTTTATTAAGCAGTTGTTACCATAATAAGAAGTATAGCATAAATTTCTCCTTAATCTTAAAATGGAAGCATTCTCGATTATCCGAAAATTTCGATTTTCCAAAAGAGGGCCGGTTCCAATTATTTTCGGATAATCGAGGGTCTACTTTATTTATAATTCCTAATCTACTTGACTAAATAAGTTCTGTCTTTGTATTCAGAGGTTAACTTTTATCAATGAATCCAAATATGATGTCAAAATTATGTGTTCTTATTGAAGATTTTAATGAATTTTACGTTTTCTATAAACGACCTCCTAAGCAAAATTTAAGTACGACATTATTTAATAGACGTTATTATTAATCGATTTTTATGTTTCCTGGCAGGATTAGTAGCGGGTGATTTTGTTTTTCCAGGACTGTTTAGCTTTATATTAATATACTAAATTTGTTATTTAATTAGAATACGAAATTTGTTATTAAAAAAGAAATTAATTTTTAATTTAAATTTTATATGTATTCATTTAAACTAACAATAGTCTAAAATTATTACATTTAGAGGCACTTTAATTCGGTATTATTTTGCATTGTGGCATATGTCTTTAAAAACTATACTAGCATTTAAAATCTAATTTAAATTGTTCACATTGTTTGCTTTCACGACATTCAGGCCCGCAAATTGCGAAAATATAAATGGGAATTTTGTGTAAAATAGGAAACAAATTTTTAAAGATTTTTTTCTACCTATCTTCTACTTTCCAAAAAAAAAATGTAACTTATCAATATATCTTTCTGTTTCGAAAACAAGTTAGTTTACGAAAAACATGTATAAATACTTACGAATTGTGAATACAGTATTACATAATTACAATAGAACTCAAATTAATGTAAAAAAAGAAAACAATATTTTCTTTTTATTATCATTTACTAATCAGTTTAACAATTGTATAATAACGACACTAGCAATTACATATTTAACAATATATGTAAAAAATATTTCAAATAAATATTAATTTATAACATGAACGATTGAAACAAAATATGCATTCATTTTTTCTATGATTTCGTATCCCAGACGCAGCAAGTTTCATTTGATGTTTTTGAAATATAATTAATTATTCATTTTGTTTACCATTTTTTTTTCTTTTATCATAAATTCCTGTACACTATTTCTCTAATAACGTTTACTGGAAAAATAATAATTAGCTAGAATTTGCAAGATGCAAAGACATGTTTGTCATTGGTTTTAGAGATTTCTTTCAAAACATTTAATATTAAGTTCAATGAAATCTAAAACTATAATGTTGCATATAGTTTATTAATATTCTGATAATTCAAGAGATTTTTGTTTATTTGTGTCATATATTTTTCCCACTTTTCAAATATTTTTGTTTCGACTTGTGACATATCCTTCTGGGCTGTCAACGGGAAAAGAGGCCAATTCATATATTTAACGGAGCTCGTTGGTTTATTTTATAACAGTAAATAGGAAATCAGGAGTAGAAAAGTTATATTAAAGTCACGCATTCAAAAATAAGCTCAATTATTTGGAATACTGTGAAGGGGAAAATCCTTTCCCAAAATTTATTAATTTCAATTCACTCAATTCGTCTCCAAGTGGCATCATCGCTCGTTCTGTAGGAACGTAAGAAAGCAATTTAGCAAATTATATCGCTATAAAAAGAATCCCGTGGCTTAAAATGTTTCTTTATTTGTCGTAAAAAGCTTCCCAAATTGGCAAAATCTCACATCCAACCTCTTTATCAAAATTGCTAGTGTAGAACACCGCGTGTACTTTTACACATGGCTTAAATTTGCAAAAAGGAACCAATTTAACTGGCGAAGGATGCGTTCAAAATCAATCTATTTTATTTCCTACCGCATTATATATAGCTACTACACAACCACAGTTAACAAATTAACATATCATTGCAAAAATAATCGTTACAATTGGATTCTCGGAGATACATACGTATATTTCGAAATATAGAGAAATGACAGAATAGGTGTCATTTACGCACAATTGTTAGAATTCAGGAACCACAACCGAATACAAAATCTCATAACTCACACGACCTCTAGAGTACACTTTAAAAAGAGTATCTAATCTCTGGTTATATAATTTCAGAAATATGTGTTATAACGTGGTTAAATTTTGATGAGCAGGTGGAAAGTGGCAGAATCATCATTTTGAGAAAATGAACTGTAAAGTTCCAAATCTGTATTTGCGTTTATTGTCAATTGCCTCCTATATGATTTAAAATCTCTGTCAGTATTAGATTTTTTAAATAGTAATTTAACCGATGGTAGAGGACCATTAAATATATCTTTAATCATATTATTACAGCACAGTCTTGAAAATCCGAGGTAATTGGGGATGACACCACTTCGGATTACTGAAAACTCAGATTTTCCAAAAAAGTAGAAAATTCTAACCAATTATAATTTTACTCAGTTAGAATGAGATAGAATGTATATACCTTTACTCCTTTTGTAATGATATAAAGATACTTTTTAATTAAAACTAGTTGGATGTGCCAATCCCAAAACTTTCTTCTATCTTATACATCTTAATATTTCAAAACCTAGTTACACATGTTAATACTTCAATATTATTAGTTCAATACTATACCAACTTTGATTTTCATCTTAAATTTCTGCTCAAGTCAATTAAACGGACTAAAAATGAGTTAATCTATATCATGATATTTGTTAAAATTATTAATTTTTCCTTATTCTGTCGTTATCAGCTGTTTGCGAATAGCCGGCATAGCAGGAAGCGAGTTCCCGCCGCTGCATGAGCCGCCGATGCACAATAGAACTACGAAAAATCAAGAAAAGTATACAAAAATCACTAGCACGGAGCCCCTTTACCGCGCAATATTTCCAAATTCAGGGAGAACCTGTTGGTCAATGCCAAAAACAAGCACATACATTTTGGTTCAATTGTATGCATAAATTTATACGCTGTTCGATGGTACAATAATGAAAATGGCACAGAGATCGGAATTATAGCGTCCCCTTCTTTCGGAATTTTTTCAAGTTCAGGGAGGATTTGTTTGCCGTAGACAGAAACATGCACAAAAAATTTGGTTCAATTATATGGATAACTTCGTACACTTTTCGATGGTACAATAATGAAAATGGTACAGACATCGCAATTATAGTGCCCCCTTCCGGCAGAATTTTTCCAAATTCAGGGAGGACCTTCGTGACATGACCAAAAATAAACACATAAAATTTGGTTCAATTCTATGCATAACTTCATACACTTTTCGGCGGTACAATATTCAAAATGGCACAAAAATTGTACAAAAATCGCTATTACAGCGCCCTCTACGAGCGATTTTTTTACAAATTAAGGGAGGACCTCCTTGCCATAGCCAAGAACTTAATTTTTTTTTTTTTTTTTTTTTTGGTTCAATTCTATGCATAACTTCATACACTTTTCGATGGTGCAATATTCAAAATCGCACAAAAATTGCTATTACAGTGACCCCTAACGGCGAATTTTTTGCAAATTCAAGGAGGACCTGCTTGCCATATCCAAAAACTTAAAATAAAAATTTGGTTTAATTCTATGCATAACTTCATACACTTTTGGACGGTACAATATTCAAAATCGCACAAAAATCGCTATTACAGCGCCCCCTACCGGCGAATTTTTTCCAAATTCAGGGAGGACCTGCTTGCCATAGCCAAAAACTTAAAATAAAAATTTGGTTTAATTCTATGCATAACTTCATACACTTTTGGACGGTACAATATTCAAAATCGCACAAAAATCGCTATTACAGCGCCCCCTACCGGCGAATTTTTTCCAAATTCAGGGAGGACCTGCTTGCCATAGCCAAAAACTTAAAATAAAAATTTGGTTTAATTCTATGCATAACTTCATACACTTTTGGACGGTACAATATTCAAAATCGCACAAAAATCGCTATTACAGCGCCCCCTACCGGCGATTTTTTTCCAAATTCAGGGAGGACCTGCTTGCCATAGCCAAAAACTTAAAATAAAAATTTGGTTCAATTCTATGCATAACTCCATACACTTTTGGATGGTACAATATTCAAAATCGCACAAAAATTGTTATATCAGCGCCCCCTACCGGCGAATATTTTCCAAATTCCGGGAGGACCTGCTTGCCATAGCCAAAAACTTATAATAAAATTTTGGTTTAATTCTATACATAACTTCATACACTTTTTGAGGGTACAATGGCGACAGACAGACGGACAGACGGACAGACGGACAGACGGACGGACGGACAGACGGACAGACGGACACACAGACAGACAGACATTTTCTATAAACATGTTTTTTGGAATCTCTGACCCCTGAAACATGCAAATCCGTCGAAAACCGGAAGTCGAAAAAAATTTCGATTACAATACTTTCTTCTATTGAAGATAGAAGAAAGTAAAAATCAATTTTCTGCTGCTTTAACACATTACTTCTCTTTTTATATGAACTATCTACCAACGCTTAAAAAGCATAACGTACGCAGGAATGGCTTCATTTTGCTGTTCTACATATTTTAAAGTCAGTTCTAAAGATGCACCTTCACTATGAGAGATTTTTTTAAGATGGCAGAGGGTGGTTTTCTTCTCACACTCAGAAATGAATACTCAGATTTCACGAAATTTTCTTTGTTTTTGACGAAACGGTTTCCTGGAATATGCTCCGAGCGAATATTTCGTCAAATTGATGAAATTACTTTCTTCACTTGTTTGACGATATAAATTTCCTCAAAAGTTTCGTCAAAAAAGGGCTGGTGACGCCATCTATTGAACAGTTTGGAAGCTCCTCTACCAAGGGAATTAAAAAATCACTTCCCGTTTTCCTCGGCGTGATTTGAACCCGCGGGCTTTGGGATGAGAGACACTTGCTCTACCGATCAGGCTATTGGGGACTTGTCTGAATGTGCTTTTAGAATGATGTAATGAAAGCTGCCGCGTGATTATATTTTTATAAGATAGATTGTAATTTTATCGGTGCTGAAAGTTTTAGGAAGGCTAATTTATTATTATGTTTTTCTCATGGTCAATGAATAATTACAATATGGCTTGATTAAATCATTTATTAGTGAAATTTTCTTTGCTCAATGAATGGTTAGAATATGGTCTGGTTAATTTGTTGCACACAAATAACTGTGAAGTGCATATTGCGTGAGATTTTATAACTTTGAATAGGTGGATAAGATTTTAACAGTTTACTGTTTATAAAAGGGAGAGGGATCAATTATGTTTATTTTTAATCTGATTGAAAACAGAATATACTTCTTAAATAAATTTTTAAAAAAGATATCCCGGATCTTTGACATTTTATTGAATAAATTTTCTTTTTGGATGTTTTTGAACACAGGAAATATATTCTTTTCGAATTAAAACATAACGAACAACAACATAAGTAATAATAATAATAATAATAAGCATTCCTAAAAATTTTAACAGCTAAAAAAATAACTTATGAAGAAACAATAACTACCTATATTTTAGTATTTTCTGAAAAGCACTAAAAAGTGCTGTTTTAAAAATAAATTATTACGGGACTAATACAAACAAGCAAATATCTGCTTGCTAAAATCGCGGGATTTGAGGAGGTACAGCAACGGTTTCCTTAAAATGCATTGAGTCTGACCGTGATTGAGGAAAAACTTTCGTCAAATATCTGAGAGTTTACCTTTCCTTAAAAGTCACGTGATGGTGATAGGAAATGATCGTTAAAAACGACGAAATACAGCTTGAGGATTGCTAAATCGTCAAAAGTGAGAATTCTATTTCTGAGAGTGGTATCATTACATTCTTCCTCATCTTCTATCATTTCAACAATAGTCGATTCAGCTATTTCCAGCATTTCATCACTGTTTAGTCATTCTTTAACGTCATCTGCATTACAATTTCCACGGCCAGGTACTTCCACTACCAAGTATTTAAAAACAATGTTTTCACCATCGTCGTCATTATGATTCAAAATGGATGTTACCACTTTAGGAAAAATTTCAACATTGATTTATTCAGTGTTATAGATTGAATTTCTTCCCACGAAGCAGCTATCCAGCAAACAATATCTGTCATGTTCACACTTTTCAAAACATTCTCAATACTTTCATCATCAGACTGCACTAAATGTTCCAATAAACGGCGTCGATATCTTTTCTTTAAATTCGCGAATACACCCTGATCCAGTGGCTGTATTAAACTTGTAACATTGGGAGAAAAAAATATAGCACGAATTTCCCCACACCGTAGCACATCTTCAAGACTCTAAAGTAATTATTTATTTTTTATCAAATAAGACATTTATCATTCGAGTTTTTCATTTATATTAGAATGCAAAATTATTTTGAAGTTGCAATCTGGAATTTTATTGGGGTAACTGGAAAGATAACATGCCGTTACATACACTAATAATAATTGGGATTGATTAAATGGGATCTTTCAAATCAGGGTGGAAGATTGTGCCTTAAATTTTAAAAATGAGGAGAGCCTATATTTTAAGAATTGTGCTTACTACAAAAAATGCTAAATTGTGTTAAAAAATCTATAAATTTTTAAATCTGGTTTTCTTAAAAGTAACTGAGCTTTAAAACAAAAAGTTAAAGAATCATGTAAATCGGATTCAATAATTAAATGTGCGGATATTTTCCAGTTTTCTCCGAGAATTCAGTGCTATATTTTTTAGCGCAAGCGTGTGTTATAAAAGAAAAATTCCTTTATATTGGAAATTCAATGTTGACATTTTCTCCTAGAGTTGAAGAAATACTGGAATCTTAAACTTGGAATACTGAAGACTTGTATAAATGTTTGATATTTTGACTGAAAAAAAGTCTATTTGAACGCACAATATAGAAAGGAAAAATATCTAAAAATTTCATTCCTTAAAGCTATCGGTTGCTACATCAAAGTTGGATGTAACAGATATGAAAAATAAAGAGAAAGACGGAAATAGATATTTAAACTAGTTATCTGGGATATATTTCAAATGTCTCTTTGTTAAAGTAAGAATTTTGTGCATATATATCTCAGTGTTGTTAAATATATATACAGGGTATACTCCCTCCATCCTGAAATAATTCTTGAATGGATAAAGCTAGGTTTGTGGAACAAATATCTATCTAAATTAAACGATTAAGCACTATTATAGAAAACCGACTGCAGCGCCTATTGTGGCGAAGTTTGGAAGTTATCTACCTTATTTTTAAAATTATATGAGAGAACGACAAAAAATAAATTAAAAAAGTGAATAGAGTTCTTTATTCAGTGTAAAATGACGTCTTACGTAAAAAAAAAATTAGACATCCTAAAATGCTTCTTCAATAATCAATCATTAAATTAAGAATATCACAAATAGCTTGTAGAAGTGTGACATTTCATGGCAAATATATATTTGCCAATAAAACTAACGCATGTAAGAAAGGTAAAATTTATTTTAATCAGAAAAACAAGTTAGGTATGTTCAATATTTCCAGCATCAGCAGCGATACACATCCATTCACATGCATATCCACACATTGCTAAAGATGGTGGACTTATTAAGCATACTTAAAATTATTTACTTATAAAAAGAACCCGTATACTTATATAAAGTGAACCCGTTCGAGGCCCTCGCATTGCAATCTTTGAGTTCATTTCTCATAAATTTTTCATAACTTTATAATTAACTGCAATTTTTGTTTAATCAAACAATTTGTTTTAACGAAACATGAGTGTGCTATGTCAAAAACCTGTTCAGAAACATTTCGTATAATGCGCCATTCATAGTTATGCGTTTTGTATGTACATAGAAAAAAGAGACGTTAACATCAGAAATAATATGTATGATTAAAGTTAAATTTACGCTATATGCAAAACTACTTAAAAAATGAGACAATATTTAAAAAATACGTTAAATTACTTTAATATCTTAGAAATTTCACCTATAAAAACATAGTCTTCGTCAGAGAAATATAAGAAATACTACTGTTATTAACGTCTAATAGTCAAAATTCACGTAGATGGTGACGAAAGGGGTGAAAGTGGAAGTCAATATCACCATCTACGTGAATTTTGAATATTAGACGTTAATAACAGCAGTATTTCTTATATTTCTCTGACGAAGACTATGTTTTTATAGTTGAAAGTACTAAGATATTAATTTAATATCTTTTGTTAAATGTTGTCTCATCTTTTCAGTAGTTTTGCACATAGTGTAAATTTAAGTTTAACTTTTTGAAGAAGAATTTAGCATTTCTATTTAATTATTTACTAAAATGTATGGTGATACTTAACTTAAAACTATCACAAAAATTCAATATTATGCAATATCAGATGGGTCAATATCTGAAAATTGGACAATTTGCGTCCTCTGCCAATAATATTTCATTAATTAAACTAAAACGAAAAAAAAAAATCTGAAAACTATAATATATTGTAACATTTGTTATAACAATTACCAATGATAAATGGACATATAATGATGTATAAATAATTAATTTTAAGCCTTAAGCAAACGAAATCGTCATTTCAGTCCCTGTTTCCGGGTACAAATATCCAATATTAAATGTATGCTGTAAAACATTCTATATATTATATTCTATTTACATTGTATATAAATATCATTAAATTTGTTATGTATTTATACTAATATACAGTATCGGAAAATATAATTCTCCTTTATTAGTATAGATTGTATAGTAAAATATTTTAGCAAATCTATTTGTCTCTTAGGTTGACCATCATCTCAGTTCCTCTAAACACACATTTAGGTTAACAGATACTAGGCGACGCTAGATTATTTCCATTGCAACAGCAACTAAAGTTCAATTAGCCACCATAGATGAAGATAACTTGTCCTTCTCTTTGTTTCACATTTAGAAATATTTAGTTTTTGTTCTGCATAGCGATGAGTATTTTTTATAGCATCATTCATGTCCCAATATTTAACATTTTATCATCATTTATGTCCTCATATTTAACTTTTTATTTATAAAAAAAGCTTATTTCAACAACATACAAATGTCACATGGCATATTTAATAATTTACATGTGTGCAAAATAATCTGACAAAATAGCTGTGCAGCTATTAACACAGAAATGTCATATCAGTCCCAATTATTAGACATTGATTATGATGTTAACAGACACTTTATTCCATAAAAGTTGATACTACGCATAAAATATACATCCTTGATGTCAAAACATGACAGCATTCAAATGACAAAACATGTATCATAGTATATAATTGCATGTGGTAGTTAGTATAGTAATTTAAAAAAAAAAAAATTTTGGAATTAAATTGCCCGGTTTTCAGATATTGACCAAGATGCTGGCAGAAAACCTTATCCATTGATACCAGATTCATCGTTGTAAGCTGCATATTAGTTGAATTCAGAATGCGACGTCAGATGTGACATCGATTGTATGCTACCTATTAGTTGAGAAAAAATGATGTGGGAAATATAAATAATATATATGATTTCACCTTTTTTATACGTTCTAGTTTTGATAGTGAATATGCATCTGCCATTAATTCTACCCTTCTACACGCGATAACAGGCGTATTTAAGTTGGTGATTGGTTTTCGAAAAATTAACATTTGAGGTTTGTCTAAAAAATTAATTTTAAGTGTAAGACGTTCTTTCATACTAAATCTGCAAAGCTATGTAGATTATAAACACTTGTAACCGACATTTTTTTAATAACTTTGTTACATTCGAGATACGAGCTATAACAACCAAATTTTACCACTGGGAATGCTGCAATCACTCTCATATGTTCAGCGCATAGTCGCTTTACTACAGGCAGACACCTGTTCTGCAATTTTAGCTTTATCCGTTTAAGACTTATTTGAAGATAGCGTGGATTTTCCTTTGAATCCTGCATCTTACGAATAATTATAAGCTTTATTTCTATTATCTATTATCTATTATTAATGTCTGAAACAATAATGTATAGATGCATGTAAATCAAATATTTAAAATATTTTCAATTTTCCTTTTTGAATTGAACACTGTTTTCCTGAGAGAGAAACGTGTATTATAAAAGAAACATTCCTTTATATCAAAAATTCAATGTTGACATTTTATCTTGGAGTAAAAGAAAAGATAGTAAGATCTCGGACCAGTAAAGCTGAAGACTTGTATAAAATTTTGATGTCATGACCGAGAAAGGAACTATTTGAACGTAAAAAATAGAAGCAGTTTATAAATAAAGATTTCTTTCCTTGAAGCCATCGGATGTGACGTCAAATGTGGATTTAGTGGATATGCAAAATAAATAGGAAGACGAAAATATATGCTTGAAATACTTATCTGTGATATATTCCAAGGATTTCATTGTTAAAGAAAAGGTTTTGTGTATCGTATGGTAAAGTGATGCTCAAAGATGCATAAATTACATTTGGTTTTAAGGGTTATATTTAAATAACTCTAATTTTGTTTACTTAATTCTTGATATTAAATATATGGAGAAATGGAATTATGTAACAATATAAAACTATAATTAATGAAAATAATTTTTCTGTTTTGGAAGTATGCCGGCGCAAAATAAATCAGACATTTTTTTTCGAAGAATTAATGATATTTTATCATTATTACATTTTTAACCGTTAAAATTCAAAGAATTTTGTTAATAATTGACCGTTTATTACAAAAAGTAATTAGCAAAAAGTAAAATTAGTATGGTATGTCTTTATAATTGACTATTATACTTTTTATCTTTCGTATGTATCATAATATGTATCTTATCAAACATCAGTAATTTCAATCATCAAATAATTTTAATGTTATATATTTAAATACCATGTTATTCTGTTGCAGCTCTTTGTATAAAAACATCGAATCAGCTTCATAATATTTAATTATTCATTGATGACAGACCATCATAACTTGATTACGAGATAAAAAATAAAAGAAATTTTTTAAAAGTGATTTATACATACCACTGAAATCTAAAGTATTTTAAAAGAGATATTTCCTTCAAATAAAATTTATGATATAAGTGCTAATATTTATTAAATTACAATTATCGAAAACAAAAAATGTGAATACCAGATTGAATTTTTTTTATTTGGGGCTGAGCGAAGCGAAGTTCTTAAAAGTCGACTCCAAAGGTATTTTTGTGGTTCTACTCCTCTTAAATTGTTCAGCCGATGACCATCTAATTCAGCACGATGATAGACATCATAGCCATCCTGGTTCGTGCAAAACAAAATAAATAAAATAAACAAGAAAACAGGATTGTTCCTTTTTCAGAATTTAGTGTCACTCCCAATGAAAAATAAAATATATAATTTCTACAGAAGTGAAGTATGCCATTACACTAATGGCATTAAAAACTATAAAATTTTTTTATCTCAAATACAAAATTGAGAAGCAGATTTCAAACAAATTCCAATTAAATGTACATTTTTCCTTATACGACGGTGTAAAAATTTAAAATATGCGATGTTTAGACGTTACAAAAATTGTAGTAGATTATCAGTATTTAACCGTCCAATGATACACCTGCTTCGTTTACGGGTGTCATACGGTTAGATGTAACGTTATTTTTTAGTGACAGCACTTTAATTGTTGTCTGAAAGAAATAGCATATCGGGGGCTAATAAAATCTTGAAAAAAAATCACTTCCTTAAGGAAAAGAACCTTAGTGCTATTATCTCAGTGTTAAAAGTTATTATCCGGTCATAGGTTTTCTAATTACGAAATATCTATATATATATACAGGGTGATTACAAAAAACACTATCTCCATTTATGAGCCCCTATCTAATACCGTTCACAGAAACTGCATGAAATTTTGGTTTAAAGTATTTTGAGGTATGCGCTCAAGGCTCATATGAAAAACAACAGATAAACACTAAAAGTTATTGTTAGAGTGACAAAATTTCGAAAATTTCAAATGACAACGCTTACTATTTTTTTTTATTGAAGTATGATCTCCGTAGGGAAAAACCATAAACAGCGTAGCATAAAAAGAGCGTACATGATTTTTGGTAATTCTCATTTTAAGAATTTATGGGTCAAAATGTATAGAGATCCGTTATTCTGTTCAGTGTTATTAAAAAAAACTCTTTCTTGATAAAGCAATTATAAAACAGATTACAATATTTAAACAAACAATGCAAATTCCAAAAACTATGAAAGGTCCCAGTTTGCCTATTGTTGTTCGTAGTTTCTGAAAGTCATGAACTTGACCAGCGCTGTTGCAATATTTCTATAAACAAGTTGAGATTAATTTCAAAATTAGAAATTAGCTGCCTGCCGACATCAGATGAATATCTTCTTGTTCAGTTTAATTTTGTTCAGTTCCCGCATGCGTTTACGAACTTTTAGAGATTTCTGATATCTTAAATTTTAATGTAAACGGTTATGCCTTATAGTATGATGTATGCAGTCATATTAGTCGAATTATTGCTGATTTGATTTTTAAAAAAAGAATGTATATCACTTAATAAGACCGTAGTTATGCGATTTTCTGAAACTTATAAAAATGGAATTTTAGATTTCTTGACGTTAATTATGAAATTTTCCTTACGCAAAAATCGAAACGAAAAATATTTATTTGGCCAAGGACTCTTTTGTTTTTCCCTTTAGCACTCTTAATGGTAAATTTGCAGTTCTTAAATGGACGTTTAGCAAACAATTATTTAAAAAATACCTTAGTATAAATAACACCTTTTTAATTTCTAAATTTTTTTTGTACTATCTTTCAACTCTTATCAACATTTTACCTCTTATTTGAACTACACAGACACTTGAAATATTGAATTTTACAATATATGTCCATTAGATTGCAAATAAAAAAAAAACTGTTTATTTTTATTTTTTTCCAAAATGAAAAACATTTTCAAAATAATCAAAATACTTTTTAACTTGAGATTTTTTTTTTTTTTGAAATATAGTTTAGCTTTAAAAAGTAAGTACAACATATAACAGTAAAAACAACAACAACAGTAAAACGTTTTGTTCAGTTTTAGAAACAGAGAAGTAAAAATTGGAAAAGTAATAAAAGACATTTTTCTACATCATTTGTTACGCCTTCAAAAGTATTGTTCTATAGTAAAAATCTTCCGAAATCAAACTGAAAAAATTGATCATAGGTAATAGTATGTATTATTAAAATTAATTTTTTACTTTTTTTTCACATTGAATTGTAAGTTTTATTTTAGATTTATTAAATTCATTATTACAAGGAGAAAGAATTATAATGCAAGATGGAGGACGCATTATTACGGAAAGTCAGTAAAAAAATAATGAGGAAATCAAAGGTATAGTTTAACACTATTTCTACTGGTGTAAAATGATACCTTTTAGAAATCTGGTTTACAGTCAATTTATACGTTGTTTGTTTAATTAAAATAGTCATAAATATTTTTTCATTAAAATAGTCACAAATCTTTTTTAATACGCTGAATGCTTGTCCTATGATTGTCTTACTTTAAGAATTGCAAATAATATAACCACAAATCTAAATCTCAAAAGTTGTCATTTGACACCAGTAAAAATACTGTTAAAGCAGATTGTATATAAACTAGTGTTAGTACTGCAAAAGTTTGGTAGTCAGCAGTGCGAGGAAGAACGGTATTTCTGATGAACATGGAAGGAATTAGTAAACTTGATAACACTTAAATTAAAAAAGAAAAACAGGGTGCAAACTAAAGTCATGAAATTCCATAAAGTACTTTTAAAGTATTAAATCTTGAATTTTAGAACGACTGTTTACTTGTAGTAATAAAACTATGCGCTATCATATGAGAGTGACACCACTGACGTTAGTGGCGAAATTTCCAAATTGTCGATCTTTTGGGGAAAACTATAAAAGGTAGTGAAACAAAGTTAGTTACAAAAGTGTAGATCGTCTTATAATTATATACTTAGTATGAAATGATGATGGCCTTTGCAATGACTCTACTTCAGCTACCGTAAAACTATGGACTTAGCTTTCTATCTCAGAAACGGTGAGAAAAGTCAATTACAAAGTTACGAAGTGTTTTGATATAATATGAAAGGATGCCTTACATAAAAACTATTTTTATATGAAGTCCTGAAATGTAACTTTTTCGGTAACCAATCTCTGGTGTCGAAAAAGCACGCGCTAATAGTGTGCAAAAGTATGGTATTGTAAGGCAGATATACACTTAATAACAAATATAATATATGTAAGCAAAGTACAATTTATTTTAATTAGAAGATCAAATTTAGTATGCCTAATGCATCATCGTCTGAAACAATGCAAATGTATGCATATGTAATGTGGGCAAATGTATGTAATGTATATGAATGTACCGGGTGTTCTAAAATGGATTGACTGATTTTTAAACTTTAGTAACTTCCAAATGGTGACATCTATTAAACAAATTCTGGCAGAATGGTTCTGTAAGATGTTAGAATTTTTTTACTGTTATTCTTGATTTTTGTTTAAAATAGCGGCGATAGATGACACTGCAAGCAATAGGCGCTGCATTGGGGCCTAATGTTTGGCCTCTGTCTTTTCGCAGGATTGATGCGAAAGAAGGAAATTAAATACATGGAGTGGGCCACTAAGAACAAAATTGCATGGGCGACAGAGAACTGTTTTTGAGCTATAGATTTGTATATACACTACACAATATACCAAATCTTAGTTCAGTTAACCCTCTAATACCCATGGTAGCATTTTTGCTACCATATGTTCAGCTTGAACTTTTAGCACGAAATTCGATAATTGATGTATATTTTAAGTCATTACAGCAATAATTGCACCTTTAGGTAATATTAATTATGAAGTTTGAATGCAGGAGGCGGCACTAAATAACAAGAAAAATGGTTTAAGCAAAATTTCTGTCAAAAAGGACATAATAGCATTCAGAGTACTATGTTTTTAATCGATTTTTCAAATATTTTATTGAAATAAAATCAAATACATATGATATATATGTATAAAGGGAGCTACTTCTATTTTCTGAACAAAAACTTTCAATGTAAGTTTGTTTTTTTAAGAGTAAAATTAGTAATTAAAATCAAGGTCGCAGATATGCTATCACGGGCGTTGGTGATCATGAACCCATAATAGCATTTTTGCTATCATATTATTTTCACAGAAAATTCGTACTTCATATTTAACTTTGTACTTTAAGTTACTTTCATGAAGATAGTCTATATTCTATATTCTATCTTCATGATTACTTATTATACTTTTAATTAACATGCTCATGTTATTAAATAAATCCGAAATAAATTAGTTGAAATTTAAAATTTCTATATACAAGAAAATGAAATTATCTTTTACACACATATATATTTTTTAACAAAATATTGAAATACATTTTTTTGAATGAATATTTTGAACTTTGTATTTGTAAGTATATATATAAGTATAATATCTAAGTATAAAACATTTTTTATTGAGCCGTATCACTCAAGTATATTTAGTATGTTTGTTCTACGTGGTACATATTACGCTAGCCGATCTCGTGCAGATCAACTGCGCTATAGTTTACTGTATCTTTTTTATTAGTATTAAGTTCGCTTTTCCAATTAAGTGCATTGCAAAAATCGCACAATTTAGTCATATTTCCACAGCTATGCTCCGGGATCTTCACTTCAAATTGTGAATTCACACAGTTTCGCCTTAGGTGGATTCTTTTAATATCGTCATAAATATTCCCCTGCTTTCTGTACATATTCGTTTCATGCCCCTTGTATTATTGAGAAATGTTTTATATTTCCAATGTGATATTAATTTTATTTTGATTTCTTGAAACTTTTTATTTAAGTTAATTTTTCACGTATAATTCTTTAAATTGAAAATTAATTGCTGTGCAAAAAATTGTATTGTGCATTTTGAATTTTCAGCAACAAGAAATATGAAATGTTATAGGAAACGGCTGTTATCTTGTTGGGTTTTTAATAATTAAAAATAAACTATGTTTTATTTAGGATCCGGATTGCTTTGTTTGCCTCCGAAATTTTTTAAAACGACTGAATGTAAAATTTCACGCTTCTAGATTCTAAATTGTGATATTTTTAGAAAGATAGACATATTAAAAAGTAGAAAACCAACGTTTAATAGAAATAGTTTTTTTATTTTTATATGTATTAGATAAATAAACCACTCGTTGCTATAGGCAAAAAAAAAAAAAAAAAAAAAAAAAAAAAAAAAAAAAAAAAATTGCTCTACTTACTACATTAGCATTTTATATATATAATTGTACATAAAATCAAAAAGTAAAATAATTTATTTTTATTATTACTGAGTAAAATTGAATAAATGCGGGAAAAAATAAAATTATACGGAAAAAATTGAACATATATATATATATATACTATATATACAACCAAAGAAAGAAATTGTTTAAGGTCATACCGCATGCAAAAATATAATTATTTTCATAAAATAAACTAATTTTCAAAAGTGGTAAAATCTTTCATATTTCATCCTAATTTGCCAATGGTAGTATATATGATACCATACAGTAATCCTTTAAAATATAATAAAATCTCATTTTTTGTCATATTTTTAATTTATTTGACATCAACAGGGTAAATAAGAGAAATAAATAATATTTTCCATAGCAATTTATTGTAACGGGCATTAGAGGGTAAAGAAAGGCATAATAGTTGAAAATTTACTTTCAGTATTCGAATTCTTTTGTGCAGCATTGTATATGAACAATAGAATTTATACACGCGAAGTAATATACAAAAATTAGTTAATCTTAATAATGCATACCACACCAAATAATACACGTTCAGAAATTATCTGTCATGGGTAGTTTTCTGTGTAAATCTTTCATGTGCCCCTCACTGTAAATTTAAATCTTTGAAATTTAGACACTTAAGTGTCTGAAACTGAGTGTTCAATTTTCAGACGTTTTAAAATGTCTTAATTTTTTCAGACACTTTTGCGTCTGAATTTCAGACACTTCAAGCGTCTAAATCGCAGCCATTTTTTAAAAGCCTTATACGTAGCCATGTTTGACCATGTTGAATCTTGGAAAAATATTTGCCCATGGTCCTGCCCCCCCCCCCCTCCACTTCCATACTCCTGATTTTAGGGGCTCCCAAAATTGGTATGCAATTTTCGTAAAGCTGATAATTTAAGTCTTTTTCGGAATCGTACTGTTATAATCAATATTTTGAACTTCTATAGTAGAACGAGATTAAAAACAAAAAAATATTTATCTAAATACAATAAAACCTCACAATAGGGTTCACTTAGGGAATTTGTCCTCAGTTCGGAAGTGTCCGCTTTTCTGAGAAAAATGTATATAAAAAATGTGCATGTTATGATTTAAAAATGTGTTTTGTAAATAGTGGTGTCCTATATTTAAGGGTGTTAAATGCAGGTTTTACTGCAAAACCTTCATACAGACAACTTTATTTAGCGAACACTCACTTTTTCCAACATAAATATATATTTTTACCTGAAAAAAACGAACACTTTCGAATAACAGATCAATTCAGCGTTCTCGAGAAATGCTCGTGATTGAGAGGTTTTATTGTATTTAGATTTTTTATTAAGCTTGTTTTTAACCTTATTTTACTTTAGAAGTTCAAAATATTGATTATAATCAGAACAATGTCGAAACAAATTTAAAATATATAAATTTACAAATTGTATATTTCCTTTTTCTGCAAAAAAAAAATCCCAACCCTGCACTGTGTTCTCTAAATAGATGTCTCCGGTATTCGGGAGTGTTCGTTATAGAGGTTAATAGACATTCCCTAATTCCCCACAACTTAGTAAAAACCATTCTTAAACCAAAACGCATACATATTTGCTTATTTTTACCTCACAAAAGTGGACACCTCCGATTATCAAACAAATTCCACAATCTCGAAGTGCCCGCTATTGAGAGCTTTTTCTGTATTTGGTTAAATATTAGTTTCTGTTTTTAATCTTGTCTTAGTCTATGAAAAGTTCAAAACATTCATAGTAATCAGTGCAATGTCGAAAAAGATTTTAGATATCAGCTTTATGAAAATATCATACAAAATCCACCCCCCCCCCCCCTCTGTCTGAAAAAAAAAATGAAAATTTGTATCATTCAAAAGTTAGATTTTTCTTTAAATAATATATCGCCACATGGACAATGCATTTATATATAGATCACAGGATAATCACAGTCACAAAATCTATTTAACCATCAAGAAATATAAATAAAATTTCTATCTGAGTAACATGTTGAAAAAATTATAGTTGGCAAACATATTTTTTCTTAAATGTATAAATATCTTAGCATTTAATTGTCATTTTTGTATTTTTTTATGTAAGAGCACATAAATAAAGTTATAAAAACCACGATTTTAAATGCCATATCTAGTTATAGCTGCTTATTAATACCCATTTTATATTTCAAATTAATTTTTTACAAAAAATAATCGATATTTTCACTGGCAGCTAGTCGTAGATTAACAGCACATAATAGTACATGAGACTTATGAGAACGCCATAAATTTTCATACACTTTATTTTATCTTCCTTTTTATCTGTGGTTGAGAACAAGAAGTGTAATCAAATTTAACGAATGCTTACCTCATGAAGTCGAAGAAAGATATTACACGATCTGTTAAACCTGTTAAACCTTTATTTATTTATTTATTTTTGACTTGTGGTTGGTTACTAGCTGATAGAATTAGCAGTTGATTAAATAGAAGGAAATGAATTAAAATTCAAATGCCTTTCTTTTGGAGATATTATTGCTTTAATTTTGGGAATGAAGATAATTTAGAATATATAATTTGTAACACAGGACAACGTGATATGTTTAAAAATATATATAGTTCTAGAATTAGTGGTCTTTTCACAAACAGATTCAAAATTAAATTGCATTTTATGTACTCTTTTATTTACTATTATAAAGAAAATTATAAAAGGCACTAATTTTAGTACTATAAATAAAGTCATGACCCTTACTTTGAAATGTTGTTGCAAGCAGTAAGAAAAATTTCTCGACTTAAAATTTAAAAATCTGTCGCAGTGAGGGAGATTCCGCAAAAGACCTGCATTATTTTAGTAGAAATAATATATCCGGCTAATTATACAATATGAATGAAAAATTTTCATCCTCAAAATATAATCCGCAGGACTAAAGTTGTTTACCAGCTTTGACGAGAAGAAAAATAATAACACAATATTATTGATAATTAATACCAATTAATACTAAGTCGATCTCCGTTGCACAGGCTTCGAAGAGTTCCCGGATGCAATCTACAAATGTTGTGAACCTATGTGTCTATCCCGTCCTTATATCGACGACAGCTTATAAGTGGAATTTAGTGTCAAGCAAACATGTCGGATGTATGTGTTCAATAAATAAATTAAGTTAAAACGAACTAAAATCACACAAATTCACATTCCGCAAAAAAAAAAAAAAAAGAAAAATATAAAGACAATATAAAGACAAACTTTCAGTTTGAATTACAACGTATAACAAGTTCGAACGAAAGAAATCTAAAACGCATGCGCAACTGAGAGTGTTCCCTGGTGGTTATTGTTTACCGGAAGAAATAAAATATTTTTTTAGACGTTTGAAAAAAAGAAAGTGTCTTAAAATAAGATGTTTGCAACTATTTTAGACACGTTTCTCTGTTCATTTACACCATGATCATAGTAAGACACACATATGTCCTAAATTTAGACATGTATAATGTCTTAATTTTCAGATTAAGACACTTAAGTGTCTGTATTTCTTTTTCAGTCACACATGTGTCTAAATTTAAGACGCCTCTATTTGCAGTGCTGTAAATGAACGACTAATGCTATGTACATCATAATCTTGTTGCTCGCCTCAGTTTATAAGTCAATTTCAATATGTTTGAAATAGTTTCACTTCATTAAAGCAAATTGCAAACAATTTTTCCCCATTGACCACAATAATGTTTCTAAACTAATAATGTGTTCATTAATGTATCCATAGTCAGTTTTGAATTTAGGGGGTGTCCCGGGAGGGACATCTCCCCTCGGAGCAATGAGATGTCCCTCCCCGGAAGATTTGAGATTTTGTGTTTTCAATGGTCAAAAAGTGCAACACCCCCTCCTCTCCGGAACTACATAATGCCCCCCCCCCCCCCCCCGAAGCCACAGAAATCCCTCCCTGAGAAAAAGAAAAGTGTCTGAATTCAACACTGTCCATAATGTATCGTAAGATAAGTGTCCCTGTAAACCGACTATAAATGGTACATACTTCATTTTCAATACTGGGCATGCCATATTACATGGTAAGGCTTGGTCCTTGTACCGACTTTATATTGGCCGGTGAGCGTCCAATTTAAACATTCGATGTAAACAGAATACGCGAAGGAATTGAATTTCACGTATCTGTAGCGATTCAGATTATTCCGAAAAAACGCGTTCTTGCAAAGACTAGGAATATCTGAACTAGAAAATTTCAGGACATTTTCGACACCGAATGTCTGTTGGTCTTTGAAGCTGTATTTCAGCTTAAAGATGTCGCAATCTTTCACACTTATACGAATGCAATTCATTCGACGAACCAATGGGTTATTTAAACCACCGCTCACAATGTTCACACGAGGAGACCGCCGCCTTCCGCTCCGCCACCTTTTAGGCTTAGATGAATTGCGACGATTGCGTCTATAAGCACGTGACCTCTGGTAAACCATAATTGCGCTAAACTAATAGTTAAGCATGCTATGGTACAGCATTTATATAGCTTTTCTAAAGATTAAATGCTGATAAACTGATCAATCAAAGATAAGCATGCAAAAACATGAACATATAATGTAGACATTATACCTCAAAAGTAAGATTTTGTAGCCATTTGTTCAATGTTTTAGTTAATTTTATGCACGTACGTATATCGGTTTTCAATGTTTCACATTCAATTGATTGCATTATTCTCAATTGAGTCTGGAATGACAAAATTTTTATACGGAGTACTGTTTAAAGATTGGTATTTTCTTGGAAAAGCATTCGACGAGTCACCGCCTCGATAGCTTGTAGGTGCCTGTCTAGCTTTCTAATAGTCACAATTCTTAGGTCTGTCAGCTCGACATCGATTCCATCTCTTGAAAAATTTTCGTCATCACCTAATTTGTCTCTCACATCTTTTAATGCTCGTAGACATGAGAAAACTCGTGCATAAAATGTACGTCTTTGAACAGGAGATTCCATGTTTCAAATATAAAGTTTAATTTAATTCGCATCTTTATATACCCTGTATTTATCTGTGCGATTAAAAACTCAGTCCAACATTACGCAGGTACTCAGCAGTTTTTATGCAAGCGAATCAAACATACTATCAGCACAGGTTCGATTGCGCCTGAATAAGCAGAACTACATTCCAGAATCACTCGAAACACCCACACTCAGCTATTTACAAGTGCCAGATCACTTGCCACACACAGCAAGACTGTGCAAGTGCCAGATCACTTGCCACACACAGCAAGACTGTCTTGCAGTGTATACAGTCTTGCTGTGTGTGGCAGTCTTGCTGTGTGTGGCAAGTGATCTGGCACTTGTAAATAGCTGAGTGTGGGTGTTTCAAGTGTTTCTGGAATGTAGTTCTGCTTATTCAGGTGCAATCGAACCTGTGCTGATAGTATGTTTGATTCGCTTGCATAAAAACTGCTGAGCGCCTGCGTAATGCTAGACTGAGTGTGTTCATAACACCCTGTATGTAATGCTACATCCAAAGCAGCTAAATTCAATCGAGTTTTGTGATTTGATGGCGAAAATTTTTCTAGACATGGAATCGATGTAGAGCTAATCAAATTAAGAGTATAGACTATCAGAAAGTTAGACAGGCACCTAGAAGCTATCGAAGAGGTGACTCGTCGTATGCTTTTTCTGAAAATACCAGAATGTTTACATTATTAAATATAAAAATTTTGTCATTCCAGAAGCAGTTTTCGATATAGCCTGCTGCTCCAGCGAATTCTACACTATGTTGATCAAACACGACCATGTGTTCGTGGAGTCTGGATCAATTAGTGATACGACAGAAGCCTACCTGTCCGAATACTTTAGTAGACTCTCTTTGTCTGAAACCAAAGACTGATATTTTAAAAATTACGTAAGGAATTTTAATAAACTTTGTGATTTATTAAGAAATCACAATTTAAATTTAGATTTAAATTTAATTATTGGTTCTGACAAATTTTAACTTGTAAAATTTTCTAATTATACTTAAAAAATTCCTGCATTGTACACAGAACCAATACTCAGCCTGCTGATGAAAAATCTGAAATCACGTAAAATAAATTGGACGGCCTATTTAATAACTGGTATTTTTGCATAATCAGCTTGTGATCTTGCATACATTACCCCCACTGATGTTCTAACATTCAGAACCAACTGATCTCGCATACCAAAAAACAGTGATGTTACACTATTTCAAAATGCCTGCATTATTCATCACTGTTACATAAAAGGTGGATGTGGGAAGCGGTGGCGGTACACAAAGAGAGTAATGTACAGAAAGAGAGTACTTCTAAGTGTAATGTAGCGTGTGAGTCTCGTACTGCAATCGTCCGATCGAGATCTCCTGTTCCTGGCTGTTCACATTGGCCCGTATCTAAGGGTCCATGTTCGAATGATGACAGCGAGGACGACTTTTTGCCTAGCCCGAAGCGTACTAAATAGCTTGGAGATGTTCGCCCAATGCTTTCACAGTAAAATACCAGTTTTTTTTTTTTGTTTTTTTTTTACAAAGCCTGCTTTTTTTCTAGAAAAAAATTATGTAAATACTCAATATGGTAAATATGGTAAAAAATACTCAATATGTAAATACTCATATTATCCAATACTCAACTTCAAGAACACATATAAATAACACATTAATCCGAATATATTTACGCGAGTTAGAGCGCGAAAAGTCGGGCAGGCAGGCGGACAGATAGACAAACGAACAGACAAAATGAATTCATAATCACATTGAAACTTTATTAGAAAGTATGAAAAAGAAATTTCGAGTTGATATTTATTATTATCCGTTGCTATTTTAAAATAAACATATTTAGATAGTGAAGCTAAAAATGATTAATCAATTATAGTTTTAGAAAATAACACACTATTATGCAGATGTTAATTTTATGTGTTCTTTGTAAAATCACATATATCCATGGCTTCTCTATGCTTCCATAAACTATACAGTGCAATTGATGCATCTTCTTCTATTTTTGAAGATATATTTTGATGACCGTACAAATTATGTGCACAGAAAATTCATAACAGAGCCATATTATAAAGCAGTATTTTTACCATGGTATTATATTCTGATTGTAAGAGGTGCCCTTACGCATACGCATCCTCTATCTAACATCCAACTTCAAAAGACAATATATCTATATATTTAATGGCAATTCTAAGAGCGATGAATTAAAAATATATAAATTGATTAACATTTAAAGAGACAAATATTGTTTAAATTTTCATGCGTTTGTAATTTGTAACTAAATAATAGTTTTCATTAAAATCATAGAAAAGCGTTTCGTCAATCCTATATTCTTGAGGTCAAATGTTTATTGCAATATGAAATAAGAAGCATTAAAAATAGTAAACGTTTATCTAATATTTTTGAATGCTTCATTGAAGATTTAAAAAAATGTACAACAAAAATAAATTAAAAAAAAAAATTACTTTTTTGTTTACGTTAATTTTATGTTAAAATATTCCTTTTTAATTACTTTGTTATTTACCAAATTCATTAATCTTCAGAGGAGGCTAACGTGCAACACATTGCGTGTGAAAACGTCAACAGATAGTAATTTATTAAAATGAGGGTGACCTTTTTAAATGATTAAATTCCTGTTAATTACATAGCAGTGCATTAACAATGCAAAGAGTAACAGTAATGCACTTTTATAATTTTTTCCAAAACTTCTAATAAAGTATTTCGAAGCAACCTATGTTTATTTTTTCTTCTTTTGAAAATGTGATTCAGCAAGATTAATGGCATAAAATTTTCTTTCTTTTTGTTTCTAGTTGAATATATACTCTAGTTTTTACACACCTGATAAAAGACACAAATACGTGATTATTCATTAAACAATGATGGTGGTAAAGAGATATACAGGGTAATTCAGAATAAGTGTTCACTAATTTTCTGGATGGCCGTGAACACTAATCAAGCAAAAAAACAACAACAACAAAAAAAAAACACAGGAACTTGGGGTTTGTATTATTTTATTCAGTCAAAAATACAGTGTATTTCACTCTAAATAAGCTCGGATTTTCGTCAACAAATTTGAGCAAAGTGAAGATATTGTAATGAAAATCTGAAGAGACAAATTGTACTTTGTGCGAAATGCGATAAAATCAAAACATTGGTTGGAAATATTCACAATTCGCATCCAAACACAAACACATTAACGCTCCACATTTGGAAGTAGTTGTCAGTATATATCGTGCATCTGATTAAATTATGGTAATTTTGGGCAGTTTTAATGTTACATTTAAAATGTAGCAAAGTAAGCGTCTTCAGCATAATATTTTGTAAAAAAAAACAAAAAATCTGCAAATAAGTTACTAAAATTTTTCTAGGAAACTGGGATTCCTAGAACATTTTATGTAACGGCAAAAACAAAAATGCATGTAACAGATACACTTTTGCACCGTACATCAAAAAATCTATAAGGTTACCGAGAATTTTTTAGGAAAGTGGGATGCTTACAACGTTTTATGTAACCGCAACCCAAGTTACAGATAAAATTTTTGTAAGATTACTCTAATTTTAGCAGATTCTTTTGTAAAGCTACAGATTTCTGTAGCTTTACAAAAACTAGTTTTGTAGATATTTTTTTGTACAGTATACAGAAAATAGTTCAGTAAGCATTCAGATTTTTGTAAATTTGCATCTGTAGAATTACAGATTATTTTACAGTGTACTACTGGTAGCTAGCTTTACTTTTCTCAAAGCTATTATCTGAAAGCCGAGATCAGTTAAAGCGAATCACATTGTATAATTTGACAGAATAAAAGCATTGCGACCTATGTTTTTACTGATTAGTTTTGTTCCTGATCGCCCAGCAAATTATTGAAAAGTCATTTTGTATCAAGATACAATCGAAAAGCATTCTTAAACTAGTATTTCTTACACTCTAAAACTGGGAGGAGTGAAAAGCTCACTCTTTGAAAGAGTGACAGGCCTTTTCACTATTTTTGGAGTGAATTTTGTGAAAATACACTCCTTAAAGAGTGGAATTTCCCACTCTCTAGAAAGGAGTGCAATATCTCACTCCGTTATCGAGAGTGAAGTTGTCACTCCCGAAAGAGTGGCTTGCGTATGCATTGCTTATTAGCCAATCAGAACAGCACGGCGACAGCGCCCTCGTAAGATAAGAAAAATGATCACATTTTCGTCTGGTCCGCCACCTTAGGATTAACAGATAAAGATATCATTAAAATTATTCTTAATGGAATACATAAAATAAAGGTAAGTCTTATTTAATTTTAACCATTTATTCGTGTAGATATGTTAAGATTATGCACTAAATAGTGGTATGTTGTATAGAAAAAGATTGATCGTTAGAGTGTTCAAAAGTGATTGTCTGTTATATTTCTTCATGTAGCGGCTTGAAATATAATTCTTTTACCAATTGAATACGCACTAGAGATCTGCACCGGGCGGTTCGTGCTCGGGCCGATTTTCACTCACGAAACTTGGGCCGGTCCCGGGCCACACTTTTTTCTGGAGGCTCGGGACGGGCCTAGCTTATTTTTTCTGTACAAAGCCGGGACTGGTTCATTCCGAGTCTTCACGACCCAAAATTTTCAGTCCTATTTTTGACCCGCGTATGAAAATCATTGTCTCACCGTGGCCTGGTCTATTCAAAGGTCAGTAAAATTAGGTCTGGCCCAAAAATGTTTGCAAAAAATGCATACGTTTTTAAATCGTCATTGTTCTACCCTTAAACATTAAAATTTATATTTTTAAAGAACACTAGATTTCTGCGCTTATTAAAATATAGATAAATTAAAACATAGTAAAACGTGTGAAAAGAACCTGCGTATGACGGAACCCAGTTTTAAACTCCCTGACGTAATGACCCATGCATAATTAATATACTAATACATAAGAAAAGAATATATAATACATTTACACTCGCTAAGAAGGGAACTTGTCTATAACGCATTTTTTTTCTTTTCTATACAATTCCATCTTACTGTATAGCATTTTCCAGATTTTTAAGACTTCAAAAAAAATAAAAAATCAATGTTTTGTTGAAATTCACTCGGGCCGAGATTTTAACTTTTTTCCGGGCCGGGCTCGGCCAGAACTTTTAAGTTTTTTACCGGACCGGACCAAATTTTTTTCTACGGGCTGGGCCGAATTTTTTTCTATGAGTCGGGCCGGGTCCTTGGAAATTTCGGCCCGTGCAGACCTCTAAGCTCACAATGCTTAGCAAAGAAATAATCCAAACTTCATTAGTTCGGGAAATGTGAATTAAAAAAAAATGAGTGAAAATATTTTTTTATTCCCTTTCAATGCTGTGTTTGGAAATTATAAAACTTTTACCAACGACCAAAACAAAGAAGTTCTATCTCTTTCGTTTGAAAGGGTGACTGACTCATAAGACAAGATAGATTTTCTCAAGCGTAGGATACACGTCATTCGAAAACATTAATTTGCCGTTCTATGAGATTTTTTTTTTCTTTTTGGTTTAATTTTGATTTTGGATTATATACAGTTAAGAGTATTTATTATTGTTTCGGAGTTAAATATGATATTTGATGTTTATGATATTACGAAAAGGTTGGTACAGTGAAACCTCCCTGTGCGACCAACTCTATTAGGCGACCACCTCCCTCAACGACCATTTTTTCAGGGAACGAAATTTATTCCCATAGGCTCAATACTAATTTGACCTCCATTCAGAGACCATCCCAGTTGAATCCCCTCCATGAGAGACCGATTTCTTTGAAGAAAATGAAATAAATTCCGTTTTTTCCTGGTCGCTTGAAGAAGGTTTTATTAAAAAAATAATTTCGGAGGGTGCATTATTCATCAAACTTCTAAACTAAGTTTAGATTTTTTTTTTATCCCGTTAACTTTTAAGCGTTTAAACCCCTTTGTGCCTTTTTAGGCAATGGATTTAACTCTGATTACAAATTAAGACTGACGGTTAATAAACTCCTCTGCCCTGTTGTGTCGGAAAACTCTCAGGGAAATAGATAAAGTAATGAAATCGTCATTATTTGTTCCCGTCCACAAAAAATGCATTTATTTACTGAACTTCGAAAGGACTTGGAAATAAAAATTATAAAATATAAAACTGTAAAATTAAAGCAAAACTCAATGTGTTCATTTTTTAAACTCTGCAGTAATTAACTTATGTACTTAACTTTTATTTTGATACTTAAATTTTTATACTTTTTCCTAGTGTGAAAAATAAATTTAAGTAACATTGTTACCATTTTTCAACAATTAAAATCTAGATTTAAACATGACCTCCATTAAGAGACCACCTCTCGGAGAGACCAATTTTTATTGGAACAGTACGTGGTCGTTTTAGGGAGGTTTTACTGTATATTAATTTTTTTAAATTGTATCTAAACATTTTTCTGTGGGTTATGATTTTAAAATTTCGAGACTGAGTAATGTAAAAAATTAATAATTATAGACATT
Source organism: Maratus speciosus (assembly GCA_963932465.1). NCBI lineage: Eukaryota > Metazoa > Arthropoda > Arachnida > Araneae > Salticidae > Maratus > Maratus speciosus. The sequence goes on along the minus strand of OZ010786.1, from coordinate 165,013,054 downwards.
CTGCATCAGTTATTAAATTTCCTTCAATTTAAACGCATTTTCTACGTTTTTCACGCACGTAATTTTTGGCACTAAAAAATAAAACATGATACTTAAGCATTGAAATAAAATGTTTTTATGCCTGTTTCGAAGTTTATTGATAAAACAGCTTTAGTATATATTTTTTTAAAAGTTCATATTTTCTTACATGATTTAGGACTGAATATTTTTTTAAAGAGATTAATAACTAATTTTTTACATTAAAATGTTTTTCAAACAATAAGAACTTTTATATGCAGTCATTCACTTTATTTTTATTAAAATTCATACAGATACAAATAAATGTAATGTGTTTTTTTCTATATTTATTTTTTTCTATTTCCTAGGTCAATCTTTTCCTATAAAACATATCAAATCTATTTTGCTCATATTCCCAAAATACAATATCTACGGGAATAAAAAATTTAAATTAAATATGACTTACAGTACATATACATTTAACGTCTGAATTTAAAAGCCATTAAAACACAAATAAAATAAACTAAGACAGACTTGAGCACAGTTAAAAAATAAAATTTATAAAGACAATAAAAAACAATTAAAAATACAATATGTAAACGTTTCGTAATTTGAATTCAAAAATTGTCCAGCATTCACTTCAAACGAATCACATTCCGCTCATTGCGAACGCCAGTATTTTGAAATCTGGTTGCAACAACTACCATGGTAGATTGCTCCTTGAGGCTTGGTTCACTGAATTGCGGTCGCATACTTTGAATGATGCTCGTTCTGTCCCTAGCGAATATTGTTTGTTTTTAAAATAGCTAACTGTAACTGTTCTTGATTTGTTCTGATGTTTGAAATGCAATGGATATTTTTTTGTACTGATGATGCCTTGCGTGTCGCTTGGCAAAACATTTACATATTGTATGTTTAATTGTTTTTTATTGTCTTTACAAATTTTATTTTTTAATTGTGCTTAAGTCTGTCTTAGTTTATTTTATTTGTGTTTTAAATATGACTTACCGTGTTGTTTCATTAATAAGTATTGTTTTCAACAATAATGGGCCAAAATTAGAAATCATGATTAAGTTAAGGAATATGTTTAAAAGACATATATATACATATTCCAGAGAACTTAAAATTTAGACTACATGATCATATTAAATAAAACAAAAGCAAATCACAGCGGAAAAAAATACACATTCTTAATATTTAAATCATACTTAGAACTCATTTTAAAAAATATGTAAGTTTATAAGCATTGTTTTTAAGTAAAAAAAAAAAAAAAAAAAAAATGAACAATATTTTAGAACAATAGGACTTTGCAAAAATAGCAATAATTTACGGAAAAAATACGGTAAAAAGATAGGAATTTATATTTAAAACCAAAAATTAAAATGACATCAAACATTGTTAAACATATAATATCCACCTATTAAACAGTTATTTATAAAACTTTAAATGTAATATTTTTATAGGGTATGCAATAAAAGCAAACACAAAGGATAAAATTGGAATAAAATATATTAGTTTATTTCTGTCAGTAATCTAAATTAAATTCATATGTAACTTTAACTGGTTTTTTCCTTAAAAGTTCAATTAGTTTTACAAACTATGAATTAAATAAATATTCCTGATAAAGTATTTTATTCCAATGTTTACCACGCTTGTATCTATTTTCATTGCATACTGTAAAAGATGTGATTCTTTTTAAATACCCATAAAAGCAAAATAAAAAAAGAATTGACTCCATAAAAAATGAACATTCACTTCTATGAAAGAGTGACTATTCACTCCTACCAGGGGTGAAAAACCGCACTCCTTTAGCAAGAGTGAATAGTCACTCCTCCGAAAGAGTGATTATCCACCCTTGTTTAGAGTGAATATTCACTTCCCAGGAGTGACTATTTACTCTTTCAGAGAGTCAAAAATTTCACTTTTGCTCAGAGTGAATAGTCACTCTAAAGAGGTTGGGCATATTTTGACTCTGCGATAGAGTGACTATTCACACCTCTGAAGTGAATAGTCACTCCTTTTTATTTAGAGTGTACTACAGTTTAAAAATACATCAATTATTTTGCGAGTTTAATAGATGTAATGCGAAACTCGTCGTATACGTGCAAGGTTTCTCGCAATGGAATTATCATTTATGACGTCTTGAAAATTCACAAAAATACGTTAAATAATAATTTATTTTATATTTGAAGACGGTTGGTATCACATGCAATAAACATTGTCGCATACTTTAAGGGATTTGATATCTTTTAAGGATTTACATTATATACAAAAATTGTTTCTGTTTTGACAGATCTTACAGTTTTAGGAGCTTTATATATATACACACACACACACATATATATATATATATATAATTGAGTGAGGAGAAATTCTTCGAAAAAAATTATTTTAAAAACACTTTCAAAATTAAAAAACACAAAAAGTTTTCTAAAATTAATTAATAATTTCAAAAATAATTGTCATAATTAATTAATCATTAAAATAGGCTAAATATCTGTTATATTATATTTAACATACAAAACTGATTTTGATCAATCCATTGATTTTTATTTTATTTTATAGATCACCATGAAAATTGTGGTTTTCAGAAAACGGGGCAAGTTAGAATGATCTGTTTATTTTTATTGTGAATTAGAATACTTTTGTATAGTCTTTATTCCTATTATAAAATTTTCAAAGCAATTTTTTTGAAATCTTTCCAGAATCCGCTTCAGAACAAAATAATTAATATTTTTTCAATATTTTGTAGATTAAGAAACGCATGAATCTCATTTAAGTGTTAGTTACACAATAAACAAATATGTATGGCAAATATACTGTAAAAAATCAAGATACGCAGGGTCAAAATCTCATATCAATAATTCTCACTTTCACTAATATTTCGATCGTTATATGCAAGAAACTCCCGATTTGCATTTGGAAATTTGCATCGTTACACTTGTGAGAATTAGAGCAAATTTTCAGAAATACTTCCATTTATTTCTGAATTTTCCTAGGGGGCTCTGCTTCCTACGAACTACGCTCGCCAACCCCCTTTCAGACTTTAAAAACACGCTAATTCGATCTGCTTTAAAAAGATTACGGAAGATTGAACTATAATTAAAATACCAGTGTCAACACCCTTCTTCCCTTCGAGATTGCACTTAAACGTTAAAGCGAAAGCTGAGTTTCCGAGGTCGTCTTCCCCATCCCTATACCTGTCGCTGTCCCTGCAAATGGGTTTCCATTCAATTATCTTTTACTGAGGGATTTAAGCCGAATTAGCTGCTGTTAATAGCCTGTTTTCGTGTTCGATTAAATAAGATTAGTTAAACATTTGAAAATCAGTTAAAATAAAATGAACTAAGTCAACAGAGTCTTTGCCTCCGGCTATTTTTTAACAACTCTAAAGGAAAATTGTTTAAAATATTAAGACATTTTAAATGTATTGTTTTAAATCTGACGTAATTTTCACCAAAATTTTCTTTATACTATTAATATCTACGTGAGGATATTTTTATTGTTAGAAAGGAAATATTATCCTTTGCGCTGTCTTAGAATTGGCAACATTAGTTAAAAAGATAATCTCGAAATATGAAATAAACGTCTCATGTAAATATATTTTTAATTTGGCAATATAATTTTGGCAATATAATTTTGGCAATATTATTATTAGGCCTTTTTAAATATGCATTAATATTCTCCATTTACTGCTTTTGACGTATATTAATGAATTTATTATTTTTCAATTTTCTTTTTTTTTTTTATTCAGGTGTAAATACCATTTTTAAGAAAAACTTTTCAATATTTCCCTGCTTTTAACATGTAATCATTTAAATCTAATTGGAATTTTTTTTTCAGTTTAATTTAAAGGAAATATTAATCATTGTGTTGTTTTTACAATTGCCAATATTTTAAAATAATAATATTTTCTAAAATATGTAAAAAACATCTCCGAAATGCTGAAAATTTGAATTGAAAAGTGAAAAAAACCCTTCAAAAATAAGGCAAATTAAAAAATTATGCCAACTAGGAGCTTCTAATGTATATCTTTAAAAAAATGGTCAAATTCCTACGTATAGATTTTGCTCCTATAAAATGTTTTTAATAGGACGATTTTGACCAAATTTAACATTATATATCTCTTTAAATAATTCTTCGATCTAAAAATTGTCTGCTTCGGCGTGTTTATCAAACATTTCTCTATAATACTACCAATCTACATATTAGGTAGCTTTCATTACAAAAAGCTACCTATTGCAGCCGTTCGGAGGAAAGCGATTTAAAAAAAATTTGGTATATTTTCCTCGATCATGACCCCCAGACCTCGAAACCACCCTCCGTTCAAAATTGACATATATATATATGTCTTTATACAAAGACCTTTATACAAAGATTCCGGAGCAGTTTTTGTTTCGTCTATATCTAAAGAAATGGCTGAGTTATAGCATTTTGAATTTCTATTGTGGCTGACATTTTAAAACGACCTGATTTTTGTCATGCGATAACAGGCGTATTTATGAACCGATTTGGATGCAACTTGGTCTGTACATAGTACATACCAATGTCTCGACCGAGTTCGTTGGCCAGTTTCATCCTCCATCTTGTTTAAAAATGGCGGCCATTTAAATTTTTAAGAAAATTTTAAATTTGAAATGTGGTACCAAAAAATTGAAAATTGAAAAAATATTTTTTTTTTATGTGTTTGACCTTGATAAAAAGATTCGGGAGCAGTTTTTGTTTCGTCTACATCTTAAAAGATGGCTGAGTTATAGCATTTTGAATTTCTAGCGTGGCTGACACTTTGAAACGTCCTGATTTTTGTCACGTGATAACGGGCGTATTTATGAACCGATTTGGATGTACCTTGGTGTGTACATAGTACATACAAATATCTCGACCGAGTTCGTTGTTCAGCTTCATCCGCCATTTTGTTTCAAATGGCGGCCATTTAAAAAATTAAAAAAATTTTTAATTTAAAATTAGATACCAAAAAATTGGAAAATGAAGAAGATTTTTTCTGTATGTGTTTGACCTTAATACAAAGATTCCGAAACAGTTTTTGTTTCGTCTAAATCTAAAGAAATGGCTGAGTTATAGCATTTTGAATTTCTATTGTGGCTGACATTTTAAAACGACCTGATTTTTGTCATGCGATAACAGGCGTATTTATGAACCGATTTGGATGCAACTTGGTCTGTACATAGTACATACTAATGTCTCGACCGAGTCCGTTGGCCAGCTTCATTCGCCATTTTGTTTCAAAAGGGTTGCCTTTAAAAACAATTAAAATTTAAAATGAGGTATTAAAAAATTGGAAAATGAAAAAGATTTTTTGTGTGTTTGGCCTTGATACAGATTCCGGAGCAGTTTTTGTTTCTGAAAATTTTTTCTTTTGATATATCTTAAATAATGGTTGAATTATAGCACTTTGAATTTCTAGAATGGCTAACATTTTGAAACGATCTTGTATTTGTCACGCGATAACACACGTATTCACCTATTTCGATGTAAGAAGGCATGTGAATAGTATACATCAATATCTCGACCAAGTTCGCTGGCCAGCTTCATCAGCCATCTTGTTTCAAAATTGCGGCCATTAAATTAAAGAAAATTATATTTAAAGTGAGGTGCAAAAAAATTAGAAATTGAAAAAAGGTTTCTTTCTTAAGTATTTGACCTTGATATAAGGATTCAGGAGCATTTTTTGTTTGTCTTTATCTTAAAAAATGGCTCAGATATAGCAATTTCAATATCTAATGTGGGTGACATTTTGAAAAATCTGATTTTTTGCCTGCGACAGCACTCGTATATATCAATCGATTCCGATGTGAGTGAGCATGTGCACAGCAATTACTAAGGTCTCGACAAGGTTCACTGGTTAGCCTCATCCACCATGTTCTCTTAAAAGGGCAGGCACTTTAAGAAATTGCCGAATTTGGCAGTCAAATATAAGTTACTTTAAATAAAAGCAGCTTTCATAAAGCTGACTAATTTCGTGAAATTCTCATTCGTAATGATTTAGTATTGATAAAATTTCGTAATGAATCTCCTTATTCGGTGTCCACTAAATTGAGCTTCGTGTGTTTGAATAATATAAGTTGGCTTTTTTAAAATAAGGAATATGAAAGCTACCTCTTCCTCCCGGCACTGGCCGGAAGGACTTTTTTGTATGCAGTCGTTTTCTTAATATTAGCGAAAAAAGACCCCCGGTCACAAAAAAATCATTTACATTGGCGGGTGTGGCGGTAATAGTTCCTTTTTATTTAATAAAATAATTGGAAGTATTTCTGAAAATTTACTTTAATGGGCTCAAGAGTAACGGATGAACGTACCCATAATTTTGTTATATAATAACTAAATACATAACCAAATTATTATTTAATTAATGCTAATTATTTGTAAACAAACTAATACATTATAATCGGTTTATTTCAGATATTTAGAAATTATATATTCAATGGCGCAAAGTGTATAACGCTTCCAGAGTGAACTCATCCGGTTCTTGATAAAGTTTCATCAGAATCAGCCATTTTATTTTGGCCATGCCGTCTTATAAGTCGAACAATTGCCTTATTTAATCTACGTTGTATAACATATATCCTTCTTCAGTTTTTTAAAACCTTCAAAAACTATAAAATCATCATATATATTAAAACGCAAAGGTAAAACTTTAAGTTGACCCATTTCGGGACATCTGCACATGCATCAACCCTGCTCAATTTAGAGGGACTGTGAACGAGTTCTCCGTGGCTGAGCGGTCTAATGCAGCAGTTTAAACCGCCGATATTTTGTAATGGATAGTAGGTTTGAATCCAATGTCCGTCAAAATGATTTCTGTAATATTTTTCGCGATAAGTTACTTCAATAATGACATATTTTATTAGGAGGACAAGTTACATGATTTTTATTTTATCATTATTATTATTTGAATGCTTTATAATTAAATAAAATTTAACGCTGAACAATATTTAAAATAATAATAATAATAATAATTTTATATTTAAAATATTTAAGCTAAAATATTTTTAATGTAATTATCAATTAAATAAATTGAGCTGATCTACATTTTTTGTTATATCTTCTGACCATTATCAAGACTATATGTGTGTGTGTCACAAAGAAAATTTTGCCTTTCTTTTCCTTAAAAAAAAAAGAAAATGGCAAGAAAGAAATATATTCATATAAAACTATTAAAAAAATTACCTTGATATCAATTGTTTAATATTTTAAAAATGTATAAAAATGTAAATAAAATTCAAGTAATAAAAATTATATGCTGCACCAAGTTAAGTATTTGAGCTTTTAGAGAATGCGACTGATAAAAATAAAATTCATGGCAGCTTTTAATGGTGCTGTAGTTAAAAAATCATAATAAATAAATAAAAATAAATTCTGTTATTTTTTAGAAAAAATGAGACTATAGTAAATAAAAATAAATATGCTACCCACTATTTTTAGTTAAATTTACGGTAAAAATAAGCATAATTGGTTGTAAATTATAAAGTTAAAATTCTGTGAATTCATTGAATAGGTTTGACTGACTGTTCCCCTAAAACAATAAGAAATTTATGTTAATAACATCTATTTATTTTTTTTTTTGGGGGGGGGGGGGAGGGGTTCGGAGGGGGATGTTTTGGGGGTAAGTTAAAAATTTGGATTCAACGACCCAAAAAACTTAAAGTAAACCTTATATAGAAAGTTCGGAGAGGAGCTGGGAGGGCGAATGTAAAAATGTGAGTGGTTAAATGGAATTTCGCAACTTAGTCCACGCAGCAACCGCGTGCATGTTCCGAGCCAGATCCCCCCCCCCTTCCCCTTCATCCTACGTCCTAATATCAGGTATCTACTTTGTTGCAAATTTTGTCTGCTTTCTGAATTTCTAGATACTTTTCCCCTAAAACAATAAAAAAATCAATTTTTTTAATAAAAACCTTGTTTGGGGGGCTTTTTACCAAAATTTTTGGGGGTTGCCGGGAGAAATTTTGGTGGGAAGTTACAAATTCGGATTCAGCAACCCAAAAAACATCAAGTAAGCCGATTTCCAGAACTACCATTAATTTTGCTAGGTAAAATTCCCTATTGCCTGGACTATATGCAATATGGAAATTTGTGACAATTTCAATAATTAATTTAAAAGCAATTCATTAAAAATTCAAGACTTTTTCTAATGAAACATTCAAGTTATTTACCGTTAAATCTTGACGGGTACCTGTACCATCTAGTTTAAAATATTGATAAAACGGGGTAATTGTAAATAAACATTTAGTAAAATAGCTAAGAAAAAAATCTAGGCACACACAGTTTGAGACATAGCTCGTGTTTATTTCGTCTGTAACCCATATAACATAGTTAATCGGTGTGGCATGCATCACAATTAGAATAGTGACCAAAATGTGATATTTTTTATTAGTCACATAATGACCCTTAGCAACTGTCACTTCGTGACTCTACTGTGCAGTCACTTTTGTGAAGAGAAATGTCACATTTTTCCATTGGGATATTTACACCTCGCCACAAAATGACGCACCATATTATAACAGTGACTTCTTTTCAACTTGACGGCCATGTAGACAGCAAGAATTGCATTTCGGTCACGGTTCGTTAATACTTTGATCATCGGGTCACAGGACTTTCGGGTCACAGGTCTATTAAAGTAAAGTAAAAGCAAACCTGGAAATATATAAACAATATTTAACAAATACAAAACAGGTAATTAGAATCGAACATCGACAATCTTCCACGAAACAGTAAACATTTCTAATACATGTTTTAATCTAGTGTCCAACTATTTTGTACATATTTTCCTGATGATGAAGCAAAAATAACACTTAGTCCTACGGAAAACAGTTAATACCGACGTACAAATATTTCGGAACTACTTAAATGAACTACTAGTATAAATGCAAATAAATATAAAATATCATTTTAATGTAACACACGGTATCTGATATTCTTATAGATGTCAAATAATATTTTTTATAAAAACTAAAGATTATAATGATAGTGTACAATCTACAGTCATCGAAATTACCAGTTTTTTCACGAATGAAGTTACTTTATAGGTTTTGGAAACAAAGATTTTTTGCAAAAGTTATTACCCAAACCGAAGCGATAAAAAGAGGCTGGATTTTCTTTTCGTAAAAGATATTTTTATACTGTGAATCCATCTGCTACCATATTACATTCTGAATGAAAAGATTTGTAAAACACATAAAGGTAATCCTCACGTATAAATGCACTTAGTCTTAAGAAAATTCGGATTTTACCTCAGAACGCTTCCCAAAATATAACAAAGACAGACTTTATGTAACGAAGAGAACTGTTTCTATAATGTATAGCCCTACGAAATCGAATTTGTACTGAATATAGACGACATTCTATATACCAAGTTGTTAAAACAGTTTTAAAAAAATAATGAAACTTATTTATACAGAGCTGTTTAATTTTAAATTAAACAATAACTTCGCATTTGTGATTTCTTTAAAAATATACAGCCTGTGAATTATAAATAAACAATTAAATTTAAAAAATCAAAAACCCCGACTGCATTAATTATTTCTCATCAATGTGAAACTATTTATTTTTTTTCAGTTCCTACTATTAGCTCACACTCTCGCTATATATATCTTGTTCAAATTTTCAATTGCAATAAAATACTTATTATTCATCCAATCAAGCTCAAATAAATTTTTTAAAACTTGTAGTGAATGACACTTGATGTTAATCAAGTTTTTTTCAAATATTAATTCATTAATTAAATTAAATTCATTAATTTTGAATAATCGAGAGAGCCCTCCTCTTGTTCAAGGTATTTTATGACCGAGAGAGTCTTGATCAAGGCATTTCAAGCGCCACTCAAGAGGAAAGAAGAATGAGAGAAAAAAAATCTCTTATTGACCTAAGTAGGAATTGACTTAATTTTTTTTATATATTACTTGTTTATATTACTTACCTATTTTTTTTTTATTTACTTGTATTGATGACTTTTAAGTTATGTTTAATTGTTAGTTCCTATCTATAAACACTGTTTTGATGAGGTCTACAGATGTCTATGATGGTTAGAGTTGCAGTAAAGATAGAGATCCTACATACACAACTTCCAGGTTGTATAATATTTTAACGGAGCTTCTGACTGTAAAATAGTCAATGAAACATCGTCTTTATTTTGAAAGAACTATGCAATGATATGCCACTCAATAGGATGCGTAATGTTTTTTTCGTCTCTACCACCATTTTGTATTTTACGGCCGCCATTTTGAATTTATAAAAACAAAACCTAGCCTATAACCATCGAACGGTTAAGACGAATCGATAGAGAGCTCATTCATTAAAATCTATCCAGCCGTTGGGATGTTTCGAGGGTATAAAGAAATCCACATACCCAGATACTCGTGAAACACATAACCCTTCTTGACATTCGGGTAAAAAAGGAATCATATAATAGATTTTTCACCCATTTTCTGCCACGCTAGAGTTATGATATATATATATATATATATATGTACACGGGTGTGTGTTTCCGATGACAATACAACATTTTAATATTAATTTTAAATTATTTTTCGTAGATAGGTCGAAATTATTCTTTACAATTATCATAGATATAAAATCAATCTTTACAATTATCATAGTGTGCAGAATGCATTTATTTTTTTAATTTGACTCATTTTTGAGCTTTTATTTCTATTTTAAATTTAAATTTTCAGCATTCCGAGAGATATTTTTTACTTATTTTAGAAAATTGTACTAATTTAACCTGCTGCCAACTGTATAAACAGCGCAAACAAAACTTCAAATTAAAAATTTATTTACACGTGACTATTAGAAACAGAAAAAAAAAACTTTCAAATTGGAATTAAATAATTACGTATAAAAAGCAGGAACTTTTTGAAAATTACTTCATAAAAACTATATTTACACATGAAGTTTAACAGAGAAAAGATATTGTAAATTAATAAATTCATTAACATGCGTCAGAAGTCTTAAATAAAAGAAATTACGTCACATTACACTTATTACGTAAAATGAACAAAAAATAATATTGCAGAACAGTTTAAATTTAAAAATTGCGCGAGACTTTTATTTGATATTTCGAGATGAACTTCTCAACTATTTTTGTTGGGACAGCGCAAATAATATTTCATTTATGACAAAAGTATTTTCACGTGAATATTAAAAAGAGAAAGAAACGTTTGGGGAAAATTGCATCACATTAAAAACGATACATCTAAAAAGTGTTTTATTTATTTATTGAACAACAAACATACGACTTGTGTGCTTGAAATGAGAGCCCGCTTAACCCGTAACTGGAGACATGAATTTTCTTACGCGTTCAGAGATATAATATTATTTTCCTTTTTTGTCTTTTGTAAACAGCATTGGAATTTTTTTTAGAAACGCAATATCTTCTGGAAATCATGTAATGATAAAAGAACTACTTGTCGGTACTGAGGAATGATTTTATTCAAGGACAAAAAAACACAAGATAATCAGAGCTCCCGTCTCCAGTTACGGGTTAAAATGTCTTATTTAAAAGAACTTTCTTTTCGCTTTGTTAAAAAATACCAGGAGACAAAGACTTTGTTTACTTAATTCATTTTTTTTATTTTGAAATGTTTTGCTTATTCTGAAATGCTTAACTGATTTTATTTAATCAAAGCGGAAAACAGCCATAGTATCTTTTAACAGCATCTGATTTTTCCTTAAAATTCCCCCAATCAAAGAGAAATGAATAGAAACCCGTTTATAGGGAGATCGCCACTGTTTTTTAAATTATAATTCAATCTTTTAAGATCTTTTTAAAATCGATCAAATTAGCGTGCTTTTAGAAACTGCGGTGTCTGAACGGGGGTTGGCGAGCGTAGCTCGTAGGGGGCCGAGCCCCCTAGTTCTTATAAAAAAAATTTCAAACTTCTTAACACTACTAACATTAAACATTTGTTACAGAACTTTTTACATTAAAATTAAATATTTGTCATTTTAAGGAGCGGACTTTAATTTATTAAAATAAATAACGATTAAATAATGAGAAGCGTAGCGTTTACTATACACATTTATTTAAAAAAAGACACGTAAACATTTATTGATCCATTACCTTTAAATACAAAATTAACTCGGTTATAGAATTTAATATTTACGCAGCAGTTGCTTCGTAAAAGTAAATGTTTACAATAGTTAGTTTTATTATTTTCGCCATATAAACTAATTTCCAGTGCCTTAAATTCTCCTGTAATATGCTAATATACAACGCGATTTAAAATATATGGTTCATTACCGTTAAACGAATAATTAAATTTGAATAAAATCACTGATAGTGAATGTCGTACTTAAAGCAGTTTTCTATAAAGTGAAACGCAACTCCGCAAACATTTAACTCTATCGTAATATGAACCTTTATAAAAGCGGAATCTAAACTTTTCACAGTCTTTAAGAAAACACGAATTACAAAAATCTTTAATTTATCTACATACCTATTGAATCTCATGAAAAATCCACCGTTAAAAGAATTATATTTTATAATTTGTTTCAAATGAAAAATGGTTAGCTATTACGCATGGAAGGTTCTAACAAAATTGTTCACTTTGAAATAGTTAAGAAGTCGAATATTGTATGTCGAACGTGCCAAATGAGTTCGCTTCATACTATAACTAGTTTTATAAATATTCATATCTTGGCGCAACCGCTTTTGCACTTTTGTGGAAAAAGGCATGAATACAAAATTTAATACGATTATATATATTAAATTCAGTAATACGGAAATAATATGACTCCATCTCAAATAGGACGTACTCACCATGGCAAGCTGAAGTCATTACCTATAATGGAATATCATCGAATTAATTACGTATATAGTGTATAATTACGTATGATAGGATTTAATAGAATGAAGAAAACCTTTATTAATATCTGTTTAAGTTTTGATTTGATTTTCATGAAATGCGAAATTACTTGACAAGATTCTGCAGCAATTACGTATATTAATTTTCAAACCATTCGGTTGGATAGCTTTTGTGCTATTATATGCGGACAGACGGACATACTGACAGAAGAGCTGACCAGATGGCTATTTTATGTACTACGTATTTATATAATTACGGATGCAACAACAATGGAAGAGCATTAATAGTGAACATATTAGAGAAATGAAGTGGAACAATAAAATCTGCGAAGGTTAAAATAATAGAAATGATGTGTCTCATTAGAGATGAGACGAGCTCAGCCACGTCCACGAGCCCGAGCTCGGGTTCGGAACGATTTCGACTTTATACCAGAATAAAAAAAAATAAATAAATAAAAAAATATGTAACGCTATTCCATAAAATTGGTCTATTGTACTCCCTTATTGTACACAGAAACAATAACAAGCCACAACATCTTTATTTTTCTTTTCCCAATACATATTTATATAACTACAAATGGACATTCAAAGTTGCATCTATGTTTTACCCGAGGATTCGAACACGAGCCCCCGCGCCGTGCCAGCAGCTGTCGCAACTGATTACGCCACTGGGAGACTTAAGTTAGAATTTACAAAAACGAGGTTTATTTTGCTGCCACTGATTTTCGGAAACATTTCTGAATCATTTTTATCTTGTTTTAATCAGCTTTCGAAACCAAAATTTAGGGTTGTAGGTTAATATCAACCCTCACTTACGCATTTTCAGCTGCATAATGAAATTTATACAAGCAAGAGTAACAAAATAAAACTAATTTGAAAGCTATTGTTCGGGCTATTTATCATGTTTGCTTTTTAAATATGTTCGTTGAACATTAATATGTTTATTGATAGCATCCAAAAAGCCTCTATTCCGGGATGAGTAAATTTATTAAAAATAATCGAAAACATTTCGGAAAATCAGTGCAGCAAAAGAAACAGTTTTTATACAAATTTTCTTTAAATCTAGAAAGTACACTAACTTCTAAAAATAAAATACGCTTTTTGTAAGCGTGAGTAATAGGGTGGGTCGAAAAAAAAAGGAATTTTTTTTATTTTCGGAACGCTTTAGTGCGGAAAAGTTGCTTATTGTAATAAGAAGCAAAACGGCATATTTTTTTTAAAAATCGGTTAACATTTCCATTCGCGCATCATGCTTAAAGTTGATGAAAAATTGCAAAAATCGCGACTTTCTTTAATTTTTTTAAGTTAATTAAACTTTAAAAATAAACACGCTTGAGATTTACATGCTTGTTTCATGGTTTACATAACCTAAATAAATTAAATTTAAAGCTATAATCTAATTTTACCGTTCGCGCTGCATCTTAGGAAAAACATAAATTTAGCAATTTTTCGTAATTTTCACCCTGCAACTCTTCGCTCGTTTTGCCAGAAGAAAACGACCCAGAACTCACCACGTGGAGGTGGTTTTATGTAGAGTTCCACCTCCACCCTACCCAACCAACCATACAATTGTTCGGTGTGGCATTTACATTATATTTGCAACTATTTACAAAGGTCTTCCATAGAGTAGCATTCTTTGGCTTACTGTGCTTTTTACGTTTTCTTTTTTATATATACTACACATTTAAAGTCTGATTTTTTGGAGAAATGAGGCATAACCGATTTAGACTTCAGTGTTGTTCGGATATAGCAATCTCTAGCTCCATGTCCATATACTTTATTCGAGGTCTCTGTCACAAGTTTGACGCACATCTTAACAGTCTCGGTGTGACAGGGAAACATTTGTATTTCTCTGATGAGAGTAGTGTCAGAAGCAATAAACGATTTAACCTAATCTTCACTTAGGTCCCGCGGCATTGGAGAAGGATACACCGCACAAGAATTCCAATTAATAATTTTTATGGAATCGGAAGCTTGAAAGTTTCAATTCGGTAGCATTACATTTCTAATATTCTTCTTCTTTGGGACGGTTTGTCTTGCTTTTCTATCCTTCTGTAACCAATATCCCGAATATGTTTTTTTTAATAGACAATCATTGCCAACAGAACATTCTCTGGGTGCACAAAAAAATGCATTTCGTTCTATTACTGGATCGGCAACTTGTAGTAATTCGTCGGATAAATAGCGTGATGTTTTGATTGCTTGAAATACATGTTTTAGTCTGTCAGTAAAGTATTTGCAAATTTTATGACAAATTATACAGGCATGTATGATTTTATGATGAAGTCAACTATTTCTTTTAAGTTTTCGGATGAATCTGATACAATGTAACTTCGTTGCCCGCAGTTAGTCATCTGGATTCGGACAAAGTACCAGGGTCCCCATTTGTCAAGTCTTCTGGACAATGTTCTGTGTTGAATGCATTCAAAATGTCTCAAAAATACTGTTGTTCTTCGCTCAAAAAGTCCTGTCTATATCAGGAATCTAACAATCTGCGGGTTCATAATCGACCACAGGAGTCTTTTCACAGCACGTGAGCTGCTACCCGATTGGCGAACTAAAAGATTTAGGTCCTTCAGTTTGACCGTGAATATGTTGGAAGATTTGGCGATAAGAAAGCACATTAAAATGCCGGATGCATATGCTCCACATTTTATGATTTTCTAGCCGGTGGAAAGCATCGTTATTCAATCCAGTGTGAGTTACAGTACCATCACGCCATACTATTTCTACTTTTTTAGTGGTATTGCTAGTTCAGACAAACAAGAAATTATTCATTGACTTATATCATTTGATGAACTCGAGGAAGGAGATTCATGTCCAGTATAATTTGATCCAAATTCCAGAATAAGAGAATAGTGTTCTTATTTCACATTCCTGTGAAATTGTTTGGCATTAAATTTTTCGACGAACAAAGTATCTCATTTTCGTCCGTCAAAAAAAGACCCTAACTTTCCTCAGGGGGCGTGAATCAGCTTTTCATATCCGTACTAGAACGACTCTTGTCTCTTTTTATTTTACACTTATCAACCACATCAGAAGAATCTGTGTCGGTTATCCAGAACACTTGACGCTATGACAGCTTTTGGCTGATCAGAATCTCGAAACGATCGCTGTTAAGAGCTGTTGCGTTAATTTTAATTCTCATTTGTCATTTGGGCTTTCAGTCGATGTATTCGGTTTTTATTTGTATTCTTCATACTCCGAGTCTTCAAAAGAAGTGTGTTTGAGTTCATCAATTTCATAGTACACTGCCACTTTAGGAACTTTAGAACTATTTGAGGAACCACTCAGTACTTGCTAAAGATCACGAGCTTACCGATCGCCCTTCACGTTTAACTTTTTTGTAACTGTTTTGTAAATACATCCGATTCTCCCCCAAATTGGAATTCCTTTAAAGAATCATGAACCTCAACTCAAAGTCGCGAATTTTCTTTTTTTTTTTTTTTATAAGCATTTAATTAGAATTGCACATTGACATGCATGTGGTCTATTTAATATGATATAAACACCACACCCAACAATTGGACGGTGGTTGTTTGGGAAGGATGTGGGTAGAACTCAACGTTCAACCACCACCACGTGGTGAGTTCTGTGTCGTTCTGTTTTAGCAAAACGAACTAAGAGTTGCACTGTGAAAAAATGGCAAATTTATGTTTATTCTAAGTTCTTGTGCAAAAAAAAAGAAAAAATGGATTATTGATCGGAATTTAATTTATTTAGGCTAAGAAACAAACATAAAAAGCTAAAGCGTGTTTATTTTTAAAGTTTTAATTAACTTAAAAAAAATCAGAAAAATGCGCTATTTTTCCAATTTTTCATCAACTGTAAGTACGATGCGCGGAATGGAAGATGTTAACCGATTTTTTTAAAAAACATTACGCAGTTTTTCTTCTTATTACAATAGGCAACTTTTCCGCACTAAAGCGTTCCGAAAATAAAAAAATTCTTTTTTTCGACCCACCATAGTAAATAAGTCGGGAGAAGTTATTGTTTATTTTCGTTCGTCGTTATGATATATTTTACTAGTGTATGGAACAACTGTCTTTTTTAACTGTTTACATCAAACACTTTTTGTATAGGAAACTAGAGTCGAAAGCCCTTTTTCCAGTCAATCATACAGGGAGTCTAACCCCTAACTGAAATCCTAATTATAATATTTAAAAAGATTTATAAAAAATTAAGAAGATTTGCGTATTATTGTGTAAAATGAAACGACACGACATCACGTGAAGTTGTGTAAGCGGCAGTCATCAACATTCAAACAACATTAAACAAAATGTGTCGTGTTTCGGACTGCAGTTCACATTACCATTACATACGGTGTCACTTGTCCAATTACTATGTTCTTAAAATAATTCATTTAATTTAATGACATTACACTCAAGATAATGATGACCGTTAAAGATTTCATTAAAATTTCAACATTATTGTTAAAACTATAAACAAAATTTGTGTTAAGGTTGCAATGTCAAAACACAACGTCTATTTTTGACTAAATAAATTGGATTAAGTCTCTTCTTACCTGTATAAAAATTGCTTGTTGTAGTGTGTACACATCTTTATAAATTATTGAATAGTTGCTCTAAATCCCTCTGTATACTAATTTTGAATTTATGATATCAAGACATTCTATTGTAGCAAGAATTCATTGTTCAGTCCAGGTTTCAATCGAGGTGAATTTAATCTTCTACTAACTTTCAAATTTTAACTGAAATGTAATATAATTGAAATAATTCATGGGAGAATAACAAATTTTTCAAATTAAAAAAATGGCTAAATCTTTGACTGAACTTCAAAAAAATAATTCTTATCTTTTAAATATATATATATAAATTAACTTACATGTACTGAAAATTAAGAAAATGAATGCTCATTAGTAAATTAAATACACAAGCCTGATACATAAACTTAAATAGAAATAGAAATAAATCAGATGAAACTTATAGGTTATTATTTGATTTGGTTATCGTAAAAGGATTATAACATAAGTTCTAGTTACGAAATAAATTTTGCAACTAGAATGAAAATTTTGGTACGTACTTATATTTCCGTTTATAATGATAACCCTGAATCTAAATAACTTTGTGGCTAAAACATTTTTATATTTTTAATACAACGTTGTATTTAGCTAATACAAAATTTGGAAATTTTCAACAGTATAATAACCTAACAAAATATTTTTTGAACAATAAAAACGAAATATTTGGTTCATTTTATGCAGGCTAACATGAAACATATGTTTTGAAAATATTATGAAAAAATATTAAAAAGTTTTTGAGATATCGTGCGCGTTATGCCCAAAAACGCAATTTCGAGAAAAATGCCTTCAAAGATTCGACATTTAAAAAAAATTAAATTTCGAAAATTTTGAAGTTTTAAGAGTCCTGTAACCCCTTGAATAATTTCAAACTTCTTCAACAACAAATATTATACATACAGGATATTTGTTAATAATATTTTATCCATTAATTGATAATGTTCTTTTCTTTCTCAAATTATAACGTTTGTAAAAATTTCGGTTATACACTGACGGAAAAAAAAATCCCAACACCAAGAAATACTTGTGTTAGAGAAACGAAATTTGGTAGGCGTGTTTATACATCTGAAAGATGGCATCGATTGAAATTTCGCGCTTCGCGCATAAGTGTGGCGCTAGTGGCGCCACTCAGAACTTGCCGATCGGGTTTACTTTAAATGCTTGCTGTAAAGTTCGTGGGCGTTATTTAGCTTCGAAATGTGATGTATTGAGTTGATGTTAGCCAATAATGCCTTTAACAAGACGAAGAAGCCACTGTCAACAGCTCACCGAGTTGGAACGAGGTCGCATATTCGGGCTACGAGAAGGTGGATTTTCTTTCCGCGATATTGCAAAAAGATTTGGCTGGAATGTGTCCACTGTGCATGATTGTTGGAAGCAGTGGTCAAGGGATGGTACTGCCTCAAGAGGACTGGGTTCCAGGCGGACACGTGGCACTCCTGAGAGGAAAGATCGCCGTATTCGGCGTACGACTGTGGCGCATCGTACTGCGTTTCCGGCATAAATTCGAGCTGCAGTTGGTACCACAGTGACACAACAAAGTGTTAGAAATCGGTTACTTCAAGGACAGCTCTGAGCCAGGCGCCCTGTCGCGTGCATTCTACTGACTTTAAGCCATTGCCGTTTGCGACGCCATTGGTGTCAAGCCAGAGTTCGTTGGAGGACGGAGTGGAGATCTGTTGTGTTTTCTGATGAAAAAGAAACACAACAGATCTCCACTCCGCCCACCAATGAGCTCTGGCTTGACACGAATAGCTTCGCAAACGGCAATGACTTGGAGTCAGTGGAATGCACGCTACAGGGTGCCTAGCTCGGAGCTGTCCTTGAAGTAACCGATTTCTAACAGTTTGTTGTGTCACTGTGGTACCAACTGCAGCTCGAATTTCTGCCGCAGACGCAGTACGATGCGCCTCAGCCGTACGCCGAATAAGGCGATCTTCCCTCTCATGAGTGCCACGTGGCCGCCTGGAACCCGGTCTTGTTGAGGCAGTACCATACCTTGACCACTACTTCCAACAATCATGCACAGTGAATACATTCCAGCCAAGTGTTTCTGCAATATCGCTGAAAGAAAATCCACCTTCTCGTAGCCCGAATATGCGACGTCGTTCCAATTCGGTGAGCTGTTGACAGTGGCTTCTTTGTCCTGTTAAAGGCATTTTTGGCTAACATCAACTCAATACATCACATTTCGAAACTAAATAACGCGCACGAACTTTACAGCAGGCATTTAAAGTAAACCTGATCTGCAAGTTCTGAGTGTCGCCACTAGCGTCACACTTATGCGCGAAGCCCGAAATTTCCATCGATGTCATCTTTCAGATGTATAAACACGCCTACCAAATTTCGTTTATCTAACACAAGTCTTTCTTGGTGTTGGGATTTTTTTTTTCCATCAGTGTATTTCAACAAGAAGCTAATTTAATTATTTTTCTTTAGTAAGGGCACATTTCCTAAAAATAGTTACCGAAATAGTTATCGAAATATATAGTAAAATATCGAAATAAAATAGTTTGATTTGTGTAATTGTAATCTTATTGGATAGTAAAATACATAAGAGTGGAATAGTTTAGTTCAAGAATTTAGAGATTTCAGAATGTCTTTCTTTAATGAAATTATTCATATATTTGTCTCCGAATTTGAGAAAAAAATATAATATTTTTTATTACATCAAAATTCCCTTTATTCAATAGTTAAATAACTTCTCGCACACTTCTATGGTCATTAGATATTTATTTTTTTTCAATTAGTCTTTGAGTATTTTTAATCTAATAAAAATAATACCACTTTACTTGTAAAATAGAAATAATAAATTACACACACAGAATACACACAACACACACGTAGAATACACACAACACACACACAGAATACACACAACACACACACAGAATGCACACACACACACATACACATATATATATATATATATATATATATAATTTCATATTTATGTCCTACAACTAAAATGTAATTATATCTATATATTTATGTGTGAGTGCGTTTCATTTAGATATTAACATTTTATAATATAAAGCAAAGAGATAACATCATAATCTTGTATTTTGCTTTAGACTCCACGATTTCAGGAAGAAATTCCATAGGGAAATTATGTTTTATTATGTAAATCTAAGGAATATCTTTTAATTCAACTTTCCTAACATAGTTCTATAGCTATGCCGTAATCTTTTTCGGTCATAAAATAGAGGAAAGTGAAATAGTTTGGTTCTGAAATAATATAATTTTTAGAATATGTTAATACGATGAAAGCAATTTTATAATCTTGTAATTCTGTACGAAAAAGGATGACAAATTGTGTGGGGTCGATAATTTTTATGAATGAAATTTCTTCATCATTATTCTTAAAGATTTTATTATTTTATGTATGCGTTTACCAGCTGTATGCAGAGCTAGAGAATATAGTTTTCCGTTACAATAAAACAAGATATTCTTCTACCTCTCCTGTAAATATACTATTATTTTTATTTCTGTCACTTTTGTTGCGTTCAAGTGGATGTTTTCTCCGACACAACTGAACAACTTTTTTGTTCGAAGTAACAATATATATATATATATATTCAGTAAATAGTATTTAAAAATATGATATCTAGTGGCGTTATTTATTTATTTGAACTTTCGGATTCAGTTAAAATTGTAAAATGAAAAAAAAAATCTTATTTTGTAAAAAAGTTGTGAAATCGGACGAATTTATTTATAAATTACGCCATAGAAATTTCGTCACTAAGTACTCAGAACGGCATCGACATAATAAAATGTAAACAGCAAGCCAGAAGTTGATCCTTCTATTTGCTTGCGCTGTAGGGGCGAATATTTAAACGGTGTGCTTGCCAAATCTATTGAGACCAACGGACGGTTAATAGCTTCATATCGTGATTCCTTTTTAAAGCTAGTCCTGTATGTATTATAAAAAGTGCTTTTTACATCCATAAATAAATGTTTGTACATCTCCGTTAAACTTTTACTGGAAATTAATTTAATTATTTCTCTTTAGTGTTCTTGAAACTAAGAAATAACTTAAAATTTATCTGTCCTAACATAGTTCCCTAATTAATTCGATCGCTTCCAATCGAAAAATAAATAAAGTCGCATAGTTTAGTTTTGAGAATAAATAATTTCAGAACGTTCCCTAAAGAATTTAATCTTGCATTTGTTCTTCAGTTTGAGAATAAATAATTTCAGAACGTTCCCTAAAGAATTTAATCTTGCATTTGTTCTTCAGTTTGAGAAAAAATAATCTTGTAGCTGTATACCTTTTATTTCTTAAAAAATTGCTCGTAAATTTTTAAAGCAATTATTTGTTCGATGAATTAACAATACAGTTATTATTGGATATGTTTAATAGAATAAATGCTACTAGTGTTTCGATGTAAGGGATAAATGCGAAATTTCACCCTTATTATGCAATTCCACGTACGGACAACACTGCGATAATAAGTGGGAGCAATGGATGACAAAACAAATATCTGCAGAGGTTTTATATAGACGATAGCAGTGATGATTTTTTTAAAATATGCATTTAGTATTAATAGTGATCAGGGAACTATGGAGTTCCTAAAACGTCCTAAAGGACTTTCAGTAACTGGTAATTATGTCCTTCGATGTAGTAGGCTTCAGAAGGTCATCTTTAAAATCTGAAAAGTCATTTGGTTGCTGCGTTTAAATTTTGATATCTCGAATCGCAATCACACAAAGATGCTACTGTTATTAAATCCTCACTTTTCTAAGGCAAAAAGCACTGACTTTCAGAAGATATACCAGTTCGTTGGCGATCTTGCCGTTCGTTGTCGAGAAGATTTAGATGTATCATGTTGATGGAAAATCAATGATGGAAAATAGGTGTTTAACTGGACTACTGAATCAGGACCGTTGAAGGTCTAAGTTTCGAATCCATGACCACTGCCACCATTGGGGAGATCAAAATTTGTGATTCTGATCGTCATGGGATTCTGCATTCCTCCTGAACAGTCTCTCTATTATGCAGCAATAGATTGCTTTCATCATTAGGAACCAGATTGTAAAGAAATTATTAAAAAAAGAATATGATAGAAGGGCCAGATTGACCGTCACAAATTTTTCCCGAATAAACGCAAAATTTTCATTTAAAGTTATATATATATATATTTTTAAACCTAGAGAATCCATCAAGGTAAATTTCCAGAAAAATATCTTAATTTTTATAAGATATTCAAGTTTGATATCCAGTGTATTAGTAAGTTTTAGCGTCGTGCTTCTTACCTAGTACCGGATGTCCCAAAAATGACTGATGGATTTTAAAATTCAATAACTTGCAAACGGTGACAGATATTAGAAAAATTCTTGCTGGAGTGTTATGTAAGATGTCAGGAGGTTTTATGCTGCGATTCCGAGTTTTAATTACAAATAGCATCGATAGATGGCGCTGAAAGGAATAACCGCAAAATCCAGGATCGATTTTTCGGCCTCTTTCTTCTTCCATGTGAAAAAGGAGATTAAAATGTATTGAATGCATCTCGAACTACCAAAAATCGTGTCTGGACTGAGCACTTATTATTCTCAGTGCCACCTATTGTTTGAAATTTGAACTAATATCAAGAATCAAAACTCCCGACATCATACATAAGCCTCCTGTAAGAAATTTTTTAATTTCTGTCACTGTTTGCAAGTTATTGAATTTAAAAATCCATTGGAACACCCGGTATGTTAAACAATATTAAACTAATATTGTTGTAATTCGGCTAGCAATAGCTATAACATGGCCAGTAATGCAATATTAACATAGAATATGACCCAAAATTGGAGTGTTCATATATTTCCAAGACTGAAACATTTGGTTATTTCATTGTCAATATTTATATTGTAAAGCAAATATTTCTATAATAAAGATGTTGTATTGCAGTTATTATTAATGTAAAAATCAGTTGTATTTCATTTGACACATTTTTAATTAGTGTAATGCTGGGACAGTATTAAACCCCGCCAACAAATTATGAGAAAAATTTATTTTCTACTAGAATTATGGCTTTTGCTGTTGTCCAAATAAATACTACGATACCTTATTCGCCGCAACTGGTCCAGTTAGTTTGCTCGTAGAATCTGATGTTTCTGTACGTTAAAACCCTTTGACCGGCTTGCCCGTGTTTTTCGGTTCTCTGAAATCATGTTAAAATGCCTGTAGATAATAATATTTTCACCAGAATTTAGTTTTGAAAAATATATTGATAGAAGGGATGTAAAAGCTATTATAGCATCAAACCGAAATTAAAAATATATATATAGCCTTGGATTTACAAGCATTCTTATGGGGAAAAAAACAGAAAATCACCGGACGGTTTAGCGCGGTATTTCACGCACTTTCACGTTAGGCAGAAAATTTTTCATGTTACATATATATGATCTAATGTATCTTAGATAAATTGAAATAGCATAGAAAAAATAATTAGGTATACTATTCTTACTATACGGTTAAGAAATATCACGCAATTTGATGCAATTTCCATTCAAGGAAAAGTTCAAGATTAGTACTTTAAAATTATTAAGATACATTTATTTTATTAAGCTTTTCTCTGTGTAAAGATATATACTTACAATAAAAGGTATAGGCATTCATTATTTATTTCATTAAATGGTCTTAAAGGAACTGAGATTTACATTAAGAGACAAGGAATAATTTATATGCACCTATAATGAAATAATTCTAAAGGTTTGTTTATTGGGCTTATTTTAAACGTCTGTTTAGAAGTGATCAATCTACACCAATTTAGAATTGAAGATTATTAGTAAAATTTTATTTAAGAATTGGATGAAAAATTGTGAGCATAAATTATTCTATTAAAAAGTACAAATTCAATTCCTAATCATTGTTCCTAAATAGTCGCCATTTATAAAAGAAAAACTGATATATCTAAAGAAAATCATATTTTAATTTTATTTAGTTTTTTGCAATGCGTCGAATAATAGTTTTTATGCTTTCAAGAACTGATATTTCAATTTTCCCCATTAATGTTATTAGAACTTACATTAAGTTACTTAAAATTTGTATAATTAATATTGCACAATTAATATACATAATAATGGTCATCAAAAAAGCTTTAATTAAAGTAAATTAAACACACATTTTACTTCTATAATTATACTGTATTGGTCTTAGGACCGATTTCTTTTGCGAGTTATAAATATCAAATTAGATAGACCAAAAAAGTGAAAGTTCAAATGATGATTCAAAGATCTAGCCATTTATTTAATTCTAATCACAATTTCTTCTTCCATAAACATTGTAAATTATATTAAAGTAAAAATTTTAACTTTTAACATCAGTCCGATATTAAATACATCTCAAATGAAGCAAAACAAACCCTTGCTATACCAGAGTACTTTCGATTTCAGAATTTCAATATTTAATTTACAAGGTAATACAGAGAAAAGTTACAACAATTTATACAGAGGTAGAACATAGTAAAACAAGCGTTTTCTATGTATACAACTATAGACGCAACTCGATTTATCCAACCTGCTTGGTGTGTTCTGCCATTTTAATTTGAAAACAGAATTCTGTTAATAATTGCGAGAATAATGAAAATATTTTATCGAAAACTTTAACAGACTGAATTTTCTTTGTATGAATATGATGTCACTACCTAAAGTAGTTTAAGACCGCATTAATTTTGTAAATGACACAATATGTAATGTGACTTACATTCGAAATGTAACGCATTTTGCTCGAAGTGGGTTTAGTACAAATGCACGCCACTTCCTTCACTATATGCATTATATACATTGCTTTTTACAAGAAAAAAAATACGTCTGCCGCAATTTAGGTATTATCTTCTTTAATTTTAAATTTATGAACAAAATTAAGTTGAAAATGGTTAGATACTCTCTATAATGGACTGAAAAGGGAATTAAGAGCACTGTTTTTTATAAAGACCTGCACCAAATAAGGTCACGCTAAAGATTGAGACCTCTATGGAAAAAAATTATGTAACATTGCGCGGTAAAATTGGTAGCGGCCTTGTTGCCTCCATTTTAAGGCCTAATTAAAATGATATAACTGGTGTTATGTTACACTAATGTGTAATATTACAAGAGTTATATCAGTTTAAATTGCACCATTACATAGGGGAGACTAGGGAGGGTTGACCATAGGGGAGGCTTGACACACCCATCTTTTATTATATCTAAAAGAATTTCAGAGTAAGTTTTAAGTAATGCAGAAATATCAAGCTTTCACTCCAGGCATAAATATTGTACATTAAGTTACACTTAACATAATAATGTGCTATTCTTTAGAAAAGGGCTATGTGGGGAGACTTGACCCAGTCAATGTGAGGGAGGGTGACCAAATGCTCAATGATCTCTTAATTAAATGGTTTTGGAAATCTTTTTATTATACACTCTGGCATAATGAAATGTTGATGGTTATATATAAAAAAGAATGTAAATTTATTCTGCAAAGCTACAGTAAAATGGCGTGATGGAAAAGAAAATGTTTAAAACTGATTAAAGAACGATGTGAAAAATTGCTATAATATCCACTGCTAGATAAAATTTAATGAAATATAAATGCAAAGTTGATAGGACCTTTTGTCCAATTAAATATTACTCGCAATAAGTAAATAAAAATAGTCGAAAAGAGTTGAAAGGACTAAAAAGTATGAAAACAGCAGTATGAACCCTTTCAGGGGCAGTGGCAAGTTTATGAAACTATTTAATTTTAATTTCGAAATGCCACAATGGCACCAGAATTTTGCTAAAATCTTTTCTATTTAATATGTATGTGAGATACAGCATTTTTCTTATTTCGAAATAAATTTGTTCCTAAATTCCAGTGCCAGTCATTTGTTTCAACATTTTAGTACTTAAA
Source organism: Maratus speciosus (assembly GCA_963932465.1). Classification (NCBI taxonomy): domain Eukaryota; kingdom Metazoa; phylum Arthropoda; class Arachnida; order Araneae; family Salticidae; genus Maratus; species Maratus speciosus. The sequence continues at coordinate 164,986,834 of OZ010786.1, read as the reverse complement.
GTACTTTGCATCTGAACGGTTTAAAACATGTTAATGTAATTTAAGTGCTCATGCGTCAAAAGAGCATTGTATTGAACGCAAAACTTTGGGAAGCTATGTAGCCAAATTTCACCAGGATGAATACAATCACATGAAGCCAAACTAAATGACAACTACAGTTGACAGGTCGAGTGAAGGAGACAAAAAAAGCGGGACAATGGCTCTTAAATCTGGACATAATAATATATGAAACGCTTTGAAAACGGAATACTGTCTTAAATGTTAAAATTTCATTTTTCCTGCTGTACAATTATATCTGCTCAGACAAAATGATGTTGAAAACAAAATTTTTCTCCTCTGACATGCGTTTGCTTTTAAACAGGTTTGTTTGAGCATCATATTTTCAAAAATATTTTTTTAGAATAATAAAAGCATGTAGCATAAAAATATTTTGCTTTTCAAAGATTTTATTTCTCTTCACAAATATTTCAATGTAAAACAAAGTGGGTGAAGCCTTCCATATAGTGGATCTACCCTCCAATATGTGGGGAGCATTGACCCATTAAATTCAATTTTTTTTCAATTTTTTATATATTGCACTTATGTAGCAATTTTATTTTGATAACTGATTGTATAACGAATAAAATGATATATAAAACTTTATTTTACATTCAATGTTTAAAAATAAAATATCATTTTGTAAAAAGTGGGTCAACCATCCCTAATCTCCCCTAAGTTAAATTACTCCATAATGTTTTTACAGTGCACAACAAAATATGTTTTATCAGCATTAATATTTTAAATATTGATCGGTAAACTATTTAAAAATAAATTTATTATTATTTTATGACGAAATCCAAGTGGAGTTATTCACATTTCTCCCAGAAAAAGATACCTACGTGCGATCGATTCAGTCCTGTATATACTTCGAGAGCATCATGCTTGTACTTTAAACATAGGTGATATTTAAGACAACATCCTTTTGGCTAATGAAGCAATAGCTTATTAGAGGACTACTTTTTTTTCACATATTTTATTTTGAAACACAAACAATATTTAAAATACAGAATATATTTCAATATGTATTCTACAATATTGTAAAAGTATTCCGTACATCTTACAAATATTGCGAATTTCAATCAATAATTTACGTGGATTTATATGAAAGTACGAGTAAAAATTCGTCGAATTGGATGAATGAAAATGGTTAAAAGAACTGATTGACTGAATTTATAAATAAAAACAAAAGTGCCCCGGTAAATTGATGGCATTGAGATCACAGGCTATTCACACTAATTGTATATTATATTCTTATTTCAAAGAATAATGCCTCGAAAAACAAATTAAGGATGGATTATCATATAAACCTTTATACCAAGTTTGAAGCAAATTTGATAATTCTGCATGGAAAAACCATTTATCTAAATAAAGGGGGGAGGGTGTTAGCTCCCCAATATCCCTTAACCAATGAAGCTCCAAATCTAATCAAGGAAGCGCCTTACCAGAATAAACCGGTATACTAAATTTGAAGTAAATCGGATGATTTTCCATGAAAATCTCTTTGTCTAAATTAAGGTGGCGATCAGCCTTTGTCCGCCCCTTTATTCTTAACCAATGAACCCTCAAAACTAATCATGGAAGTTCTTATCTGAACGAACCTAGAAATTTTTTTAAGCAATTTGGATATTTCTATCAAGAGTTATCGTGTTATATACATACATACGTACGTACATACAGAGCCTGGGGCACATTAGCTCAAAGGCCTTGATATCCTATTATCTAAAAATTCACACAAATGATCACAATAAGTAATCAATCTTATATTGGTTGGCCTAACTCTTAAAGAAAATACTATTATTTTTAACTGAAATTTAATTTCAATTTTTCAAATTATTGAAAAATTAACGAACGTATACGAAATCAGTAACACGAAATTAGGATAAGAAATTATCAATTGAGGTTTTCATCTTTGATATTACGCAATGAAAATCAAAGTAAATTGCGCCACTAAGGAACAATAATAATGTTTATTTTGAACAAAATTTAAAAATAACGTCGTTTTCACCGTCGCAAAATTTACTTGCATATTTTTTATATTCATATTCGCTATTTTTAAAATATATTAAAGAGCAGTAGATTATTAATAAATATATTCCAAAAATTGATGGCACGTTTCCCAGTTACAATTTTGCATGTGAACATTCGCACCCTGGACTTGAGGTTTTAATCTGAGTGCAAACAAAATAAACAAATCTACTGTTTTAGATGCATCCGTTGTAATATATTTATTTTTATCAAGAAAAATACTCATTTCAATTGTACTATGAGATAATTTTCTCTCATTGAGACACTATAAGTTGAGCGTCTCAATCTTAGTATCAGTGGCAAGAAAAAAAATATTCAAATGTAAGAGCTTTATGTTTACAGCTACGTTTTTAAAAATTGTGACGTCATTTTCCATTCAAAAATGTTAAAAAAGTTATTTTTAACTGTAATGCGAAAATGGCATCCGTAATGGTATGGTAATTACCATTGTTTCCCTTCTCCCCTTAATATTGGAAGTAACACACAATGTGAAGGCCAATAAGGTGAATTCATAGCCAACAATGTGAAGAAGTTTCATAAAAGACTTTTAAAATTAAAATTAAAATATAGAAATGGATTTATTTAAAATAAACAGTCAAGTGCGAGTATTACTCGCGCACAGAGGGTTCCGTAGAATAAATATATGAATTTGTAATTGTTGCTAAAAGAATACTAAGATTTTGTAAAAAACTATACAACGTAGTGTTGGGTATAACTGTACATACTAGTACCATGAAAGTTGAAAGAGATATGGAACCTAAATATTATCAAATATCGCTATTCTGTATATCTCATTTGTTAATATTATCCTAATCTGTTTATGATGAGCTTAATTCGGCACTAACAATAAAAGCAGTGCATATTTAAACTTCATTTGGCATTTCATAAAACTAAATTCAGCGTAGTAATAACCTTTCTTTCTACAATGTAGCTAAAACAAAACTTTTGTTGAAAGTTTAAATTTGGCATTGTGCTAAGCGCGCTTCAAAGGAGGTCGCAAAGTTGCAACGACGCCTTGGTTCGTGCCGTATTTTTCCAGACAGGTTTTTAATTAACTTTTAAAGTCACTCGAGACGTATTGAAAGATCCACTCAATGTAAACTAGTCGCGAATCCCATAGTATTTATGTGATTCATTCTAATTAAGTGCTCTCAAGTCTCTTCAAAATATTAGAAATTTTAATTTCATTAGATGTTAAACTCCTATCTTTTCTGAACATTTTTATATAATTGTTTCCTTGAAATTCCCATTAGAACAGAAGTCATGGCTTTTAGAATCATATCCGCTCAATAGCTGAAGCGGCGTTTCTGAAACTTTTAAATCATTTTTCTGCAAAACAAGTTTTTGGGCATAACGTGCAGAGTACCTCAAAAACTTCTGAATATTTTTTCATGAAATTTTCGAAATATATATTTCATGTTAGTCTGTATAAAGTGAACCTGAAATTTCCTTTTTATTGTTCAAAAAACGGTTTTTTTTTTTTTTTTTTTTTTTTTTTTTTTTTTTTTGTTATTATACTGTTGAAATTTTCAAAATTTTGTATTTGCTAAATACAACTTTGCATTAAAAATATAAAAATGTTTTAAATACAAATGTATTTAAGTTCAGGGTAATTATTACAATCTGAAATATAAGTAGGCACCAACATTTTCATTGTAGTTGCAATATTTATTTTATAATCCTGCGCGTAAGATTTTATGCCAAATTTCTGCTCGACAAATGTTTAATAGTTTCGAGCCCCCTATAAATACCAATTCTGAATCTTGCAGTTTTTTAAATACATGAAATGAAAGAACATATTTATATCTTTCATCCCAATAAAAATTGTGTTTTTAAATCATATGCATTTTAAGACATTAAATGTCACAAATGGTCTTTTTTTCTTTTTTTCCAATTTTAAGAGACCTGAGACCCCTTAAATTAGTCTGTTTTTAACAATTTGACGTTTATTGCTTTTATACTACTACTGGACATTACATTACACTTACGTATCATTAAAAGTTGTTAACTAGGCATAGAGTACACCACCCCTGTCATTATGTATGTCCAAACTGTCCGTATCTTTAAGGGTTAATATCTCGGCTAATTACTGACATTTTTTTTCAAAAATCTTTATCAACAATGCTTTAATACTTCTGCTACGAAAGGTACCTACAGCGCTGCTCAACACTTTTGTTGAATGCCCGTAAATCGAAATTTGTGTGTAACAGAAAATTGCGATTTTCTCAAAAACTATGTGACCTAGGGTAATCGCTATAATTTTCCTTCAAGGATTAAGTTAGCGTCTACTAACTCTAACTTTTTCATAGTTTTAGTTTCAGTAGATTCGGAATTAGGTGGGGGGGGGGGGACATATTTTTGCGCTACATTTTCCACGATATCTTTTTTAAAGTAATACCTAAAATTAAAAGGAATGTATTTTTGAGTTCAGAGTTACGAAAGCCTTCCCCGAATTTGAAATTTCTACGTTCCATAGTTTACGAGTAAAATGCCTGTGATAGACAGACAGACACAGGAGTGATCTTATGATAGTTTCGTTTTTAATTTTTAAGTACGGAACCCTAAAAATAGAGAGTACGGGCGCATCTACAAATAAAGTACTGCTTTCGCTAAAAAATGTGTTTCACAAAATCGGTTTAGCAGAAAGCTCAGATGACTAAAAAACAGCCTTGTCTTTTAAACATATAGATTATTATTTTTTCTTAAGAGGCTACTTCAGTCAAACGAAAAGACCCGTTCGCCAATGCTAATCCTATGGAAGAAATTTATAAAGATATCTCGGTCGCATTTCAATATTTTTAAATTATTTCTTTTGCATTGACTAGTTGAGATCGATCTGTACAATGGTCGTTGTTTACTTTTTAGATTTTGTTTACAGGTATTTCTTATGAGGACACTTTCATTTTCGGAACCGGTTTCGAAAGTAAAGGCATCCTCATAAAAAATATGTGCAATCAAAATCGAAAAAGTAAAAAACGGCCTGCAAAGAGATCGATCTCAACTATTCAATGCAAAAGAAACCCTTTAAAAATATTGAAATGCGACCGAGATATCTTTATAAATTTCTTCCATAGGATTAGCATTAGCGAATGCGTCTTTTCATTTGACTGAAATAGCCTCTTAACAATGACGTGTCGAAAGATTCAACGGTCTGAAAATGACGATGAAGCCCGTATTGATTGTTGTTGAAACTATCCGCACGTATCATGGGCACATAAACTGCCAGGTATGTGCTACTATACATTGGCCTGAGATCGTTCTTTACACGATATAAGATGATGAGATTATTCAAAGCATGGCCTTATTTGGTAGAAGTACCTTATAAGAAGTGTTTGTAGTAGTGGAATGTATCATCCTGAAAAACTTAAACAGTTACTGTGAATCACTATGTAGTCTTTAATGTGTTACAAATTTTCATATAAAGGATTACATTATTTTTTTACAAGTTTAGTTTCCCCTACACACTGCGTTACATTATGAAAAAAATATTTATGCTCTTAAATATAACATTTTATATAACTGAATGGAAGTTTATTTGCCTATTGAATAAAGTAAGTTTTAGATTAACTAAAAAAATACATTAAAATAAATGAAAATGCCTTAAGAAATTAACAGAATAATTAACAGAATTATTGTATTTAGTCTATGTATGCAAATTTTTAATCCAGTTGCTCTTGAGAATTACAGACGTGCTTTATTTTTAACATAATACATGATTCGAACAGCTTTACTGTACTAACAAAGTACATGTGTTTAATTTTAAACTAGTCACTGAAGCACAGTACAGATATTCTGTTTTACTATTCAGCATATTTCGAACAATTATTTTATACCAAAATCACCATTTAAAAAATATATATTAACACAAGAAGATATTCATTAGACTTTAAACAACTGAAAAAACGTGTTAACTTGTTATCGAAATAGCTATTAATACTTTTATAAATAATACTTTTCAAAATAAGACAATATTGATAAAGTACAGCTCCAATACCTATTTAATTTGATGTTTTACGCATTACGTTCGTATAATTATAATGTATGAACTGTAATGTAATTATTAGCTACATACACGTTAACATTAACACTGCATAATTTTTTTTTAATCTATTCGCCATAATTCTATATTTTACCACTTTAAGAGATACCGTTCGTTTTCTGTGTTCTCACAGTCTAAGAAGCTCAAACAACACACTTCTTTTATACAAATTGCAATGGGCTATAAAATGAAAAGCAGATAATGTTGAACTTGTTAATAGATGTTAGCAAAAAAAAAAAATGGTTGAATAACATGCAAATATAGATTCAGTTTTTAACTGTGGAAACAATTTACTTTGTTCGCCATGTTTTCACAAACACATCTAAATTTTGTAAGTACTACATTGCATTTTATTTCCTTTGTTTGTAGTAAAAGTAATCTTATTTCAAACGTACTTTAAACTACCTTTCCCACTAATCAAAAACGACTTACCAGATGTTCTTTAATTGCGTTCGTAATTATATAAATACGCAGCGTTATAGTCGTCGTCTGGCCCGTCCGTCTGTCTGTTAGTATGTCCGCATATAACAGCGTAAAAGCTACCCAAACGAATGGTTCGAAATTTATCTATCGTTGCAGAATTTTGTTGAGTCATTTCAAATTTTATTAAAATCGAATAAAAACTTAAAAGAAATTAATAAAATCTTTCTTCATTCTATTGAATCCTATCATAGGTAATTAATTCAGTGACATTCCACGATAGGTAGTCATTCTAGATTGTCATGGTGATTACGTCTCATTTAAGATGGAGTCATGTTATTTCTGTATTAATAGAATTTAATATATACAATCGTAATACATTTTGTATTCATGCATTTTAGCGTAAGAGTTCATCAGTTATTGCACCAAGATCTGAATATTTATAAAACTAGTTATAGTACGAACACACCTCATTTGCCACGTTTGGCGTACAATTTCCGATTTGTTTCATAAAAATAAACAGTTATTAGTGATTGACCAAAAATATGGATTATGTCAAGAACACATTAATCTGTATATATCGTGTTTCACTATTTTTTCTTTCGAGTATTGTTTTCTCAAATTAAATCCAATTCAGTTTGGAAAACAGTTGAAAATTCCCCTCAGCAATTTCTAGTCAATAAAAGGAAATATACTCGAAATATTTTGTGCTATTCTGTATATCTTCCATAAAAAAAACATTTCTTAGTAAAAAAACATTTATAGAAAATTATAAGAAATCTCATTCTAATATTATTGAGTCTGATAATCCTACAAATTCAATTTCGTTTGTTATTTAATTGTAGGAGATCACAAATTGGTTCAGGAGTTGTGTTAAATAAGTTAAAATTGAAATTATTTATCAAGATCGAGAGAAATTTTCTGCTAAAAAGAAATAATTGAATTATCTCCTCCTTCAGAATTTAAAGTTTTAAAAGCATTTACATTCCATGGTAAAAAGAAATTTCTTTAAATCCAACTTTCTGATTTGTCGGATTAATTAACAATTGTAATTTGGAAACTTTCAGATACATGATGCGAACTAAATTGAATTGTCAAAGCGAAATAATTATATTTTATTGTTTTTACATTTTACAATTCCTTAAATATATTTGTTCTAATTTAATGTATTCTAATTAAGAAATCTAATCTAATTTAGTTAAACTTCTGATTGAAGTTATGTACAAATATATTCTATTCTAATTGACAAGTTTAGTGTAATTCGATTCAACTTCTGGCTGAAGTTATAGGTAATTTTTAATTGGATATTTTAATATCATAATTTTCTACATTGTTTTAAGTATTTAGAAAGAATAATTTGAGATACAAGTGCATAAATCTTAAAATATAAAGATAATTGAAGAGCTTAGTAAAAGAACATGTTATGTAACAAAAATTAAATTTGGAAAAAACTGAAATAAAAGGTTTTTCTTCTAAATTTGATTGATTTATTTTTCTTTCTGATTCCATATTTTCGATATTTTCACATGTAGTACTAAATCTCTCGGGAAAAGGTATTAACATTTAATTTTTAAATATAGAAATTTATAAAATATTATTTAAATTATTAAATATTAAAGAATCAAATGTTATTGGATAATGCCTCAGATCTTCAAGAATAATGAGAATCTAAGTATTTTAGTGTTACAGTAGGATAGAATAGCTCAAAACGTATTAATCTCTAAAAGAAAATAATTTCTGGGAAAATGTATCATAACATTTCCTTTCACTAAGCTCTTTAATTGTAAAGATGACGTATGTAAAATTTATGTAAATGTGTACGATATGATAAAGATAAATGCACAAGCTAAAATATAAGTATTCTTCGAGTATAAAGATAACAATTTGGAAATTGCACGTCAAACGTGGCAAATGAGGTGCGTTCGTTTTAGTAGTTATATACTAGTTTTATAAATATTTTTTGCACCGCATATTGTACTGGATGTACATTTTAGTGCACTTCATAAGTACATATCAATTTCATTCTGTTCAAAAGGCTGTAACATTATTATAATGCACTTTAAATATTTTTTTTTTCAAATTGGCCGTTGTTTCCTCCGTGTATAACAATTGTCAGTGAGAGGGCGCTACTAAGCACTCTGGACTGGAAGGTGCGCGGGACAGATTCCCACCAGATGTGTTTTTTTGACTTAAGAACAGTGTATCAACCACTGCCAGTCCCATTTGAACTTTTTGTAAATAAAATTGTTAAGTCTGAATTCTGAATAATCTATTGAGTAAGAAGTACCAAATTCATTTTAGTATTTTAGTAGTTATACAGCCCATATTCAGAGAGGACCCGAACTATCACGGTCAGCCGTAATGTAAGGGAAAACTTTTGACTCTCCCTGTAATTATACTATGCATCCGATTTTCATAAAATTTGAAATGACTCAACAAAATGTTGCAGCAATTGTGTATTTAAAATTTTAGACCATTCGGTTGGGTAGTTTTTGCTCTGTTATATCCGAATGGACGGACAGACAGACAGACAAACGTATCGAACGACGACTATTGGTGCTACGTACTTATATAATTACGAGCGCAGAAAAGGAAAAGAAAAACTCATTGAAAATATCAAAAATGATCCATAATGTATTAAAGGGTCTTGTATCTTTTAAACGCGACGAAATTTAACGAAAAAATTCAAAGTTTGAATTAGTCCATCTTCAAAACCTTTTTATGTGTAAACATGAAATCTTGGATATTGATTAAACAAATTATGCTTTGTAATATGCTGTAATAAGAAATTTATTACCCTTTTACAGAATATGTGTATTGTTGAAATCAAAATAACTCATTTTTTTTTACTCCATAAGTCATTGCGCGCATGATATCTTTAGAAAGTATAGGGGAGAGTAGCCATATTTGGACCACCGCTTTAATTGGACCGTTGCCATTCTGCCGTTAATTACAGGAAGAGACCCCGTCTACCGCTGAAATCCTTCTCATCAGAATCACGTCACTCCTGATTAGAAGAAGCAACCGCCTACCACGTGCTGTTTTCAGACAATTTTACAAAACATAAAGTTAGCGGTTTTGATCTAATTTTTTCCTACTAAACGTAAGTGAATACTTTAAAACTAAATAAATTATTATATTTTAATATACATACATTAATTCACCTATTTATTGCACATATTTTTCACGCGGATTTGTTTGATTTTGTTTTTGTTCTTAGTCTTGATATTATCTGTTTTGAAAAATGGCGCAGTTGCCGTAATTGGGCCAATTTAAGTTGCTTAAATTGGACCACATATACGATCATAAATTTGAAAAGTAAGAACACTTTGTACACTATTTTTTTTTAAATATTTAAAATGGATTGCTCTCTCCATGCAAGTTTTTTCATCTTTTTATATATCTGGAATATTTTTTTTTATACAGTTTAGGCCTATATAAACATAAAAATATTTTTGGATGTTTATGCAATAAATTTTGTTTGCGATTTCTTTTATCGTGTATGTATTTGTATTTATTTTCTTTGAATTCTTTATTCCTAGCGCGTATTTGGTTAGTTCAATTCAAACATTCCCCCCCCCCCCTTTGGAGGATATTTGAGATTCCGTGAGAGGAGGCGGGCAGATTTATTACAGTTCTACAGGATGGAATTACACTTTTTTGCCATTAAAACGCGTAAAATCTCAAACTTCCTTTGGAAATTGTCGTTATTTCAAGGCTCCGGGGGTGGGGGGACTGAATTCAACACTGTTTGAATATATAATGTTTGCATTTGATTAATCGTAGTGTATTTTCCAATAGAGCATATTTTTTAAACACATTTTTAACATAATGTTGAAAATGTTGAAACAGGCACAGACAAACTGTCCGGAAGAAAAACACCCGTGACATCAAAAGCTGTTAAAGATATAGGAAACAAAACCTCTCGGTTTTGTTGAGAGTTGTGAAGATTTTGACCTGAAAGAAGGCTGCAGCTACAAATCCTCCCCAAAAGCCAAAAAATCATTAGAAATGTTATCTCCCTTGCTAAATTTAGTTAAATCAAAGTACAGAGGGAGTCAAAAAACAGTTGTGTTATCATCTTCGCCATATAAATTAAATCTTGAAATGAAAAAAAATGACAGAAAGGAAGCTATCACAACACAAAAGCAATTGGAACATAGTGTTTTAAAAAATAGGCGTAGCAAGAAAATTATGGAAGGAAGAACTATAAACATAATGTAAAGAAAACTTCTGTTGAAAAAAAAAATTATATATATATAATAATTCAGGATCTAAAAAGAAAAATCTAGACAATGATGATTGGTTTTGCTTAATATGTCAGAAAAATAAAATAGCAAATTTGATTCAGTGTTCAGATTGCTAAATACGGTTCCATGTTGTGTGTGCTGGAAAAAGAAATCAATAAACGAAATGCATATGTAAATTTTGCATAACTCTTTACATGATATTCAAGTAACTGACAATTAGTTCCATAATTTCTATTCTTAATTACTGACAACTTTGATTTATATTTTGAATACATTTCGATCTAAAACAATTTACTCTTATTTTCAGACATTTGATTTCATTATATTTCATTTCTGTTATTTTGTTTGATTGTTTCATTAATCGCAAACTTTGCTTTTAATATAATTTGTTTTAATCCCTAGTCATTAAAACAACCTAAGTTATTTGGTCCAATTTAGGAGATTGGGGGTCCAACTTAGGCGACTAGTTGCTGAATTTGGACCACTTTTAACAAATTTTTCAAATTAAAATAAAATTTAAGATTTTCAAAACGAAATTTATCTAAAGATTTATTTAGTTAGTAGAAGAATAGATTGACCCCGTGTATTTATGTTTTGCAGATATTCCAAAAATTAAGTGAGTTACACCTGAAAATAAATGAAGTGGTTCAAATTCGGCTACTCTCCCCTATATGGATTATCATGAAATTTGGCAAAGATACTAAACATATATGTGTGTTTAAAATGAACTATTCTTAGGTCAAAATTATTTCATTAACTATATAAAAAAAACATTTTTGTAAAAAAAAAATGTATTTTTATTGAATAAAAATAGTCATAACTAAAAATATTATCCTTGTAAATACTTAAAAGTAGTTCATTTTAAACACACATATTTATACACAGTTTAGTATTTGTCTAGGAATTAATTCGTGCGGTTTTTAATAAAAAAATAAAGCTTTATTTCAAAAGCAAAATACATAAATACGTTAACAAAAATACTGTCCATCGGTACCCAGTAGTTTTTCCCATCTTTTAGGTAATTTGCGAATTCCGTGTCGAAAGAAGTCCTCACTTTTCGGGGCGATCGAATCAGAGATCCATTTTTCTATATTTTCTGAAGAGGTGAACCGCTGTCCAATCAAATCGTTATTCATGCAATGAAACAAGTAGTAGTCTGAAGCAGCAATGTCTGGTGAATACAGCGTGTGGGGTAACACTTCCCATCCGACATTTTCCAAATATGTTTTGACCGGTTTTGCGACATGTGGTCGGGCGTTATCTTTCTTTCAGTTCATATGGAACCCAATGTGACATCTTTTTATTCATTCCCATTGCTTTGAGGCCTTCAGAAACTGTTGTTTGATCAACCTCTAATGATTTTGCAAGTTTTTCCTGCGTTTGACACGAATCCTGATCGAGCAATGCTGTCAATTCTTCATCTTCAAATTTTTTTGGCTGTCCAGGTCGTGTTTGGTCTTCCAAGCCGTAATCACCACTTTTAAACCGTGCAAACCACTTCTGACACGTTCGTCCAGCTAGAGCATAGTCACCATAAACTTCCACCAAAATACGATGACTTTCAATAGCACTTTTCTTCATGTTAAAGTAATGAAGAAGACCCCCCCCCCCCCCCCCGCAAAAACACTTTATCAGGCACAAAATTTGACATTTTCAGTTGGATAAAAATTGTTGTTGTTTACGCTTAAACCAAATGGCATATATTAAACTGGATGCGCAATAACAGTAGTTTTAAATGCATGTTTGAACAAACGAAACTATGGGAGAATACGCTAGTTACGCCATCTCTTGTAAAACCACACGAATTAATTCCTAGACCAAATATCTTTACCAAATTTCATGACAATACTTATACTTTCTCAAGATATCATGCGCGCAATGACTTATGGAGTAAAATAAAAGACCTATTTTGATTCCAACAATACGCAAATTCTGTAAAAGGCGAATAAATTTCTAATGGTAGCACATTACAAAGCATAATCTGTTTAATCAATATCCAAAATTTTATGTTTATACATAAAAAGGTTTTGAAGATAGACTAATTCAAACTTTGAAGTTTTTTGTTAATTTTCAACGAGTTTAAAAGGTACAAGACCCCTTAAGAAAACAAAGTGTCTAACTTTAATTTATATCTTAAAAAATATTTGAATGTACATAAGACTTTCTTAATTTCAACAAGTGAATTTCAGAAAAGTTATCTTCAATATATTTCTTACATTATTGCATTGGTATTTTTTATACAACGGCAGTTGGCCTTATTTTAGTGAACTTAGTTTCCACAACAGAGTGTTTTTGTTGCATGCGTTTACCGCTATTCACAGTAACATTAAATCCCGTTATTTTCAATCTGTTTCCTTTTCTCAGATATTAGGCGATCATTTCCTAAAATGTAAATATAATATACACAATATGATGACTACTTAAAGTAGAAAGAAAAGTCATGTCTAGAGCATAGATTATGAAAAACTTTCTAACCTATTCAGATTTTTTTAACAAAATTTGTCCTGTTAATAAGATGAAAGATGATATAGTGCATATATATAACAAATTAATTTGGAAAACGCAAAACACATATGAAATACTAGATTCAGCATTTACCATTTACAATAGTTGAACCATGCGTAGACTTATGTGCGGCCTGCGTATGATTTATAGATTTATATATGTACTACAGAGTATGCTAAAATTTAGTTCAGTTTGGAAAAAAATAACAGATGGAAATTCCCTTCAGCAATTTCTAGTCAATAAAAGGCAATATGCTCGAAATATTTTGTGCTGTCCTGTATATGTTCTATAGAAATTTTATGCCAAAACTTAGTGAAATTTTAAAACTCAAATCCCAACGGAAAACAAATACCAGCAATTATTATTCAAAGACAGTATTGTAAACGAATTCTTTTTACTGTCTCTGTAAGTGAACGATAAATGCTAAACAAATGATTCTGTACTGTAAGCATCTTGTTGTGCCACTTCATTGATCTATATAAATTTCGATGCGTTTGAAATATTACAATGTTATTAAAACATATTGCAAACGATTTTTCCCGTGGATGGAGTTTCTTTAGTCTATACTAATATTATAAAGAGGTAAAAATTGTTTATTTGTAAGAGGTAAGCTCTGGAACTACCGAACCAATTCCAAAAGTAATGGTATCAAAATGATTGTGTTAATCCAACTTAGAACATAGGCTATATCTTATGTCCATGCTACTGACCAAAAGGGGGTGCAAGAGCAAAAAACGTTCTAAAAATGCGATTTTTGTGTTACTGAAGGGCCTAGAAACATGAAATTTGGAATAGTAGTTACTTATAAGATATTAATGACCTCTAAGAACAATTCTTAAAAAATTCGAAATTTAAAAGGGATGAAAATACTCAAAAAGCGTTCTAAAAAACGTTCTAAATGGCGATTTTTACGCAATCTCTAGAAGTACCAAACCGATTTCAAAAATAAGGGTGTAAAAATGATGGTGACAACCCTTGCTCCAATATAGGCTACATTTTATGTCGGTGCCACTACCCCTAAAGGGGATTCAGGAGCAAAAAAAACGTTCGAAATTATGATTTTTGTGTTACTGAAGTGTCCAGATACATGGAATGTGGAATGGTAGTTAATTGTAAGATATAAATAATCTCTAAGAACATTTCTTTAAAAATTCGAAATTTAAAAGGGGTGAAAATGCGCGAAAAGAGTTCTAAAAAACGTTCTAAATGGCGATTTCTACGCAATCTCAGAAAGTACCCAACCTATTTCAAAAGTAATGGTTGGAAATTGATGATGACAGCCCTTGCTCCAACATAGGCTCTATTTCATGTCGGTGTCACTACTACCTAGGGGTTGCAGAAGCAAAAAACGTTCTAAATTGCGACTTTTGTGTTACTGAAGGGCTTAGAATCCTGAAATTAGTCAGTGCAGTTATTTATAAGATACAAATGATCTCTAAGTACCTTTCCTAAAAAATCGAAATTTAAATGGGGTGAAAATGAGCGAAAAGCGTTCTAAAAATTTTTCTAAGTTGCGATTTCTACGCAATCTCAGGAAGAATCGATTTAAAAAATAATTGTGTGAAAATGATGGTGACAGCCCTCGCTCCAACATAGGCTATGTTTCATGTCGGTGCCACTACCTCAAAGGGAGTGCAAGAGCAAAAGATGTTCTAAAAATGCGATTTATGCGTTACTGAAGGGCCTAGAAATATGAAATTTGAAACGGTAGTTATAAGACATAAATGAGCTCTAAGAACATTTCCTAAATAATTCGAAATTTAAAAGGGTTGAAAATGATCGCAAAACGTTCTAAAAAACTTTCTAAATAACAATTTCTACACAATCTCAGAAAGTACCCAACCGTTTTCAAAAGTAATGGCTGGAAATTGATGATCCCTTGCTCCAATATAGGATCTATTTGATGTCGGTGTCACTACCACCTTGCGGTTGCATTTTAAAAAACATTCTAAATTGTGATTTTTGTGATACTGAAGGGACTAGCAACTTGAAATTTGGCATAGTTTCCTTAAAAATTTGAAATTTAAAAGGGGTGAAAATGGACGAAAAGCGTTCTAAAAACGTTCTAAATAGCGATTTCTACGCAATCTCAGGATATATAAACCGATTTCAGAAGTAATGTTTTCAAATTGATGGTGACAGTCCCCGCTCCAACATAGCCTATATTTCACGTTGTTGTCACTACCACCTGGGGGTTACAGGAGCAAAAAATTTTCTAAATTGCGTTTTTTGTGTTACTGAAGGGGTCTAACATTTTAAATTTGGAATGGTAATTACTTCAAAAATGCAAATGCTTTCTAAGAATTGTCGAAAGAAAATTCCAAATTTTTAAAAAAATGAAGTGAGCGAAAAGCGTTCTATTAGCGTTCTAAATTACGATTTTTATGCAATTGTATGAAATACGAAACCGATTTCAAACATAATGGTTGCAAACTGATGGTGATAGAACCTGCTCAAACATAAGCTATATTTTATGTTGGTGCCCTAGAGGGCTGCAGGAGCAAAAAACTTTTTAAATTGCGATTTCTGCAGTACTCAAGAGGCTAGAAACTTTAAATTTAGCACTGTAGTTAAGTATAAAAAACAAATGTCTTCTAAGAGCAGTCGAAAATAAATTCGAAATTAAAAAGAGGTGAAACGAAGAGAAGGAGCGAAAAGCATTCTAAAAGAGTCCTAAATTACGATTTCTATGGAATCTCAGGAAATATTAAACCGATTACAGAAGTTATTGGTTGTGAATCGAGAGTGATAGTCCCTTATTCTATACGGGTTAATATTTCATGAGGCTGCCACTACCACTTGGTTGGCAGGAACAACAAGAAAGCCTTTAAAAACGTCTAAATTCCGTTTTCTATAGAATATTAGGAAATACTAACCGATTTCAACGTTAATGTTGGCAAATTAATGGTGACAGTCTCTGTTTCAACATTTTTTGAGACATTCTATTTCAACTCTGTTTCGGCATTTTATGTTGGTGCCACTAACATCAGAGAGGTGGTAGACTATTAGACAAGAAGCTTTGAATTTGACACGATGGTTAATTTTAAGATGTAAATGTGTTAAGATGTTTACTAAAAAAATCAAAACTTTACATGAATACTGAAATGAGAGTATGAAATGAGCATAAAAGTCTCAAAATATTTTCTAAATTATCATTTATTTTGAATTAGTTTTAGTTCTTCTTATTAATTTAAATCTCATTTCTGTCTATTGCACTTTTATAATGAAGTTTAGTGAAACTGTGGCTTAATTTGTAATTTTTTAAATATTCCAAAAAGTGTTCTTCTAATTAAAAATTGTCACGCAAATATCACTTGGCATATTTCAACTATTACGCGAGCAGTGCCGCGGGGTTTGCTAGTATTCCTATAAAACGAGAAATAAATTGTGCATACTTCATTTTCAATATCGTACATGCCGTAGTAAATGTATATGGGTCAATATCTGAAAACTGAACATATTCATTCCAAACTTTTTATTTTTTAAATAGGTGAACCAAATATCACATACAATTATATACTATGATACATGTTTTGTCATTTAAATACTGCAGTGTTTTGAGATCCAGGATGTATATTTTATGCGTAGGATAAACTTTTATGGACGAAAGTGTGTTTTAACATCATAATCAGTGTCTAATAATTGGGACTGAGATGATGGGGATTGACATGATGTTTTTGTCTTAAAAGCTGCACAGCCATTTTGTTGAATCATTTTTCACACATGTAAATTATTACATATGCCATGTGACATCTGTATATTACATAAATATAGTTACAATAAGCTTTTTTCATAAATAAAAGGTTAAATATGGGGTCATGAATGATACTATAAAAAATACTCATCTCTATTTAGAAGAAAAACTAAATATTTATAAATATGAAACGAAGAGAAGAATAAATTACCTTTATCCATGTTGGGACAAATATATTTACTACAATATTTTACTATACAATCTATACTAATAAAGGATAAATATATTTTCCCATACTATATATATGGAGGTATGAATATATAATCGCAAAAGTTAAAAATATTTATAGAAATGTTTACAGCATACATTTAATATGTCATACTTGTACCTGGGGACAGGGGCTGAAATGAAGATTTCGTTTGTTTAAAGCTTAAAATTAATTATTTATACATCATTATGTGTCCATTTGTCATTGGTAATTGTTATAACAAACGTTACATTGTATTATATCATTTTTCAGTTTTTTAGTTTTAGTATAATTATTGAAATGTAAATGGCAGTGGACGCAAATTGTCCAATTTTCAGATATTGACCCGTATAACATTTATTAGAGCAACGGACAGACAGATTGGAGCCCGATAGACTGCCAGAGAAACCCAAGTCATGAACACTTCTCAACTTTATCGAAAAGTCTTAAAAACATAAAGTAGTATTGTGTACCTTAACCACATTTTGAAATTTCCTAATTCTTGGCCTTTTTTTTAGGAAAGTTACATATTATGGGTACTTTTATGTTAGCCGAGCGCAAATCTCGTCAACAGCCTTTTAACACCCGCTCGCTTTTATTTTTCGACTGTGTAAATTAGAAACAATGAATGCCTTGATGTGGAAAAAAAATTAGTTTATATTGTTATTACTATGTTTATTATTATTTTTTTTTCATTTTGTATTTTAAAGGAAATGAGTGGAGACATGTATTTTAAATATATGTAAAAAATATATATTTTTTAAACTGTATGTGTTTTAAATGAAAGTTACATCTTTTAAATTAAATAAGTGATAAGTTAATATTTTAAATGAAATGCTAGCAATAGAAAAATATTTGGAGATTAATCACCGGCTCCCGGCTAATATAAAAGTACCGACATATGAAATATTAAAAAAGAAACAAACAAAAAAGAAAAAAAATACCACTTTTTGGTCTTAATAAACTAATTACAAGATCACCAGGAGAAAGAGCTCTTTTCATCGTTAAAAATACTTATGAGAAATTCAAAGTTATGAGAGGCATTCATTAAAAATATGCTAGAAAACAATTTGTACAATAGTTTCGTTGATTGTATAAAGTTGGTTAAAAGTAGCATACGTTAGAAACATTTTACATTGCCTGAGATTTAAAAGCCTTAATTTGTTGTAAAAGTTGATATTGAAATAATATCATTATAATTATATCATTATATTAAATCATATAATTATATCATTATGTTAAATTATATAATTATATCATAAATTAAATAATATCATTATAATTATAATATCAATATATGGTGTAAAACTCTTTATGTTATTTGACAGGAATAATAAAATGAAGCAGTAGTAAATAAAACTCCAGACTCTTTAAAAATCTGATTAAAAATAAAGAAGGCTAAATTCAATACCGTAGCAATATATATATATATATAGTACCAAAACCGATAAAGAAAGTTACAGATCAATGCAGTTTTGTTTTCTTTTGATGACTAAGCAGATAAAATCAAATTTTGGTCATATGTTTCTGACAACTTTTTTTATAGACAAGGTATAATTTTATTTTTTAATAAAGAATCTTTTTTATTGTGGAATTATTTCTTTCTGTGTCATTAAACACGAGTCTGCAAAATAGCTACTTTTATAAGTATAAAAACTTTTGTAGAACAAAATCAATAGTAATAGGAAAGGAATTCTTTATATAAATTCCCTTAGTTATCGTCGTTTCTTTCTCAAATTAAACGAAACCAAAGTATTTTACTCATTGTAATATAAGAGGTAAATTTTTATTGTTGTAATATGTAAAATTAATACATTTTTTTAAATTAGTCTGAGTTGTTTTATACCGTTAAAACAACTTGTGTTATATAATATGGATTTTAGCTGTGCTTTGAAATTAAACCTGTTATGAGCATTGTAATATGAAAGTTTTTAACTAATTAAATTAACTTTTGCATATTTGCATCTATTTTACATATTTATATTTGCTTTTTATGTCTTATAAAATATTTGAAACATTTCATCAAAAAACTTTTTTATTGCACAATTAAAAAAAACTGTTCATTTAATGGTACATAATTTAAAATAAAGCAATTTTAATTACTTAGGCAACAAGATTACATTTGTGCACTATTGAATAAAATCTTGACTTAATATTTGTGCACTAAGGGAAAGCATGGCAGATGTGTCGGTAAAAAATGTAAAATTAAGTTTATTTAGGATTTTTTATGAAATCTCATTTGACGAAAGAATAATTAACACTTCAGAATGTAAAAGTGTCTGAATAAAAATATAGAAAACGAAACATAATATTGTAACAAAGAAAAGTATTGTAGATAAAGAAAGTAACTGATCAACGTAGTTTAGTTTCCTTTTGATAACTAAGGCAAAAAAAATCAAATTTTGGTTATCTATTTCGGATACATTTTTTATACTTTAATTAAAAAATACCCGCTTTCTTTTGTATAATTATTTCTTGCGTCTTTAAAGGAATGTCTGTAAAATAGCCTCTTTTAGAAGCATAAAAATGTCAAAAACGTAAAATCAATAGCACTTTTTACTGTAAATTCCGCCTGCTATTGCCCTTTTCTCTCAAATTACACGGAACGAAAGTATTTTACAATTTGCACAATATTTGTTTGTTTTGATATTTTGTTATTATTGTAAATTTTAAGATAAATTTGTTTATAATTGAAAACAATATATAATATTTTTAACTTTGTAAAACATTTGACACTGTGGTTTGAAATCAAAGTCATTATGATTTTTTTCGCTTGAAAGTTTTTAATGCATGAAATGAATTTTTACATAATTGTAAGCATTTTAATTATCTGTAGAACTATGTGATACTTTCACGCGGAAAGTTTGTGAATTAATTTTTTCATTAATTTTTTATTAAGTGAAGATTTTATCCAAACAAATAATTTTAAAGAAATTTGAGTGTCCTAAGTAAAAGGATATTTGAAAACTTCTGGCAGGGTAGTTTTTCATCGTTGTGCGCTTTGTATATGCATAGAAAAATACGTTCGATTTACATTGCCTTTTATTATGGCTTAAGATTTGAAATGTTTTTTCATTAGGAAGCATTTATTACACGGCATTTTACTAAACGTTTTAATTTTATGCAGTGGCGTGGCGTGAAAATTTTCGGTGGTCATCGCAATTATTTAAGTTTGTGGTGAAAAATTATTAACTCTAAACTTCAATGGTTGAATGTTCAAAAAAGAAACTTTAAATCTTACCTTCACTTATACATGAACTCCAAATGTTCTGCTAAAACTGGATCGTAGAGTTTTAAAAGATTATTAAGAGTTTTAAAATATTGCTTGGTCATCGCCGCATCCAGCGATGACCGGACGCCACGCCACTGATTTTATGCTATATAACGTGCAAGAAAACAATTTTACTTACACAAGTAAACCTATGAGATTTGTGTTTTAGAATTTAGAACTAGCTGAGACTAAAATCTTGGTTTAATACTAAACCATTAAGTAAAATCAGGATTGATATAATGTGTCCACAAATTATCTTTACAACTTCAAATCTAAATAACGAAAGCATTGAACAAAATATCTCAGTTCTGCTTTCTTCATTTAAAAGAGTATCTCTGAAAGTTTTGTTTGAATTGTTTTTCAGGTACAGATGTGGAAAAAAAAGTAATCACCCATTACTAACTCTGCAAAATATTATCATAGAATAAATTTACTGGCACCACATAATTGGTAATATAGTCTACTTTTAAATGATGTATATAAAATTTGCTTAGCGGGAGCCATCTACATATTAAAACGAACCGCAACATTGGTTTTTTTCAATAGAAGTACACAATTCTGACAGCATAAATGAACTCTACACTCGTCAATTAGCCTAAAAACAAATTTGTATGCAATTCGTACGATAAATTCCCGAGAAATTAATTATTTTAAAACGAGCGTATTTTAGGGGTTGTCTCCAAATTGGAGTACTCGATTGTTGACTGAGAGAGCCTCCTTCTAGATCAAGGCATCTTAAGCATCACTCAAGCAGTCATTGAAGACTGCTAGATTAAGGGATAGTATAAGGAATTACAAAATATCTAGTCACTTCTATCATAGATTTAAACCATCATTTTGCCGTTTTTTAAGCATAATTTGAAAAATACTTGGAAGACAAATGTAAAATTTTGGATTTCCATAAAGCAGGACTTAATAAATCTGAATCCATGAAAAAAATTGTATGTTGCAATTCATAATTTTTTCGAATATTAATTTCATAATTCATATCATAAAATTATAAAAATTGCAAATTGAGCGTATTTATGTTTGGGGTAACGTATTTAGGTTGTAGTATTATTGCTACACAAGAAGTTAGCACATTAGGAGTATAATTTCAGGAGATATTAATGAAAATATCAAAATGTAATTTAACATTAACAGCACTAAATTTTGAATGTTTATAATTCAAAAACTTATCATTCAAATGACTTGAAATTTGGCGTCTAGGCATAGTCTGAACCGAAGATTTGATATATCTTGTTAAAATTGGGTATTGTCATTAAAGAAAATGAATTTTGGGTTCGTTTTAATATGTAGATGGCCCCCTAAGCAAATTGTATATACATCATTTAAAAGTAGACTTTATTGCCAGTCATTCGGTACCAGTAATGTTCTTCTACGATAATTTGTTGAGGAGATAGTAGGGGATGTTTACTTTTTTTTCCACGACAGTACACTGAGTAAGTGGTGAAGAGGGGACTTCAGATTTTCAAAAAATGACTATTCCATAGGAGAAGACCCAGTCTGGCTTATGGTTCTAACAAACACAGGTCCAACGGCATTTCAAGAATAAATATTGTCTTCGTGGTGGTTCTCTTCTCTATTTAGTCCTGAAATTGTCCAGTGCATCTGATCTTGTTTCATGAACCATGAAACACACTGCGCCTTTTCCTGAGGAGTAGCCATTTTGTGGAAATGTGACGTCACCTCTTCCCCCACTTACTCACTGTACCTGAAAAACAAAGCAAAGAAAACTTTCATAGGTTCTCTTTTAAATGAAGGAAACAGAACAGAGATATCTTGTTCCATTCTTTAGTTATTTAGATTTTAAGTTCTAAAGATACTTTGTGGACATCCTGTATATATATATATATATATAAATACAGTTAAGTTCATTAAAAGAAAATACAGTTTCATTTATTGAAAAAAAAAGTTTAATTAACACATCAGAATTTTCAAATATCTGATTAAAATTATAGAAATCGAAATAAAATAATATAAGGTAAAAACCCATTATAGCTGAAACAAATAAAGAAAGCTACGGATAAGCTATTGTTTTCATTTGATGACTAAGCTGCAGAAATCATATTTTCAGAATATTTCTGATATACTTTTTTGTATAGACAAATTATAATTTTATTTTTAAAAAAATCATCTGTTATTGTATGAGATTGTTATTCTGCATCAAACGAACAAGAGTTTGCAAAATAGTAACTTTTATAAGCATAAAAACTTCGATTAAATAAAATCAATAGTATACTGGAAGAAATCCGTTATATTGTTGAAATCGATTGTTACTGCATTTCTTCTCATATTATCACTATCGGTATTTTACTATTTACTACATAAGAAACAATTACTTTTATTATCCTAAATATTAAAAATTGAATTGAGGGAAAATAATGATAGTCATAGGTTTATTATATGTATTCATCGTTTTCATTTATAAGCGTCGGCTTGCGTCGTTCTTTCTCCTTTATTCGGACCTGCAAACGTGTTTTTGCAATAGACGTACATAGTTCTTCCACCTTTATTATCTATTTACAAATGTATTTTTGAAGAGAATATTTATGAATTTACTCTCGATCCAACTTTGACAAACTATAGTAGATCTCTCTGTTTAACAGATCGCACTGTCATATGAAATTTCATAAAGAGTGGGTTGAGTTGAGTTGAGTTGATTGTTGACGGCCAATTATCTACACGAGGGATATAGGCCCTAGGGGGAGTGCCTTCCGTGGAGGTCTTTCTAAGGGAACCTAATCCGTATTAACGCATGGAAATCCACGGTTCGAAGAAAACCACGAAAACTCCGAACGATTAGGCCGACGGGCGCGATTGGGTTCGAAACCAGCACCTCCCGTCTACCAGCTTCGAGAGCAGAACCTCTCAGCCACTGGTGGAGCCATAAAGAGTGGACTATCATCATTTGCCCCGACCGTTCAATTAACGTTGCTAATAACATTATTGCATGTTATCCTATAAAATAAAACATTTATTATCTGAGTTTTGAACTGAAAAGAAGTTATGATATCCTGATATGAAACATTAATTTTTAATACATTAAATTGAATCTCGCATATTTATACAACTGTCTTTTACTTCAGATTATGAAAGATTTTTTTATTTCTTCGTGAGATAAGAAACATTCTAACACTGCCTTACCTGATAATATGTTATTAAGAAAATACCGATTACTTTTGTAACACATCGAGTTTGAAAAATATTGCCTGAATAATGCTTCTCGGAGAATTTTTCAAATACTATGAATCTGGGTGAGTCAAGTAAGAACGTCATGTGTGATAGGTAAAATAAATGTGTGCCTTTGTGCCTAGACGAACTGGTAAGTTTTTTCATTTATATTTACTAGAAGATACAGCCCACGCTTCCCGTGTTAAAAACAATTTATGTACTGACCATTGTACAAAACGCAAGTGAAACTTGATTTTAATCGAAAACAGTAGATTTTCTCTATTTAGTATACTGTCGTAGATTATCCGCGACGCCAAAAAAGAATGTTTGGTGTTTTCATTTTAATCACATGTAAACTGTTTATTGCTAAAGATTTAACTATCTATATCAACCTTGTTGATCGATAAGTTTTTCTTTTAGGGTTTTTGTGCATAGTTCGATTAAGAAACTGTTATATTCTTTATTTATTTTACTCAGTTGTGAATTGTTATGGCCATTTCACAATTTAGTTGAGGACAATTGCACGGAAACAAATAAAAGCTGGATTACTTAGATTGTTATGCACGCAATTGGGTTAATATTCCGTAATTGGGTTTCGCGTCATTTTTTACCATACAGATGTATTTTTTTAAATATTGCTTGAAAATTATTTTAAAAAACAATGAAATATCAGTAAATTCAGATACAGTTTTGAAAGTAATTGCATTTGAAAGTATATTTAATTTCTTCTATTCGACGATGTAAAAATTGTGCAATGTGTAAAGGTTGATAAGTTTCCTATAAAAGTGAAATTGTTTACCATAATTGTTATCACCGCCAATGTGACATCAACCTTACACAAACGTTAAGCAGATTATTTTTTTTTCATAATATCAATAGAAAAATTAAATATGAAATGTACGAAAAACATAAAGTGCTTAGTTCAATGAAATTCCAGTTAACGAGAATAATATGTTCTATTGTAGATACAATCTGAAAATTTGAAAATACAGATAATTCGATTACCGTTAAAAGAAAATGTAGGGAAAGCGGGGTAAGATGACGAATTTAATATTTTTCACATTTAAGAGAAGGTAGCACATCGGAGCTCCCAAAAGGCGGGGTACACGCATACACATCACTAAGATAAACATGCACATTCCCAGTTAAAGGGACGTAATGAGTATTTGTTCATTTTAAGTCACCTTATAATATTTGACCATCACAACGTAAGGAATCACCGATCTACGATAAGTTTTTCAATATCCCCATTAAAATATTTTCAAAGTAGAACTCAAGACCTACAAATTCGTAGGAGATACATTTATTTCAGAACAGTCTTGTTTACAGATAAACCTTGGATTAATAAAAATAGCATGACGGGGAATGATGAAGAATTTCCAATGGGGAAATATGACGAATAATTCTTAATTTGTCATCTTCTCCCACTTTTTAAAAAAACAGTTCAGATCTGTTTCTTTTTTAAATTATTCTCCTTCCTTACACTGTAAAAAAAATTCCGCAACGTTCCTGGGAAAAAATGGGCAGCTGAGTTGCCCATTATTTCCAAGAAACATTTCTTGAAAATGACTGGAACTTTACTGTATATGTTAAAAACTTTCTACAGAAATGCCAGTAAGTTTCCTGCGAAATACCAGGAATATTTCTGTTGACAGCAAAACATTACTGACATTTCACAGCATGCGGGTTCAGCAGACGATTTTTACATTTCCAATTGACAATTTTCGGTTTATTATCATTATTTGTTAGAATGAAAAAAATATTTTGAAATTGACATCAAAATTATTATTTATAATTTACACGAAAAAATAAATTTTTAGTTAAAATTCAATAAAGTAAATATATATATGATATATTATTTCTGAACTTTGCTTAAAATATAAAAATATATAAATGTAAATAATAATTAGAAAAAAAAATCTAGACATAAAATATTTTGGATTTTCGTCAGTAATTATGTTAGTTTACCAGTTAGATAATACATATAAATTTTCATGAAAAAAAAAAAAAAAACCTAAACGTAATTGTATATTTTTTCCGAAAATAAAAAAATATTCAAATTTGCAGCAATTCAAAGTGTCAAATATATATCAAATTTAAATCAAATTGTAATAAAGTGTTAAAATATAAAATTAATTAAAAAAGAAAAAAAAAAGTGAAGAGGTAGCATCGAACTCGGGCCGTACGGGTGGCGTGCGAGCCTTCTGCGTCCACACCACGAAAGACACGTTGAGAGCTGCAAACTAATGGGTATTTGAAACGTATGCTAAACCTCGGCATCTAATTTCTGAAAATCTAAGGCCCATTTGAAGAAATCCTTTCACAAGAATAATTAGAGATAAGAACTCTAAAACATACTTTAAATTAATCAAAATCGGTCAGAATCATGTTTCATGGTCCCCTGGTTAATGGGGATCCAAATAATAGGTGTATTTTTTTTACACGGTCTGCTCGTTAAACATTTCACAGACAAGTACGAGAGATAATCTCTTAGCGATGTCACAGAGGTATTGTATTTTCATCTGAATTGTCTTGACAATAGAGACGTAAAGGATTATGTCGTCTATTGATTTATTTGCATTCCATATTGATTTTTTACATTCATTTAAGGAATTCGTTTTCGACACTCGCGCGCGAGCAACGGATTATAGCAAAAAAATAATAAATGGCGGCCGCAGTGTTTTGCTGTTTCCAACTTTTGTTCAGGAACGTTTCAGATAAGAAAACCAGAATTTCACAGGAAAGAGCTAAATTATTCTGAAAACCTGAGAAAAGGCGAAACGTTCCTGGATTTTACATGGAACGTTACCATTTTTTTTTACAGTGTAATGTAAGGTTGCTTTCGATTCAAGGTGTGAGAAAGGTACTTCAAGCGCAACATGCCTAAAAATTAACAGTAGATAGGTTATAGAAAAAAAGTGGAAAAATAAAGAGATGTAGACAGCTATAACAGATGTTGCATGAAAGGTCTCGAGACTAAATACAGCAGAATTAAAGTACAATATACCTGAAACAACGCTGAGAAGATATCTAAAAAGTTTTCGTCCTTCAGAAGGAGAAGGAATTGAAGTGGTTAGAAAGAAAAACGTAGCTAATCAATAAACATTTGATTAGAAAAAAATTAATATTAATTACTACTACTAATTATTATTTTTATTATTATGGATTAATAGAAAGTTGAAACCTGTCGAAATTCGCAGTTAGGGAAAATTTACAAATTTTAAATAAAAAAAGATTAAAATTGTCCTCTTCAATCATTGTTTGTTTCAAATTCATATCTTCTGACCACATCTCCATTGTTTTATTGTAATTAATTTATATGTAAAAATGGATAAATCATTTTACAATAATAATATTTGATCTGCAGATGTGATAGATTTTTAATTTTTTCTTCATAAAACTCGGGTAATATAACTCCAGATAAACGCTGGATACGTATTTACACATGAATACGAGTAATTAAAGTTGCAAGTTTTCGAAACAGTGCAAAAAAGTGTCCAGGCCAGGATTCGAACCCGGGACCTTTCCGCTGAAGCCGCCAATGCTCTATAAACTGAGCTATCCTGAACAAACCTGACAGACACATAATTCACCCAGAAACCTAATGACTATGATATCTGGTTGTGTCCAGGTCAGGATGTATCAGATTTGTCCAGGATAGCTCAGTTGGTAGAGCATAGGCAGCTTCAGTCAAAAGGCCCCTGGTTTGAATGCTGGTCTTGGCACTTTTACACCCAGATTTGAAAAATTTACAACTTTAATTATTCATGTGTAAATACATATCCAGCGTTTTTACGGAGTTATATTGCCTGCGTTTTATGACTATATAATTACGTGTCAAACGTATTTTGTTTTCCCCATTATCTGTGATCTATTCTGCCCAGCTGATTCACATATCAGACCAGATGTCATACTCAGGAGGTTTCTGTCTTAATTATGAGTCTGCCAGGTTTGTCCGGGATAGCTAAGTTGCTACAGCATTGACGGATTCATCCAAAATGTCCCTTGTTCGATTCCTGGCCTGGAAACTCTTTCGCCCAGTTTGGAAAAATTAAATTTAACTACTTCATGTGTAAATAAGTATACACGGTTTTTTTCGGACTTATATTACCTGCGTTTTATGAATAAAATTACGTGCCCAATGTTTCTTGGAGTTTCCATTACCTACGATTTGTTCTGCGTAGCTGATTCACATATCAAACCAGATGTCATACTAATTAGGTTTCTGAGTGCGTTATGTGTCTGCCAGGTTGTCCGGGATCGCTCAGTTGGTAGAGTTTTGACGGATTCAGCCAAAATATATCTTGTTCGAATCCTGACGTGGAAACTTTTTTGCCCAGTTTGAAAAAGCTACAACTTTAATAATTTATGATAATTTCTTAGTATGATTTCTTCGTTTCCTTTTCCTAATCGGGATCGCTGTCCCTTTTTTCACAAACGGGATGATCCTTTCCCTCTTATAAAGTGACATACCAACAGGGGCGTAGCCACAGATATTTTTTCGGGGGGGAGAATTCGAAAATTTCCCAACTTGAAACAAATTGCTCCAATTTTCGACTAAAATGATATGCACAATGTGTGTCATAATTTTAATGATACTTCTGCATAAAAAATTCCTCTCCAAAGAAAAATTCTGAAACTGAAAACATAAAAATTCTAATTATGGGTTTGTTTACTAAAAAAAAAAAAAAAAAAAAAAAATACGCTTTTTAATTTCTTCTATTTTTACAAGAAGAAAGTATTGGATTCATGAAAAAATTTGACTTCCGGTTTTAGACTGATTTATAGGTTTTAGTAAGTCCTGGACACGATTCGACTGTTTTTAGAAAATATCTGTCTGTATATATGTGATACAAATTTTGTGGGCACTGTAACACAAGAACTAATGCGCGAAATTTGATAAAACTTTAGAGATTCACTTATACAGTCGAACCTCGTTAACGCTGTACCGCCGTATAAGAACTCACTTAAGAAAGAATCTTAACTAGAAATTAAAAGAACTTGGCGTTCGTTTTTTTTTTTCAGAGTTTTTATTAGACGATACGGGACACATACATAACAAACTCACGTTAATATTTACACGGCAAAAAGTTAATCTTTTCCGGAGCGAGACGCTCCATTCCGCAGGACCGAGAACTTGACCGTCTGGGGTCGTGTCACAGCAGAGTCTCCTCTGTACGGGGCCTTGTTTTTCCTAGATCAGTTCATCTCCCCGATACCCCACGTGAGGTGTTGACTCATCTTAGTCAACAAGTTCAGTTTATAACATTTCTACGCAGCACTTTTTCTCCAGATATTTACATGATTAAAACTGTTTACATGTTCCATCTGGTTTTTGTAAATCAGTGACATGTGAAGTTATAGCAGGCATCTGGAGGTTCCAATTAACGATGTTTATTTCGTTAGGGCATCTGGTCTCCGAGTCATCTCAAATAAAACGTCACAGCCCCTCCATGCCCCATATAAATTTTTCCTTAAGGGAAAAAATCCCACACTCGGGTGCACAATCATAGTGAAATTCGGAGTTAATGCTATCCCTAACAATGCTATCTACTCCAAAATTAATAAAATTTTAAATTTTAAAATCAAAACATTTATCAGAAGTACTTCGTTACCATGGAAGAGATTCAGCATAACACACAACAAACATAATAAATACAGTAAACAATAAACACATTGCAATTGCACACCGTTATATAGTAATACTAAGATTTATAATAAGCACTTCAACAATTTTATAATAAACCAGAACCTTCATTAATAATTTTCCGTTAACATAATCAGAATAGATAAAGTTTTTAAACATCACAGGTAATTCCAATAAAGTTCGCTCTCTCCTGTTCACATGGATAACCAACAATAATAATATATATATAGATAGATAAATTTCTTAAGAATGAATTCTAATACACTAATAAAACCAAACACTTTTAAACCTCTTATATACAATAAGTTACTTAAAAGAATTTTAACACAATAACAAAACACACTCTTAAATTTTTTTTCAATAAAATTTCTAGTCTTCAAACGCTACTCTGCTTAGACTATCAGCGTTTTGGTGTTTTTTTCCTGCTCGATGTTCGATTGTAAAATCGTACGGTTGTAACGCGAGGCTCCAACGCATAAGCCTTGGGTTGGAACTCGCATGAGTTTGTAAGAAGCGCAGAGGATTATGATCCGTTATAATCCTAATTTTTTTTCCATCTAGATAGTAATGTAATCTTTTTACGGCGAAAACAATACTGGCGCACTCCCGCTCGGTGGTGCTATAGCGTTGTTCTACCGGAGAGAATTTCCGACTCAAATACAAAATCGGGTGTTCCTCTCCCTTCTCATTTGCCTGGCTCAACACAGCTCCGGCACCGCGTAACAATGCATCGACCTGAATAAGGAATTCACGATGAAAATTCGGCGCATGCAAGACCGGCCGTTCGGTTAGTTTCGCTTTCAGAGACCGAAAAGAGCTCTCGCACGTGGGAGTCCACTCGACTTTACCTCGACGGGTTTTCCCTTTTAGCGCGTCAGTCAAGGGGGCTGCTATTATGGAAAAATTCTTTATGTATCTATGGTAGTATCCGGCCAGCCCTAGAAATGCACGAATCTGCGTTTTTGTTTCGGGAGTAGGGAATTTTTTTACGCATTCAACCTTGACTTCTGCTGGAGCGCGGGAACCATTTCCTACAATATGGCCTAAATATTTTACACTACTCTGGACAAATTTACACTTAGAGGGCTTTATTTTAAGATTTGCCTTATGAATTCTATCTAGAACTAATGCGACATGTTTTAAGTGGTCTCCCCAGGTGTTCGAAAATACAGCGACGTCATCTAAATAAGGAACTGCAAATTCTTCCATCTCTCTTAATAGTTCTGCCATCATTTTGCTAAAGAAAAATGGCGCAATTTTAATCCAAAAGCCATTTTCAAACACTTAAAAGTACAAAAGTTGTACAGAATGCTGCATACCGTTGAGCTCTGGGGATCAAGGGAATCTGCCAATAACCTTTCCTAAAGTGTCCTAAGTAAAAGGATATTTGAAAACTTCTGGCAGGGTAGTTTTTCATCGTTGTGCGCTTTGTATATGCATAGAAAAATACGTTCGATTTACATTGCCTTTTATTATGGCTTAAGATTTGAAATGTTTTTTCATTAGGAAGCATATATTACACGGCATTTTACTAAACGTTTTAATTTTATGCTATATAACGTGCAAGAAAACAATTTTACTTACACAAGTAAACCTATGAGATTTGTGTTTTAGAATTTAGAACTAGCTGAGACTAAAATCTTGGTTTAATACTAAACCATTAAGTAAAATCAGGATTGATATAATGTGTCCACAAATTATCTTTACAACTTCAAATCTAAATAACGAAAGCATTGAACAAAATATCTCAGTTTTGCTTTCTTCATTTAAAAGAGTATCTCTGAAAGTTTTGTTTGAATTGTTTTTCAGGTACAGATGTGGAAAAAAAAAGTAATCACCCATTACTAACTCTGCAAAATATTATCATAGAATAAATTTACTGGCACCACATAATTGGTAATATAGTCTACTTTTAAATGATGTATATAAAATTTGCTTAGCGGGAGCCATCTACATATTAAAACGAACCGCAACATTGGTTTTTTTCAATAGAAGTACGCAATTCTGACAGCATAAATGAACTCTACACTCGTCTATTAGCCTAAAAACAAATTTTTATGCAATTGGTACGATAAATTCCCAAGAAATTAATTATTTTAAAACGAGCGTATTTTAGGGGTTGTCTCCAAATTGGAGTACTCGATTGTTGACTGAGAGAGCCTCCTTCTTGATCAAGGCATCTTAAGCATCACTCAAGCAGTCATTGAAGACTGCTAGATTAAGGGATAGTATAAGGAATTACAAAATATCTAGTCACTTCTATCATAGATTTAAACCATCATTTTGCCGTTTTTTAAGCATAATTTGAAAAATACTTGGAAGACAAATGTAAAATTTTGGATTTCCATAAAGCAGGACTTAATAAATCTGAATCCATGAAAAAAATTGTATGTTGCAATTCATATTTTTTTCGAATATTAATTTCATAATTCATATCATAAAATTATAAAAATTGTAAATTGAGCGTATTTATGTTTGGGGTAACGTATTTAGGTTGTAGTATTACTGCTACACAAGAAGTTAGCACATAAGGAGTATAATTTCAGGAGATATTAATGAAAATATCAAAATGTAATTTAACATTAAAAGCACTAAATTTTGAATGTTTATAATTCAAAAACTTATCATTCAAATGACTTGAAATTTGGCGTCTAGGCATAGTCTGAACCGAAGATTTGATATATCTTGTTAAAATTGGGTATTGTCATTAAAGAAAATGAATTTTGGGTTCGTTTTAATATGTAGATGGCCTCCTAAGCAAATTGTATATACATCATTTAAAGTAGACTTTATTGCCAGTCATTCGGTACCAGTAATGTTCTTCTACGATAATTTGTTGAGGAGTTAGTAGCGGATGTTTACTTTTTTTTCCACCACAGTACACTGAGTAAGTGGTGAAGAGGGGACTTCAGATTTTCAAAAAATGACTATTCCATAGGAGAAGACCCAGTCTGGCTTATGGTTCTAACAAACACAGGTCCAACGGCATTTCAAGACCAAATATTGTCTTCGTGGTGGTTCTCTTCTCTATTTAGTCCTGAAATTGTCCAGTGCATCTGATCTTGTTTCATGAACCATGAAACACACTGCGCCTTTTCCTGAGGAGTAGCCATTTTGTGGAAATGTGACGTCACCTCTTCCCCACTTACTCACTGTACCTGAAAAACAAAGCAAACAAAACTTTCATAGGTTCTCTTTTAAATGAAGGAAACAGAACAGAGATATCTTGTTCCATTCTTTAGTTATTTAGATTTTAAGTTCTAAAGATAATTTGTGGACATCCTGTATATATATATATATATAAATACAGTTAAGTTCATTAAAAGAAAATACAGTTTCATTTATTGAAAAAAAAGTTTAATTAACACATCAGAATTTTCAAATATCTGATTAAAATTATAGAAATCGAAATAAAATAATATAAGGTAAAAACCCATTATAGCTGAAACAAATAAAGAAAGCTACGGATAAAGCAGTATTGTTTTCATTTAATGACTAGGCTGCAGAAATCATATTTTCAGAATATTTCTGATATACTTTTTTGTATAGACAAATTATAATTTTATTTTTAAAAAAATCATCTGTTATTGTATGAGTTTGTTATTCTGCATCAAACGAACAAGAGTTTGCAAAATAGTAACTTTTATAAGCATAAAAACTTCGATTAAATAAAATCAATAGTATACTGGAAGAAATCCGTTATATTGTTGAAATTGATTGTTACTGCATTTTTTCTCATATTATCACTATCGGTATTTTACTATTTACTACGCAAGAAACAATTACTTTTATTATTCTAAATATTAAAAATTGAATTGAGGGAAAATAATGATAGTCATAGGTTTATTATATGTATTCATTGTTTTCATTTATAAGCGTCGACTTGCGTCGTTCTTTCTCCTTTATTCGGATCTGCAAACATGTTTTTGCAATAGACTTACATAGTTCTTCCACCTTTATTACCTCTCTTCAAATGTATTTTTGAAGGGAATATATATGAATTTACTCTCGATCCAACTTTGACAAACTATAGTAGATCTCTCAGTTTAACAGATCGCACTGTCATATGAAATTTCATAAAGAGTGGACTATCATCATTTGCCCCGACCATTCAATTAACGTTGCTTATAATATTATTGCATGCTATCCTATAAAATAAAACATTTATTATCTGAGTTTCGAACTGAAAAGAAGTTATGATATCCTGATATGAAACATTAATTTTTAATACATTAAATTGAATCTCGCATATTTATACAACTGTCTTTTACTTCAGATTATGAAAGATTTTTTTTATTTCTTCGTGAGATAAGAAAGATTCTAACACTGCCTTACCTGATAATATGTTATTAAGAAAATACCGATTACTTTTGTAACACATCGAGTTTGAAAAATATTGCTTGAATAATGCTTCTCGGAGAATTTTTCAAATACTATGAATCTGGGTGAGTCAAGTAAGACCGTCATGTGTGATTGGTAAAATAAATGTGTGCCTTTGTACCTAGTTGAACTGGTAAATTTTCATTTATATTTACTAGAAGATACAATCCACGCTCCCCGTGTTAAAAACAATTTATGTACTGACCATTGTACAAAACGCAAGTGAAACTTGATTTTAATCGAAAACTGTAGATTTTCTCTATTTAGTATACTGTCGTAGATTATCCGCCGACGTCCGTAGATTATCCGCGGCGCCAAAAAAGAATGTTTGGTGTTTTCATTTTAATCACATGTAAACTGTTGATTGCTAAAGATTTAACTACCTATATCAACCTTGTTGATCATAATTCTTTTAGGGTTTTTGTGCATAGTTCGATTAAGAAACTGTTATATTCTTTATTTATTTTATTAAGTTGTGAATTTTTAAGGCCATTTCACAATTTAGTTGGGGATAATTGCACGGAAACAAATAAAAGCTCGATTACTTAGATTGTTATGCATGCAATTGGGTTAATATTCCGTAATTGGGTTTCGCGTCATTTTTTACCATACATATGTATTTTTTTAAATACTGCT
The DNA here is from genome assembly GCA_963932465.1 of Maratus speciosus. NCBI lineage: Eukaryota > Metazoa > Arthropoda > Arachnida > Araneae > Salticidae > Maratus > Maratus speciosus. The sequence goes on along the minus strand of OZ010786.1, from coordinate 164,952,507 downwards.
TGAAAATTATTTTAAAAAACAATGAAATATCAGTAAATTCAGATACAGTTTTGAAAGTAATTGCATTTGAAAGTATATTTAATTTCTTCTATTCGACGATGTAAAAATTGTGCAATGTGTAAAGGTTGATATGTTTCCTATAAAAGTGAAATTGATTACTATAATTGTTATCACCGCCAATGTGACATCAACTTTACACAAACGTCAAACAGATTCTTTTTTTCATAATATCAATAGAAAAATTAAATATGAAATGTACGAAAAACATAAAGTGCTTAGCTCAATGAAATTCCAGTTAACGAGAATAATATGTTCTATTGTAGATACAATCTGAAAATTTGAAAATACAGATAATTCGATTATCGTTAAAAGAAAATATAGGGAAAGCGGGGTAAGATGACGAATTTAATATTTTTCACATTTAAGAGAAGGTAGCACATCGGAGCTCCCAAAAGGCGGGGTACACGCATACACATCACTAAGATAAACATGCACATTCCCAGTTAAAGGGACGTAATGAGTATTTGTTCATTTTAAGTCACCTTATAATATTTGACCATCACAACGTAAGGAATCACCGTTCTACGATAAGTTTTTCAATATCCCCATTAAAATATTTTCAAAGTAGAACTCAAGACCTACAAATTCGTAGGAGATACATTTATTTCAGAACAATCTTGTTTACAGATAAACCTTGGTTTAATAAAAATAGTATGACGGAGAATGATGAAGAATTTCGAGTGCGGAAATATGACGAATAATTATTAATTTGTCATCTTCTCCCACTTTTTAAAAAAATAGTTCAGATCTGTTTCTTTTTTAAATTATTCTCCTTCCTTAATGTAAGGTTGCTTTCGATTCAAGGTGTGAGAAAGGTACTTCAAGCGCAACATGTCAGAAAAATAACAGTATATAAGTTATAGAAAAAAAGTGGGAAAATAAAGAGATGTAGACAGCTATAACAGATGTTGCATGAAAGGTCTCGAGACTAAATACAGCAGCATTAAAGTACAATATACCAGAAACAACGCTGAGAAGATATATAAAAAGTTTTCGTCCTTCAGAAGGAGAAGGAATTGAAGTGGTTAGAAAGAAAAACGTAACTAATCAATAAACATTTGATTAGAAAAAAATTAATATTAATTACTACTACTAATTATTATTTTTATCATTATGGATTAATAGAAAGTTGAAATCTGTCGAAATTCGCAGTTAGGGAAAATTTACAAATTTTAAATAAAAAAAGATTAAAATTGTCCTCTTCAATCATTGTTTGTTTCAAATTCATATCTTCTGACCACATCTTCATTGTTTTATTGTAATTAATTTATATGTAAAAATGGAGAAACCATTTTACAATAATAATATTTGATCTGCAGATGTGATAGATTTTTAATTTTTTCTTCATAAAACTCGTGTAATATAACTCCAGATAAACGCTGGATATGTATTTACACATGAATACGAGTAATTAAAGTTGCAAGATTTCGAAACAGTGCAAAAAAGTGTCCAGGCCAGGATTCGAACCAGGGACCTTTCCGCTGAAGCCGCCAATGCTCTATAAACTGAGCTATCCTGAACAAACCTGACAGACACATAATTCACCCAGAAACCTAATGACTATGATATCTGGTTGTGTCCAGGTCAGGATGTGTCAGGTTTGTCCAGAATAGCTCATTGGTAGAGCATAGGCAGCTTCAGTCAAAAGGCTCCTGGTTCGAATGCTGGTCTTGGCACTTTTACACCCAGATTTGAAAAAATTACAACTTTAATTATTCATGTGTAAATACATATCCAGCGTTTTTACGGAGTTATATTACCTGCTTTTTATGACTATATAATTACGTGTCAAACGTATTTTGTTTTCCCCATTATCTGTGATCTATTCTGCTCAGCTGATTCACATATCAGACCAGATGTCATACTCAGAAGGTTTCTGTCTTAATTGTGAGTCTGCCAGGTTTGTCCGGGATAGCTAAGTTGCTACAGCATTGACGAATTCAGCCAAAATGTCCCTTGTTCGATTCCTGGCCTGGAAACTCTTTCGCCCGGTTTGGAAAAATTAAATTTAACTATTTCATGTGTATACACGGTTTTTTTTTTGACTTATATTACCTGCGTTTTATGAATAAAATTACGTGCCCAATGTTTCTTGGAGTTTCCATTACCTACGATTTATTCTGCGTAGCTGATTCACATATGAAACCAGATATCATACTAATTAGGTTTCGGAGTGCGTTATGTGTCTGCCAGGTTTGTCCGGGATAGCTCAGTTGGTAGAGTTTTGACGGATTCAGCCAAAATGTCCCTTGTTCGAATCCTGACGTGGAAACTTTTTTGCCCAGTTTGGAAAAGCTACAACTTTAATAATTTATGATAATTTCTTAGTATGATTTCTTCGTTTCCTTTTCCTAATCGGGATCGCTGTCCCTTTTTTCACAAACGGGATGATCCTTTCCCTCTTATAAAGTGACATACCAACAGGGGCGTAGCCACAGATATTTTTTCGGGGGAGGAGAATTCGAAAATTTCCCAACTTGAAACAAATTGCTCCAATTTTCAACTAAAATGATATGCACAACGTGTGTAATAATTTTAATGATACTTTTGCATAAAAAATTCCTTTCCAAAGAAAAATTCTGAAACTGAAAACATAAAAATTCTAATTATGGGTTTGTTTACTAAAAAAAAAATAAATACGCTTTTTAATTTCTTCTATTTTTACAAGAAGAAAGTATTGGATTCATGAAAAAATTTGACTTCCGGTTTTAGACTGATTTATAGGTTTTAGTAAGTCCTGGACACGATTCGACTGTTTTTAGAAAATATCTGTCTGTATATATGTGATACAAATTTTGTGGGCACTGTAACACAAGAACTAATGCGCGAAATTTGATAAAACTTTAGAGATTCACTTATACAGTCGAACCTCGTTAACGCGAACACGCAAGGGGAAACTTTTTTTGTTCGTATTAAAAGTAGTTCGTGTTATCGGAACTTAACTACATTACATACAACTGGACGAGGCAATCGGAAACAGTTCGTGTTAACGGGGTTTGACTGTACCTTGATAAAAATTGGTGCTGATTTGTTTTTGGTGTAAATCGTCCAACAGGACTATGCGGCATTTTTCACGATTTACATGATTTTAGCGATAATTATATCTCAAAAACTATTGCACGGAATTTGATCAAACGTCATATTCTGTTAAACCTTGACATAATTTGATGCAGATTAGTTTTTTATGTATATCATATAGCAGGTGGCGCTGCTATGCAACATTTTTCACGATTTTGCGATAGCTGTATCTCAAAAACTAATGCACGGAATTTAGTCGAACTTCATATTCCACATAAGTAGCACTTCCACATAAATAGATCCTTATTAGGCTTGGGTCTATACTGTCCAAAGCTATCGCTTTTGTGCACTTTGAGTAAGGAATTTTGGTTGTAGACATCTAAGAGGCTGGGTGCCAAAATTCAATGATTTGTTTGAAAAATGCTATGAATATATCTCCTTTTAAAATGCACACAATTCAACAAATCTATACCTTTAGAGTTTGTTATTATAGGAAAAGAATTGTCATTTAATTTTGGCACTGTGATTGCAAATTTTGAGGCATTAACATGTATGGAGTAGAAGAAAATTTTGGGATTGGCACATCCGGCTAGTTTTCACTTAATATTAATCCTTGTGGTCGTCAAAGAAGCCCACCTGTTAATAACATCGCTTAGTTTAATAAAATTCCTTATTTCACTTTCATATTTTAAAAGCATTAGGCTGTCAAGTCTGTCATCCCTCATTGTAGCTTGCAATACATATATTTTTTAATTTTTATTTGACTAAAGATTCTTTCATTAGATGCAACGCCATAAAGATAAGCTGCTGTGAATGTTGAGATACGAGTATATAATTTGACGGCATGACCCAAATAGTCTTTGAATTTCATGGCATGATTAAAAGGTTTGATAAGTGAGTTGGGATTTGGTTTATTTCTATTTGACTCTGCAAGTCATGTATATCCGGTTTCTCATATCCAGGTGGAAACATTATTAACTTTTCCCTTGCACAATTGTAATTTAAATATGGAATGCATTGCTGCAATATTCTCTTGATATAGGGAACTTTGTCATTTAAGCCCATTACTAAATTCCCGAAGTTTTCTTGTGTTTCTTATAATTCTTTACTGTAAAACTTATGTGTATCAATGTCCATTGCTGTGCTATTATTTTTATTTATTGCCTTTGATGAAAACTTTTTCCTATGGTGCTTTCGGAACTCAGCTTCTCCAGTCCCATCCTAATATTCATAATTATTTGTGAGCTTGTCTGTAAGGAAATCTTTATTTCTTCAAAATTTTATTCAAGTGCAACGTGAGAGTGTTACAGTGCATGTCGATTTTTTCTTCAGTTGATGGACTGCTTTCATGGTCACATTTCTGTTCCAAATTAAAATCATCCATTTGTTTACCTTTTTCATCCTCGAATGGATTTTTAGATGCTCCAAAATCTTGCACGAAAATTCTTTTCCTATTATGAAGGGTTTCTTCGTGCTGAGATTTATAGTAACTTTTTAGAACAGCTTTAAACACAGAATACTGGACTTTTGGTTTAAAATTTTATAAGCACATATGAATATAAACGAACAGGACTGATATATATTTCCGCACACAAATAAAAGTAAAAAGTGACAAATTTATCTAAACTAACGACTTCTTATATCTGCATTTGCTCATATAACGCTTTTTAATTGACAGCGAATGGTTAACTAATTTTTGAGGCAAAAAAATCACGAGAATGAGTAAAATATTGTCCAAAAATCGCAAAATTAGTAAAAAAAGTAGTGAAAACTCTTCAAATCTTCTTGCCCATAGCTGTGTTTCAAGTAGGTTACTACATTCCTTTCTGTTGTGCTACAAGTGATCTCCAATTTTCGAAAGAAGCTGCAATCCCTTTGGATTAAAATAGCTGGATTCCATTTTGGGAGGAGAAGTGGAGGTAGGGTGAAATTTTTGAGAACGGAACAAAGTTTTGAAGTAAATAAAGGAACTGGTTAGTCAGTTATTGATGGACAGGAGTAGAGAAATTTAGGTCTGGTAGATGTACAATAGTTTTATAGAACTGAAAAATACAATGATAGATTGAGTGTGGCTGATTTATTTTTGTATTTCTTTTGATAATTTAACTTGTCTACTGTTGCAGTACTAAAAATAATCACCAAAACAATACAAATTTCGTAATTTTTTTACTATTACTTTTACAAAAGAAAATGTCTCAAAAATCTAGAATTTCCCAACTCTAAGCTCAATTTTCCCAACTTCACAGGGGGGGAGGCTCCCCCACATACCCCCCCATGGCGACGCCCCTGCATACCAAATAAATATATTTTTTATTAAAGTACTATTCCTAGCATATTCTGATGGAACACATATTTCAATCAATTCACCTTAATATATCAATTTTATTTTCAACAGAAACTGAAAATCTCTTTGTTCACAGATTTCGGTTTAGCATCGGAGTATTTTGTGGGTAATCTTCAACTTATAATTAATCTCTTTTCCCTTTTGCTTTCTTTTAAAGTTTTATTACAGTTTTGACGTTTTATTGAAGTTCCTTAATAAAGTTTTTGTGAAATTCTTAAATCCCACTTTTGTTCGTCATTTTATACCATCCCATTTCTCATCTTACCCCATGGCTGGGGAAATATGACGAAATTTACATTTTTTGGATGATCCCGTGGTTTTTCTCATTAAAATTAAAAGAGGCAGTATATTCATAGTATCAGACAAGATATGGATGAAGTTCTTAAGCAAATATCAGTTTATAAATCAATTCACAGTGGCTAGGAAAAATTGTAGAAGTCTAACCTCGTCATCTTACCGCGATTCACCTAATATAGTTACATAATATTGCATTTATTATTAAATGGTAGGCCGAGTTCAGGGACGGCACACCCATGGCGCGTGTTCCACTTTTGGCACGTGAAAGATAATTTTGGCACGACGTTGATTGAGGCTCTAAATCAAAACACAGTGAGATTTTGCAAAGTACGCGAAATTGTGTGGCTAATGTTGTCTGAATCCAATTAATTGGGAAATAATAGATTTTTTATAACGCATTATTACCTTTCAATCTAATTTAAAATGGTCCCAATCATTTATTAAACAAAGATAAGATTTGGAAAAAGCCGAAAGGAAAAAAAAAATTATTCGACTTAATAAGTAAAAATCCCGTTGATAAAATTATGTCAACTTGAAATGAATTTTAGGGCTATTTAAAGAAGGATATATTAAAAACTTTACGGTTTATTTACTCTTATAGCTGTTAGTTATTATTTACGCAAATTAATAATATAAAAACCAAACGAAAAGTAATTGTCAGACAATTCCAGATCAGGTTGTCATTTTATATAATTAACGAAGGTCTAACCTGATATTAATTACATTATAGCAAAATAATTTGTTTGAAAATTTTAACTGTTCTTCATTCCTTTGCGATGAGCGTGGCGTATTCATGCCGCATAAGCTGCTCATATTCTTTATTTTTCACTATCAGTTGTTTTAAACAAAAAGAAAAAATTGCCTTATTTAATCAAAGAATTCATGAGATTAAATAAGGCAAAAATTAATATTCGTAATTGCTTGTGATAAGATATTAAAATTGCTGAACAGAGATGGCGTCACAAAAATGCTAATGAAATTTATGTTCTTCAATATAAAATTCACGTCTTTTTTCCCATGTTAATTGTAATTACAAAGCCTTTTTTTGAACCCCCCATTACTCGCGTGGGATGTTGTGATCACCCCACGAATAAAAACATGCCCACATATACCAAACTACTTCAGCTCGAGGTCAAATAATTTTAGTAGCTACACACTCCTGGATACCATGCCTACTAACAACAGATAATCATTTTACAGTTTTTTTTTTTTTTCGAAGAAGTGAGAACGTGAAAATTTTCATCTGAGGTGCAGAGTTCACTCCGCGAGTAATAACGGTCTACTTGGACTAATTTTTGATTGAAAAAAAAAGCTAAGCTACATTATAGAGTCATTTTACTTTTATCATAGAAATACTTAAATTTATGAATAACGTTTATTTTATTAAAAATAATTTAAGTCTTTTACTTTTTTCTTAGAAAATATCGAAATCTCCGTGGAAAATGGAGCAACAGCGTTTTCGGAAACTTTTGGCTTCATTTCCATCAGATTCTTAAGATGATGAAGCAGCGGGTTCAGATCATATATATTTTTTGGATAATGACGAACATTTTGAGGAAGGAAATCAAAACAAGAAGCTGGTGACATATTGAAACAAGATTCATATGGCGAACTACAGTCTGTTTTAATGAATAAAATTTTCAAATCAACAAAATCTAAATTATTACTAATAAAAGAAGCGAGAAATCTCGAATATATTTTTTAATATCCTGCCGCATATAATAACCATTTTCAATACTACCGGATAATGTTTAAAGTCCAGTTCGAAATTTTAAAGTTCAAACGAATTCTTAGACTAGAGGAACCTGTGTTTAGGCGCACTTTAGAAAATTAAAAAAAACTTTGATCGAAATCAACATATTTTTAACGAATTTTTCAAAAATTCTTTCAATTTTTATTGTTAAAAAAATACTTATAAGTTGAAAACTATCTTCAAATTAACATTTTTAATAAAACACGTTATATTTTTTGCAAACGCTTTCCAGTGCAAACATTAATTTCTACTACCTTTTTTTTTTCCAATTACAGAATGCGATAAGTGGAGAAAAATATAAGATTTAAAGTAACAAAGCGAAAAAATACATTCCTGTAAAGAAATTGAAAATTTGAATCTCTCAACTCCTCTCAATGTTAATCGCGGTTTAAGTATGAACCAATAATTATGATATTCATGCTAAACTGCGTAATCATTTCAAAAGACCCATCCTAACCTAAAAAATAAACCGCCTGACATGAAGTGCAACGAAATGTAACCTTTAAAAGAAAATATCGCACCACTTGTTAAAAGCACTAATGAAAAAATCCTAAAAGCCTCCTACTTTGTAATTTAACGAGTAGTTTGAGATTGAAAAGCTAATATAATTACAGAAACTCTTCATAAATCTTGTACAATTTATGTTGCCAAAGATTTGCTTGCTGAAAGAGTTATTAATTGTATGTCCAATATTCATTTGTCAAATAACACCATTGTTCGAAAAATTAGCGATATGGTTGGTGACATAAAATATACTTCAGAACTACTTCAGAGGAACTGCATTATCAATACAAATGAATTGATGTCACTGAAGTATTAGTCTTATTAGTATTTTTGTGACATGTATTTACAAAGATATCGGGACGATGTTGTTTGAAGACCAACTTAAATCAACACATTTAAGAAAACGAAGTATTGGGATGAATACGTATCATTAAATGGAATGCATTTGGAAATGCAATGGAATGCATTTATGCATTTGGAAATCTATGCATATGTATGCACTGATGATGCGATAGCAATGATGAATTACAATGCTGGAACCATTGCAAAAGTTAAAGATAAATCACTTTTGAAACATTTCTTGCGTTCTTTATAGATCGCATTATCCTAAAAAAAAATCTTCTGAACATTTGACAATGTTAAATGGTGCTATTAAAATAATAAACTAAATAAAATCATGACATCTCAAAGGAAAACTTTTCAAACTTATGTGTGGAGTTATTGGAAGCCAGAATCCGTCCGTCCTCCGGCATACTGTAGTAAGATTGAAAAGTCGAGGAAGAGCGCTAGCACATTTGATGTAATTGTGCCCAGAGGTGGTGAGAGAAATGAAAAATAACGATCAACATGCAAAAATTTTAAATGATGAATACTGGGTTTGCAAATTACGTATTTTGCCAAGATGTTTAGCAAATTAAATAAATTTTTTCTATCATTAAAATGAAAAACTGTCACACATTTTGATACATTTGACAAACGTGTCTAAGAGCAAATGCATATTGGTTGGATTGTGAGGAAAATGTGGATATCAATTACGTTCTTCTTGCTAAAAAAGTATGCCAAAACACACAAATTAAAATAGAAAATACGTAGAAATGTTCAGGGACATTCTACAGATTTGAAAGAGTGGCTTAACCCCCTGACATCCCAGCAAAAGTCAAAATTGTAATATTCTTTTCTCTGTATTTCTATTAAAATAATATTAAAAAAAGAAAATTTTTTTCATCATAAAGTAAAAAACCTTAAGTGGTCTTAAAATTGGAAAAAATGAAAAAAAAGGACCATTTTCAAAATTTAATATCTTAAAATGTATATGATTTTAAAACGAAATTTTTATTGGGATGAACGATCCAAGTATGATCTTTCATTTCATGTATTTAAAAATTTTTAAGATGCAGAATTAGTATTTATAGGAGTCTCCAAACTGCCACACATTTGTCGAGCAAAAAATTGTTATAACAGCTTGCGCACAAGATTAAAAATATTGCAACAAGAACGAAATTTTTTGTGCCTAATTATAATTCAGATTGTAATAATTGCTCTGAAACTAAATAAATTCGTATTTAAAGCGTTTTTACATTTTTATTATAAAGTTATGTTTAGCTAATACAAAAATTTGAAAATTTCAACAGTATAATCAACTAAAAAATATGTTTCTGAACCGTAAAAGGGAAATATTAAGTTAAGTTTATACAGACAAACATGAAACATGTGTTTTGAAAATTTTATGAAGAAATACCCAAAAGGTTTTGAGAAAACCACTTCCTTCGGTTTATGCCCAACAATGTCATTTGGAGAAAAATGACTTCAGAATTTCGAAGACGCTACACTGTAAAAAAAAATCTGTAGGTCTACAGATGTAAAGTTACATGCTTACTAAACTTTCAACTGTAACTGTACGAAAAAAGCTGCAAATCTACAAAACAAGTTTTTGTAAAGCTACAAAAATCTGTAACTTTACAAATGAATCTGCTAAAATATCAGTAATCTTAATAAACTTTTATTTGTAACCCTGGCTGCAGTTACATGAAAGTTCTCGGAATCCCAGTTTCCAAAAAAATTCTTAGTAACCTTACAGATTTTTTTATTTTCGGCGCAAAAGTGTGTCTGTTACATGAAATTTTGTTGTTGCCGTTACATGAAAAGTTCTAGGAATCCCAGTTTCCTAGAAAAACTTTAGTAACTTCACAGATTTTTTTTTACAGTGTACTTCGGCTATTGAGCGGATATAATTAAAAAAGCCACAACTTCTCTTCTAATGGAAATTTCAAGGAAACATTTAGATCAAAATGTTCAGGAAAGGTATGAGTTTAACATCTAAAATAAAATATCGAAAATTTGAAGCTCTTAGAATCCTGACATGCCTTAGTTTTTTATATGAATATTATCCTGGGAGTATTAATCATTACTCTATATTTTGAACCTTCATTATGTATGTAGAATTATATTAATTTAAATAATGCTTATACTCCAGTCAAACCTACAGATTAGTGAAAGGATATATCAGTTCACGGCGCTGAAACAATATTTTTCAACAGGTCATTAGAAAGATTTGTACAACTGGAAATGTGTACTGAATATGTTTAGCGTCAACAGAAAATTAACCAGCTTAAAATACGAAGTTTTCTTTTATCTGACAGTAAGTTAAAGTTTAATACGACTTTAAATTTCTAGTTTAATACCAATATTTCAAAATTAATGAAAAACGACAATGTGTGCATTCACGTCTAACAACTAAACTAAAAATGTGTGCCTCTTGCCTCTGAATTGTCGTATCAGGTAAATAATGCTACTATATTTCGGAAATTATTGCACAAAATGGTATTATAAAGGAGGATACGAGAAATGTTTGTCACAAGAATTAAAAACATATTTTGCAAATTATTCTACTAAAGTTATGATCAAACCTGTAAATAAAATACATTTATCTTTCTGTAAAACCCTAATCCTACTGGGAACCCGTAGGGCGTTTATTTTATTCGTTTGTCTTGCAATTTATGTTATACTAGCTAAAACACCCGGCGTCGCCCGGAATTTTAACAATGGTTGTCTAGAAAACCTAATTTAAAATTAAACATATAGTATAAAATAAACAATGCAAATAAACAGTAAAGCCATCTTTATTTCAGTTCTTCATTAAGAATGAACTCTAGGGACCTAAAACTTTGTGCAAATTCTAATATGCAGGCATACACACACGTTTATATATGGAATAGATTTAAAAATGGCAAAAAGAAATTCAGAGAACCTCAAAATGTTAAAATATGCCCATATTTCCATAATTGGGTTTTTTGTCATGTTTCAATACGTTTTTTCAAACTCATATGACGTTATATATTTACCTGCTGACGTCTATTATATTTCCAACTTGACGTAATATTAACTTTTTATTTAAAGTCTGCAAACTATTTATTTCATTGTCATTTTTTACGTGGAAATCTTGCAATAAAAAAGTTATGACGTAATATTCACTCTTTATTTAAATTCTTCAAACTATTTATTTCGTTTTAATTTTGCACGTGGAAATCTTGCAATAAAAATGTTATGACGTGATATTAACTTTTTTTAAAATTCATCAAACTATTTATTTTATTTTCATTTTTCACGTGGAAATCTTGCAACAGAAAAATATTTGTCGTGGTAAGAATTTTATTGTGAATTTTTAATCATTGGCAAATAACTGTAAATAATAATCATTGGCAAATAACAAAAACTGTTTCAATTTGATAGGAAATTGGTGGCTTTTTATTCATTAAAATCCTCCGACTGTCTTGGAAAAGGACAAAATTGTAATGTTGTTTTATCTGCATTTTGTTTTAAATGCTAAAAAAAGTGATTCTTTGAACATTTTATTAAAAAAAACTGAATAACGAATATGAATGCAATCATTGGAAGTATTAATCATTGTTCATTGTATTAAAAATACATTAAATCAATAGAATTATATTACTTTAAATATTGCTTGTATTGCAGTGAAACCTGGAGCTTAGTGAACGTATTAACACGGGCTTGTCAGTGAGGAGGTTAAAAATTAACTATAAATTATTTCGATTCCGGATTACTTTAGTTGCTTCGGCCATCTTTTAATACGTAACATTTCACAATTCTGGCATCCAAACTGTGGATTTGTATAGCATTACAGGCAGACAGACAATTTTTCATTTTTATATATTAGATTGCTCAAACTATGAGAGCATTATAATTCAGATTAAGCAAGCATCAGAGGTATATATCAAATAACGAAATTTCAAAATTTACGATTGCATCTCACTATTGACTTACTCAAGACACTGTTTCAATTTTTCCAACGTTATTTCTTCTTCTGTCTCTCCCACTTACTTTTATTTCCACGAAGCATTTTTTATTTTTAAAATTCCGATAAACTTATCAAAGATCTCTCATAAACTTCTTTTCTCTCATCATAATTCTTTCCCCTCTTTTCAGGTTATTATAAATAAAAAATATTATTTTATTTCTTATGTTTTTCTTACGTTTTCTCTTTCAGTTTTATTTTTTAATTTACTTATTTTATTTTATTTATTTATTCCTTTTTTTAATTTTAAATTGTTTATTTATTTTATTTCCTTTACTCTTTTTTTCATTTTTCAACCCTTTCCTCTTGTGCATGTGCTCCACTGTGATTTGTGCTTACCTTTCAGCTAGCGCCACCTGTCGCATTTTTTGTAAGATCTAATATCTGTCCTTATTGTTTATTTGATATCTTGATCTTTACGGACAAGTGCTTACTTTGGCTGACGACGGAAAGTTTCCAGCCAGAAACGCATACTGTGTGTTCTTTTGTTTTCTGGTGATTCATACAAGTATTATTGTTTAATTGTGGTTTATCGACAATTTTTCGGTGCTGTTTCATCAAGTTTATATTATTTCCGCATTATGTAATTATTTAAATATATCAACAAAATAACATTTTAACACCACCCTACTACATAAATAATATAATAACATTCTTTTTCCATATTCATTATACAATTTCTGTTTCTTTTAGATAGTTGGAAACCTTTTCTTTTATATATTTGGTTTCTCATCTCGTGGCAATAGTCCAGTAATGAGGTTTGCCATTCTTTAAATACAAATCTAAATACTGCATTTCAGCACCAAAATAGCAATTTGTTTATAGATCCAAGTTTGGGATGCTTTCTATATCTTAATTTACACACGCCTTTGACATTATCTTCATCTCCATTCTAACAGTAATTTTAATTAACAAATATTTCAAAAATTAAATATTTGACAATACACTTTGCGGATGTGAAAATATTACATTACATAATTGTTATTAAAATATATGAAAACTATTTGAATAATTACTTTGAATGTGTACGAGGAATTATAACTGTATAAAATAAAATTACATTATTATTTGAATATACTGAAATAATAATTCTGTATCCGTAAATATTAAATGTTTGAAGCGTGCACCATGGCAACATTTGTGAAGATATGTAATTAATTAAAACAAACAACAGAGTTCCATTAACCTGCATGCAGATAAATAAATATATACATATGTGCATACATATATGCAGTAAAACTTCAAAAATCCGGCATCATCGAGACCGAGACAGATTTTGAAAATTCCGGATTTTTTAAGGAATGTCAAAAGCAGTAATTAGGAATATGACAGTAGTACTATATTATTAATGGTGCCTTTAGCCATAATTTAATTCATTATTAAGTGATATCTATGGAAGAAAAAAAAAAGAAAATTAAACATAAAAATAAACTTACATTAATTCATATTTTCTGTGTTACAGAAAAAAAATCTAATAAAGAGTGAAATTATTTATTCTCGTGTAATTTTGAAAACATCGATGTCAATTTTGTTTGCTTCAATTTTTTGGCCGTTTTTTAATAAGTTTTTCCTGTATTTTATGGAAATGGAGAATCTCTATTGCGGAAATGCAGTCTTGCTCTCTAAAGCAGATACTAATTTTCCAGTCAAATTTATGTATTTTTCCAGTGACAACTTTAGTGTCCACACCGTTGCTGTGCAACAATGCAGCTGCCAGAAAATTTGTTCAGTAAATAATCGCCTCGGACAAATGAAAAAATGTCAAATATTATTTTTTTTGCATTTTTACTTTCGATTTTGAAATTTTTAATTCATAAACAATTGCAATTTTTCTTCTAAAGTAACTTGAAAGTGTAAAAGAAAAAGGAAGGTAAAAAGATGGTTTTAATGCCGGAATTTGAAGTTGCCGGACTTCTGAATACCAGATTTTTGAAGTCAGACAGTATATATATATATATATATATATATATATATATATTGTTCACATATAGCAAATGAAGTATTTTCAAATGTTTTTATTTAAAAATTTGAATTAAAAATATTTCGTAATACTGATTAAATATCTGGCTATTTTTCTACAAAACTAAGTGACCCTTTTGGGAATGTGTATTTTGAATCTACGTAATACAAAATGTCCATTTGTATTTTTTAATAACTTGAAATTTCGCCAATAAAAAACAGTACATTAGAAATATTAGTGTAAAAATTGAAATATTTTACTGGACAATTATCTTATGTCTTGATTTTGTTTTAAATTTCTCAATGTTAAAAATTTCTTCTCTGAAACTTAACATTTAAAACTGATTAAACTATTTCATTTCACATGTGTAAATTTCAGAATGTATGTTCTCTTAAAATTACCATTTAACATCTTTACTTCTAAATATGTCTTTATCTGAAATAGTCCGCAAATTTATCTTCTGAATAATCCTTATTTGGATTCTGTAGGAGTTACAGAAATTTTCGAAGAGATGCAGTAAACCCTATATATATGAAATTAGAAAGAATTTTCTTCTAAATAGGAACGTGTTACAGAATATTTTATACTCTAATACTGCAAGAATTTACCAAACTTCATATAGCCAGAATATGTTAATATGTTGCAATATTGCACTTGAAATTAATAAGATATTTAATAAATATTTTCTGCCAAATAGAAATAAAATTTTTTATTTTGATATAAGTGAATAATTTAATAATTAGTAAATGTGCAGATCAGGTTCCTCGACGTCAGCTTTGAAAGTCATTGTTTTTTAATCTCACTTTATGTAATATGTCCTACAATCAGCAAATTTTTAAAGTTATATTTTTTATTTATTTATAATTCCTTAAAGTTTCTGGAAATTAGAAGCGTCACATTAAATACGATTTTTTGCAAAGACATCCTGATGAACTGCATACTCTTGTAATTTTTTAGGGGTGCATTTATGTACATTTCTTCAAGGAGGATCTATTCCCATGAATCACTTTGTTCTCAGAAGTTTTACGAGGGTCGATCCAGAAGTAAGGTTCCCAAAGAGTTCCAGTCTCACGGGAAGGTGCGAGGCGAAATATGGCAACAGCACTGCGTGTGGCTATTCCCGCACTTGTGATCCCCCCCCCGCCGCGCTTCGCTTCGCCCCTCATTCATGGCTCAGCAGCCGTCTGAGATAGAGGTTCCCATTTTTGAACCGGCCAAGTGCGATATTCGTCCCGTAATTGGCTTTTTGACGCCAAAGGGACTCCACCCGTGGATATTCGCCGTCAGTTGACATAGGTGTATATGGCGAGAAGTGTATGTCAGTTCAACACGTCCGGAAGTGTTGCAGGGAGTTTAATGCCGGTCGGAAAGAAGTCCACGATGAAGAATGGAGGGGAAGGCCGTCAGTTTCGGAGGCGGTTATTGAGATTGGGGGTTATCGGACCTCGCACTTAGTGATTGCCAATAGCTCCCCAAGTTAAAGGAGCATTTGGGTGGCCAATGCTTCCGGAGAAACGATGACGTAAAGAAGAGGTGAAACGCTTCCTCAACGAGTTGGCAGCGGAGTTCTACAACATTGGGATACAGAAATTTGGAGCACCGTCTACAAAAATGCGTAGAAAAAGATGGCGATTGTGTAGAGAAATGGAGCAAACTTTCTTCTTTCCAACGATGTAAATTTCTATGAGAATAAACAATGTTGTGAATTTTTAAATTTGATGAGAACCTTATTTCGGGATCGACCCACGTACATTCTCAACTTTCTATTCATTGGGCTATACTATGATTGTAGCATATCTTGGATTTCATTTTACGCTATGATTTTATCATTATAAGTATACGTTTGGAAATGAATTTTATGTTATCATAATATTCAAAAACCAATCCTTATTTAACTGCCAATCAACGAAACATCTGCATCTGTTGTAAAAGTTAAATAAAGGAAAGAAAAGGTACTTATAAAATTGTAAACTGAATTTACTATGCTTATATTCAATTTAGAAATCTAATGGTTTTACAATTTTTGTTTCAAAAAACACTTTTGCTGATCAGAATATAATGGTTAGTTGCAAGATTTCATTTTAAATAAATCCTTAATCTACTAAATAGCAGTAGCATACTAAAATCACCCCACGATATGCGTATTTGGAGACTTTTAAACCTACAGTTTAATGATCCATAATATCCACTACCAATTGACTATTCTTACCAAACGTGATTTGGTGCTATAAAGTCGTTTTTGTGATAGTGTTTTAATAGTAATAACATCCAATTTAAACCATAATGTTGCTATTATTGTTCATATTTGAAGCAAACCCATTTTTTAAATTAGATTAAGTAAAATTAGCTAACTTTTTATTTTCGACATCCTGATTTTCTGCGAAATCTGTCGTAATCGGAATTATTATAATGATTTTTATGTAGGCTACATATGTGCTACGGAACTGATAAAAGGAAAAAACCCAGGGAAAATTAAATGTATCCTGTCAAAAAGGTAAAGTGATAAAACAATTTTTTTTTTTATGTTTTTCGAACAGATTAATAAAACCCCATCCAATGTTTTACACCTATTTTTAAAAATCTGACAAACATATCAGTACAATTTCCCATTAACTGCAATACTTTTAGACCCTCATTGGGAAGTTTTAGAATCCATAACTTAATATTTAAACATTTAAAATTAATTATTCTAATCCGCCATTTTTATTTCAATGATTGGTAAAATTTGAAAATCGTCTAAATTCTCATAGAACTATTACGTAAAAGACAACGTTCGATATTTTTCAAACGAATCAACCAAATTTCACCAAAACATTATACAGCTGAATCCAAGTATCTCACCAACATACCTACCAAATATCAAGCTAACAGAATGCTTTTTGCGACAGTTATCACGGAACAGACTGAATAACAGACAGACCGAATGCAAAAACTATTCGTGTCTCCACAGTGAGTCTCACTAATGTTTCGGCAATGATCAGCTTTTAAATTTTATAAAGGGGCTCTCCAAAATCTATTTTAATAAAATTGTATTTTTAACATAAAATTGTCTTGTAAATTTTTCATATTATAAACGGTTTTTAATGATGAGCTTTGATTTTCTAAAACATATAATGGAAACAATATTAAATGTAAACCATTAAATGAATTAAAATATGACATTAAGAATACAAAAAAAGCTAAATTCGGAAAATCATTCGTTTCAATATTATTAATGACTAATGAGTAAATTTCATTTAAAATCAAGAATTTTTTGCCAGTAAGAAGTACAAATGATTGTGTAACAAGAACATGATAATACGTACATATTAACACACATGAATAATTCAATATGAATCATTTTAATTTGTAAAGAGAAAATGCTTAACAGCGTTTCATCTTGGAGTTCATTAACTATATTTAAACGTACAGTGCAATCTTGCTAGTATATATTCTAAAAGTAAATCGTTTACTAGCGATTATTCGTAACTTCGTAAGAAAAAAATATATATATAACGCAAATAAATAAACAGAAGTGCCTTGAGAATAATTATTTCTATAAATTAAGTTAACTAGTGTATAAAGAAAAACTCTTTTCTTTTAATATTACAAAGATCATTTCAATTAGGGAATGACAGTAGAGAGAGATACGAAGAAACTAAACACTTGAATTAATAAACATTTTTTTTAAAATTTTAGATTAGAAGCATTTATTATTTTTAATGTAATACCTGATAACTAATAACAGTCGGAAATTTCTATAAATTCATTAAGGCAACAGAGGACATTCAAAATCTCGAAATTTGACAAAGAAATTTTTTTTTTTAGAATTATGAAACTAGATGCTCAAATTTATCTGATACAAAAAGAATTTTTCAATTCTGACACTTCTTTGTAGAGGTATAAGCTTTAACATTTCTACAAAAACTGTATATATTTATGCAGTTTGTTTTACATAAAATGCTGTATTCTCAAAATTGAAAATTTCGCACATTTCTAACCTTTGAAACGTTCCATGTGCATTTCTAATTATCAGATTCTTTTAAAATTCATACTTTATATTCTCTGTACAATAATTAATAAATGTTAGCATAAAAAAATACATTTCAGAAATATTTTAATGTTGAAATTTATGTGAATATGAAAATATATAGCTACATTTTTGGAAAAACGAAGCATAATCATCAAAATCATATCTTTCTACTTATATATATTCAGAGAACCTTTAGATATCATGCCAACTTCCATTGTAATATATAAAAAGTATCTCATGAGTTAATATTGTCGTATTTGATTCAAAAGAAATGCGAATGAGACATTTTAAAATATAACAATTATTCTTTATTTTTTTAAATTTAAAAATTTAATAATTTAAAAACTTTTTATTATTTTATCACCAAATTTTGAATATAACTATTTGAGCTTGCAATTAAAGTCTGCCAATTTTCAAATGAATCCATTGAAAATAGAGGTATTTGATTTTTAATGCCCACTCTCCCCTTAAACCTATTTAATGCGTTTATATTTAACAAAATATTCTTATATACAGATTAACTAACATACATATTTCATATAAAAAACTTTTGTATATTAGAATCGTAAAAAATAAAACATGGCGCATTTTTGAGCAAAACAGTTTATCTTACTGTTAATTTTTTCCTCCATCAAAATTCATTAATTTTAAAAGATGGCATTATATCACTAGGACATATTAAACATTTCTGAATTGTTATTATTTTTTTAATTTTGTAAATCTGACTTTATGTTCTCTAAATATTGATATATATTCTGAACGATAGTATATATTTCTATTCCTATATATTAGACATCATAAATGTTTAATATGATGTACAGTCGTGGAAAAAAAAAAAGTAAACACTCCTATTAACTCCTCAACAAATTATCGTAGAAGAAAGTTACTGATACCGAACGATTGGAAATAAAGTCTACTTTTAAATGATGGATATAAAATTTGCTTAGGGGGCATCTACATATTAAAACGAATCCAAACTTCATTTTTTCAATGACAATACCCAATTTTAACAAGATAATTCAAATCTTCGGTTCAAATTATGCCCAGACACCGAATTTCAAGTCATTTGAATGATAAGTTTTTGAATTATAAACATTCCAAATTGAGTGCTTCTAATGTTAAATTTCATTTTTATATTTTTTTTATATCTCCAGAAATTATGCTGCTAATGTGCTAATTTTTTTTTTGTAGCAATAATACTAATGTACCCAAACATAAATACGATGAATTTGCAATTTTTATAATTTTATGATATTAATTATGAATTATTAAATTAATATTCGAAAAAATTATGAATTGCAACCTACGTTTTTTTTATGGATTTAGATTTATTAAGTCCTGCTTTATGTAAATCCCAAATTTCACATTTTTATTCCAAGTAGTTTTCAAATTATGCTTAAAAAATGGCAAAATGATGGTTTAAGGGGCCGTCTATAATAGAAGTGAGTAGATAGTTTGAAATTTCTTCTGCTGTTCTGTAATCTATCAGGCTTCATTGACTTTTTACTGTCTGACTGACTTGGGCTCTCTGGGTTAACAATCGATTTCCGAACTTCAATTTGGATACAGCCCTTAAAATACGCTCGTTTTAAAATAATTAATTTCTCAGAAACGTATGGTACGATTTGCATAAAAATTTGTTTTTAGGCTAATTGAAGGGTGCAAAGTTCATTTATGCTGTCAGAATTGTGTACTGCTACTGAAAAAAACAAAGTTATGGTTCGTTTTAATATGTAGATGGCCCCCTAAGAAAATTTTATCTATGTCGTTTAAAAGTAGACTTTATTTCCAATCGTTCGGTACCAGTAAATTTCTTCTACGATAATTTGTTGAGGAGTTAGTGGGGGGTGTTTACTCTTTTTTTTTTTTACACGACTGTACATATATTGTAAGAGTTTGTGTAAAATACGAAAGGTTTTATTTCTTTAATTGTTTTGTTGCACCTTTTGAAATTAGAGGTTTAATTAGCCTGGAATAGTCTTTTTATTATTATTAGGTTATATGTTAATATATTATACTTTAATAAAAATTTAAAAGTAACAGAATCATATTAGCAGGGTCATCTAAATTATTGTAACAACTTTTATTGAAGTTCTGGTTACGGAACTTGTACACATGCTGACGACAAAAAAATTTTTTTTCAATATTCAGAACTAGATTAACAATAATAGATTCATTTTGTTTAAGTTTTGAGATATTGAGAAAACAATTTAGAAATCCAAGATAAATTAAATATTTTTCAGCTATGATTTTCTTAAATCGGTACTTTCCGGCGATAGGGGAATGGGTACTTTTTAAAAAATTATAAAGGGATTGATAGCTTAATATTTATTGCAATATAATATTACTAGCAAACCCCGCGGCTTTGCTCGCGTAATAGTTGAAATATGCCAAGTGATATTTGCATGAGTATTTTTTATTAGAAGAACACTTTTTGAAATAATTCAGAAATTACAAATTAAGCCACAGTTTGACTAAACTTCACTATAAAAGTGCAATAGACAGAAATGTGATTTTAATTAATCAGAAGAACTAAATCTAATTCCAAATAAATGATAATTTAGAAAGTATTTTGAGACTTTTATGCTCCTTTCATACGCTCATTTTAGTATTCATCTGAAGTTTCGAATTTTTTAGCAACCATCTTAACACATTTACATGTTAAAATTAACCATCATGTAAATTTCCAAGCTTCTTATCTAACAGTTTATCACCTCTCTGGTGATACCAACTTCATACTCTCTCCAACATGAAACAGAGTTGAAATAGAATGTTTCGAAAAATGTTGAAACAGAGACTGTCACCATTAATTTGACACCATTAACCTTGAAATCGTTTGGTATTTCCTAATATTCTATAGAAAACGGAATTTAGATGCTATTAAAGGCTTTCTTGTTGTTCCTGCCAACCAGGCGGTAGTGACAGCGGCATAAAATATAGCCCGCATAGGATCAGGGACTATCACTCTTGGTTCCCAACCAATAACTTCTGTAATCGGTTTATTATTTACTGAGATTCCATAGAAATCGTAATTTAGGACACTTTTAGAATACTTTTCGCCCCTTCCCCTCGCTTCATCCCTTTTTAATTTTGAATTTATTTTCGACTGTTCTTAGAGGACATTTATATTTTAAAAGTAACTACTGTGCTATATTTAAAGTTTCTAGCCTCTTCAGTACCACAGAAATCGCAATTTAGAAAGTTTTTTGCTCCTGCAACCCTCTCGAGGTTGTGGCATCGACATAACATATAGCTTATGTTTGAGCAGGTTATATCACCATCAATTTGCAACCATTATGTTTGAAATCGGTTTCGTATTTCACACGATTGCATAAAAATCGTAATTTAGAAAGCTTATAGAACGCTTTTCGCTCACTTCATCCTTTTAAATTTGGAATTTTCATTCGACAATTCTTAGAAAGCATTTGCATCGTTGAAGTAATTACCATTTCAAATTTAAAATGTTAGATTTCCTCAGTAACACAAAGCACGCAATTTAGAACATTTTTTGCTCCTGCAATCCCAAGGTGATACTGACAACAACGTAAAATATAGGCGATGTTGGAGAGGGGACTGTCACCATCAATTTGAAACCATCACTTCTGAAATCGATTTATATTTCCTGAGATTGCGTAGAAATCGCTATTTTGAACGTTTTTAGAACACTTTTCGTTCATTTTTACCCCTTTTAAATTTCAAATTTTTAAGGAACTCTTCTCAGAGAGTATTTACATCTCATAAGTAATTGCCATGCCAAATTTTAAATTTCTAGCCCCTTCAGAATCACAAAAATTACAATTTAGAACGTTTTTTAAAATACAACCGCAAGGTGGTAGTGACACCGAAATGAAATAGATCCTATATTGGAGCAAGGGCTGTCGTCATCAATTTCCAACCATTACTTTTGAAATAGGTTGAGTACTTTCTGAGATTGCGTACAAATCGCAATTTAGAACGTTCTTTAAAACTTTTTTTGTCCATTTTCACCCCTTTTAAATTTTGAGTTATTTAAAAAATAATCTTAGAGATCATTTATATCTTATAAGTAACTACCATGCCTAGTTTAAAGTTGCTAGCCCCTGCAACATTTCAAAAAACGCAATTTAGATCAATTTCTGCACTTTCAACCCCTTTTGTGTAGTGACACCGACATGAAATACAGCCTATGTTGGAGCGAGGCCTGTCACCATCGTTTTCATACCATTAATATTTATATCGGTTCGGTACTTCCTGAAATTGCGCAGAAACTGCCATTTAGAACGTTTTTTAAAACTCTTTTAGCGCATTTTCACCCCTTTTAAATTTCGAATTTTTTAAAAAATGTTTTTAGAGATCATTTATATTTTATAAGTAACTATCATTCCAAATGTCATGTATGTGGGCACTTCAGTAACACAAAAATCGCAATTTCGAACGTTATTTCGCTCCCGCATCCCGCTTTAGGGGTAGTGGTACCGACATAAAATGTAGCCTATGTTGGAGCAAGGGTTGTCACCATCATTTTGACACCATTATTTTTGAAATCGGTTTGGTACTTCTTGAGATTGCGAAAAAATCGCCATTTAGAACGTTTTTTAGAAAGCCCTTTTGCGCATTTTCACCCCTTTTAAATTTCGAATTGTTTAAGAAATGTTCTTAGACATCATTTATATCTAATAAGTAACTATCATTCCAAATCTCATGTATGTGGGCACTTCAGTAACACAAAAATCGCAATTTCGAACGTTATTTCGCTCCCGCATCCCGCTTTAGGGGTAGTGGTACCGACATAAAATGTAGCCTATGTTGGAGCAAGGGTTGTCACCATTATTTTGACACCAATATTTTTTAAATCGGTTTGGTATTTCCTGATATTGTGTAGAAACTACCATTTAGAACGTTTTTTAGAACGCTTTTTGTGCCTTTTCACCCCTTTTAAATTTCGAATTGTTTAAGAACTGTTCTTAGACATCATTTATATCTTATAAGTAACTAATATTCAAAATTTCATATTTCTAGGCCCTTCAGTAACGCTAAAATTGCATTTTTAGTACGTTTTTTGCCCCTACACCCCCTTTGGGGTAGTGGCACCGACATAAAACTTAACCTATCTTGGAGCAAGCGTTGTCACCATCATTTTGACACCAATATTTTTTAAATCGGTTTGGTAATTCTTGAGATTGTGTAGAAACTACCATTTAGAACGTTTTTTAGAACGCTTTTTGTGCATTTTCACCACTTTTAAATTTCGAATTGTCTAAGAACTGTTCTTAGACATCATTTATATCTTATAAGTAACTAATATTCAAAATTTCATATTTCTAGGCCCTTCAGTAACGCTAAAATCGCATTTTTAGAACGTTTTTTGCTCCTACACCCCCTTTCGGCTAGTGGCACCGACATAAGATATAGCCTATGTTCTAAGTTGGACTAACACCATCATTTTGATACCATTACTTTTGAAATCGGTTCGGTAGTTCCAGAGCTTACCTCCTACAAATAAACAATTTTTTCCTCTTTATAATAGGAGTATAGACAAACATCTATGAAAACAAAATTAATGAACTATCATGATGCATGTATACATTTAGAAAACTTGGTTTTGATAAAACGTAATGGAGAAATTAATTATTTGTATATAATAACAGGCAAATAGTTTCTGTATATGGAGTCTATTGTCTAAATACTGAAAAAATGTTTATTTGAATGAAACAATAGAATGGGTTTCCGAAAAGTATTTGTGATAGTGTTCCTTCTCTTTCCTAGGCAACTTTGTCTACCTCACTAGCAAGGAGGATCTCCATGAAGGCATACTCGGAAAAATCTGAAAAAAATACAGAATGCTCTTCTCGTGTGGGTATATATTTTATAAAAAAAAACATTCCGGCGAAATCTCGATATAGTGGCCGTAAAAAATGGTGAGGGAGAAAAATTAGATAGAATACGCCTTTATTTCAAATTCTATTTAAGGAAAAACGTTTTCATGCTGAACTTGTTTAAGTACATTTAAATTAAATAAGTAACTTCTATAACTAAGAATTTGTCATGTACATTTGTATGCATCTATAAATAAATTTAACGATCGTTTTATATGGTTTAGAACAAAACTTAATAGGCTAAAATTACTTGAAACTCAAAATTAAGTTCCAGATTCTTAGCACTGTCAGTTTACTTAGATATTGTTTGTTTGGGAGACAACAACATAATAGTATTGTTGCCATGGAAACAACAACTTATTTAATATGGAAATTTAAAAGGAGACCGTTCTTAATCGGACAGATACTTTTAAAATACACTTAAAACTTATACAACCATTAAAACCATGTAAAATTAAACAATTTCAGCAACACGCAACTAGTATTCATTATACAAACTTATATGAAAAATAATAAACTGTTTCATTGTTTAAATTTAAATTCATTAAGTACTGCGCATTTAAACGCTCATTCTCCAAATGCATTAAAATGGCTTGCATTTGGTGAGGAGAGATGTTGGTCGTCAAGTGGCGTGGCGCATTCGTCTATTCGCGCCATATATTCGAAAGTATTTTTTTTTACAAACTTTCCACTGGAATTCCGCCGATAAATTTGACTGATATATGACAGTATGAATTTTCACCCGAAACGTTGACACTAGTTTTACAGACTACTGTAATATAAAAAATTCGTAAAAATACGCTTTTATGTCAAATTCTCTTTAAGGAAAAACGTTTTTATGCTGGAACATAAATATCTTCATTAGCATTGTTTTCAAAATATTCTGAGTATGCCCCTTAAAGAGACCTTTCTTGTAGAGTAACAATATTTAAATATTACAATCTGACTAAACAGTGAATACTTTTTGTTACAATAATGGAAAGAAGCATTTTCAACTGTATGAATATTAATTTTTTTCTTTCCTCTTGTCATATCTTAAATAGAAACAGAGCAAAAGTTGTTATATTTGTTAAACAAAAAGCCGTATTTTTCTAACTTTTAAACTATGTTTTATACATGGAAAAGTGACATCACATTAAGAAAGTGAACTTGAACGGCAAATAATGAAAATATTCCCTGATGACAGCGATGACAGCGATGACCACCTCGGGAACTCAGCTTTCGCTTTAGAGTGTTAGTGCAATCCCGAGGGGTAGACCACATCCACTCCTCCCGACTCTCAACCAGAGTCTGAGAGGGAGCGTCGGGTCCCTGGTCAAGCTGCTGAGATTTATTTCGGTTACTGTGAGATTTACAATTACAATCACAATTGGTTACCCAATTTTTCTGGGCGAACCGAAGATTTCACATCGAGATATATGACTGTATGTAGTGATTACATGAGGATCATTTCACCTAATGTGATTGCATAATTGTTTACAATTTTCTTGGATATATATACGTCACAGTACATTTAACACACAATATTTAACATGACAATTAGAAACACATTACAACACAATATCAAACACCTACTATTTACATGACTGTGTGTAGTGATTGCATGAGGATCATTTGAATGTGATTGCATAATTATTTACATTTTTCATGGATTTACAGGGATTTCACAGTACATTAAACACACTATATTGAACATCACAATTAGAAACACATTACAACACACCTACTATTTACAATTTGCGCATACAAGAGTTTGGAGAGACGCACAAGATAAAAATTCAAAAGTGATAGAAGTTTCTGGCACCCTCTAATAACCCGTTTCTCCCTCCATGCTACACCCTAGTGATGGAGTTGGACTAGAATGGCTCTGGATTTGAAAAGACTCGTTTGTTTCTATAAACCTCATGCATTGTATGATCTTGTTGAGTAGTTGTGGTTTCTCTTTTACATCCCGCCACCAACTTGCTAAATTCATACGTGTGTGTTTTTTGAGATGATAATGCCTTGTTAATGTACAGTATAATACATAGTGTAACGATGTTGACGGCGAGCCACAAATGCATAGTGGGGAGTCTCTTTTGTTAATTTTGTATAAGTGTTCCTGAAAGGGGCCGTGATTTGTTAAAAATATGTGTAAGTATCTGTTGTTTACGAAATACTTGTGGTCAACCAATGGCTAGAATTCCTTCGTATATCGGCCTGTGTCTGAATCCGTCCAGCGTTTTTGCCAATTTTTTAACAGATTCTGCTTTGTCTGTGATTTTAGTGAAGAAACTGGATATGGTAAAAATGTATGTGTTAGTGTTTCATCCGTTACTGCCGATTTTGCCAGTTGGTCAGCTGCCTCATTGCCCTCAACACCTGAATGTCCTTTTGTCCAATTGAAGTATATGTCTTTTACTGTTGTTTGTAATTGTTGAAGAATTTTTAGTATTAAATAGTTTGTATTGTTTTGTATTGTCAAAAATGTTTAATGCTTTTAAACTTGATAGGCTATCCGTTATGATTAAATATTGAGAATGTTTGTCCGACTCTATCCACTCTAATGCTGAAGAGATCGCGAAGAGTTCTGACTGGAAGACGGAGTTATCCTGGGACAGTTTCGCTCTCCAAGTATAGATTTGCTCGTTTTTTTCGTACACACAAAATGCCGAGGCTGTGCCTTCGGACATTTTGGAACCGTCCGTGTATATTGTAATTTTGCCTACATAGTCGTTTATTTCACAAATTTGTATTTCACTTGTTAGTGGTGATGTTTTGTATTTTGAGCATTTTGGATAGTATAGTGGAGCAAAAGCCTTTTCTGTTGACTTGCCGAGACGAATCGTCCCCGAATACTCCGCCTACGCCTCCAGCTGCAAATCCTGTGGGGTGTGAGACCTGTGAGGACCTGCAGGGCGTTTGTTGACGTATTGCGATATGCTCTCGTTATCAGCAACAAAGCTTTCCTTTGTGCCGAGAGCAAATGTCGACGACCGTGATATTGCGCCATACGCGGAAACCAGACAGCACACGCGTAGGCCAGTTTCATTTGTAAGATCGCCGAGTACCAAATCTTAAAAAATTCCGGAGGGAGTCGACCTGAGATTGATGAAAATTTATAAAGATTTTGAGTTATTTTTCCGATTTCTACTCTCTTTTGTGCCACATGTGGGAGAAATGATAATTGTTTATCTAATATTACCCCCAGGTATTTTAGTGTTGTTTCTGATTTTATTGATTTACCTTGAAGTTTAAATGTGGGGCCCCGCTTAAGGTGTTTAGGTTTGCCAAAAGTTAATGATGAGGATTTTTCATGTGAAATTTCTATTTTGTTGGTTTCTGCCCAATTCTGAATAAATTTTAAAGCTTTCTGACCTTTTTGTTCAAGTTGCTGTCTCCACTGTGCCCAGATCAGTAATATCACGTCATCCGCGTATGCCACCAGTTCACAGTCCTGTACATCAAAGGTCCCTAACAGAGTCTCCAACAGAACCAACCAAAGAAAAGGACCCAGACACGATCTCTGCGGGCAACCCTTACTAAAGAAGTACAACAAAAATGGTGCCATCCAGTCCACCTGAGCTCGCCTACCCGAAAGGAAGGAAACGACAAGATTAATGAGTTGTTTAGAAGTACCTAGTCTTTGCAATGCTAGGATCACCTGGTCCCAAGGGAGGTTGTCAAATGCTCCTCTGAAATCCAGTGACACCAGTGATGTGTATTGTTTATTTTTTTTGTGTTGTTCTACTAATGAAATCACTTGCTCCAAAGCCGTTTCCGTAGATTTATTTTGCGTGTAGCCGTGTTGCTTACCCGATAGGAAATTCGTTTTGTCTAATGCGTGATGTATTCGTCTTAGAATTAATCTCTCTAAGATTTTTCCGAATATTGGTAATAGAGTGATGGGGCGATATGAAGAGCTCTCATTCAAGGGTTTTCCCTCCTTTCTAAAATACACGAGCTCTCCCAATTTCCAGTCATCAGGAAAATAGTTTAACTTTAAAAGACTGTTGTACATATCCAACAGAATATTAGGAATTTTTGAAAAGATGCAGCTGACCATCCTGTGATCAATTTGATCAGGTCCTGGCGCCTTGTTAATATTGAATGAGAAAACAACATTTCGCAACTCTCTTTTCATGAATTTTGCCTGGTCGTGCGAATTTAGTCGCTGTGGTAGTTGCTTTGGAGTTTTATCGCCAAAAATGTCTCTCGTTAGTTTTAAAAGGGTTGATGACCTGGAAGTGGGTGACAAAGAATCAAATTGGTAACTGATATGTGAGTCCTGGAATCGCTGGAAGGCCAACTTTTTCGTTAAACCAAAAGGATCCGTCTCTCTGCGACACAGGTTTGTCCAAGCTTTTTCCTTCTCCGATAAAATCTGTTTTTGATAAATTGCCCTTTCCCTTTTGCATTGCTGGTTTATATTTGACTCGTAGTTTGAATTTTTTGCTCTTTTTAAAAGAGCTGTTACTTTATTTCTTTGGACCCTCAATTGTGGAGACCACCAGGAAATTTTAAATTTCTTGAAGGGGGCTTTCTTTTTAAAGGATTTATTGGCTCGTAATAATATTTCTTGTTTAAAAGTTTCGTATTCTTCGTTAAACTGGTCTATAGTTTCTATGTCATTAAAGTTAATCTGTGAGCATTTTCGAGTTAGTTGTTCGGAAAATTGTGTCAAAGGGATTCCCGTTGTTTTGAATCTTCTTCTTGGTAGTTTGGGTATTGTGAAATTTAGCTCTGTTTCTATTGGGTAGTGGTTTCCAAAAAGGGAAGGAATTACTTCCCAATGTTTTATGTGTGAAAACATAGCCTCCGTGCAGATGGACAGATCTGGCCTCCCCAGGTTCTTCCCCGACTCATACGTTGGTGGACTGGATGAAGAGTTTAGTATAACTCGTTGATACGCTATGACTCTATCGATAAGAACTTTTCCCCTGGTGTCTTCACTCCTATAGCCCCAAAGCTGACTGTGAAAGTTGAAATCACCGAGAACCAACTGCAATGGGCTCTGATTTTTAGAACCCAGCCAGTTCTCAATATCCTCATCAAAGTCAGCACTCGGGGGGCTATACAGGTTGCCAATGCTTAAGGTTAAAGGCTTAAGGTCTAAATTTATAAAAACTGAGTTATAGTGTTTAGAAGAGAGACTATGTTTTAAGTTTTGGTCTAAGATTAAAATATGGGCTTTTTTAGAGCTTGAACTATAGCATGGTGTTGTTCGAGGAAGTGATAGAGGTCTATTTTCATAAAGGTATGCATCTTGAAGACAAACCAGGGAATAGTCCGAGTCTGAGAGGAATTTCATAAAAGCAGCGGTTTGTGATCTGTTATTCCGTAAATTTTGTTGAATTAATTTGAATTTTTACCTGTATAAGACAATGACGCTAGCGCTGCTTGTTTCTTTCGCTGATACACGCTGCAGGATGGATCGTAAGATGGAGGTTTTTCATATAGTCCAGCTTTCCTATGGTCCCCCTTGTAGTAGTCGAGCACTTTTTTGCAGTTAACACACTCTTCTTTTTCTGAGGCATAATCCCTGATGTTGTGGACTTTGCCACATTTAGCGCAGGCCACTGCATTCTGGCACACTCTTGCTGTATGCCCTATTTCCTGACAGTGATAACACCTTTGAATGAAGACATACCGTCTTACCGTGCACCGGTTAAATCCTATGCTCAATTTTCCTGCCATTAGTTGCAGTGCATCTCTCTCCAGTAGCTGCAACACCAAGTGCGAGGTTTCCTCGCCCTCTCTTCCTTTCAATACTCTTATCAGCTTATATTGCACCATCCTCCTCAGAGCTCTTTCCAAAGCCGGATAGAGTACTTGTTTTTCATATAGCTCTTGTTGCTCTTCTAAGTTGTTCAGTGAACTGTCTGCTTCTCTTCCGACGTTTTTCTGTGTGACTACTGGGGATTCTGGTGCTCCAAAGACTATCACTCGGGCTGTTTTCGGGTTTGGTTCTTTAATATCCAGTTTTTCCGCCATATCTTCTGTAGTGCAGATTTTATCTTTCACTTGTTCTAGGTCAAATTTGTTTTTACATGTTATTATTATTTTATTTTGTTTAGTTGTTTGGCAGTCTACTGGTGGTAATTCTGCCATATTCATAGAATTGAGAACTTTCTTTATTATTGGCATTTTTGTTTCCTTGTCTTTTGGTGTTAATATTAGTGTCGGTCTTTCTTGTGGGAGCGGTGGAAAATTTGTCATTTCTGCATATGTTGTTCGGTCATTTTCTATTGCTGTTTCTCCCTCTCTATGATTAATTGAGACCTTTCGGTTTTCTGCCTGAAGAGTGGTAACATGTTCGACGAGTCTTTTTTCCATTTGTTCATCGTTCTGTTGTATGATTTTGTTCATATCATTGATCAATTGATCTTCTCTTTCGATTTTATCTTGTTTTGTCTGTTTGATTAACTCTTCTTGGAATTTAATTCTTTCGCTGAGTTTCGTTATTAAGTGATCTTTTTCTTCTGTCTATTGTTTGAGCTGCTTAAAGTTTTTGATTACTGATGACATGGTATTCTTTATCTTTACTTCTTTGTTTGACGCTAACTGCGTTTGTAGTTGGTGCATGAGTTCTAGTACCTGGTCTGCAATTTTCGACAACGTGTCTCGTTCTTGGTGTTCTTCCTTCTCAGCCTTGTCGTGTTGTCTTACGCTTTCTTTCTCTATTTCCACCGCTTTCTCTTCCAAAAACTTTCGGTATTTTTGTGCATTTTCATTACTTCTTTTGTCGCGTTTCTTTTGATGTCTAACCATCTGATCTATTAAAACCAGTATCGTCATTCGTAATGCTGTTTCGGCGTCAAATGGCAGCAGTTCATCTCCCGGCTGGTAATTTTTGTTTGCTCGCTGTGGTAGCTGTGTTTCTTTGTCATTAGACTTCACCCCGTCTTCATCTGACTCTGTTATGACAGAGGAATCATTCCTTTGCGACTGCAACTCTTTTTCATTTCGCGGATCGCCCTGTTTCATTGTGAATATATATTTTTATAATATCAGTAGATTAAAATGCTTCTGATTTTCTCTATCAGTTTATGTCTTCTATTGTGACTTTTTCGGTCCTGATTATAGTGTTTGCACAGCGTTTTCACTTAGTATAACTAATTCACTTTTTCAATTATGGCCCAGGCATCACCAGGACCCAACCATGCTTTTTGAAGGAAAGGGGAAATAGAAGAGTTTAAACTAAAAATCAGTGACCTAGATAACCGTAAATGACTAAGATAAAAAATTAATGATCGGACAGCGGGGGGTTTTTAGTAATCTTAAGGGAAAAAATATACATATATATATAGAGAGAGAGCCTTTGGAAGATAAGTTACTTAAACTAGGGGACATAATTTTGAAGAAAACTGACCAAAAAATAAATAAATAAATAAATAATAAATAAATAAATAAATAAATAAATAAATAAAACGAGTTTCAATGCTCATATACCTCATTGCTCTCGATGTTCCATTTACAACCATTTTTCTCTTGGTTACTTTCAAGTTCTTTTCATTTAATCTTTATTTACATTTATGTACACATTGTTGATAAGTTTATTCAAGTTTCCTGTTTCTCTCCACCAAACCTTACCAATGATATGTGGTATGTCCTGTGAATGTTTTTCACATTTGATAATTACGCATTTTGCCATAGGTAGCTGCACAAAATGTCTAATATTAACTGTAGACCAGTTCTGCAGTTTTGAGGTTTTTCGCTGAAGTTAAACCAGACAGGGAATATTAACAACTAAATGAACTTTTTAAGGATTGCCTGTGATTGAAAGAAGTTCATGCTGAACTTGGTATGATAAAAAAGTAATGGTGGGGGAAGTTGGGGGAGTAAATAACGTCAGGGATCATGAGTGTTCAACGAGAATTTTAATTTGATATGTCACCTGCCATGTTTCAGAGCTTATTTAAAAGAAGTTGAAAAGTTAACCCTTTTAGAGTCCTCTTACAAAACCAAAATGGCATGTAGCATATGCAATTGTGAATTTAATCTATGAAGTTTAAAATACTGGCTTCCTGTACGACTCTCAATAAGATTTTGAGAAATGACTGAAAATGCGCCTTAAAGAGCCTACTACTGCCTAAATTGTGAGTTGAAAAAGGGGATGAGATCATAGATGAAGAGCTTATGTCATGACCTTTCTGTGGACACCAAACTTGGGGGTTTTCAAGCACCTTCCAAAAAACGCCTAAAAACGCCCCCTGGAGGCTAAAAAAAGAACTAAAAAAGGAAACGAAAGTCAGGGTTGTGGAGCTTAGGTCAAGACCTAACTAGAGATATGTCACATGACCCCCCCTGTAACAAAATGTTAACCCACCCTCCCCCCGGTTCCCCCAAGGTGATAGCTAGGGAAAAATGGAGATAGCCAATCGATGCCCGGTCCCAAAAAACATCTGACATACGTACATGTGGCCACCTCCAAGCAATATTTCGCTTAAAAAAGACGAATTTTGAAAATTACTCTTTGTAAGTTCCGGTTTGGAACAATTGCCCTAAAGAGCCTACTACTGCCTAAAATATGAGTTAAACTAGGGGAAAGAGCTTATGTCATGACCTTTCAGTGGACACCAAACTTGGGGGTTTTCAAGCACCTTCCAAAAAACGCCTAAAAACGCCCCCTGGAGGCTAAAAAAAGGAAACGAAAGTCAGGGTTGTGGAGCTTAAGTCAAGACCTAACTAGAGATATGTCACATAACCCCCCCCCCCCTGTAACAAAATTTTAACCCCCTCTCCCCCCGGTTCCCCCCAGGTGACAGCTAGGAAAAAATGGTGATAGCCAATCGATGCCCGTC
Source organism: Maratus speciosus (assembly GCA_963932465.1). Lineage (NCBI taxonomy): Eukaryota > Metazoa > Arthropoda > Arachnida > Araneae > Salticidae > Maratus > Maratus speciosus. The sequence continues at coordinate 164,919,609 of OZ010786.1, read as the reverse complement.
CCAAAATTCCCTGATGAAGGCTACTAATGCAGACCGAAAGTACACGTAAGTCCAAATAAAATGTATATTTTAAACTTTTAAAATCTGTACTATTATTTGTCCTCTTTTAAGTAAACAGAGAACTTTTAAAGTTCATATTGTATAGTTTGTGAATTTTCATTTATAAAACCAAAATTCTAAAATCGGTGCACTGTTATATACAATAAAAATATGCATTTTTTATTTTAATATTATTAGGTTATATGTTATAATATCAAACGTTAATGGAATATTATAAGTAACAAAGGATTTCCTATAGCAGAATCGTCAAATAATATTCTCGCAATTTTTATTTAACATAAAAACAGACTCGTATCTTTCTGCAAATACATGATAGATAGAATACATTTAGGAGTTGTAAAACCAATCATTTTAAAACGAAATTTAATAAAGAAGCTAGGTGGGCCAATAAAATGTACGAAACATTTTTTGCAAAAAGATAGTTGGGAACAGATGTATTAGAGATCCGCAGATAGAACTTGGCGTAAAAAAGCAAAATAGTTGGCGATGAACCGTTTTTTGTGGGAATTCAGATTATTGGCAACCATAGCAATTTTTCCGACTATAAAAAGTAAAGAAATCGTCATTCTTATTAACTTCATTATATAATCTGATTTCCTATATTTAGATGCTAAAGTTATTAAAACCAAAGTTTATTTCTGTAATTTTTAATATTGCTTTATTTTATTTTATTTTATTTTATTTTAAAAACCGATAAAATCACTTTAGGTATCAAACTAACCGCCATGTTAGTTTGTTTATCTCAGATTTTCAGTTTGGCGATCATTTACAAAAATGGTATTTCAATGTGTTTTGCGAAAAAATAGCCAAGTTCAATCTGCGGATATATAACACATCCAATAGTTCAAAGAGGTTCAATTATCTTTTTTCCAAAACAGTGATTACTGTGAATCTACCAATTCACACTGTGACAAAGTGTCTTTTTTGTCAGATACTGGCCGCATATGCTGTAAGAAAGCCCAAAATCGTCTAACAATTTGCTTTCTTACGTATTTTTTTCAGGTAGAATTGACTGGTGCAATTAAAAATACCAAATAAATTGCAAGTGTAATGCTTCTTACATTCTGCTATCTTTATAAGAAGAATGTATTGGATTCGTGAAAATTTTCGACTTTCGATTTTCGTCAGATTTACGCCTTTTATGGGGTCAGAGATTCCGAAAAACATATTTTTACAAAATGTTTGTTTGTGAGCCTGTGAGTCTGTGACTCTGTCGGTATGTATGTGACACACATATTGTGGGCGATCTATCCCAAGAACTAAAGCACGTAATTTAATAAAAAAAATATACATATTAAGGTAGTCCCTGATATAAATTGGGAATGAGTAGTTTTTGGTGTAAATCGAACTACAGGTGGTGCTGCTATACTGCATTTTTCACGATTCCCACAATAGACATATAATAAATCTCAAGAACTAATGCACGAATTTTCATCAAACTTTAGATTCAGGTATGCCTTGATAAATATTGCTGCTGATTGTTATTGCTATTGTTTTGGTGTAAATCTTCCAACAGATGACACTGCAATGCTGCATTTTTCACGATTTCCTCAATATCTCTATCTCAAGAACTAATGCACGATTTTCCAGACACATGATGTGGCTGATAGGTTTTGATGTTAATAGACCAATAGGTAGCGCTGTTGCGCTGCATTTTGCAGGACTTACACGATTTTAGCGATAGTCATATTTCAAGAACTAATGCACGGAGTTTCATATCTTGAGAATTCTCATGATGGGCATAGATTTCCCTTTATTTTTACCACTGTGAAGGCAAATTTTGAAGTTTAATATGTATGAGATACAAGAAATTTTTGGGATCAGCACGTCCGACTAGTTCACCTTGGAAAAAAAACATTAATTGCAGCAAATGTTGTATTGTGAATTTAGTATATTAAACGTTCCTGATTAGTCTACTTTACAATCAGTTTTTTAAGTGTTGTAATTTCTCTTATATGTACTGAAACGTGATCATATAAGTGGTGTAAGTAATAACTTAAATCTGAAACTAACCGTGGAAAGGGCGTGCATACTGTTGCGTTTATTGCTGCTTCCATAGTATTAATCGTAATAGTTTTTACTTGCGCCTTTCACAGACGATAGTTTTCGTTTTTGTTGACAAACGAATTTGTTAGACTTTTTATGGATATGAATGTAACTATGATATTAATCTAATGCATAATTATTATGGTAATGAATTGATGATACGCGAAAAGTTATGTATTTATTTATTCTTTTTTTTGTGGTTGTTTTCAAATACAGGTTTCTGTGTCTCCATTTGTTCCTGTGATTACTAATTACATAGTAAGAACAATAAATACCATGAGTTTAAATTGACCATTGATTTTCGATAAGAAAACCTTAGGTATGCCTAATCCATTCACTTGAATTAATAGTGATACGATATTTTACTCCGAATGTATATTTATAGCTAAAAAATCAGTATAATAATATTTAAAATCAAAATTTACATTAAGGGACAGATTCAATATATACATCTACACTGACTAACTGAATGCTATACAATTTTTTTTTATCTTGAAAAATTTTGGAGATACTTTTAAAATAAAGTTACTGTTCATTTTAATACATATGTCTTCTACGAAAAATTTGAAAATATGAACAAAAAGTAGACATTATTATCAAACAATCGTCAAGATTTTTCTTCTTCTTTACAAACAGTACTAATTTTTATAAATCATAGTATTTTTTTTTTCAATTATTTATAGTTTTTTTCAATGATTATAAAAGGGTCTAAAAAAATCTTCGCGCCTTTTCATAAATAATTAATACGTACTTATGCGCTGTAATCAAGGGTTTATGCTGATTGTAAACTTTAATGCAAAGCCCTGATTTAGTTAAAAGTACATAATTTGCTTTAAGGAATTTAAAATATTTTGTTCATTTTTTAAGCCTATTTTTTAAAACAAGCAAATAATGAAATTATGGTGGGGATTTACTTTTCATACAATTCAAGAAGATATAAACAATACCTATTAATTATGCAATAGTTTAAAGTTACAGAAAAAACAAAACTAAAATTACCGTAGATAAATTTATTTTAACACGAAACAGGACAGCAAATTAGAAGGGTAATTCTATTACGGAAGTTAAATTAAATTTTCCCGCTGCGGGTAAACCGCCCATACAATGGAAATGTAATTCAGTTATTTCCAAACCAAAATTTAAGGACTGTTTTGTTCAAAATTTAAGTTCAAACGAATAATGTTTTCGTAAATTTCTTTAAATAGGTTCATTGAAACACGTTGTCTTAAAGTTAATTTTCGTAAATATAAAACTTTTCTGTGACACGCATTTTTTTAAATTTTCATAAGAGGGTTTAATCGTTATAAAAGTGACGTATTTAAACTTTTTAATTCTTTAATTCACTCCGATTAAACTATTTAACACAATAATTAAATAAATAAAATAATAAAATAAACTTTTTCAACTATCAGTAAACTTTTATCTATTTCAATTAATTTTAGAAATCAATCAACCATTTCAGCTATTTCACATGCGTCTAAAGTAAATGAATAAATTCAAACCTTATTTCTTGAAAGCTAATAATTAAATTAATTTTCGATGAAAAAACTTAGAGGTGCACTTAAATAAATAATATTCAAAAGGAATTTTTCACCATAAGGGAATCTACGAGAAGAGTATGGTAGTAAAAGTGCAGAAGGAATTTTATTCCTATTAGCATCTGCACAAGCATAGGTGAATCAGGAAGCGATTGCTATCATATCAACTGTTTTTAATTTTCTCTCAAGATACTATTATTTTTGTTTCCATCCTTGATGTCTTTGATTTATCAAATTAATCAAAACTCTGTGGTTATACAATCCATGAGGTATCTGGGCCGACAGTGCCCATCCCTGTTTTCTTGACCATAGGCCCTGAGGTGCAATGCAGCATACGTACTGGCCAGGTGGTCAGCGTAACCCGGGATCCCCGGTGTTTAGTTCTCAAGTAAGCTTGGTACTAACTTTATCAATCCCGAAGGGATGAAAGACTGCGTGAACCTTGTCCAGACGACAGTCGAACTCTTGACCTGCAACGCAGCAGTCAGAGGCTCTGACCACTATTTCACTGGGCTTCTAATTTATCAAATAAGATATGATATTTTTATGTTACATTAGAGATAAACATTATTTAACATAACACAATAGATATTAGTATTATTGATTTAAAGTTTACTACTCAGTAACAGATTAATAAACTCCCTATTAATTTTGGAACGCCTTATAAATAAAGCATTAAAAAAAAAGTAAAGTTGAAAAATGTTTTAGAAATCGTATTCACATAGCAATGGAAAAAAAACCCCGAAAATTATATTCCAACTTTGATTTATCTGAATCTAAGACAGGGAAATTACACTACCATAGAGAAAAATTTCTCAAAACTATTTAAAATGACCTTGAAAGATTTACAAAAAAGGCAAACGCTACTAACTCGTAGAAAAGGAAAATCTGCAAAACCACAGGATTTTTCTTTCTATCTACCAACAATGAATAGATTTATTTGCCTACTTGTCTTTCTCTCTTACCCTTCCATACACAAAATGCTCAACAGCTTCTTGTTACATGATATGGGAGTGTGACAGATTATCGTCGAGCCTGTTTTTTTAATGTTTAAAAGAGAGATATTATCTAAATACGCGTATTTAATAAAGCATAGGTCAGAAATATTCTGACCAAATATTTCTGACCTTCTGATTTGAAATAGCCAAATATAGATGTAGAAAATTTATTTCAATGTTCAAGATTCTGGGAAATGTCTGCCAATTTTGTGAGGTGTTTACTTTTATGCATTCCTATGCCTATTTTGTTGCCCAAATTTAGCCTGAAGCACATTTTGGACCATGGTGAAGAAACCATGAAGGTACTAAATTATTGTTACATCTATTCTCCACTGTATAATACTTTTTACACTAAATAGTATTAATTATTTTAGATGTATCATTCTGGGCCCGGTGGATATTTTATGATGGAACTTTAAACACCTCTAATTTATATATGGCCACTCTGTATGTGAGAATAGATTTTTTTTTAATGTTGTTAGTGTTTAGTACATATTATAAGAAGACGAGCTGAAAAAAAAAAAAAGAAAATTTTCAAAGAATATTTATAAGATATACTTTTATTTAAAATGTGTCAAATTTTGATGATCGATCATTTTTTAAGAAAATAATAACTATCAATGATAGTGACATATGTACTAGTCTAATTTTTAAAAGAAATTTCATTTTTCATGAAAAAGATTATTAAACAACGTCACTAAAACATATCCAGCATAGCTATTCTTGAGATACGCCTGTATTGCTTAAGGTAAATAAAGTAAAATATTCTAAAGCAATAAAAATAATTAATTCTTTCTGATACGTTAATTCTGAGATTTCACGAAAATAAAAGTATATGTTATCTAGGAATATGGATTACAATTGCTTTATATCTGTGCACTAAATAGCATTTATATTTTTTTTCTGATAATGGATGCTATTTGTGTTACTGTGGCCTTTAAGGATATTGTATTATGCTATTACAAAATTCGTGATCATTTTGCTTGTTACAGTTAATAAATTAGAGTAATTATTAAAAAAAAAAAAAAAAAAAAAAAAAAAAAAAAAAAAAAAAAAAAAAAACGCGTCATTTTATACATTAATTAAAAGTTTTCTGTTTTTCAAGATTTGCGCGTTTTCTGTACATTATTTGTGGCTATTAATTTTATAGGTTTATTATTAATAATTGGCTAATATTATACAGGTTAGAAACAATTAAATGTAAATTATATAATTGGAAGAATTTGTAATTATTATAATAGTAAACTTTTTTATGTAGGACTTTTTGCATGGCTGTATAGGGTCTAATGGCACAACATATGTATAGAACATTAGAAAGAAGATTCATAAAAACGCATTACAGAATCGTATAAATATTTCAAACAACAGAAATAAAAAAAAATAAAAAAAAAAATTCTGAAATATATTAAATCTAAATGACAGACAATTCCTTAAGAAAAGCTGTAATTACAGATAATAACAATATTTTTTTTTAAATAAGTTTCGAAGAATATTTTTGGTCCCTTTTTTCATAAGAAAGTTCATTACAAAAAGCTGAGCAAAACTTTCTATTATACCTATTTATGATACCTGCGTATTCTTCATTCTCAAAGATAACTAAAGAAACATTTGTAAAGTAAGTTGAAAGTAAAATTTCACACTAAGTTACTTATTTCAAGTACATTTAACATAGCATTTGCAGAAATGAAACATAGAAATAAATATGCGAAACTACAAAAACTATAATTTCTTGCGGTCGAAATGAAATTGTTTCATTTGTATTTTGTTAGATTTTTTTTTGTCATTAGCCGTACACTGCACGAAATTTTGCTTTTGGGAGTATTTTATACACATACTAGCAAAACCCGCGGCTTTGCTAGCGTAATAGTTGAAATATGCCAAGTGATATTTGTATGCCTATCTAGCTCAGCATAAGAGCATCTAGCATAAGAATTCTTAAGCATCTAGCATAAGAATATTATACCCGGTTCCGTAATAATATTCTTAAATGAACCTGAAATCTGTACTGCAAAATCTCATAAAAGACCCAATCTCGAAACGAACTAATCTTTTAGAAACTATTTTTAAATAACATTTACATCTTATAAGCTATCTATCGTACCAAATTTAAAATTTTTATCTTTAACAATTCCATAGAAGTCGTTATTTAGAACATTTTAAAAATTCTTTTCGTTTATTTACCACTTTTAAATCTCGATTTTTTAAAACTGTTCTTAGAGAGTATTTACATCTTCTAAGTAACTATCATGCCAATTTTCAGGTTTTCATCTTTAAAAATTCCATAAAAATAGAAATTTAGATAATTTTTAGAAAGCTTTTCACTCACTTCAGGTTTTAAATGTGGATTTTTTAAAAAACAGTTCAAAGAGAGCATTTATATCTCAAAAATAACTACCCTGCCAAATTTCATGTTTCAAGCCCCTTCAATATTACAGAAATTTTTTTGATCCTGTACCCTCCGTCCTCTTTTGGTACTGGCACCGACATACAATATAGCCTATGTTTGAGCAGGGACTGTCACCTAAATTTGCCACCATTACTTTTGAAATCGGTTTGGTATTTATTCCCTGAGTTTCCATAGAAGTCTTTATTTTGAAGTTGTTAGAATGCTTTTCGCTCATTTTACCCTTCTAAATTTCTAAATTCTCAGTAACTGTTCTTACAGATCCTTTATATCAGATAAATAACTTTAATTTTCTATCTTTAAAAAATGCACAGAAATCATAATTTACAATGTTTTAAGAACGAGTTTTCGCCCATTTTTATTTCCTTTTAAATTTTGAATCTTTTTCGACTGCTCTTAGAGAGCATTTATATGTCATAAGGAATACCATACGTGTACCACCGGGATAAATGTCGTATACGTTGGAGAAGAGACTGCCATCATCAATTTGCAACCGTTATTTTTAAAATAGGTTTGTTATTTTCTGAAATTTTTTAGAAATCGTAAATTAGAATATTTTTGAAACGCTTTTAATCATTTCACAGTTTTAAATCTAGATTTTTTTTAGAAACTGCTTTTAGAGAGCCTTTATATCTTATAAATATCTAACACGCCAAATTTCAAGTTTCTATCACTAACAATTACTTAGATATCATAATGTATACCGTTTTTTAGATTGCTTTTCGCATATTTTCACCTATTTTAAAATTTGATTTTTTTTCAACCGTTTGTATAGAGGATTTAAAGCTTATAGGTAATTATCATGCCCCATTTCAAGCTGCCAGTTCGTTCAGTATCAGAAGAATGTAATTTAGAACGTTTGTTGCTCCTGCAATTTGTAGATGGTAGTGGTACAGAGATAAAATATAGCCTGTGTAGTAACAGAGACTGTCACAATTGATTTGCAACCATTACTTTACCATTACTTTTGTGATCGGTTTAGTATTTTCAGAGATTGCATAGAAATCGTAATTTAGAACGTTTATAGAACACTTTTTGCGCATCTTCACCCTTTTTAAATTTCGATTTTTTTTTTACTGTTCTTAGAGTGCATTTATATGTTATAACTACCATGCTACGTTTAAAGTTTCTGCTTTCTTCAGTATCACAGAAAGCGCAATTTAGATTTTTGGTTGTTGCTGTTGTTCCTGCAACCGCTTGGTGTGACCGACATAAAATATAGCCTGTATTTCAGCAGGGACTATCACCACGAATTTGCAACCTTTATTTTAAAAATCGGTTTGGTATTTCACGAGATTGCAAAATCTTAACTTATAATGCTTTTAGAACGCTTTTCGCGTAAAACCTTTTAAATTCCTTTACCTTATAAATCCCGAATTTTATTTCGACTGTTCATAGAGTGCATTTACGTCTCAGCGTCTGCAGTATCACAAAAATCGCAATTTAGAACGTTTTAACTCTTTTCGTGTATTTACACCCCTTCTAAAGAAATTTTTTTCTCAAAATTGAAAGATTCGGACCCGAAAGGGATATGAGACTGCACTAGACACGCGGAAACACTGGAACGCTAATGCTAAACCTATGTGAGATATCTTTACAGATTTCTTGCTTGTATTTTAATATTTTTAACTGATTTTCCTCATAGGATACCTGAAGTTGATATCTATTGCTGTACGTTTGTAATTTTTTTTTATTTTAGCTACAGTATTTTTACGTGCAGACATTTGGACTTTTCGAGCCGGTTAGAACCGGTTTTGAAAGGGAAACTATCCTCACATAAAAATACTGTAACTAAAATCGAAAAATTACAAACGCACAACAATAGATATCAACCTCAGATATCCTATGCAAAAAAAAAAATCATTTAAAAATAATAAAATACAAACGATAAATCTATCAAAATTTCTCCCATAGTTTTAACATTAACGTTCGAGTGCTAATGACTAGCTGTCCACTTGAATAGTATAGGCTCTTAAGTCTTAGAAATACAAGTTCTAGTAGCGTCATCTATAGTCATAAAAAGTTTTATTTATTGGCATATAACACCCTTTCATTCGTAGTTCGAATGTATCAGTTTTATTACACTCATTACTTTTTCAATCTGGATTTTTACCATGTAGATCCGTCTGTACAGCAGTATGCTTTCCTAAGTCGACAGCGCTCTTATTAATTGTTCTAGCATTCTTATCTAAATCGATACCACTATTTTAACAGCCATTAACAGTCATTAACAGCCTTTTCCTTTGTATAGTTATTTGCCCTCCACGTTCAGATTTTGAGGTGGACGTACAAGACTGGCTGCGCTCCGCACGCCAGAGTGAGTACCAGCTAGTCCTGGGTGACTTCAATGCACACGACCAGCTTTGGGGCTATACTCGTGACGATGACAGAGGACGGCTACTCGTAGATTCTTTATTAGCAAATAACTTGATTGTCTTAAACTCACCATCCTGTACACCAACCTATGAGTCCGGCAAAAGGGAAGGGCGTCCTGACCTCTCAATTTGCACACAACCACTATTCAACTACTTTCGAGGATGGGATGTCTTCCCTGAGCTTTTCGGTGACCATCGGCCTATCGTAACAGATCTTTTGCTTCCAATCCCGATCCTTCCGAAACGTCGCTTCAAAACAAAAAATGTCCCATTCAACAAATTCATAGGCATGGTTGAAAACTCATGCTACTTAAATTCCGTAATTTTTTCTTCAGTAGACTCACGTCAGGCCTTTGACCTGACTTACAAATCTTTTCAAAATATTATTCAAAATAGTGCAAAAGCATCCTTTAAACTAAAACCTCCATTCAGACAGGTCAAGTTCTCCTGGTGGAAAACGGACCTTCGTTCTCAAAGAAATAAAGTAAAAGCACTTTATACAAGAGCAAAGAAGACGAACTTAGACTCGGTAGAATATCAAATTTACAAAAAAGAGCGTGCCAAATATCAGAAATTGATTCAAAGAGTGAAGAAGGACGCCTGGGTAAATTTTTGTAAGAAACAAACTGACCCATTTGGCAAATCTAAAAAACTGGCTTTTCAGGACTTTCAAGACTGTCAGATTAGCTATCTGCCGGACTCATCATTTCCAGCTTCCAGGTCCTCTTCTTTGTTTACACTGACAGAAAAAATTTTTGGTGCATCACTGGGATCACCAGCTCAGCCAAATATGGCAACCTCACAACAAACTCACGCAGACCAGCCTAACTTTACAATAAAAGAACTGCGAAATGCAATCTATAGCTTTAACCAAAACAAAGCTCCAGGTCCCGACGGAATAGACCATCGGATGATTAGATCTCTCTTTTCTAAAATACCCTTAACTCTTCTAGACATGTATAACAGTGCACTTCGTTTAAACTATTTCCCGGAGGCCTGGAAGGTGGGCGAGCTCGTCTACTTCAGGAAGGAAGGTAGACCAGCAAATGAACACACCTCTTATAGACCAATAACGCTACTCCCGATATTTGGCAAAATCTATGAAAAAATGTTCTTAAGACGAATTAATCATTCACTAACTCAAAGCAACGCACTAACAGGCCTACAACACGGTTTTACTCAATTAAAATCGACCGAAACAGCACTAGAACAGGCATTATCTTACATAGATATTAACAAATCTAATAAAAATTATACATCTTTTATTTCGCTAGACTTTATGGGGGCTTTTGATAATCTCCCATGGGACCTAGCACTACAGGCACTACACCATTTAAACTTATCACCTCAGCTAATTAATGTAATTGCTTCCTTCCTGTCGGGCAGGCGGGCTCTGGTGGACTGGCAGCTGCCAGATCTTTTGTATTTTTCTCAAGGGGTTGTCCTCAGGGCTCCTGTCTGGGGCCATTTTTATGGTTGGCTCTCCTCGAGACTCTGCTGCGGACCTTTCTGTTTGAGTTCTGTGTGATAGTCGCATACGCGGATGATGTTTTACTTATAGTCTGGGGCCCAACAAGAGCGTTACTTGAACAACGAGGGAACAGAGTACTAGACTTTATTCAAAACTGGGCGAAAATTCACAAAATAACAATTTCTTTCGAGAAGTCGCGCTCTATAACGTTTGGTAAACCGAAAATTCTCCAACGGGGCCCACTTTTTAAACTACATGGTAAAAATATAAAGTCAGAAAAAACAATTAATTATCTTGGAATCAAAATTGATCAAAACCTCTCATTCTTACCCCACCTGGCATCAAAACGTCAAGAAATAATAAAAATCACGCAAAATTTATACAAATTCTCCTCAGTATCAGGTCGTCTTCCATCATACTTCTTTAAAGTCTGGTACTCATCCATCCTACAGCGGCAACTGGCTTACGCGTGTGCAGTCTGGTTTCCGCGAATGCGGAAGTCTCATGGAGTTCGCCATATTCGAGCGGCTCAGAGAAGGGCACTTCTCCTGATCTCCAGAGCCTATAGGAACACTTCTACCGCAGCACTTCAGGTCATCACGGGTCTTCCTCCATTGGACATACAATTAGAAGCGGAGGCTGAGTTCGCTCGGATCACTCGCCTGGGTGCTTCTAATATTTCTTATTTTGCCCCAATGTACTCAACAAAATGTTCAAAGTATCAGATCTCTTCACTTTCAAACGGTATTAGTATTTGTGCAACAAAAGACTTTAACGGATCAACACACATCTTTACAGACGGGTCTAAAACAGAAGTAGGAACTGCGGCAGCTTTTTGTGTTTATAGGCAAAGCTCACACTTTTTTTCCTGGCGCGCAAGGCTTGATCCGGGGAACTCTGTCTTCCAGGCAGAGCTCTTTGCTATGAAGGAGGCGATTCGTTGGGCAGAAGAGGACTCTGACACCCAATACTTAATTTCATCAGACAGTTTATCAGGTCTAATGGCCCTTTCAAAATTTGATAACAATAATCACTTAGTTCTAGACATAACCTTACTCCTTCAGTCCTCAGAAAAATCGTTCTTCTTTAATTGGGTTAACGGACATTCTGGTATAACGGGCAACGAACTGGCTGATCAGCTGGCGAGGTCGGCAGTCGATGGTTTAACTTTACCACTAACATTTCTTCCATTCCCACAATCAACATTGAAATTAGAACTCAAAAAACAAATGCTACACCGATGGCAACAACGTTGGTCTACAGTGCAGGTGGGTCAATACACGCGTGACTTCATACCTAAGGTCTCACAAAACATTTTCATAAGTAACAGATACCTGTATCTCTTTCTCACAAATCACGGACCCTTCCAACAACACTTATATACCATAAATAAACGGGACTCACCTCTTTGCATTTGTGGATCCTTATCAACATCATTACACTATATTTTACATTGCACATTAACGTCCCACTATCACGTTAAAAAGCCACAACAGATGACACTGCCTGACTGGCTATCTTACCTGCTCGACCGTCCAGTTCTCCTGCAACGTATAGCGGATTGTATGAAATTTTTAGAAGACAACGAATTTATATTTAACAATCCCCTCCCTTTCTGAGCTAGCTGAGCAAACTCATTGTTTTTAGCTCCCATTTCAGACAGGAGCCCCTGTTTTGTACATAATGTAAATATTTGTCTTATTTCCTATGGTTTGTTTATTTAGTATTTTCATTACATTTATCAGCATATGCATTTCACTTAAAGTTTTTCAGCTCTAATATTCAAAAAACATGTCTTGTAATTGTTTATGCATGTATACAACATAGTGCAATTGCTGTCAATGTATGTACTGATGACACTCCTTGTGAGGTTCAGAGTCAAAAACAGCAAACTGAATTTATTTTTCTGTATGTTATTAACTGTTTTAAAAATACGAGTTGCAACCCGTCGAAATTCGACGTACTAAAATGTTTGAAAAGAACTGTCAGATCGAATTTATAATAAACCTACAAAAATAATTACAATAAAAAAAATCATCTTACATTGGTTGTCTAACTCTTAAAACGAATAATATTTTAAACCTAAAATTACCAAAATATTATTTCTACAAACTTCAACTGCTTAAATTATTGAAAAATTAAACTGTATTAGATTACGTAATCAAGATGAGTAATTATGATGAAGTTATCGATGGAGCTCTTATGTTTGTTTTTATGGGATTAAAAATCAGTAAAAAGGATTTCGCTTTATCACATCATAAAATTTTCCCCCATAAAATCTAAACTGTACGTTATTTTCACATTTTCTTAATTTACATACGCACCACTCAAATTCACAATTTGAAAGTATTTTAACGCGCAATAGAATAGATTATTAATGAATGCATTTCCAAACTTAAAAGTCATGTTTGTCCGATACAACTTTTCACGTGAACGTTCGCCGCGAATAAAAAATTCAGAAATTTGACTTTAGTTAGTTAGACTTTAGTTTTAGTTGTATTGGCCATTTATAGTATTGGTCAAATATTTAGTTTTATCAAAAAAAAAAATGATCGTTTTGTTTTAAATATATCATTTTTACTCAATGAATCATTTTGCCGAGCGCCTCAAACTCATTTTTCAGCGTAATGCAAAAAATATTAAAACGTAGCTGATTTATGAAGAAGAATGCGTGTTTCATTTAATGTCTGACATCAGTTTCTGTTCAAAAATTATAAAAAAAGTTACTTTTATTTGTAATGTGAAAATGGCATCAATAAGGATATAATGAATAAAAATAATAAACCATGAATATTTTCCCTTTACTTTCAATATAAATGGAGTATTTCAGTTGCCACGATTACAAAATTTGTATTAAAAACTACAAAAAAATTAATATCTCAAAAACAAATTGAGATACAGCTTTCAAATCAATAGTATTTAAAAGAGAATTTTTTTCCTTATACGACGATGTAAAAATTTAAAATGTGTGATGCATAGAAGTTTAAAAATTTGCAGTAGAGAAAATTGCAAAACCAAAATTTTATTTCAAATTTCAATGTGTTGCCATTCGCAAAATGACGTATGCGTTACGCACAGATATGTTTGTCCTTTATAATATAGATTGTCATTGTTAATGTATCTTACCATATGCAGTGGATTTGAGTCTCCCCCGGGATTGCACTTATACTCTAAAGCGAAAGCTGGGTTCCCGGGGCGGTCATCCCTGTATAGTTATTTATTTTATAATCACAATCTTTACTTTTAATCGTACGGGCTGCAATATCAAGCGAAAACTAAGATTGGTGTGAATTTACAGCATTCTCATAATCAATTTAAATTTTTATACATTCATAACAATATTTCGCTATTACTTCCTTCATACCCAACATAACCATTGCATTGCTTTTCACTCTTATCTGTTTTTCCACCTTTTTATGTCCTTTCACCACTTAATTCTCTGTTATGTCTCAACTGATAAATATGACGTTGACACATTTATGCATGACATCTGCCTACTAACCTACTTTCCAGTAGTTTTATAATTTTTCCTTTAATCTATTTCTTACTTTTTCCTTAGTTTTTTAAGAAAAGCAAAATTCATGAAGATTATATTTGTACAAGGTTTGCTCTATCTTTTTTTCTAATAGCAATACCAAGTGAAGGTCTGTTTAATGTGATCTTTCAAATACTAATTCTGTGAAAGTCTTATCAGTAAATGAATAGGAAGTAGAATGATTTTTCAACAAAACTTCTGACATTATCAATGTTATGTCACTTCTGACTTGTTTTTAATTTAATTTTTCACAGTCTATACATGACTTTCTTCTCGACTGTTACACGATGTGTGATATGGCGAAATAAGTATACGTTTAGTTAATTTGACTTAAGAAATTCTCGAACTTTATGACTTGTCAACGAAGATCCATTGTCACTGACCTATTTTCCGGGTACTCCAAACTCTGAAAAAGGTCTCCATAATACTCCAATAGTTGACTGATTTCAAGTATTTGTTGTCACCTGTACTTCTAATCATTTACCATGAGAATCCCCCACAATCTAAATAAAATATTTTCTTTCAAAAGAACCTCTATATTTAATGTGTTTTCTATACCAAGACTAATTTGCCAGCTTGGCCTCTGCTTTCAATTTAAAAGCTGTGAATTCACATCAGAAATTCTGAAAGAAGAATTTTTTCTTTATATATTCACTAAAGATCTCACAATAAATAAATAAAACAATACTATACAGAATTTCTGGTGAGAATGTAAAATTTCAGAATTAAACAAAGGCCAAATATGCAACATTGCGCCAAGATAATTCTGATTCCATTTCAAAGATTTTGTTTTAGGGTTATAGTCCAGGCAATAGAGACCGTATAAAAGCTCTACCTAGCAAAATTCAAGGTAGTTATGGAAAAAGGCTTACAATATGTTTTTGGGGTCGCTGAATCCGAATTTGTAACTTCCCACCAAAATTTCTCCCGGCAACCACCCCCCCCCCAAAAAAAAAAAAAAAAATTGGGTAAAATGCCCCCCAAGAAAGGTTTTTATTAAAAAAATAAATTTTTTTTATTATTTTAGGGAAAAGGTATCCAGAAATTCCGAAAGTAGACAAAATTTGCAACAAATTAGATATATGACATTATGACTTAGGATGTAGGGGAAGGGGGATCTGCCTCGGAACATGCGCGTGAACTAAGTTGCGCAATTCCACTTAACCACTCACACGTTTACATTCGCTCTCCTATCTACCCTCCGAACTTTCTCTATAAGGTTGACTTTAAGTTTTTTGGGTCGCTGAATCCGAATTTTTAACTTCCCCCAAAATCCCCCCCCCCCCGAAAACCGCCCAAATAGTTGTTTTTAACTTAAATTTTTTATTGTTTTAGGGGAAAAGCATTGCAAAATTCAGAAACTAGACAAAATTTGCAACAAATAAGATAGATGACATTATGACGTAGGATGAACGGGGAGGGGGAGGGCTGCCTCTGAACATGCACTGAGGAGCTAGGTGCACTAAGTTATGAAGTTCAGGCAATAGGGGATTTTACCCGGAAAAATTAATACTAGTTCTGGATTTCGACTCACTTTATGTTTTTTGGGTCGCTGAATCTGCATTTGTAACTTGCCACCTAAATTTAACCCGGCAACCCTCCAAAAAATTGATTTTTTTGAAAAAATTTGGTTTTTGAGAAAAGCGCGGGGGGAATGTTCCGAGGCACTCCCTCTCTCATCGTTTATCCTACGTCATAATGTCATATATCCTATTTGTTGCAAATTTTATCTAGTTTCTGAATTTCGCAATGCTTTTCCTCTAAAATAATAAGAAATTTAAGTTAAAAACAACTATTTTGGGGAGTTTTCGAGGGGGGGGGGGAATTTTGGGGTAAGTTAAAAATTAGGATTCAGCGACCCAAAAAACTTAAGGAAACCTTTTAAGGAAAGTTCGGAGGGAAATGTAAACGGAGGGGAATGTAAACAAATGTAAACGTCTGAGTGGTTAAGTGGAATTGCACAACTTAGTCCACGCAGCACCGCGCGCATGTTCCGAGGCAGATCCCCCCTTCCCCTTTATCCTAAGTCATAATGTCATGTATCTAATTTGTTGCAAATTTTATCTACTTTCCGAATTTCTAGATACTTTTCCCCTAAAACAATAAAAAAAATTGATATTTTTAATAAAAACCTTTTGGGGGGCTTTTTACTAAAATTTGGGGCGGGGTGTTGCCGGGGGAAATTTTGGTGGGAAGTCACAAATTCGGATTCACCAACCCAAAAAACATAAAGTAAGCCGTTTTTCAGAACTACCATTAATTTTGCTAGGTAAAATTTTCTATTGCCTAGACTATTATCCTGAGCAAAAATTTGTAATATATTGAAAGAATGTACAATTTGTTCAATTTCATTATACTTTTTAGGCCACCAAGATTACACATAGAACTTTAGCTTCACACTACAGGAACCGAATATTATAATTTTAGCATATATTCACGAACTGCATTAAATATAATTATTTTATGATCCCAATATCAACAATTTTCTAAACAAGAAATTTCAAGGCATCTATGGAATTTAATCTGATATTCCTCCGAGCAAATCTTTTGAGGCCAACTGTATAAAAAAAAATTTTAATTTGTTTTGTACTGGATTTTCAATTACCCACATTATAGTAGTTTTACGCGTCTATTCCGATCAAACGCCCGCAAAGTTGTGAAAGCTATTCCGCAAAAGGGAGGGTTTACGAGAGAAGGGGGAAAAGAACTGAAAGTCGCTATTCCAAACAAACATCTTTCACCTTCCGCAACTGCTGATGTCACGTACGATTTAAGAATAAGAGAATCGATTTTTAATCGAATATTAGCATGTATTAACCAATGAGAGTGCATCAACAACTTTTAAAGGGACAGAATATAATGTTTTGAATAATAGCTGACCAGTTGAAGAATATTTCTTTTAAATGTTAAATTTAAAAATACTTAATATCCGAGTATTATTTTAATAACAAGCTCATATTACGTATTAATATTTTTATTGCTCTAGCTTATTCCCATGAATGTATCACCTATTTTCCTATCAAATTAAAATTTATTAATTTAAAATTACGGACTATGTTAACCTTTTACTTTAGCTTTAAAGCCTCAGCTTTTCTATGATGGTATTTTTTCTCACAATTAAATACATTTAAGAAAAATAAAGAACAGATTGATACATTACAGTAAGAATAGATTTATAGATTGGAACTTCCAAAAAAGCAATCAGGAGCAGGGCTGTAAAATGACTTAAATTGGTTCTGGATGCAGGATGCATGAATGTCATTCACGCTAGATAAGCATATACTTTGCTAAATAAAATATTTAAAAAATATTATACGAATTAAAAATCGAGGTACCACATATAGGCGCCATAATAGCTGCAGTTTTAAAGTATATGTTGGTGGTGTATATATATATATATATATATACTATATTATAGCCAGTTTTATATATATTTGCATTTACAAGTTCCTATGATTAACTTTTGTATTATTTTTTCCCTTTGATTTTTAGACATTCGATTTCATTTTAAGTATATATATATGTATACTGGCTAACTGATGGAGGGGGGAAGAGGGCATTAAGAGTTTAAAAACCAGAGAGAGCACTTAAAAACTGATGACATACATATGAATTTTTTTTTTTGTTACGATAAATACGTGATATTTAAAAATCAACGCAAAGAAAAGCTGAAATATTTCGAGAAATTTTTTCTTGCATTTATTTTAAAGCTTCCTTCTTTAGTGCCAAAAGAATGATACAGAAAATGCGAAATAATAGTAGCAGAGTGTGTTATTGTTATTCCTGTTTTCTCTCTTTTTTTATTTTAATTTTATCACTATAGAAAGGGCGGGCTCCTTTTGCAAAGTTTTGAAGCAGCTCAATGTTAAATTTATTTTGGTTGCTTGTTCTTTTCATTCAGCTTATTTATACTAGGCTCTATTTTTACAATTAGCTGTATCACAAAAGTTCTTTTATACTAATTAATTATTATTATTAATTTATACTTCTTAAATTGAATTTTATAACAAGAATAATGTATATAGGCTCAAACCGAAACAACATCTACTTCTATGCAATTGTATTCTTTCACAAGAGCCCCCCCCCCCCCCAATTTAAATCAATTTAACATTTTTGTCACTTTTAAAAATCACTTATTACTTGGGCTAACTGTACATATATTTTTATATAACTGAAAATTAAAATACAAAATATTATTGAAATTGTTATTTTTATTTATGTTACACAATTTCATTTCATATTATTTATAATGATTAAATACAAACGAAGGGGGGGGGGGGGGGGGGTGAATGTACGTTTATGCTACGTGTAGAGTTTTTAAACATCAAATTCCATGATAACATGTTTATCAATGTCTCTTAATTAGTGTCTTTTCCAATATATTTAGCAATCTTGAAAAGCTCAGAGCTTTAAACAAACTGTTTAGACACTGTTTAGAGTGAAAAAGTTAGAAAACTCTTAAAAGCATTATACCCATACTTAATATAGCAAGCTTTTGCTATAGACCTATCAATACTTCATTTGTACTGACGAAATTTATACTAAATTAAAAGTTTATAATTTATTGTGTAAATTAATATAGGGTAGATGTGCCAGTAATAGACACCCTTCAATGTTTTGGTTTATAAAAAAAAAATAACCAATAAAAATTTAGCTTTTATTATTTGTTTCATAACTTCCTCTTGCATATTTTATAATCTTGCATTATTATTAGTCATTTTCCAGTAATGGACACCCCGTGTAGACATTGCTAAAAATGCAATTTCAGTAATGTTTATATTACATAAAATATTGACTTAACTGAAGACCTAAATAATAAATTTAATTTTTAAATTACACTTACCAAAATGTAATAACACCAAAACTTTTATAAATAGCTGCTTTAAGTTATTTTATATGGTTAATAAAATTTCAATAATTTATTCTTTTTTTTTTAATGTATATAATAACTCTGACTTGCACTTTTTATAACATGGCAATCAAACCAGTCAAGAAGCAAAAAATATAATTTAAGGGCATAGTCAAACAGGGGCTCATAGAGCTTAACCCTCCCCATTTAAATAAAAACAATTAAGTTACAGAAATTGTTAAAAATATGTCTTAAATGTTCCCTTATTCATCTCTGAAAAAAAATATATATATTACTGTAATGTTAATTAAAGTTATAGTAATCATGAAACTAGTAAATCTGCAGATCAGTGGCCTCAAACATCAATTCTACAGTTTTATTTTGAGAATTATTTTATTTAGTGTTTAAAATATCCAACTCACAGTATCATTTTTTTCATATTTGTAATATTAATTATTACAAGTAATATATCAAGTAGTCTCTGGAAGTTGTTAAAAATAGTGAGACAAAGCTATTGCTATACACTAATACTCAAAAACTTTTTTTTTAATTATTATTAACTTTTAAATCTCCCACTGTCTCAATAATCTGACAGCTGTAATTGCTTGATATTTAGTATTTTAAACTATCCATCTAAAATAATTAAAATATCTATCTTCTGATAATTACAATAATTGATGCAAACAGTGAATGATTATCACAAATATTTTATTAAATACTGGCATCCTAATTGTTAAATTTATTTGAAAATCAGTGTTTTGTTTCATTAGTATGCTTTCATTAAATTCTGGTTCTAAATAGTCATAAAAACAATTATATCTGTTACTTTTTGTGGGATGTCTATTACTGAAACAGAGAGTGTCCATTACTGGACTTTTGGGGTGTTTTGATATATTTCTGTTATTTAAAATTGAGTTTTTATTCATATTCGGAAATGAAACTATCAAATGGTTAAATATTGTTGATAGATTAATATAATATTGAAAAAACTGGAATATAATGATTATAATTTATTAATAAAAAATAATTTTAAAAGAAATTTCTTAAGGGTGTCTATTACTGGCACATCTACCCTATTTGAGAAATGTACTATACAGCAGGATTTTCTTTTATTTTTTTTAAGCCAACAAGTACTAGAGAAATAAATATCAATTAAGATGTTAATCTTAATCCAAAATGTTGAAGTCATTTAACTTAAAAACTTAAATTTGTTAATAAACATCATTAAATTATAACTTTCAGCTAATTAGATTTTTTCAGTTTGAAAATAATACAGACATTTGTTATCTGCAAACTGACTAGTATTTATTATCATCTTTACTATTAATATTATTTTGTCTTAGATGTAATGCAGATAGAGTAGTTTATCCCCCCCCCTCCTCCCTTAAACTGAATAAGTAATAATATTTGATCTCTGTGAATTAAATACTTTCACATAATAAATACTCAATCATGCATCCTTACATACTCTCAACCAGTCACAATGTGAAATGTTTTCAGTGTTTTATTATTATTAACATGTTGTATTATACTGAAGAGTAAAAACAATTTTCAAGATAAGACATATTTATAAATGTTACAATATAGTTTCAAGAATTATGATTTAATCATTTTTTAATAATTCATACTATGTAATCATATATATTTTTACTTCTTCATTGCACGATTACAGATAAGCTTTAAAAATGAAAATCTCGATGATAAACAGTATTTAATTAATAAAAGTATCTTTAGAAATTTATATTTTATCAATTTTATTTCTTACGTGTGCATTTAAAATTTATTTCAAATTAACTTAAAATGCTGAGCAAATTAATACGTTACAGTTATCGAAAATAACTTATCCACAAGTCATGGAAATTGTCTGTTGCTTACTGCAGAAAAATAAGAAATTAAACTTATTATTTAAATACAGCAGTTCATGTGTCAGCTTTATTATTATTATTATTATAGATCATCAAATCTAATTCTTAGGGATTAGTAACAAAAAGATATAAAAACTTCATTACTAAATTATTAGAAACTAAATAAATATCATAATTTTACAAAAAGTAAACAAATATTTTTTTAATGGATGCGATAGTATTTCGCTTTCACGAGATAAAAGTCAAAACTGTCAATACCAAGATTCTAATGATATATGACTTATCTTGGTAATAACTAAGAAAAAAAGTAAAGGTTTTATAGTAGTAGTAAAAAAAAAAAAAAAAAAAAAAAAGCAGCTATCTTTCACGATAATACAACATATTAAAAGGTACCGTAACACTGAAAAAAACATTTCATATACCTGTATTTTAAATGAGTATTCCCCTTATGTTTTGCTTTGATGTTAGCTCCTATCTATAACAAGTGATTTTTAAAATCTGTGTTATTTATTTGCAGCACAAAATTTACTATAACAGCATTTTGCAAGCGTCACATGGTTCTTTGCACGCTATGCTACCAAAAGTCCGCCATCTTTTTTTTACTACTTACGAGTCTTTTGAACCTCCCGCAAATAGTTATCACGTGACAACCTCAGTTGCGATTGCTCTGCGAGAGTGAAACCGTCCGCACGTTCGATCTGTTTCGTGATTTTAGACGCGCCTCGCAAATCCACGAGGAAAGGGGAGTTACGGGAGAAAAGCGTTTGATCGGAATAGGCGCGTTAGAATTACCTGGCCAACCATCACTATTTGCAATGAATAGTGTTTAA
Organism: Maratus speciosus; assembly: GCA_963932465.1. Taxonomy (NCBI): domain Eukaryota; kingdom Metazoa; phylum Arthropoda; class Arachnida; order Araneae; family Salticidae; genus Maratus; species Maratus speciosus. The sequence continues at coordinate 164,897,638 of OZ010786.1, read as the reverse complement.
AATGGGTTATCCTACATATACAGTTTCTAGAAGAGCTGATACGCTTAATTCATGAGCATGTTTTATTATTTTTACCTTCATACTCAAGGGTATAATCAAATCCAGCTAATATTATTGACCATAGCAGCATTATATATGGATCATGTATCATGGTGAATGTTTCAAGCAATTTTTTAACAGAATCAAACAATATAATTAAAGGTTTATGATCTGTTATTATTTTAAAACGTTTACCATCTAAATAGTGATAAAATTGTGTAAATCTAAATAATGGGGATAAAGCTTCTTTATCTATCATTTCACTACATCGTTTAGTTTATTGATTGTTCTTGAACAAGCTGATAGATTACCTTTACCTTCAATAACTGTCATACAACCAATGTCTATATTCAGAAGTACAACCTCTTTCTTAATATCATGCAATCCAAATACAGAAGTTTTACATGTTATTTCTTTAACTTCCTGAAAGATTTTATTCGTGCTTTTATAACCATAACCACTGTACAACTTTATCTAATTATATGTAATCTAACACATCAAAGACTCTGACTTAGTACTAATAATAACATCATCTAAATATGCACCAACGTAATCCAATTTTATAATAATATTTTTTATTTTTTTCTGGAAACTTCAGGTGCACATGTTAAATTATCAAATATTTCTTGAAAGAGAATAATTAACATTTTCATTATAAGTATTGACTGTTTCACTATAATGACCCCATATGCGAACAGTAATATTTTGTTTTGAAACGTTTACTAAAAGACTCGCTCATTCAGAATAATCATCTGGTTGTACAATATATTTTTTTATCTGTATCACTCGTACTTCTTAGACAATTTCAGATAATTTCTCATAATGAGGGGTTTAATGAGGAAAACGGTCGAAAACGCATCTTATCATATTTTACCTCTCGTAAATTAATTAACGGCGAACTTATCGCTGTTTGTATTTCCTTACGATGTTTTTATTTCCTTATATCAGCTGGCATTGCACCAGAATAAGCTAGCTGAAAAAAAAAAATGTTCTTTGTTCTTGGTTTTTACACCTCTTTTCAGAACATTTAATTGCGATTGTTCGCCAAATGGTCCGTTTGCTTCATACTTTAAGTGGTTCTATTCAGTTTTCAGTATTGCAGCTCATATAAGTCGCTTCAAGGAAGCGAGAGACAGCATATATTTCAGATTTTACGATAGTACGTGCAATTAAAACTTTAGTTAATACCTTTAATTCCAGATCAGTTGAATTTTATCAAAACTAAAGGAAAAGTTGGAGCTTGTAGAAAAATCCGTTTTTGCACCATTTGCCAATTTAATTGACACTGAGGAATCTTTGATCGTACCAATCCCGTTATCAGATTTGCAATGTACCAGAACGTTTTGGTGCTTTTAACTATGTTTTTCGAAATCTTGGACATTCTTATCACATGTTTAAATTAGATATTCAATTATCATCAATAAAAATATCTCCTAATCCATGAAACATCCATTTCTTTCAATTCATTGTGAATGATTAGTATATGTTCGCAATTTGATATGAGATTTAACCAAAAGAAGCTTACCTAAAACAATTTGGAAGCAACATTTTTACTATTTATTCTACGGGCAGTACCGGAGTCTATTTCAAATTAAATTTCGACTGTATTAATCTTATAAGATTTCCCCCCCCCCCTCCCCACACAGCACACCACTGGATATGCCATTCGTGAAGAATATTCTTGAGCATTTTTAATTTTACTGTTCTTTTTTTGCATTTCATTGATTGTAGAGAATTTTAGATTATGGCAACATATTTTCAAATGCCTAAATTTCCTGCAAATAAAGTATTCTTCAGTCTTAAAAAATCATTTTTAGAACAATGGTAACAAGGTTTATCTTTAAACTGATCTGTTTCCTCGACATGCACTGCGCGTCTCTTTCTCTTTCGGTTCTTTGCTTCTCAGAGTTCGTACTTTGTTTGTGGTCTTCTCTTATTCCGATCAGTATTGATTTTACCCTAGTATCTAATTCAAAAGATTAATCTACCTCCATTGAAGTTTGGAATGTAAGGTTTCCACTAAAACTTTTTGCTGAATTCTATCTTCTTGAATACCGAACACCAGTGGATCACTTAAAGTAACGAAAATTATAAAATTCCGATGAACGTCTTAGATCAGTTATAGATTCTCCTTACCTTACGTATTCTTTTTACCTGACTGTCAAGAAGGGTTATGTATTTTACGCGTATCTGGGTATGTGGATATGTTATGCCCTAGAAACATTCCAACGACCGGATGGAATTTAATCAATGAGGTCTCTATCGATTCTTCTTAACTGTCCAATAGTTATAGGCTAGGTTTTGTTTTTATAAATTCAAAATGGCTGCCGTAAAATACAAAGTGGTGTTAGACACGAATTTTTTTTATTTTTTACCCACCATATTCAGTGGCATATCATTGGATAGGTTTTTCAAAATGAAGGCAATATTTCATTGACTATTTTACAGTCAGAAGCTCCGTTTCAATAATACACAACCTGGAAGTTGTGTAGGAAGGATCTCTATCTTTACTGTAACTCTAACTATCATAGTCATCTATAGACCTCCTCAAAACTGTGTTCATAGATAGGAACTAACAATTAAACACAATTTAAAAGTCATCAATACAAGTAAATTAAAAAAAATAGGTAAGTAATATAGACAATAGTTTAACATTGATGAGAAATAATTAATTCGCTTTTTACGCAGTCGGGTTTTTTGATTTTTTAAATTTAATTTTTACTTATTTAAAACTTATATCTCACAAGGAGAGGACCAACCTTGGTAATCACAGATTTTGATTATTTTTATATATGTTGTAGGGTAGAGGCCCCTTAGTCTCAGGTTCAACGGATTTTATACAACGTTCCCTAGTTCTCGAGAAACAGGGGGTCTAATATTATAACACAACTTAAATACTTACTTTGTAACACACTGACTACATTGGTCGTAACTCAGTTGGTATAACGTTTGCTTGATGATCGGTGGGCTCGGGTTCGACCCCGGAACACACTCAGCTTGTTTTTCTTACTTTTTGTTTTATATATATACTTGTAATTATAATTTAATAATCTCACTGTCAATTAAAAATGGTGTATTTCTTATAATTTTAATCTATTTATTTTTTTAATTGTAACTAAATCCTTGCATAAAATATCATAAAACTGTTAATTTTGTTAAATGATTCTTAAAATGTATTTCATATATTCTTTTACCTGTTAATTTTTTTTTTATTACTTTTAAAATGTATCTCAGATATTCTTTATCGATTCAATGATATTGAACAATTGTGTCCATTCGTGAATTTAAAGAAACATCATTTATGTATTGCCTTAATAAGGGAAGTGTAATCGATGATAATACTAATTTCTACTTTTAATGTAATACATAATTATATTAAAAAATAGCATAAGAATTAAATTAAAACCAATTTTTTGCATATTAAAGATTTTTAAATTTGTAATACGTGTGCTTGCATTTTGAATTATTTTGCTTTACCGTTTATCTTCTTCCTGCATTTATTTTCATTTTTACCTTAACTAGAGGGCACCACAATAGATTTTGTAACGATTTTCGAATTTTTGTTAGTCAATAATAGATCCAATTTTTTTTTAATCTCTATAAATGATGAAAAATGTATAATAATGATTTAAAAATCAAAAATACTAAATTAAAATTTAAATATTTAATATTATAGTTAATGTATAATAATAATTTTTTATTGAGATTATTAAATTATAATTACAAGTATATTTATAAAACAATAGAAAAGAAAACAAATGTAGCACGTTCCGGTCATCCAGCATTATCATCGTATTCTTTTCCTTTATTAAGGCAATACATATATGTTGTTTCTTTAAAGTTACGAATTGACACAATTGTTCAATATCATTATATCGATCAATAATATACGAAGTACATTTTTAAAAATTAACAGTTTTATGATGTTTTTTTACAACGATTTAGTCACAAAAAATGGTTAAAATTATAATTGATACACAATTTTTAATTGACAATGAAGTTATTAAATTACTACAAGTATATTTACCAAAGAAAAAAATAAGAAACAGGTGTAGCGCGTTCCGCGATCGAATCCGAGCCCTCCAATCAAAAAGCAAACCTTGTACCGATTGAGCTACGACCAACGTAGTCGATATGTTTCAAAGTAAGAATTTAAGTTGTGTTATAATATTAGAAGCCCACTCCCCTGTTTCTCAAGAACTAGAGATCGTTGTATAAAATCCGTTGAACCTGAGACTAAAGAGCGGCTACCCTACAACATATATTAAAATAATCAAAATCTGTGAGTACCAAGGTTGGCCCTCTCCGTGTTAGTTTTATCACTTGGGCTAGGTGAGAAAAGTCTCGCAACCTTCTTTGACCGATCTCGTTTAAAGTGCTTGGAACGATTATATTTAGTAAATATATTGTAATATTGCAAATATCGAACCTCCAACAAAGCTACGTTTTTCTTTTTTTCATCGTTCTTTACGTTATTCGTTGAAAAATATAATTTAATCTTTTTAATATAAAAACTTATGAATCGCTTGAATTATATTCTACTATGTAACATTCAGATTTCCATACAGAATGGAGACATCTTTATTTTACAACACATATACTTTATTTACATATTTACAAAACGTGGTAAAACACGCCCTAACGACAGGTATATAATAATGATCCCACGATTATTTGACTTGCATGTTCATTTCTAGTAATACCATTCAAAATCCTAAAAAGTTATTCATTGAGATATATCTGTTATTTTCATAAATTAAAAAACAGCATATTTTTTATATTCTTTTAACGACAAAGTTGATTACGTATTTGTATTTGTGTTCAGAGGTGCATTAATTTTTTTTCAAAGCAAAGCTGTTTTATTCATTTATTTCTACTATCTTGTTTATATATAATATGTTTACTGGAAGTCTGAAAAAAAAAATACTCGGAAGCACAAAACATTCAGAATAATTGTTTTCGATCTATTTATTATCTCTTTGTTCTGAAAATCTTGAAGCATTTTCCGATATACTTAGTTATATTTTACCTACTGGTAATGAATGGTTATTTGTTTCTTTGTGATCATTACATTTATAGATCTAATATTATATAATTTAAATAGTTTTTGGTCAATGTATGACATTTCAGAAGTGATTTTGTTAGTCGCCATATTTAAATAAAACAAGCGTCAAATAATTGGTATCCTATATTTATACGACAAAATTGTTCAGACATTAAATATATATATATTTTAGATCTATACTCTTATAATCAGTTTTAGATCATATAGTTTTGACAACATTTAAAGCATTTTCTTATACATGTAATGATATAGGTCATATTAGTTTGCAGTTGCTGATGGTGACAGGTTATTTTGTTTATTTTTGGTCATTAAATTTAGAGGCCTAATTTTATGTAATTAACCAGTTTATGGCCGTATTGTTTATCCCACCTCATAAAAGGGATTAATTAGACACAGAATTAAATGACAAAGAAAAAATTCCATATTCTATTTAGGAGACGTAAGAGCTTTGATAAAAATATGCAAAATCTGAATGCTATAATATTCCCTTAGCAATGCAATTACTGTTATGGGTGGTGTCAAATAAAATTATATTAGCTTTGTTATTTATAACTCAATCATACTGATTGGTATGAGACAAATTGCCTTTTTTACGACAGCGTGAAAAAGTTTTCACCCAGAGAGGCGAAACCAAGATATTTGGCTTGAACTGCCAAAGCTCTGCTTAATGAGCTACCTAGATCAAGAAGAGAACAAGAACACATTTCACTCACTTAAACTTACTGTTAACAACAACTGGTCTGTAATGTAGATATCTAAAAAAACATACCTAAGGTAATTGATCAATAATTATCGATTTATATGTAGAAACATTTTCTGATTTTTAACTCATTTATACAGATTGGTAAAGACACCAGGTCGCTCAATAGGTAGAGCGTTGACGATTTAAGACAAAATTTTTGGGTTCGACTTCCGCCTAGAATACTTTTTCATTTAAATGGGGAAATGTCAATTGGTAAGGTAGCTTTACCAACCAGTATAATTTAGTTTAAAAAGACCTTCCAGCCAGTGTCGGGATCAAAAAGTAGCTTCCCTATTTCTTTTCTACAGAATTCATCTGATTTTACTCAAACATTCGAAGCTAAAATACGTAAAATCCGATTATATAAGATTCCTAGTATTTATCAATATTCAATTTGAATAGGAATTAAAAAAAAAAAATAGTTAATATCATCAAGTTCATTTCATTTATGGCGACCTATTTCTCTCGCCTGTTTTGGTGATATTTTGTCTAGTATCGCCAAGATTGTCGACATTTTACCCTGTCGGATATGTTTATGTAGTTTTAAGCGTTTGAAAGTAGGAAAAATTGTTGCAACTATGAAAGGAAATTTACAATAAACCATGTTCAATAAAACTCATAAATTAAACCCATTTATAGAGGAATTCCTTATTTTTTAATCTGTTGTTATATTTCGAAAGGGCAGCCACCATAGAATTTCAATCCACTATATCTCAGACATTTTTAAAGGTAAGGGGGAAACAAAATATACTCTGAAATGCTTGTATCAAGGCCGAATAACCATGCGAAAAATCATTTTAGATTTTTAATTTCTTTGTACATTTTTTCAGAATTGAAATCTTTACGTGGTCATCATGACGAATGAAACTGGCCAAAGAACTAGGTCAAGTTGACAACTCCTTACACATACTCAGCCCATCAAAATCGGTTCATAATTACAAATTCAATGGTATGATGAAAGTCATATATATAACCATCATTATATAACCATTCATTATTATATATAACCATTCATATTCAACCATTCATATATCATTATATAACCATTAATTAAACATCACCGACCATCATCAAAAACTGCAATATTGTGAATGATTGACTACATGCCATAAACCAACAATATAGAACTGCATGTGTAAAATAAAGTACCGTATACTTAATTACAAGAATTAACATGGAAGAAAAAAAGAAGAATATGGATTCCGAAAAAATTGAAAAACTTATATATCGAATTACGTATTCAAGAGTACAGAATTCAATGATATAAGCAAATTGGTTGTTTTCTGTGGGAAAAAAGCTATAAGCTGAAAAATTCTTTCCCCCTGTACTCAAACAACCAATATAATAAAAATAATAGTTTCAAGATGAATACAGAACATTATCAAATGGCATGAATTGGAAAAAAAAAATTACAACCCATTAAATATCTAATTTATAGCAATAGAAATCCCACAAAACATCATACCTTATTAATTCCCAGTAGATATTCAAAATATATTCCCGCACATGGAATCCAAGATGCATGGTAAGATCAAGGTGAATAAAACAGTTAAGTTAACACCGAAATTAAAAGCTATGGAGTCAGTTAATTCATGTTGAAATATTGTGATAAATATAATTAATATAATATAAATAAAAAATAATTACATTATTTATCATACCTAAAAACAATTTTAAATTGTATAATAACAATTTTACAACAGTGCCAATATTCAGCTTTAATTACCACATAGTGTAAAAAATTAAAATTATGACTTTAAAGAGGCTATTAAAAAATATAAAATTTATGGTGCTGCCATCTATTATTATTTTATACAAATGTCACAGTAAGTAGAACCTAATACATGCTAATGAATTAAAATGTATCAACTGCATTCCTACACACATCCTAATATAAACAATACCATACTGTATTTCATTATTCAGAATTTTTTTTAAATAAATTAAATGTTAATACAATATATTCTATTACCATACCATTAAATCTACACTGAGAAATTAGAAAACTTTTTTAACTTGATAATATATAGAATATAGGTTATATGCTATAAAATAAAATAAATTATATATTATAAAAATATAATAGTCGTAATATTTAGCTTTACATATAAAAAATGAACAGGAAAGAAAAAAAATTAATTAATTAAATTATAAAATAAATAAATAAAAATGGATGTTTATATAATATTGTCAGATACTGAAATTTCAAATAGCCTAAAGATCACATATATAGTGTGGGAATTATCCTTATATTAGTCATAAAAAAGCTAAAAAAAAAAAATGATTGTGCCAATCAAACATATAAACCGATAATTAATCATGGAATACAATGTTGAAAATAAAACTCTATTAAATAGCATAGAGGAATAATAATAATAAAAGCTATTTACCCAATTTTAATACATACAGTATAACATTAGTTAATCAAATAAACCAATATGCATAATAATCACTAAAAAGTTGATATACTATTATTAATTTATATGACATTGTCCTGAGTAGACTAAATTAAAAATAAGTTAATATTGAATTTGATTAAATAAGTTAAATTAAATATGAAATTTAAAAAAAAGGGGAAAAATCACCAATTACATATAAAACATCAAATCAACATCCATATAAAATACGTATTAGAAATGTAGTTATAATACAAAAGCCCCATTTATATATATATATATATATATATATATATATATATTAACCATTGCGTATTATCCAGACCACACCACCCTCCTCCGTACTCTAACATCTACCCACCCAACCATCCTATAGTAATTGTTTATTTTTATTTTACAATTTTTAATTTTTTGTGAATATTTTTTATTTATAATTTTTTTGTAATTTCGTTTACGCATGTGTTATTATTATTATTTTTTTTATAGATCATGTAAGTACTAATTGTATATTAATGAATATATGAATTTTTTTGGAAAACCATGATTTAATGCATCATAAATTAGTTTTTTAATATTATTGTTAATTAGATGAGAAGAACATAAACATTTTATTCTATATAAATGATTAAGTAGTATATTTCGATATACAGAATGATGAAGACAAGATTTAAAATTTGTAAATGTATTAACTTTGAATTTAAATTCTTTACGTTTGTCATATAAAAAAGTTATTATTTTGTTGTCTTTTATTGTAATTTTAAGATCTAAGAAGTTAATAGTATTGTTAGATAAGAGGTTTTCCGTTAATTCCAAATTAGTGGGATAATCAACTGGAAATTGAGAAATTTTAGATTGATCAGTGGCAATTAAAATTATGTCACCAATATAACAATATAAATGGAGATTATTATTAGTAAAAGTACGTTCATAGTGATATAAGTATAAGTCTGATAATAAACTGGATGTACAACCACCTTTTGGTATACCGACGTGCTGTAAATATAATGTATTATCTTGCAATATATAATTATTATAGATAATAAAGTTTGTTAATGATTTAAAATAAGCGATATCAATATTAGATGGTAATTCCAGTTTTTTATAATACTTTTTAAATAATGCATTTATTATATTATGTAAATCTAATAAGTCTATATTATTAAAAAGATCTTTGAAGTCATATGTCGTTATATTATATACACAGTTAAGATTTTTTAAAATAGTGACCAGTTGATAGCTATTTTTTATACAATGTGTATTATCATTGTTTGTAGTATGTATATATAATTGATTAAGAATTTTTAATAGAAGTTTATTGGCTTTATTATTATATGTATTGCAACCAATAGTTACAGTCCTAAATTTAATTGGAGTTTTATGAAATTTGGGAAATAGAACTAAATAAGGATAATTAAAATTAGTAGATAGAATATTTAATAGTTTATAATAACTTTGAATTTTACGATTACTTACAATTACATTTTCATTAGTTTTTTGAAAAGATTTATTAGAAGAAATACAGGTTGTAAGAAGTTGGTGATAATAAGATTTACATATGATTGCATAATTATTAGGCGATTTGTCTACATATGTAATAACGTAGTTTTTTTGTAATTTAGTTATTTGTTGGAAAAAATGCTTTGTGTTAATAGAAACCAAATCAGAAATATTATTTTTTAAAGCCATAGTTAATTTTTCAATTACTAATATTTTCCATTGATTAAAATATACAATAGGTTTATTGTAATGGATTGAAATTTTATATATATATATATATATATATATATATATATATATGTAAGGAATAAACATCGGGAACGTTCCCCGGACTTGTATAGCGTAGTCGCAGCCGTTTACTTTTCGGCATGTGTCCGTACAGCCGTCTTTAATATGTAAAGACATCTAGGAGTTGACAGAACTAGTGGATTAAATAACTGGGACTCGGGAACCGCTTGGTGGACCGAACTCTTTTATTTAGCCGCTCCTCTTACAGTCTGAGTCGCGAGTTCGGCCGGGGGCCCCTCGAGCCACGTACGATGATTTTCAGGAGCTACATTGTCATACGTTTTGCCGGCTTCTCAAATCTGCAAGATCCGTCGTTTTTGGGTCGGGTTTTAGCTAATATCTTGGGGTTTAACATATTTTCCAGCAGAGGGCACAGTTGTAAAATTGGGAGGAACATTTCTTTAATTGGCTGATTAGCTTTTGATTGATTGTCCGGGATCAGATGCCAAAGTTAGGCTTGGCTCGCCCGGGGATGAGCTAACCACAACTGAATGAGAATATTCCGAACGTCAGCAAGTTTACTCTTAAAGATCGTCGGAAAATGATATCTGAAAGTAATAAGATGTATTGCTGAGAAACAAAGTTACAAGGGGTAAAACTGGTTTTAGAATGAGATTTAAAGTTAGGAGAAAGAAACTTCGGATTTTAATTTAAATTTTTGAAATTTAATTTGGAATTTTGAATTTTAAAGGGTTTTTATCCTTTCATATCCCCCCCTCCAAGTAGAGGTCCACCAGATTCGCCTGCAAATCTGGGGGGACTCACCTCGGAAAATGGTGAATACAAAAACAGATAAGTGCGACATTACAGTTAGTTAAAGTTAATTCTACGACATTAAACACTTCGACATTAAAGTTAAATCTAAAGGTAAATTTAAATTAAATGTAACGTTAAATTTAAGTTTGCTAAGACGTGAGGGTTGAATTTTGCTGCTGGAAAACATATTTAAAATTTAAATTTTGAAGTATAAACTTTAAGGAAAAAATTTAAAGATTTTAAATTTTTACGTAAAATATCTTAAGTTTAGGATTTGGCTCTTGGGACAACCTGACCGAACTTTACATAATACTTGAAAAAATTAATGACATAAAATATAAGAATACCATAGAATATAAAGAAAAGCTGAAAAAACAAATTACAATAATAATATAAGAAATATATGGGAAAACACAAAATAAAATAATATAGTTTAAGTATTGACCATAATTTTCTTTTTTCGAAGTCCTTTGGTCAAGGAGTTTATACTCTTTTTGTTAAAGTCTTTGAGCATATATTTCACATTTTTATATAAAATTCAACTATGTAAAAATATAACTTTAGGTACAACTATAATATTAGAAATTGAAAATAAATATAGGAAAACCTAAAACAAAATTATTTTCCATAATTATAAAGAAAACACAATATAAGATTACTTTTCATGTATTGTAAGAGATTCCTCCAGTCATGAATTATGTTTTCCACAATAATTAAAATTATTTTAATAAAAATATAAAAGTACACCTGATTACTGTGGAAAATATGTTTTATGTACAAAATATTCATATAGTATTCAAAAGAAAAAATAATGTACAGAAAAATATAAAAATATTCAACTTAGGGAAATACTTAAAAATGTGAACTTATAAAAAGTTGAAATTTTCTTCACCTTTTATTTCAAAATGTGGAAATATTAAAAATATGTTGATACATAAAATTAGCAAAATTAAAAATAATATATTATTATAGCAAATATTAAATAATGTTGAAATAAGTACGTTAAAATATGTATGATAATAAAGAAAAATAATATCTTGAAGCCTTATTTACATGGAAGACTACTTGCAAGGTAAGTAGTATTTATCCTAAACCTCAGGGAGGTTTTAGCACATCCTAAACCAGTTATGGTTTTCGCATAATCCTAAATCTCAATGGAGATTTTAGCAAAAATTAAAAAAAAAAGAAAAATGAGCTTTATGTTTATTTTTTGTGTGAAAATGCAGATGCAGTTTACCTGTAAGCAATGGTGTTTATTATTTTGCAGACTGAGGAATTATTCATTTTCCTCAGTGGCATTAATAAACTAAAGTCATAATTTAATAAACCACATCTACATCTCACTCAGCTCTTGGCAAATAGCAAAAATCTCTAAATTTTTAAGAATTCAAGAATTTTACTACTGGCAAAAAGAAAAAAATCAATAAATAAAACAGGAATATTAAATAAATAAAACAAACAAAAAAATTAATAGAATAATAGACCCTGGTTCAAACAAACAGGATTATGACCAAGACTTCTAAGTGCATGGCAACCCGTTGACAAATTTTTGTTAGCTAGCTTTTATTGTCCGGACATTTATTTTATCAACAGTTGCCACATTTGTTCAGATTGCACAGGCCACTGAATCCCTTTTGTCTGTTGAGGGGTATTTTCGGTGGAAGTTACTTTAAAAAAAAATATTTTGTTTAAAGACTTAATGGGGTGGAACCATGGTCATCTTTAAAAATTGAATGTGTGGAATTAGACACTAGTGGATTTACCATGGTTAAAATGGGGTTACCACGGTCATGTCTAAACCAATGACTGAATTATTGAAACTATTTTTAACATGATGGGGGCGGGACCTTCACCTGTTTTCTAAAAGTGACAGGGGTTAAATACCTGCTTAAATTTTATTTTTATGAAATGGTAAGGACGGGACCTTTTCCATTTTGTCTCTTCAATATGGTTGGGGTAACCAACTCACTCTTTAATATGAAATGGAATTTATTAAAAAAAATACTGGATAAAAATACTAAAAATTAAAACTCAAATACTAAAATATAACATAAGGTAAAATATGACATTCAAGCTATACACAAAAATATATAAATGAATAATAATTGGCATAAAATTCTATATATAAAAACAAATACTTGAAAAACTGATTGATCTTTTCTTATTATGCAAAAATAAGAACTGTTATCTACACAAAAATGATTAAAATATGAATTAAATGAAAATAACACACAAACTGACATAACTTACTATTTACACACATGCAGACTTTCAGGGTGCTCATCTCTATTTATAAAAATAATTAATGGAACAGGACACTAAATATTCAATTGAGCGTGTATTATTTGATAATTTTCTGTTTAAAAATATGTAACTAGGTCAATTAACTTATTCACAGTATGCAAAAGCCTTAAAATCAAATCAATTTACTTTTTGGTGATCGCACGTATGCGTCACCGGATGAATAACAAAACAAAACTACTGTTATTTTCGTTTGCTACGATTTTAACGCGCATGCAGAATGTCAATCCCAAATTTTCTCTAACTTTAATAATAAACCTTAAATCCCGCGAGAAATAAAAAATAAAGTTAATGAAAATTTTAAAATAATAAATTTGAATTTGTTGAAAATCTTTAACATTCCTTTAAAGTACCCATATTTTAAATTAACTACTTTGACTGCATGAACGCTGTCAAATTTTTAAAATTTACACATTAATAACAGTACTTTTTTGTTGTCTTTTTCATTCTAAAATAATTCCCGTTCTCAGTGAGAACTTTTTCATTTCTTCTTTAGTATTTTCGGCAAGAAATTCGTTGATATTTTAAGTAAAATAAAAAATAAAAATAAGTAAGAACATTGTTTAATGCAACAAAACTAATTTCTTATGACTAAAATAGTACATAAAATAAATACTGAACATGAGAAATCTGCAGTGTTAAGTTATTTCACAAAAAAAAAAATAAAAGGAATATACTTAGCCTTCCCAATAAAATCCACGTATTTTTTTTTTTTTTTTCCAATTATAGTTACTTTTAAACTGAAAAACCTCAAACTGAAATAAAACGGAACATACCTGTGAATTAGATTATCCAAAGAAATTTACAAAAGAAAGAAAAACTACTTGTAACGCTATCTAATTATTATCACTATTTTTTTTTTTTTCATTGTCTAATAAATTCTGATGAAGAACAAAATAAAACTGTTCTAGTCCTCGCTTCTCAATTATTCCTCTACTGAAAATAAAAATAAATCAGTTTCTACCGATGAGTGCCTCATTTGCTTTGATACAGGAGAAAAGAGTTACTCGCGATTGCGACCTTTAACCTTGAAAAGTCTGACCCACTTTTTCACTCGGTTGATTAGCGAAAATCCAAATGAAGAACTCTGTGTTTGAATCATCTTTAGGAAACGCGAAATCACAGCTGTAATTAAATAGAAGATTTACCGGAGAGTGGATAGAGAAGTTAAATAGATGTTTAAAATTGCAGTCTGAAATTATATCTTCCTTTATCAGGCACCATTGAAGATGAAATAAATTTCGGAGTGAATAAATGCTCTTTTTCTTTCTTTTCACGATCGTTCGGTGATTCGGTTGAAATTTATGGTGCATAGTCTTTCTCGGCACTGATTTTATTACTTTTACCATTCTTTCTAATATTTCAGAATGCAGGCAAGCTAAAGTCATTTTCTTTTTCTTTTCTCACCGTAGTAACATACTTTTCGCGCCGAGCAGAGGGATGGATCTTCGTAGGGAATTGTCCGAATCGCATAAGTCCAGATTTTTTCTTCTTTTTCTTTTATCACTGTAGTCATATTTCTCGTGGCAGAGCAGAGGGGTCTTCACGGCAGGAAACTATCCTCGCCGACTTTAAAATGTAACGAATAAACATCGGGAGCGTTCCCCGGACTTGTATTGCGTAGTCGCAAATATCGGGAGCGGACTCCGGACTTGTAGAGCGTAGTCGCGGGGCGTTCATTTTCCGGCATGTGTCCGTACAGCCGTCTTTAATATGTAAAGACATCTAGGAGTTGACAGAACTAGTGGATTAAATAACTGGGACTCGGGAACCGCTTGGTGGACCGAACTCTTTTATTTAGCCGCTCCTCTTACAGTCTGAGTCGCGAGTTCGGCCGGGGGCCCCTCGAGCCACGTACGATGATTTTCAGGAGCTACATTGTCATACGTTTTGCCGGCTTCTCAAATCTGCAAGATCCGTCGTTTTTGGGTCGGGTTTTAGCTAATATCTTGGGGTTTAACATATTTTCCAGCAGAGGGCACAGTTGTAAAATTGGGAGGAACATTTCTTTAATTGGCTGATTAGCTTTTGATTGATTGTCCGGGATCAGATGCCAAAGTTAGGCTTGGCTCGCCCGGGGATGAGCTAACCACAACTGAATGAGAATATTCCGAACGTCAGCAAGTTTACTCTTAAAGATCGTCGGAAAATGATATCTGAAAGTAATAAGATGTATTGCTGAGAAACAAAGTTACAAGGGGTAAAACTGGTTTTAGAATGAGATTTAAAGTTAGGAGAAAGAAACTTCGGATTTTAATTTAAATTTTGACTGTGTTAAAATGCAAATCACGCAAGAGAAAAAGAAAGTACCTCTCATGGACAATATTTCAACAAATTCATCCCATCATACCTTACATTTATCAGAAACATATACTAACCAGCCAGAAATGGAAAATACAGTTAAAAATGCAGAGATATTCGAAGAAAATTTTGAGCCGGAGTTGTTCGAGACCACTGAACATGTGCCAAATGTTCAGACTGTCAAGGAACCATTACCTGCTCTTCTAGCCAAATATGTCTGTATTTTTGCTAAAGATAAATATGATGTAGGTTGTGTAAACATTGAACCCCAGAGAATACAGTTAACATCAGACCTCCCCGTTTCTTTAAGAGCATATCGCACTTCCCTAAGGAAGAAGAAGAAATTAAAGACCAAATTCAGAATTTATTGCGAGCCGGTATCATTAAAGAAAGCTATTCCCCTTATTCATCACCCGTAACTTTGGTGTATAAACGTGAAGAAGGGAAGAAAACCCGGTTATGTATTGACTTTCGAAAATTGAATGCCATTACAAAAACAGATGCAGAACCCTTACCTAGAATAGACACCCTGTTAGATAAATTGGCACATGCTAAAGTTTTTTCCACTCTTGATTTGGCCAGTGGATATTGGCACATCCCTATCCACCCTCGAGATACGGAGAAGCTGGCGTTTGCCACTACCTTTGGATTATATGAGTGGAATCGTTTACCATTCGGATGGAAAAACGCGCCTGCTTGGTTTAACCGTACCCTCAGAAGAATCCTTAATAAATACAAAATTGACTTTGCCTGTAGTTACTTTGATGATGTTATTGTATTCTCCCAAAATGAAGAAGAACATTTGTGTCATTTAGAGACCTTGTTTAATATCTGTGTCCAAGAAAACCTTAAACTAAAATTGTCAAAGTGTAATTTTGTTAAATCCAAAATTAATTTCCTAGGATATGAAGTCTCGAATGGTTGTATCACACCTGACAACCCTAATATAGAGACAATTGAGAAATTAACACCACCTATGAATGTAAAAGAATTACAACGTTTTTTGGGATCTATAAACGTTTATCACAAATTTATTCCAAAATATGCTAACATTCGATACCCTCTCAACAATTTGTTGAAGAAAAATGTCCCCTATGTATGGGACCAAAATTGTCAAAATTCTTTCGAAAAGTTAAAAAATGCTTTAATTGAAAAACCTATATTAAAGTTGTTTGATCCCAAAACACCTTGTCATTTGTTTGTAGATGCATCAAGTCATGGAGTGGGATGTGTTGTGAAACAAGTTGATGAAAAAGGAACATTACATCCTATAGCATATCACTCTAGAAATCTTCGCGATTATGAAAAAAATTATGCAATTACTGAGTTAGAATGTTTGGCGATTGTGGATGCTTTAGATAAATTTTATCATCATTTACACGGTCAAAAATTTGTCATACATACAGACCATGCGGCACTTACCTGGCTCAAAATTGTTAAAAATTTAAGAGGACGTCTTTTCCGCTGGTCCCTAAAACTTAGTATGTTTGACTATGAAATTAAATACCAAAAAGGCTCCACTAATGTTGAAGCTGATATGCTATCTAGACAGCCTGTTTCAGAAAATTTACCCCATATTATACATCTCCTTGACTTGAATGAAGTAAGAGACAATCAGAGAAAAGAAAATGTAACAGTTGATGGTAAAAAATGCACTGAGATAAATGATGTTGTTGTAATTAGAAAGAAAAGTTTGTATAAGATTGTGGTCCCCATGTCTTTACGTCTACCCCTCTTAGAAAAAACCCACACACAATTTGGCCATCCTGGAATTTATAAGATGATAAATTTAATCTCTCTGCAGTATTATTGGCCTAACATTAATCAGGACATTGAAAATTTTGTAAAACACTGTCACACTTGTCAGATAAACAAAAAATGTAGGCAAAAAAGATTTGGCTTATTGCAATTAATGCCCCCAACAGATATACCTTTTGAATGTTTAGCAGTAGACTCTGTTGGCGGATTTAATTATTACAATTCTACAAAAAAATATTTGCATTTAGTCGTTGACCATGCAACTCGCTATGTGTGGGGTTTTCCTTCAAAAAGTGTAACCACCGAAACTTATACAAACATTTTGAAGCAATTATTTCAGATACAAGTACCAAATAGATTGTTAACCGACAGAAATGGAGCATTTACAGCTTCCAGGTTTAAAAGATTTCTTCGTACTTACAATGTAAAACACAGATTAACAAGCAGCCATCACCCAGAAACGAATGGGAAAATTGAACGCCTAAATCAGACTATTGTCACTAGATTAAAATGTAAAGTCAATTCCACAACCAAGAAAATACCCTGGACTAAGCTTTTAGATGAAGTCTTATATGAATATAATAATACTCCCCATTCTGTAACCCAGTTCACCCCTAGTTATTTATTGTTAGGAAAATTACCATATGATCCTCCTTTACCAAATAATAGTTATTATCCCCCTGTGGAGGAAGCTAGAAAATTGGCTAAAGAGAGAACAATTGCTTACCATAAAAAGAATAAAGTCCGTTATGATGCTCGTTTCCTTCCTGTAAAATTTAAAGTTGGTGACATTGTAATGTATGAAGAATTTCATTATCCTAATACCCGTAAACTGACTTCGCCATACTCTGGCCCATACACCATTTTAAAACAACTTTCTGATGTATCCTTTGAAATTGATAAACCCAGTCCACATTTTAAGAGAAATTCTGAAATTGTCCATTCCTCCAAGTTAAGATACTACCACCCACCTCAAAACCTTAAGCTCAACCATGAATAAAACCCAATCTATCTCTTTCATCTTTCAATTTTTTATTTTTGCTTTCCTATCGTCCCCCTTGCTCGTAGCATTTGGACGAGGACCCAGCTGGGCGTGTAACCTAACTCCCCGGCGGCATAGAATGATGATGACAGTTTAAAAGTACTGTTAGAATTTTTGTTTTTTTTATAACTATATTATTATGATAATTTTGTGACCTATGAAGGGGTCCTCCGCTCCGTGGCCACCCATCTTTAGCCGGACTGTTTTCCCAGATTCTCTTTCCAGGTTGAACGGAGAATCTGGCAAAACTGCTTCGCTTCCCCTCTGTAGGTGAATGTCGATTGCCCACCTTCCTTTTTCAGTTGTGCAAGAGGCACATTTTTTGGGAGGATATTCACCTCAGAGTATTAAAATCCATGTCACACTGACCCTGGGCATGGTGAAAATTATAGCAAACGCATATTTATAATTTTTTAGCTATAGTTTTCTTTTTTTTTAAGACAACTTAGTTTGTTTTTCATAAAAATAACCCTTGGCTGCATCAAAGAAGTAGTAAAGTCCCTACCGAAACAGAAAGGTAGAATAAGAAGGAATGTGTTTGTTGTTGTTAGTATTACAGTGTATTTTACTTTTATGTTAGCTCAGTGTGAAAATTCAGTATTTTTAGAAATGCAAACTTGCCAAAGTGCATTTTGGTAGACAATATATTTGTGTTGATAGTATTAGTGCATATTTTATATTTTTGAACATTTTATGTTATTGAATATTTTATACTTTTGAACATTTTGTAGTATTGAATATTTTATATTTTTGAATATTGTGTATTATTGAATATTTTATATTTTTGAACATTTTGTATTAATGAATATTTTATAATTTTGAATATTTTGTATTTGTAAATATTTTTTACATTTGAATATGTTATATAGTTTTCAGTAGGTTTATCTTTGAGTATTTTAGTATATGTTATATATTCTGTATATGTTAATGTTACAATTTTACACCAAAAAAGGATGTTTCTCAATGGACAATACCCAGAGACATTTACAAAAAACATCCAAAAGACTTGCTTTAGAGACAGTTTGGTGTAATTAAAGGTCCCATGTCTCGAGACTGTCCCCTTATTATTTTGCTGCAGCACCATTTAAAGAATTCCAATGTTTTAGTGTAACCAATATTTTTATGTGAACAATATTTTTATGTAACTTGATATGAATGTAAAAATAGGTCCAATTGACTTGAGAGCTGGAGCAAAAAAAAAACAAAAAAAAAAAAAACACCCTGGGTTAAATTTACGAGATAAGACCCACAGGTCTTGCAGGCGAGCCCTGTGGCTCTTGTTTTAGTGGGGGGGGGGGATATGAAATGATAAAAAAGCCCCTTTTTAAAATCCCCTTTTTTGTCCCTTTTTAAAATTTAAATTTAGAAATTAAAATTAAAACTTTTAAAATGCTTTTGTAATTGTGTCTCAGTTGATTGAATGAGGTTGCCCCTGTTAAGTCAGTTTTCCCGCGCAGGTTCGAATCCTGCCGACTTTAAAATGCAAGGAATAAACATCGGGAACGTTCCCCGGACTTGTATAGCGTAGTCGCAGCCGTTTACTTTTCGGCATGTGTCCGTACAGCCGTCTTTAATATGTAAAGACATCTAGGAGTTGACAGAACTAGTGGATTAAATAACTGGGACTCGGGAACCGCTTGGTGGACCGAACTCTTTTATTTAGCCGCTCCTCTTACAGTCTGAGTCGCGAGTTCGGCCGGGGGCCCCTCGAGCCACGTACGATGATTTTCAGGAGCTACATTGTCATACGTTTTGCCGGCTTCTCAAATCTGCAAGATCCGTCGTTTTTGGGTCGGGTTTTAGCTAATATCTTGGGGTTTAACATATTTTCCAGCAGAGGGCACAGTTGTAAAATTGGGAGGAACATTTCTTTAATTGGCTGATTAGCTTTTGATTGATTGTCCGGGATCAGATGCCAAAGTTAGGCTTGGCTCGCCCGGGGATGAGCTAACCACAACTGAATGAGAATATTCCGAACGTCAGCAAGTTTACTCTTAAAGATCGTCGGAAAATGATATCTGAAAGTAATAAGATGTATTGCTGAGAAACAAAGTTACAAGGGGTAAAACTGGTTTTAGAATGAGATTTAAAGTTAGGAGAAAGAAACTTCGGATTTTAATTTAAATTTTTGAAATTTAATTTGGAATTTTGAATTTTAAAGGGTTTATATATATATATATATATATATATAAAATATATTATATATATATATATATATATATGTGTATATATATACATATGTCATTATTTAAACGGAGGGTGATTTTGTGGTATTGGAGTCATGATCGATGAAAATATACAAATTTTTTCCGAATTGCTTTCCTCGAAACGGCTGCAATAGGTACCTTCTTAAATTTTGTAATCGAAGCTACTTTATAAAACAGTGTATCTAGATGAC
Organism: Maratus speciosus; assembly: GCA_963932465.1. Classification (NCBI taxonomy): domain Eukaryota; kingdom Metazoa; phylum Arthropoda; class Arachnida; order Araneae; family Salticidae; genus Maratus; species Maratus speciosus. The sequence continues at coordinate 164,877,055 of OZ010786.1, read as the reverse complement.
CATCGATTATAGGAGTTCTATTACTTGTGGTATATTCTGTAGAGCTGTCTACATGGTGCATAACTTTTGGCAATAAGATTAACTGAGTGAAATGTTTCCAACTATTATTGGTCAAGTCAGATCAATAGGCAGAACGTGGGCAATTTAAGCCAAAGGTGTTGGATTCTGCTCCACGCCGGGCCATTTTTTCTCTCAGTTGGAAAAATGTCAAGTCGGATGATAATGATATTCTTGAACGCTTAGAAACAGTATTCGGTAACCAAAAAAATTAAAGAATAAAGTCTTTAACTTTAATTATAATTAATAGAAATAAAAATAACACTCTAATTTGCAGAAATTTCCGTTTAAATAAATGTAATTTATTTCATTTTAAAACTTTAAATTTTTTGGTACTAACACCGTAGTTTCATTACATATTTAGGATTCAGTAACTAAAAACTTTGAATTATAAATTTTCATCAATTTTGTAGTTATTGATTAATGTATACAGGGTGTTTCAGCACAGCCAGCGGTTACAAACTTATAAAAGAGATGGAGTACACTTAAAAGATGGGAAATCACACAGCAATGCATGGTCGGAAACGGTTTCCTGGAGAGGTAGTGACGACACAAACACAAGAAAGTAAGGACACCAATAGGCTAAGAAAACATAATTATTATTCTTAGTACTGCACAAATGCTGGGAAAGCTTTGATTTCAAGACACTGGTGTATGAAACCCCGTTAACAGTGCTGAGAAACTTGTTCCATGCGCGAAATTTGACTTTCCATAAGAGTTTTAGCATTAGTGTGAAATCCTGCAATTTCATTGGCTATCGCTTCACCGATAGCCAATGAAATAGAACCGAACTTCTTTCCCTGAAAGGACAAGTATAAAAGTAAAAAAGCGTAAAGCCGGCACATGGTATTTTGGTAAAATAAGCGTATGAATGATCTATCCCAGACTAGGGCTGGTTAAGATTTTGCATTTGTAATCCTAAAGTTGCGTGTTCTGTCCTCTCGCTGACGTTTTCACTTTTTTTTTTTTTAGTTTAGTTTTGATTTTTATTTGAGTCAGTTAGATAAAATCAGTCGATCTTTATTACCAGTTCCTTTGTATTTTTTTTTTTTTTTGGTCAATTAGATTTTTTAAAAATAGATTCATTTAATCTATTTTTTAATAATTAAACATTTATTAAAATGCAATAATGAATCTTCTAGGCTTACATTAAAAGTATTTTCATGTTAGAACTTTATAAAGTTCTGATCAATTTAAATTTATCTGTTACTATATAAACAGATAAATGTAAAATTAGCAGAATTAATGTATTAAAGGTTTTTCATTTTAAAATTATCCTTGAGACATAAAACTCTTTATTAATTTATAAAAGGTTACTTTATAAATTTTTTTATTGTAAATATTATACAAATAATTAAATTAAATTTAAAAATTCATATGACTTATAGGATATTTCTCTAATAAATAAATTTCTTTAATAATTAATGTGTAATAGTAATATTTACTTATTTCAGTTAGTTAAAATCAGTTGATCTTTATTACCAGTTCCTTTGTAATTCTTTTTTTTTTCAATTATATATATTTTTTAATAAATTTAAATAATTAATTTAAAAATTCATTTAATCTATTTTTTAATAACAATGTAATACTAATATATTCTTACCTTACATTAAAAATAATTTTTGTTGGATTATATATATATACATATATATATATAATTAGCAGAAGTAATTTATTTAAGTGTTCATTTTTTAAAATTAAGTATTATCTTTCATATGCAAAAATATTTATCAATTTATCAGCTGCTTTCTAATTTTTTTTATTGTATATTCAATAATACTAAATTCTTATCCCTTATAAACTGTATGTTTAAAACGAATATTTATTAAAATTTAATTGTAATATCTTCTAAACTTTCATGAAAAGTACTTTTATGTTAGAACTCAAGTAACTTATAAATAGTAATTAACAGAATTAATTTATTAAAATATTCATCTTTAAAAATTAATTATTTATCCTTTATATATAAATTATGTTAATAATATATGTTTCAATGAAAATTTAACCATTGAAGACGATAAATTACTATACTTTAAGGGTGTTCTCAAATCCAAAAGGGCAACTTTATGACATAAGTTTTAATTTATTTTTGTTCGGAAATGCATGAAACTAGCAGGTGTTGTTCAAAAACTATGTAATCCAGCTGTTTTTTTCCGTTTATTTATTTTTTTTTTTTTAGCAAACGCAATAATTCTTTCAGAAAATAGTGTTAAAGTTGACGTTTTGAACCGAAGTTCCCGAAAAAAAGCAGAAAAACCTGTCAACGATTGGCGAAAAACATGTTTGTCACGTGATCAAAATTGCTTATAACTCAATAGGTAATTTATTGATTCAAAAATGGAAAAAAAACAGTTCGATTTCAAATCGCTTCCATGGTCAGACTTACCAATTTTATATCTTTCCGTTAAAAAAAGAATTTGTAAATATGTCAAAGCGTTTTGCGCTTGATGAGCAGAGCAGTTGAGAACAACCTTAAACAATTGAATGCATGTTAAAAATGCAACAAAAATATATATGTAGATATATATAACCATTAAATAAACCTTACCGACTGAAACGTATTCATATTCAAATCAATCGAGAAATATCATTCGATGTAATAAAAATTATTTCGAGAAAAAACGTATTTCGTTGAGTCCAATTCTTGTAAAATAATAAATCTTGAAAGTCTTTTTATCTTTTATTTTTGACAGCACAGCACAACGACATTTAGAACAATTAATATTTAACAGTTAAATAAGATAATAAATTCCGAGAATGCCATATAAATATGAATCTCAGCCAAGTAATAAAGATATTCTAATCTTCTAGTTACATAAATTCAAGCATCACTTCACTACATTAAATCACACTTGTTAATATAAATATTTACAATTCCGAGAAAACATTTTTTTCCCGACCAAACACAATTCGAGTTTTTTACTTACTAAAAGAATTCTAGCATCGGTCAGTTTTATTCTCGCTCTTTCGCAAACACACGTACCGAGTCACGTGATCTCGGCTATTTTTAGATTTCTCCCCACGCAGGAAGGAGCCATTTCGTAACACTGACCACCAACAAAAAAATATATATATCTGTGATTTATTAGTTATTATTCGCAAAAAGTTTTATTATATATATATGTTGCAATAAAAGTGTAATATACATCAAACATGAACAATGTAAAATATTATGCTATTATATGCAATATATATATTTAAAATAACGATTATTATTGTTAATTTTACTACATAATACCACTTAGGAGCTAATGTTATATAATTAAAATAAAATATCTATTTAAAGGCAATAATAGTAACTTTTAAACTGACGTAGAAAAATATTTTTATATATCTAGCTGGAACTTCAATTACTTATTTTTAGTTAAGCTGCTAGAACTTTAATATTAATTGCAAACATCTGTGTAAACAATAAAAAAGTTATAAGCAACTTATTATAACAATCTCATTATTTATCATAATTTGACTAAGTCGATGTGGTTTTAGAGTTGTTGATAATTTTCTTAATAGAAAATTAAATCAAATTTAATAATTAATTATATATTATGTTATTAACTGTATAACAATTGGTTTTGTGTTCACTATGAGAAATATATACGCTTTTTTTTAATACATCAAGTTATTGTGAGTAGCAGCGCTATTACTCGTAAAATGGATTTTTTCCTTCCAGGGAAAGAAGTTCGGTTCAGCGGTAGCCAATAAAATTGCCGGTTTTTGCACTAATGCTAAAAGCCTTATGGAAAGTCAAATTTCGCGTTGCATGCATTGTGACAGCTGCTGGGATGTCCGGGAAAGCTCGGTATTTTCAAGAACTTTAGATCTTTCATGCGCTAGAGATGTGAGGCTTGAATTATGGACGGGTCGTAAGTTGGAACACATTCTTTGATTACGATCATTGTGTCTTTTTATTCTTATTTCTTAGTTTTTTGCTGTACTAAGAATTCAGAATAATAAATATGTTTTCTTACCCTATTTGAGTCCTTCCTTTTTAATTTCCTACTATTAGTTCACACTCTCCTTCTATTTATTTACTAGCAGAACTACCCGCCTTCGCCCGTGTCAATTATAAGAAGCCTTCCAGGTAAAATAAATTAAAACGAAATAATACGGCAATCACAATAACTGAAATTTGTGCATCCCCATACACAAATCGTTATAAACACAATAAAAAAAACATGGCGTTATTGTCTTGGAACCATAGTAAAATTCCTGAGCTTTAATAACAGAATGCACGTTTTCTTTGGCGGGTGTAAGAGAAAAATATGTGATTTTCCTGATAATACGAAAAAAAAAAAAAAAAATCCTCCAAATCGCGCAGCACTTAGTGAAATTCTCGTTTGTATGGTATTATCTACATTATAAAGTAAAAACACTATGTCAGTGCCCATAAATTGTGCCCCATAAATTGTAACCCATAAAATGTGCCTTTACTGAAATTTTTCTAACTTTTAAACACCACACAATTTCATTTTTTACAATGTCGAATAGAAAAAAGTTCTCTCAAATGAAATTTGTTTGAAAATTGTACCTTAGTTTTCTAATTTTCATGGATTTTAAAGTAATTTTTAAGCATTGATATTTTTAAAGTTGAGTGCAACCCGATTACTAAAGATGAAGCAGTTTACACTTAATGCAATAGTATACAGAAAAGACACGTCTATGAGTAACGCGGGTATCCTATTTGGTGGCAACAACCTAACACAACAAATTTCCTTTTTACTGCAGTTTAGCGTCTAAACATTGTACATTCGATTGTTCCAACGTATTATAGAAAACAAAAGTACTTTCAGTAATATTTGTTTGTAATGTTTATTTCAATTTACGAATTTTTTACGGGTTTTAAAATAATTTTTAAGCATGCATATTTTTTAAATATGCTTGCAGCCCAAATACAAAATATTAAGGAAATTAGTTATAAGGAAAATTATATAATCATGAGAACCCAATTATGAAGGATTAGTCTTATTAGCTGAATGAAAAATGCAGAAATATTTTTATATCTAAGTATATTGACGGGTTTATCTTCAGTAATGGGACTGTGCGCTAGGGTATTCTTATTTTAATGAGTGTGCCTGACACCTATTATGGCATGCACCTTTGTTTAAAACAATATAGAATGACTTATGTTTTAAGCCACTATCAGGCATGGAACTTGATTACAAAATACTAACCTGCAATAATGCTTACGGTGCTTCTCCAGTTCCCTGCTCAACAACGCGAAACTTTCTGACACATTTTCTGACTCATTAAACGTGAGGGCTTAAAATTTCTAGGCCTGACTATTAAAGCGATTTGGAATAGAAATGAGTTTTTCCTTTTTCCCTAAATAAATTACTTATCGCGTTATGAGCAATTCTGGTTGCGTGACGGCCGGTTTTTATCCTTTATTGCATGTTGCGTCCGAAATTCAGTTCAAAATACCAACTGAAAGATCTTATACCTTTACCAACATATGGAAACTATCTTTCGATTACATAGTTTCTAAATAATAACTCCTGTCAATTTCATGCGTTTCCGAACAAAAATAAATTAAAAAATATGTCAGAAAATAGTTCCTTGTGATTTTAGAACAGCCTTAACTTGACGTTTATGAAAAAACTCACATTTATAGTTTTAATTTTGGCGAAATTTAAAATAAAACTCGCGAAATTTAAATTCAGAAAAAGGGTGGTCTTTTGACACATTGTGGTAATTTTTTTAACTTTTAAAATTAAAATACATGTTTTCTTTGGCGCGCGTAACCGAATTATACAATATCTTCCACTAGTGATGGGCGATAACGAGATGTTTTTCTCGATTTTCTCGATTGTATGGACATCTCGATATTTTTCGATTGTATAAATTTTTTCTCGATGACTACAGTTTTCAAATTTCTTTTATAAATCATATATTATGTATTATATACGTCATACATTTATCAAGAATAGTCTGCGGGTGAACTGGAATGAGTCGATGTTAATAAAGACTAGGTGACTTCGACCGCTAGCGGCCCCTCCTTTAATTGGGGCACCTAATTTATACGTAATCTTGTAATATGAAATCACGAACAGGTTACCCGCTATATACGGCACTGATATATGATAGCAGGCGGGTGTGGTGTGCACGCACTACAAAATCTTGTAAAAAATATAATATCGAAACGAATGAACGTCGGACCAGATCTCTTGGGGGAGGGGTCAAAGCGAGCGGAGGGGCACAGCAGCTGCATAATATGTTTAAGTCGTCACAGGTCTTTAGGCCTTTCCAACCATATGTCACATGAGAAGTCTGGATCTGAATTTATAAAAATGCCCTCCCCGTGGGGGGGATGGGTGCGGGAGGTGGATAACATGAGTAAGTGGTCATAAGCCTTTCCAACAATATGTCACATGAGGGGTCTCGGCTAAATTTAGAAAAACACCCCGTGGGGGAAAAGTGGGGGGGGCGGTCACCGGAGGTGCATTACATCAATAAGTAGTCACAGACATTTCCAACGATATCTCACATGTGGGGTCTTGGCTAAATTTGGAAAAGTGTCCCCCCGGGGGGGGGGGGTTCAAAATGGGGGGATGGACACCGGAGTAGCATAACATCAATAAGTTATCACAGACCTTTCCAACGATATCTCACATGAGGGGTCTTGGTTAAATTTGAAAAAGTGTCCCCCGGGAGGGGCAAATTGGGGGAGACTGTCACCGGAGGTGCATAACATCAATAAATAGTCACAGACCTTTCCAACGATATCTCACATGAGGGGTCTTGGCTAAATTTGGAAAAGTGCCCCCCAGGGGGGGCAAAGAGTGGGGGGACTGTCACCGGAAGTGCATAACATCAATAAGTAGTCACAGACCTTTTCAACGATATCTCATAAGAGGGGTACTGACTAAATTTGGAAAAGTGTCCTCCGGGGGGGGGGCGGCCACCGGAAGTGCATAGCACTAATAAGTAGTCACAAACCTTTCTAACGTTATGTCACATGAGGGGTCTTGGCTAAATTTGGAAAAGTGTCCTGAAATTTCATATATTATAAATAATATTTAGCGGAGGGCTCCATAAAAAAATCCGATCTAAAATGATAAGAGCGAAAAAAACTACCCTCGCAGTGGGGGCCAAATCGGGGAGGGGAGGAAGAAAGTCTCATAATATGAAAGAGTCATACGAGAGCTTACCGATGACATATCACATGACTGGTCCAAAAAAAGTTTGAAAATTGCTCCCCCTCTATCCCCCCGTGGGCCCACTCTTTCACCTCGGAATTCACACAGCCGCCACTTTAAAATTTTTATGTTCAATAAATAATATTTACCGGAAGACTGCATAAAAAACCCATATTTAAAGTGATATTTAAATTTATTATAGAAATCGGCTACGCTTTAAAAAATTTGTTCGCCCCTTCCCACCCCCCTTTGGGCGAAGAAAGGTTCATAGTATGAAAGAGTGGTCAAAGGGCTTTTCGATTATATGCCACAGGAAGGCTTCGGTAAAATTTTTAAAATTGCAACCCATGAGTGCACTCTCACGTCCTCCTCCCTCGAAATCACCCGACCCACCTTCCTCTTTGAAAATTTTATATTTAATAAATAATTTTTATCGGAGGGTTCCAGGTATGTGACATCTTGGTAGGGCTAAAATAAGAGAAACTTTGAAAATTAGGGCTTCATTTAACAGCTCATTGTCATGCCTTTTTCTCTATCTCGTCCCTTGGTACTCTCGATAAATTTTCTTACTTTTCTTCTCTGCCGAGGACGAGAGAAATCCTCGAAAAGCTTCTCATAGCGAAATGTTGAAAAGCGCGAGAGAAATCCTCGAAAGGATATTCATTGGGAGATTTCGAAAAGGACGAGAGTAACAAGCGAGAGGCTTCCCATCGAGAAAGGTTGAAAAGGGCGAGAGGACACTCTCGAGAGACTTCCCATCCCGAAAGGTTTAAAACCGCGAGAGAACCAACCATGGAGCAGATTCCCATCTGGAAGCGTCGAAATGCTGGAAAAATCATCGAGATGAGATTTGCCGAAATGCGAGATGGAAATGAAGCTTTCAGAGTCGAACGTACCGCATTTCTGGTTTAAGTCATAATTTCTCAAAGGAGTCCATCTGCTTATCCAATCTCTTTTTAGCTCACAGGCTATCTAAGCCTGAGAGCTAATGTACCCGTCGGTTCTGTGTGTATGCATGTACTGTACGTACGTATGTATGTACGTAACGCGATAACTCTTGTTTAAAATGTACGATTTGCTTCAATTTTTTTTATGTTCATTCTGATAAGGCGTTCCGCTGTTTAGTTTTGACGGTTCATTGGTTAAGGATAAAGGGAGAGAGGGGGGCTGGTCCCCCCTCTCCTTAATTTAGATAAATATGTTTTTCATGCAGAATTCTTCGATTTGCTCCAAATTTCGTATACCGGTTTATTATGTTAAGGAGCTTCCCTGATTAAACTTGGAGGTTCATTAGTTAAGTATGAAGGGGGGAAGGGGGGGTAGACCCCTCCTTAATTTAGATAAATGGGTTTTTCATGCAGAATTATTCGATTTGCTCCAAATTTGGTATACCGGTTCATTATGTTAAGAAGTTGCCTTGATTAGATTTGGAGGTTTACGGGTTAAGTATAAAGGGGGAGAAGGGGGCTAGACACCCCCCCCCCTTAATTTAGATAAATGGGCTTTTCATGCAGAATTATTTGATTTGCTCATAATTTGGTATACCGGTTTATTATGTTAAGGAGCTTCCCTGATTAAAATTGGAAGTTCATTGGTTAAGGATAAAGGGGGAGAAAGGGGGGCTGGTCCGGCCCCCCTTAATTTAGATAAATGGGTATTTCATGCAGAATTATTCGATTTGTTCCAAATTTGGTATACCGGTTTATTATGTTAAGGAGCTTCCCTGATTAAATTTGGACGTTCATTGGTTAAGGATAAAGGGGGAGAAGAGGGGCTGGTCACCCCTTAATTTAGATAAATGGGCTTTTCATGCAGAATTATTTGATTTGCTCCAAATTTGGTATACTGGTTTATTATGTTAAGGAGCTTCCCTGATTAAATTTGGACGTTCATTGGTTAAGGATAAAGGGGGAGAAGAGGGGCTGGTCCCCCACTTAATTTAGATAAATGGGTTTTCATGCAGAATTACTCGATTTGTTCCAAATTTGGTATACCGGTTTATTATGTTAAGGAGCTTCCCTGATTAAACTTGGAGGTTCATTAGTTAAGTATAAAGGGGGGAAAGGGGGGTAGACCCCCTCCTTAATTTAGATAAATGGGTTTTTCATGCAGAATTATTCGATTTGCTCCAAATTTGGTATACCGGTTTATTATGTTAAGAAGCTGCTTTGATTATATTTGGAGGTTTACGGGTTAAGTATAAAGGGGAGGGGCTAGTCTCCCCTTAATTTAGATAAAAGGGTTTTTCATGCAGAATTATTGGATTTGCTCATAATTTGGTATACCGGTTTATTATGTTAAGGAGCTTCCCTGATTAAAATTGGAAGTTCATTGGTTAAGGATAAAGGGGGAGAAAGGGGGGCTGGTCCGCCCCCCCCTTAATTTAGATAAATGGGTATTTCATGCAGAATTATTCGATTTGTTCCAAATTTGGTATACCGGTTTATTATGTTAAGGAGCTTCCCTGATTAAATTTGGACGTTCATTGGTTAAGGATAAAGGGGGAGAAGAGGGGCTGGTCACCCCTTAATTTAGATAAATGGGCTTTTCATGCAGAATTATTTGATTTGCTCCAAATTTGGTATACTGGTTTATTATGTTAAGGAGCTTCCCTGATTAAATTTGGACGTTCATTGGTTAAGGATAAAGGGGGAGAAGAGGGGCTGGTCCCCCACTTAATTTAGATAAATGGGTTTTCATGCAGAATTACTCGATTTGTTCCAAATTTGGTATACCGGTTTATTATGTTAAGGAGCTTCCCTGATTAAACTTGGAGGTTCATTAGTTAAGTATAAAGGGGGGAAAGGGGGGTAGACCCCCTCCTTAATTTAGATAAATGGGTTTTTCATGCAGAATTATTCGATTTGCTCCAAATTTGGTATACCGGTTTATTATGTTAAGAAGCTGCTTTGATTATATTTGGAGGTTTACGGGTTAAGTATAAAGGGGAGGGGCTAGTCTCCCCTTAATTTAGATAAAAGGGTTTTTCATGCAGAATTATTGGATTTGCTTCAAATTTAATATACCGATTTATTCCGATATGGCGCTTCCTTCATTAGATTTGGAGGTTCATTGGTTAAGTATACAAGGGCGAAAAGGGGGCAAGTCCCCTCCCCTTAATTTAGATAAATGGATTTTCTTGGAGAATTATTTAATTTAGTTTAATTTTTTTCTATGTTTGTTCTGATAAGGAGCTTTCCTGATTAGATTTGAAGGTTCATTAGTTAAGTATAAAAGGGTTAAAGGGGTTAGACCACCCTTAATTTAGCGATATGTTTCTTTTTTTCATGCAGAATTATCTGATTTGCTTCAAATTTGATATACTGATTTATTATAGTTAAGGAGTTTCCTTGATTAGATTTCGAGGTTCATTGGTTAAGTATAAAAGGGGCAAACGAGGGATATTTCCCTTCATTTATTTTTTGAGGGACATTATTCTTTGAAATAACAGTATAATATACAGTTAGTGTTAATAACCTGTGAGCTCAATGCCATCAGTTTAACTGGCACTTATCATTTTACTGCTATTAACCGATGTGGGTTATGAAGCATAGTAGTTTATGTATTCAGTTCTGTATAGTCCTAGTTTCAAACTTTACTGTTAAATTTAGTGTCATTTTGCCCCGAATTTTCAATGTTTCTCTTATTTTAGCTCTGCCAAGCTGCCCCATACCTGGAGACTCAGATAAATACTATTTATTAAATATAAAAAGTTCAAAGAGGAAGGTGAGTGAATTCTGGGGTGCGCGAGAGTGACAAAGGGATGGGAGGGGGGCGGGTAATTTTCAAACTTTTACCAAACCTCTCCTTGACATATCATCGGAAAGTCCTTTCACCATTCTTTCATATTATGAACCTTTCTCCTTCCAGAGTTGAATTCCGGAAGTGGTTCGGGGTGGGGGGGGGGGGAGCGGTGCGGGGGTGACCTTTTTATTTTAATTGTAGAGATTTCTACAATAAATATCATTAAATGAGGTTTTTTAATGGAGCTCTCCGATAAATATTATTTATTAAATATAAAATTTTAAAAGTGGGGCTGCGTGATTTCCGGGTATATTCTAGGATAAAAGAGGGAACCCACGTGGGAGGGGTAGATTTCAAACTTTTTTTGGACCAGTCATTTGATCTATCATCGGAAAGTTTTCGGTTATCATCGCAAAGTTACTCTTTCATATTATGAACCTTTCTTCTTCCTTCCTTAGTTTGGCGGCCCGAGAGAGGCACTTTTCGAACTTTTTTGAAATCGTAGCGTTTTTAAACATTTTAGATCGGATTTTTTTTACGGAGCCCTCCGATAAATAATTTTTAATATATGAAAATTTCAAAGAGAAGGATGGGCAGGGTATATTTCGGGGGGGGGGGGGGCACGATAATTGGAATCCTGGGAGTTGGGACTCTTTTCTATCTTTTGCCGACACCCCTCATGTGATATATCATTGGAAAGCTCTGTGACTACTATTTCATTTTATATATCGCCCGCGCCCCTCCCCTTACTTTGCCCCCGAGCGGGGGCACTTTACTAAATTTAGCTGACACCCCTCATGTGCCATAACGTTGGAAAGTCCTGTGACCACTTATTCATATTATGCACTTTCCTTGACCCTCCCTCTTACTTTGCTCCCCGCGGGAGTTCGTTTAATGTATTCCAGTCGAAGACTTTATAAAAATGGGGAAATTAAAGATCCAATCTCAAATGACGTAGAAAAATCAATAAAAAATTTTGATCCCTTTTATCATCCTTTAGTTCATATTTCTGCCACTAGGGGGTGCTTTTGATTCTTATTTCTTTGGCCATTTTGGTGCTAATTGCCGAAAAATTCTAATTTTTGATACTTAAACTCCCCTTACCGCTTCATAGCTACTCGCGTTTTTTCAACCAGGGGGCACCCTTACAAGACTTTTCCAGTCTTATGGCTCCTTTATAGTTTCCCTTTGGTTTGTTGTTTTTTTATTCCATCTGTTTTCAGTTACCCTATATTTAATAAAATCTGCCTTATATATATGTAAAAACAATGATTTCAATAATCGATTCTAGAACATCTCCTTTGTAGATTCTCGAAAGTAATCGATGACTGCATCGATTGTGTATTTTACGATAACGATTTTTTTCGATTGGTAAATTTTCGAGAATCGCCCATCACTAAGCCCTATCACTACTATGAAATTGTCGGCCAGAATAATAGCTAAGTTTTCCAATAACTGTTTTTAGCTTTTCTCGTTATAATCGATTGTAAAACATCTCGATTGTAGATTCTAGCAATTAATCGATGGCTGTATCGATTGTGATTTTTTACGATGACGATTTTTCTCGATTGTTGAATTCTCGAGAATCGCCCATCACTATCTTCCACAATACGGAGAAAATGCAAAAAGATACATCCAAATGAGGTAGTAGTTACTAAAATTTTATTTGGAAAATTTGAAATTTTATTGAAATTAAATCTACAACGATTAGATGAAATGATGTCCTTTTCCATAAATTTTAAATCAAGACATCTGTCAAGAATTTTTTTGAAAATATAAATAACCGCTCTCTTTTTGCTATAAGTCACAGAAAATGTCAGCACTGAATCTAAACCAATACAACACTTAGCGATAACGTATAGCTATAAGATATGGCTGTAGTATACAATCGAAGTAGTAAGCAAAATATAGGAGCCATATGTTTACATGAGTTTGATTACGCGTAGAAAAGATTGATAGAATGTGACGTCATATCAAGCCTTTTTTTTTCTTTTTCTTAAAATTTTTTCATGAAATTTGACTATTTGTATTAAAATAAATATTTTAATTAAAAAAAAAAAACATTCAAATTGAAGTGCTACGTTATTTTCCCGCTCTTATAGTTAAAGTTTTTATTTTATATACAAAAAAATGTAAATTTTCTGTTTAGAACGACGTCAATATCAAACGCGCAAAAATATAGCAAGAAAATCTGATTTTTTATTGGCAAATAGAAACAAAATACACGCGTTATCCTTACTTTTTTCACATTATTGTGTCATTTTTTAGGGTGTGGCAACAGGAAAGAGACGTTTGACTTAAAAAATATTTAAAAAGAGATATTTCTATAATGTTATATTATGGAAGTGGTAGAAAAAAGGGATAAATAGTGGTCGGATAATTTTTTTAAGTAGACAGTGATCTTTTCCACGTTCTAAAACGTATGTACAGCAAATTTCGTGCAAATCGGTCTAAAATTGAAGATTTGTATAAAGAACAAACCGGCTTTTATACATATAGATATATCTTGTTCAAAATTTCAATCGTTAATAAAATACTTATTATTCATCCTATCAAGTTGAAATAATTTTTTTAAACTTGAACTGGATGACAATTGATGTTAATACAGTTTTTTCAAATATTAACTCATTAATTAAATTTTAATTAATTAATTTTAGTTTTACATGGGAGACAAAATGGCGGCCATTGGTTATTGAACAGCATTTAATGCATCTTCATATCTATAAGGGGGTTTACCATAGGGCGGACCCTGTAATGTCACCAAATTCTCATAGACTTCCATTGTAAACCTACTTGCTTATAGAAAATCAACAAATTGAGATATTTTAATGCAACAAAAACTAATATTAGCTTAAGGGATTATATTAAAATTTTCTTTGATGACCTAAGTAGGAATTGATTTTAAAAACAAAATTTTTATATTATTTGTTTCTGTTTTGTATCAGAAATCATTTCAGACCATGAATTGCTATGTGATTTCCCATTGTCTAGGTCCATCATTCCTCCTAAAAGTTTGAAACCGATGTGCAGAAACACCCTGTATATATGAAATATATGATTTAATTAATATGTGAAGAATATCCTTTATTCAGAATAAGTTGTATAAAAGTTCATGCAATTAATTATACATTGTTTCATATTATGTTCATTAAAACCAAACATAAGAAACATAAGTACTTTGCATTAAAATATTTATTGAAATATTAATCATAATTAAGAATGTTATTATGAAAAATTCATAAATAGGAATATATATTTTTTTCTTTACAGGTTTAATCCTCATTGTGGAAAACTATTCAAAATTCATTTTCTTTTTCATCTAACTATTAGTTGTAAAGTTATAAGCTAATATGTAAAATTGGAAATTTTAAGAGACCGTTCTTTTGATTAACGTTGAAAATCTTTTTCCTATCATTACATGCATGATAAATATGGTTACTCAATGATATATTTATGAATTTCCTTATTCGTAATGTTATTCGCGTTAACAAATAAATGTTATATCAGTATTTTAATCATTTGTGATGTAATACCGACTAATATTTCGAGGGATTTTCTCAATACACGCCTATTATACATTTAAATTCATATTTAACATGTTTTTTAAGTTTTTAAGATAAAACTAAAGGAATTTGACATTACAAATTCAAAGAAAGACGCATATAAGAACATAAAAGATTATATCTGTTCGCATTGTGATTTTTGATTTTCGTATAAATTTTAATGTGTGTATGACTCTATAAATTTAAGAGGCACATGACGTCACTGCTTATATCAATTTCTTCCATGGACTGTTTAGACCCTGCCTCCCGCAAATATTTGCTAGAATGAAAACCTATCAAATAGAATTTTTTTGGTATTTAATGTATACACAAACCAATATAAATAGTGTTATTAACATTATGTTTAATCTTTTTATTAAACAATACTGATATAAATACTACGGGACAGTCGTGCTCCAACCTGCGAAGCAGTAAGTGCTTTGCGATCATACGGCAACCGTGCGATGTTTTATTTTAATTGCATTTTCTTTTGAAAATAAACCAACACTCATTGAAACCAATATTAATTAATTTCGAAAAATATATGCTTAAAGTACATCTTTCCGAACAACATTTTAAATGCCCAGGAGCATTGCATTTTCACGCCTTTACAAAACCAAATCCTTATTGATAGACATAGGACTGACGATTTAAGAAAATAAAATACGACTTAAAAAGAAAACTATCCTTCTCATACGCAATGTTCTTTTTCAATTCCTACTATTAGTTCACACTCTCCCTATATTTATTTATTTATTTATATATATATCTTGTTCAAATTTTCAATTGTTAATAAAATACTCATTATTCATCCTATCAAGTTGAAATTAATTTTTTTAAACTTGTACTGGATGACAATTGATGTTAATACCAATTTTTTCAAACTTTAATTCATTAATTAAATTTTAATTTAACTAGGAGGGCTCCACCCCCCTGCTCACTACCCCCCCCCCCCCCCCCCCCGCGTAAATGCTTCGCGATTCCGTTCGGTATCGCGAGGATCGCTTCGCAATTCCTCATTTTCTATGCATTCAATTTTTAGATTCCAATTGATATAAACGCGCTCCACCCCAACTGCTGACGATTTTATTTCCTTATCTCCAAGCAGGTAATCATTAGAGCTTACAGAGTTTTATAATTAAAAGAATTATTAAATATCAAATCATTAAAAAGAGGTAAAATTTATAATTTAGTTGAATAATTATAAATTAAATAAAAATTATATATATAGTGCTACGAATATTGTAAATAAGTAGCGTTTTTGCTTAAAAATAAAGTAAATAGATCAATTAAGCTCTATTCATAAGCTAATATTATTGTTTGATTGCATTGAAATATCTCAATTTGTTGATTTTCTGCAAGCAAGTAAACCCTATTGGTTTTCAATGGGAGTCTATGGAAATTTGGCGAAATACTGGAAATAGCGTCAAGTTGGCTTCACTTCTGGTGACTAATTTTGTTCGCCAAATTTAGAGGTATATCGCCAAGTTGGCGACAAACTTAGCTGTTTTTGGCGACAAAGCCGGGACCCATCCCTTGGTATAGCGTCAGAAAGCACTGACAAATCAGCTGCGTTTCGCATTATCTGCGCAGATTTTCATTGGCTCATTTCCAAAGCATTACTTTTTTTTATATATATAGAAGGATTAATTTTAGTTTTACCTGAGAGACAAAATAGCGGCCATTGGTTATTGAACAGCATTTAATGCATCTTCATATCTATAAGCGAGTTACCATAGGGGACCCTGTTCTGTCGCCAAATACTGCCAAGTTTGTCGCCAACTTGACGATATATCGCCAAATTTGGCGACCAAAATGAGAAGCCAAATGTGACGCCAACTTGGCGATATCTCTAATATTTCGCCAAATTCCCATAGACTTCCATTGTAAACGTACTTGCTTATAGAAAATCAACAAATTGAGATATTTTAATGCAACAAAAACTAATATTAGCTTAAGGGATTAGATTAAATTTTTCTTTGATGACCTAAGTAGGAATTGACTTTAAAAACAAATTTTTTATATTACTTGTTATTTTTTAAAAAAATACTGCTAAATATTACACCATCTACCTGGGGGTAAACTTTTTTATTTACCAACAGTCTATCTCCATGCATCAATTCAAACATATTTTACTGTGAATTAAACCTATTTTCAGTTGACGCCAACTCTACGTCTATGTTTATTGTGACGTCTACGATGACGTATTTACATAGATCAAAAAGTTTCATAATAACGCTTATAATTTCTGAATTTAAAATATTAAAAGAGATATATGATTGACATATTCATCTGTTTAATTTTTGATGGCGTGCCAATAATATCAACAACAAGAGATTTTCGTTGGTGTGGATGAGAGAGCTAAATAAGTAAATGATCTCATTTTCTCATTATTGATGTCATTTTCTCATTAAAATGAAAAGAAAACCAAGGGGGGAAATTTAGCCTCTCTGCATTCAGTTGGACAATTATTATTTCATATATTCATTTCATATAGCCGAATTAATCGTTTCATTAGAATTTTAAAAATATAGAGTACATATATCTAGTTTGTTAAATAGCTTCAACCATTTAGAAATGCTACTACAAGTGATACTTTAACATTTTAAAAACTTTGCTGGCATTTTTTCGTATTGATTTATTTGATATCCTTATATAGTTGGAAAAAGTTTTCTCTAATTACTGTAATAAGAACCATTGTGTATTAAACAAAAATTTCGCGCAGGAAAATATGCTCATTAATCTTTTCCAATGCGCGAAATCCAATGAGGAAATCATTAAACGGTAAAACGTAAAATTACCATAAAACAAAATCTTTTAAAAACTTTCGTGGATAATTACGGAGTTTACGTAATGTCTCTAACACTAGAAATTTCGGGAAATCTACAACAAAGACTTTTGAAGAAAAATGTTTTTAAAAACTCTAACGAAAATTAATGTTATTCATTTGAAATATAGTTATTTACACAAGCTAAATTATAATGCTTTTCATTGATGTTGCGTTCTAAATATTTTCTAAGGTCGATTCACTAAATGTGTTTTATAGAATCATTTATTCTATTTTATAGAAAAAAACATTACTCATCTTGTGTAACCGCAACATGGAATTAGGTTATTGGAATTTTTTTTTTTTTTATGAAAGATATTGTAAGTGCTTTAAACCAGTATTTATGTGTAAAGATTTCTGAAACTAAATAAGCAAATTATTCTTATTTTTAGTTCAATTTCTTAGTTCAGCAATACTTTTTAAAAATTAAATATGATCTTTGGAATTCAAATATAACGCCCATATCTCATTATCATGAAAAGATTCGAATCAAAATAGATTTGTAACACATGTTTTGTTAGATTGGCAAATAAACAGTTCACGGAATTGTCAAAATGATTTGAACCAAAATTCAAACCGAATGCTTGCATGTTCATACATATCCCAATTTATTCACATTTTATCATTTATGTTAACTTTATTTTTATATTAATTAGATTCTAAAAATATATGTCTTTCTTTCTCTTATAACAAAGAAGAAAAGATCTATTACTTTGGTTGGAAAAAAAATTCTCTTAATTCTTCTAAATTTTCTTTTACTTTGACCAGTCGTTTGAGTACATGAGTGTGGTAAGAATTTGTTTAACCCCTTAAAGACTGACGTTGCATTTTCCCAACATTATGTTTGTGTCTTTTTATTTTATTGTAAATATTTTTTTGAAAAACTTTATTACCACTCATTATATGTATGATTTTTATTTTCAAGTGAAACAAATTTATTCGAGCTGTAAAAAAATAGAAATACAGTAGACTCCCTGAAATCCACCACCTTTAAATCCACAAACACCTAAAATCCACACATCATGGCAGATGTAATTAATGGAACTTTCATTTCAGATGTAAGATCAAAATTACGGACTTTTTTATTTTTATATTATTCTGTATGTATTTTAACTGCAATTCTCATTAATATGACTGAACTCATGCTTTTTCATAAAAGAAGTATAAATTTATTTGAAAAAATGAAAAAATTCAAGATATTACTGATATCTTTGGTAATCACAATCTTTTTACCTAATATATTTATGTATTAGTCAAGCTGTTTTTGGTTATTAAGTCTGGCTAAACCTGAAATAAAAATTCTTTATTCTATGATTTTGGTGTGAATTGGTAGGGTACATTTATGAGTTAAGTTACACTGAAAAATTCAAGAAAAATGTATCTGTATGTTGCATATTTTATACATTATCTATTATTTACTTGACATTAACTTATAATAATTTAATCATTTTTAAATTCATCATAATTTTCATTATTTTAGTTTATTACTTAATTATTTTAATATTCTTTTACACTGGCCTCTAAAAGTTAAGGTACAGGGGCTGGATGCTTTCGATTGCACACGTTTTGTGGAATATCTACAAAAATTATTGGCGAATTGTTTTTGAACTTCTGGGATGAAAAGAACATGTTTGATTTCATATTTATTTTTTTGTGAAGATTTAGTCGGGAGTCAATTAGGGGCTAATAATAAATTTAATAATAAAATAATATTTGCGATCACCTATGTAACAGAAAATGCTGGAAATGGTTTGTCACTGCGAAATAACTATTTGGATCTTGTTGAAAGTTTTTGTGCATTTGTGTAAGCATAGCACTCATATTCGTGAAGATGTTATTGTGTCTGTGAAAAATTCAAAAGTTTTTTGCTTATAGCATGCAGAGTTTTCAACCAAATTTTACACAACTTTCCGAAAACTTGCCAAAGAATAGTAGCAACAGTATAACTGCTGTTAAAACATGAATATATTGAATATTTGATGAGATATGAGAATTTTTATGAGATAAATTTTAACTGCGCATGCTCGGAAGATTTCAAAATTTTTATTTCATAATTTGGTAGTCAGTATTTTGGGGCAACTTCTATAAAAAGTCCAGTCAAATGTTGTAAAAACTTAGAAAGATATATTGAGCTGATTGAAAAATTGTGGAAAATCCCTTATAATAAAGCTATTTTTGGGAAGCAACTCACTATATCGACCCTATCTTTGTGAATTTTCGAGATATTTGACTGGACTTTTTATGTACGTTGCCCTAAATAGCTGACTACCAAATTATATAATAAATATTTTTGGATATTCCACGCATGCGCAGTTAAAAATTATTTCATACAAATGCCCCTATTTCATTAAATATTCAATATATTCATGTTTTAATTGCAGTATACTGTTGCTACTGTTCTTTGTCAGGTTTTTGGAAAGTTGCGTTAAATTAGGTTGAAAACTCTGTATGCTATAAACAAAAAACTTTTTAATTTTTCACAAAAACGTTAACATCTTTACGAATATGAGTGCTATGCTTACACAAATGCATACAAACGTTGAACAGGGCACAGATATTCATTTACCATAGTGACAAACCATTTCCAGCCTTTTCTGTTACATAGGTGATCGCAAATATTATTTTATTATTAAATTTATTATTAGCCCCCTAATTGAACCCCCGATAAATCTTCACCGAGAAATATAAAATCAAACATGTTCTTTACATCCTAGAAGTTCAAGCACAATTCGCCAATAATGTTGGTAGATTATCGACAAAACGTGTGCAATCGAAAGCATCCAGTCCCTGTACCTTAACTTTTGGAGGCCAGTGTATATTGTAAGCATTCATTATAATTTTGACTGCATTAGTACATTCTAATTACTGTTTTAAGAGTGTAAATATATCAATGACCAGAAATCCACAAAATTCTAAAATTCGCACAACCTCATGACCCAAGATAAGCGGATTTGAGATTGTGTTCATAGATGCACTTCAAGAATGAAATACAATTCAGCAATTCAAGATACGGATATTATATCTAACTATGTGTAGTAAATGTAATGTACCGCTACATAGTAAGTGTTTTAAAACTTTTCATATGGCAAAAAGGCAGCAGATTTGTACTGACGTTAATTTTTGTAACATTATCATATCTCACATAAAAATTAAAAAAAATTGCAATATCGCTTTTTTTTTCTCATTTAGTCATTTATATATATAAAATAAAATTTTATTTATGTCAAGTATAAAAAGGTGTGCTCTTAATGGGTTAATTGTTTAACTCAGGGAAATTTACTTTTGATTTTATTTTCAGCATCCTATAACCCCCATGAAAGTGCTACACAATCTGAGATCTTAAATTAATTCATTTGCTAATAAAGATATGAAAGCTGAGAATTCATAATCCTTGGTCAAGCTTAAAGGGTTGATCATACCTTCACAATGACAATGTTAATTTTTCATTTGGGATTGGTAAAGGGGGGAAATAGAAGTAGATATATCGGATACCAACTATCCTGAAATGGTATGGGGCCAAATGTGACTTCAAATTCCTATCAAACAAAGCATTTCTGCAGAATAATGTTTTTAAATTACATTATTATACCGAGTATATCACTATCAAAACTGTAGAATTCGGTTCACCTCTAGGCATTAGTATGCACACATGAGGTAGTAATTTATTTATGTGTACCATTTTTAGGTGCGTTCGTAATTATATAAATACGTAGCACCTATAGTCGTCGTTCAGTCCGTCCGTCTGTCCGTCCGTCTGTCCGTCTGTCCGTCCGTCTGTCCGTCTGTCCGTCCGTCCGTCCGTCTGTCCGCATGTAACAGAGCAAAAACTACCCAACCGAATAGTCTTAAATTTCAAATATATGATTGTTGCAAAATTTTGTCGAGCCATTTCAAATTTTATGAAAATCGGATGTATAGTTTAATTACAGGGACAGTCAAAAGTTTTTCTTTACATTACGGCCAATGGGAAAAATTATTGCAAGTGGATTTTAATGATATTAGAGCCTTCCGAATGATCTGAAATTTTAAAGATATAATTGTTGCAAAAGTTTGTCGAGCCATTTCAAATTTTAGGAAAATCGGACGTATAGTTTAATTACAGGGACAGTCAAAAGTTTTTCTTTACATTACGGCCAATGGGAAAAATTATTGCAAGTGGATTTTAATGGTATTAGAGCCTTCCGAATGATCTGAAATTTTAAAGATATAATTGTTGAAAAATTTTGTAGAGCCATTTCAAATTTTAGGAAAATCGGATGTATAGTTTAATTACAGGGACAGCCAAAAGTTTTTTTTTACATTACGGCCAATGGGAAAAATTATTGCAAGTGCATTTTAATTATATTACAGCCTTCCGAATGGTCTGAAATTTTAAATATATAATTGTTGCAAAATCTTGTTGAGCTATTTCAAATTTTAGGAAAATCGGATGTATAGTTTAATTACAGGGACAGTCAAAAGTGTTCCGAAAAAATTATTGGAAGTGCATTTTAATGATGTATCAGACTATGCACGTTATGAAGTGCAAAAAATTATACATTCAGTACAATATGGGGTGCAAAAAATAATTTTAAAACTAGTTATAGTACGAACGCACCTCATCTGCCACGTTTGACGAGCAATTTCCAACTTGTTTTTAATTAGCCTAAACAAGCGATTAGATAACATATTAGATTTCAATGTAATTTAAAATGCCTTCTATTCTTGGTGCTGACAATAAATTATTTTATTCCATTAAATAAAATGTAGGCCTTTTAATAATTAAGTGTAATTTGAAAACTAATAAATATATTATTAGCAAAAATAACAACGTAATAACGTAACAACTTAAACAGAAATAATGTGCAACTATTGTAATTTTTAAGGAGATGTTGTGTGACAATATATTAACCATTACAATAGAGAATAATCCTGCATTTGTTTCATGTGAAATTAAAATAAAATCTCATGATTATAAATATTTAAATTCATGAAGTAAATGCCTATATTTATATATTTGAAATCCTTCTTTTAGGCTAATGGAAAATATTTCTTTTAATTTATACTTCTGGAAGCGAAATGTGTCTGGAAGCGATAAAAAAAATCCACTTGAACTTATTTTCCCATTTCACACTTGTAACTTAAGCTAACACTCATATCATATGAAAACAGACATTTCCCCCCAAATAAGCAAAGCTCACAAGTTTAAAGAGGTTTAATGTTGTATAAACGACGGAGTAGAAATAAAAATATAATGCAAATGTCAAATTTAAAATTTAAAGATACATGAAGATATTTAGGAATATCTATATTATTGTAAATTTATTGTTTTGATTAAGGAGATCCGGTCGTCAAAATCTTATTTTCTTTATTAATAAGCATTTTATAATATTTTTTTTCTCTGAAATATTTCTTTATATAAAGATTATTTTTGGGATAAAATGTTTTTGAAAACTTCATTTTTTTAAATTTTAAATTAAATTATTTTTAATTATATAATTTCTGATATAACTCATGAAGTAATTGCCCTATTCCATTAGGGTTTTTTTAAATTGTGCGAGATAAGGCTGCTTGTGTATTTGTCACCAGGATTTACAAAAATATTACTTACACATTTGAAAATAAATTTAAAAGTAAAATAAAGAAGATTTTTAAGATTGATTACATTGGAAAACAATGGGTCTATTGATTCTAGTCCCCGTTTATAAAATTTTATGTTCAATATTATTATATTGATATTGAATTATCAATATTCATTTCACAGTTTGAAATATAACTATTTAATCATACAAATGGATTAGGCTTACCTAAGTTCATCTTATCGGGAGATAAAAGACTAATTTAAATTTCTTCGGAATAAAAGTTCATTCTGCGTATGGAGTAATTGCAGAGAGAAATTGTAGACATAACACCATATATTTTAACATCACAAATACAAAAAACACATAACTTTTCGCGAACATACTTTCGTTTCAATAAATCTTACATCATAGAATTTCGTAGCTACAGTTCAGTTCATAAAGTTCTAAAAATATTTTGTTTGTCAACAAAAAAATATCGTCTGCGCGAGACGCAAAATAAAAAAGATTAAATTAAGACCATGGGAGTAGCGATAAAACGCAACACACTCCCACCTTTGAGTTTCGAATTCAATGAAACTCAAACTTTACTTTGGGTTTATATACACGACCATATCTGGGTCGTTTTTCAGGTACAGTCACCACTCGAGAGTCACCAACACCTTTTTGGAAAATAGTTTCAGTAGATTCAGTATCTAAAAAGCAGTCTTTAACAGAATGTTGGATCATCGGCTTACTCGTCGCAGGGTCTGAAGAACAGTTTTTACCAGTCAGCTTTATCATCGGTTTAGCAGAAGTAGGATCTAAAGGACACTCTTTACCATTCGGTTGAACAGTCTGTTCGGAAGATATTGAGTTTTGAGCTATAGAATGCAGTTCAGTACCTCTTTCATGAGTTACTTCTAGAGGTATCAATCTGAGGACAGGACGTAAAAATTCGCCACCTTTCATTTTTACCTTTACTAATTGTACATTTCCATCTTTAGAAGGATAAAGTTCAATAACTTTGGCAAGTGGTCATTCAAGTTTCTTAAGATTCTCACTAGACAGTAGAACAACATCACCAATCTGAACAGGTCTCTGATTTTTTGTCAAATTTCGAGGATTGTCTTAAATATCCCAAATATTCAGTGCGGAATCTTTTCCTCAAATCTTCTTTTAGTCGCTGTCTATAGGCATGTCTCTTGCTAATAGACGATGAATCCAAAATGTCATGATCAGGAACACTTGATTCTCTAATGTCTTGTAAAAACATAGAAGGAATAAGTGGTATTAAATCATCAATTTCCTCTGAAACTTAGGTCAAAGGCCGCTGATTAACAATACTTTTAGTATCGCAAATAACAGTTTGCATTTCTTCTATGTTCACAGAGCTTCGTCCTAAAACTTTTCGAAGGATCCCTTTGATTATGCCTATCAAACGTTCCCACCATCCACCCCACCACGGTGCAGATGGAGGATTAAATTTCCAAGTGATCTTCTTAGCTTCGCTATACTGAGAAACGACATCCCAATCGATTTTCTTAAGCAAATTTTCAGCACTCGTACATTTTTTTCCCATTGACACTATGTACTATTACAGGTCTACCTCTTCGGCCTATAAATCTTCTAAAAGCTTTCAAAAAGTTGCCAGTCGATAAAGATGTGGCTATCTCAAAATGTATGGCTCTGTAGACAGCGCATGTGACAATAACTATCCAAGCTTTCTGACCTCCTCGAAGAAGTAAAGGACCGGCGTAGTCAGTTCCTACAACTTCGAACACTGCAGCTTCTTTTATATGATCTTCCGGAAGTGGTGCTTCTATAATCGGTTTAGGTCTTGAATTAAATCTTTTAAAACGTACACAGTTTTTAACTACCTTTCTAACAGTCTTCCTGCATTTCAAAATATAAAAGTCTTCTCTTAAATTATTCATCAATATCTGGGTACCAGCATGATTTAAACTACGATGTCTTGTCTGAATAAGTATTTCCACAACTGGATGGCTACTGGGTAACAGTATCGGAAATCGGAAATTTCTTTTATCTTCTCTCATCAGAATACGAGTCTTCACTTTCAGTAGTCCATTCGATTCTACATAACACTGAAGTGATTTTAAGCGTTTATCTTCAGTTCCTAAAAATGACTCTTTTTGTACTATTTTTAATAAAGCTATTTCAGCTCTATTTATTTCTTCTAGAGTTAAGTAGTCCAGAAATCCGGTTGGCACGTTCCACTTTACAGTTTGTAAAAAATCTAGAAATCCAAGCAATAATTCTGATCAGTTTGTCGTACGACGAAAATCTGTTATAAATTTTTTCAGTTGATTCTTCATGATTCGTTGTGCTAATAACAGTTTTTCTCTTTTTGGAATATACTATGTTGAAATCAGGAACAACGTTGGATTTCAGCCATTCTTCTTCCGGTCTTTGCAACCATTCCGGACCCTCCCACCATTTAGATTTTGTTAAAGTTTCTGCATTACAACCACGAGAAGGGAGGTCTGCTGCATTTAATGATTCCGGGATGTGATACCAATTTTCAGGTTCTGTCAATGATCGGATTTCTTTAACTCCATTGAAAACAAAAGGAGCCAAATTTTCAGTTCCCTTGATCCAATATAGAGCAATTGCTGAATGAGACCAGAAAAATTTCGGGATATGTTTCAACTGAAGATCATGTATCACAATCTGTGCTAATCTAACTCCTATATTACAGGAAAGTAGTTCGAATAGAAATGGTTTTCATAGGCGCAACTCTGCACCTAGCCTGTATCGGCTAACAAGATATTGTATTTTCAGTCACACATCTTAAAAATATACATGTAGAATAGGCATTCTTACTTGCATCACGATGTGCAAAGACAGATTTTCTGGTGCTTCATAATTGGAAATAATACAACGAGGGATTTCTATTTCCTTTAATTTAGAGACATCCTTTCGCCATTTTTCAAATTTCTTCGCAATAGATTCAGGCAATTCAGCATCCCATGAAACTTGCAATTTCCAACATTCTTGAAGGAGAATCTTTGGCCCTAAGGTGACAGGACACGTGAATGGGATCGAAAATTCTATGAACAGCACTCAGAATTGTTCTTTTCGTTACAATAGTACTGCCTTCAAAATTTTTTCGTAGATCTATTTTCAAAGTATCAGATTTCAAATTCCACATTAGTCCCAAAACTGGAACATTCTTGTCTTCTAATAAAGGAAAGTTTTCTACTTCTGTTTTATGGTGATTATACTTCCATCCTCGAAGATCAAATTTAGCATTTTGGAAAATAACTTTGGATTCTTCAATAAATTTTTCAAGCTCTTCATGGTTTTCTACACTAGTGACACAGTTATCTATGTAAAAAGACTTTAACAACTTATATTCTGTTTCTTTAAATCTCGAAGGTACGTTCTTAAAATGATATCGGATAGTTGCACCAAGCAAATAAGGCGAACATGTAAGGCCGAAAACAACCCTTTTATGCTGGAAAATTTTCAACATTTCGTGGTCATATTCCTCCCACCATAAAAATTTCAGAAATGGTCTATCTCGCTCATTCAAACCAATTTGCAGAAAGGCTCTTCGAGTATCCGCAATCACGCCAATTTTCTTGAATCGAAATTTATTTAAAATAGTCGGAATAAGTTCTATAATGTTAGGACCTTTCTCTAAACAATCCTTGATTGAAGGTGAATCTTTTTGTCCTGCTGAACCATCAAAGACTGGTCTAACTGTTGTAGTTGAATCGTCTTTAATCACAGCTCTGTGTGGCAAGTAATGCTCACTTTCGTCGTTACAGGAGTCCTTAACTTCTTCAATAACGCCTTCTTGTATCCATTCTTTTTGCATCTTCATACTCTTGTAACGTTCCCGTTTTCTGTAATGATTCAACACAACTTCTTAATCATTGTTCAGCGATTTTTCGACCAGTTGGCAATGGAGGATGGTTTTCAATCCATGGGAGGCTCACTTCATACCTTCCTTCTGCATCTATTTTTATATTTCTATTAAAAAGTTCTTCGGTTGCTTTTTCGATTTCCTGTTTGTTTCCGCTTTCACCAGGATACAGAATTCCAAGTGTGTCTAGCCGCCATAAATCTGAAATTTTTGCATCATTTATATGTAGTGACATAACGCTGTTCGTGCTATCAGATACGTTAAACATGACAGTTTTCCCCATCATATTCCAACCAAGACATGTTTCCATTAATACTAAACCAGAACCCAGTTGTTTTATTTTTCCAGTATGCAACTTTCCTGCTACATCAGCATCTGTAAACCCATGAATTTCGTGAGGTGAAAATTGATATAGCAATTCAACCTGGTTATTCAAATCAGAGAGAAAGATTTTTTGTTTCTTAATTTCACTTATAAATGAGTCACAAGGAATTTTAGGAATGTCCGAACAAATTTTTCTTGATCTAACATTTCGACACAATAGCGATAATTATCAAAGAAGTCGCTCAGACTGATCAAATACTTCTTATGCGAGGATACAGTTTCTGTGCCACCGAATAAACTATGTGTCAATTTATCTTTCCCTATGCGTTCATATCCCATCTCGGGCAGTGCAAAAGCTGATAAATATGATTTACTGCTGCCTGAGTCAATTAATATTCTTATATATTTCATCTTATTATCACATCTAAGACGTACAATAAGCGTTTGTAAAAGTACGTGGCGAGTACTTGTTTTATTGGATAATACAGTGTCTTATTAAATTTCGATATCTGATTTTTCCATAATCGGGTCTTCATTATTAATTTTTGTTGGACACATTATTTTGAAATGTAATCTACCGCAATCACAGGGTGGTATTTTCGTTTTACAAAACCGAGATATGTGTTTTCTTATCTCTAAACATTTAAAACAAGCCCCCTTTTTCATTAATATTTGTTTTTTCTCTTCATGAGATAAGCCATTAGCATGTCTACATTCGGTACTTAAATGTGACTTGTTACAAAAAACACACGTTTCCCTTTTCATTTTCGATATATAATTCCGTAACCGTTGGAATGTCTCTTACTCGTTAGTGGACGCAGGATAAATATTTTTGTTTACATTTCCTAGATTAAACCCACTTCTCCCCAAACGGACTTTTTCTTCACTTTCGATTTCGTTCCGTAAAAATTTCATCAAGCAATCTAACTTATTATTATTTTCATCTTTTGAATTTAAAGTAATGGAATTTAAATTTCTTTCCTAAATTCTCAATATTTCAACAGGCTAGCACGATTCAATCAATGGATAAAGAATTGCAGAATAATGTTCACTTGAAACACCTAATATTTTTAATGATCTTAAATATGTTTCAATTTTGTCCTACAATTTAAAAAGAGGAATTCGTGGACCTTTTCCTGTTGTATTATTCATCATTAAAGTAAGCACTTCTCTTATATAAACTTCTATTAACATATCAGTACGACCAAAACGAGCTTTTAAACATTCAATGACATTTTCATAACTATCACCAGATGCGGGGTAGGATTCAACAATTTCTCTAGCCCTTGAATCCTTTAATGTTACTTGCAACAAATATTGATATTTATCTTCTTTCGCTTCAGAATCGTTATGTATTTTATCAAACTAAGCCCAAAAAGCCAACCAATCTTTAATATCTCCCCCGAATAATTTAAATTCTATCTTTGGAAGTTTAAATTTCCGTTTCGTAATATTTTGTGTCTCGGAAACCTTTAAAATTTTTTGAACTTTAGTTTTTAACTTAATAAATTTCTCTTCATACACGCTAAAACTTTCGTATTCTTTATCATAATTTTCTTGAGAACATGATTGATCGTTTAAAAGAAGATCTAAAATTTCTCTTTCTTTTGGTTTTAGATCTGCCCATTTTTCATCTAATTGAGCATATAAAATCTCAATTTCTTCGGTATCTTTATCTTCATCATTTAATTTGTTCTCAAGTAAATTAGCAATTCCCTTAAAAGCGCTTCTTAATGGAGTGCGTATTTTTTTAATTTGTTCCATTATCTTATTTTACTTTCTTAAATAATATCATATCCCAGCAGCTGGATGCCAAATAATATTGATTCTAGTCCCCGTTTATAAAATTTTATGTTCAATATTATTATATTGATATTGAATTATCAATATTCATTTCACAGTTTAAAATATAACTGTTTAATCATACAAATGGATTAGGCTTACCTAAGTTCATCTTATCGGGAGATAAAAGACTAATTTAAATTTCTTCGGAATAAAAGTTCATTCTGCGTATGGAGTAATTGCAGAGACAAATTGTAGATATAACACCATATATTTTAACATCACAAATACAAAAAACACATAACTTTTCATGAACATACTTTCGTTTCAATAAATCTTAGATCATAGAATTTCGTAGCTACAGTTCAGTTCATAAAGTTCTAAAAACATTTTGTTTGTCAACAAAAAAATATCGTCTGCGCGAGGCGCAAAATAAAAACGATTAAATTAAGACCATGGGAGCAGCGATAAAACGCAACAGGGTCTATCACAGAACTGAAATTAGTGGATTCAAGATCGGTTTTTGCGCTGATTCCGAATACGCTTTCTTTTTCCTCTTGGTAGACCAGTTTTTTAGAAACTTGCATATTTAATTTTATGCAAATTTAAGCTTTTTTGCGCTATTTTGTGCAAATTTTAGATGCAATAAATACCAGATTGAATTACCTTTTCTAGATAATGACTACTGGACCATTTACTTCAGATAAATGTCACGATATGTATATGTGTTTTATCTGTCAGTTACTAAGCCTAATTTGCATATTTTCAATGGTGTAATATTTACATTGCTATCAATTTTAAAGTAGATGCCACAGAATTTTCGTATTGCTTTTCTAGACCTAATATTTCTGCTGATTTCGAATCTGCAATCTGTTTCCTTATACCACGTCTAGTTTTTGAATAAAATGAATTTCTACTTTTGTACGGTATTGACACATGTTTGCGTAATGCTTTTCTAGACTTCATATTTCTGCTGATTTTGAATCTACAATCTGTTTCCTTATATCACGCCTAGTTTTTGAATAAATTTAATTTCTAGTTTTGCACGGTATTGGCACAAGTTTGATATTAGCTGCTTTTTAGGGGTGTAATCTCATTATCAAATCTGTGAACAGTGTCAGATTCGTATCAGAGACATAAACAACAATTTATATAATCGAAAACAAAATTGAAAAAGAAATGTTTGTTAAACACGCTGATGTAGACAGTTTACAAATCGTAGAATTATTTTAAGGGTTATTTAATGCTAAAGTTGGTCAAAACCGTTCTATTAAAAAAGAGCAAAAACTAAGCATGGAAATTTAATAATTTTTAGATCATTTTATACATTAGAAGTTCCCGGTGTGCATACTTTCATTTATTTTTTTAATTTAACTAATTTCTGAGGGTTTATTTCCAATTTAAATTAAAATTTTCAGCATTTCCAGAGATATTTTTTAGATATTTTAGAAAAAAGTTATTATCTTAAATTGTCGCCTAAATTGTAAAAATTTCTGAAATAAAAATATATTTCCTTTAAACTGAAAATTTATTGACACGTGACTGTTATAAACAGAAAAAAAACTTTGAAATTAGAATTAAATGATTACATGTTAAAATGAGGAAAATATTAAAAATTACGTCATAAAAACTGTTTATACACGAGAATATTTAAAAAGAGAAAACACTGTAAAACAGTTAATTATTTAATATCTGTTAAAAGCAGTAAATATGTGGGTGGAATTACGTCCCATTTTCAAATAGCCAAATAATATTGTCAAGCAGTTTAAATTAAAATGTATATTTACTCATACACTTAAGATTTATTTCATATTTCCAGATAACCTTTTTAACTACTGATGCCAAAGACAGAGCAAATAATAATATTCCCTTTCTAACAATTGGAATATTTCCAGTGCAAAAAGAAAAGATTGGTTAAAATTACGTCAGATTTAAAACGTGAGATTTAAAATCATTTTCTTACAGCTGCATTTAAAAAATACCTGGAAGCAAAGACTCTGTTGACTTAGTTCATTTTACATTAGCAATTTTCAGACGTTTAACAAATCTTATTTAATTAAACATGAAAACAGCAATTCACAACAGCTTTTTTTGCCTTAAAATCTTTCATTAAAAGAGAAATAAATGAAAACCTGTTTACAGAGATATCGCCACTGTTTTTTAAATTATAATTCAGTCTTTCGTAATCTTTTTTGAGCCTATCAAATTAACAGATTTTTAGAGTTTGAACGCGGATTGGCGAGCGAAGCTCGTAGGGTGCAGAGCTCCCTAGTTGTACAACATTTACAAAATTTTCATAAATCGAAGTATGCAAAGATCTCAAAAATAAGACCCGCTATAGTAAATCTGAAGCTAGATTCAGAATCGGTACAAAAAACCACATAAGAGAAAACTAATTTCGGTTTTGTGAAACAGGAAAAGTTCAAATTTGTTGACCAGTGTTATTACTCCGAGGAAAATATTTTCAGATTTTTCACATGAAATAAAAAAGTCCTGAAGATAATTTATGAAAACCGGGATAACTGAGATAACAGGACTTAAAGTTTCATTTACTAGTGGGACTGGACTGATATTACAACACCATTTTTTTTTTATATCTGCTGATGTAATCATAGTAGAAATACACTAGTTGATTTATTTAATTATTCAACTTTGTAGTATTGTTTTTAGCAAAAACTGATAAGAAATGCCTTTTTTGAGACTTTTGACTCCCAGACCCCCACAATATTCTTTTTATTTCTATTATTAGCTTTAAAATGGAACATAACAGCTTTATCTACCATACAATCTCCGCAAATTCAGTTATCGCCGAATGTACAAACACTGGATATATATAAATGAAGCCATTACAAAAGAGAAAAAATGGATACAGCATTTTATGATATTTAACAGTAAACTTTGTATAAAATGCCTTATAACTATTATACGTAAGAAATAAATTTAAATGTAGACACCTAATACAACTCAATCGTAATGTTTTCAATAGAAAAAATATTAGTATTTTAGTAGACAAATTATTGTAACAAAAAGATCAATATCAAATTGGGATATGATCTTGAAAAATTTTAAGATACTAAAATAAAGATACAGAAATAAAGATGATATTTTAAATTTCGTTATAAAAAAAATCAGCATTGTTAACATGAACATATTTTATTTTATGTGTCGAAATATTTAGACGCTGTTTTTACGTCACAATTTACACAATTTACTGATCATGTGAAACTATTACAAGGAATTTTTAATAAAAAGATCATTTTAAAATTTAGTACATTTATTTAGCCATGTGTCCACAATCCAATTTTCATTTAAAAAAATACAAATTTATTGAAAATTTATGAAGTATTAAATTTTGTGACGCTTTCTGAAACAAACTGTTATGAAAATAATTTAAAAGTAAATTTTTAAATTATAAACTGTTATTGCATTTTCAAACGCATCTTTCTGATGTTGTATTTTGTCAAGTTTTGCTTTAAACAGAAAATAATTTTCCCTTTAAATGAATGTCCGTTTGTAACCTGGGTTAAAAATGTGTTTTGCAATTGTATAATATTTATTCAAGGCTGACTTATATGATTAAAATAATTATACTTTACACGCATCTTGTACTCAACCCATAACCTGCCATTATAACTTTGAAATAAAAATTGCTGTAGCATCTATTGCTGTAGCGACAGTCGACGGCTGTTTTTATTATTGGAAAGTGAAATCATGTGTATAGTTTAAAGTTAGCTTGTATTAAATAGTTAAGCAAAAAGACTGCTGACTACCCAACTTTTAAAACGTCTAGAATAAACGTTTTCTTTTAAACACTATGACAAAATCGTTTTAGATATAACATTCTAAACATATCGTTTTAAATATGACTTAATTTGTACTATTAAATGATTTTGCATGAAATAATTTCATTATTTTAAAGTTTTCTTTCTTTTATATACTCACCTGTAAATGTATTTTTGAGTTGAAAAAGGTTTGGAAATATCATTTGTGCGTTTTAAAATCTGTAACAGTAAGTAAAGAACGGCTTTTTCAAAATACGAAATAAATCCCTGCTAAGAAATTTAAATGAATTACATTACAAAAAAATAATTGCTGAAATGATTGGAAACTGCACACGACCATCAAGACACGTATATTCATTCAAAAAATGGTTAAATTGTTATGAATAGTTTTCGATCCCACAAAATTTATGTAACAGAAATCGCGTCACCAAATCAAGAATGAATAGCATTTAAAATAATTCTTCTATTTAAAAATTGTCTTCTTCAACCTGTTTAACATACAATTTTATATAAACGACTATCGTTCAGGTTTTTATATGCATTAGTCTGTCTTATAAGCTATGCTGTCTTATAAGCAGAGAAAGTAAAAAAGTTACAATAAACTGAATTACGACACAATCAGCATAAGTTAGTGCTTTAGAATGAAGAGATATAAAAATGCGATTGGTAACAAAAAAAAAAAATCACTTTGTAAAAACCAATGTTACAGAATTGAAAATAATATTTTTATTAATCCGATCATTTATTTTCATAAGAGAAAACTGTTTTTAAAAAATTGTGCGTTCCCACATCATCATAAGAGAATGGGTTACACTAAAAAATTGACAGACTGAAACACTTTTTGTCTAAAAAAATTAAATGTGTTCTCATTTCGACAATTTAAGTGCCTACGCTAGTAAGACAAAGACATTCGCAAGCTAATGTTAATCCTAGGAAGAATTGCGTTTAATTTTATCATTCCAATATACACACATAAACATATATATGTATATCATACGATATCTGTGATTGATGGCTATCCGAGTAGCTTTGCACTTTTACAATTTTGATTCTAGTTCTTATTTCTATTATTTTTTATCTTTTTATGTGAGGATATTTTCAGTTTTGGTACCTGTTCCGAAGTTAAAAGTGTTCTCAGGAAAAGAAACTGCGTTGGTTTAGGAGGCTACACTAATCAGGCGAACACACTCGCATGGTAGTATTAAACAAGTGATAGCGTTCTTTTAAAATTTTTCGTTTTCCTTTCAATATTTTTAGGTGATTCTTTTTAATTGGACAGCAGAAGTCGATCTCTAACCGGGTCTTTTTTAGATTTTTCGTTTTTGCTTGCTAATTCTCTTTTTTCTTTCTTTCTTTCGTTTAATTTCTTTTCCTTTAAGAAGCCATTTTCATGTTTGGAAATGATTCCAAATGTGAAAGTATCCTTATAAAAAAACTGCAATCAAAACCCAATAGTTCAAGAAGGGCCCGCTTACAAGATTGATCATTTTCATTTATCCAGTAAAAAAAAAAAAAAAAAAAAAAATTAACGTAATGAAATGCGAACTAGAAATTCGAAAAAAAAAAACTGTTATTAATTGAACATTAACTTCTGTTTATGTTCGCGTACGTACTAGCATACTGTTTTAAAGTGTCGCTGAAGATTTTTTAGTTCGTCTCGTCGGCGTTTCAGAAAGGTACATGAATAGTAGCTGGCTTGGTTTGGGTGAATATATTGATACTTTTGGAAAATAGGCAGAAAAATTAGAAATTTTCAAAAATTATTTAATCTGATGATCAATGCAAATGTGGATTGTTTCTTCAATTTCATGTGAAATGTAGCTATTAAAATATTTCACGCAAATATCAAAAGACTTAAGTATTTTTAAATCCCACATTCAAACAAAAGAAGCATCAGGAAGGTTTCTTATTAATTTTTGGTTAACTATGTTATTCTCGTATTGCGTTATTTCATTATTATTTTCCTTTAGACGGCGGTCTCGATCTTTCCAAAGATAGTAAAAGATTTAGCACGATTACATCAATCTCTTACACACACACAAAAAAAACAGAGGATGAAATTAATGAATCGCTTGTAAAATTTAATAAACTAATCTGAAAGTTTTCAGAAATAATGAAGATTTGAAAATATTAAGTATTTTTATATTAACCCGTCCAAATCTTGGCAATTGCAATTTTTTTAACCAATTGCAGCTTTAAGCTTTCGCATGTATAAGCTAGAAACAATGTTTTGTTGCTGAAATGTTTTGATTTGTGGTATTATCTCGTATGTTTGGCTTATTTATTTATTTTGTGTTTTCAATTAAATAAGTAAATTACGTGTATTTTAAATGCAAGTATTTTAAATCAACTGAGTTAAAGATATGATTTAATAACGTATTGTATTTTAAAAGAAATGTTAGTATGTTTTTGAAAAAAAAAGAAATATTTATATTTTAAACGAAATGAATGCAATACGTATGGTGGCGATAGGAACAATGCTTGGCGATTTATCACTTGCGTCCGACTAACACAAAATTACCAAATAATTTAATATATCTTTGGATTATAACTTACAAGTCGTTATTTTTTTTTTTATTTATTTTTTTTTTTTTCACTCGAAAATCTTATTTCACCTGTTCTTAAATTATGCATTGATATGAACTTATTATTTCATTTACTAGAAACCATTGAATGCATCTAAAGACATGAATTGTGTAAGCAAAGAGTTGTACAACGAATGAACTTTTGAAATGGGTATTCTGATCTCATCCCGGGTTTTTCGATAATTCTGAAGACTAGCTAATCTCCTGGCATCTCTGGTAAATCTCTATCATGAATACCTGAATGTGAAATTAAAAAATCGGTATCGAAATTAATAAATCGGTCTTAAAATTTATTAAATTAATCTGGAAATTTTCTTCGACTCTGAGAATGAGCATATATAAGATAACTTAATAAAAATTTCTTTCAAAATTTAACACAAAATTAAAATCTATAATTTTTCAGTTGATTTTCTGTTATATTTATTTACACGAGTTCTTAAGTTATGACTTTGCTTGAAAGTAACAATACATTTACCAGAGACTAGCAAATGCATTTAAAATCACTATATTAATAATGAGTTGTATAATGAATGACGTTTACTCACAAGTATTCGGCTCAGATCTCCGGCTATTTCATTATTCTCATCACTGGACATTTATAAGTTAAAAACTTGACGATCAAATTAACAAGTTTCTCTTAAAATTTATTAATAAAATCCGAGGGTTTTTTCGATAATACATATAGTCCAGTCAAATTGGGTTTTTTTCTGGAAATAATTACAAAAGTTTTTAAACTTTGTAATATTGTTTGGAAAGCTCTACTAATAAACATACTAAAAGTCCTAATGGATTGGGGGTGAGCTCGATGGGGGAGACAAAAGAATGTACCTTTCTTCGGTTTTTTGTTAATATCTCGTAATCTATAAGTCCAATCGAAAAATTTCTAGTACAAAAAATAAAGACAATTAAATTTTCAAAAAAAAAGTTATAAACATTTTTATTTAGAGGCCGTAGTTAACGAGATAAACGCATTCAAAAATGAAGAAATTTGCCAGAAATCACACACCAGTGCCAGGGAGGGGGTCAATTACACTTACATTGCACCGACTTAAATTTAAACGAGTGTTAACAAATGTTGTGGTCGGGTGAATGGAAGCCTGAATAATAATTTCAACAAATGACATTTTGCTGAATTATAGATTATGTTATATAGATTATATGTTCCGTAATTGGGTATGCAGTCATTTTAAAAAGCGAGGCTTAAGGCTAATTTAATTAACTTCTATAACCTTTTTTTGTATACTTTTTTTACATCGATTATAGATATGTTGAGCCATCCATCCGTCATGAATAAAGAATAATACAACAAGTTTGATACAACAAATTGATATTTTCATCATAATCACTTATCTTTATTATATTTTACTAATTACGTGTACGAATAAACTTTAATTTTTCAATAACTTAGACCTGTTGAAGTTTTTAAGTAAATAGTATTTTGGTAACTTTAAATTAAAGTAATAATTGTTTTAAGAATCAGACTAACCAGTATTCGATGGATTTTTTATTGCAATTAATTTTGTAGGTTATTATTAATCAATGTAAATTGTTCTTCTTTAAACTTTTTCTTTGGTCGAAATTAGACAGGTTCTACCTCGCATATGTTATTTATGTTATCAATATCCCTTTTTCTCAACCAATACGTAGCATACAACGATGAATAACGTATTATTGGATAGTATTTTGTGCCCACATCTGACATTGCATACTGATTTTAACTGATATCTAACGTATAACGGTGAATGAAGTATCATTTGATAAGATGCTTTGCACACATCTGACATTATATACTAATACAGTGAAACTTCTTTTAAAGGCCACCCCTATTCAAAGGCCACCTCTAATAAGGGCCAATATTTTTAGGAAGGAAAAATTTCCCCATAGACATAATGTTAAATTTACTCCTATTAGGTGCCGCACCTACCCCTCATAAACGCCATTTTTTCACATGTGCCTTAAATCCTAAGCAGGTGTATTGAATTCCTGAACGAAAAGATAAGAGTTCAGCAAACAACTGCACTTGCAACAAAGAAAGCAGGGGGAGATGGGATGATTTAGTAACACAATGAAGGACCACAAACTTTTGAGACAAACAGGTGTTCCTCACACTTTGTTTGACCTTTCAACCTATAGGGGCTGAGTTGGAGGGAAAACTTGACCCTTTGCTGTGGGCACTCAAAGGATAACAGGTTGTCTAGAAAAACTGTTTCCACATTTACTAAAGCTGTGAATGCATATTGAAATACAATTTTTACACCTGTCAGGAAACGCTAACAGAAATAAGTAAACTAATATCTCATTCTGAGGCATTAATAAATGATGCAAATTTAAGTAATTTGTTCGATAAAGTAAAAAAATCATTAAAAACCAAAATTGTCTGCAAAAAAATTATGAAAAGTAAACAAACTTCAATCGAAATTTTTTTCAATCATATATAGAGTTTGAAAATGTCAATAAACAGTTTTTTCATCTATATGTTTTGATTTCCTTATTTTAGCTGTTGTTTTTTTGTCAACCCTATTCAAGGGTCACCCCTCATAAGGGCCAATTTTCAATGGAACGGCAGGTGGCCCTTACAGAGAGGTTTCACTGTATTTCGTTAATATTTTTTGATTAAGTATGACCATACATATTTTTTCTTATGTCAAGTTTTTTCCCTATACACATACAAAACTCGAAACGATGCATAGGGTTTCTATCTATTATACGAATATCTAGGGATCTATTATACGAATTGTTTTTGAAGAAGTTTTTGAAATAGTAAACCCATATTTCGTTAAAATAAGTTGTTTTATTTAAAAATATGGAGTTAATTATAAATTTATAAAAATTAACCCGAAGATTTCAGTGCTAAAACCTGGCATGGGTGTACTGGTTTTAATGAAAATCTATTTTTTGAACATTCTTATACAGCGTTTATTATGCTGTAAATGTATTATATTTTAGTTGGGTATTTTGAATATTGCGTATATTGCACGAGAAAATCTAATCTCACTAATTCATAAATTATGTCTTGACATGAAAATATTAATACATTTACCAAAAAAACACAATGCATTCAAAAACAAATTCTATGAACAAAGTTTTGTATGTTTAATCGAGTTTACTAATACATTTTCCGCTCACATCTCTTGTTACTTTTGGCGACTTCTACAAATTCCTGAATAGCATTTTCATCCTTATAATCTATTCCACTTCATTTCTTTGAAATTCGAAATATATATCTTGTCGTAAAGTTCAAATTTAACACATTTCTATTCAGAAATTTCTTTACCCGCGATTGCCCTCGAATTTAACTTTTGAGAATTCCAAGTCGAGAAGCACAAGCAATTCACTAAATCTTCATGCATCGATTCCATAT
Source organism: Maratus speciosus (assembly GCA_963932465.1). Classification (NCBI taxonomy): domain Eukaryota; kingdom Metazoa; phylum Arthropoda; class Arachnida; order Araneae; family Salticidae; genus Maratus; species Maratus speciosus. Next base: position 164,838,486 of record OZ010786.1, on the reverse strand, counting down.
GGATTTCTAATCTTCTAAAAGCCATAGGCAGTTCCAAATTTCCCATGCTTTAATGTTGTAGAGCTTTAATAAATTCCTGAAATCCGTGTATAATGGAAATATATGTTAGGAAGTGCAGTGTAAAAGAACAGTAATAGATTATTGTAAAATGCCAGATGTATCTAAACTAATGGAACAAATTTCAGGGGCATGAAATAATGTGGCGTAGAACGCGTGAAGTCAAAACAACTTTAAGTAAGATAATAGGTTCATAATTATCTTATGTACTCAAAATTACAATGTATCTCACTTTAAACCTAATTCGATTTTTTCTTCAAAACTATAACAATTGTAACCATTCTATAACGGTATTTAAAAAAACTTACTTTGCTTTCTGTTGTGTTCTGCGTGCTAGAAATGTCCACCATTCGCGTTCAAATAACAGTTACTTTCGATAATTTGGAGTGCAAAAACTGACAGGCACACAGTATCCTTCGCCAAGTTACAGTACACTTCTAGCATGTTATATTTTTTCATCACAATTTATACAAAGCGAAGTTAATTTAATGAATCTCTTTATAAAAAGTCACTATTGATTTAAAATCGTGAACGAAAATTCGGGTTTAATTTATATCCAAGACATGACCTGTATTTTTGACTGAACAAGTGCATTGTGGTACTACTGTACTGATTTAGCTTTCATTTCTTCATTGCGAAGTGATATTAGCCCCTTCTTATGGTTTTTGTTCTGAACATTTACATGAAAGAGCATCAAAATTTAAACTTTAGAGAGCGCTATTATGTTTTTCTCTGATACATAAAATTGTAAAATTTACTGAAGTTTTTGCAACTATTTGCTTATTTAAGCAATTTAATTTAACTTAAAAAAAAAACTGCACTCGTAGTTGCTTTATGCTTTTTTTCCATATCAAAGTATAAAATTTTGCAAACGCTCTAACATACCACAAAAGCAAATAAAAGAATATGCGATACGACAGTGAATGATGTCATAGTTACAATGAACTTGAGGTAAACAGATTATATTTGTAATTTGATATTTTAGTTACTCTAGTAGTTGTTGAATATTTACAATGCAAAAAGAAGTTAATGAGTTTAAAGTATATGATTAAAAGGCAATCTGTAAAACATTTGATAGAGATGATTACTTCATCATATAAAGTAGCAATTTTATTCACTTAATTTTTAACATAAGCTGTTGCATTTAATAGTGCAAATACTTTTATCAAAGAGACACAAAACGACCAATAATTTAAATTTATTAGCATTAAAGATATATTAACAAAAGATTAACTACTGTATATTCTATCCCAACGGTCTTTCATAATTTCGGAGGATATTTTTTCATTTATTTATTACCGTCTGCCAGCTACAATAAAAAACGTGATGTTTAATTACTGTACAAATGTTATCTTCACTGCAATGAGATGACATATAACGCCACGTAGCAGCACTCTGCGGGTTTAAGCGTTCCTATCTCAAAAACTGTACCTATTATTGAAAAAAGTCAGTTATAAAGTTGTAGAATGTCACTGATTTAATACGAAACAAAAACTGTGTTACATGAAAAAATTCTAATTAAAATTTTAGAAGTCTTCAAATATAACATTTTATATCGAGTTACTACCTACCATTAAACCACAAATTCGATGCAGAAGTGTGGCAGATTATTAGACAGACGCATATGTACTATATGAAATGCAATTGGGAATTTCGTTCTGGCTTTTTATAATTTGCGTTCTGCAGAATGGAGTGTGATGGATTTGTACAGTTAGATAATTTTCAAGCATGCTTTTTAGTATATAGGATATCGTTCTAAGTTACTTAGTTATAGAATTATGGGTGAAAATTTTATAATCAGATGAACCTGGTTATGAAATGATGGCCTTTTAAAAAGTTCTAATTGGTAGATTTTGTTTGTTATTGTGTCATATCGTTAGTTAGATAATTTTTCAGAGAAGGTTTTAGTATGTTGCTTATCGTTCAATCTTGATGCTATAAACTTTTCAAATGTGTAATATATATAATAAGACATAATATTGGAATATTTTAAAATAATTCAAAACCATTTTATCGATTCTTACAAATCTCAGAAAAAATCATTTATTTTTTAGAAAAGATAATATGTGGCGAACAAAACAGCAATGTTTTTTCCTGTTTTTCTATAAGGTATAGGGTGATTCATTATTAACTCAGCAAGGATTTTATCCTAAAAACTTTTAAAATTATGACTTTACATTTTCAAAAATCATAACAATTTATACAAATATTTAAAAATTTAGAAACAGACTAAATAATGAACATTAGTTCTATTAACGAGCGTGTTTGAAATAAAACTTAAAAATAAAATTAGTTTTTTCTTTAGGAAATCTAACATTCCTTCGATAAGCGCGGCAAAAACGCTGATTCTCTGATTAAGATTCTTTTTTTTTCTTTTTAAATGTTTGTATGAGCTCTAACACTTGTTGGATTTACTGAATTTTCAATGCATGTACTTTGTAATTTACGTTACTAAAATTACTTTAAACTACTACTAAAATTACTTTACGTTACTAAAGTTACTTTAAAATTACTTTGTGTTTTAACGTGACTGACAGGGCATATTGAGTCGTATACCTTTAAAATATTTTTTCACACAGTTTAGATAAATCACACATCGGATAAATTATAATTCATTTCAATAAAGATCTGGAATTCGAAAATTAATTAATTTTAACTAGAAGTATAATCTAATTTAAAATGAGCTAAAAGCAATTTATGGCATATCAATTTCACTCTTTAAATAGAAAGACCAAAATAATAGAGTCAATTATTTTTATAACAGTCCCTATTAATCTTTTAAATGAAATTTAACAAAAAATTCTAATAAAACTGCAAAAAATTTATTTGATATAAAAGGATTGCAAATATTAAATCAAAAGTTATTTAATAAGAAAGCTTGCTGACTATATTACACTGTAAAAAAAATCTGTAGTTCTACAGATGTAAAGTTACATGCTTACTAAACTTTCATCTGTAACTGTACAAAAAAATCTGCAAATCTACAAAACTAGTTTTTGTAAAGCTACAGAAATCTGTAACTGTACAAATGAATCTGTTAAAATTACAGTAATCTTACTAAAATTTTATCTGTAACCTGGGTTGCAGTTACATGAAAAGTTCTAGGCATCCCAGTTTCCTAACAAATTTCTAGTAACCTTACAGATTTTTCGATTTTCGGCGCAAAAGTGCGTCTGTTACAGGAATTTTTGTTGTTGCCGTTACATAAAAAGTTTTAGGAATCCCAGTTTCCTTGAAAAACTTTAGTAACTTTACAGATTTTTTTTTACAGTGTAGCTTTGCACAACGGCTTAAATTGATTACATTGCAATGTTTTGACCTTTGCAAGAAATACTTGAGTAAATGTGCAGTAAAAAAAAGATAAATGTAAATCATGTATGAAAATTTAAAAATATACCAAATTAAAAGTAAAAGAAATACACAAATTATAATTTATCCAACATAAGTAATTCAAGATGAAATGGAAGAAACCGTTATTCCATTTATTGCAGTATGACAAACTCTAACTAAAGTACATACATTTGTTTAAATGCATTTTTTTAACACCCGAAAAGTTTATATTAAATGTAATGCCGAAACTTTACTATAATTTTCAAGCATTTTGGTATAAAAGCGATATAGAAAAGAGCTTTTTTTCAATACCATAAATAGTAATCCTAAAGTTTTCGAATCCTAAAGTCGAATGGTATTCATAACTTTAAGTACTCTGTGATTCATTAAAGTGCTTACATTATTTTTTGAGCATGTTCTGTGGTTTCTCTGTAGTTGGTGTTTATCTAGAATTTTTCCATAATTGAGGTCCACTGACACATTTTTATAATCCAATTTCTCCTCGAATTTCAGCAGGATTTTACGCGATGATTATTTTCCGCAGTACGTCCGTCGAAAAGCATTGCGATTTCATGCAAAATAAAATTTCATTTAATTTTTATCTAAATTTTGAAACCAAAAATCCCTACAGTGTTGGGTTTTTGAAAGGGTGCGTGCTAAAATTTAGAAGCATCTTTAATTATGCGGATATTAGAAACATCTTTCATAAAGTGGAAACCTGATGACGAAAAAACTGAATTCATACTGATTTTTAGTAAAATAATAAAAATTTATAGAGATGGAAGTAGTATGAAGTCATTACAATGCATGTCATTCAGTAAGTATCCATCGGTTGTATTGTAATCAAGATCTTTTAAGTGACCTTGTAAACAAACTGTAAATGCTTCAATGCAGTCTTAGAATACAGAGCTCAATTGGGTTGAACGCAGTATCTGGACCACACTTTGACATAAGTTAGACTATTTAGTATTGTTTTTCCTTTATGTTAAGTATAGTAATTCAGTACATTAAACTGATGCAAATCTAAAACTAAACCATATTTTTATATAAAATTTAAAGATATGAACTGTTTATAAAAAAGATAAAATACACCAAACTGCTTAAAAATTGGATAATTACACACCAAGGTAGTCCTATCTAAAGAACTTTTGAGTAACCCTGTAAATGAAACGTAAATGCTACAATTCTGTTTTACAACTTGAAGCTTACTTGTGTCGACTGTAGTAACAAATCTTAATATCATGCGTACTGTACTCGACTATTTTGACAAGAGTTATACCATTTAATTTATTTTTGCTCTATGTTAAATATAGGAATCAATTACTCCAATGTCATATAAATCAAAAAATAATTAATAATTTTTAATGAAATTTAAAAGATTTGAAATATTTATAAAAATAATTCAATTGCAGCAAGCCGCGTAAAAATCGGATAATTACACAAATTTTTACAACTATCAAATGAACTTTTGGCTACCCTGTAAGCGAACCATAAATTCTACAATTCTGTTTTACAATACTGTTGTTTCTTTTGCTTGGCGAGAAACTCTATCGAGTTCCCTTAATAGCGCAATGGCGTTCATGCAGTTTTCAGCAATGCAGAAGGATATTCTAGGTAAAGATCAAAATTGCTTAAAAATACAAAGTCAAATACACCGATATATTTCGTTTGATTTAAAGTTCATTTGGAGAAAATGACCAGCGTAGAGGACGAAGCCTTCTATTTGTCTTATTAAACTGAGCAAGGCATAATTTATTTTAAAAAGTCCCTAGTCTTAAGTATAACCAATGTGACTTCCTTGGAAGGCAATGTATGACACATTCTGCTTGTGTTCCAATGGTGGACACATTGAACATATTTAACTTGATTTTTTATATATATATACTCTAACTTGCTTACATGTGTTAGTTTCATTAGTAAAATATTTTTTTTTTCGTAAGTGTACAAACTTTTATTAAACATTTTATTTTTAATTTTAAATTTTATTAAACTTTTTACTTTTAACTTAAACTTTTAATAAACGTTTTAATTTTAAATTTATTAAAACTATAAAAAAGAGTCTAGCTTCAAAATGTTTACAGGATATAATGATTTTGTAAACAGTTTTCACTTCTTCTTGTAGATAAATTACCAAGGAAAAAACTCGGTGTATTAATAAATTATTTACTTTAGGAAAATCTAATTATTTTAACACATTAATTAAGCTCTCAAAATTGTGATTAGAACAAGACAATATACATGTAAAAAGTAATTTTCTAAATTAATTAAATAGCTGCATGTTTTAAAAACAAAATTTAAAAAGTTTTAATACCAGCAGTTCAATGTGTTTAAAAGCTTTCACAATACCGATCAAAGTTCCATGTTGAGTTTTGTCTTTTGAGAAATAAGAATTTACAACACACCCTTAAAAAAAAAAAAAAAAAAAAATGTGAAAATGAGAATATTTTTGTAATTGAAGAAGCTTAGCCTGTCTCTTATTAATTAATAAACTTAATAAGTGTCTCATTTCTTACATTATACTCTTTATTTAATTACCTTCTTCCATAGTTAATCCTCTTATAATAAGCGCACTAATTCTGTTTTCTGAAATTAAATTTCAATTGCTTTGTTCTATTATATGTTTTAGTTTAATTCCTGCATACATTCTTATAAAAGTAAATACGTATTTAAAAATTTTGTCTTTTAACGGTTTTGATCGTAATATCTGATTTGGCAGCGGAAAAAATAGCAATTTATAATAAAGTTCAATAAAGTATGAGAACTTTATAGAAAAATTACTTTTGGTAATTTTCTTTTTGTAGTTTAATGTATTGGTACATTTTAATTTCCCAATAAGGTGTATATCTGCATCTTTAATGAAAACCTTATGTGCAGGAATACAAACATAATGTCAGGAGCCAATATTCTTGACTAATAATCTACAATTTTAGTCAAGTTCTACAAGTGGTATCTAATGTTTCCTCCAAAATACAGGGATAGACTAGATGATTTATCGGGTTTCGAAAGACTGTTTATTTACAATATACGACGTTCAAAGACGGGTAATACTTGAATAGATACATACACGCACCAAGTTTCTGGTACATGTTAAAAATGTTCAATGTGTGTGCCCTTATTCAGCCGACACACATCCCGACGATAATCCAGTTCAGTCCACGCGTTCAATAGCATGTTTTTGTCAATTTCCGTCACAGCATCAGTGATACGTTCCTGCACACGAACCACAGGTTTTTGAACTGCGTGAGTGTATGTGTCTTCTCATGTATCATCCATCTTTCTAGGTCGTATAATTCTCAATACACAGTGTTTCGAAACAAGTTGAATCATTTAGGATAACCCTGTATTTAAAACACAAATGCGTCACATATTATTTCTGGATTTGAAAACTTAGCATAAATACATATATGAGCGTGAATGCAAAGACATGAATGACAAAGCTGAAAAGTAAACTGAGCTTACACGAACTATTTTTTTTTCAATGAAAGTATATGAAATTTCAAGCACATGATAGGGTTCGAATTAATTTAATATGTAAACACCATTTATAGCATGCCCAATGAAAATACCAGAAAATTGCATACTAAGAAATGTTATAAATTGTTGGTTGTTTTGTCACATTTTTAATCATTAGTAATAAAAAATAGGGTACTTTTATAGTAAGAGGGGCTTGACATTTTTTTTAAAAAAGCATGGCGAAATTTGGGCTTCAGAAAGAGAGATTTGTTGCCAAATATTATAAACAACTGTGAAAACAAACCTTATGAACTTTTATGCTTGTTTATAAATGTATTTATATAACAATATAATTATATATATGTAAATTTATATAGTTATTGTTTTTTGTCTACACAATTTACTTCTGTTTGAATACATAAAATAAATAACTCACTTCTTTATATAAAGAAAATTGTATAGATTTTCAAAGAAGTGCTTGTGTATAAGAAATTATGAATTGGTTGACAGAAAATGTGCATAAAAAGTTTCCTTCTCTCGCCAAGACTATTTTCTTCTATCCTCCCGAGGCCCCTATACTGCAAAACTACCAAATAATATTTCATTTATAGATTTTTCTTGAAATTTTAAATAAACGAAGTTTTGTGTTACAGTTAGTATTTAAACAATAACTGCCATAAAGCTACTAACACAGCAGTATTGATATGATTTACTAGAAATTCATGTTAGAATTATCCGGGGAGTTCGCAGTGCATATTTTATTTTATGGATGAAAAATCACGTGGGTATTCATCGTATGGTTTCGACCTTAAGGTCGCAGGATTTTAATTTTCTTGAGCAGGTTGTGGATCCTCTAGAAAGCTCTGGTACGCGATACCCAACTACTTCGCAATACAGCCCGTGCTCTAAATTGAGTGGAATTTTCCGCCACAACCTGTCATCAAAATTCTCAATAACAAAAAGAAATGTTCCTTGTGCAACTATTTATAGATGCATAAGATGACCAAATTTAATGTTAGCCGGACTACTCTGGGGATTGGATACGTTATGGGTTTCCCATTTTTAATATACTAAGCAGATTACCATAATTTCATTTTCCTTTCATTTTACTGTCTTGCTATATCATTTCCATATAGCCATTTACGTATCATGTATCAAAAAAATTTCAGGATTGTATATTGTTTTGTTTAGACAAAAATTGTCTGCGATTGCGATTTTGAAGAATACTGCATGTGTTCATAATATGTATATAAACTGTATGTGACTCCGAATGTTAAAGTATGCCATAAAATGACTTTTCAACTAATACCATACATGAAATAACTAATTGTCATTCTTTACGCAAATTACATCACAATATTTAGATTATTGCTATTGCTATTGTGACAGTTTATATTAAAATAACTGTTTTGCTAATGTGATGATATGGTTTCATATTTTCACAAAAAATCCCCTTTACGGTTAGTTCAAACCTGACATGACAAATTGTGCTTTTCAGATTGTTTTAAATTTACGATTTCTTTTTATGAATGACTCAAACATCTGCAAAAGTGGTCATTCATCCTCTTAATAAACTTGCAAGCAGCAGAATTTCTTTGATGAATGAAAGGTTCTGACTTTAATAGAATTGGATTGAACGAAATATTGTGTTTCCTTTTGATTCAACGGAAATACTGAAAAAGTATATAGGCTGTTATTTTTCTGAAGTAATACCATGTATAAAAAAACTAACTAAGACATTCTTAACGCAAATTACATCATAATATTTAGCTTATTGTTATTTCTATTATGACACGTTATATTAAAATAACTGTTTTGCTAATATGATGATATGGTTTGATATTTTCACAAAAATCACCTTTACGGTTAGTTCCGACCTGACATGACAAATTGTGTTTTCCAGATTGTCTCAAATGTATGATTTCTTTTGATGAATGACTCAAACATCTGCAAAAGCGGTCATTCATCCTCTTAGTAAACTTACAAGCAGCAGAATATCTATGATGAATGAAAGGTTTTGACGTTAATAGAATTGGATTGAAAGAAATACTGTGTTTCCTTTTGATTTAACAAAAATACTGAAAAAATATTTAGACTGGTGTTTTTCTCTACTCTAATTCGTTTGCACGGCTTTGCTAGAAATATAATGTCCATTAGGATAATTTATATTTATTTACACTATATATGAATCATGTTATCTGCAGTTATTTTAAAACATTGCCATAACATATCAATAATAAATTTATCTATGAGTGGTATGTTTAAAAGTATACATAGAAGGGATAAAATAAAACGAAGAGAATGTATATAAACTTAAAATATTTTTAAATTTTTAATTTCTATAATATTTGTAAATATTTGTTTGCATTCTTAGAGTATTTCTATTCTGAAGTTTGTTTTACTGGCACATTTTGTGCTATAAAATCCATTATTTTTTAAATTTATATAATTGAAAGTTTAAAGTTTAATGAATTTGTCTTCGGCATTTTCTTTACATTAAATTGCATTTAATATAAAAGTAAATAAATGCAGCAGATCTCTGCAAATACTGGCCAATGCCAGTTTTACGAAAGTAAATATTTTGCATAAAAAAGATTTTTAATGAATTTGACTAATATTTTGTTCAGTATAAACAGAACAAAATCTTTTAAGCTACTAACTTGTCGAAATTAAAAAATCTTACTTAAGATTTTATCTAATAATGAAAAAAAGGAGTTGATCAAAAAATGAGTTCAGTATTCCATTCTGGTTTATGCTAACGATATAAAGGAAAGTTTTTTCCGAAAATGGACTGACGGTTTTAAACACATGTATAATAATCACTTATAAACAGATAAAGTTAAAAAATGCTATAAAAAGTGATAGAAAAACTTTATTAAGATTGACGATCGTTTCGTTGCACAAACGGCAACATTTTCAAAATCATTCAACGATAGAAAATATTTTCACATAATTTAAAAAACAATAAACATAGTAAACAATGTCACGCGACATGATGCATAATGAAAAACATTGTAAACATAGAATTAATTTAAAAGATTAGATTAGCTATTGGTGAGCGTGGATTAATTTTTAAAACAATAACATGGTAAACAATGTCACGAGACAACATGCATAATGAAAAGCATTGCAAAATATAAAATAAAAATAAAATTATCTTGGCTATTTGCGAGCGTGGATTAATTTCTACTATTGTTACTAACTTGAATTGTTGAATGATTTTGAAAATGTTGCCGTTTGTGCAACGAAACGATCGTCAATCTTAATAAAGATTTTCTATCACTTTTTATAGCATTTTTTAACTTTATCTGGACTGACGGTTTTTAAAATGGAATAACAAAGAGAAAATCACAGCTATTAAAAAGGCAGAAAATAAAGTGTGACGTTTGTAGTTTAATTAGTATAATTCCTAATTTTAGTACTAAATCTAACTGACAGCTGGTGCAGCGCTGCCTCAAGCTGTAAGGATACTAAGCTAACGTACACTGACAGCTAACGCACAGAAAAAAAGTAAACATCCCCTACTAACTCTGCAACTAATTATAATAGAGGAAAGTTACCGGTACCAATCGATTTGAAATAAAGTCTTTTTTTAAATGGTGCTTTTAAAATTTTCTTAGATGACCATCTACAAATCAAAACCAGACCTAACTTTGTTTTTATCAATGGAAACACAATTCTGCCAATATATTTTAAATCTTTGGTTCAAAGTATACCTAGAATCGAAATTTCTAGTCATAGGCATGATATGTTTTTGAGTTATAAAAATTAAAAATTTAGAGATTCTAATGTTAAATTATACTTTCATACTTTTATTAATATCTCCTGAAATTGTAATCCGAGTGTGATAACTTTGTGTATGGCTAAAATACTAAAAAACCCAAGCATAAATACATTGAATTTGTAATTTAAAAATTTTTTTACTACGAATTATGAACTAGGAAATTAATGTTCGAATAAAATATGAATTGCATCCAACAATTTTTTTCATAGATTTATATTTATTATGTCCTACTTTGTACAAATTCTCAATTTCAAGTTTTTCTTTCAAGTGGTTTTCGAATCATCATTAAAAAACATGAAAATGATGGTTTAAAGGGACGTCTATGATGTTCGGAAGAGCATAATTTTAAAATATAGATATTTTACTCATTTTATTGAAATATTTGGTCTGGCAATAGTTGAAACATATTAAGTGAGTGAAATGGTCATATTTGCAAGATATAATTCATTAATAGAAGTGATATTATATTCTCTAGCATTTCAACAATCGAGCACATAACTTCAATTGGATCCAACCCCTAAAATTGGTTCATTTTAAAATAATTAATTTCTCGGAAACTAATCGTATGAATTTCATGAAAATTTGGATTTAGGCTAATTCAAGTATGTAAAATTCATTTATGGTATCAAAATGGAGCATTGCTATTGAAAAAAAAAAAAAAGTTTGGGTTCGATTTGATATGTAGATCCCCCACCCCCCTAAGCAAATTTTATGTACATCATTTAAAAGTAGACTTTATTTCTAATCGTTTATAACCCGTAACGTTATTCTGCGATAATATGTTGCAGAGTTAACAGGAGATGTTACTTTTTTTCCACGACTGTACGTACATAAATGAACTAAATTAACGGCATAGTTTCAAAATTAAAGTCTAATACTTTTACAAAGTATTCATTATAATTAAATATTCAATATTAATGCATAAAAAGCGATTCGTATAAGAATTGTAGCAGATAATTTATGGAAAATTTTACGTACGATGTGCAAAAAAAAAAAAAAAATATTACTTAAAAATGTAATATAATAATTAAATCAAACTTGTTATTTTTTAACACTTACATCTCTCATAAAGCTTATAATATGAAGATTGTTTTTAATCTAAAAAAGTAAATGAAGAAAATGTTTCAAATTCCTCATATTCGTCTAGACAGTCTTTGCGAATAGAATGCAAGAAACATTTTTGCAGATTTTACCCACCCTATGTTCGAATATCGTATTCTTAAATTAAATTTCAAATTGAAAAATAATGGAAAAACTAAACTAAACGAATTATTATAGTAAGATTATTTAAATAGAACGTGGATAGAAAAAAAAAATATAAGATTACAATTCTAGGAAATAGCAATAAAAGTATATAAATGCGATGCCATGCTTCTATGATCAAAATTGAGAACAATTTTAATTTCAAAATATTTCGATTAAATTATTTGAACTATAGTATTTTGGCAAACGTTTAAAAGAGCTGTACAAAAATATCTTTCCTAAATTGGTGATGCTATTCTTAACTAATAAATTTGATTCAAATACTAGCAGGATCACCCAGCGTTGCCCGGGGTTTGTAAATAATAACCTTAAATAAAACTTAAGTTTATATAAATTTATATTCAAAATTGGTGGTAGTTGAAGTCAGAAATTTTTTTTTTGTCGTTTTTGTAACAGCTGGAGAACCTAAGATGTTGTTAGAAAAATAAAGCTAGTGAATCGGGCTATTTTTAAGGGATCATTAGAATATAATTTAAAAGAAATGTGCAAAAAATTGGGGAAATGCTTAAAAAAGGGCCTTAGGGCCCCAGTAAAAATATGTGAGTGTTAGTCTAAGGAGAAGAGTTCAAGCTCAACATTAAAATTACGCACTACGAAGGTGAGAAAAATAGGGTGTGAAAAACGCATGGCACACAAAAATTTAATGGGCCCTACGAGACCCTAAACGGGCCCATGGTCTTAACTGGAATGTAGTAACGGGAGAATAACTAAATGGAGAATGTAACAAAAAATCAAGATCGGATAAAAAGGAAGCAATTTATTAAAAATTTAGTGCACTAAAACTTCAAGGGGACGTGTACCAGCCCCTTGCAAGGGTGACAGGGTCTTAACTGAAGTGTAGAAATGGGGTAGAAACTGAAAGGAGAAATCACCCCCAAAACGAAGGAGATTGGATAGAAAATAGGCATGTTATTAAAAATTTAGTGAACTAAATCTTCAAGGGGCCCTGTACTGGGCCCCTTGGAAGTTTGTCAAGGTCTTAACTGAAAAGTAGAAATGGTATAGAAACTGAAAGGAGAATTTACCCAAAAAACGAAGAAGACCGGATAGAAAAGAGGCATGGTATTGAAATTTAGTGCACTAAAACTTCAAGGGGCCCAGTACCGGGCCCCTTGCAAGGGTGCAGGGTCTTAACTGAAACGTAGAAATGGGGTAGGAATAAAAGGAGAATTCACCCCTGAAAACGAAGAAAAACGGCTAGAAAAGAGGCATGTTATTAAAATTTAGTGCACTAAAACATCAAGGAGCCCTGGACCGGGCCCCTTGAAAGGATGCCAGGTTCTTAACTGAAATGTAGAAATGGGGTAGAAACTGAAAGGAGAGTTCACCCCGAAAACGAAGAAGATGGGATAGAAAAGCGGCGTGTTATTAACAATTTAGTGCACTAAAACTTCAAGGGCCGTGTACTGGGCCCCTTGACAGGGTTCCAGGGTCTTAACTGAAAATGTAGAAATGGGGCAGAAAATGAATGGAGAATTCACCCCAAAAACGACGAGGATCGGATAGAAAAGACGCATGTTATTAACAATTTAGTGCACTAAAACTTTAAGGGGCCCTGTAATGGGCCCCTTGACAGGGTTCCAGGGTCTTAACTGAAAATGTAGAAATGGAGCAGAAACTGAATGGGGAATTCACCCCAAAAACAACGAAGATCGGATAAAAAAGAGGCATGTTATTATTTAGTGCACTAAAACTTCAAGGGGCCCAATACTGAGCCCCTTGCAGGGGTGCCAGTGTCTTAATTGAAATGTAGAAATGGGGTGGAAACTGAAAGGAGAATTCAACTCAAAAACTAAGAAGATCGGATAGAAAAGAGGTATGTTATTAGGAATTTAGTGCACTAAAATTTCAAGGGGCACTGTAATGGCCCCTTGACAGGGTGCCAGGGTCTTAACTAAAATGTAGAAATGGGACAGAAACTGAAAGGATAATTCACCTCCAAAACGAAGAAGATCAGATCGAAAAGAGGCATGTTATTAACAATTTAGTGCATAAAAAGTTAAAGGGGCCCAGGGGCCAAGGCCCTTAAAAAATTAAAAATCTGAGCCTCAGGTGAATCAGGACCTGTCTTGAACTAATCACTCCTGAATTTTCAGACTTCTACGTGCGGTAGATTTCGCTAGCCATCGCCAACAGACACACACGCACACAGAGCGATTTGTTCTTTTATTAATATAGATTAGTCTGTGTTGGATACACATATGTTAGACCGTGCAACTATATGAAACAATATTTACAAACAATAAATATCAGTATCATTTTTATGATGATTTATTGACGAATTACTAACTGCTGATTATTCATATAAAAACACACTAATACTCAATAAAATCTCAATAAATACTCCAGTGCACTGTTATATATTCACAATATAACAAAATAAGCCGCTTATGGCTACTGCTTGCAGACCAGTGTTGGGCAGTTTTGTAATTGCAATTATCTGCAATGTAATTACAATATAATTGTATGTTAAACCTAAACTTACACTATGTGTAAAATTACTTAAATGATGACACAGTATTTAAAAATGTAAAATTATTTTAATACCTTAGAACTTTCAACTACAAAAAACATAGTCTTCTTCAGAGGAATATAAGAAATACAACAGTTATTGACGCCTAATTTTCAAAATCCACGTAGATGGTGACGAAAGGAGTGAAAGTGGAAGTTAATTTATAGATCCGGAAACATTGGGAAAATAAAACATGGATATAGGGAAGTGGAAAATTACTTGTTTTATCATTCTTTAAGTAAACTGAGCCAAATTATGGGTATGCTGTATGATAAAACGTCATTACAAACAATATTTTCTTTAGTAATAATTTCTATTGATTGGCGGATAATTAAATCATGATCATTCTTTGAGGGATATATAATTTTTGCGTCTTCGAAATTAACTTGTATATTCTGCAACGATACAAAATATTCATTGGAGCCCAGCATTTTTTTTTTAAAAATACTGTAAATATTTCCTTCTAGCTGTTGTTGCCCTGATTTCACCATACTTAAAAAATCCTTGACAGGCATGTCATTGTAACTGCGCGTATTTCGAAACGTTTGTAAAATGCCACCAGCAACTGCCCGAAGGTGATAGTCATGCAAAAAATTAAAAATGTACTGATGGTCACATCTAAATCTGGACTCCTTATTCCTTAATCTACTGCGAAGGACAAAATCGTTCTGCATGCCGAGCACCACGACCATTAGGAAACAACAGAGGAAAACACCAAAGATCTAACTTGGCTGTTCAATTATTGATTCTTTTTGCTGAAACCCGTTTTATCTGATACAAATCCAAGTCTGATTCCGACGGTTTTGATGTATTCAATGGATGAACCGCTAAGGATTCAAAAATGTAACCTTGGTCGTTTTCATCGACTTTTTCAATCATCGATTCATGTGATATCAAATTGCATATGTCTCGAAATTGCGGTTCTGGTTTAGATAAATCTGATGTATCTTGCTTTGCATTGGTGCCAAATCTGGGATCACATCAGCATATTCGCGATTTATTTGTTTGAGCTTCAATAATGCCGATTTTACTTTTTCAATATTAATTATTCATTGCCAAATTTGTTCATTTTTTGCAGATACACCCAGAAAAATGATGTTGATGTTCTGATCCATGGGCATTCCTTCCTTGTTTGGAAGATTATTCAGAGTTTCTATCAATGGTAAGGGGTAATGGATGACGTGCCCCTTCATGGTATTTAAACGATCGGTTGCTGGCACTTTTGAGCCTACTGTACCAAGCCTATATACTACTTGAAAACGCTTTGCTTTTTGAAGCAGGATTTTTTCAAATTCGTTCAATATAGCAAGCTCACTTGGCAAATCATCAATTTCGAGGTTGTTGAAAAGTGACAAATTACAATGGCATTGGCCATATTTTAATATTTGAAGGCATTTTGCACTTAAAAATAAATTGATAAAATCAAAATTTTTCAGTTCTAAATATGCGATTAATTCTAACCAACGATCATTTGATGATTCTTTCGAACCATTTCGTTTCTTATAGCGAATAAAAATGTCAAAATCATCATTTTCGTTATATTCTAACGTAATTTTACGAACGTCACGTTTACGGTAAAACATATTGCAGGAAGCACATGGAAAATGGGGAATCTGCCCCAATTCCTATAGGAGAACTTTATAATATTTTAATTTTTCCAACATGTGCTTATCTGGTAACTCCGACGGTTCAGTATTTGCCACGCAGGTATTTTCAATTCTGTCTGCAATTGCAAAGTTTTCAAGGTATTCAGAGATCCCTTTAATTAAAGCTTCATCCATCTCATGCAATTTTAAATCATATTGTCTAACAGAATACAGATTTTTTAGCAGTAAGCGAATTTTTGGAAAATCAACTGCGAAACGACGCAAAAATAACAAATCACTTTTACACGAATCAAGCAGGCAGAAAGAAGAGTGCCCTAGTTATTCAGGATCTTTTTGATGCTCATGTGAGCATGTATCCATTTTATTGGCCGAAAACTTCCGAAAATTTGTTGTTTTTTCAAATATTTTTAACAAGTGTACAATGCGCTTTATCATATGTTTTGTCAGTTTGCAGTGTGCTGGATAGCACAGTTTTGTATTTAACGATTTTGTATCAGTTTTCTCTGAATCTCAATCGAAAACTGTGGTTTCATATTGAATTTCGTTTTCATCTACGTTTGAATCGACTATTATTGTTTTATTTTGATTTTTATGAGACTGAATCTGATGCTTTCTAGACATTTATTCCTTTTTTCCGCTATTATTTTATCAAAATTTCAAAATACTGAACTTGTTCCCATGTATGCAAATTCCTTGAAGTACGGTTCAGAATATATACTGTGGAATCCTTGCCCATTTACATCTTCAACATAAATTTTGTCCTTATCATTAATGCTGGCTAATATTGCTGGACATACATTTTTTATCTTTGTAATATTTGATTTCAGCTCAAAAACAAAAAAAATCGTTTGCTAAGCGGCATTGTTACTATTGTTTCTGCTAGAATCTCTTTGATGTGGAACCGTGCTTTATTTTAATCAGAAACCTCTAAATTTGATAGTGGCTTTTTATCCATATTTGACAACAACTTTTTTAAAAATTTTGCTCTGAGACCCGACGACCCGGTTTTAAAAACGCAAGAATTTTTTTGTAATAATATTGGCGGTCTGTCACTAAATTTGTACAACACCTTTGGCACCTTATTGCGTTTTCCACTTGCCTTTTATTATCTGTACGTTCGCAGCTATAGCGCAGCTGAATGATATACCGCCGGTACCATTTAGATTTAAAATGGGAATATACCAACAATTTTTTTCGTTGACAGAGTTTATCAGAAGCTAAAAATTTTTCCTTGTTTTTTTCCTGCCATTTTGTTCGTCTCCCATTTTTTCTTTGAAACACTGCGTTTTTCTCTCTTCTGTTTACTCCAATCTTTATAATACCCAGAACAAGCTTCGTTATTTTCTTTTTGTCACTTCCTAAACTTCCATTTTTTGACCCTTTCTTTACAAGGCATCTTATAAGTTAGTTATTTTTAACCTTTAAGTTAATAATTACGATATTATTTAATTATACTATTTCACAATACTATTTCTTTATACACAACAAAAAAGTATTTACTTAGACAATAGCATCATCTCGAACGTCAACATTTCGAATATCAACAATCGAATATCAATATTTAAAAAAATATCATATATCAACTTTATCGTAAAATATGTCCCCCTTATCGTTTTATAATTGTTTCAATAAAAATAAAATGAATGCACGGAGTAACGAAAAATTTTTTATTGTCCGAATGTTAATCTTTTAACGAAACTAGTTGGCATAGCAACTCGCTGCGTTGCATTTAAATTGCATGAGATCTTAAGATTTTTTTTTTTTTTTTGGAAGTGTAAATCTATTTTTATTATTCATGTCCACAAAACTATAACATAATTTGATTGAATACTGAATTTCAAGCAATTAACAATATTATAATGTAGATTAAATGTTTATTAAAGTAAAATACACATTTCCAAAATTCATTTATAATAAAAAAGAAAAATGCCCAGCTAAACTGATGGCATTGAGCTCACAGGCTATTCACACTAATTGTATATCATACTCTTATTTTAAAGAATAATGCCCCTCAAAAAAATAAGTGAAGGGGAATTAGCCCCCGTTTCACCCTTTATACTTAACCAGTGAACCTCCAAATCTAATAAGGGAAGCTCCTTATCATAATAAACCGGTGTACCAAATTTGGAGCAAATCGAATTATCCTGCAAAAAAAACCCATTTATCTAAATTAAGAGGGTGGACTAGCCCCCCCCCCCCCCTTTATCCTTAACCAATGAATCCCCAAAACGAATCAGGGAAGCTCTTTAACATAATAAACAGGTATACCAAATTTGGAGCAAAGCGAATAATTCTGCATGAAAAACCCATTTATCTGAATTAAGGGGGTGGACTAGCCCCCCTTTTCCCCCTTTATTCTTAACCAATGAACCCCCAAAACTAAATCAGGGAAGTTCCTTAACCTAATTAACCGGTATACCAAATTCGGAGCAAATCGAATCATTCTGCATGAAAAACCCATTTATCTGAAGAAACAGGGGTGGACTAACCCCCCCCCCTTTTCCCCCTTTATCCTTAACCAATGAACCCCCAAAACTAATCAGGGAAGTTCCTTAACATAATAAACCGGTATACCAAATACGGAGCAAATCGAATGATTCTGCATGAAAAACCCATTTATCTGAATTAAGGGGGGTGGGCTAACCCCATTTTTCCCCCTTTATCCTTAACCAATGAACTCCCAAAACTAATCAAGGAAGTTCCTTAACATAATAAACCGGTATACCAAATTCGGGGCAAATCGAATGATTCTGCATGAAAAACCCAATTATCTGAGTTAAGGGGTGGATTAACTCCCCTTTTCCCCCTTTATCCTTAACCAATGAACCTCCAAAACTAATCAGGGAAGTTCCTTAACATAATAAACTGGCATACCAAATTCGGAGAAAATCGAATCATTCTGCATGAAAAACCCATTTATCTGAATTAAGGGGTTGGACTAACCCCGTTTTTTCCCCTTTATCCTTAACCAATGAACTCCCAAAACTAATCAGGAAAGCGCCTTAACCTAATAAACTGGTATACCAAATTCGGAGTAAATCGAATCATTCTGCATGAAAAACCCATTTATCTGAATAAAAAGGGGTGGACTAACCCCCCTTTTCCCCCTTTATCCTTAACCAATGAACCCCCAAAACTAATCAGGGAAGTTCCTTAACATAATAAACCGGTATACCAAATACGGAGCAAATCGAATGATTCTGCATGAAAAACCCATTTATCTGAATTATGGGGGGTGGACTAACCCCGTTTTTCCCCCTTTATCCTTAACCAATGAACTCCCAAAACTAATCAGGGAAGTTCCTTAACATAATAAACCGGTATACCAAATTTGGGGCAAATCGAATGATTCTGCATGAAAAACCCAATTATCTGAATTAAGGGGGTGGGCTAACCCCCCTTTTCCCCCTTTATCCTTAACCAATGAACCTCCAATACTAATCAGGGAAGTTCCTTAACATAATAAACCGGTATACCAAATTCGGAGAAAATCGAATCATTCTGCATGAAAATCCCATTTATCTGAAGAAACAGGGGTGGACTAACCCCCCCTTTTCCCCCTTTATCCTTAACCAATGAACCCCCAAAACTAATCAGGGAAGTTCCTTAACATAATAAACCGGTATACCAAATACGGAGCAAATCGAATGATTCTGCATGAAAAACCCATTTATCTGAATTAAGGGGGGTGGGCTAACCCCGTTTTTCCCCCTTTATCCTTAACCAATGAACTCCCAAAACTAATCAAGGAAGTTCCTTAACATAATAAACCGGTATACCAAATTCGGGGCAAATCGAATGATTCTGCATGAAAAACCCAATTATCTGAGTTAAGGGGTGGATTAACCCCCCTTTTCCCCCTTTATCCTTAACCAATGAACCTCCAAAACTAATCAGGGAAGTTCCTTAACATAATAAACTGGCATACCAAATTCGGAGAAAATCGAATCATTCTGCATGAAAAACCCATTTATCTGAATTAAGGGGTTGGACTAACCCCGTTTTTTCCCCTTTATCCTTAACCAATGAACTCCCAAAACTAATCAGGAAAGCGCCTTAACCTAATAAACTGGTATACCAAATTCGGAGTAAATCGAATCATTCTGCATGAAAAACCCATTTATCTGAATAAAAAGGGGTGGACTAACCCCCCTTTTCCCCCTTTATCCTTAACCAATGAACCCCCAAAACTAATCAGGGAAGTTCCTTAACATAATAAACCGGTATACCAAATACGGAGCAAATCGAATGATTCTGCATGAAAAACCCATTTATCTGAATTATGGGGGGTGGACTAACCCCGTTTTTCCCCCTTTATCCTTAACCAATGAACTCCCAAAACTAATCAGGGAAGTTCCTTAACATAATAAACCGGTATACCAAATTTGGGGCAAATCGAATGATTCTGCATGAAAAACCCAATTATCTGAATTAAGGGGGTGGGCTAACCCCCCTTTTCCCCCTTTATCCTTAACCAATGAACCTCCAATACTAATCAGGGAAGTTCCTTAACATAATAAACCGGTATACCAAATTCGGAGAAAATCGAATCATTCTGCATGAAAATCCCATTTATCTGAAGAAACAGGGGTGGACTAACCCCCCCTTTTCCCCCTTTATCCTTAACCAATGAACCCCCAAAACTAATCAGGGAAGTTCCTTAACATAATAAACCGGTATACCAAATACGGAGCAAATCGAATGATTCTGCATGAAAAACCCATTTATCTGAATTAAGGGGTTGGACTAACCCCGTTTTTCCCCTTTATCCTTAACCAATGAACTCCCAAAACTAATCAGGGAAGCGCCTTATCACAATGAACCTAGGAAAAAATTTTGAAGCAAATCGGATGTTTCTATCAAGAGTTATCGCGTTACGTACCTACGTACCTACGTACATACATACATACATACATACAGAGCGGGCGGGCACATTAGCTCTCAGGCTTTGATAGCCTGTGAGCTAAAAAGCATTGCGTTCTTTTAAGATTTGACTTTTTATTTAGAAACTTGATAACACATGAAATCATTTTGACGAAACTGGATAAAAATCACGTCATTTGGAAAATCTAGAAGAAAGGCTTTGTGAAAAATTTTAAGCGCGACATTTTTCAAAAAAGTTGTTTTTTGTTTAAATTTACTTGCTGTAAATATAAGCTAATAATCCTATCGATGCATGCAAAAAACTTAAATTTGATTTTGTCCAGCCACCTTGGTTAAATATTAGTAATAATAATAATAAAAAAAAAACTATGATCTAATATTTGTAGATGACAATTTGTAAGCAGACGGTTTTTTTCTAGTTTTGATTAAGTTGCTTCGTGAAGATGAATATGTAAAACTATGTTTTATTCGTCACTTTTTATTTCTTACCCCTTCTTTCTATTTGATACTATAAAAATTTCAAAGGGTAAAAATGAGAGAAAGAAAGATAGAAAGTGTATAAAATGAAAAGTTGTAGAAGGGAGAATTAATTTAAAAATACACTAAACATCTTTTTTTTTCATTTATTTATGATTCTATTTAGGTTTATTATGTTATGATAATGGATCATTATTCTTTCATAATAGAGCCTGCGTGAAATAGAGATACATTTAAAAGAAATTGTACTAAAAAATTAAATTAAAAACCATAAAAAATGAGTAAATTGAGGTACAGTTTTCAAACAAATTGCATTTGAAAGTACATTTTCAAATGCACTTTCCCCCACACGATTGTGTAAAAATTGAAAATGTGCGATATTTAGAAATTTAAACCGAATGACCTAGCATTTACCAAAAATTTATGTGTGGCTTAAAAATAAAACTTCCATTTTATGGATCGTAATAATAAGGATTAATTTGTAATACGACAATTATAATAATTACCTCATTAATATCTTATTATAATTGTTATAATAAGGCACATTTAGCTACAATTTATATATATTTATGAAAAATGTGCATTTTCTGTTTAGAATGACGTCGATTTATAATGTAAAAATACATCAGGAGAATCTGAATTTGTATCGACTTATAAAAACAAAGTACGCGTATTATCCTTTTTTTTTTAAATTATTGTGCTATTTTTAGGGTGTGGCAACACAAATGAAAAGATTTAATTAGAAAATTAAAAAGGACAGATTTCTATATTTTTTAAATTATGGAAAGTATATTGCACTATTTAAAGTTTAAATGGTTGCCATTCCTTTAATATTGGATATTTTTTTACCCGACCTTCGAAAGGCACATCGCTAAATTCAGAGCTTTCCAACAAACTATTACTCATCACTGAATGATTCCTGGTTTGGTTTGTAATTGAGTTGTTGCTTTTTCATCATGTTTCAAAACGTAAAAGATGCGGCTGAGCTCTACTATACAGCACTATCGTGCTGTATGGTATTCTACATCTCTCAAAATGTTTTATTTTCTTGTACAAACATAATAAAATAAAATGAATTTTTATAAACGAAACCAAACTGCGAAGGACATTTTAGTAAAATTTTTAATTTATAGTTAGCTAAAATATCAATTAACCCAATTCTTTCGCATGTTTAAACATTATTTATCCCATAGAATGAATATGAATATTAAATAATTGGGACACCATCTGCAAAATGTAATATTCATTCTAAAGCGACATTCGCTTTTTTATTTCATTTCAAGTTCTAAGGGCGTAACAAAAATTTTATCATTATTAAATAGATACACATTAAGAAAGTATTTCATGAACGCATAACTTCAAACCATAAATATGAAAATAAATGCACATTTTTTTAAATTCTGGCCTAAAAGTGTTTACATCCTGAATAGCATCCCTCTTTTATATCCTAAATATACGTTTTATTTCCATTTTTTGTTGCAATTTTGGCTATATTTCAGATCTTTAAACATACATTTATGACTTTTAAAATGCAGTTTATTCTTTATTGAACTTTTCTGAAACAATATATATGTGTGTGTCTAAGGGAAAACATTAAATGTAATACTCATTTTTACTTCCATTATTTTCCATATAAAAGAAAGAACTTCCAGAAAAGAAATTACTTGAAATAGTGATTATTACATTATATCATAAACATTTTAGTTTATTGTTTTGCAATCTTTTTTAATCATGTTTTAAAAATCTTGCATGTGGATATCATATCCAAGCATAACTATAATTAGAGAGATCAATTAGAGAAAGTTGTGTTATAATAACAATCAAGATCTCAATACGCATGACCCTGAAAATTAGTATATTGTTGAGTTTATTAAAAATTCAAGTATTATCTTATATATATACTAAGGGATCTGCCCCCTGCGAATGAATTCTTTTCTTTATTTTAATACGCTATCATGTATATTGTTTATATTAATTAATAAGAATATCCGAATTTTCTAAAATGTATTTATCGAATAGTAATTCGTACAAAATAAAACGAAAGTATTTTGCGTATACATTTACCTGTATTTACGCTGCATCAAATGATGTAGTGTATAAACAATTTTGCTAGTCGCACTACTTTTATACCATGTGACGTTACATTAAAATTTTCCGGAATGAAAATAACTTTAAATGCATTCCTTTATTATATGATGTAATTTTCAGTTTTAAACGCATTTCTCATTCAATTATTTATTTATTTTAACCTTTTTTTTCTTTTAAAACTCACAGGCACATATATTATTTAATTAAAAAAAATTTGGAAATATTATTACTTGAGCTTTTTAAATATTGCATAATATTAACCATTAAAAGTTTTTCACACCTAATAATTTAATTATATTTGCATTTTAAATACAAGAATATTTAATATTTGGG
This sequence comes from Maratus speciosus, assembly GCA_963932465.1. Taxonomy (NCBI): domain Eukaryota; kingdom Metazoa; phylum Arthropoda; class Arachnida; order Araneae; family Salticidae; genus Maratus; species Maratus speciosus. The sequence continues at coordinate 164,814,698 of OZ010786.1, read as the reverse complement.
GATTTTACATATGACGTAATTGTCACCTTTATATGTGTTTCGCGTGTAATAATTTTATTATTTGAAAGTTTTCTTATTTCTTTAATAGTTACGTGTAAATATTTTGACGTTATTTCATCTCTTTTCTGCTTTTAAGACGTGATCATTTAATTCTTATTTTAAGATTTTTTTTCTGTTTTTAATAATTCTACTTGTTAATTTCAATTTGAAAATGACGACAAAAAATAATATCTAATTTTAATTTTTTCAAATTTTCCTGAAAAACATAATTTAATAACAATATTGATTCACTACCGATTGAAATAAAAGATAATTTCAATTTCAATTTGAAAAGGACGAAAAAGAAGAAATCTAATAATCCCCATATCTTTTTCCCTGTTCTTCGCTTTTTTTCCACAAAAATGTAATAATTAAGTTCTTATCATTACAGAAATTTCATTAAAATTAGAAAATAATTTATATCTCGAAAACTAATTCAAATTTTAAAATTGTAATACCAGTTTTGACACCTGTGGATCAATATGGTTAAATACGGTACACCGTCACTCCTCCATATTTTAGGAGAAATAGTCGTGAAACATAATCATTCGTTTCATAAAATTGTTTCATAAATTCGTTTCATAAATTTGTTTTATTAGGATTTAATATAGGGGAGACTACGGACGGTTGACCACACGGGAGGCTTGACCCACCCATCAATTTTCATATGTAAAAGAATTTCAGAGTTTTATCAATAGGTGTCAACCAAAGCTACTGGAATGCTCAAACAACAGTCTTCGTTTCATAGTGATAATCGACATAGGTGTGGAAAAATCAATTGTGATACGTTTTCAACATAAAAGTTGTGTTTTTTTTTTTTTTTTTTTTTTTTTTTTTTTTTAAATATTTTGTAAGATTTTTCAAATAAATTATATCATAGAACTTTAAGTAAGTATGTTTAAAGTAATGCAGAAATATCGAGCTTTCATTCCAGGCATAAAGACTGTAAAGTATGTTAGGCTTAACATAACAATGTGGTATTCTTTAGAAAAGGTCTATGTACTGAGGCTTGACACAGTCAATGTGAGGGAGGGTTGACCAGATGCTCAAGGCTCCCTTAATTAGGTGGTTTTGGAAATCTTTTTATTATACACTGTGCATAATGAAAAGTTAATGGTATATAAAAAAATGTAAATTTATTCTGTAAAGCTTCAGTAAAAAGGTGTAAGAGAAAAGAAAATGTTTAAAACTGACTATAGAAATATGTGAAAAATTGCTAGAAAATGGAAAAGTTGATAGGAACTTTTTTCCATTTAAATAATGCTTACAATAGGTAAATAGAACAGTGGGAAAACGTCTTATTTCCAAATAAATTAGTTCATAAATTCCGGTGCCAGTCATTTATTTCAACATTTTAGTACTGAAAGTACTTTGCCCCTTAAAGGTTTAAATCATGTTAATGATAAGTTAAGCGCCCTTGTCGTTTCAAAAGAACATAGCATCGATCGAAAAACTTTAAGGAGGTATGTAGAAAAATATAACCAGGGTGAATAGAGTGAGATGAAGCCGAACTATGTGACAACTAGAGTCTTAACAGATTTTTTTAAGCCTCACATTTAAAAAAATATTTTTGATAATAATTAAAGCATGTAGAATAAATTTATTTTGCTTTTTTTAAACTGATTTTATTTCTCATCACAAATAGTGCAATATAAAACAAAGTGGGTGAAGCCTACCATATAGTGGGTCAACCCTCCCATATGTAGGGAGCCTTGACCCATTATTTTTTCATGATTAAAATCAATCATTTTTCAAATTTCTTATATGTTACACTTATGTAGCAATTTTATTTTGATAACTGATTGTATAACGAATAAAATGATATATAAAACTTTATCCCACGTTCAATATTTAAAAAATAAAAAATGATTTTGTAAAAAGTGGGCCAACCCTCCCTAGTCTCCCCTATATAAGGTAGATTATAAATGGATGGAGCTATTTTGCGTTAATTGGCTGTTTGATTAATCTTAGGTTTTTTTTGGATTTTTTTTTGTGTGTGTATGTCTAATATCATATGTATTATAAATAATATGTGCTTGAATTTTCAAGAAAAGTGATGTAATTTTACAGCATTAGATTATGTCAATTTCATATTAGTTATAAATGAATGCACGCCTCTTTTTAAGCAATATTTATCCCGCAGTATTACTGCAAAATTTAAACAGTAATGAAATGATTTATTAAATATATTCATTCTAAAATGGCATCCACATTCACATTTTATTTGATCTTCATCTAATCGAGTAATAAAAAGAAATATCGTCCGTCATTAAGCCAGACTTATATTAAGAAAGTATTTCATAAGTCTATAGATGCAAACCATAAATATAAAAAATAAAGTGCATATATGTCGTTTATTCTCTTCTAAAAGTCTTTAATTCCTGAATTGTGCTTTTTCTTTATAAAAAGAATATATAAGTTTTCTTCTAATTTTTGTTTCATTTTTGGCTGTGTTTCAGATCTTTAAGTATACGGTTATGACAACTTAAAAGAAGTTAAGTCTTTATTGAGCTTTTCTGAAACTATGTGCGTGTAATTTTCTATATCTACCAAAACTTCTTTCATTATTTTTCATACAAAAGAAAAAGCTTAACAAATTACAAGAAATAGAGTCTATTATCGACTATCATAATGTATTATTTTATTCTATTTTTCATGTGTATGTAATATATTTTTTTAAATGCCTGTAAAATACCATGTGCGCATATCATATTTAAACAGTCATCTCCATAATCGGAATAACGATTTTTTGAAGTTGCAGATGAGCGTGATTATAACGATGGGACTTAAACGATTAATATATATATATTTTTTCAAATTTACTAAAAACAGGTTAAGTTTACTTAAACAATTCATGTCCTTATAAAGTCTTAAAATACCCTGTACGTACTTAACATTTACGTTATTACCATCCCATATTGAACAAATAATTACGAAAGTGCTGTTGTGCTATTATAGCAGTAAAAATGTAGTGTTAGTTATAAACGTTAGTTGTAAATATTTACAGTTTTCTAAAAGTTGTTTTTTTTTTGTTATAAATAGAATTTATAAATAATCAAACGGAACTAGTAAGAACCTTTAGAAACGGGATTTTATATTTATTTATAGGTTAACCGAAAGTTGTTTTATATTTATTCCACAGTATGAATAGGAAACATAAAGGGAAAAAAATGTAAAATATAATATTACCGACAGATGGCGTACTTTGTGATACATTTTGAAGTTTAAATCAGAGCAGCCGGTCTGTTTATAAGTAACTAAAGACTGACTATTGATAAATATTAGTACATCCTTTTGCTACAAAACGATGCATTGCACCAATCAATCATTATTATTAACTGAGAAATTTATGTTTAAAGGTAACACAAAGTTGCCCACCGGATGGGGTTACTTTGTGATAGGTGGTTTTTGCCTTGAAATGCAAGAGAAAGAATTCATGAATTATTTATTCTCTGAAAACTATGTTGTAAGCAATTTAAATTACCAAAATGATATTTAAATGTCGGTGATTTGTCCCACTGATTTACTCCAGCTTCGCTGCAAAGAATCGAATAGCGTTTTGCAGTTACCTTAAATACATGACATTTTTAATCATAATGACGCTTTTATAATATTTCATACACATATTATCTCTCAAAATATAGGGATCCTCTTTAACATGATATTTCAAATTTTACAATTAAAAAATATCATGTTGGAAGTTTTTTGGAAGTCATACAAAACAATAGAACTGCACAATATAATGACTATTAACTAATAAGAAGAAAATGTTACATGGCAAATGCAGGAATTATATAAGATGAGGAAACATTAAACAAGAAATACAATTATGTTTTAAGTTTTAAGCAATAACTTTCTACAAAATATACGGAATAAAAAAAAAGTTGAATTATAGTATTTCTTTTCCAGTCGAGGTAAAAATATATAAAACTCCAAAATTGGTTTTACCAAAACCCGTAATCCTCTACTACTCACTGTTTTTTCCTAACACCCGTGCCCTTGAAGAAGAAGAAGTGGTTCCGGAATAAAATATTTATCTTTAGTCAATGGGGAAAAATTCTGAGACTGTACCGTATCCCATCTGAAAAGTATTCAGAACTTTCTCTAATGCAAAAAATTGACATTGAGACCTTTCTTGAAGATCTCCAGACTTCGTAACCACATCGCTTCATCTGGCTTTTTGGACATTTGGTACGTTTGTGCATCTACTTCCAGTGATAATTTTTTCCAACTTCACAACACTCTTCTTCAGTAAAATTTTAAAGAAAGAAATAAGGCCACATCAAGCTGCTTCAGGAGGTGAGTCGAATATGGAAGAAATGCGAGAGGAACTTAATGTTATTTTTCTCACAAAAACGTAGCGGTGCTAGACGTATATGAGAGCTCAACTTGTCACTAATGATTGCCTTTGGACTATCTTGCGTTCTCATAATATTTCACATTTATCTTGACACTAAAAACAAACAGTATATATTTAATTTTTAAATGCTAACGTTGTGGGGCTAATTTACGAGAGAATCGATGTGTCATAAAGTAACCCCATCAAGTGTCTATATTTTGATTATGCTGCTATATCTCACAGAAATATCACTTGACAAAGATTATATTACTCCACATTCTAACTGACACAATAACAACAAAGAATATTTAGCTGTGTTATGTAATTATCATACGCTTTAATCTCCAGCACACAAAGTTTTCGGCTTTCGAGACAACAACGCAGGAGAAGGTTGCAGTCTTACATCGGTTAGAGAGAACAAGCGAGATGTTAGAGCTTCGTTCAATCATCGTTAGGTTATGTGGCAGACTGGAAGACGACTAGAAGACGGCACTGCTGTTTGCTTTCCTGCCATAACAGACGGAGCAGGAGATTCGAAATATGAAAACTAGACCAGAAGTCACAAAGTAACCCCACCAGTCACAAAGTAACTCCATCATACGGTAATTCTAAAATGGCATTAGCTTTTCATTGTATTTATCCCTAAATTCCCAAATCTATATAACCATGTTCTTAGATCGAAGCCGAAAGCCTGTGTATTTAGACAGTGAATCTTGCGATCTGCAAAAGACTTAGAAATCTAAGAATCGATTGAAGTTTATGCCAAAATTTCTTGCTTGTTACTGTACAGTGCAGACTGTTCTGAACTACCAGAATCCTTTTAACTGTCGTGATTGTGAAGATTTGTGAAGATTGCTCTGGAGTGCATGAATTATTTCCGCTAGACGTTCTATGAAGCGGAAAAAATTTAACTTCTAACAGCATGAAAGACAGGGAGTGTCTACTGTGAAACCTGAAGACGATTGCAATGAATTTTTAACATCTACAATGCCAATGCGAGCAACCGGAGTACGAAGCAAGGGAAATAAAGCTGAAGCTGCTACAAACAAGAATAACTATCAATCCGAAGAAAAGCTAGAAAAAATTCGTTGTTTAATCAGAAAAAGAAGAAGAAAATAACTGTCGGAAGATCGTTCCCAACATCTGGATAACTTAGAAAAGCGTAGAACTCAACGTCGCGCCAACGTACAGAAGAACGCCGTCGCCAGAGACTCGAGGAATAATGCAACGAGAATTCCTTATTATACCGAGTTTAATACAAAGCTAAATTTAACCGAGCATAGCTTGGTCTTCCTTGCTGGTTCTTTATTGACAATCAAAGAATATAATTTTTAAGTTAATAAGCAATCTAATTTTTTGAGTTTTGATGAAGGGTTCCTAATACCAGCCCATTTCCTAAATTTACAATTCATACATTATTTGGAGTGTGAAGCATTTCCAAAACATGCGGGAAATTTCCACAAAGAAATTTATTTTCTTTGAAAATTAGCTAATCCTTCTGGTGCTGAACAACATGATACTTCTCTTCTTGTGATGTTTTTGGAGACTCTTTGTTAGGATCATACCCACGAAAAAAATCTCTAGTGGAGGTAAAATTTAAATTGTAGGAACTTCTCTGATAATGTTTGGACTTGTCACTTTTCGCTGACTATTTTACTGTGATTATGAGACTTAAGAGGTATAAATTTAGCACTACGATTTTGAACTATATTATTGAGTCTAGAGGTATTAGGCTACTCCTGTCTTAAGGATGAATTTAACAGGCTATGGAAAGATGTTACACGCCAAACGTGCTTCATTCTCCAAACATCAATCATATACGTCTAAAAACGTAATCTGTACCCAATCGGGCACCTTACCTTAATGTTTACAGGTAAGGAAAGCCTCAAAATCTAGAAAGAAGTTCAATTTTGTCACAATGGACCTCTACTCCGAAAAGGCAGGCAACGTTTTAACTGCTATACACAATGGTGAATTGGGAGATTTTTCTGGGAAATTTCAATTAATTTCTGTTCCTATCGGTAAAGAACTTTAGAAGTTGATTTCGTAAGATAGACTGATTTATGTTCTCTTTTTTTGTCTAAAAAACGTATACAAAAATCTTACTTTGCCACGTGACTATTGCCTGAAATTTCGGAACCAAGGTCGTTGGCTCCGAATCTCTCCTTCGAATAAAAAGAAAATACAGTTACTGCTGTTTTAAATAAACGTTTATACAGTTAAAGAACTCATATATTATTTTTATCCTGGTGTGAAATGTAATCCTTTTATTTTATATGATTTCAGAATTATGTTAGTCCAATTAATTATGTACTATTTTTTTTCTATTTAATTTGTAAAATGAGGTTTTTTATAGTTAATTTAGTGATATGGAAAATGACTATAAACATTCATTTGATTTCCCCATTATAATTACCACATATATTCACAGAATATTTAACACGCTATTTATTGAGTTTTTTGTGTTCTCTAAGAGTTCACTACAATGCCGTTTATTTAGACTTTGTTAAAGGTGAATCCTTATAACCACATAAAATCTGAGTTGGTATTAATTTTATCTAAATAATAATTAGCTTATGTTCCCGAAACCGTAATTTTTCACTCTAACTTGTAGGTTAAAATATATCCAGAATATTGCTATGCAGTGAATGTATTTCGAAGTATTCATACAAGTTAAAATATTTCAAAAGTTTCGAATAACTTTATGTCACAAAAATTTCAAAGAGATATTTGAAACTCATCTTTCATGCTCAGAATAATACTTCATTCCGATATTCATAGAAATGTTAGCTATAGAAGTGACTTAGAAATTGTCTTTAAAAAGAAATGTACACAAAAGAATGTAATAAATCCCACATATCTTGTCTTTTATGCATGTATCTACCTACCAATACAAAAATATGCTTTTCGGATTATAAATCTCACTGTCTGTCTATTTTTTTGTTGTTGTTTTGACGGAGTACGACGTCGTGTTTAGATTGTTATGCAATTTTTGTTGTCTTACGCTAGATTTGACATTCCAATTTGTAAACCTTATTCTGAATATTTCAGTATTATCGAGGTGATTCAAAATAGATGTAATGACGATTATTTCTTAAACAATGATGATAAAAACATACTCCTAATTGAAAAAAAGTTTACTTATCAAGTATAGCTATTACATATTTTACATGTTACCCCAACGGGTTTTAAATATTAAAATACGGAATTTAAATATTTATGCGGCTACCTCTTCTAATAAATTGTCTCTTAAAAAATTGCCGCGTTTAGTCCAAGAAAAACATCTTAAAAATTACATTCTTTCGCGTTAAAACGTATCGAGGAATAATGATTTCAATTTTATGAATTTTCAGTTTTTCCGGCACTAAAATCTGAAAAATTGGTACCTTGGATAGAAGTTTTGAACTCATAACAATTATGAAATATTTCAAATTGTGAAAATAATGTGTGCACAAAGTTCTAGTGGCTTTCAATGTATATTTTGCTGTACTTTATTGTGTTTTAATGAAACGCATCTCATGAATATTTCTGTGTAAAGAAAAAGGTGTAAATAATATTAAAATATGTTTAAATATGGAAGAGTATATTCTCAACTTTCATTTGTGCGCTGCGCGCCATAACATACCGTACATCTTTATAAGGAGAAATCCATGTTTACGAAAAAACAAATTACTGTTCTGTCGTTTATTTTTCTTATGCATTCTGTTTTAAAACTACAAGGAAAATAGTAACTTTATTGATTATGTATCAAAATAAAAATTTTCCTTTTTCTAATAACATAATTGTTATTCCTTTTTTTTTGCGCTTTACTGTTGTATATAAAAATCATGATTTCAAATATTTAAATACACATAGAAATACACACAATACATATATCAATGCATACAAATGCACATTTACTCTCGTATGCGTGCGAAAGAGAGTGTAGAGGATAGCACGAAATCCGAATTATTCCAGACGATATTTGTCGAAATACGGGCGAAGTTTATAGAAAATATTCAGGCATGTATTTCTGTTTAAAAAAAACCCCGTTTTTTCAATCTATTTTATTCAAGAACTGGAGAACGAAATTTAGCTTTTAAAGAAAAATTTGTGTTCAAATGTTTTAAAATCGCCTTACGAACTAAAATATTTACGATTACTTATAGTATTACTTTGCACAATCAATTTAAATGTGAAAGTAAAAGTTAAATTTCTCTAAAAAATTATCAAATTTTTATTCCCGGAAGCAATTTAGCGAGGGGTATACCTTCAGGTCTATTTTACATTGTTATTTTATTAACATAATTATCTCGTTTTACACAATATTTTATTCTATACTAATAACGATACTTAATTACTTTCAAACCACTAAACATCTGCATGTGTGGAAGATGTTGAATAAAACATTATGGAATAATGATACTTATACAAATGTAAACGCTGCTCTTACGAGATCTAATTTAGAAATACAACGTTGTTGTAAATTTTTATTTCAAAAAAAGGTTTGTTCGTCATTCTATTATATTTAAGAGGAGAATCGTACCTAAATAAATCCTAAACTATACGATAGAAAAGGCATACCAAAATCCCCCCAAAAAGCCTTTTTTTTATATTAAAACATTGAAATTTTATTTTAGCTGCGTCAGTATAGAGTGATTTTGATGGAGTTTCTTTTTTTGATACAGTATAAAGTAAAGTTGCTAGGAAAATACTAAAGAAAAAGGAAGAAAAAGTAACATGTATGTTAACAAAATCGTAAAAGTGAAAAAAGTAAAATGTATTTTAGTTTTTTAATAGATGAACGAAATTCCACCAGAAATTATATATCTAGCTTCAAACGTCTCACAAATAATTAAAAAAAAAAATTCGAATTAAAAGGATAAACCAATATATATATTTTCTACCCTGTTATAAAAACTTTGCACGTTTTTGCCAAATAACTCTGTACAGAGTGATTATAATTAAAGTTCCACTTTCAAAATGCTGTAAAAGAGAACCACTGGTCTGAATGACTTTAAATTTGAACGGAATATACTAGAAGAAGTGGAAAATGGTATGGCATAAGAAAAAGAAAGTTCCAAAGTATATCAATAGAAGGTGCTGTAAGCGGCATACTGTGGAAATTAAAAGACACTCATGTGCACAACACATTGTATGTAGTATATAAACGCGGGGTATGTGGCGTTCCCTATAATTGCATCTGATCAGCTAGTCATGAGCCTCTCAATGAAGGATCGCTCTCTACTTTTGAAGCACTTTTACAAAAATGTCGACTGTGAGCTTGCAGCTTTAAACAAATCCCGGTCATTAAATGGTGTGAAAAAAGGTTGTGGTCCGATGTTTGCCAAGGATCTGAAAAATGTGATTCAGAAATTCGAAGAGAGGGGTAGTTTTGAAGTGAAATGTGGAAGAGGGGGAAAATTAATTGCTTCGAAGTCTGTAGAAGATATGGCCACGTCATTAGATTAAGGGACGAACAGTGGTGCGCAAACGTGCAGTGCATGGGGATTTGCCCGATTTTTAGACATGCTTGTGAACACGATGCATAAAATTATACCCAGTATCCTGCATTGTTATCCTTACAAAATTACCTATGTTCAGGATAATATTCCTGCTGACCTGCCACGAAGACAGTCGTTTGCTCTGGAATTTCTCGCTCGCATGGAAGTGGACAATGAATGGCTATGGAGCATTTTGTGGACAGACGAAGCCTATTTCCATCTCCAAGAGTTTGTCAACACACAAAATTGCAAGATATTGGCAAAAGAAAATCCCTTCGCAACTCAACCAGTCCCGATGCATTCGCCAAAGGCATGGTGCGGATTGACTGCTTCGTGTATGGTAGTGCCATTTTTTTTCAAGGAGATGGTCCTTTGGGTCATGTTACCTGTACCGTGAATGGCAAACGGTATGAGAAAGTTTTGCGCAACCAGGTCATTCCAACACTCTAAATGCGTGCATGCCTGGATAGAATCCTTTTCATGCAAGATGGCACCGCGCATAGCAAAGCCAGTCATGCAACTGCTCCAGAGGCATTTAGGAAATGATCGACTTATCAGCCATCATTATCCAAACGCATGGCTACCAAGATCACCAGACCTCAATCCTTGTGAATTTTGGCTGTGGGGTTATCTTAAAATTCTTGTGTACAGTGGCCCGATTCTAAATTTAGTTGAATTGAAGGCACGGATTACGCAACACATTCAGAACGTCACCCCTGAGACACCCCGGTCTGTTACAAAACATGCTGTTTATCGGTTTCAACTTCTGTCGGACAATGGTGGACCTCATATGGAACCTGTCCACAGTATGTCTACACTGTTAAAAATTTGCAGCATTCTGTCCAGTCATTCGACCGTTTTTTGAAAAAACGGTTTCATAACCGTAATTTAACTATATTCTGACCATTAAATTTCCAACAATATGGTCAGAATGGTGTTAAATTACGATTGTGTAACCGTTTTTGGAAAAAAAACGGTCAAATGACTGGACACAAGGCTGCAAATTTTTAACAGTGAAGCGATAATTAAAAAACGAATCATTATGTGCTTTTTATGCAGTTTTTGGTCGAAGGACAGTTAAAATCCGAATCATTATGTGGTTTTTATCCGTCTTTTGGCCCAAAGACAATTAATCCAATTTTTACCATCCAATGTGGTACGACCTTGCTTTGGGTGGATGGGCTTTCCACTGACTGCACTGTAACTGTTGACTGATTTGGAAGTCATTTTTTCAAACAATCGAAACACTCATGCACATTGCACAGTATGGTTGGTTGCAACTCATTCCAGAGCTCTCGTATTTCGATTAAAAATGTCGCTTGTAGCTAAATTCACTTTCGTTATGCCGCTTACAGCGTTATCTATTGATATACTTTGCAATTTTCCTTTCTTATGCCATACCGTTTCTCCCTTCTTCCAGCATATTCAGTTCAAATTTCATGTTATTTTGACCAATGGTTCCCTTTTTTACAGCATTTTGAAAGTGAGACTTTAACTATAATCACTCTGTATATTCGTCCTCAAAAGGTGCATACAGCCCTTGTCTTTGATACCGGTTAAAAAGAAAAGTATCACATTCCTCATTTAATTTTGGATTTTTCGCGATTAATAAAGTAAACTTAGCCGTTTTAAAAAAAAGTGATGTAACCAGAATAAAATTTGTGTAAGAAGAGATGTTAGCATTGAACGTGTTAAATCAATTATCCACGTGTGTCATTTCCATTTCAGTCAATGAAATTTTTTTTAATTCGCACTGAAACGCTTTATGGCAGAAAAGAAAATTTTCTATATTTTCCGAAAGACTCAATCGAACTGAACAAACAGAATAGAGCCAATTTGATGTACCTCAGAAATATATCTACCTATTTTCAAGTTAATCGGATGTTTTATGCGGCTGTTACCGAGATACGGTCAGATATACATAACAGTCCAATCTTTCCACCCAATATGATTCCACTGTTGCTCCGTAAATTATATAGAGGAATTGGCGATAGTTTGACAATGCAAACTTAATTTTATTTAAAAATATAATTTTTGCACATGAAAGGAACATAATATGAAATGTATGTATCCCGCTTTATAAAGTTATGGAACAAAATCTTTCAAAAAACCATTTAGAATCTTTTCAGAATTATGATGCTATAAATAGACATAATACATAATAAGCTGTTTAGTATATGAAGCAGACATGCTATTTCATGTAAAATACAAGTTACGTGCATTTTAATAAAAAGTGGGTAAAGCATCCCCTATATTAAACTTCCCTGAAGTGGAAAAATAGGACCCACTTTATAGCATTGTGGAAGATAATGTTTTAAGAAATCATTTAACATCCTTTCAGAATTATAATGCTATAAAAAGATGTAATATATAACAGGCTGTTTATATGAAGGAGATTGAGATGCTATTGCATGTAAAATACAAATTACGAACTTTTTAATAATAACTGGGTAAAGTCTCCTCCTTTTGTTTTCCCATTTGTGCAATAAATATTAATACAGAAATATCTCTTCGATTAAATGTTATTTCACAATGCTTTGGTAGTGATTTTTAAGAAATGTATTTCACTGTTGTTTTCAAAACTATTGCAATATTCGAAGGTATGTAAAAAGTTGTAATCAATGTCCGTAATAAGTGCCACTTATACACTTAATGTCAATTTCGCACACCATTGGATATTAGAAATTTAAGTATACATATTACAAATACAAATTATTTGAAAATACTGCTACAATTGTCTATGTTAAGTTATTTTTAGATTATTTTAGTACATGGTAATTGTATTTGACTGAAAATTAAGCTTATAAAACATTTCTTTATTTTCTTATAAATTTAGAAATATAGGGATTCATAAAATACATCGCGATTAAAGCATTACTGTGTGAATTTCGAAGAATATTTAAGAGTTAAAATTCAGACGTAAATAATTTATATCTACTTTTTCAAATAACTAAAATAATAGGATTAATTCTTTCACATTATTACGAGAACACTATATCTTATTGGCTGAAAAACAACATAAATCCAAATGATTTATAACGTTTTTTAGAATTGCATTTCCTCTTAAGGAGCCAGGTACTCTTTAAAGTGTCCAAACATCGATTATTTTTAAAATAGCTTGTAATTAAATATGATACTTTAGGAACATTTAAATGAAACTCCATTCTAAAACACGATGAATTTTTCTATATCATCAAGGTGTGATTTCATTTTTAATATAATTTTTTTCAAAACGGCGATTTTGTTCCTTGCGCGTAATATTTCTGAAAAAGATTTACCTAGAATTTTACGATTTTTAGGTAGCTTTCATTAGAAAAAGCTACCTATTGCATCCGTTCGGAGGAAAGCGATTTCAATAAATTTTGGTATATTTTCATCGATCATGACCCGCAGACCCCGAAACCACCCTCTGTTCAAAAGTTGATATATATATATATATATATATATATACTAGCAAACCCCGCGACTTTGCTCGCATAATAGAGTAAATATGCCAAGTGATAGTTGCACGACTATTTTTTATTAGAAGAACACTTTTTGGAATAGGGTTGGGGAGTACACAGTGAGACAGCAGTCATTTTGGCATATAGTTATAACTTTTTCTCCTAGCTGGAACACACACTGAACCACCTCATCTTATGCAACACGTGGATGTAGTTTCGGCACTTCAGTTACTCGTCCTACAAAATAGTAAATAATTCTTTATTTTATAGTTGTTAAAGTTACATAAACGTCTATTTTAGAGTTTAATTTCTCCAATATGACATATATTTACTTAACCAAACCTAGCTATATCTAATAATAGACTATTTAAAAAAAAAAAAAAAAAAAAAAAAAAAAAAAACTTTTTAAAGCGATGAAATTGATGTAACAGATGTGGCATCCATTTTGTTTCAACGTAACGAAAGTACACAGTGAGACACACAGTTGTAGTACACAGTGAGACGTGGCTCATTGTGCATCTAATATGCGGTTCTGATGTAAAAAATGTTATTTATTAATAAAAGAGGTTTTTTTTCTCTCTCTCTCTATCTGTGTGTGTGTGTGGGGGGAGGCGTGCGATTGCTAGTGAAATTGAAATCTACTAAACGTAAGAGGCTGAAAATTTGCATGAAGCTAGCCCAATGTCTGACATTGTCCATCCGAGGCTCATATTTTTAATTTTTTTAAAATCTAGAAATATTAATTAGAAGTCATAAACTGCAGAAAAGTATTGATAGAGTGTAAAAATGTATGATTTATGAAAATATATACATTGTCTCACTGTGTACCACTTGTGGTACACAGTGAGACAATTACACAGTGAGACAATTTTGGATACTCCATTATGCTGCTTCTGTGCTTTTATAAATAACTTTTCTAAAACCATTTACACATTAATGTGTAGTGTATTTGTGTAGCTTAAGGATGTAGCAAAAATTTGAATAAAAATCATTGCCATTCGTTAAGTAATAATAATTTTCGTCTCACTGTGTACTACCCTCCCCTAATTCAAAAATTCCAAATTAAGCCACAGTTTGACTAAACTTCATTATAAAAGTGCAATAGACAGAAATGAGATTTTAATTAATAAGAAGAATTAAAACTAATTCCAAATAAATGATAATTTAGAAAGTATTTTGAGACTTTTATGCTCATTTCAGTATTCATTTGAATTTTTGAGAAACCATCTTAACACATTTACATCTTAAAATTAACTATCATGTCAAATTCCAAGCTTCTTGTCTAACAGTCTACCACCTCTCTGGTGTTAATAGCACCAACATAAAATGCCGAAACAGAGTTGAAATAGAATGTCTCGAAAAATGTTGAAACAGAGACTGTCACCATTAATTTGTCAACATTAACCTTGAAATCGGTTGGTATTTCCTAATAGTCTATAGAAAACGGATTTTAGATGCTTTAAAGGCTTTCTTTTTGTTCCTTCTAACCAGGTGGTAGTGACACCGGCATAAAATATAGCCCGTACAGGATCAGAGACTATCACTCTTCATTCGCAACCAATAACTTCTATAATCGGTTTATTATTTCCTGAGATTTCATAGAAATCGTAATTTAAGACTCGTTTAGAATGCTTTTCGCTACATCCCTTCGCTTTACCCCTTTTTAATTTCTAATTTATTTTCAACTGTTTTTAGAAGACATTTATATAAGTAACTGCCGTGCTATATTTAAAGTTTCTAGCCTCTTCAGTACCGCAGAAATAGCAATTTAGAAAGTTTTTTGCTCCTGCAACCCTCTAGGGATGATTGTGGCACCAACATAAAATATAGCTTATGTTTGAGCAGGTTCTGTCATCATCAATTTGCAACTATTATGTTTGAAATGGGTTTTGTATTTCATGCGATTGCATAAAAATTGTAATTTAGAACGCTTTTCGCTCACTTCATCCTTTTAAATTTGGAAATTCCTTTCGACAATTCTTAGAAAGCATTTGCCTCTTTGAAGTAATTACCATTCCAAATTTAAAATGTTAGACCCCCTTTTTAACACAAAAAACGCAATTTAGAACATTTTTTGCTCCTGTAACCCCCAGGTGTTAGTGACAACAACGTACAATATAGGCTATGTTGGAGCAGGGATTGTCGCCATCAATTTGAAACCATTACTTCTGAAATCGGTTTATATTTCCTGAGATTGCGTAGAAATCGCTATTTAGAACGTTTTTAGAACGCTTTTCGTTTATTTTTACCCCATTTAAATTTCAAATTTTTAAGGAACTCTTCTTAGAGAGCATTTACATATCATAAGTAATTACCATGCCAAATTTCAAGTTGCTAGCCACTTCAATATCACAAAAATCACAATTTAGAACGTTTTTTAAAATGCAACCGCAATGTGGTAGTAACGCCGACATGAAGTAGATACTACATAGGAACAAGGGCTGTCATCATTAATTTCCAGCCATTACTTTTGAAATCGTTTGGGTACTTTCTGAGATTGCGTAGAAATCGCCATTTAGAACGTTTTATAAAACTCTTTTCGCGCATTTTCACCCCTTTTAAATTTCGAATTTTTTAGGAAATGTTATTAGAAATCATTTATATCTTATAAGTAACTACCATTCCAAATTTCATTTTTCTAGACCCTTCAGTAAAACAAAATTCGCATAATCGAACGTTTTTTTGCTCCTGCACCCCCTTTAGAGGTACTGGCATCGACATAAAATGTAGCCTATGTTGGAGCAAGGGTTGTCACCATCATTTTGACACCATTATTTTTGCAATCGGTTTGGTACTTCTTGAGATTGCGTAAAAATCGCCATTTAGAACGTTTTTCAGAACACTTTTTGTGCATTTTCACCCCTTTTAAATTTCGAATTTTTTAAGAAATGTTCTTAGAGATCATTTATATATAATAAGTAACTACCATGCCAAATCCCATGTATCTGGGCCCTTCAGTAACACCAAAAATCACAATTTCGAATGTATTTTTGCTCCTGCACCCCCTTTAGAGGTAGTGGCACCAACATAAAATGTAGCCTGTGTTGAAGCAAGGTTTGTCACCATCAGTTTGACACCATTATGTTTGAAATCGGTTTGGTACTTCTTGAGATTGCGTAAAAATCGCCATTTAGAACGTTTTTTAGAACGATTTTCTCGCATTTTCACCCCTTTTTAATTTCAATTTTTTTAAATAATGTCCCTAGAGTTTATAGAGTTAACCTAACCCTAGAGTCCCTAGAGTTAAATAATGTCCCTAGAGTCATTAGTATCTTATAAGTAACTACCATTCCAAATTTCATGTTTCTAGGCCCTTCAGTAACACAAAAATCGCATTTTTAGAACGTTTTTTACTCCTGCATCCCCTTTTGGCCAATGGCACGGACATAAGATATAGCCTATGTTCTAAGTTGGACTAACACCATCATTTTGATACCATTACTTTTGGAATCGGTTCGGTAGTTCTAGAGCTTACCTCCTACAAATAAACAATTTTTACCTCTTTATAATATTAATATAGATATCTGATCTTTGTCACACTGTAACTCTCGTATTTATGAACCGATTTGGATGTAACTCGGTGTGTACATAGTTCATACCAATGTCTTGATCGAGTTCGTTGACCAGCTCCATCCGCCATTTTTTTCCAAAATGGCGGCCATTTAAATTAAAAAAATTAAAATTTGAAATGTGGTACCAAAAAATTGAAAATGGAAAAATATTTTTTTCTTATGTCTTTGACCTTGATACAAAGATTCCGGAGCAGTTTTTGTTTCGTCTATATCTTAAAAAATGGCTGAGTTATAGTACTTTGAATTTCTAGCGTAGCTGATATTTTGAAACGTCCTGATTTTTGTCACGCGATAAAAGGCGTATTTAAGAACCATTATGGATGTACCTTCTTGTGTACATAGTACATACCAATGTCTCGACCGAGTTCGTTGGCCAGCTTCATCCGCCATCTTGTTTCAAAATGGCGGCCATTTAATTTTTTTTTTAATTTAAAATTTAAAATAAGGTACCAAAAAATTAGAAAATGAAAAAGATTTTTTTCTTATGTGTTTGATCTTCATACAAAGATTCCGGAACAGTTTTTGTTTTGTCTATATCTAAAAAAATGGCTGAGTTATAGCATTTTGAATTTCTATTGTGGCTGACATTTTGAAACGACCTGATTTTTATCATGCGATAACAGGCGTATTTATGAACGGATTTCGATGTAACTTGGTGTGTACATAGTACATACCAATGTCTCGACCGAGTTCGTTGGCCAGCTTCATCCGCCAACTTGTTTAAAAATGGCGGCCATTTAAAAAAATTTTAAAAAAAAATAATTTAAAATGAGGTATCAAAAAAATTGGAAAGTGAAAAAGATTTTTTTATCTGTTTGACCTCGATACAAGGATTCCGGAGCAGTTTTTGTTTCGTCTATATCTTAAAAAATGGTTGAGTTATAGCACTTTGAATTTCTAGCATAGCTTACATTTTGAAACGATCTGATATTTGTCACGCTATAACATACGTATTTATTAACCTATTTGGATGTAAGAAGGTTTGTGGATAGTATATAGCAATGTCTCGACCAAGTTCGCTGGCCAGCTTCATCCGCCATCTGGTTTCAAAATGGCGGCCATTAAATAGAAAAAATATATATATTTAAAGTGAGGTGCAAAAAATTAGAAATTGAAAAAGATTTCTTTCTTAAGTATTTGACCTTGATATAAGGATTCCGGAGCTTTTTTTGTTTTGTCTTTATCTTAAAAAATGGCTCAGATATAGCAGTTTGAATTCCTTTATGTAGGTGACATTTTGAAAAATCTGATTTTTTGACCGCGACAGCACTCGTATATATCCCGATTCCGATGTGAGTGCGCATGCGCACAGGAATTACTAAGGTCTCAACCAAGTTCACTGGTTAGCCTCATCCACCATGTTGTCTTAAAATGGCAGGCACTTCAAGATATCGCCGAATTTGACAACCAAATATAAATTATTTTAAATAAAAGCAGCTTGGATAAAGCTGACTAATTTCGTGAAATTCTCATTCATAAGGATTTAGTATTCATATAATTTTGTATTGAATCTTCTACAATCGATTTCCAACAAATTGAGCTTCGTGTGTTTGAATAACATAAGCTGGCTTTTTAAAAATAAGGAATATGAAAGCTTTTTTTCTGAATGTATTAAACGTACAGAGACACAAAGTAATCTATTATTATATTTCTCAAATAGGATGTTTTGAATTCACGACTACTTTTGTATAAAAAATAAACCCTCGATACTTTGAATTTCTTAATTTTTTTTTCACGGGATCTACAAGTTTTATTTTTTTTCATTGTAGGTCATTTTGAAAGAACATTATGTTTGTACTTATAAAAAAAAATCTTGATTTGTTTAGCCATATAAACTTGAAAAATCATGCGTGAATCGCATGCAAGAATAATTCTTTCGTAAAAATTGTATTACCTATAAAACTAAATTGAAATTTTTTTATATGTCTGTATTTTTTTCAGAAATTTAATTGATATGGAAATCTGTCTTAATATGAGGACGTGAGGTTCAAATTTCACCTTATCCAAAAGTTAAAAAATCAAGTTTTTTCCTATAAATACATTCTATTGGTGAACCTGCATCGGAAAACACTACGATCCGCAAAAAAACTCGTTTTATCGTGTATTTCTGCCATTGTAAAATCTTGGTTTACAATGAAAACCAATGGACGCAGTCAGAGGTTTTTCGCGATTTCCCACAATTTGATTTTCTGGATAAGGCGAGTTTTGAAACTCACGTCCTCATTTTAGATTCTATAATTAAATGTAAATTACTTTCAAAGTGACTGCAATTCACATAGAGGCCACTTTTCCATGTATTTTCTTAGTTCAAAGGGTACCTGACCCCTTAACCCTTTATTTAATGATGGTACGTATAAGTACCATTAAAATAACTTGTAATAAAATTCATTTAATACATCGATGAGTTGTAATACAGTTTAGAATGTGGTATAGATACATTATTTTATGTTGTTCCGAAAACATTATTGGTTACACAAAGCAAAAATATTTTTAAAAGGATGATTTCTTTTGCCTTTGCATTTTTTTAGCTTTTTTGGTGTTGGGAGGTTGGAAGTTTTCAATTCGGAAATATTTCTATATTTTTATTCTAAGAACATTATATTTGTACATTTCCTAATTCTACAAAATACTAAGATAAATATTTTAAATAAATGTTTTGAATGGTGTTATAATTATTGCACAAAATCCCTATGCACCAAATTTAATTAATCCTTGTAAATCCTTCAATCCTTCTAAAAATTATTAAATGATTATGTAAATCTTCTAATGTAGTTTAAACAATTCACGAAAATTGTTTTAGAAGATAAAATTTTTCTGAATTCTTAATTCAGTACATAAAGGGTTAAACTCACAACTGATAAATGACAAAAAAAAAAAAAAAAAAAAAATAATGAGCACAGTAAAGTTCATAAAGCATACAGCATTTATAAGCAGTAGTTTTTTTTATTGGGCCCTGAAAAATATTAAACTTGGACTTACGCACATTTTGAAATCACCAATTCAATTATATCAAAATGAAAGTGGTTTTTTTTATACTCGCATGAATAACAGTTGGCATATCTCCTGAGAAGCACTTTATCATTATCCTGGTCATTTATGACGTTACCTGCCACACACTTTTTTTATAGATTGTGCCAAACATATGATTTTCCTTGATAAATGATACAAGTGGTCATTCACTCTTTTTGCAAACTTGTAAGCAACAGCAGGTCAGTGATAAATGGCAGTGACAGTTCTGCAGAAAAGAACTTATATGAAACTATTTCTTTTGGCGAAAAAGACAGAAAATATATATGTTGCCTGTAATAATTAATCAGAAGAACATCAAATGCTTAAATAAATGTCAATGCAATACGTGTTTATGAACAATTTAAATGGACTGTGGATATTAAAAACTTTTTTTTTTTTAATTTTTACCATAGAGATATGAAAAATTGTGCAAATATACATTTCACCATAAGTATATATAAAATTAAATTTCAATTCTTAAAAATAAATTTCAACATTACGAAAAGTTCTGCAAAAATAGGGCGCTCACGCAATCACGATACTGTATGAACTTGTAAATGCAGTCCAAAATGTGTAGTGTTAAATCCATACTTCTGGCGTGTGTAATGGAAACTGATACAACATTTTTTACTTTATCACATTTGCAGAATAGGTGAACATGTTTATTAAAAGTTTCATTATAATATGCTTCAATTTTCTGAAAGTTATTACCGCCAACCCAAATCGAGTAACGATAGAATACTCTGTGTTTTAGCCCCCGGTATGCTATTTCTTTCTCCCAGCTTATTTTGTGCTGTCTCCAAAAAATAACGTTACCTTACAGAAGCCAGCAGTAAAACTACGATTAAATACTCTATAGCAATTTTTTAAACTTCCCAGCTACGCACATTTTCAATTTTTATACCATCGTATTGGGAAAAAATTGTACTTTTAAATGCAATTTGTTTGAAAACTGCATCTCCATTTATTTTGTGAAATATATATTTTTTTTGTAGTTTTATGAGCCATTTGCTTAATATTGGCAACGGAAGTACTCCATTTCTGTAGAAAGTAATGGAAAAATAGTTGTAAAATAGTAATTATATATTTGTTGCCATTTTTTCATAACACCTGAAAGAAAACGTAATTAATATACGAGCTATTTTGAAAAAATATAAACGAATGCTTTCTGTTAAAACATGGAGCTATTATAAACTATATTTAATTTTATGTATCTATACTAATGTTACAAACAAATGAAGGTCTATAAATCATTAGGTAGCCGTTTTTTTTTTTTAAGGATTATTTTAATAAGTCTTTTTGCTGCGTTTGTGCATTATTTGGCGATAGTGATGTCCTATGCATATTTTATTATAGATGTTTAAGAGTGGATCGTAAATGTGAAATTCTTAAGCGGATGCAAATGACGTCATTCTACAAAAAATTGAGCATGTGTGCTTTAACTTTTAAAATTGAAATATGTTTTGTACTATTTATATATACATCTATTTCTTTTTATCGGGGACGACACTAAATTCTGTTAAATGTAGAATTCCTGTTTTCTATATTTTTCATCCTCTTGATGCCTACTATCACCCATCTGAATTTGGCGGTCGAATTTTGGAACATCCTGTATAATAGATTGTATAATGAGCTTACGGAAAGATGGGTATGCCTGTGTTACAATTTCAGTTTTTGCTCTTTGTGGAAGTCTTATTCCATGACTATCACGATCACCAGTTTTTTCAGCCCAAGATTTCAGTCACGATTAAATATGACTTGCATTGTTTTGTTAATGATTAGATTTACAGTTTATTAAATTCTGTATTTAAGAAACAGTAAAACTAATCATTAACAAAACAATGCAGCTAATATTTAAGGGCTTAATTTGCGCCGGAGTTCTCTCTGTTTTTAGTAAATATTTAAATATTGGTCAGAATTCACCGGAGCTCATAAATACAGAGCTCCGCAGCTCAGTGCAATAACGCTTTCGAAAAAACGAAGCCTAAATTACCCTTCCATTCCTTCCCATCTCTAAGCTTCTGCATTATTTTTTGCCACAAGAATTATATGTGACGAAATGTGTCGCACACGTAGTAGATGAAACGGACTCAGTTTTTGGCCTTGTTTCGAAAGCATTCGAGCAGTGATTTCCCCTTTTCTATGAAAGCATCGAATCTTCCCGATAACGGTGTGAAGTTTAATATTTCATCTGATTATGAGGGACTCACCAGAAAAGATCGTCATGCGGAAGGAATCGATTAGAGTTTAAGATATGCACTGTTTATAGGAAATTGAAACACGTTGTTCCATTCTTCAGCATATAAATATTAATTTCGGTGAATTTCATTCATTTTTTCATAAAAGTCCATTGCTGCGAAGTATCCATTTTTTGTGTTAACACTGCTTCTGAATCATAAGCCTTACCATATTCAATCGAAGAATTCTGCAATTAATTAACAGCATTTAAATTAGGCAAAGATTACAATTCGGAAGGAGTGATAACTAAAATGTTGACAGCTAAGTATGTGCTGATAGATATATTTAAAACTTTTATTATGCTAAAGAAAAAAATGCTTTAAATTTTGCAAATAGTGTATGGAATATAAATATGCAGATTGGAGTGACACGAAGGGGAGGGGGAACGGTACGGTCGTTAGTACCGATACCACAGAATATTAGAGCTCCGGTACATTTTTTGCTAGAAATTAATCCCTGTAAATACATTCCTGACTTGGAATCCCTAAGCAGCATCAAAGATTGTTTAATGGATAAGAACATACTCAAAAGCATATGAAAGAGCAAGGAAGAAATATCATGCGCCACCTATAGATTATGAAACAATTTCCAAAAAATCCAGAAGTTTGTAACAAAAGATCACTATTTAATAAGGTAAAACAAAATATCTATATAAACAACCTAGAAAACATATAATACAGCTGGACACTCATTTTCAACAATTATCGCTCATAGTCGTAAAAAAATATACCATTTCAGCAGTCCTGTATATAATCTATAGATTTATTTACACATAAAACGGTTTGTTAAAAAGTTATTGTGCTGTAAAATGGGTCGGGTAACATATCTAAAAAATTCTTTTCAGTATTTACCGCCTATAGAAGGTAACTTGACATCGTTTGTGCAGCACATTATATGATCTGCAGATTTGTATACACACCACATAATTTAGTTCAAATATGCGAAAGAAATAGCTTGTACCCTATAACATTACTTCAATTAATGCCAACACATAGCAATAAAAATTAAATATAATTGTGGATCATCACTGCTGCCATCATAAAAAAAGCTGCATTAGTAATGACCCACTCTATTAGATGGTTTAATACAATTAGTTTGATAATAACAATACGTTTACATATTCCTTATACTTTTCAGAAGTCATTACAACTCATCTTCTTCGGTTGTCTTTCATGAAATATTTCTAAACCGCACGAAACCGAAATTTGCTTATAAAAAGTTTTGCTAGCAATTCATTTCTGAATAAGGAGGAAAATACAAGCTTCCATGGAAGGGGCTCTCGGTCACATGACTACGAATGATTTTTCGAAACAAATGTATAATCTAACAGTCGAAGGGCCATTATATGACTCACTTATTTTCGTTAAATTTGAATATTGTGTGTTTTGCCTCTTGCGCCATCGAAATATTAAATGGACCATCACTGATACATGGGCAGGGATAGATGGTTTTACCTTATAAAACACGATTAAAACCACTTCTAAGCAATTCACGTCCATATACAGTAAATTTTATCAATTTTTTTGCGCAGCCCTGTATATGAGTTTGTACACAAAACATAATGCACTAAACTCTGTATAAACTTTAAAAAGTATGCCTCATCCAGAAACGCAATTCCAATGATTATCGGCCATAGACACTAATGTAACTGAATTCTTTTTTGTGTATATGCAAATAAACAAAGAAATGTTATGCACTCTTCCGATTCTACAATAAGTCTCTTTTAGTGCATGTCAGCAATATACGGCAGTATTATTACCTTTGAAATAGTATAACATCTTTAAAATACACTGCAAACAATTTTTTCTGTAGTCCATATTGTAACGGAATTACACTAGACTCCGACAGTTAAGGAACAGGGATTTGATGCTTTCGCTTGTACACGGTTTGTCGAATATCTGCCAAAATTATTGTCGAATTGTTCTTGAACTTCTGGGCTGTAAAGCACATTTTTCATTTCATATTTCTCGGTGAAGATTTAGTCGGGATGATAATTAGGGGGCTAATAATAAATTTAATAATAAAATAACATTGGTGATCACCTATGTAACAGAAAATGCAGAAAATATTTTGTCACTGTGTTAAATGGCTATTTGGGTCCTGTTTAACATTTTTGTGTGTTTGTGTAAGCATGGTGCTCATATTCGTGAAGATGTTATTTTGTCTGTGAAAAATTCAAAGGTTTTTTTTATAGCATACAGAGTTTACAACCAAATTTAACGCAACTTTCCGAAAACCTGAAAAAGAACGATAGCAATAGTATACTGCAATTACAACAAGAATATATTGAATATCTGATGAGATATGGGCATTTGTATGAAATAATTTTTAACTACGCGTGCGTGAAAGATTTCAAAATTTTTATTTCATAATTTGGTAGACAGCTATTTTGGGCAAGTCCAGTCAAATATTGTAAAAACTCAAAAAGATATAGTGAGCTGATTGAAAAGTTGTGGAAATTCCCTCATAAAAAAGCTGTTTTTGGAAAGCAACTCACTATATCGCCTCTTTGTGAATTTTCGCGATATTTGAGTGGACTTTTTATAAATATGTCGTAAATAGTTGACTGACAGAAAAAAAAGTATATTCCACGCGTGCGCAGTTAAAAAGTATTTCATACAAATGCCCATATGGCATGAAATATTAAAAATATTCATGTTTTAATTGCAGTATACTGTTGCTACTGTTTTTTGTCAGGTTTTCGGAAAGTTGTGCTAAATTTTGTTGAAAACTCTGTATGCTATAAATAAAAAAAAAATTTATTTTTCACAAACACAATAACATTTTCATGAATATGAATGCTATGCTTACACAAATGCAAACAAACGTTTAACAGGACCCAAATAGTCAAAACACAGTGACAAACCATTTCCAGCATTTTCTGTTACATAGGCGATCGCAAATATTATTTTATTATTAAATTTATTACTAGCCCTCTAATTTTCCTCCCGACTAAATCTTCCCAGAGAAATATGAAATCAAACATTTTTTTTTAACCTCCGAGAAGTTCAAGATCAATTCGTCAATAATTTTGGTGTATATATTCGATAATCCGTGCACAATCGAAAGCATCCAGTCCCTGTTCCTTAACTTTTGGATGCCAGTGAATTTTATGCGTCACTGTAAATTAATGATAAATACTATGTACTCCATATTCGGCAAAATGCCTATTATTTTGTACCGAAATAATGCATATCAATTTCGCTATGTTTGAAATAGCGTAACTTCATTATATAAGATGCACTGCGAGTGATTTTCCCCATTGAGAATACTATAATGGGATTATTTTGTATGTTCCTGTAAACTAGCTATAAATCCCATACACTCCATTTTCTATAGGGTATGTTCTATGGTAGACCACACCAACATATACCAATTTCATGATAATCTATGTGTTTTTACATGAGTTAGACAGCGGTTAGGTAGCCAGAGAGACAGATAGACGTCTAGACATACACGTAGACAGACGGGAAAGTGTTGAAAACAAATTTATCGATTTCACATTTGGAGGTTAACCAAGTCCAGCTACATAGAACATTGGTAAAGGACGCAAACTTTGTGTATATCGCAATCTTATAAACCTGCGTACTCAAAATTTTGGTTCTGTTACTATGCATAATAAACCATTCGTTTTTGTCCAATTATTTATGCCAACCCTGTATATGTGCGCATACGCAATTCGGGAATAATTTTCTGAATAGTTTGTAGGATAAAAGTTGCACACTTCAGTCTCAAATAACTGTAAATATTCTATAGTAAATGCATTAAACTGGTGTGTTATCTGTGAGTGCGTGTGGTTTAGGCGCTGTTTAAAGCCTAATAGATTACGGATACGAATGACGTTTTCGGCTTAATCGTAGACTCTTATAACGGAGTTCCTGGTCTGTTTAATCGCCGTGTGCAAAACAAAAAACCATACCGTTCTGAAATACACATGGAACTGTATTTTGTTATAAGCATATTATTTTATTTTATTTCTCGACAAAAAAAAAAAGAGTACAGGGTGTTTGTCAAAATTGAGATTTAATTTCTCGGAGGTATTTTTAATTAAGAAAATATATGAAATTAGGAAAATGTACTTACTTTTAAGTGTGCTTCTTTAACTGTGTAACTGCTTCGTTTAAAATCTGATTAGGCCTTTATAAGGAAAAATTAAAACATTTCTATTTTGCCGAATTAGTATTTTCCTTTGAGCAAAAAATGCTCAAAACCAGATTGCAATAAGTTATACAAT
Source organism: Maratus speciosus (assembly GCA_963932465.1). Lineage (NCBI taxonomy): Eukaryota > Metazoa > Arthropoda > Arachnida > Araneae > Salticidae > Maratus > Maratus speciosus. The sequence goes on along the minus strand of OZ010786.1, from coordinate 164,788,341 downwards.
TTTTGATTCAGTGCTTTATAAAATACAGGCATAGATTTTTATTCATTATAGTTTTTAATTTTCAGTAAAGTCTTGTTGCTTTTGTAAATTTTAGGGGACGTTTTTTTTAATCTTTTTCATATTTGAAATATTTAGACAATTTTATCAAACTCTCTATTGATTGAAGATAGTTTTTAATAACAAATATTTTAACATTTGAATATAAAATTATATAAAATGAAAAAATAATAATAAATTAAATAAAATAAAAAAAGTAAAACGTCTTGATAGCAGAGACATTGGAAACTACAGAATTTGACCACTATTCGGAGGTGTCAGCATTTCACAAGCAAAATTTTACAAATATGTATGTGTTATCGATTGAAAAATGTGTTCGCTATAAAGAGGTATCCACTATTCATGAGTGTCTGTTATGGATGTTTTACTGTATCTTTTTTCTACTTTAATATAAGACTTTCCTAAGCAGACAAGAATCATATCAACGATTTTTGTACACATAAAAATCTATACATTCTTTTAAGCAGAGTTGGGCAAATTTGTAATTCTAATTATCTGCAATGTAATTACAGTTTAACTGTATGTAATTAATTGTACTTAAAATTACATGCCGTAAAAAATTATTACAGCACTATAACCGGAAACACTGCCATCCCCTTATTTGACAAAATTTCTGTGTTCGAATTTGTGTAACTATAATAATTACATGCAATTAACGTGTAATTACACTGCGGGTTATTGAGATCACAAATTTGCCCAACTCTGCTTTTAAGCATAGAGAGTCGTCAGTTCAGCATTTTAAAAAAGATATAAACAAAGAGCATTGATTACTATAACAACAATAAGTATAATAACAATTAGCTCGACATAGAACACTTAAATTATTTAAAAATAAATGTTTAAAATTGTTAAGGTACTCATGTGAGTTGTAAATAGACGTTATTCAAATAATTGTAATTTGTAAATCTTAAAATAAATTTCAAAATATAATATAAAAAATTATACATACATATATATATATATATATATATATATAACTCGCCAGTTAGCATTTTTTTATTTTTCGAGTGGTAAATTAAAACGGTGCTACTTGGTTATCCCATCGACCAAAAATCTGTCGCCAAACTATAAGATTAAATGCCAATAATGGTTGATCGTAAATGTCACATTCACTTGACTTTACAGAAGTTACACATGTTCACGCCATCAAGTGATTTTTATTTCGACGTTTTATTTGTATTTTTATTAATATTATACTAATTTATTTGTTCTTTTGTTATTTAAAATAAAAAAAATATGTCAATTTGTATAATTTAGCGAAGTTGTTCGACGGGAGAAGTATTAACATTAAAACGTTGCTTTGAAGTGGAAATTAAATCTCATGAATTGTTGTATTGTCACATTCGCACCGCGTTTGGCATGATTTTTTTTTTTTTTTTACGACAATTTGGCGGAAACCTCGTTTTCAAATACCTGTTACATATGTATTTTTAAATTATTTTCTGTTATTTTTAAAATGAAATAACAATAAATAAAAAAAATAATAATTAATAACTATAGAACAAAAATTGTAAATAAAAAGTTGTAAAATTTTGTAAATAAAAAGAAAATAAATTCAAATAAACATTTATTAATAAATAAGCAACAATAGCCGGGTTACCATGTCAGGCAAAATAACGCATTAAAAATAGCAAAAAAAAAAAAAAAAAAAAAAAAAGCCTTTGTGCAACAATATTAAAAAGCAGAAAAACCAACGTTTAAAATGCACAAATAATATATGAAAAGCAGCAAACAGCTGTTATCTCGCTAGTAGATTCGAAACAGCTGTTTGCTGCTTTTCATATATTATTTGTGCATTTTAAACGTTGGTTTTTCTGCTTTTTAAAATAACGCCATTTTGGCGCCAATTAGGTACCTCGTTGCGTATATGACATCTGTGTCTAATATTTTTTTTTTTCGTTTCGTTTAAAAAAAAAGAATGAAGTAAAAGCCATTTATTTTAAAGGTTTCAATTTTAAATGAAAATTTTGTATTAAATAAAATGATAATGAAATACAAATTGAATTCTGAATAAAAGCAACTTGATGCATTTCTTAGCATACATTTGAGGGAGGCCAAACTCGTCGCCAAATTAATTTAAAATATATAAAAAATATATCTGTTATGATTAAAATTTGAGATGCCATCATTAGGAAAAAAGTATTTAAAATTAGAAAAAAATTAATATTTCGAAAACTAATTCTAATTTTAAAATTCTAATACCAGTTTTGAGATCTGTAGATCAATACGGATTTTTGGTGTTAATTTCATCGCAAAGTATTCCATATTTTAGGAGAAATTGCCCTGAAACATAATTAGTTGTTTTATCAGTCGTTTCATAGAATCGTTACATAAATTCGTTTCAATTCGATTCATTAGGATTTTATATATATAGGGTAGATTTCTAGAGATTTACTCTTTGCTTGACTCTTTGTATGATTATACATAAAAAATACAGCTTCTCTATTCTATGATACATAACAAAATGTGCATTTAAAAGACAAAATTCTAACGTTTTTATAAAATGTCTTTCTGCAGTACAATAAGTTTTCTTATTAAGAAAAAAATTAATCCCAATGCTGTTACTATAAATGGATTCAAACATTGTAATAAAAAAGATGTAAAATATTCCTAGTAACTACTATAATAATACCCCCTGTGGATAGAAAAGCAAATTAGAAAACGAAAAAATGAATGAATATTTTTTAATATTCATTAAAAAACCTCCTTAATATTTTTATAGGAGGTAGAAATAGTTTATAAAATATCCAAATCTCAAAATTAGCATAACTTATAATAAGAACACTTTCCTTTGTTAATTATATCCTTTGCTTTCTATTCGAAATGTAAGACAATGTGTCCAAAATATAATTTATAAAAATAACACCGTGCACATCTTGAGGGAATTTTTTTAACCGTAAATTTTACTTTCTGGTACACAAGAAATAAAAAATCAGTTTACATAATGTTTTGCTACTGGGACAAATACCTTATTCAGATAAACTGATTATTTATTTTTTATCTCACGAAGATAAATCATCTCTTAAATTCAGTAAAAAGTTTCAAAATCGCAAAGGATTTCCGAAGAACAAAATTTGGTATGTGTCGTTTTATTATCGGTTGTGTCGTTATTTTTATTATTTTACAATTTTTTAAATACAACATATCTTTTAGTTAAACTTTTCATTCGAAAACTATTTTTTAGATGACACAACTTTATTTGCCTCTCCCTTACACGATAGTTCTGAATTAAATTGAAATTAAGAGGATTTGAATTTTAAATTACCAGCACCATTTTATAATATTAATGCTTGTAGAAATTATAAAATGAGAAGAAGTATGTGATTTACTATGCTGGACAAAGACACACAACTTTAAAAACATCAAAACCTCTCAATAGTGGATTCGCCGGAACCACATAATTTGTCCGCTATTCGCAGGTGTCCGCTTTTTAGAGGCAAAAACTTACAAGTATGTATATGCTACGTATTTGTAATAAGATAAAAATCACATAAATATTTGTTTTTTCACGATTTACTATACTGGATGAAGACACACAACATTAAAAACATCAAAACCTCTCAATTGTGAACTCACCGGAACCACAGAATTTGTCCACTATTCGCAGGTGTTCGAGACAAAAACTTACAAATATGTATACAGCTCATATTCAAAATATTAGAATAATTGAGAAAAAGTAATAAGAAAAAATTATTTTTCATTTATTTATTTTTGATACTAAGTAAATGCAATTTAATTTCTAATTCGAGATATTAACCCTTAAAGATACGGACAGTTTGGACATACACAATGACAGGGGCGGCGTACTCTTTGCCTAGTTAACAACTTTTAATGATATATATGTGTAATGTAATATCCAGTAGTAGTATAAAAGCAATACACGTCAAATTGTTAAAAACAGACTAATTTAAGGATCTCAGGACTCTTAAAATCGAAAACAATGAAAAAAAGACCATTTTCAACATTTAATACCTTAAAATGCATATGATTTTAAAACACAATTTTTATTGGGATGAAAGATAAGTATGGTCTTTCATTTCATGCATTTAAAAAATTGCAAGATGCAGAATCAGTATTTATAGGGGGTTCGAAACTGTAAGACATTTGTTGAGTAGAAAATGGAATAACAGCTTACGCGCAGGATTACAAAATAAATATTGCAACTAGAATGAATATTTTGGTACCTACTTATACTTCAGATTGCAATAATTACCCTGAACTTAAATATATTTGTATTTAAAGTTTTTTTATATTTTTAATGCATAGTTGAAGTTAGCCTATACAAAATTTTGAAAATTTCAACAGTATAATGACCTAAAAAATATTTTTTCGAACAATACAAAGGAAATTTTAGGTTCAGTTTATACAGACAAACATGTAATATTTGATTCGAAAATTTCATGAAGAAATATTAGGCATCATGCGCATTATACCCAAAAACTTGTTTTGGAGAAAAATGGCTTCTAAATTTCGGAAATGCCACTTCAGCTATAGAGCGAAAAAAATTCTAAAAGCCATAACTTCTGTTCTAATGGGAATTTCAAGAAAACAATTATATAAAAATGTTTAGAAAAGATAGGAGTTTAACATATAATGAAATTTCTAATATTTTGAAGAGTCCTGAGACCACTTAATTAGAATGAATCACATAAATACTATGGGATTCACGACTAGTTTGCATTGAGTGGATCTCTCAATACGTCTAGAGTGACTTTAAAAGTTAATTAAAAACATATCTGGAAAAACGCGGCACGGACCATGGCGTCTTTGCAACTTTGTGACCTCCTTTCGAAGCGCGCTTAGCACAATGCCAATTTAAACTTTGAACAAAGGTTTTTTTTTCTACACTGTAGAAAGAAAGGTTATTACTACGCTGAATTTAGTTTTATGAAATGCCAAATGAAGTTTAAATACTTTTATTTGCTTTTACTGTCAGTACCGAATTAAGATCATCATAAATAGATTAGGATAATATTAAAAATGATTTATACAGAATAGATATATTTGATATTATTTACGTTCCATATTTCTTTGAACGTTCATGGTACTAGTATATATAGTTATATCTAACCCTACGTTGTATAGTTTTTTACAAAGTCTTAGTATTGTTTTAGCAACGTTTTTTTTTTAAGAATACAATTACAAATTCATATACAGTGGCGGTCAAAAGTTTCCGGCCAGTCAGTTTTTTTGATTTGTTTGACAGAACGTTTTAGCGAAAAAGAAGTTCAATTGCTCCAAAAGTTAGGAATAAGCAAATTACTTCTGATCACGTGATCATTTTGATTGGTTACTTAAGATACTTGATGCAAAGGGGAGGAATTTAAAATTCGCGTGTGCAAAAGTTTCCGGTCATTCGTCATTCATGGTGTTTTTGATATCGCTAAAGTGTTTTTTTGGCCAAGTTAGTTAATTAATCAAGGTGAATAATGTAATTAAATTCTAAAATGAAAAGTTTAACAATTAATGTTCCTAAATGAGTGATTTGTTTGTCTCTAAAGGGACAATCCTCTCGTGAGATTGCGGCAAAGCTGTCGATCGGAAAATTTGCTGAAAAAGATATTTATAAAAATATATAAAGATGGTCATGGCCTTCGGAACTTGCCACGGTCCGGGGGGACTCCGGAAAACGACTATTCTTGTGGATAAGATTATCAGAAGAAAAGCAGTTGATGACCCACGTAAAAATGCCCTGGCAATTCCACGCCATTTATGGTGTTAAAAGTGATTTATGGTGTTATGGTTATTGCTGAAACAAGTCTATCTAGAGTGTCAATATGCTTATGTGACGTAGAACTTTATGGAACAGTCGGTGTTAAAAAACTTTTCATAAGTAAAAAAATTCAGAGGGCCCGACTGGCGTTTGCCACGGAATACAAAGACTAGACAAGTGAAAACTGGAAAAAAGTAGTATTTTCAGATGAATCGACGTTCAATCTTTTTGTGAGTGATAAAAAATAACAACGGACGACCTAAAAACAAAAGATAAGGTGCGAGATATATTATTCCTACAATGAAGCACGGCGGAGGACATGTTATGCTGTGGGGAGCATTTTCTGGAAAATGCGCTTGTCCGTTATTTGAAATCCGCGGCAAGATGAATAGTGCAATGCATAAGGATATCTTGCAAGATCATTTGCTGCTTTATTGGAGGAAAAATTGTGGTCGCAACTATTTGTTTCATCATGATAACGACCAAAAACATACATCAAAACTCGCCAAGCAGTGGCTTTCGCACAAAAAAAACCTTCGCTTTTGAAATGGAAAGTCCGATCATCCGATCTGAATGCAAGAGAAAATCTTTGAAACTAACTTGAAAACGTGTTTGGAATTATAAATACTCCAATTTAGCAGCATTTTCACAAAAATTGCAAGAACCATGTATCATGTTGATATATTGTCTCTTATTCTTCCCAATTCAATATCTCTAATTTAATATCTTTAATCCTTAGTCTTAATTATTAAATCTTTAATTTTAATGTATCTTATTTAATCCATTTTAAGTTTTCCCTTTAAAAATTCATTATCTTATGTTTTGATCAATCGATCAACTTTGTATCAGCTTTTATAGTTTTAATTTCGGAAATTCAGTCATAACGCATCCTCTTTTTATCAATAGTACCGTTTTGGCAAAATGCCAACTCTTTGCAAGCGTACGTTCCGTTTTCTGAATGATCAGGTTTATCATCATTGCGAGCGCTCTTTCTCCCCCTGGTCACTCCTTGGCGAAAGCAGGTTTGCCGTGAGTTCCATTTTTGGCGCAGTATCGTTTTGGCCTTGCTTGGCGTACTTTTTCCGCGGCGATTTTGAAAACGCTCGCACGGTCACGGAAAAAGTCAGTCTGTGGATTCGCTTCGTAGTGTATAGCTGTGTTTTTACGCAGTACGCGGACTCGTTGTGTTGCACGGACCACGTGTGGTCTCAGTGCCAAGATTGTGTGCCATGGAAGGCACTCATGTTCCACCTTTCTTTTAAGTAACGTTGAATTATATACCAGATCTACATCTTCTTTTAAAACATGCTTTTGTAATAAATATCGCGTTCACTAGTATATCAGAAGTTCCTACAGTCTTCAAGCCATGCATCTCCCTTCCGAAAATCTGCACATCCTGAAATAAAAACACGTTCCAGCTAAATTATTTGTTTTTCTCTGTCTCCAACATCCCCATATCAAGTTCTACAGGTAATAGTTTTAATTAATTCTTTAAAATGATGGTGAATCACGAACCACCAATAATACGATCACGTTGTCAGCTTGATGTGAACTCTTACATCATATAAACTGTTCCTCACCGTATTTTAATTATTACAAGCTTAAAATTCAGTATAATCATAGTCAAGTCTTAGTTTTAAAAAGTTCCATATCTCATCTTAACAACATGGACAAAACTTAACACTGATGATCTACAACTGTTCATTGAATCGATGCCACGTTGCTGCGCCGCAGTACTTGTTGTATGTACTTATACTGAATGTATGAATACAAAATACTAATTGTAAATGTTGTTGATCACTGTTATTTTCTTTTTTAACACCATTTTTTTTCCAAACTTGCCAAGGTGGCCGGAAACTTTTGAGAACATGCGTTTTCTTTTGAAATTAATTTTGTCAATTAAATTTATTAATATTTAATTTTTATTCCATAACTAAGTTCTTAACTGTTATGTCAATAATGTGTATAAGTATCACTTTGAGATTCCTCTCCATATGGGTATACTTACAAATTAACCAAAAAATTTATGCTGGCCGGAAATTTTTGACCGCCACTGTATTTATTCTACGGAACCCTCTGTGCATGAGTAATTCTCGCACTTGACTGTTTAGTGGAGTTATAAGGATGCTCCTTTTACGCAATTCAGTAATAGAGCATTTAAAGTTTATGACCTTATCAAGACACAATTTTAAACACTCTATCTACCGAACAAATTGACAACAAATACGTTTAAATTTTATTTTGGAATTGCAATGCATTTTATGAATAGTTTACACGTGTTATTTTCATATTTTATATTATGCATATCCATGGTGGGTAAGCATTACGGTGGCCCCCAACGACTAGTTTCTTTTTATCAATGAGATCACCATTCGGCTTGAAATGCGATACCCTGTATATGGCAGAATAAGTGGATTCCGACCTTGGCTTCGCATACAAAAATGTTTTTTGTTGTGTTCTCTATCACTTCTTAATGTTTTCTAATGGATTTTCGGGACACTTTACATAAGGTGGACAATGTAAGTATTAATAATCGATGTAAGCATGCAAGATCGACGGATGTAAGCATAACAGGTATATAAAAGATGTGTGTAGGTATTTATCTATAAAATCAAAACACTACAGTAAAACATTGCTGTGAAGAAAATTTCACTTTGACTAATATAAAAGTTAAAAACATATATTTATTTACTTATAATGTGATAAAATATTAAAAACACATTTAAAGATTTTAGATTTACATAATATGCCCCGAGACATTTCGAGATACACACGCGCTAATTCGCAAGGGAGAAAATGTGCGTCCCGAGTTGTGTCGGGGTATATTATGTAAACCTAACGTCTTTAAATATACTTTTAAGATTTTATCACATTTTAAGTAAATATATGTTTTTAACTTTATTGGTATTTATCATTATTAAAAAGCAAAAACATGTCCATGACTAAAACTGATATAATATTGACAGTTACATTAACCGATTAATATATTTTGCTTTTTCTGCATTTTTTCCTATTTTATAAACATTACAATTATTATACACATACATATACAGTTACAATTTTCATACTGTCACACAGTGGAACGTTTGACGATCTAGGACAAAATTATTTCGTTGAAGATTAATTAGTTTTTGCTGTTTTTTTTTAATGCATCACTAATAAAATACTCAAACAGTGATAAATATTTGGTTATTTAACAACAATGTCTTAAAATACAAATACAGGGTACCCACTAAAGTCCGTTCCCACCCTGTTAATTACCGAATTACTTAATTTACGTCAGATAAAAAACAAAATATTCTTTTAAATGCAAATTGTTTGCAAACTTTATCTCCATTTACTGACTCTTTACGGTTTTTTAAATAATTTTAAGGCATAATTTGAAATAATGACATGATCAATATCGCGTGCAATACGATTCCGGTAAACTTACCCGTTTACAATAAAACTAATGGGTCATTCCATACAAAATGAGCAAATCACCTATGGCAGAAACGTCACAGATTTTAATAAAAATCAGTTTGTAAGTAGATTATATCTATTTATGAGTAAATGTAAAATAATAGATTTTAGGACTGTTTATATAAGTATTACATTTTACATTAAAAATGGATGCAAAGTCGAAGTTTTGTCTACATGCTTGAAGTTTCAATTTTGATTATTAGCCTTAAGAATGCAAATACTATATTAAAAATTATTCATAATTAGGAATGAATAATAAGTAACAGATTGACGTAAGTTAGTAATTGTATTTGTATTCCGTAATGAGAAAAAAAATTATTTTTTTGAAAATTTTTGAGGGAAAAATGCAACACTTCTATTGCTCGTTTAGAGATGAAGGACAACTCTGACAATATCAAAATTGTTTGACGTTATAGTTAAAAGTATATATATTAAATATTCAAACTTTCATTCGTGCCTTTTTATTCCTTAATGAGAAAAAAAATAAATAGTGAAAAATGTTGAGGGTAAAATGCAATATTTCTATCACTTGTTTCGACGCGAAGGAATGCTTTTTAAAAATTTTAATTTTTTTATATTATAGACAAAATTGTATATTTTAAATTTAGAAACTTTTATACTTGCTCTCAGTTTATTTTTCCTCAAGAAGATTTTTAATTAAAGTAGAAAAAAAAGACTCAATTCAATAAAAAATTATATATTAACATCTAAATCCAGATACAGAAAATACATGGCAGCACTAAGTTTTTTCACTTTGAAATTGAGCAATATTTTAAGAAACGTGCGCGAATTCAAAGAAAAATAGCTCATGGAATGTAGTTAATATTGTCTTTTTGAAACCATTTTTCTTATGTTAGGAATCAACAGGCAATGTTGAAATTTTTTGAGCATATCATGGACTTCCTGATCTTTATGTCTGTGCAATGTCGTTAATGTCAGACCTTTCCTTTATTATATTTTTGCTCATACATAAGATGAAAAATTATGATTTTGTAAATTTTTTACAATTTCTAAGTTTATTTGAAGATGAATGAAGTAAATGGTAACTTTCAAACTTGTGTAATTTTATCTTCATATGTAATACTACATCAGCATCAATTTCACAGATGTTTTTTAATTCCTTTGATTTTTATAACGTTTCTAATTTTCTTTTAATTCGCACGTTTTCAATTTTTACAACCAATTAAAGATTAATCATGGTGTTACCAGATTATTATTATTCAATAAATAAGAAGGTATTTTTTCTGAGGTTACACTATTATAAAAAAAATTCATTTCAGTTAAATAGTTTTCAAGATACAGAACTTCAAACTTCCAACTTTGGACGATTGCACACATGCCATTCTTTAGCACAAGTTTTTTAAATGTCCAAAACTGCTAAAATAATTAATTTTTTTGTGAAGATATTTTGCAGACCTCTATTTGAATATGAATTAAACCTGTATATCAAATTTTATTAAAACCGGTTTCTATGTAGCCGCGAATTTTTTTAAATTTTTACTCATTTTACGTGGAATGACCTGAATGTAAATAGTTCAGCATTTGTTTCCAGTTAAGGCTGTAAAACTAAATTAAAACTTCGCTAATAAATAAAACGCAAGTTAAAAAGATATACCGTCGAAATAATCAGAATCAAAAAAGCAGCTTCCGTTACTGGTGAAATCTTTGTTGTAATTAGTGAATTGTGATTCTGTATTTAAGGCATGTTATAACTTTTTCTTCGTGGAAAAATTGAAAATTTTTTTGCGTATTTTCATTCCTTAAACCTTTTAAAACTTTATGGTATAGCAGTTTTTTTCGAAATTTGTATTGGTTCGAATGTTACCCGCCTTTTGCTGTTGCACTGAACAGGCTCATTTTTAGCCTACGGTTAAAAAAAAAAAAAAAAAAAAAAAAAAAAAAAAAAAAAAAAATCGAGGAAGAGGAAGTCCAGAAGAGTTCATCATAGTTGAAAATTGTCACTGTTGTCTATGCTTTAAAATGTTGTAATACTTTTTAAACTGTTTTTCGCGAAACTCTGTTTTACAAATCGGTACCAGGGGGAACACGAGATTGGATCGGCCGATTTGGTTGAAATTTTCATGCTTTTCTAGTATATACTATTTTGTAGCCCCTAACGGACACGTTTTCTAATATTCGATTACAAATATTTTATTCAGCGATTTAAAACCGGAAATTTTTTCGTAAAATTGACAATTTAAAATTTTAAAGGCCGCCATTTTTTTCAGGATCAAAAAATTGATAAATCCATCTGAAAAGGACTACAAAATATCGTAATTTTTAAGGGATTTTTTTGTTGCTGTTTTTCGATATAGATAAGTAGATTTCGAGATGCATCTAGGATCGCGGAATGCTTTTCTTTTTTAACACCACTCTATCAAAAGCCGCTAAAGAGAACAATTTTTCAACCAATGTCAAAATACAAAATTGTTTTTAAAACTTCAAGATATGCACTTTCATTTCTTAAAAAACTTTATTAATGTATATTATTAATGTCATTAATTCTTTATTAATGTATAATTGCGCTAAAAAAAACGCCAAAAAGGAGACATTTGAAAAAAAAAATTAAAAGTCTGCCATGTGGTTAACACGAAAGTTTGTAATAAATTTCAAATTTTATTTAACTGCATAACGGATTTTTTTCGTATAATTTTGCTTCCTGATGTTGTTAGTAATCACTTAAAACAAATGTGCTACGTAAAAGAATCTAGTAGAGTTTTCGATTAAAAATGGTTTTCACCTATGTTCTGTACAACGGTCATAATGTTCTTAAATTCAGAATCCTCTACTGGGGACAATGAATTAAGTATAGTCTTTAGCATTTAGGTTATTAAATATCAAAATGTATTTATTAATCTTAACCATTTTGGTGCGTGAATAAAATCTACCAATCTTATTATTTTTTATGATCATTAAAGCTTGCATATATATTTTATTATTATTAATCCTATTCATTCGATTAATGGAGGTTACTATTAAACAAATTTCGAGTTATATATTCCTTGAGATTTAATACATAAATATTTACGTTATGAACTAACAAATCAAACTTCTTTATATTGGCTGACACCAACATGTGATTTCTCATGATGAATGTCCCAAACTTTGGAAAAGATGGTCATTCATCTAGCAAGCAACATTTCCTAGCAGCAGAAGGTTCATGATAAATGGATGACACGCTCGTAATGAGAGACAGAGATAAATAAAACTAAATATCACTGGACTGTAATTACTTCCCTATACTTGAGTGTTCCACATATATTTAGATATAAAACTGAAAATATTAAAGTATTTATAGATTTATCACAGAGTTTGAATAAAATTTGCTGAACAATAACAAATCTTTCCTCCACATATCGGTGATCTCACAGTTTTTAACACTTTCCAGTATAGCTCAAAAGTATTTCTGAATAGGGTTTTACTCTATGTCTGTGCTCTAACTCTCGTAAATAAACCAGATTGCAATGTAATTGTTTTAACTATTGAGGTTTACCGTGGTATGTTCGGTAATGAAAATAAAGTGCGTAGCATTCATTGTTCGTTTACAGGGACATACAAAAGAATTCCCTTGCATTATAGTCTGAGGGGGAAAATGATTAACGATGCATTTTAATGAAATAACCATTTTTTAAAAATATAATGAAATTGATGTGCAACAGTGAGGTGGACTTCAATACGCTTTTTCAGGTGTTTATTGTAGCAGCATTTATAGTTAATTTACGTAGACGTACAAAAGAATTCCCTTAAATTATAGTCTGAGGAGAAAAGTCGTTTCCTATGAATTTTAATAATGTAACAATTACTTCAAACATAATAAAATTGATATGTATCACTGTAGTGGACTACAATATGCTATTTCAGGAGTACAGTGCAGCAATGTTGGGTATGAACGAGTTCATTGAACGGAAACTCACGAACTTAGTTCAATTTCTCTGAACTTTGAGCTGAACTTAACTGAGTTTTTGATAAACGAGCGTGAACTGAACGAAAGCTCAAAAAATCCGCGAGTTTGAACGAAATTTACGACTCAAACTCAATTTTTTCATAACTTATTCAAAACCGTTCCAGCCGTTAAGATCACGTTTTCCCCATTCAAATGCCATTTAGAGGCCTAAACGGACTTGGGGCGGCTCGAGTGTGATCATCAGTTTTTTTGGGTCGCGCTCGAGTCTTGCTCTCTCTGGAGGCTCGGGCCGGACCTAACAGGACTTATTTTTGGGTTTGTGCTCTACTATTCCTAAAAGACTGTACCGACAGAAATTTTCTGGCCCGGTCACCCCTGCTTGTATGAAAACTATTGCCCCGTCCCAATCTGACTCGTGCAAAAATCTATTTAATGAACAACTTACCTTGGGTCAACAATTTTTTCCGAAAAAATATATAATTTTTAATTACCATCATTCTACAATTAAAATTCTCTTTAAAGAATAGTAGTATATGTACATTTCTAAAGGGGGGGGGGGGCATACAATACTGAAAACCCTGTTTTAAGAATCTGTGTATTACGAATTCCTGCTTTAAACGGAAAATTTTCCTGATCGGTGGATCTGGATCTCAGTGTTGCCAGTGGGCTACTTTTTTTTAATTCAGTTTTCTTGATTGCCTCCACTTTTTTGAAACGGTAAAATTACCTTTGTTTCCGCTTTAATTAATAAGTCATTAAGTAAGGTGCATTTTAGCATATCAAAAAATTGGTGCTAATCAAGAATCCGAATTTTAAAAAAGTAGCCCATCTGGCAATACTGCTGGATCTTCCAAATGGATATAATAATCCGTTTGAAAATAAATAATACACTTGCAAGAGACGACAGACCTGATAAAAAAGGAACTTAACTATAACGATTTTTTTCTCAGTTATGTGTTTCCGTCTTAGAAGGTTTTTCGAGATAGAATTTTCGGATTTTTAAGTATCCAAGCCGTGTAAATGGATTAATGATATTTATAATAATTCAGATATTTACATACTAATAGAGATCCATTAAAAAATTAATAGAGTTTACAATAAGATATATAGAAAGAAATGTAGTAGAAACAGTATTTTGGAACGGAGGTCCCTGTACATGCAGCCTATGGTAGAGGTCTGCAAGGGGCCTAAATTTCTAGGCTCGGGCCCGTCCCGATCCATAGAAGAAAAATTCGGCCCGACCGGTATAAACATTAAAAGTTCGGCCCGAACCCGGCCTGACCCGTACAAAAAATATTGGCCCGGCCCGTAGAGAAAAAATTATTGGCCCGACCTGGCCCTGTATAATAGCTAAAAGTTCGGCCCCGAAAAAAGTCAAAATCTCTCGGCCCGAGCCCAGTTCGGCCCAAATGAATTGCTACAAAACATCCATCGATTTGGTTAAAAATTTGTCTCGTACGAAGAGTTCTGACAAAAATACTTATCTTTGATTCTTATTGTCATGTTTCCAGTTTCATTTTTATAAAAGTTATTGCGATATTTATTTATTTTTTATGAATCGCTATTTGTTGTACATAAATGTTTCAGTTATTATTAATATAGTTAATCCATATTCCATGTATTGGAGACTTAGAAATCTAAAGAATGCTATACAGTAAAATCTTCTAAGTCCGAATTGCATAGGAAAGAAAAAAATACATTATAGACAAGTTCCCATCTTAACGGGTGTAAATGTATTATATATTCTTTTCTCATGTATTAGCACATCCATTTTGCATGGATCAACATATTTTTCAGGTTAAAAGAGGATTCCGTCATAGGCAGGTTGTTTTTCACACGTTATACTATTTTTGAATTTAGCTACATTTTAATAACCCTAGAAATGCACTATTCTTTATAAAAAATAAAATTAAATGTTTAATTGTAGAATAATGGCAATTAAAAAAATATATGCATTTTTTGCAAAAATTTTTGGGCCATGCTAAATTTTACTGATTTTTGAATGAACCAGGCTACTCCGAGACAATGATTTTTATACGGGTTAGGTCAAAACCGGGACTGAAAATGTAGGAACGTGAAGACTAGAAAGAATGATACAAGTTCCGGTTTGGTAAGGAAAAAATAAGTTAGGCCCTGCCTGGTCCTTCAGGAAAAAAGTCAGAGCCTGGCCCGGAAAGGGAAGTGACTAGGCCCGGCCCGAGCCTTCAGAAAAAAGTATGGTCCGGGCCCGGCCCGACTGCCGTGAATGAAAATAGGACCAAGCCTGGGCCCGGCCCGTGCCGAATCCGAAATGAAATGAAAGGAAATTATATTTTAATGCAATTGTGAAAAGTAACCTACATTTATATCTCTACTACCAGTTTTATGCTTTTTAGGAAAAAAAAGGCAAGTGTTTAATATTCAAATTGTCATAAAATTTATGTTTTAATATTTAAATATAGTAAAACCTCTGAATAGTAGGGACATCGGGATTATTGAATAGAGTCTTGCATCGGGTCAGGTTGTATATAAATTTCTGTTTCCATGTTTTAATGATTCTAATACTCTTTTTCCGGTTGGGTAGCCTAGAATAACCCTTGCTAGCTATAGTTAGATCTTTTGGAAGTCAGGTTGTTTGCATTTTCACAAAAAGTTTGAGCAAAACTGTGTTTCAGAAGAAAATAAATATGTTTTAGTGTATGAATATATTATAAAACATATATTAAATTACTGCATAAGAAATAAAATTTATAAAAAATGTGACCATAGATTATTCCTTCTTTACGGTACAGTTAAGAACAATTTTTCTTCTCTCGGAATATGAAAAATGTTGCCAACATTTAATTTTTGATACACAACAAAAAAGCATGTATGATACTTGTCAGGGCCGAAACTAGCCTTTTTTGCACTCGGGGCAAACATGGATTTTGCCCCCCCCCCCCCCCCCCGCTCTACCATAAAGTATATATACAAAGAGAATTTTACTAATTTTCTAATAGCCGACTTATTTTAAAATTTAAAATATGTCATAATAAAATATGTAATACTGAACTACGTAATCCACAATGGTGGATCCAAGGAAGAGGTCACGGGGTATCATGACCCCCCCCCCCCCCCCAACCTCTGAACACCAACAAAAAGATTCTAAAGATTATTTTTAAAATGAAATATACAGTAGAGTCCCGCTTAACCGAGTCTCCGTTTTAACCGAGTTATTTTCTTCTGATGGACTGGTGGCTTCCATTATTATGAAACAGCCATTATAAATGAAGTATATTAGGTGAAGATGAAAGAGAAAAAAATTATGGCCATTTTTTTTCTTATTCTGACTAGAAAATCAGAGTTCTAACTTTTTACGTCTGCTCTTTCATCTTCACCTAACACTTCTTTTATAATGGCTGTTTCATAATAATGGAAACCACCAGTCCATCAGAAGAAAATGATCCATTCCAAGGGTATAATCCTTCATTTGGCACCCCTTCGTTCTGGCGCCCGGGGCACGTGCCCCCTTAGCTCCCCCCCCCCTAAGTTTCGGCCCTGATACTTGTGATAGTTTATACACACATACACATGTTACATGTGTGTAGATTGGGAGATGCCCAAATTAGCGATATAAGCATATAAATATATAAGTACCATATTTTATGGAAGAAACGCCGCGGCGTTTATGAGTTCAAAAGTCAATTTTTTTCCAAGTGCGGCGTGTACGATTTTTTTTAAATACCAACTGGTTTTTCTTAATTTAAAAATTCATAGAAATACTTAAAATCGGATTTAAATATTTTAAATAAAACTTCAGACATCTTAAGATATTAAAAACGAGGCATCCTACGCCGCTCAGAAAACTTTGATTAAAGTTAGATCAATGTGACGCTGTCGACAAAAGTAGCGTTCCGACGGATGCGGCGTTTACAACGGGTGCGGCGATTATAATATTTTTAAGCTTATTCAGGCCAATTTGAGGAGTGCGGCGTTTACGATGGGTGCGGCGTTTCTGCCATAAAATACGGTATTAGGAATTGCAAAAGTGTTCGCTAACTAGATATGTGCTTTCGGGAGTATCCATTATGAAGATCTTATTGTATATAGATTTTTAATATAAAAAAATATTTTGGATATTCTTTTGAAAAACCTGGTCAACCCGAACCCGAATAACAAGAGTTAAAATCCAATCCGAACCCGAAAAATCATAGTCAACTCGACCCGAAACTGACCCCGAACCCGACTAGCAACGAAAAAATATAATGTCCTGGGTCGAAAAGTACTTTCGAATCAGAAGCAGTAACCTTTTTCATGCAGATTTCCTTTAAATTAAAGAGATTTTTTTGTAATAACTGCAAACACTTATAATTGGGATCGAAATTTTCCCCACACCGCATAAACACCTCAATCGGAAAATAAAATAGTATTATTTTTCTGTTAGAAATAGGAGAATTTGTGGAACAGATAGTATCTTTGTCCCAGGTCCCAGACTATTATCAGAAAAGAATAGGGCTGGGTTGGGTTGATTTTTGACGGCCGATTATCTTCACGAGGGATATGGGCAGGGGTGGGAGTGCCCTCCGTGGGGGTCTTTCTAAGGGAACCTAATCCGTATTTACGCATGGAAAATCCACGGCTCGAAGAAAACCACGAAAACTCCGAACGATTAGGCCGACGGGCGCGATTGGGATCGAACCCAGCACCTCCCGTCTACCAGCTTCGAGAGCAGAACCTCTCGGCCACTGGTGGGGCCCAGAAACGAATAGAGAAAGCATATAAGGGAAAAACTCCACACTAGGACAAAAAGTCATGTTCAGTTAGATTATATAAGCAATACCATTACAAGATGAGGCGCCAGAGACTTTTTTTTTGTGCTATGTTGCACAGACTAAGTAATTGGTGAATTTCTTATTATATCCATTTTAAAAGGATGGGGGAAAAAGAAAACGAAAAAGCCTACGGCTTGTTTGAAGTATCATTTGAGATAAAACGTTCCTAGTCTTGCTAGTGTCGCTACTAGTTCAGTAATCTAATCGTATATTCGTAAACTACTATGGTATGAATAAAACTTGGATTTCCTTGCGTAAATGCGCATTAGGCTCCCTTAGAAAGACCCCCTACGGAGGGCACTCCCTCCCCTTCGGGACTATACCCCTCGTGTAGATAATTGGTCGTCATAAACAACAATTATTGATGAAAGTTGTTGAAAAGGACAGAGGACGGACGATTCTAGGAAACGAAAACAGTGGGTACGCTTTCAATCAATTTGTCAATTGTTGGAAAGCACCTTGCCTCTTCTTTCGAATCAGAAGCAGTAACCTTTTTCATGCAGATTTCCTTTAAATTAAAGAGATTTTTTTTTTTCGGTAGAAAAATGCTATCAGCTTTAAATTTGGGGATGAATCACAAATCCTTAAATATACAATGATTTATTAATTTAATAATTTTTAATTATTTGACCTTTCTAGCATCAATGTGTTGTATGTATTCATTAGAATAAGAAACTATATGTAAATATAGCTTATACATGTATTTTTTAATATATAACGCGATGACAATTGATTGATGAAAGATTTTACTTCATAGGCATTCTCTACACGTGAAAAATTGTTATGAAAAATAGCAATTTGAAACGAAAGATGAAATCCACTTACTCAAATATAAAATTTGAACAAAACAAACATTAATTTCTTTAGTTTCATCTGATAAAGTTCTTCTATTTAATAAAAGTGTTTTGTTTGCAAAACTTTTTTTTTAAAGATTAACATAATAAATATCATTTATGAAATGTACGATTTCATTAAGGCTGTTCTTAAGGGGTCTCAGGACTCTTAAAGCTTTAAAATTTTCGAAATTTTAATTTTTTTAGATGTTAAACACCTATCTTTTCTGAACATTTTGATATAATTGTTTCCTTGAAATTCCAATTAGAACTGAAGTTATGGCTTTTACATTTATACACGTTCAATAGCTGAAGCGTCGTTTCGGAAACTTTGAAGCCATTTTTCTCCAAATGACGTTTTTGGGCATATCGTGCACGATATCTCAAAAACTTATGAATATTTTTTCATGAAATTTTCAAAACATATGTTTTATGTTAGTCTGTATAAACTGAACCTAAAATTTCCTTTTTATTGTTCAAAACAATATTTTTTAGGTGATTATACTGTTGAAATTTTCTTAATTTTGCATTAGCAAAATACAACTTTGTATTAAAAATATAAAAAAGCTTTAAATACAAATTTATTTAGGTTTAGGGTAATTATTACAATCTGAAGCATAAGTAGGCACCAAAATTTTCATTCCAGTTGCAATACTTATTTTGTGATCGTGCGCGTAAGCTGTTATGCCGATTTTTTGCTCGTCAAATGTCTAACAGTTTGGAGCCCACTGTAAATGCTAATTCTGCATCTTATAATTTTTTAAATACATGAAATGAAAGAACATACTTATATATTTCATTCCAATTAAAATTTTGTCTTAAAATAAAATACATTTTAAGATATTAAATGTTGAAAATGGTTTTTTCTTTTCATTTTTTCCAATTTTAAGAGTCCTGAGACCCCTTAAAGGTTAAGAAATGATATTTATTTTTATGTAACACGAACTTTGAAAATAATTTCACAGAATGAGTTTCTCCCTGATAGTCTTTCGACAGAGAGAAATTTATTTTTTAGGAACAAAGGAATGAAACATTTTAAAAAATTCATTATTTTCTTTCGAAAAATCGCATGAATAACTGAAAAGAAATAAATATCGCTTTAGCATTTTAAGTTTTGTACGTCAATCACCATCATGTCTAGAGAAACGAAAGTCAAAGTAGAAGTCATTTGCTTTTTATAACACCCAGGAGGCAGGTAAAATCCCGAGTTTTTCAGAACAAGTTAGTTTTGTGTATTGTTTCTTCCTGCTTATGACTCTAAAAATGAATAAAATTTTTCGAAATGAAAAGTGATTTGAAAACACTTTTTAAATTTAAAACAGCAATGAATTTTTCATTTGCTATTTATTGTATTAGGGAAGAATATATATATATATATTTGTTTTGAAAAAAATTCTTTAAGATGAATGTCAAGTGCCGCATTGTAAATTAAAAATAAAACCAGTTAAAAAGTTATCAAAAAGAAAGAATAGTATAACAATCGTTCACTACACATCATTTTCTAACTTATTCTCGTGTAATTGGAGTTTAAATTTGCGTGTATGTGTGAATCAATAAATAAAAAAGATTAAAAGAGAAAATTGGAAGTCTTTTTTGAGGCATTTTTATTACACCATTTATGGTTTTCTTAAACGGAACATACCGAGAGGCTCAAAGGTAAATGAAAGAAAAATTCAGTAATTCTATAATCATAGACAAGGTAGAATGCGATTTCCCCCAAAATGCACTGGAAGTTTTGAGATAACAAAAATTTCAGCATTAGTGCCTGCTGCATAAAGGCAAAAAGCTTCATTCAGCATGATGAATTACACTAGTAAATCTGCAGATCAAGAGCCTCAACGTCATCTCTGCAACTTATTGTTTTTAGCAAACTTTGCGTAATATTAATCTTTCTACAAAAACAAAATTTAAACTTTTTAAACTACACAAACATTTATAAAAGGAAAAAAAATATTTCGATGGTTTCAGACATCAGAAGCGTTAAATTAAACACTTTGTTATGTAATGATATTCTGAAATTATCACGAGCTACTTATTCTAGTAATTTTTATATAGTAAAGCAAATTTCTTCAGGGGGCGCCCTCTGAACTCCCCATTGTGTAATTTATCTTGCATTTGTAATTTTCTATTGATTGAGTTAATGATTATCCTATATCTTAGATTCCTTTTTACACTGCGATTTATAAGGATAAGCAACAATTTTGTCAAGCATTTTACGTTATCCTAATATCTATACAGCAGTATTTACTTGCCTGTTAACCACAAGCACCTGTATCTAATGGATAAAGAACTTTTGGAAATGTAAACTGAGACATCTAATTTAGAAATCTAATACCTTTATAATTTTTGTTACCAAAAAATAATTTTGATTACCATTCTGCAATATTTATATCTAAGATCTAATCTAAATATCTAAAAATGTACTCGACAGGATTAACTTACTAAAATCATCCTAAAGTAGGGGGACTTCTAAACCTAACACTGTAAAAAAAAAAAAAAAAAAACGAACTAAAAAACGGAAATACTACTCGCAATCTAGACGCCAGTACTATTTCCGTTTTTTACGGGAATTTTTACCCATAAATTACAGAAAAATTTCCGTTTTTAATCAGAAAAACGGAAAATTTTCTGTAATTTATCGGTAAAAATTCTCGTAAAAAAACGGAAATAATACTGGCGTCTAGATTGCGAGTAGTATTTCCGTTTTTTAGTTCGTTTTTTTTTTTTTTTTTTTTTTTTTTTTTTACAGTGAACGGTTAATAATTCATCATCGTGTCCGCTTCCAATTGACTAAGTAGATAAACGTGATTTGGCGCCATTAAGTATTATTTGTGATAGTCTTTTAATAGTATCCACATTTAATTTAAAATCGTGATGTTACAAACACCGTTGAAATTTGACGCACCCCTGTTCAGGTCAAATTACGAAAGGTTAACTAACCTTTATTTCCCTTAGCCGGGCATTTTGTTTCATTTTTCGTAATAGGGATTATTTTAATAATTTAATTTATTTTACACTCTACAAGCTGTTACACGGGACGTTGCTCATGTAGCATTAAAATAGAGATAAATGCATTAAATAAAACATGTCACTCCCCACCAGACATGGCAAGTCTCAGGCTTTTTGCACAACACTATTATCTTACAGAAAATGTTGTTCTTTTAAATCGCGCAAATGTTTCAATTAAATAAAGTAACATTTTTTGTATTAAAATACTGGTATCCAGAACGCCGGAGGCTTGGCAGCTCTGCTCCTCTTAATAGAAACATATATAGTTAACCAACACTTTATTACATTTTATAGGAGACAATACGGAATTTCTTATTTGTATGGCCTTACATATACCTCAGTCATAAAAATGTAAAATTTTGTGACAATTAATATACACAGTTGCAAAAATGAAATCGCAACCAATGAGAAAAGGAAGGCCAAGTAAAATCGTGTAAATCGAGGAATCTTTCTTCGTAGTGTTGGGAAAATACCACTACAAAAATTATTTTAGGTGGTATTTGGTGTGAAATGTTTATATGTATTCATATTTGTCCTATTTATCTTTTTTATTATTTGTATTTTCCTTTTGCGCGTGAAAATCTTACAAATTAAAATTAACTCTTTGGGAGAAATTGTTATTCCTTTTTTTTTTTTTTTTTTGCAACAATAAAGTTTATAAAGTTTAATAGAATAATGTCAGTTTATTCTGTATGAAAATAACGAACTTTTTCATTTATAATCAAAATAGTTGAATACATAAATAAAAATATTATTCTATATAGTATATAAATACTCTTTTCATTTCTGCGTTTAAATCAATCTATATGCAAATATCTATACAAAGGCATTCATTAATTCATTCCTTTTAACTTTGATTTGACTTAAAAACCATACATACTTTCACATTTATGATATTTTTAGATGAAATATAGTTGCTACGCAACGGTTAAAGGGAAAAAATGAAATATAAGTAAATTCATAAAATAAAATGTTTTATATTATTCGAACACATGTATAAAATTCCATCATAAGTTATACACCTAATTTAAAAGCTCTGACAAATGTTTTGACAAAATTGCAAACTAATAGGAATAATTTAATACTCTTATTTAAAAATTTCAGCATCCAAAATTTACCATTTAAATCTATTATTCATATGAGCGATTTCTTTCAATAAATGAAAATTTGAAAATCGTCTGACTTTCCATAGAAAAGCATTATGTCACAAAATAAAATGTTCTATATATTCCGAACGAATGAACCAAATTTAACCCAAAACTATACAGCTAAATCCGGGGAGCTCACCAATATACATCCTTAATTTCAAGCTAATCGGATGCTTTTTTACGGCAGTTATCGCGGGACAGACAGACTAACTAACTAACTAACAAACAAACAAACAGATGGAAACCAAAAAATTTCGGTTCTCCACAGTAAGCGTTCACTGACGTTTCGGCAATTAACCGAGGTATGTACATCGGTGAAAGGAGGAAAAGCCTGATCGTCTTGAAATTCCACGAGCACAGCCTTTCTATTCATGATAGAGAAGACTGACAATATTCAATACAGTAGTACACCGACTTACGTCACCCTGCATTTACGTTGTCTGGCCTGAAAAAAAAATTCTTAACTAAGACGCGCTTTTAACTTTTTTGAAGACTTTTGGAAGAAATTTAACAACTCAGATGCAGTCACATTCCTAGGGAATTCATGGGGTGAAGTTCAGCAAAAACAATGAGAGATACTTGGAAAAGACTGTGCCCCTTTCCCTTCTCAGAAACTAACGAGACATCTGAGAATTATGATTCTGTATCTCTCCTAATTGATGAAATCATCGAAAATGGGAAAAAATTCAATTTAGTGAAGAAGTTGTCCAACTCATATATCCCCCTGATCCGAAATTAGCCATCGACGCACTTATCGAATTATAGAAACGAAGTACTGTCCAAGAAATAGATTAAGATTTTGAGTCTAGGGGAAGGGGGTAGATTATGACGTTTGCAAAATTAAGTGAGGACTTAACCTTACAGAAGCTGGAATAACGAATCTTAAAAAAAATTGATTCAGGCGAGCAAAATGTAGCAATGACTAGAAAAAGCTTAGAAAACTCACTATGTTGTTACAAAGAGCTTCTAAGAAAGAGAAAAGGAAATTTTTGTCGTTTGAAACTTCAATGCAAGATTTTTTTCACATACTCAAATACCCGAGCGGGGCAGTTAGAAGGACAATGAAGTGTAATTTAACAAATTATTTATTTACTCCAAATTGTTGTAGTGCAAACGCATTTTTTGCTAATATTAAATGTATGTAACATAATCCTTGAATACAACAGAATATGTTTATTAAATTTTGGTGAATTTTTATTACCTATTCTTTTTTGTTCAACTAAATGTACTTCGACTTAGAGATCTGCCCGGGCCGGGATAGGGCCTATTTTCATTAGCGGCACTCTGGCTGGCCGGGCCCGGGCCATACTTTTTTCTGAAGTCTCGGGCCGGGCCGGGTTCGGGCTAGGGCCTATTTTCATTTGCGGCACTCAGGCTGGCCGGGTCCAGCCCATACTTTTCTCTGAAGGCTCGGGTCGGGTCGGGTTCGGGCCTTACTTTTTTCCGGAAGAATCTGGCCGGGCCTAACTTATTTTTTCTGCAAAGAGCCGGGACTGGTTTCTTTTCTAGTCTTCAAGACCTAAAATTTTAAGTCCTAGTTTTGAGTCAGCCCGTATGAAAATCATTGTCTTGGCGTGACCTGTCCGTTCAAAGGTCAGTAAAATTAAGCCTGGGTCAAAGATTTTTGCAAAATATGCATACATTTTTGAATCGCCATTATTCTACAATTAAACATTAACATTTATTCTTTTTAAAGAATATTTATTCTTTATAATATTATTCTATTTAAATAACATTTATTCTTTTTAAAGAAAGTAAGTTTCAATAGTAAATTAAAATATAGTAAAACGTATGAAAAGGAACCTGCCTATGACGGAATCCTGTTTTAAACTAATACATGCAAAATTAATATACTAATACGTAAGAAAAAAATATATAATACATTTACATTTACTAAGAAGGGAACTTGCCTATAACGCATTCTTTTTTCTTTTCTATGTAATTGAGTCTTAAAAGATTTTACCGTATAGCATTTTTCAGATTTTTAACACTTCAATACATGCAATATGGATTCACAATATTAATCATAACTGAAACATTTATATAGAAGAAATTGCGATTCATTGAAAAAATAAATATCGCAGCGTTCGACACTTATATAAAAATGAAGTTTAGAAACATGAAAAAAAAGTTAAGATAAATATTTTTGGTCAGAACTCTTCGTAAGAGTCAAATTTTTAACCACATCGACGTAAAAATCAAGTTTTTGTAGCAATTCAATCGGGCCGAGCCAATATATTTTTTTTACGGGCTTGGCCCGGACGAAATTTTCTTTCTATGAGTCGGGCCGGTCCCGGGCCTGGAAATTTTGGCCCGTGCAGACCTTTACCTCGACTTACGTCGCTACTCTTTAGACGCATTGCTGACGTAAGTTGTGGTATCACTGTACATGCAATATTGCTATAGCGTCAATATCGCAAGAATCAAGTAAAAAGATTAAAATGGACTTTTTTGTGCAGTGGCTAAGAATTTTTAACATCTAATCACCTTGTTATTTTTTAAACATAGTTAAACAACAATGTAAATTATTGTTTTCAATTTCAGAAACATCATGTGATTTATGATACAAACACTTTGATCACGGGATGAATCCATTGAAGTACCATTATAGTTTTATGTAGGATGTATCTATTAGCAGTGCATTATTTCTGTGCACCTCAAATGTGTATTAAAAAAAAGATATCCTAGAGTAACTCTAACGTTATATCGATGGTGGCAACACCTGAACACTACATTTATACTCTTAACTATAATTTTTTTAAATTCTAAACATAGAGTGATTTCAATTTTTACACCATCGAATAGAAAGAAAAAGTTTAATAAAATGCAACTTGTTGGAAAACTGTATTTCGATTTACTGATTTTTCTTTATAGTTTTCAAGCATGACATTTTGTAAAAACATTCTCTATCGTACTCTGCCCGATTACAAAAATTAACCTATTTGCACTTAAGGCAATATAAAAGAGAGTACAGCATTCCCCCTCCCCACCCTCCTGATACTTCAAAATGAAATTAAAATTTTATCAGTGAGTAAACAATATAATATAAATAAAACACAAATTGAACAGATATGTAATCGAACTGGGAGCTTATTCCCCTGAAATTATCATTATGAAAAAGTCTGACGTAAACAGCGAAATCTTTGGAGATTTTTTTTGGTCACTTACCTGTGGCATGCGACTTAAACTTATGATACTAAGTTATCGCTTTTAATGAATTTAAAATATTTATTTAGACGTAGGGTAAAGTGCCCTAATGCGTCCCCCTTTACTTTTCCGGTTCTGCGAAAGTGGCGCAAAACAGGGGGCTGAATGGAAGGTAAAAGGGGTCAGTAATCAAAGTTTCGTTCGCCCTATTTTTCTAAGACCTGAGTTCTTATTACGTCGTTTTTATTATGTCGTTTGTAGAACATTTTTTACTGTACTGTGAGTATTTATTTCTCATTCATTGCATGTATCTTACGTGGTAATATGCTGACAGTAGCCTGCAGTGAGTTTTACGACGCCTAGTTCATCTTACGGGAATTGAATGCACCACCATATTGAGATGTAGCGTGGTCCGAATTTATTCCTCCTTGCAGATCTTATTTTCCTCCCAGGGACGTTAAATTAGGAATTCTTTTTCATGTCAATTTTTTCAATTTTTTCACATGTTTGGATGGCTAATGTTTCGTTATGTTATTCTTCCACTGATAATTAGCACATTTCACTGTGCCTTAATTTAATGAAAAAAAAATTATTTACTCATTTAGAAATAAATTTTGATTTAGTTACAAGTTAAGCCTCGGCGTATTGGACTTTTTGAGGGGGACGAAATTGGGACCACTTTTTTTTCTTTAACCATATATAGATACTTTTGAAAAAACAATTTTTCGCATTGTTAAAATTTTTTTGTACGATATTTGCCTATGTTTCTATGTGCATGGGTTTAGTCTATGTAAAATCCAAATTTGGTAGGTTTTGACTGAAAATTATAACATTTAGGGCCTAAAAGGGACTGGAGGGACGTAAATAGGGCACCTTATGTTATATTTCATATTTTTCGTGTAAAAAGGTTTTTTGGTGTTGGAAATGGACAATATAAAAAATATATATTAAATGTAAAAATCTATTAGACTTTTTCAATTAAAAAAAATGTTTTTTACTTATAATTTGTCACTCGAGAAGACCTGAAGTGATCTACTAATTAAAATTAAATGTTACAGTTCTCTCACATGAGGATGTGTGACTCAAATTTAGCAGATGAAGTAATTCGTTAATTAAGATAACAATTACTACTAGTAACTAGCAGTATTTAGTTTTAAATTACATAGTGCAGTTCTTCTAACAATTGTGCCTGTTAGAAATTTTCTTTTCTATTAACATCGCGAGCTCTTTCAAGGGCATCAGTAAAGCTACAGTGAGATGACTATAATAACTTTTTCAACAAAATAATACATTCAGGTTTCAGATGAATCATATTTATGTAAGATACCTAAATACTAACTATTAGCCCGCGGCACGGTATGCTATTTCTTTCTCCCAGCTTATTTTGTGTATTCCAAAAAATAACCTTACCATACAGAAGCCAGCCGTAAAACAAAGCAGTACGATTAAATACTCTATAGCAATTTTTTAAACTTCTAAGCACCACACATTTTCGATTTTTATACCGTCGTATTGGAAAAAAAAACTTCTTTTAAATGCATTTTGTTTGAAAACTGTATCGTCATTTATTTTGAAATACTAGGGGGCTCTGCCCCCTACGAGCTACGCTCGTCAACCCCCGTTCAGACACCGTAGACTCTAACAACACGATAATTTAATCGGCTTTAAAAAGATTTCGGAAGATTGAATTATAATTTGAATCTGAGAATTATAATCTGACATAATTTTCACCAAACTTTTCTTTTTCTTTTTAATATTCACGTAAAAATACTTTTGTTAGAAATGAAATATTATGATCATCTTAAAATATCAAATAAATGTCTCGAGCAATTTTTAAATTTAAACTGTTTTGCAATATTATTTTTTGTTCATTTTACATAATAAGTGTAATGTGACGTAAATGTGTCGTAAATTCTCCTATTTAAGACTTCTAACGCATGTTTATGAATTTATTATTTTACAATATTCTATCTCTTTTAAAATTCACGTGTAATTATAATTTTTATGACGTAATTTTCAATGAGTTCCTGCTTTTTATATTTTCTGTTTCTAATAGTCACGTGTAAAATAAATTTTTAATTTGAAGTAAACATTATTGTTTGCGCTTTTTATACAACTGGCAACAGTTTAAATTAATAACATTTTCTAAAATTTGTGAAAAATATCTCTCGAAATGCTGAAAATTTGAATTTGAAATTGAAATAAAACCTGAAAAAATGAGTCAAATAAGAAAAATAAATACAATCTGCACACCGGAAACTTATAACGTATAAAATGATCTAAAAATGATTAAATTCTCATGTATAGTTTTTGCTCCAATAAAACTTTTTTAATGGAACGATTTTGTCCAACTTTAGCATTAAATATCTCT
This sequence comes from Maratus speciosus, assembly GCA_963932465.1. Classification (NCBI taxonomy): domain Eukaryota; kingdom Metazoa; phylum Arthropoda; class Arachnida; order Araneae; family Salticidae; genus Maratus; species Maratus speciosus. Next base: position 164,759,907 of record OZ010786.1, on the reverse strand, counting down.
TAAAATAATTCTTCGATTTGAAAACTGTCTGCATCAGCGTGTTTATCAAACATTTCTTTATAATACCACCGATATTCATATTTTTGTATGCAACAGTTTTTTTAATATTAACGATGAAAGGCCATTCTGAAGCATCCAAATTGGATGTGGATCTACCCGGAATATCTACGCAGATTTTCATTGGTCCATTTCCAAATCAAAACTTTTTTTTATATATAGAAGGATTAATTTTTTTGTAGTTTTTAGAGCCATTTGCTTAATATTGGCAACGGAAGTATGCTCCATTTCTGTAGAAAGTGAAAGAAAAATAGTTCTAAAATAGTAATCATATATTTTTGTTGCCATTTTTGCATAACAACCGAAAGAAAATGTAATTAAAATACGTGCTATTTTGAAAAAAATATTAGCCAATGATTTCCGTTAAAACAATGGATCTATTATAAAGTATATTTAATTTTAAGTATCTATGAATCATTAGATAGCCTTTTTTGTCGTTTTTCTTGAATGACGGCATCTTTTTGCTGCATTTGTGCATTATTTCGCGATAGTGATGTATTATGTACGCTTTACTGTAGATGTTTAAGAGTAGATCGTATATGTGGAATCCTTAAGCGGATGCGAATGACGTCATTTTACATAAAATAAAACGTGTGCTTTAAGTCTTAAAATTGAAATATGTTTTGTACTGCAGTAGAGTCCCGCTTAACCGAGTTATTTTCTTCTGATGGACTGGTGGCTTCCATTATTATGAAACAGTCATTATAAATGAAGTGTTAGGTGAAGATGAAAGAAAAGTCGTAAAAAGTTAGAACTCTGATTTTCTGGTCAAAATGGGAGAAAAAAATGGCCATAATTTTTTTTCAGCCCATCAGAAGAAAATGATTCGTTCCAACGGTAAAAGTTCGATTAATTCGGATAATCGGGACTCTACTGTATCTATATTTATATACATATATTTTTTTGTCATAGGGGGCGACACTAAATTCTGAAAATCATAATTCCTGTTTTCTAGTTATTTTCATTCGCTCAAACAATGCTTGTTGAATCTATTATAGGTAGTGAAATCTGTATTTATGCATGCAAGGGTGCATGTAAGTATGCATATATGTTATAAGATGACGATTATATTATAAGATACAACATGCAAGTCGCATGTCAGAAGATAAATTATATTAAAGCAAGTAAAAGCTTATCTGGAAGCGTATAGGAAATGAAAGAATATATCGATATTTTTCCACTATAGTTGCCTTGACGTTTGTTTTATAAAACTTGGTGAAATTCGGGATCCCCAAACGATATAAACAGCTATGAAAAAAGAAACCTGGTGAACTTTTATACTTGCTTATATATGAATTTACGCACACACATACACACATATATATATATGGGATGAGACTCTAAATCATAACTCACTTCTGAGACGAACACTGACATTTATTAAGACGAAGACAAAACAAAAATACAGTTAAAAAGCACTCTTTACAATCTATATTTAGCTTAAAAGCAACTGACTTTTAGCTTCATTTATATAGCACCGTCGAATATTTCTAAGATTTTCTTACGTCGTTTAAATATTCTATCTTATTTCGTCGAAAAAAGTTCTGTTCCTTTTAACAAAACCTCCATCGTCGAACTCTATTTCATTCTATTTACTTTTTAGTCCAGGCAATAGGAAATTTTACCTAGCAAAATTAATGGTAGTACTGAAAATCGGCTTTCTTGATTTTTTTGGGTCGCTGAATCCGAATTTGTAACTTCCCACCAAAATTTCCCCCGGCACCCCCCCCCCCCAAATTTTGGTAAAAAGCCCCCCCCCCCAAAAATGTTTTTAATAAAAAAATCAAATTTTTATTATTTTCCGGAAAAAGTATCTAGAAATTCAGAAAGTAGACAAAATTTCCAACAAATTAGATATATGACATTATGACTTAGAATGAAGGGGAAGGGGGGATCTGCCTCGGAACATGCGCGCGGTGCTGCGTAAACTAAGTTGTGCAATTCCACTTAACCACTCACACGTTTACATTCGCTCTCCCATCTCCCCTCCGAACTTTCTCTATAAGGTTTACTTTAAGATTTTTGGGTCGCTGAATCCGAATTTTTAACTTTCCCCCCAAAATTCCCGATTCAGCGACCCCCCCCCCCCCCCCCAATAGTTGTTTTTAACTTAAATTTCTTATTGTTTTAGGGTAAAAGCATTACGAAATTCAGAAACTAGACAAAATTTGCAACAAATAGGATATATGACATTATGAATTAGGATGAACCGGGAGGGTGAGGGCTGCCTCGGAACATGCACTGCGGCGCTACGGGCACTAAATGATGAAGTCCAGGGAATAGGGGATTTTATTTGGCAAAATTAATGGTAGTACTGAAAATCGGCTTTCTAGATGTTTTTTGGGTCGCTGAATCCGAATTTGTAACTTCCCACCAAAATTTTACCCGGCAACCCCCAAAAAATTGATATTTTGAAAAAATTTGGTTTTTGAGAAAAGCGCGCGGGGAATGTTCCGAGGCAGCCCCTCTCTCCCCATTTATCTTACGCCATAATGTCATATATCCTATTTGTTGCAAATTTTGTCTAGTTTCTGAATTTTGTAATGCTTTTCCCCTAAAACAATAAGAAATTTAAGTTAAAAGCAACTATTGGGGGGGGGGGGTTCGGGGGGAAAATTTTGGGGGTAAGTTAAAAATTCGGATTCAGCGACCCAAAAAACTTAAAGTAAACCTTATAGAGAAAGTTCGAAGGGAAGATGGGAGGGCTAATGTAAACGTGTGATGAGTGGTTAAGTGGAATTGCGCAACTTAGTTCACGCAGCACTGTGGCGCATGTTCCGAGGCAGATACCCCCTTCCCTTCATCCCAAGTCATAATGTCATATATCTAATTTGTTGGAAATTTTATCTACTTTCTGAATTTCTAGATACTTTTCCCCTAAAACAATAAAAAATTGATTTTTTTAATAAAACCTTTTTTTTGGGGGGGAAGGGGGGGGGGGTTACCAAAATTTGGGGGGGGGGCTTGCCGGGGGCAATTTTGGTGGGAAGTTACAAATTCGGATTCAGTGACCCAAAAAACATCTAGAAAGCCGATTTCCAGTACTACCATTAATTTTGCTAGGTAGAGTCCCTATATGGTCTCTATTGCCTGGAATATTTTCTGCATTTTCACTTCACGCAGCTTCGTTGACTTTTTAATCTCGAAGCGGAAATATGGAGTCGGGGACATCAGTCTGATCCAAGTGTTGCTTGCGAAATTCCCACATATATATATACTGACATTTTATTTACATTTATATACTTATTGTTTTTTTATATACAGTTTATTTCTCTTTGACAATAAAAATATATACATGAATTCCTTATATTAAATAAATTGTATAAACATTGAAAAAATTGCTTGTTTAAATGAAACAGTGATTATATTGACAGAAAATATATTGCCAAATTACCTTCTCTCGGAAAGATCATTTTCTATATCACGCTAAATGCCCTATACTGGAAAAGTACCGATGTACTATATGTAACTATGGTGATAATGTAAGACGTATCGAGAATGAAGAATTTTAATGATGAGAAAATATTTATTACATTTAAATAATTCTGGAGTGTAAATAGACTCTTTATATACACGTATCTGTCAATAAGGCGTTTTATTTTACATAATTCTTGTTATTGTATGATAACTATTTGAATTACTGAATTTCTATAAAAGAAAATACAAATGAATTATTTTAAAAGAGCTAATTTGACAATTACAATTTTTCACTTTTTTTTATAGAAGATAATTTGGATAATAAAAATATATAAAAACCAAAATAATGAAATAAAATTTTAACTCCGATGAAAAAACATTATTACTATATAAAAACATGTAATTTTAATACATTACAAATGATAAAATACGCGAGTAATTACACAATATGAATTTTAAAACTTTTTCTGTTTACTTAAAAAGTAATATATAATAATACTACAGATGTTACAAGTTTAAAATATACATTTTATTCACATTTCCTAGTATTTTCGGTCTGCAAATGCAGCAGCCATCCTCAGGGATTATTTTCATTAATTGCCTTAATTACAAATAAAATGAATTAAAATGAATTAAAAATTAATAATTTGCAGACTGAGATTACTAGGAAATTGAAATAAAATGTATATTTTAAACTATTGTAACATCTGTAGTATTATTATCTATCGCTTTTTAAATAAACTGAAAACGTTTTAAAGTTCATATTGTGTAATTTGTGATTAAATCAAGGTGGAATATTGCATTTTGTCTTATCTATGTGAGTAATTTTGAAAAAAAAAAAGAAAGCCTTTTTGAAATGTTTTTGAAATTTAAATGCACCTTACAAATGTATTTAAATTGCCAAAATCACTAATACTTTTATAGTTTAAATCTGGCAAAAATATCGTAAAGTTAATTTCAAATAAAAACTTTTGCCGCCGTTGGAAGAATATCTCAAGTATTATATTCACAATATGAAGCTCAAAAAAAAAAAAAAAGAAAGGCTTTTTGAAATGTTTTTGAAATTTAAATACATCTTACAAATGTATTTAAATTGGAAAAAAAAAAAAAAAAAAAAAAATATTATTTAAATCTGGCAAAAATCTTTTCAAATAAAAACTTTTGCCGCCGTAGAAAGAAGATCTCAAGTATTATATTCACAATATGAGGCACAAAATATGACTGATAGGATTCAATTGAGTTCCCTGTATGGAAATAATAGCAAGGAAATCAATAAAAGCAATATATAAAGAGCTTCATTTAAAATATTCTCACCATCCTTATTGAATATTTTTAATAAATACCTCGTATACCTCTATTGACGTATTTCATATTCCCAGAAATTAATTAAAGATTTGCATTGTGCGATTAAAAAAACATTTAAGCTCTTTACTTCTCATAAATAAATTTTGATAGAATATATTTTTCTAAAACTTTCATTAAAATTTCAAAAAAAATGAAATATCGCTTTTATCCTCAGGTTTTTTTCACTTAAAGGATTCTGGGCATTTATTTTAATTTATTAAATGTAAATTATATATCTTATTTAGTTACATCGTGGATAATATCTTTCACAAATAAGAGTTACGTTTTTTAAATATCAAATTATTATTTTGAACCCTGAAGCAATAAATGTTTATAAACTGGCTTGTTAAAATTAAAATTATAATATTTTTCTGCCAGTGGCTAAGCTGCGTTATCATGTTTCTAACGATATCACTATATTTCTCTATCTCTCTCTTTCAAAAGAAGAAGAAGAAGAAAAAAAGGAGACAAAAAATACTTTATTTTGAATGCTGTTATGGGATATATTTTTCTTTTTAATCAAAATTAATAACTATGTTAAATATCGCTTTTACTTAAAATTTTTAAATTGCTTTTTACTTTCTTCTATCTTTACAAGAAGAAAGTATTGGATTCGTGAAAATTTTCGACTCCCGGTTTTCGACGGATTTACACGTTTTAGAATGCCCAGAACACGATTTGATGGTTTTTAGAAAATGTCTGTCTGTGAGTCTGTCTGTCACTCCGTCACTCTGTCACTCTGTCACTCTGTCACTCTGTCTGTGAGTCTGTATGTGACAAAAATTTTGTGGGCGCTCTATCTCAAGAACTAATGCACAGAATTTCACAAAACTTATTATTTAGTTATACCTTGATATAAACTAGACCTGATTAGTTTTTGGTGAAAATCGCCCAACAGGTGGCGCTGCTATGCGGCATTTTTCACGATTTCTGCAATAGTCATATCGCAAGAACTACTGCACGGATTTTCACAAAACTTCAGATTCAGTTAGTCCAGGATATAGTTTGGTGCTGATTACTTTTTTGTGAAAATCGCCCAACAGGTGGCGCTGCTATGCTGCATGATTCATGATTATCGCAATAGCTCTAACTCAAGAAAAAATGCACGAATTTTCATCAAACTTCAGATTTCGTTAGTCCTTGATATAAATTAGTGCTGTTTAATTTTTGGTGTAAATCGCCCAACAGGTGGCGCTGCTGTGCTGCATTTTCATGATTTTCGCAAGAGCTGTATCTCAAGAACTATTGCACGGATTTTCATCAAACTTCAGATTTAGTTAGTCCTTGACATGAATTGGCGTGTAAATTAGTGCTGTTTAATTTTTGGTGTAAATTGCTCAACAGGTGGCGCTGCTATGCTGTATTTTTGCGATTTCCGCAATAGCTTTATCTCAAGAACTAATGCTTAGATTTTCAACAAACTTCAGATTCAGGTATACCTTGATATCATTTAGTGCTGTTTATTTTTAGTGTAAATCGCTCAACAGGTGGCGCTGCTATGCTACATTTTTCAGAATTCCCGCTGTAGCTCTATCTCAAGAACTAATACACGAATTTTCATCAAACTTCAAATTCAGATATACTTTGATATGAATTGGTGCTAAATTCATGTAATTTCTTGTACTATTTAAATGATTTAATTGACGTGATTTATACAGAAGAAAATTTTGTGATGGCCACAACATACTAGTTTTCATTAGTTGACTATTACGCACAGAAAAAATAACGTTTTTCTTTTAAACTAAAAATTGCCATATTTTAAAAGAAAACTAACTGATTACTTGAGAGATAATTTGAAAAAAATTCAAGGATAGATATCTTTTATTGATTTCGCGGTCTTCTTTTAATTAAACTAGTTGGCATAGCTACCCACTGTGTTGCATTTAAATGCATACGATCTTACGATTTTTTTGTTGAGAAGTGTAAATATAGTTTTATTATACATTTAGACAAAACTATGTCATTAACTTTGTTGAACACTGAATTTCAGATAATAAATGATATTGTAAGGTAGGTTAAAAATTTATTAAATTAATTCATCTTTTCAAATTTCATTTGTAAAAAGCATTGCGTTCTTTGAAGATTTGACTTTTCATTTCGAAACTGCTCAAACCCAAATGAAATCATTTTGACAAAATTGGATAAAAATGACGACATTTTGCGAACCTACAGGAAATACTGCAGATTTGTGAATTAAAATAAATGCTTACTAAATTGATTTTTTTTCGCCTAGTCATTCTGCCTATAGTGGCTTTGTGAAAAATTTTAAGCGCGTCTTCTTTAAGATAAAGTTATTTGAAAATCGGTTGTTCTTCTTTAAATTTGCTCTAAATATCAGTCAGTAGTTCTAAAGGTACATTAAAAAAACTTAAATTTGTTTTTGTTCAGCCTCCTTGGTTAATATTAGTAATTAAAAAAACTACGATCTAATACTTGTAGATGACAATTTATTGGCAGACAATTTTTTCTAGTTTAGATTAAGTTGTTTCATGAAGATGAATGTGTAAAATTATGGTTTATTCCTCAGTTTTAATTTCTTAGCCCTTCGTTCTATTTCATGTTATACAATTTCAGAGGGTAAAAAAGAGCGACAGCAAGAGAGAATATGTAAAGTAGAAGGGTGAATTATTAAAAAAATACACTCAACCTCTTTTTTTCTCATTTATTTATTTTTCACCTGTAATCCCCATGTTTATTCATTTCTTCATTTATATCAAGAAAACATGGTTACCTTTCTCTTATTTTATTCCATTTTGATTTTGGCTATAGCTTTAAAAAAAAAAAATAACACTAATTTTAACCGTTCTTAAGACTTATAACACGTAAAATGATATGCAGTTTTCAAACAAATTATATTTTCAAGTACATCCCCTGTTGTATTCAATGGTGTAAAGTTAACGGATGCGATTACATACATGTTAAATTTTAGTTTTATTTCTTCTATTTTATCGTTCATTTTATAATTTTGTTACGGAATATTAGCTGGAGATATTTTTATTATTGAAAATATTTATAATGCTTTAAATCATAATGGATTATTATTCTTCCATAATAGAGCTTGCACTCGATAGAGATAGATTTAAAAGGAATCTCTCTTGAAAATTAATTTAAAGGCCATAAAAATTAGTAAATTGAGATACAGTTTTCAAACAAATTGCATTTGAAAGTACATTTTTTTCCCTGCACGACGGTTTAAAAATTGAAAATGTGCGATGTTGAGAAGTTCAAAAAATGACAGTAGCCAAAAATTGCAAAACCGAAATTTCATCGTCTAGTATTGCCATTCGCAAAATGACGTCAGCGTTACGCACATATATATTTGTCCTTTATTATATAGATAGATAGATAGATAGATTATATAAAATTATGAAAATTTAAATTAAGCAATTTTTGCTAACTTGATAAAATTGTAGTAGATTATCTTAAAGATAGCAATAAAATTTTTTAAGTCGATGGAATTTTGGACAAAACTTAGGGAACCTGATATTGTTTTAAACCTCAAATTATTGCCAAGATCTTTGTTTACGTGTCTGGCTTGATGAAGCTAATTCATCCATGGGAGAATCATAAAGTTCTGTAACATAAATCACTATTTTTTGGACAAAGACTTTCGATCTGAGCATGCACACTGTATGCTACTGCTCTTCTATAAAGACATTCTAAAATTTTGTAAAACATTGCGTTTTATCAGTCTGTAATTTCGATTACGTTGTTTTCAAAAATGAAGTATTTTAACTTGTGAAGAATTCCAAAGTAGCTGGTGTGAGATGGTGCACATCTACAAAACATATTTAAGTTTTAAAAATTAAAATACACGCTTTTTTTTATATAAAATTACGTCATTTGCATTCGCTAAAACATTTCACAGTTACGATCGAGTTGTAAATAATATCTATAAAAAAGTATACATATGACGTCATTATTGCGGAATAATACACAAACCCAGAAAAAAAAAAAAAACTAATGTCGTCATTCAAGAAGCTTAGCAAAATAAATCCGATATCTAATGATTCATATGCCTATATTTTGTTTGTTTATCGTAGCTCCATGTTTTATCAGAAATCATTTATTTATATATATTTTTTTTAATTCGGAAAATATTATCACACACGTATTAATAAAATTGCATTCTTTCGGCTTTCTGATACGAATTAAGTAATTGCGAAGAAAAAAGTCACACAAATATTCTTCATAATACATTTTTATAAAGAGAAAGTTTTGTATCTTTGCAAAGTAAGTTCGCAATAAACTAAAAATCATTTAATTGATAAATAAAAACGAAATAAAATAAAAATTCACCGGATTTTATAATAGATGATATCTTGACGTAGGACGTATTAAATTTCATTTTTTTTTCTCCATTTTTATGAGAAAATGGCAACAATAAGATGCAGTAATCTACTATTTTCCTTTTATTTTTAATGTCATTTTAATAGATCTGGAGCACTTAAGTTAAATTCAATTCATTCCAACGAGTGGCTGTGAAAATCTTCATTTACCCACAATAAATTTGTGTATTTAGGCAGCAATCGGTAACTTTGTGGACATCTGAAACTGATATCTATGTTGCGTGGTAAAAAAATTGAATACATGAAATCCGCCCTCCCTTTTTTTTTTTTTTTAATTTATCGGGGCAGTAGAGTAAGAAATAACAAAAATACATTACGAAGATATGCCAATCAGAATATAAATAGATCCTGGAGTCATAAATTTTGAAAGAGAAATCTATTTATTCCCAGGAATGGTTATCTCATACTGCTTCATGGACTTCAACACACTTTGCTTCATAACACTGAACAACAATGGTTCTGTCACAGAACTAAAATTATTGATTCTAGATTAGTTTTTGGCGCTCATTCCGAATATGCTTTCCGTTTTAATATAAGTGGTACAGTTTTTAAGAATTTTCCATATTTAAGTTTATTCAAATTTAAGCTTTTTTGTGCTATTTTATGCAAATTCATGATATAAAAAATGTCAGATTGAATTACGTTTTCTAGATAATGACTACTAAGTCCTTTGCTTCCGATATATGTCACAATTTGCATATTTTTAACATCTATCTGTCAGTAATTAAACCTATTTTGCATATTTGTCAACCGTGTAATTTTTACATTGCTATCATCTTTAAAGTATTTGCCACAGAATGGACGTAATGTTTTTCTAGAGTAAATTTTTATGCTTATTTCAGATCTACAGTCTGTTTTTGTATATCACGTTGAGTTTCTGAGTAAAATGAATTTATAATTTTGTACGGTATTGACACAAATTTGATATAAGATACTGTTTAGGGGTGTATATCTCAATGTCAAAAGGTGAACAGTGTTAAATTCCTATAAGAGACATAAACAACAATTTATATAATAACGAAAATGAAAAAAGTAGTATAATCTATCCTAACTAGTTGAAGTACCTCACAATGTAGCAAAAAAAAAAGCGATTTCTGGCTTTATGAGCAAAAAATAAAATTTCGCTTTTTACAAACATACTAGCGTACTAGTGTGACCGAAATATTTGAACATCAAGAAACATTATTAGAAAAATATGAAAAATATGCCAATTAGGCATAATATTTCACGGTCAAGCCCAGTATAATCTCAAAAACATTTTTGTAAAGTAAACTGGACAGTAATCATAACATAAAACAAAAAAGGCAGTCTGATAGTGCTTTTTGCTTTAAATTTGCATTAATTTTTCAAAATTTCCATAGATCGAAATATGAAAATATCTCAAAAACAAGACCTGCCGGAGTAAATCTAAAACTAAATTCGGAATCAGCACAAAAATACCGCGTAAGAAACAACTAATTTCGGTTTTGTGAAACAGAAAAAGTTTAAATTTATTGATCAGTGTATTCATAACTTACAAAACAATTTGTCAAGGCAGTAACAAAAGAAGGCGAGTACTGCAAATGTTTTCATGAACAGTTCCCGAAGCAAAACTGCAGGCTTGATTTGCAGGACCAGTCATCAATTTTCTGATAAAAGATGAAACTTTGGAGGCTAAAATGGTTTTTAAAAAAGCGAATGAAAAGCATGTAAATATTTAAAATTAGTTCATCCTAGCTTTTTCTGAAATAACGCGTCAAAGTGTAAATCTGTTGTAGAAAATATGCTAAAATGGTTCAAGGTTTTATGATGTAATGTGAGCTTGAAGGTTCATTTTCTCCATTCACTTCTTGACAATTTTTCTGGAAATTTAGAGTAGCTGGGAAGAGCAAGGTGAAAGATTTCACCAAAAAATAAAGGAAATAGAGATATGTTATTGGTATATCATCAGCAAAACGTCTTCCGCTGAATGTTGTAAAGCATTGGGAAAGTTGTTCTTGGGGGTGATTCTGTATACATGCGTATATGGCAGGCTTTCTACATGACGATAATTAATTAGAACAAACAGAATAACGTGAAATTTACGAAAGACTGAGGAAATAAGTCTTAAAGACGTATAGGGTGTCGGTTGAAAATAAATAAAGAAACAAAAAGATGAGGCAGGATCGAATTAAGTATCTTAAGTTACATATTTACTAGAACTACAACAACTGACATAAAACAGAGAAATAACATGCATTTATAGATTTTGAAAGGCCCATGGCAGACAGGCTAGCGCAACTGGAAGAGAGCTAGAAAGTTATCTTAAACAACAAATCACAGTTAAACATAAGCAATTTTGTTAAAATTAAAACTGAATTAATAATAAAATAATCTCAGTTACTTTTTGCTCAGATGGAAATTATTCAATTCATATGATAACTTTACCAATCAATTTGATTGTGTTAAACTAACGTTCATATGGAATAATCTATACTCATTTATTAGAAAATACTGCTAAATGTAACTGTATGACATTCTATTTATTTTAAAGTCTGGTTATTTGTATTCGGACCTTATTGCAACATTTTCTATTATATTTCATATTTTTAAATGTAGTGTTTCGATTGTGCCATTATAAAATTTTAAATCATTATGGCAATTTATTATATAATGGTATGATTTTAAATGCGATAACAGACTTGAAGCATTAATAATTTCATTGAATTTATACAATATTTTGTGCAATTTCAACTACATATTTCATCCTGATTGACTTTAATATTTTTTCTTGTTGCTTTTATAAATATTTTCTGCATTATTAGTTGTCAACTTACATGTGGCACTCATTTTGTTCAAATAATTTATATTAGTATTTTCTTGTGTGCAAATTTTGATAGCGATATGCTGTATATCTTAAAATGTGACTAATAAATATTAAGACATTAATTGTTAAACATTTAGCTCATCTTATGGATTATATTTAGGAAAATTTTTCTACGGTATAACAAGCATGTAATACAACACTCAGTACGAATGATTATAACATTTGGTAATTCTGTAAATAATTTCTACATTACGTTTGATTTGATTGCCTAAGAGGGACTACTCAGACAAGGAAACCAAGCCTGTAGAGCATATTGCCCCTCCCGGTCGTCTTTATTAAGGTCTAAAAAAATACAGTTTTCAGCCAATACTTGGCCGAAACCGAGTCCGCCAGGTCTGAGCTTCACGCGACAGACGGCAGGACTTGGAAAGAAAAGATCAATGCAACACAAAAGGCTATGCACGCTGGGGCACAAATTGCCCCCTTGCGACAAGAAGCGGGAGAGGAGAAGGAATCATGGTTTAAATTATTGCTGCTGCAAAGAATGTGTGCTGGAACACATTACGTTTCAATATATTCATACATTAAGTTTCAATTTTTAAATAAATACGTCGACGGCGCCACTTACACTTTGGTACAGTGACTAGCAGTGTCACTGAAGTAAGATAGGATTCTCCCGCCCACATTTAACTAGCTTCATAAACCCTACTGGTTGGACATTACGGTATGGGTGATGAAGTATTCCTTAAAGATTAACCTCTGAATTCCTTTTACCGAAGATAAAAATGCGGTTGAAAAGTCGCAGTTTTTCAGAGTTTCAAAGATCAAATGCAGTCAACAATAGCTGTGAAAAAGATTTATGCTAAATATTCTCTAAGACATATTCTAGCAGTGTCAGAGACGATGGTTGGTATATCAGGTAGGAGAGGATTATTTCGAAAGAGATGGTCACACTTATAATAAAATGCGCCTTTTCCAACATCCTGGCATTTCAATGTACAGTACAGCCCCGATTATCCGCGGAATTGGGTGGCAAGGGCACCGCGGATAACCCCGAAAAAGATTGAAAATGGGGTGCAAACACGAAAAAAATAAAAATTTCTACACTAAATCTACGTTTCAGTATACAAAAAACATAATAAAGCGTTTAAAATACATACATATACACAGTACATCAGAAACCTTTGCTTTACGTCTAAATCACTAAAATAAAGAACAGTAAACAAGAAACAATACATACTGTACCATATAGCTGAGTTACACCTTTTTAAAAAAATCAGTCACTTGTTTTTGCTTCTTGCTTTGGAAACACCTTTTCTTTATTCTAAATTGTAAACTATTATTTTTCTTTTAGCATGGAATAATTTTTATATCAAAAATGAAGTTATTCTTGATATGTGCTCTCCCGGAATTTATCATAATAGTCTTATTTAACTGTAAAATATTTTAATTGCTGTATTTACATTTGGTTGATAAAATCAAGAAAAGACATCAAGACTTTATATCTGATATTTAAAGCATGGCAACCGAATCTAGAAATATTCTTCTATTATTTTCGAATACATGAATGTTTCTGTTTATATTTATCAGTAGGGCTTTTTGTATTTACCTTGATGTTGGCTTGAATAATAATAATAATAATAATAATAATAATAATAATAATAATAATAATAATAATAATAATAAAAAATCGCTTCGCGGGTGAACAGCACCACGGATCATCCTTTCGCGGATAATCGGGCTTTACTGTACGTCATTGTATAGTGCACACAAGTGGCAAAAACACAGCTTTGAAAAGAGTTAAAAAAATAAATTAGAGACCGTGTTAAAGTAGATATTTTTAACTTAAAATTACAGTATGTGCAAATTACTTAAAATATGAAAAAATAGTTAAAAAGGTGTTAAATTACTTTAATATCCTTAATAATTTCAACTATACACGTAGCCTTTGTCAGAGAATACAAAAATACAAGCGTCTCATTTTCAAATTTCAAGTAGTTGGAGTCAAAAGGAGTGAAAGTGAAAGTCAATTTATAGATCCGGAAAACATTGGGAAAATAAAGATATAGAATCACGATTAACTAATTATACTAAATAATAATATTTTTATTTTCCCAATGTTTTCCGTATCTAAAAATTGTCTTTCACTTTCACTCCTTCGGATACCAAGTGCGTGAAATTTGAAATTGAGACGCTTGTATTTTTGTATTCTATGACGAAGGCTATGTATATAGTTGAAAGTACTAAGGATATTAAAGTAAATAAACACCTTTTTGAATATTTTTTCATCTTTTAACTAATTTGAACATAGTGTAATTTTAAGTTTAACTTTTTAAAGACGAATTTAGCATTCTATTTATTTATTTGCTGATGTAGTTACATCAATTTCAAATTGATTCAACTGAAATTTGAATGTTTTCTTGCGGTTTCTTTTCATCTATCAATAATTCTATAAACTTTACATAATATGAAAAACAAACAAAAAAAAGATTTCATGAATGTTTAAAACGGATGACTGCCCTAAAAAATTTCTTAAGTTTAATACACTTGCAAATAAATTAAATTCTTAACAAATTTGATTAAAATAGTTTTCATTAAACTAAAAATCTTATAAAAGTTTAAATAGTTATGTAAAGAGAATATAAAATTAAAATGAAATTTCATTTTCAACGAAATTTTTCTTTACAATTGAGTATTTCTTTTTAAAGAATTCGTGTAAAAATTTATAATAAACCGTTGATGAAATGAGTCTTTTAAAAGCTCAGATTCTATAAATATACTTTTTATAAGAAAGGTGTTAAAATTGCGCATATCTTTAATAAGAAACTTTTATTGTTGCCAATGTTTTAATTTAAATAACTTTTCCGGTTAAGAATTTTCAATCTTTGAATGAAATTTTTAAAAGAGAATTTATAAAAATGTGAGAAAATAAATTACTTTAAGCTAAAATGGCTTATATTTAATTTCATAGGAAACGTATAACATAAAAAAATCCCTGCTGGCACGGCCTACAGGCACAGGTAGATTTCGAAGTTAAGTACTAATTTCACAAAAAAAAAAAAAAAAAAAAAAAAAAAATCAAGATTAGAGATAAACCGGTTTAATAATTTTACCTGGCCGCTTTTGACAAGCTTTTAGTTTAATTTTTCTGTAAGAGTTGGTTTTCATGATAATGTGATTTTATTTCTCCTACAACATCTCTTCCGCATCTCTTTTTTTTGTTTACTGTAAGACTTGGTCTTATCAAAAACTCTTCAATAAAATGTTGCAGATAATATTAAGAAAATTTATAATAAATTTAAGCCGATTTGATATATTGTGAATTGAAGAAGTTATGAATTTTTTTTCTTCTTCAAATACTCCCCCCCCCCCTTTTTCTTCGTTTTTATTTATTTTTATTTATTTTTTATTTTTTTTTTTCTGCAAGTGTTAGTCCTATCAAAAACTTGTCAATATAAAATTTGCATATAATATTAAGAAGATTTATAATAAATTTAAGGAGATTTTCTGCCCCTTGATTTTATGCATTAATTTGGAAGAGATTTTTGCAGAATTATGGAAATTATCACGTCCATAAAAAGTGGTATATTTTTCAGAAATTCAAACATAGGGGAGAATATGTAATAGGTAGTATTTCTTACGAAATCTAACTAAAAAATGAAAATGTCCCGCTTTGCACTTTTATCACTTATTTGGTAGGGTTTTTAAAATAAAAAATAAAGAAATAAACATTTATTTTCTTAGTGAAATCTAATTAAAAAATAAAATGATGACACTATTTTTTTGTTTGCTTAATTTAATAATTTTAGCATTATAAACAGACCATTTTGTATATAAAGTCAATGATTATCTTCTTTGATTGGTGTTCAATGTAGCCAATGCAATCTAAACAACATTTGTTTTAGAATGTAGACAACGCTAAAAGCTTGTAATTCGCATGTGCATTTATTAATATTCAAACTCTGATCATTTTGAATACATTAACTCACTGAAAGCGAAGTTTATTATTAAAAACACTGGTAGATATTCTAAAAGGGAAAAAATCTTCAATCTTGCAGCAATGCTCACGGAGCAGTCCTCAGCTGAATGAACAGACTGAAACAGAGAACAGCGTCAATAGAATCTTGACGTGTGCTTTCACTACACGAATTACGAAATGGCAAATATAAAGCTTATCTTTGAGAAAACGACTACAATGGGCTATCTGACATTCAGTTGTTGGTAAGAGTTGCCATTAGATGCATTCCTGTATATATATTTATCCACGTATAGACATCTGCATATTCAAAGGGAACTATTGATGCACGAATTAAAGATAGTGTTGACAGAAAGTCTCGCCCACGTTGTATAAAAAATATGTACTTGGAGACCAGGGAAAATTTTCCCGAAATAATTTCTCTATTTTCTTTACGCTGTTGTGTTCTTCTGGCCATCTAAGCCTGCGAGTTGCGGTTGTAATCTTATTAATATTAAATTTGTATGATCTATATACCGGGTGAGCCAAAACTTCGCTAAAACTTTAAAAACTCATAAAAAAGGAAGAAATTATGATAAAGGAGTACAGTTTGCAAAAAAGGGCTCACAATGTAGTCGGATTTCTTTTCTCTTCTCTTCTTTTCTTTCCTTTTTTTTTTTTTTTTTTTTTTTTTTTCAGCAAAAAAATTTAGTTACAAAAGCACATGTAGAGCGCTCTGTCGACCTGAAACTCAATAAACAGGTATTACGATACAACCTGGTTGTGTCGTAGAATGTTCTGGAGGTCATGTTGAACATTTTTCATTGGAAGAACAAATAAATGGAGCGTATTGATATCCTGTGCATTGTATTTCGAGTCATCACCGTCCTCTAAATGTGACTTTCTAATTTTTTTTTCTTTGCTGCTAAAAAAAAAATCCGACAACTTTGAGAGCACTTTCTTGCAAACAGCACTCCTTTTATCACAATTTCTTCCTTTTTTATGAGTTTTAACGAACTTTTGGCTCACCCGGTATACATTACGCTATCGTACGTGGCACAGAAATCGCGATTATTTGTTAATTGTTTAACAGTAAAGCACGGATGAAGCGCATCGCATTGCTTATTGTATAAAAGTCCTTTGGCAGGATTTAGGTCGAGGTAAATTGGGTTCATTTACGTTTCGATCTTTTGCTGCAATTATGGAGCTTCAAAATATCATTAGAAATGCCCTTAAAAGATCTCGATGAATGCTTGAAAATGAAGAAAAAGCCGAATTAAGAAGAGAAAATCGAAAAAGATTGGAACACCGTCAAACACAGCGCATAAGCGATCGCCAAAATAGGCTTAGTAACCTTTTTATAAAATGCATCACATTAGCATTTCACAAATCTTAATTTGCCATATACCAAGCCTGGATCTTATACTAATATGCCATTTAGGTTCAACCGTAAGAACCTTCCTGATCTTTTCATTCTTTAAAAGTAAGTGTAATAATTTTGCCTGACTGTTTCATTTTGACACAGATGCCATATATGCACCACGTTGGCGCGATTGTTTCCAGACGCCATTGTCACATACGTACCGGGGTACTTAACTGGCGCCAAAGTGTCGTTATTTTGCTTGATATGGTATCGCGGAGGTTGTTGTTTATTTATTAATAAATTGCTTATTTACTTTTTTTTTCTTTTTTAAAATAAATAAAGTTACTAATGAAACTTTTTATTTATTTATTTTTATTCCCTTTTTAAAAATATATGTGTAACTGCTATTTGAAAATGAGGTTTTCGGCGAATTGGCGTCAAAACAAATCGCGCCAATATGGTGCTTATATGACATCTGTAATGAAGCCTAATCCACTGTTATATTTTTCAATGATAATCTGCCTGAGAAACGCAGGGCGGTCAGCTAGTTTTATTTAATTTTATTTTGTCGGAAAATGTGCCCGCTGATCGTGTGAAAAATCTTAAAAATAAATAAATAAATAAATAAATAAATAAAATAAATAAATAAAATAAATAAATAAATAAATAAAATAAATAAAATAAAGAAATAAATAAATAAAATAAAGAAATAAAATAAAATAAAGCTATTTGCCGGTAAAAGGGTTCGAAATAACTGCAGTGGGGAAGCGGGGGAGGAAAAAATTTTCCACGACTGTGTAACTTTCGTGCTAAAATATTAATATTTATAGTAAAGTGGGGACAGATGCCGCAGTTTTTCTTTTCTCCTTGTAAAATGTACAATAAAGCAAATCACAACAAACTAAGTACCAGAAATCATTGATCAAACCCTTTAGAATCTAATTTCTATGTTAAACAAGTTAAAATCCTCTTAATAAAGTAGGCAGAATTATTTTCCCTCAGGTCCTTTTCTTAACATCATTTTTTATGTGCTGGATAAGATGCCGCATGGGGTGTGGGACAGATGCTGCATGGAGAATAATGCTAGGCTGTTTATTTTTTTTCAAGCAAATCACATTTTTATTTTCTCAAACTACTTAAAATGAAAATAAATAACAGTAAACTTACAAAAACTATATATATATCACTAAATTGTGAAAAGTTGTGTGAAAAGTGTAAAATGCAAAAGTGTAATCTCTATAAACAAAACTTAAGACAAAAAGTGAAAATGAAAAGAAAATCATTTGAATTTACATGAATGGATAGCATATATACGGGAAACAATATACAGCATAATTCCAAAAAAAGGTATAAATCACTGGTTTACATCCAGGCGAACATTGCAGTTTGTTCTTAATTTAAGTATTAGTTCTATTCTATTTAGGCCCTAGTCTGTTTATTTTTGGCCTTTCTTCTCATTCTTTGATTTTGTATTTCCATTCGCGCCCAATCACACCACACTACCCGTTGCAAAAGTAAAGTAAGCGTTTTTCATGCAGCTATCGATTGAATTTGATGCACTGAATTCTGTGCGCTTTAGACTTTGCTCCTTGATAAGGCTCCAGCCGCTCAATATATGCAGAAACATCAAATTCCAATCAAGTTCTGCCATCAGAATCCATAAGAGGAACAATTTACCCATTGTCGGAAGATGACTTATATTTTAGTTTTTCCTCAAGTAAGGCGTTTTCAAGTTGATCTTTCCCTTCCTTTATAAAAAAAATTTACTTCCGCCAAGTTGTCGTTCTTTGACGCTTTCAAGTTTCTTTTGTTTTTCATTTCCTTCTTCTTTTTTATTGTTTATAAACTTTGTGCTTGTAATATTTGCATCCTTTTACTTTCTCTTACTTGGCTGAATAGGACTTTTGACCATTGGGGTAGGAGATATTTTGTTTAACAGTTTAGATGGTGAGAATTGCAAACGACCTAAGTTTTCCTTATTCATACATGGTGAACCAACATTGTTGCTAAGAATATTTTGATAAGTAGCAGAAGCGCTAATATACATTCATTTAAATGTAAGTTCTACTTAAATCGCAGTGATGAATTTATTGAACCGAAAAACAAAAATATATTTTGCGGCATCTGTCCCTAAACCTCGGTGCGACATCTGTCCCATAGTGGCGGGTGAGATGCCGCGCCACCATTTTGTATCACGTGAGCGACGTGAGAGAAAGGCAAGCACATGTCTGTATTCCACGAGGATCTAGTCTATAGTTGCAATCGATTTTGGGATGAAGTCTCTGTTTATTTTTCATAAAATATGTAATAAAACTTCATTAGAATAAGTTTAGCAACTTACCACGCAGGTTCGAGCAATAAAAACTGGCATAAATGTGTAAATACTGACAATTAAGCGGTGGAAACGCATACAACACATCACACAGCACAGAAGAACAGTACGAACTTCTAAAATTGGTCTAGGGAACGCTAGTGTCGCCTGCACAATCTCTGCGGCATCTGTCCGACCGCGGCGTCTGCCCCCACTTTACTATATATGTAAAAAATCACTGTTTACACGTAACTATTTTTTTTCCATTGAAATTCTGACAGAAATTTTTTTATTTTTAAATTGATTATTTCACCCTTAAATTCGTCTATATCTGAAGCAAATCGATACTCGATCATTAGCTAAAACACTAACATATAGTATTAAAATTTCAAAGCTATTGTATAAAATTAAGAAAAAATTTTAATGAAAAAACGCATTATGTTATTCCTGAGGTAAAATGCGCAGTAAACACGAAAAGTGACTCCGAGGAATGAATTTTTTAGTACTTAATTAACACGGCCTGTGTACAAATTAACATAATTCAAAATAATCGATACAACAAGGATAAAAAAAAAAAAAAATCCGGATGCTGATATCTCCAACCTGAATTCGAAAAGAAGAAAAATGCTTTACTGTGGTAATGGGATATAAGTCACTTGGTATATGTAGACGAGGAAGTACGCCCGTACAAGGTACAAAAAATGCAATTGATGCAGTCATTTTCCAAACAATGCTTGTGAGTGAGCTGTAGTCGTTCGCGTTCATCTAAAGCTGTGCAAATATCCATTTTTTTAAGTATTTGGAGAAATCACCGACAAAAACATTGTACATAGTGCAGCAGCTTTAAGTTGGCGGAAAAAAATGGCCATAAATATATATATATATATATATATATATATATATATATATATATATATATATATATATATATATATATATATATGGCCATTTTTTTTTTCCCATTCTGACCAGAAGATCAGAGTTCTAACTTTTTACGGCTACTCTTTCATCTTCACCTAACACTTCATTTATAATGGCCGTTTCATAATAATAGAAGCCACCAGTCCATCAGAAGAAAATAACTTGGTTAAGCGGGACTCGGATAATCGGGACTCTACTGCAAAACATATTTCAATTTTAAGACTTAAAGCACACGCTTTTATTTTATGTAAAATGACGTCATTTGCATTAATATAGAATTAAATATAGTTTATAATAACTCCATGTTTTATTATAAATCCTTCATTTATATTTTTCTCAAAATAGTACGTATTTTAATTAATTTTTTTTCAATTTTTATGAGAAAATGGCAACAAAAAGACATAATTTCTATTTTTCAACAATTTTTTCTTTACTTTCTACAGAAATGGGGTACTTGAGTTGCCAAAATGAAACAAATGTCGCTAAAGACTACAAAAAAATTAATATTTCAAAAACAAATGGAGATGTACTTTTCAAAAAAATTGCATTAAAAAGTACTTTTTTTTTCCCAATACGACGGTATAAATATTTAAAATGTGCGATGCTTAGAAGTTTTTAAAAATGCTGTAGAGTATTTAATCACACAATGAAACATCGGCTTTTGTTTTACGGCTGGCGTATACAAGATAACGTTATTTATTGGAGACAAAATAAGCTGGGAGAAAGAAATAGCATACCGAGGGTTAATAAATTTTTTTTTATAAATGTTCATTTAAGTCTAGAAAATGCATTAGTTTCTAAGGTTCTTAAACATAAAGATATATTTTCGGAATCATTTGAGCTCGGGAGAGGTTGTTGTATATTTTCAATCGTGGTTATGTTATGTTTATCTTGATTAAGAGACATATGTCTTTTCTTTATTGCGTAATCTGACAGCATTTTGATTCTAGTGGTTTATAGTTGATTCACTTGAAATGGTGACTCTCAGCGCTAAAAGTCGTCAGTTCTGTGTCACAGCGTCAAAATTAATCTGAAAATCAGAAAAAAGGCATGTTTGAAAGCGAACTTACGGACAAGTGGCGTCATCTATGATCGCAATTTGGAACTAATCATTTTCATTCACTTGAAAAAAAACTTTTCATCCGCAGAAGCATTTTAGTCCAAATCGCACTCCTGTACGACAATTACTTGATTTTATATTGAATATTAAAATGTGTCCAGAAATTTTCAGGCACTTTGTATTTTAAATAAAAAATAATATTTTAATATATGAATTATTAGGTATGAGTATTAACGAGTGTATTACTCATAAATACACTGTATATATTTTTTAATAGCATTTCAACTTCTCTCCTATGTATTTTCATTATTTCATATTTAAGTAAATTATAGTTATAAAAACTATCAATTCTTCTGGGAAATAAAGTTCAAAGTATTTTGCAAACATAATGTGTTTCTAATAGATAATTAATGAATTTCAAATTTTTCCTAAATACAGCCAATCAGTTATTATTGTGAAAAATATGCAAGCTAATCTAAATTTTTTTAAACGTAAAATCTATCATTAAATTAGTTTCCGCATACTTTTAAGAAACTTAGTTTCTGATTTACTAATTATGTAAATTAATTCTTCACGTGAATTTTGATACTGCATATTAATATTTAGTTTAGTATCTAATTAAATTTCATCAGCTGAAAACCTTTAAAAACTAAATTTCCACTCATACATTACTCACTGAAAAACACAAAATCAGCAGGCAGGAATTTATATATCTATAAATTTACATGCTAATTACTTTTTATTTAAAGATTAAATTGAATTTTCGTAAACGTTTCTGCTATATCAGAAATGACGGCAATTTGTTTGACGTTGAAGTCTAATATTAGATTTATAAAATGTTGTTTTTTTAAAAAATAGACATTTGGGAGGTACTAGGAGTATTTAAGGAAATGATTTTAATGTATCAAGACTCAAATTTACATTAAAATGAATTATAAGATTTTAGATTAACAAACACAATTATTTAATAAAGTACTGATAATGGGCTACACTCTAAATTAAAATGTCTGAAATTCAGACACTTAAGTGTCTGAAATGGAGTGTTCAATTTTCAGACATTTTAAAATGTCTGAATTTTTTCAGACACTTTTTGCGTCTGAATTTCAGACACTTCCAACGTCTGAATCGCATCCATTTTTTTTGTAAGCATCATACGTAGCCATGTTTGACCACGTTGAATCCTGGAAAAATATTTGGCTGTGGTCCTGCCCCTCCCCCCCCCCCCAATACAGCCTGATTTTTTTGGTGCTCTCAGTTTTGGTATACAATTTTCGTTACGTTGATAATTTAAATCTTTTACGACATTGTACTGATTATAATCAATATCTTGAACTTCAGGAGTAGAACAAGATTAAAAAACAAAAAATATTTATCTAAATATTAGATTTTTTTAAATTTATTTTGTTTTTAACCTTATTTTACTTTAAAAGTTCAAAATATTGATTATAATCAGTACAATTTCGAAACAGATTTAAAATATAAGCTTTACAAATATTGCACATCAAATTTGGGGGCACTACAGTCGTAGGGGGACGGGGCACTTCCCAGTTTGCCCTTCCTTTAATCAAGAAGTACTTTTGCAAAAAACGCAACCCTGCATTATAGTTGTCTAAATTGAGATGTCCGATATTCGGGAGTATCCGTTGTGGAGGTTAATGAACATTCTCGAATAGCGAACACCTCTATTTAACGAATACTTTTTTAATCAGCAGACATACATATTTGTATATTTTTACCTCAAAAAAGTAGACATCTCCAATTATCGGACAAATTCCGCGTTCCCGAAGTGTTCGCTATTAAGGGCTTTTAAGGTACATAGATAAATATATATATATATATTTTATAATCTTGTCCTACTCTAAAAGTTCAAAATATTTATTATACTCGGTTGAATGTGGAAAAAGATTTAAAATATCAGATGTACGAAAATTGCAAAAATCCCCCCCCCCCCCAAAAAAAAAATGAAAATATAAAAAAATATATTGCCACATAGGCAATTTTACATATACATCACTTGATAATCACAACAGCCATTTAACTATGAATAATGAAAATAAATAAATAAATATTCTACTTTAATAACATTGGGGAAAAAATGACTTTGGTATTTTGTTAAATATATTTGCGTTTTTAAACTTGTCCTACTCTAAAAGTTCAAAACTTTCATTATAATCAGTGCAAGATTTAAGATATCAGCTTTACAAAAATTCATGCAAAATCCCCCCCCCTCCCCCCCAAAAAATGAAAATACTTATTTAAAAATTATGTTTTTAAAAAATTTATATTTCCACATGGGCAAGTTTTTATGTAGATCAGAGGGTACTCACAAAAGCTATTCAACTATCAATAAAAACAAATAAGTACATATTCTATATTAAAAACATGAGGAAAAAATAACTTATGATTTCCAAACTTCTTTCGTCTTAAATATATACAGTAACATCTGTCATTTTTGTATTTTTCGTATAAGTGCATATAAATAAAGTTACCACAATTTTAAATACGAAATCTAGTTAGAGGTTTTTACTTTTTCCCATTATAAATTTCAAATTACTTTTTTATTAAAAATAATAAAAAAATCAGTATTAGAGTTGATTGCAAATCAACTACATATGTATATTTTTACAGGCAGCTTCATATAATAGACGAGTCTCATTTACTTTATTTATCTTTTTTTAATCTGCGGTTTTATGCCAGGAAGTAAGAAAGCATTAGGTCATCTTTCAAAGTTTTTTTTTATCTGTACTTCCTTGTGGCCGTCATTTACTGCGACATAAAAATTATCCATTGAAACTAAGAACTGACATTGAATATATAATTCGTAATAAAAAAGAACGTCATAAGTTTAAAAATATATACTTCTAGAATTAGTGGGGTTTTTTGCGAACAGATTCAAAACTAATTAAATTTCATGCAGGATTTTGTTTAGTACAATAAATAAAATCATAAAATACACTAATTTTACTACTATAAAGAAACTTACTTGAGTTGCTGCAAGAGGTAAGAAATATTCCTCGATTTGAAATTTTAAAAACTACCACAACCACAGCGAGGGAGAAAGACTTTCATCAGTTTAAAAGGTAATCCATAATACATCCGACTAGCCATATTTAAAGGATGAGATGTTTCATCCTAAAAACAGGACCCGCCAGACAAAAGTTTCTTTTTTTTTTGCCAGCTTCGACAGGACGAAGATGAATAACACAATATTATTGATATAAATTGATACGAGTTAACACTAAGCCCATTGCACACGCTTTGTAGAATTTCCGGGTGTAATCTTCAACCGTCGTCTACTTCGGTTCTGTGTCTATCCCGCCCTTGTATCGACGACAGCTTCTAAGAGACATTTGATGCCGAGCACACACGTCAGATGTATGTATTCAATAAATACATAATCCAAGTTAATACGAATTAAAATCACAGTACTTCACATTTCGCAAAAAACGAATTAAAATACACGCGTACATAAAAACAAACTTTGTTTGAATTACAACGTATACCACTTCGAACGAAGACATCTAAAACGCATGCGCAACTGGGAGTGCTAGTGCCCCCTGGTGGTTATTGCGTCGGAAGAATCAAAAATTAAGACACGTTTAAAGCAATGAAGTGTCTTAAAATAAGACGTTTGCGGATATTTTAGACATTATTCTCAGTTCGTTTACACCATGGTCATAGTAAGACGCTTATGTATCTTAAATTAAGACATCTATAGTGTCTTAATTTTCAGATTAAGACACTTAAGTGTCTAAAATTCTTTTTCAGTCACATATGTGTCTAAATTTAAGACGCTTCTATTTGCAGTGTACTTTAAAAAATATACAAATCTTTTTGAAGATTCGTTTTAATCTCACTCCTACCCACAGTTCTGGAAACCTTTCCTTTATTTTCAGAAATCATTAACATAGAAACCTTTCCTTTATGTTCAGAAATCATTAACATAGAAATCTTTCCTTTATTTTCAGAAATCATTAACATACTACACAAAAAAGAACTTAAAAAACAAATAGCTATCCGAAATTCATAAAGGAATTATAAATTATAAATTAATATGTATTTTTTTACTTTCTTTTATTTTCAATAGAAGAAAGTATTGTAATCGAAAATTTTTTCGACTTTCGGTTTTCGACGGATTTACACGTTTTAAGGGTCAGAGAACCCAAAAAACATGTTTATAGAAAATGTCTGTCTGTCCGTGTATCCGTGTGTCCGTCTGTCTGTCGCCATTGTACCATCAAAAAGTGTATGAAGTTATGCATAGAATTGAACCAAATTTTTATTTTAAGTTTTTAGCTATGGCAAGCAGATCCTTCCTGAATTTGGAAAAATTCGCCGGTAGGGGGCGCTGTAATAGCGATTTTTGTGCGATTCTGAATATTGTACCATCCAAAAGTGTATGAAGTTATGCATAGAATTGAACCAAATTTTTATTTTAAGTTTTTGGATATTGCAAGTAGGTCCTCCCTGAATTTGGAAAAAATCGCCGGTAGGGGGCGCTGTAATAGCGATTTTTGTGCGATTCTGAATATTGTACCATCCAAAAGTGTATGAAGTTATGCATAGAATTGAACCAAATTTTTATTTTAAGTTTTTGGATATTGCAAGTAGGTCCTCCCTGAATTTGAAAAAAAAATCGCCGGTAGGGAACGCTGTAATAGCAATTTTTGTGCGATTTTGAATATTGTACCATCCAAAACTGTATGAAGTTATGCATAGAATTGAACCAAATTTTTATTTTAAGCTCTCGGCTATGGCTAGCAGGTCCTTCTTTAATTTGGAAAAAATTCGCCGGTAAGCGGCGCTGTACTAGCAATTTTTGTTCCATTTTGAATATTGTACGAACGAAAAGTGTATGAAGTTATGCATAGAATTGAGAAAAATTTATTTTGTTTGTTTTTGGTCATAGCACGAAGATCCTCACTGAATTTGGAAAAATTCCGCCGGAAGGGGGCGCTATAATTGGGATGTCTGTACCATTTTCATTATTGTACCATCGAAAAGTGTATGAATTTATGCATAGAATTGAACCAAATTTTTATTTTAAGTTTTTGGCTATGACAAGCAGGTCCTCCCTGAATTTGGAAAACATTCGCCGGTAGGGGGCGCTATAATAGCGATTTTTGTGCGATTTTGAATATTGTACCATCGAAAAGTGTATGATTTTATGCATGGAATTGAACCAAATTTTTTGTGTACGTTTCTGGCTATGGCAAACAAGTCCTCCCTGAATTTGAAAAAAATCTGCCGGAAGGTGGGCGCTGTAATAGCGATGTTTGTCACATTTTCTTTATTGTACAATCTAAAAGTGTATAATATTATGCATACAATTGAACCAAAATTTTTGTGCATGTTTTTGGCTTTGGCCAACCGGTCCTCCTTGTATTAGGAAATATCGCGCGGTAAAGGGGCTCTGTGATAGCGATTTTTGTATACTTTTCTTGATTTTTCGTAGTTCTATTATCCATCCGCGGCTCGTGCAAAGGCGGGAATTCGCTTCCTGCTAAGCCGGCTATTCGCAAACAGCTGATAAGAACAGAATAAGGAAAAGCTATTAATTTTAACAAATATCATGATATAGATTAACTCGTTTTTAGTTCATTTAATTGACTGAAGCAGAAATTTAAGATGAAAATCAAAGTCGGTATAGTATTGAACTAATAATATTGAAGTATTAACATGTGTAACTAGTTTTTGAAATATTAAGATGTATAAGATAGAAGAAAGTTTTAGGATTGGCACATCCAACTGGTTTTAATTTACAAATACGAGTAAAAAATAAACCTTTTATTTTAGAAATTTTTCCATAAATCTTGAAATTCTGGAATCATTTTTGTTTCTGGGGTTTCTTCTTAGTTCTTCCGAATATTATTCTTGAAGACGTGGGAAAGGTTTCTAAAAACATGGGTAATTACGAGGCTATATTGAATTTTCGGAAACGCTTCTGTTGCGTCAGGAATGGGGGCAATTTGTTTTAGCATCGAAGCAACATTGTCTTTGCATTAGTTTTATGTAACATTTTCTGATTATTTTGCATAAATAAATACCAGTTTCTAATTTAAGCTAGCAGTAAAAGAAATGGTTACAAAATATTATTTAAAAGAAAATTTCCAACATAAAATGTTTCTTTAAATTTCAGGAATAAATAACTTTAAATCAAAACAAAATTTTGAAAAATGCAAAGACAATTGACTAAAAATTATTGGAATCACTCAAGTGACACATCAAAGGAAATAGTAATGTTTCATTACGAATTTTATCAATACGAAAAAAGAAACATTTCTCCTCAGTATATGCTTACACTTCGTTTATGATTTTCTGGAATTTCTGGAATTTTTTTTTTCTGAGGTTTCTGCTTTGTCCTAGAATATTCTTTTTGAAGATGTGGAGAATGTTATTCTTGAAGACGTGGGAAAGGTTTCTAAAAACATGGGTAATACGAGGTTATATTACATTTTCATAAGCATATCTGTTGCGCCAGGAATGCCTGCAATTTGTTTATGCATCGAATCAACATTGTCTTTGTATTAATTACATGTAACATTATCAGATTATTTTGTATGAATAAATTAGCTTTTCTTATTTAAACTAGCAGCAAAGGAAATGGTTAAAATATATTATTTAAAAGGAAATTTTCAATGGAAAATGTCTCTTTTGTCCAGGAATAAATAACTTTATATCAAAAGAAAATTCTGCAAATTGCAAAGACCAATGTCTAAAAATTATTGGAATCGTTCAAGTGGCATATCAAAGGAAATAGTGGTGTTTTATTACGAATTTTACCAATATGAAACCAGAAACATTTCTCCTCAGTATATTTAATCTTCGTTTTTGATTGTGTGGAAACTCTGGAATCAATTTTGTCTGAGGTTTCTGCTTAGTCCTTCTGAATATATATTTTTTGAAGATGTGGGAAAGGTCCCTAAAAACATGGGAAATTACGAGGTTGCATTGAATCTTCGTAAATAATTCTGTTAGGTCAGGAATGTCTGCTATTTTTAAAAAATCGAAACAACACTGTAATTGAATTAAGTACGTGTAACATTATCTATTTTGCATAAATAAATACACATTTCTTATTTAAGCTAGCAGTAAAAGAAATCGTTAAAACATATTATTTAAGAGGGACTTTTCAACAAAAAGTGTTTCTTTAAATTCCAGGAATAAATAACATAGTATAAAACAAATTCTGCAAAATGCAAAGACCATTGTCTAAAAATTATTCAAATAGTTCAAGTGGCATATCAAAGGAAACTGAGGTGCTTTATTACGAATTTTACCAATATGAAACAAGAAACGTTTCTCCTCAGTATGCTTAATCTTCGTTTTTGATTAGTGTGTGGAAATTCTGGAATTATGTTTGTCTGAGGTTTCTGCTTAGTCCTTCTGAATATATATTTTTTGAATATGTGCGAAAGGTTCCTAAAAACATGGGAAATTACGAGGTTACATTGAATTTTCGTAAATAGTTCTTTAGATCAGGAATGTATGCCATATTTTAAATCGAAGCAACCCTGTATTTGAATTAAGTACATGTAATCTTATCTGATTATTTTGCATAAATAAATACACATTTCTTATTTAAGCTAGCAGTAAAAGAAATGGTTAAAATATATTATTTAAGAGGAATTTTTCAACAAAAAATGTTCCTTTAAATTCCAGGAATAAATAACTTTGTATCAAAAGAAAATTCTGCAAAATGCAAAGACCATTGTCTAAAAATTATTGGAATCGTTCAAGTGGCATATCAAAGGAAATAATGGTGTTTTATTATGAATTTTACCAATATGAAACAAGAAACATTTCTCCTCAGTATGCGTAATCTTGGCTTTTGATTGTGTGGAATTTCTGGAATTTTTTTTGTCCTGAGGTTTCAGTTTTGAAAAAGGAAGTTGTAAAAAAGGAAGAATTCCTGTTTTAAAAAAGGAAGAATATACATTAGTATTAATAAACATAGTTACTTCTTTCATTTCCTTTTGAAAAAAGAAGGTTTTTTTACACGGAAAGCACTATGATAATAATAATAATAATAATAAAACCCCCTTTTTAAAGTACATTTTTCAAAATGCAAAGACTATTTCCAATGAATAAAAAATGATTAGAATCACTCAAGTCGTATATCAAAGGTAATAAGAGATGTTTTATTATGGATATTATCAATATTAATTAAATCGGAAATTGTATGCCAAACGTGGCAAATCAGGTGTGTTCGTACTATAGCTAGTTTTATAAATATTCAGAT
Organism: Maratus speciosus; assembly: GCA_963932465.1. Classification (NCBI taxonomy): domain Eukaryota; kingdom Metazoa; phylum Arthropoda; class Arachnida; order Araneae; family Salticidae; genus Maratus; species Maratus speciosus. Next base: position 164,730,103 of record OZ010786.1, on the reverse strand, counting down.
CTCAGCGCAATAGCTGTTGCACTCTTATGCAAAAATGCTGGAATACAAAATTTATTATTATTATATATATTAAAATTCAGTAATACGGAAATAATAGGACTCAATTTTAAACAAAACATAATCACCATGACAACATAGAATTATTACCTATCATGGGATATCATTGAATTAATTACGTATGGTAGGATTGTATAGAATGATGAAATCTTTCATTAATCTTATACTATAATGCGAGCAAAAATTGTGTGTGTATGTATGTGTGTGTGTGTATGTAAATTTTATCTTAAAAACGGCTCTAACGATTTTGACGAAATTTTGTATTTTACCATTTTCGGGCATGATAAGACCATTGGGCTAGGTCACGTGTTCAAGAAAATTCGATTAGTGGGTCATTTTGGGTCGTAATGGGTCAAGGTCAAGCTAATTATATCTAAAAAACGTCCCAATCGATTTTGACCAAATTTCACATCAAACCATTTTTCGACACGAAGAAACTTTTGGGCTAGGTCACATGTTCGAGAAACTTCGATTAGTGGGTCATTTTTGGGTCACTATGGGTCAAGCCAATTTTATCTAAAAAACGGCTCAAACGATTTTCACTAAACTCTATATTCTACAGTTTTGGATTACGAGAAAACTATTGGTCTAAGTCACATGTTCGAGAAAATTTGATTAGTGGGTCATTTTTGGGTCACCGTGGGTCAAGCTAAGTTTATTTAGATAACTTCTTTAACGATTTTGACGAAATTTTGCACCCTACTGTTTTCGGGCACGAAAAGACCATTGGGATGGGTCCCGTGTTCGAGAAAATTCCATTAGTGGGACATTTTGGGTCATAATGGGTCAGGGTCAAGTTAATTATATCTTGAGAACGGCTCAATCGATTTTGACTAAATTTTGTATCTAACCATTTTCGGGCACGAAAAGATCATTGGGATGGGTCTCGTGTTCGAGAAAATTCGATTAGAGGGTCATAATGGGTCAGACTAATTATATCTAGAGAACGGCTCAATCGATTTTGACGAAATTTTGTATTTTACCATTTTCGGGCATGATAAGACCATTGGGCTAGGTCACGTGTTACAGAAAATTCGATTAGTGGGTCATTTGGGTCGTAATGGGTCAAGGTCAAGCTAATTATATCTAAAAATCGGCTCAATCGATTTTGACCAAATTTCACATCCAACCGTTTTTCGACACAAAGAAACTATTGGGCTAGGTCACATGTTCGAGAAACTTCGATTAGTGGGTCATTGTGGGGTCACTATGGGTCAAGCAAACTTTATCTAAAAAAAAGGCTCTAACGATTTTCTCTAAACACTATATGATACAGTTTTGGATTACGAGAAAACTATTGAGAAACTATTCGAGAAAATTTGTTTAGTGGGTCATTTTTGGGTCACCCTGGGTCAAGCTAAATTTATCTAGATAACGGCTCTAACGATTTTGACGAAATTTTGCATCCTACAGTTTTCGGGCACGAAAAGACCATTGGGATGGGTCTCGTGTTCGAGAAAATTTGATTAGTGGGTTATTTTGGGTCATAATGATTCAGGGTCAAACTAATTATATTTAGAGAACGGCTCAATCGATTTTGACTAAATTTTGTATCTAGCCATTTTCGGGCACGAAAAAACCATTGGGATGGGTAACGCGTTCAAGAAAATTTGATTAGTGGGTCATTTTTGGGTCACCGTGGGTGCAGCTAAGTTTACCTAGATAACGGCACTACGATTTGACGAAATTCTGTAATCTATCGTTTTCGGGCACGAAAAGACCATTGGGATGGGTCACGTGTTCGAAAAAATTCGATTAGTGGGTCATTATGGGTCAGGGTCAAGCTAATTATATCTAAAAAACGGCTCAAGACATTTTCACAAATTTTTTTAATATACGGCCGTTTCTGGCCATGAGAGGACCATTGGACTAAGTCACATGCTCGAGAAAATTCAATTAGTGGGTCATTTTGGGTCACAATGGGCCAGGGCCAAGCTAATTGAATCTAAAAACATGCTCAAAACATTTTAACCAAATTTTATATTAAGTATACCGTTTCTGGGCATGAGAAGAGAATTGGGCTAAGTCACCTGCCCGAGAAAATTCGATTAGTGGGTCATTTTGGGTCACAATGGGTCAGGCTCCAGCTAATTGCATATAAAAAACGGCTTAAACGATTTTGACTAAATTTTGTATTCCATCATTTTTGGGCTCGAGAAAACCACTGAGCTAGGTCGAATGTTCAAGAAAATTTGATTAGTGGGTCATTTTGGGTCTCAATTGGATCAGGGTCAAGCTAATTGTATTTAAAAAGCGCTTTAAAACATTTTGACAATTTTGTATAATATCGTTTCCGGGCATGATAAGAGCATTGGGCAGGGTCGCACGTTCAAGAAAATTCAACCAATGGGTCATTTTGTGTCCTAATGGATCAGGATCAAGCTAACAGTATCTAAAAAACCGCTCAAAAGATTTTGACAAAACTTTGTACTACACCGTTTCTGGACAAGATAAAACCATTGGGCTGGGTCGCATGCTCAAGAAAATTCTATTAATGGGTAATTTTGGTGATAATGGGTCAGGGTCAAGCTAACGGCATCTCAAAAAGGTTCAAACAATTTTGGCAATTATTTTGCTATACCGTTTCACAGTACAAAAAGACCATTGAAATAGCTCACATGTGTCGATGAATTTCGGTTAATGTTTTTTTAAATCAGCGTGGATCAAGCTTATTTTACCTAGAAAACGACTAACGATTTTCACTAAATTTTGTATTCCATCGTTTTCAGGCTCGAGAAGAGCATTGTGATAGGTCGCATGTTCGAAAAAATTCGATTAGTGGGTCATTTTGGGTCACTATGTTTCACGGTCAAGCTAATTGCATCTAAAACAGCAAGAATGATTCAGTGGGGAAAATATATCGAGATAGACAGAAAGCTAATTTTGACCGAGCTTAGCTCGGTCATTCCTGCTAGTACCTTTTTAAGTTTGATATGATTTTCATAAAATTTGAATTGACTCGAGCAAAAGTCTGAAACTATTATATATATTAAATTTCAAACCATTCGATTATGCAATTTGTGTGCTGTTGTATGCGGACATACAGACAGACGGACGGAACAGACGACGACTACATGTGCTACGTATTTATATAATTACGAACGCACCTAAAAAAAAAAGCACCTCTTTACAGCATTGTGAATGTTCTCTTTTACCATTTTTTTACGAAATCACCGAACAACATTTTAGAATTTTTCTGTTAATTCTTGTAAGTTAAGGAAGAATTTTATAAGGAACGTTTAAATGTGGATGCAATTTATGAGCAATGCTACACATTTCATTTTAAAAAACGATTTTAGTCTTACACGGAAAGCAGCAGAAAAAACCCCCCAATAAATTTTGTATTTCTACCGGCAGTGCTAAAAAATATCAAAATATTAAAATTCATTTGGGTTCGTTGAAATGGTGCATCAAAGGAAATCGTAATGTTTTATTATTGATTTTATCTATATAAATATATATATATATGATATAAAAAACTGGTGGAACCAGAGAGAAAAGTAAAGCTCGTTCTAAAAACGTTATTGTAAAAAATTGTCAAATAGTTTCAGTTTAAAAAAGTAAGTAGTGCATAGAAAAGTAATGGAATCAGATTATCTGTAAAGCTCATGAAATTACCCAAATTTTTGTTGATAGCTGAAAATGTGGACTGAGCTATACTGGTGCCTTAAAATCAATCAGGGAAGTAAAGGCATTTTTAACTCATTCTGAATTCCAATCATTCATAACCAGTTTAAAAATTTGGGTTCATAAGAATAGGTTAGAGGTTGATTTGGAAATGAGCGAGAACATGAGAGGTATCGAGAACACGAGAGATCGTTCGGTACGAAGTATGGACCAAATTCCATTCCAGGGGTCACTGATAAGCCTGGAAGATCAAAGTCCAAAATAAGCTCAAAACCCTAAGCATGTACGATTCAACCATATGCTAACTACTTGTTTGGCTTAAGTCCATTGACATAAGGCTCCCTTTTCACAGTAATTACATGAAATAAAAATTATTACGCTACATGTGTTATGTCAGAAATGTTAATAACAACAATTCCTCAACAACCTGGCTATATTAATGTTATACTTAAAATATTACTTCATGGTTTACATTCTTTCTGCTTTGTACAATTTAGCTTGGCTTGATGCAATCATGTCCACAATTCTGGGCCTGACCGAAAATTTTTTGCACATAACTACACATTCTGTTTACTATACCCAGTACTCATTTTGAGTGGATAATATGATTTTGAATATAAGGCACCAGTAAAGCTCAGTCCACATTTTCAGCTATCAACAAAAATTTGGGTAATTTCATGAGCTTTACAGATAATCTGATTCCATTACTTTTCTATGCACTACTTACTTTTTTAAACTGAAACTATTTGACAATTTTTTACTGTAACTTTTTTAGATCGAGCTTTACTTTTCTCTCTGGTTCCACCAGTTTTTTATATCATTTCACATTTTTTTCAGATCCTTTCAGGAACTTAATCAACCAACTTCAACTAATCAAACAACCGCCCCAACTAACCAACCAATGATCCCAATTAACCGGCCCAACCAATTGCCCCAATCAAAAAATAACAGAAACATTGGTTCACCAGTGTATTTCAAGAGCTCTTATGACCCCATACTTATTGCTAAACCCCATATTGTGATATTGACCTATACTTTACTCAGGACTGACCGTCAGACTAGTTCTTAGACTAAGTTTTATACATAGTGTGATCTCTTGAATTTTTCTCCTATGTACCTACGCTCCTCTGGTTTAAGGGACCATGCAGTATTCTAGACCAACCCTTCAAACACACAAAAAGCTAGGGTAAGAAACAGTCATAAGAAATGAATTAAAACTGCGAAAAAACTATAAAAAGGGAAAATTTGTCTTTGGAACTTAATGGGAATTTAAAATTAAAAAAGTCTGAAAACGACTGAATGCAGAAAAATGATCAAAAGTGATTGAAAATATTATACAATACACCTGTAAATAATATCAGAAATATTACTAATATTGGATATTTATAATAATATTTCGGACGTCAAACTAAAATATCACGATAATGACTAACATATTTACATCTAATTCTAACCATTGATAAAAAAATCAGGAAAATTAGAAAGTAGGTGTCCTTTGTAAAGTATGCATTAATTAAGGAGATAAATTACGTAAACGAGTCTATTGACAATTAGCGTATTTGGTACGGATAAATTATATAATTGAGCCTACAGACAATCGGCGCATCTTACCGGGCGTCGTTTAAGGCATAATTAACTGAACTGCAAGCGCACGCACCTATTTTTGTAACGTTAACACACGCGTGGGGTAAATCTCACCTCATTTTGTCTCCCATTATATTTTTGGCTAAATGCGTTTTAAAAAAAAGTCTACTACTCTATATTGTAAAATGCATCAGTACTACTTCTTTTTAGGGAAAAGTAAGCGTTTCATATTTTTTTTCCGATTTTATAACAGTTTCTGTAAAAATGGCGGTTTTTTCCCTTAGAAAATATGCAACGATTTGTTTTACCTCTTAAAACATGAATTATTTTATAAAATTTACAGTAATTACATTTAATGCGCTTTCATCAACATATGCTGGTAGCTTTTATTTCACTCTTTAAGTAAAATTATTTTAGTGTGTATTATCCCGTAACGAATGAACATATCGAAATGTAACGTTTGTACACGCGCGGGATTATTTAATCACAAAAGCCATATTTCTACTTTTCTAGCCAACAAACTAAAGACATTCCTTCATACAACATTTCACAAGCTTGGCTTTCAAAGGTACAAGGAAGGTCAGAAGTGTTTCATGACGTAATTTTGAAGTTTTTTCACCTGCATAACCCCTTCTCCCGCAGGTAAACGCTACGTCTCCCGCCAGCCAGAACATCCGCATACATACTACATCATAAAACGGAAGAGCGTATAGAAAAATGAGCTTTGCTAAAATGAGGAATTTTTGAAGTTTTTTCACCTGCATAACCCTTTTTCCCGCAGGTAAACGCAACGTCTCACAGTGGATCAAAGTGTAGGCGATGTCGAACATAGGATTATCACGATAGTATATGCCTACATATATGATGTTTTTTGTTATATTTAGGTTTAAATGAGTAAAATAAATGATGCCGAAAGTATCTGCATAGTTTATGACGAACAATTTCGTTCTTTTTTGTCTGAAACATTAAGTTTAGGGAGATAATGAATAACTAAAATAAACTGAAAGAACAAAGCATGCAGTTTTTATTTATATCCAGATTACATTTGTGGAATATTTAGAGCATTTGTTTTATTTTTAATTGGAAACATATAGATAACTCTTCAAAATTGTTCCACAAAACTGCAACATTTTAGAACTTATTTCAGTGCATATTTGTTATTATTGAGTTTGAGTTTTTTTTAATTATTTTGTAGTAATATTAATTTTAGCATATTTCTTTTTTATTTGAAACAAGATTATTTCATTTTGTATTTTTTCTTATAATGTTTTAAAATATGATAACACACAGAGATTTGTTTTTGTTTCTAAAAAAATTAAATAATGGTTTTAGTTATGAAAAATCAATGCTTAGTTTTGTAAGTGAACAGTGTGGACTAATTGCCTGAGAAATTTATGGAGAAAATTTAAAGGAGCGTTTACGTCTGTTTTGTGTAAATGCAAAAGATAGCTGGCTGGAATCGGAACGAAAATTTGATCGTTTCAATAATAAAAACTATTCTTCACTTCAGTGTTCCTTTAAAGTTGGTAATGATCTTAAACCATTTGCAGTTTAAAATTTGCAGAAATCAACATCACCAAAACTCATGAAAGAACACTAACTCAAACTTTCAGAGAGGATACTTCTGGAGAAGCTAAATTAAGGAGAATCAAAAAGTAAAATTAAACGCGAATTCAGAAAAGAATTAGGTTTGCTATAGATCTTAAACCAGGAAGTGGTTTGACCCACGATGGAAACACTGCAAGGACATTTTTTGCTGAGTTTGAAAAGATAGCTGAGATCATTGGATTGGATAAAGAACTTATTAAACGTTTTACAATTATAATTGTGATCGCCTGTGACGAAGTAATTAATGCCGAAAAATTTGGCAATTTCGCACTGGGAACAGCTAAACAAAGTGCCTCAAAGTACAGTTGGTGTTATATGCCAGCTTCTGTACATAAGTTATTACTCATGAAAAGGATATGATTACAAATTTTGCTGTTACAATTGGACAGATATCGGAAGAAGCTAGCGAAGCTCGAAATAAAGAGTTTCGAAGGTACCGTCAGTCTCATAAGAGAAAAATAAATCGAAGAGCATGTAATGAAGATTTATTGCACCATTTGCAAACAACATCTGACGGTTTGATTTCCAGTATTAGACACAAAATAAAAAACATTCAAAGGAACAGAAAATTTCTAGAAGCATTGGGACTTTTACTTTAAAATATAACACTTTATCACTGAAATAGCAGCGCATCCATTTATTAGATTACATTTAACCCTCTGAGAGCCTTTGCGCTTTTCAGCATTTTCATGTAAACGTTTATATAACCCGAGATACGAGTATATTAAATTTAATTTCGCAGTTTAATGTTAAATTAGTTTTTTTACATGATTTCATCCTAGAAATTTCTTACAAAAAATTTCTTCTTTAAAAAATATTTTTGTGTACAGCCAATTTAACATGTTTTCTGGAAATGGAAAATTACATAATAGCAGTTTTAAGGCCATTTACTTCGAAAACGCGCAGGTTTGCGCAAAAAATCCTCTATAACACATTAAAATATAGGCTTTCAGGAATACCAGCATGTGTTTGAAATTTCAAACAACTTTAAACAATTTAAGTTACGTAATTTTGAAGATTATGAATCCGTTAACTCTATATGTGTTGTTCATAATGTAGAATGCGACAAATTCAATCAAAATGTAGTCAGTAGTGGTTTAAAATATGTTTTAAGAAATTAATAATGATATTTTAAAAGAGTTATTAGTAGAGGTTACTTAGGTTTTATTTCTGAGCACAGCAAAAAGTCAGTAAAATTTCCAAAAAAATTCCTCTTCTGAAAGGTGTATATTCCGAGCTGTACAAATACGACATAATTTTGTATAATTTCAAAAATAAACATATATTCGTATTTTGTAGATATTCTTTTAAAATATTTCATTGCAAAAAAATAGTTATTCAATGATTAATTTTTGGCTCTATGTTCGCATTTTCTTAAGGATTGGTCCAATGTGCGTCTCCCGAAAGCCAGACCGCCCGCATACGTACTACACCATAAAACGGAAGAGCATATAGAAACATGAGCCTTGCTAAAATAACGTAATTTTGATTTTTTTTTTCCCCTGCATAACCCCTTATGACGCAGGTAAACGTAACATCTTCCGCCAGCCAGACCGTTCGCATACATACTACACCATAAAACGGAAGAGCATATAGAAAAATGAGCCTTGCTAAAATCAAGTGACGAAAACGTTGCTAGCTCTTAGAGCAGGGATGGCGAACCTTTTCATGTCCACGTGCAAAATTTCCCCAAAAATATACTTTACGTGATCATGACGTGCCAACAATAAACAAAATTTAATGGGTCAAATAATAATGAATCAAAACTACTTAAAATTTTGTTTTTAGCATTAAAAAAAAAAAACAGGTAATATTTGACGTTATACTGTAGAAATTTATTTGAAAAATATTATTTCTGTTGTCTCATCTTAAATGCCAAATAATTTATATTCGCTTCGTACTTAGTTATTTTCGATATAATCCAAGTTTAATAACACTCACTTGACAAGACGTTTTTAGTTGAATTTTTATTTTTATTTTTATTTATTTTTTATTTATTATTATTTTTTAAATACCATTTGGAAAATTGGTAATTGTCCTCGTCAGGGTAATAAAAAAGCAAAAAAGTAATAAAAAGTACAAAAAAAAAATTAATAACTCAGAAACAAATTGAGATACAGCTTTCAAACAAATTGCTTTTAAAAGTACTTTTTTTTCTCTATACGACGGTGTAAAAAGTAATATTGTGGGTTGTTTAGAAGTTTAAGAATTAAATTTCATTTAAAATGTGTCCAGGAATATTAATGTTTAATCCATGGCGTATGTAATGTATGACCAGCTCCGGTTTTTTTTTTTTTTTTTTTTTTTTTTTTTTTTTTTTTTTTTAATTTACGAAAAGAATGTCTTGCAAAAAAAAAAAAAAAAATTGTCAAAATAGCAAGCGCCAGAAACTACAGCTTTTAGTGTCTGGAATTGGATTCCAACTTCTTATAATTTTACAATCAGCATTTTTGCTTCTTATACTTTTAATTTTTTGTTTAGCGATAATCTTCTAATTCTCAAAATTTTCTGAGCAAATATTGATTAGATTCGGATAAATTAAGTTATATTTCAATTTCTTCAATCTGTGTGACAATCACAACCAACCGAACTAATCGGATTCAAGTAACACAGACAACATCTATATTAATAAATGCATTTTGTGAAATTCTACTATATTTTGATGTAAAACTTATATCTATGCCGTGCCAAAAATAATCTGCAGCGGTGCCACTTATGGCACGCGTGCCATAGGTTCGCCGTCCCTGTCTCATATTATTACTTTCGGTCCAACAATATTAATTTTTTTTAAACACGCGAAATTCAATTTCATTTGCCGTTATAATGACGTAATTATAGTGAAGTGTTTCAGTTTTAAAAAATAAAATGCATGTTTTCTTTGGCGCGTGCAATAGGAGTATACGATTTCCTTGACAATACGCAGGGAAATGCAATAAATACAACCAAATGAACTAGCATTCCCCTAAAATTTCTTTCGTATGACTTAAAAATAAATCTTTCGTTTTATGGATGATAATAATAAGAATTAATTTCAGAATATCAGGAGTCTCTTTTCAGAATAAAACATCATTACAAAGTTATGTCAAACAGAAATTGACCTCACACTTAGCAAACGATTTTTTTTATTATTATCTTTTCCTAAATTGTTTTTTTTTAATTTAAAACTCCTATATTAAAATAGATTTTTAAGCATTAAAAACATTTAAATGAAGATACTGCGTCATTTTAACACGTGTTTAGTTAAAGTTTTTACATATATATAGGAAAAAGTTTCATTATCTGATTAGAATGACGTCGATTTGAAAAATGCAAAAATATGGCGAGAAAATCTGATTTTTATTTAAAACAAAATACGCGTGTTATCACTTTTTTAAATTATTATTCCGCTTTTTAGGATCTGGCAACAGGAAAGAAAGATTGAAGGAAATATTTCTACATTGTTAAATTATGGAACGCTATGTAAAGTTTAAATGGGTGCCATTTCCTTAATATTGGATATTTTTTTACCCGACCTTCGAAAGGCACATCGCTAAATTAAGACATTTCCAAAAAGCCATTATTCATCACTGAATGTTTTCTGGTTTGGATTGTAATTGAGTTGTTGTCTTTTCATCATGTTTCAAAACGTAAAAGATGCGGCTGAGCTCTACTATACAGCACGATCGTGCTGTATGATATATATTCCCTATATATGTTATTTTCTGAAATATTGTTTTTGATGTAATAAAACCCGATTCTAGAATTTCTAGTTTTTGAAAGTTTAGAGAATACTTTTAGTGATAATGTTTATCATGTGTATGTACATTCAACGGTATTGATTATTAAATGATTAATTACATACATAATTTTCCCTATTTGTATTAAAGCGTATCTATAGCAATTTGTTATTTTTGGTTACTATTTTTTATTACATTTATGTTGTAAAAGTCGTAGCATATTAGGAAATGTATTATAAATATATTAGAAAAAAAGAATTAAGTTTTATTCCATTTACATATTATTTCGAAATTTATTAATTTTACTGTTAATGGTTTTTTTCTGGCTAAAACATTTAAATAAATAAATAAATAAATTATCTTTAAAATGTTTACGTAATCTATAACTAGCTGCTTCATTGCTTCTTTGTGGATTAATATTTGTCAGAACACATAGTCTAAGTATGTTTAGGTAATACATTACCTTCCTGTATCTCTCTATTCTAAATAAAGTAACTACCGCTGTCACCGCCGACGCCGCCGCCGGTTTTGAATTTTTTGTGACCGGAGGTCCTTCTTCCTTAATATTAAGAAAAATAATGTATACAAAAATATGAAAATCAGTGGTTTTATACAGAAATGTTTGATAAATTCGCAGATGCAGACAGTTTTCAAATCGAAGAATTATTTTAAGAGATATTTAATGCTAAAGTTGGACAAAATCGTTCCACTAAAAAAGTTTTATAGCAGCAAAAACTATACATGGCAGTGTAATCATTTTTAGATCATTTTATGCGTTAGAATTTGCCAGAGTGCAGATTGCATTAATTTTTTTATTTTGACTCATTTTTTGAGGTTTTATTTCTATTTTAAATTCAAATTTTCAGCATTTCTAGAGATATTTTTTACATTACTAGGGGCTCGGCCCCCTACGAGCTACCCTCGCCAACCCCCATCCAGACACCGTAGACTCTAAATGCACGCTAATTTGATCGGCTTTAAAAAGATTTCAAAAGATTGAAATATAATTTAAA